>OY856391.1:15002500-16336063 GCA_963693495.1 Malacosoma neustria | reverse complement strand
CTAACCTAACCTAACCTAATCTAACCTAATCTAACCTAACCTTTTTTTTTTTTTTTTTTTTTTTTTTTTTTTACGGGGTGGGGAAATCCTCATGGACTACCTCCGCCTGGGGAAAGGCGGAGGGGCGTGCCGGATTCTTACCGGCTAAAACCACCACCCCGGTGTCTCCTCACACGTGCGCGCGGGGCCGCGGGAATCCAAATTCTTCCGCAGCCCCACACTAGTGCTGGCCCGGTGTGTCCGGGCCTCGTCTCCTGCACGGGGTAGTGAGGTGTTTAACTACCCCGTGCATCGCCTCAGAGGCGCGCGCCGACACCCGCGCGCGCCTCCACCTCGGGTCCATCGAATAGGGGGCGGGAACTTCCCCAAGTCCCTCGCCCCTGGACCTATTCATGGGGGCTGGAAAAGGGCGTTGTCCGCCCTTCTCCTGCGCCCGGTGCGCCTTCTGCGGCCGGGGAAGGGAGTCGAGATCTCCCTCTCCCGTTCCGCAGTTTCCTTCTGCGACATCACGTGCTCACAGAAGGACACCACTGCGTCCCACGACTCTGCGCTACCGACCATCCTCCGCACTACGGCCGGCAGCGACAGATCGTCTCCCACTTCATTTATGAGGACACGGCGCTGCTCCTCCCAAGCTACACACTCGGCGAGCGTGTGTTGCGCCGTATCCTCCCCGCAATGGACGCAGTGGTGGCACCGAGCGTCCGGCTCCCTGTCTATGCGGCACAGGTACTTGCCGAAGCAGCCGTGCCCCGACAGCACCTGCGTCACCCTAAACGACAGGGAGCCGTGCCTTCTCCCGAGCCAGTCGTCGAGTACTGGCCGGATCGCCTCGACGGTAGCGAGGCCGGCGGTAGGGCGCAGAAGCCTTTGCCGCCATTCCGCCACCAAGACCTGACGGAGCTCCTCTCGGCGCAACGCGATCTGCCGCTGCGCCGGCTTCGAGCCCCGTGCCCGCTCTTCCTCGCGCCATCGATAAATCTAACCTAACCTAACCTAACCTAACCTAACCTAACCTAACCTAACCTAACCTAACCTAACCTAAAACCTAACCTAACCTAAAACCTTACCTAACCTAACCTAACCTAACCTAACCTAACCTAAAACCTAACCTAACCTAAAACTTAACCTAACTTAAAACCTAACCTAACCTTAAATCTAACCTAACCTTAAATCTAACCTAACCTATATATTTTTAACTTATTAAATTATTTATTTTGATTTTATATTATAACAGTTACAAAAATGGAGTTACAATTACTAACTCGGCAGAAAAAAAAAAAAAAAAAAATGAAAATTCTAAAATCAGAATCCGATTTCTCTGTATCGGAGTTACTGCTTTGCGAAGACGTCTCGTCTGTCACATTTATTACAAAAGAATTACAATATCTTACATAATAACTCACTTTATAATGAATTACAGTCTCAGGTAAAAGGTTTACAGTCCCCGAGGACAGCGGTCATTGTATCTGTGCGAGCGAGTACTCATTATATTTACGAGGGAGTGACAGAGACAGGTAATAACAGGTTAACGTACGAAATTTGCAGCATATGACTATTTTGTACGATTGAATTAGTGACCACGCTGCTAAATATTTTCCTTGGGATGAAATATTTTATGGTGAAAATTTGACATACAATTTTTTTTTGCAAAAATGGGTTCCTTAAATGATGTTCAGTGCGGAAAAAAAAAAAAAATTTGGACGGTGTTGTCAGTCACCCTGTATATATGATTACTATAATTAATTACGTTGCTTTCATATACAACCATGCGTACACAAATAGTTATAAGATGAAATGTAACATATAAAATTTTTAATAAAAGCTTATAACTGGGTGGTGAGCGATGATTCAGTATACAGTACAAATACAAACAAGTAACTAGACTATGGCAATCTGCCAGAAACGGCCGCGGGGCACCTGAGTTACGTTGCGACACTTTTAACGACACCGATAACAATACTGTCCCAGCAAGCAGGCAGCAGGAAGCAGTTGTTCGGCGGAGCCGTTAGCCATGAAGTCCTAAGAGTTTTCAAAATGTCTGTCGCAACGTAGGTGGAAGCAGGATCTTTGCCACTCTCAGACCCTAAGTAGGCGAGCTTGAAGGACGTAGCAAAGTACGGGAGTTTACTTGGCAGCCGGAGGAACTTGCCACCGCGATCTAGTCATTGCCTAATGCCATCTAGTGGTGGCGTGAGTAAAACACCGTGTTACAAGCTTTTATTATTATTATATTATATGCTATAGTTATAGTTAGGTTAATAGATATATTTTTGTAAAAAAAGTGTTGAGATGACGGCTAAGAGAAGAGAGTGGATGGAGCGAGCATATTGTGCCGACTCCAAGTAATATGGGATAAGGGTAGGAGGAGAAAGTATATGGATGACACTGATTTTAATTAAAACTATTATAAAAAAAATAAAAACAAACAGGTCGACACTAAATATGTATTATACAAATTAATATGAATTGCGTGCATCAAAAAAGAGATAAGATAACAATGTAATATTTTCTTCATCAAACATTAAAGTCTATAGGTTAAGTTGTCTGGAAGAAATCGCTATTATTGACAAAACCGCCCTTTGTTCACTATGTTGTACAATTACTTTTTTTCTGGAATATGTAGTTTTTCTGTAAAATTGTGTGGTGGACAATAAGGAATTATCTATCTATCTATTTATCAAAATTCTGCATTATATATTACTGTATTACATATTACAATAGTCTTTCTCTTTCTTGTCCATATTTCATCTCTAACTTTCAATTTACAGTCACCTTGTTTGAAAAATGTTTTGAATTCTATCAAATAAACTTTAACTAGTACATCTCCTTTATGTACATAGTACACATATAATATACTTATACACTGGGCTCAGCAACTCGGTGCTCTACGTCGATCGCATTGATAGCTGGCCACCTTGGCCTGCTTGGTCTGCAGATTGCGCGGCAAGCGCCTGTGCCAATGTCACTAGTCTCATGTCATTACTCGTATTCATTACTTTCCCACGTTTTGGTAATGCGTAGATCAGCTTCTCCCAGAACCAAGCATCCCCCCACTTTATGTACGTATTCGAATTGAGATACGCTTTGACCTCTCTGTCTAAATCATTCTTGGTCGTCACGTCGTGGAGTAGGATTATAATGATTTTAGCTCTCCCTTCCCGAGTAGCCTGGAAGTGGGCTGCTCGGAACTCTAAAAGGCCCCAAACTGATTCTAGAAAATGTTCAGATAAGACTATAACAGTCCTTCTAGATTCTTCAACGGATTTCGCGATGTTGTACGGAATAGTTTCACCTAAAAGCCAGTCTCTGTAGTGCACGCATACCTGTAGATTGTTCGGAGAGCTTTCTAGTTTAGTCAGCAACTCATTGCGAACAAATTCTTCATCCTGATGTACATACGATATGAATACATCATATTTTTTATCAGCGTCGAATTTCTCTTCAGGCAACAAGCAGGGTAGATATTTTGAAATGTATATTTTCAATTCAAGCGAGTATTTGTAGACTATTATTCCAAATATGATGCCAAGGAATGCGAGAGCGCCTCCAATCGTCGATGCTAACCAAAGATCGCACAGTCTAGCAGCATCTGTTCGACTCAACAGTGTCCCATCTGCACATGTGACGGCATAAAAATCCTTTATTTTCGTCACATTTCTAAGTAAATTGCTTATTTGTTTATTGTGCCAACAGTCGCAGGCTAACGCATTCTCACTTAACCCAAATTGTATGTCATTACTTAGCAGGGTGCTCGGGAGATAGTTAATGGAGTTATTTGAGAGATTTAGAAATCTCACAGATGAAGGTAGTTCGTAGTTGACTGTGAGCTCGGTTAAATTTAAACCACTCAGCTCTATGGCTTTTACATTTTTGAATGGAATCTTGTCTAAATATCTCGGGACGTGATTCAATTTCAAGGCTATTGCATCCGTCACATTACTCAGTGGGAAGTCCAGATCATCGCAGACTGCTGTTGTAATGTTCTTGGAATATATATATTCACAATCACAAGCGGCGGGACAATCGGTTTTCTTGCAAACATCCCTATTTATTATGTTAATGACTTTCCCTTTGAGAGGGATGGGAGAAGCGCATTCCAAGTCATTTAGTGGAAAATATTTGGCATAGAGAGAAGAATTTGCCATTTTGATGAAAGAGAACATATTGCAGTCGCAGCTGAAGGGATTCCCCAAAGGGAAAAACGCTCAAAAGAAGAACGCTGGGGATAGTTTTGTTCTTGGCCCAGCTATCTTTTTCTACTATGACTGATTTGATCTGGTTGTAGCGCAGGTCTACTGTGATGTATGAAGTTTCGAACACCAAGTCCGAAGTCTGAAATGAAATTCAAATATTTATGATTTTATTTTATTTATGATTTTAATTTTAAATAAAATTTATTTTCCTCCCATACAATGCAGAGATCCGATACGGATCCAATCTAAGTTATAATGAATATATCTGAAGGAATTTCTTAACGTCTTTTTCGAAAAATCTCATATCGTACTGCCCTGGGAAAACTCGAACTGATCAACGTTTTCGATAATTGTTTCGTACGTTTTTACGTACAGGAAAAAAGGAGGCTTCAGAAAATGGAGATGAAAGTCAAGTTAATTGCGGGCAGTGCGCTGATAGAAAGATGAAAAAAACACCATTCTAAACAGTTCCACGTTATAAAACGGCAGAATATGCAGACAGGCGTAAAATTTCCGAAGACCAAGCATGTCTAGACCGTTTTTGAGATGTGGGATTGTCAACAAGACGATTTTGTCTTGTTGACAATCCCACATCTCAAAAACGGCATTTGCACGCCGTTGGATGGGGATAAGGTTTGAGCTGACATGTAGGAAGAGTCTAGTCCATATATGTGAGCACCAGCACACATGGAGTATGTGTGGTCTGACCTGTGCTTTGTAATATACTTTACAAAGTATACACTTTGTAACGACACAAGCTATTGCTGTGTGAAATACTGCTTAAAACGGTTTTACACACTCAGTTTTTTAGAGGCAAGCTTAATTTTGCACTCCTTTTATCCCCTAAACTGCACATCATTCGTAATGTCGACGTCAATGATCCTACTACACTGAGATGGTAAAATATTTTTTTTATACCTGTGGCGCAGATGACTCGGCAGAGACCGAGAATTTAAGATGCGAATTGGACAAGGTTTTGTCATCGCGATGCAGATACTATTGAGTGGGTTTTCTACTTCAGACTCAAATCTTTCTCTTTTCTTTCTTTCTCCTAAAATCGCTGGAGACTGATTCGCATGGTCATTGTTATGCAGTGCGCTGTCGCCGACGCTATTCATTCTGCATATCAATGACATGTTATTCATAGATGGCATTCATTGCTATGCAGATGATAGCACCGGCGATGCGCGGTACACTGGTCGTGTAATCCTCTCTCCTGCGGTTTTGAAAAAAAAGTCGGGTCAGACTTGTGTCTGAACTAAAGAAAGCTCCAGAGAGAGACACTGAATGGAGATGACAAAACCTTGTCCAGTTCAACCACTTGAAGACGCAAGTCTGCGTATTCTCTGACAAGAAAACCCCGTTGGCACCTGCGCCACAGTTCTAAGGAACCCCTCTTCCATCTCAAGCAGTATTGGGATCCTTGGTGTCGACATCACAAATGATGTGTAGTTTACGGGACAATTGGAGGATAAAGCTAAGCTTGCCTCCAAAAAGCTGGGTGCTAAACCAGTCCAAGCCGTATTTCAGTCCAAGGCAACGGTTTGCGCTATACAAAGCACAAGCCAGACCGCATGTGGAGTACTGCTTACATTTATGGGCGCACGGTCCGTATTGTCGACGATCCTCACATACAGTCTTTTTTTTATTGCGTAGAACAGCAGACAAGTTGACAGCCCGCTTAGAATTTAGCAGTTACCGTCGCCTATAGGTGTTTGCAACATTAGTGGCATCGCAAACACGCTGCTGTCCCATAAGGGTACTGGAACTTGGGTCACTAATGCCGGAACACAACACAAGGTTATTATGGCGGCATACTTAAGACCAAAGGTGGTCGCCATCCAGACGGGCTTGAGTCCCTACCACGTAGGTACTAGTCTAGACACGTTTGGACTTCGGTGAGACTTTGCGTCTCGTTGCGTATTCTACCGTCTGTACAGTGTTCTGAGGAGCTATTTAGAATGGTGCCCTCGTTGTCTTTCTACACCGCACTTCCCACCATCGGCTGGGTATTCATCCTCATTTTTTGGATTGGATTCGGTTTTCAAGAACGTTCATGTTGCGCACTCTCAGGATTCGGAATGAGCTGCCGGCTGAGGTTTTCTCAGCGTGGTACGATGTGGAGTTCTTCAAAAAAGGCGTTATACAATTTCATCGCAAACGTTCTCCGTGCAGGGGCGGAGAAAGAATACTAACGTCTGCGGCCGGGGTCGGCCTGTCATAAAAGGCAACAAAACAACCCACCCTACGTGGTAGGGCCTCAAGCCCGTTTGGATGGCGACCACCTTTGGTTCTAAGCATGTCGCCATAATAACCCTGTGTTGTGTCCGGCATTAGCGACCCAAGTTCCTGTACCTACCCTTATGGGACAGCAGCGTGTTCGCGATGTCAATGGTGTTGCAAACACCCATAGGCGACGCTGACCACGTGCAAGTGTGGGCCGTTTGCTTGTCTGTTGAACTCTAGCAATAAAAATAATGATAGCAGGCGAGGCTTCGAGACTGCCAAGTCGCTAACAACAAATATCAGTTCGGACCTGTACTCGTATGTGCGTGCAAACCACAGCAAACCACAGCTTTTGAAAGGAATAGGTGCTCCAAGTCATTATTGGTTGTAGCCAAGCTAGCAAAGTTATGATGAGTGAAAAACCTAAGTCTAAGTGATTTCAGGTCCGCTGGGGTACACTTAATGTTTAATTTGAGATTTATTTTGAAAGGCACACGTTTAATGAAATATGGCAAAATTGAGTATACTTTTTCAATTCAAACCCATGATGATAATTATGATGTTATATGATGGGTTGGTGTGGAGCACGGAAGAGCCCCTGATGCTTTCCGTAGAACAACACCTGTCCCGTCTTCATTTTAGCATCATCATAGTGCTCAAATAATTTTCATCAGTTAGCGTGACAGCCTCCCAGACCGAAAAATCTGGGTTCTGGCGGTAACTGGCGGCCGGCTAGTGGACAGCCATTTCAACAGGTCTCCCTGACTCTCAACCGCCACGCCTGTAGGGATGCGATGATCCACACTCGCACTACCCAACTTCCAAATTTCGTGAGTACTTCAGACTTTCTAATTAAGGGATACTGGACCCTAGGTCGCTTATGTCAGAACACAAAACAAGATTACTATGGCAGCATGCTTTAAACCAGGGGTGGCTGCCACCCAGAAAGGTTTAAGCTAGAGTTGTCTTGTCGTCTTTTACGACAGGCCGCCACATTGCAATCGCAATGGGTAGCGCTATTCTCGTTGAACACTGCAGTAGAAAGCTACTTACTCTTAATACAGTAATGTTGTTATGCGACATCTTCAATTGGTTTAAATGAGCCATGTAGTTTCTGCAGTAATAGCAAATGTTATCGAGTTGGTTGTGGCTTAAATCCAGACTCTTAAGCTTCGTGACGCCGTTGAGGGCCCCAGAGTGGACTCTCGTCGGCTCTCGTGTGGCCTCTTGATTCGAAGGCGGGGAAGGAGAGCCTTTTGGCACGAATTCGAATGCCAACGGCGATATGTATTTCAGCTTGTTGGAAAAGGCATATAGAGCT
The DNA here is from genome assembly GCA_963693495.1 of Malacosoma neustria. Taxonomy (NCBI): domain Eukaryota; kingdom Metazoa; phylum Arthropoda; class Insecta; order Lepidoptera; family Lasiocampidae; genus Malacosoma; species Malacosoma neustria. The sequence continues at coordinate 16,328,320 of OY856391.1, read as the reverse complement.
TTCAGGTTCATCAGCGCTGAGAATAGGCCTCTGCAATACAAGTTCAGTGCCAGTGATTAATTATCATCATCATCTTAGCGTTGAATCCCGGGTGCAACCCAAACTCTCGCTATCCGACTTTTTCTTCTCCACTTCGCACAACTTCAGCATCTTTGGTGATCAGTCCATTGGCACGCATATCAACTCCTACGACGTCAAGCTAGCACTTTTTGGAACTACCCCTCCTGCTGGGGCCCGGAGGAGGCGGCATGGCGGTAAAACGTAGCCATAGCAGCGAAAGCGACACTCCTGCAATTTATCCGCAATGTCACGGATTCCGCGTTACTTCACACACCTACCGCAGCATAATCATCTCCGTGACTCGCAGTGGCGGCCTGCTTGTGTCGCTCCAGTACCGGCCACTTTCACATTCACCGTCACCGTCAACGTCGTAATCAATGTAACCAGATGCGTGAAGTACAGATCCCAGGTATTTCAGCTGTTCCGTGCGATTGCCAGTGTCGGCCTATGCGCACGGATGTGGGGCCTGCGCAGTTGCAGGCTGAGTGCTCGGTCTTCGCCCACACACAGTGCCAGTGATTAATCAAATAAAAATAATAATATTTATATTGCATAACAGTTTGTACCAAATAGCTAAGATGACGAGTGTAGATATAATAATAGATTGAAGATCAATTTGGTCCCTATTTTATTTTAATTTTGCGTTCGATCTGGTTCTTTAGTAATGATTACGTGGATCGGTATGTCAACAATAGTATTGTGTTTTTCTAAACTTTAAGTGGAATATTTCAGTAAAATAAATATTATGATTTGTAAGTTTAATATGAAAATATGTACAAAACCCATTAACATGTTATTATGAGAATGTTCCAAGCTTCAGATGGGTTTGACATACAAGCATGTTGTGTTTAGATCTGTTTCATTACAAATATTAATTGGTGATTTTCTAAATAGCTAATTTAAAAAACTTTACTTAAATTTTGTAATTTCTGAATAGTCAAGGACATTTAGAAAACGGTATAAGTTTTTCAAAATAAATAGTTTACTTTGAAATTTCGAATTATACATCTAGTATATATTTATATGCATGTCGCTTTAAAAAGACAACATCTTTATTCTTTATTAACCTAGTATCCAGATTCCCTCCATGGCATACATGTTGTCGCCGAGAAACATTGTGAGGAAATCCGTACACCGCTAGCAAACTGTCGTGCGACCACATTCAATAAGTTAAAAGAAGAAACAGGTACTAACTCTGTGAAAGTCTCCAATTCGTTATGTTGCAGATACAAATACTGGAGTCCCTTGAGGGGCATGAAGAGCTCCCGAGTCACCTCTTTCAGTTTATTTCCACTCAGATCTAACGTCACCATCTTGTGCTGTCCTTGAAACACGTCACGGTGAACGTACTCAAGTTTGTTTTTCTCCAACGACAGCAAGATGATCGGGGACCCAAGGAAGACGGTGCTAGAGAGGTCTTCGATGTGACAATCTCTTAAAGTCAAATATTGTAGGGCGCTGAGATTTGCGAAGGCGTTTGGACTCAGTTTCAAAGTGTGCTGCGTCGTGTTGCTTATTCCCACCTGAGGGAGTGAAATCCAAATGTAAGCTTTGCCTTTCAGCAAATTATGTATATATATATATATATATATATATATATATATATATATATATATATATATATATATATATATATATATATATATATATATATATATATATATAGACCAGAGAACCTATTCAGTTGAGACGTAATTTAAATAAATGTATGTTTTGTAATTATATTTAATCCTTTTTTAATGCTGTAGGACAGCAGACAGGCTGACGGCTCGCTTAGAATTTAGCAGTTACCGTCGCCTATGGGTGTTTGCAACGCCAGTGGCATCGCGAAACGCTGCTGTCTCATAAGGGTACAGGAATTTGGGTCACTAATGCCGGAACACAACACAAGGTTATTATTGCGACATACTTAAGACCAAAGGTGGTTGCCATCCAGATGGGCTTGAGGCCCTACCACGTAGCTAGGGTGGGTTGTTTTGTCACCTTTTACGACAGGCCGACCCCGGCCGCAGAGGTTAGTATTCTTTCTCTGCCCCTGCACGGATAGGATAGGAGGATATTTGACGTAATGAGATGAGCGTAATTTATAAGCCAGTCTACTATATAATTATATCCGCATTAGACAAGCGTGGTGGGTACACCGTCCATTCTAGTTCTTGTGGGTTGTTGTTACATGAAATAGGTTCCTGAATACTTTATTCTCAGTTCTTTTGGCTGAAACCCTTGACGTTAGGTGGAGTTTTAAAGACCAACTTACCTAGTACATCATACATTTATTGTATATTCTAGTGGTTTAGGATGTGGAAGAAGGAATGCAATAAGAGGTCTCTACTGATTTGTCCATTATTGCCATATTAAAAAGTTATTGACATTTTGAAGGGTATTAATATGGGAAAATAAAAATTTGCAAACGATTCAGTCCTTGGAGCACGGCTTCCTTGAACTCGCATAAAAAATTTCGATGACCCGGAGAACTTTGAGTGCCACCAAAGGCGAGAAAACTCCTACCTCCGACGAAGAAATCCAGTCCTGAAGAAAGGTCAGCTGGGTGAGTTTGGTGAGACCTGCAACGCCAAATAGTAGCAATGGTTAAGATTAAAGACAACGCTTTTGTCTGTGGGTTCAAATCCCACCGTTCTGGGAATACCTATATATCTGGGTATCGAAAACCACTTTACAATGTCTTATATCAATCCATACATATTACATCCATATAATATCCTTATTATATTGCAACAGACGGCAACCGCAACCAAAGTTAGGCACGTATATCATCTGTGGTATAATTTTGTGGGACAATGCTGTGGGTATTCTATTATACTGTATTATACGGTTTTGCAGAAAAGGGGTATTCCTGTAATTTAGAAACTGGAGCAGCAGGCTTTCTTAAGAGATACATTTCAAGAAATTAGTATTCTGATTGTTAATACATTTTAGAGAATGAATTCATATAAGATTAAGAAAAATATCACCGGTTTTCGCAAATTATAGCATATACAAGGAATAAAGATAAATTGATTGCACATTATAGATTCCGTGAAGTATACAATAGTTTTAACTGACAAAGAATAGAATCCCAGAGAGAATCGATTCTTTCAACACATAAATTAAAAATAATCTAATACTCTTTTTAATTGATCAAACTAAAAAGAAAAAAATAATTCTTAACCCTTTTCATGATAATTTATCTGTGGAGATACATGAGAATTTAAAAAAATATAGTGTCAATATTTTTAGCGCAATTTTAATATTTTTATATGAATGTTTTTGTAATTTCTTAGTTTTCGAACGCACGTTTAGTTTTTTTTTTCTATTGGCTACACTGATGAGCTATCAAAATTCACTGTACCTATTGCAAGTTCCGCCATTTTGCCACGCAAGAAGGTAAGAAAGTTTATGAAAATATTTTTGTTTTAACATATTTTATGAATGGGTGCGTAAAACTATAATTATATTTTACACTAAAGTAATTAATTTGGACTTTCTATAATTGTCTGGTTGATGCTTTATTTGACTTTTTTAATAGATGTATCCCATCGAGCACACTGATATTTAACTAACAATTTTGTGTCTATTTGACGTTCACACTGCCAGCTTCACTAATAACTTATACAGAATCGTCCTGTATCTGTATGTGCCCACTGCCAAGCTGATTAACTGTTCATCTGCTTATGCATGTTCAGCTTATTTTCTATTGGTTGTAGGTATATATGCTTTCAAGAGCTAGTAAAATACTCACATTGGTGCCAAAACACAATCAATCATCAAATGATGAAGAAAGTTCAGATTCTAGTGGTGAAATTGAGAATTATAAAATTCAAAAACGTGACAGTACTGAATCTTCACCTGGTTCTTCCTTCTTCTCTTGAAAATCTTCACATACTTTCTGATGATGAAAACAACCTCACCGTGCTACTGAAAATCTTTCATTAGATTCTTCAGCTCAAGATTCTCTTCACTCGGTTATACCTCCGGCTGAGGTTTTCTCAGCGGCGTACGGGTTCTTCAAAAAAGGCGTTATAAAATTGCTCCGTGGCCGGCAGCTTGTTGGTAATGCCTCTGATGCAAACGTCCATAAGCGACCATGACCACCTGCCAGGGTGGACCGTTAGCCTGTCTGCTGTTGGTCAGCAATACAAAAAGATAAATATAAAATATGACTGCAAAAATATTCGCTAGGGAGTTTTTTTTTTCGCCATTTCTTCTTTAGGCAGCGTTTTGTGTTGGAAACGATGGTAAATTCAATAAAATTAAATTATTAAATCGATCGCAAGCGATCTGTAAGATATTATATTGAAGTAAATCATTCAGATTTCTAAAATTATTTACAAATTCGATTTAAGGGCACACAAATCCAGCACATGTGACGTGACATACTCGTATTATAGCAGTTTGAGCAAAACATAATCGTTTACCATGAAATGAGTCATCGTGTATAGTTGTCAGGTGGTCTCCAGATAACATCAAGTCTTCCAAATTGAGTAGTCCCGTGAACGCAAACGGAGGTACGTCGGTATTAGAGATGGACAACAGGATCAGGGACGTCAACGAGGAGCTCTGCAAAAACTCAATACACCTCGCCGTAAACAGACATCCTCCCCGAATAATACTGAAGACAAACCTTATGTGACTGTAACTAGTGAGGTCTATTGGTCCATTGGTCGGGCAGAATTGAAGCCCGCTTAAAGTAAGCTTTCAGTGCCATTAATAATAACGATTTCATTATTAAGTACCTCTGAAAAATATCGACAAAAGTAAAGTGCAATTTATGAAAAACTATAGAAACCTGGTAAATACCACGAAAATATACATATAATAAATAGCGGTATTAGAGATGGATAATAGAATCAGGGACGTCAACGAGGAGCTCTGCAAAAACACAATACATCTCGCCGTGAACAGACATCCTCCCTGAATAATACTGAAGACAAACCTTATGTGACTGTAACTAGTGAGGTCTATTGCCTGACCAATAGGTCTATTGGTCAGGCAGGATTGATTATTTGATTTTGATTATTTTCATACAGCACACGTAATAAAAACTGATGAACAGAATTTATCCTTGACACAAAAGATTAAGAATAATTGTGCTGTAAGCTGCTCGCCTTCTCCCGAATAATCAAACATGATGCCCCACGTAATCGGAACAAACTCATCGAAAACAAAATCTGTGACGGAGATCTCAAAGGTGCCGCTCGCCTTTTGTTGTCCAACGGCGTGATATCACCAGGTACCCCTGATACCCTTCAGGCCTTACGGACAAAACATCCTCCAGCTCCAGTAAACCCAAATTTTCTCGACCCATCAACAGCAGGGCAAGCATGCCTTCAAATTCAAAACAAAGATGTTTCGGATGCCATTTTATCTTTTAAACCAGGTTCGGCAGCAGGTTTGGATGGAATCTCACCCCAAAATTTGAAAGACTTAACATCGTATTCTGTGGGTGATGCAGGCGACCAACTTATAAATTTGATCACTTAATTAATCAACTTTATGTATTCCGGTAATGTCAATCCAGAAATTGTTCCCATTATTTTCGGTGCAAACCTCATTGCCCTCACCAAAAAAAGACGGAGGGGTGAGACGTCGTAGTGTTGGATCAACACTACGACGTCTGGCCTCCAAAATTGCTGTTCGACATATTTTACCAAAATTAAATTCAGAATTTAAACCCGTACAGTTAGGCTTCGGTGTAAAAGGAGGGTGTGAGGCAGCTGTCCATGCCCTACGCTCTTTCCTAAATTACGGACAGCCTGACGTATTGCTCAAAATTGATGCCAAAAATGCATTCAATTCGGTAAATAGGGATACCCTGCTGACGGAAATAAAACAACATATACCGGAAACATATACAATTATCTTCTTCTCAGTTACGCTGCCCCAACAAAATTGTTATATCGTTCTAATGAACTGTCCTTGGAAGTAGGTTGTCAACAGGATGATTGATTGGATGATCCCCTTGGGCCTGCAAATTTTAGTTTGGCTATAAATCCGATAATCAAAAATATAAATTCTATATTCAACGTTTGGTATTAGGACGACGGAATCCTCGGAGGTGATGTGGATACTGTGTTTTCGGACCTTTTTTAATCAAAAATAAAGTTGAAGCCATTGTTTTGGAGCTTAATTTTAGCAAATACGAACTTTAATTAAATAACTGCGACCTAAATTTAAATGACGTAAAACAAAAATGTAATATTTTGGCTCCAAATGTTAAAATAGTTAACAGTAATTCCCTTTACCTTTTAGGTTCTCCAATTTTTGATGAGTCTATTTCTGAATATAAGTAATTAATTATAATTCAATTACTAAATTTCAAAATTCTGCTTACCGTCTCCATGAAATTAGTCCACATTATGCACTTTGCATCTTAAAATTCTGTTTTTTCGTCCCAAAATTTACGTATGTGCTTCTTTGCTGCTCCTTTTGGAATCACCCAGATCTTTTGACACAAGTAGACGACTTAATCAAAATTAGCTTAGAATTCTTAATATGCAGCTGACCGAGCAATCTTGGACCCAAGCATCCCTACCCATCCGTTATGGTGGTTTAGGGATTCGCAAAATTTCCAATGTCACTTTACCAGCTTTCCTATCTTTTGTCCATAGTTCAGCAAATCTCATAAGTAAAATTTTAACGGCATCCCCTTCAAATTTTGAGATTGCTGGCTTGAAAGAAGCTAGAAACGCTTTCTTAATTGAATGCCCAGGTCAAAATTTTCCAGTTTCTCCAAATTCACAGAGGAGCTGGGACGACATAAACTGCAAATTGACTTATGACAATATTTTGAGCTGTAGTACAGGTTCGGCGCATGCTAGGCTTTTGGCCGTGGGTGCGCATGAGGTCGGCTACTGGCTTCACGCGTACCCTTCGTAAAATTCAAGAACAATTCTTGAGCCTGACACGCTCCGAATCGCAACTTGTCTACGGCTTGGGGTTCCGGTCTGCACTCCTCATAAATGTCCCTGTAGCGAGTGTAAGTGTCGACAAGCTATGACATCACGGACTGTCATGCCAAAAAAGTGCAGGCCGCTTCTCGCGACATGCCGCACTTAACGATATCATACGCCACCGTCAACGTGCCAAGTCTACTTGAGCCGACTGGTATTGCAAGAGACAATGGCAAGAGACCGGACGGTATGAGTTTGATTCCATGGAAGATTGGCCGGGTGCTGGTATGGGATGCAACCTGTTCAGACACGCTGGCCCTTTCCCATCTACATGGGACTAATAAAGGAGCTGGTACGGCTTGTGAAGCGGCTGAAAAAGCTAAAGCTTGCAAATACAGGGGTCTAGGCTACGAATATGATTTTGTCTCATTCGGTGTCGATGGCCATGCTTCACAGTCGTATAAAAGGACAGGCCTAATGATGGTTTTATAGACCTGTCCCTTCAAATAACAAATACTTATTAAAAAATAACGGAAAATAAATAAAAAATAATAACAAGAAGATCATTAAAATAAAAGTTCATGGAAATGATAATATTCAAACTTTCTTTATAATTTTATTTTTTTAGTAACCTGACGCAAATAGAAGGGTTTGCCCTCAGAGGCGCTCCTCCGTCCGAAGAGTGCACGGGTGTGCGTACCCGAGGTGCCCGAGCATCCGTCGCTACTCTCCCCTCTCCGTCCGAGGCGACAGAGTCCTACCTTTCTTCCCGTCTACCTCCTACATCCTTTCCAACTTAGCTCTCTGTTCGTGGCGTGGTCCCCGGTGGGATGGTTGCGAATACTGATTGGGGTCCCGGGTTTTGCCCTGGGCCATGATTTGGTAGTCGAAACCATGCCAATTCGACTGCGCCTGCACAGAGAGTGTTCCCGGGGCGGATATTGCATCCTCGCTGTCGGTTGGTCTTGCTGGGCCGGCTACGACGTCAGGCGACTCCCTGGTTTTTCTGGAGTGTCATCTGGTAGTCGTACCCACGCCTGACTAGCACGCGACGGGGATGTGAGTCCCGTCCGAAATTGGCCGCGGACCTGTCGCTCCCGGCCTTGGTTCTTCTGTCCATGGTCGGGGGCGATCCTGGATGGACGGCCGTCGCCTTCTTTTGCGAGGCAGTAGTGTCTGCAAATGTCTGTAATGTCGGCTGGGCATTGTGACTAGGCTCTCTACCATCTGCTTGCGTAGGGTCCTGGAATACTTCGGCCACATCGCCAGAAGGGATGAAGACAACCTGGAGAGACTGATGGTAACAGGGAAGGTGGAGGGAAGAAGACCAAGAGGAAGGAGTCCCATGCGATGGACCGATCAGATTCGCACTGCCCTTGACAGTAGGTCCACGATGCTTTACATTCTGCTTCCGATAGGGGCAGATGGCGGCAAATAATACGAACCAAAGTACTCCGTCGAGATGATCACGACCCTCAGCACTGAGGAAACCGACGCGAGGAGGAGGAGTGTCTGCAAGGGAGGCGGCGGAACGGGAGCGGGAGTCTGCCACCGCACTCCCCTCCAGCCAACGTAGGCCGCGTTGTCGGCGCCGGAGGGCGGGCAACGACCTCCGGCCGCCGTACCTGTGCCGCATAGACAGGGAGCCGGACGCTCGGTGCCACCACTGCGTCCATTGCGGGGAGGATACGGCGCAACACACGCTCGCCGAGTGTGTAGCTTGGGAGGAGCAGCGCCGTGTCCTCATAAATGAAGTGGGAGACGATCTGTCGCTGCCGGCCGTAGTGCGGAGGATGGTCGGTAGCGCAGAGTCGTGGGACGCATTGGTGTCCTTCTGTGAGGACGTGATGTCGCAGAAGGAAACTGCGGAACGGGAGAGGGAGATCTCGACTCCCTTCCCCGGCCGCAGAAGGCGCACCGGGCGCAGGAGAAGGGCGGACAACGCCCTTTTCCAGCCCCCATGAATAGGTCCAGGGGCGAGGGACTTGGGGAAGTTCCCGCCCCCTATTCGATGGACCCGAGGTGGAGGCGCGCGCGGGTGTCGGCGCGCGCCTCTGAGGCGATGCACGGGGTAGTTAAACACCTCACTACCCCGTGCAGGAGACGAGGCCCGGACACACCGGGCCAGCACTAGTGTGGGGCTGCGGAAGAATTTGGATTCCCGCGGCCCCGCGCGCACGTGTGAGGAGACACCGGGGTGGTGGTTTTAGCCGGTAAGAATCCGGCACGCCCCTCCGCCTTTCCCCAGGCGGAGGTAGTCCATGAGGATTTCCCCACCCCGTAAAAAAAAAAAAAAAAAAAAAGGCCGCTAGTAATCAATAAAATGACTCGAAATAAATTCAACATTTGTGTAATGTCTTTCCTTCAAATTTATTTTAGTAAGTAGCGTAGCAACGCGCGCAGTGTACAGCTAGTTAATATATTAATATTTTTAGTGGCATTGTACTGCCAAAAATGTTTTACCTGAAATTGTCGCGGCACTAGCTCCACCTGTCTATCTGTGATGCGTACTACAGTCAAGTTGGGCAACTCGTTAACTACTTCATGCAGTAAAACCCGCTGAACACCTGGAACTGAAATTAAATATTATTAATTGTTTGTCTGTAGCGTTGCTGTTGCCGTCTTGGCGATCTCTAACACTTATCCATATTATAGGAGCGAGTGGTTGTTCAAACAAAGTCCACCCCACCCCACTACGGTAGACGGTAGAGAATGCGAAACAACTAAAACGGCTCACTTTTTCGAATGTGTTCGGAAGAAGAAGGTTCTCAAGAACGTTCGTGTTGCGTACTCTCAGCATTTGGAATGAGCTTCCGGCTGAGGTTTTCTCAACACGGTACGATATGGGATTTTCAAAAAACGCGTTGCAAAATTAGAATTTGAAATGCGAGGCCGGCAGCGCGTTGGTAATGCATCTGGTGTTGCAAAAGTCCATAGGCGACGGTGACCACCTGCCAGGGTGAAAAAAAAATGTGTTCAATACTCTACTGATAACTTAATTTTCAGTAATCCACCGCTAGGAAGAAAATTTTGGAGTATACATCACACTCGAGTGGCAGCTTTTAGTGGAGGTGAGCTTGAATAAAGAGTTCATTCTTTCTTTTCTTTCAAAAGTGACAGTTACAGCGTATACGCGCATGCCTTGGGTTACCTGGAGGATTCGCAGCTACCAAATGATCACCAATATGGCTTTCGGTACGATCGATCTGCTGGTTCACATAACGCACAGTTGGGCTAAACTCGTTACGAGCAAAAGAGAAGCCCCTTCTTGCGAAACTTCTATCGTATGGGATTCTTGAGTGTCAGTTGGCTATCCAGCTATTTTGCTGGGCGCAGCATTGCAGTCGGTGTAGACGGTTGCTACTCCAGAGCCTGCCTTCAGCTCATCCGACGCTGTCTTGTAAATCCCCGTGAACTCATTTATTCGATTTGAATCAATCAAATCGAATGCGATCTCCAACTGGTTTTTCGTGAGCAACGGCGAGTGTGTTGTCACATTGATGTGATGTTCACGCAGCCATTTTTTAATTTCAACTTGCCGTTCGACCGATAAGATGCGCACACGTATGCGCAACTTGGCCAAAGTTAAGAGGGGGAGGTGAGATGCTTCCCTGAACTATAATGGCATATTACATACTATCAATACTAGCGTGCTCCAAGGTTGTGTGCTATTGGAGACGCTACTCATTCGGCATTTCAATGATATTAATCCAGATTGGAATTTATTTCTTTCTAATAATCCAGAGATGAAATTACTTGAACATTGAATGCTAGGCTTACGTTGATATAGCTATCTCTGGCACTCGTTCAATTGGCGGGTGAATGGAAATACGCACATTCTTTAAAAAACCGATTTATTCAAGTTAACTAACTAATAATAGTAACAATAATACTACTAACGGGTAATCCTACTTATTGAGTACATTTTTACAGGTATATTGCACTTTGCCTATGCATTAGCATAGCATAGCATTTTTTTGCAAGATATGCAACAATTGCTGCTTTTACTTTTTTATCTGTCCATCCACTTTCAACACATTGTGTAGTTTCACTTTCGGGTTTGCAGGCTGGCAGCTCCCGTAGTGATAGGTATACCACATATGAATCTCAAAAAGTAGAAAGCTTAGGAAAAAACAATGTGTTTAAATTCTTTGGAGGAAATGATCAATTTACGATGCAAAACGGTTGATATCGATCAAGCGGTTTTCGAGATATTTCATTGTAAAATTTTAATTGCATCAAAATGACTGGTCAAATTGACGATGAGTGGCTTATAAACTTGTCTTGTGGACTAGTCCAGTCAGTGTCCACGTCTTGGCGCCGTAGGTTATCATTGATAGGATGCATTGTTCAAAGAATTTCGTTTCAAATATCTCAATGGTCCCATCCCCCAGGATGTTTGACAAAAATGTTTCACGAAAGCCATCTCATCCAACTCTGTTCTGCTCTACCTATACAACAGCTTAAATGCGTACTAGATCGCATACTAGAGCAATGTACGTCAGACACTCTTCGTCACAGTATTGGTATTTTGCCATTTCCACCTTCTTTGAAAAAGTTGAGCAGCAGGTGCCCCATGTGATTCCAGCACCATAATCACTATGGTCTGCTCTTTGATTTACAATTACAATAGATTGCATCCACCCTATACACAAGTATGTAAAATAAATTTCTAATAAAAAAGGTTAAGAAACAAGTGAATTACCTTTATTTTTTAAAACAAAGCGTGTGGTTTCGTTCAATCCGTCCACGAGCACCGACTTCAGGGGACTTAGAAAGTCCTCCAGGTAAACGCCTTTCACATCAGACATATTTAATTTGTGAAGAAAGCATGCGAAAGGCTCATCTATAGCGCAGTTTTTGAGTGTCACACTCTCGGCTGATGTCCAGTTTGCGAAGGCCAGGTGTGGGAACGTCGAGCATTTGAGATGGGCACCCTGCACAAGTGAAAGAAAAGAAAGAAAAGAAAATTTATTTATTTAGAGCTGCAAATAAAACGAACGATATATAAACGAAAAATCCTAAACTAAGATTAGCCCTAAAAAGGTTTTACCTCAGCATGACTGGTTAAGAAACCAATCATGCTGATGTTGGCCTTCCGTCAGAACCCGTCAATAACGTCACGTTGGTAAAATTAGAATATGTTAATCTATCTAATATATACAAAATAATAAATTATTAATAATAATTAAGCAATCGAAAAATAAACTAAATTGGAATTTTAAAAAATACAATTGAAGAAGCTTGGATTACATAAACAATGCTAAAAGACATATTAAGTACCTAGTTATTATATAATAAAAATACGTTTATGGCAACGCACTCATGTCAAGGTCTAGATTAGTCAGCTTCAGCTAGCGCTCATACTGGAAAATCATTAACTTACATTTAAATATGTGTAAAGAATAAGTTTTTTATGGGTGGCGGAATATTATTCCAATATCTAGTTGCGGAGTACTGCCTCGGAAAGCGGCCGAAAATACGATTTCGTATTGTTTCGAACATATTGAACCATGAAGCCCATGAAATGCCCCAGCTCATGAATATAATTTAAGTACATGGAAGATTTAAATTTAATCGCCTCAAATATCACTTAAGCAAGCTGAAACTTACAGCGGTGTACAAAGCGATCAAAGCTGTATCAAGCATACCCATTTTGGATCCTTTGGAAGCCAAAGATTGCAAAAGACCGAACGCATTATTTCACTCACACCCGCTTACAAGTACCTATATATATATGTATGTATACCTCGGGCTCACTCCTACGGTAAGACTTTCAATGTATCTGACAATGTGTAATATGTAGCTATCAAAACTGTTTGATACTGAGAAAATATATTTTGATCACACAATTCAATCAATCACAATATTATGTCTCAGTTTTACTTTCCAACACTTTTACGTCTTATTTAATCACTAGCTAATATAAAAAATTGTAATTAAAGCTTACGGCGATTTAGTATTTTATGTAACACGAAAATACATTATCATGTAGTTACTGTATTTATAAACGTCCGTGAGGTCATCCTATCGTCACACAAATTATAGTTGTTAGATCACAGGTGCCTGTTCTTTTATACGGCTGTAAAGCGTGGCCGGTGTTGGAGCGACACAAGCAGGAGCTGCGTGTGACGGAGATGAATATGCTGCGGTGGATGTGTGGAGTGACGCGGAAGGACCGCGTTAGGAACTCCCGCATTCGCGGTAGTCTTCATGTCCGTGACATTGCAGATAAATTGCAGGAGTGTCGGCTCCGTTGGTATGGCCATGTTTTACGGCAACCGGACACTTACGTGGGAAACAAATGTCTGGCCATGCCGCCTCCGCCGGGCCCCGGCAGGAGGGGTAGACCTAAAAAGTGCTGGCTTGACGTTGTAAAGGGTAATATGCGTGCCAATGGGCTCACTACCAGGGATGCTGAAGATCGCGCGAAGTGGAGTAGAAAAAGTCGGAAAGCGGACCCCGGGCACCGAAACGAAAGTTTGGGTGGCAACCGGGAATAACGCTAGGATGATGATGATGATGAGATCACAGGTGCGTCTGCCTAGTCTACTGTTGGGAAGCGGTTCCCACCGCACTCTCGAGGAACAAACGTGGAGTTGGCAAAGAAAAACAAATTTAATGATTTTGTCATATGAAAGAGGATAAATCTTCAAACTGCCTGTATCCAGAGGATTGGCCGCTAAGCGCCATGTGGCGCTCTCTTTTGGACGCGTTCTCTACTTACAGTTATCAGACATAAGTACGATAAGATAAGCCCTGCCTTTTCTTTATGCTATTCGCTCATTTATTTTGATTTTTAACTTGTAGTACCTGTCGTGTTCAGATGTTAACGATGTGCCTATTTACCTTGCATATGAGATCAACAGTTAAAGAGCCCCTGGGCGTATGTCTACGCGCTATTACATACTGATCGTCATTGCAATGATAATCTTCTATCACGTCCACATAGTAATCGTAGTCAGGCGTTATTTTCTCGCAACTGTGTATGAACCCTTTGCTTAGGGATACGTTTGCTCCAACCAGTAACAATAATAACCAGGACACCATCTGGAAAAAAATACAGAATAAGCATAATAACTTCACTGTAAGTACAGTTAGGATGCAGATAGTTCAGGGTTTTCTTTTGCAGTCCTGCGTATGTCGTGCCAGTCTAGTAGTTACCATACTTAAGTCCTGCCTGTTTCAACACCGGGCAATAATCAACTATACTAACAATAGACTAATCCAGAGGTCACGAATGCTATTTCTAGATGGCTTTGGCAGTTTTCCTCGCCTAATGTGCATATTGTACCATAATTACCACGTACTGACACCTGACACCTGCATACTGAAATCTCCATTTATAATAGTTTCCGTCGAGAAAGTCGTTCGCTTAATTCATCAAAAGTTTTTGCACATGTTAATTGAACTTAAAATTGCGCAAAATGCTTCACTGAGTGGGCGCACCAACTTCGCCTGAGCTCTCGTTTGCAGGGTATTCTTAGTCCACCCCTGCACGGAGCAAATATAGGGATAAAATAATGAACGAAAAAAAGCGTGCGATGCTCGATAAATCAGTTCTAGAAAATATTCGAACCGTACGATTAGTATAAAATGATACGAAAGATATGTCACCTAGTGCCTCACGCTTTTTGTCACAGTGTAGCGCGCATCAGTGCACACCGCTCGCCATCATAGAAAATACCTATGAGGTTCTTGTTTTGACCCTAAAGATGGATAGTTCGAAAATCCGAATTAATTTTGCATACAAATTGCAACGCTTAACTAACGCGGCAGAAACTGCTCGCAATATCAATGCTGCCTGCTGCGTTTGAGGGGACTGCTAATGAACGCACCGTGCGTTTTTGGTTTAAACGCTTTCGTAATGGAAACTTCGACTTGAAGAACGAACCACGTGGAAGACCGCCCACAGAGGTGAATAACGCTGAATTGAAGGTGATGGTGGAAGCCGATCCGAGTCAAACTACCCACAAATTAGCGGCATGGCATGGTTTAAAATTACCCAACCTACAATATTGACTCATTTTCATTAAATCAATAAGTAAACCAAAAATATGAAAAATGTTTGCCTCATGATTTGACAGATCTGCAGAAAGAAATGCGTGTTGAAACTTCTGTTGCCTTGTTGAATCGGTACAGAAATGAAGAAATATAGCAGATATAGAGTATGATAGGATCGCATTGTGACATGTGACGAACAGTGGATTCTTTACGATAACCGTTACTGAAGACCCCAGGTCAAACGCCGCAACAGTGTTCTACAGCAAAGCTTACCAATAAAACGGTAATGGTAACTGTTTGGTGGTTTCTTCATGGTGCCATTCTCAGGTCTGGTCAAACAATAACAACAAATATTTACTATGCCGAATAGTTCAAAAACAATGATAGCGAAACTGGCAGTGAAACAGCCCCGACTCGTGAATCAATCGTCTCCATGATACGCCTCCTCATACTGCACGAAAAACCGTTGTAACTCTACAGGAGCTGCAGTTATCTTATCTTATTTCGGGGCCGAGAGTTATCTCGGACACTTCGACCCAATGGGATCTTTTGTGTTTCCCTAGATAGCAATCACACCTCTCCAATCTCATTGAAGATTTGCTTCATGAGCCTAACAATGAGATATGGAGATAGGAGCCTGTAGTCTTCCGGTGTCGGATATCCTACCCCCAAAAGATTCATTCGCCTCCTGGCCAATGCATCGCATGTACACAGTAGGTGTTCCATGCGTTCTATATGTTCCCCACACAACCTGCACATGGGTGTCGTGGTTAGGTAGACACATCTTCATGAGCATGTTATTGGTTCCAAAGTGCCCAGTAAAGGCCCCAAGCAAGTAACGTATTTGCCCCCTGCTCATGTTCCAGATGGATCCTCGTGCTTTGTACGTGGATCCAGACCGATTCTAGTCAGCCAGTGTTGTTGTTGACTGCGGTCTGCAAAATCCCTGAGTGTGGCTTTCACGAGGCTAGTCGGAATGCCTACACATGGTTCTGGACCCATAAAATCATTAGTTGAGCCCTCTCTTGCCAGTTCATCTGCCATTTCATTGCCATGAATTCCTTCGTGTCCCGGAACCCACATTAATCTTACCCTGTTATGCCTTCCAAGCCTATTTAGAGTTTGAATGGCATCCAGGACAAGTCCGGAGTCAACTTTAAAGGAGGCGATGGCCTTGATTGCAGCTTGACTGTCACTGAGAATATATATAGCTTTGCCTTTGGTGCCTCTATCTATGTTCTCCTGAGCACAGATTATTATGGCATATGTTTCAGCTTGGAATACACGTGCCGTTTTTCCCAAGCTACATTTGTAGTCTTTCGCGTACACTCCCGCTCCTGTACCTGATTCCATTTTGGATCCATCAGTGTACCATACCAGACTATTATGTTCCGATGGATCTGGTACCTTTGTCCATTTCATTCTTGTTGGAATTTGGACCCTGAAAAGCCTTTCAAATATAAACCTGGTTTGCATTTTATCGGATATCATACGTGTTATCCGATCCAAGTCCTCATTTTCATCGAATTTTGTATGATTGTTTTTTGGCTTGGTGGCGTCCCATAGGCCAGCTACAGCAAGGCGATATAGTGCCCTCCTTGCCTCGAGTTCAACTATAATATGCAGAGGAGGAATGTTAAGATATCTCTCCATAGCTGCCGTAGGTGTTGTTCTAAAAGCACCAGTGATTCCAAGACACACCGTTCCTTGTAGCCTGTTGAGTGTCTCTTTGCACATAGTAAGTTTTATTCTGGGCCAGCACACTACGCTGCCATACGTGATGATGGGTATTATCATTATCTGATAAAGCTATCATATCACTTTGGGTTTTAGCCCCCAGGTTTTGCCATAAGTGGAGCGCCACATGCCAAACACTCCCAGAGCCTTCGCTATTGTCTTTTCCACATGAGTATTCCATCTGAGTTCCTTATCGAGAGTTATGCCTAGATATTTGACCTCGGTGGACCACGGCAGTTTCTTTCCATTAAGGTAGGGATTCCCTAGACTTACCAGTGTCCTTCTCATTGTAAATGGTACTATAACTGCTTTATTTGGATTAATGGAGAGGTGATTCTCCTCGCATCATTTCTCTGTTATCTTCAGAGCCTTTTGTAATAAATCCAGAGACTATATTCGGAAATTTACCATTGACCATTATGGCTATGTCGTCAGCATAACCTACTGTGTAACAAGGTCCGGTGTTGAGTTTGGTTAGTAGTGAGTCTACTACCAGACACCATAATAATGGAGACAATACTCCACCTTGAGGGCAGCCGCGTGTTGTTTTTGCGCTAAGTTTGTCTCCCATTAGTTCCGATCTGACTCGTCTCCTCCGTAGCATATAGTCAATCCAATTGCATATAGTGTCACTGACACCATGCTCCTTTGCAGAATTGCGAAGTAAGAAGAAGAAGAGGAGCTGCAGTTAGAAACCATACGTTATCCACCGTACTCGCCAGACCGTCCTCCAATGGAGTACCATTTTTTTCGTGATTTGGAAAATTTTCTGCGTGATACAAAATTTTCTTCCGAGCAGGCAGGAGGCAGCACAAAAAACTTCACACAATTTGTCGAATCTAGATCCCCAGAGTTGTATCGTAAAGGCATAAATGAAGTTCCGTTTAGATGGCACCAATGTATACATAATGAGGGTAAATATTTTGTTTAAATCATTAAATAAATATGGTACATCTTAGAAAAAACTAAGTTTAAATCTTTCAGAACAAATCGGCAATTTCATACTTCAACCCCTAATTATTTTATTCCTTTATTAGGAATTGTTTTTCACTTTTTAGTTCGATTAATCATTAAAGCGTGTTTTTTAGTTTTTTATAAACTAGTTTTTTATATACTGGCAGATAGCTGATGTAACAAGGAGTAACTTAGGCTACTTTGATTTTAGAAAAAAAAATAGTTTTAGTTAAAAATTATCATTTTCGGAAATTTTTTGTTTCATCAATCAAATGAGATAGGGCTTAGCTTAGGCTGGACTTTGTAGGTTCAAACGTACGTATTCCGGAGGCGCATGGCGTAACAGTTGCATTCGATAATACTGACTGTTTCATTTATATTTTGGGGTTGGTAAATTTTGTAATCCAAAATAAACCATAAGATATATCCAAAAAATGCTGCCCAAAGTCCACGCGGACGGAGTCGCGACTCGTCGCGAGCACAGCTAGTTAGCTAGCTTATTCTACTTTTCTGGGTGGAGATGAGATGAGATCCAAAATGTAGAAATAATCGATGTTGGTCCCCGTTCTTGAGTCATAAACGGTGTAAATATCCCCACTTTGTTTTATGTATAGATTTCTGACAATGTTCAATTTGACCGCAAGTACATCGATATAAACTTATCCTGTTATTAGAACAATAACTTAAATATTTTAATTGCGATATATTATTCCGTATCTACAAATTGTTTATCCTCAATTGAGGTCACCGTCCAAGTGGCAAGTGGCACTGTCCCCTTTGGCAATGTCTATTCGGGATTTACGGATGAACTCAAACTGCTAATTGCTTATTGGTGTCAAATGTGCGTCGCTCATTGAGCAGTTGAACTGGAAGATTGAAGAAATAGATGTGACTAGATTTATTAGATGGATGATTCCTCAACTCCTAACCACGTCAGAACTAGCACTAGGTTTGGTTGCTTGGGTCCCGGAATTCATGATGAGTCAGTTGGAAACAAGAGCCTTATTTTGCCCGGGGAAGCCTGTATCTTGACAGTGCCGCGTCAGAACTCCGCGGGAAACCGATGCGGGTATCTCCACCCTGCTACTGCGACCACTCAACTGGCTAGCAAAGGCCAGGCCAAACTGGCCAGGGTGGTCACGCCGGCATACCCACTTAAAATCCCGGTCGCCTCCAAGAGCCTTTGTTGAGAGCCCCGGTCACAGGATCGACTTTTGGTCATAGCTCTGCGACGCGGACAGTTTGTTGCAGGCCCCAGGTTGTGACAGGGCACCAATTTACGTCCACGGGCAACGGATATGTATGTGTTACATAGCATCTGCTTTTATGCAGTATTGTAAAACATATAAGAATAGTAGTCCATATCGTCCCACTGCTGGGCACGGACCTCCCACGAGTGGGAATGGATAATTGGCCAAGAAAGACTATCTAACTGTGCATGCCATCGTGAGATTGCTTCGAAGTGGGATACAACTTGGACATACCTGAACGAGTAAAACATATCTAAAAATACTTCCATCGACGTTATCTATAACGTTTTTTAAAAAGTGCAAGAGTCGCAACCTAGACCCCACCCCGAAGGGTGCAAGTCAAACTCAAATACAGCATGAGGTCCTAAAGCAAGATCTATTAAATCAACGCTCTTCAGGGTCCATAAGTGAATGCTTCGGATCCAACCGATGTGAAATTCTTGGTAAAAGAACAACAAACAATAGCAGGAATATCTCCAAAGATCACATTGCTGTTCAACATTTCTTTTTATTGAAAGCCAAAGTGTGTGCCAAGTGCTCACGATTGATGAGTGTTCATGTGGCGCCTGAAGGCCCCCCCCGACTCTCGAGCTACGACTCCCGTCTGATCCCCAAAACTTGAAAGGAACCACCAATAGATTCTTTCATTTAAAGGCTGTGAAAGTTGCAATTAACTTATTGTTCTTTACGACGTACTAGGAACAAGATCAGATGATCACACATTTGCTATCCATGAGATTATCGGACTGTAACTATATTTTATCCATCCTGAACACTTCTAATTAGGGTTTAACTCACCATATAATGATCATATGCCTCACACTCGCTATTTATATTATACGTATTCTAAACACTTATTAAATAGCGGCAATATGTCTTAACTGATATGGAAAAAATATGAATTAAAATAGGTATCGTAAAATAATTGCACAATAAACAACAAAAACAATTGACGCGCGAACACGCTACCGTTCTGCCAATATGTTTGCCCTGTGAGCCTGTGACATTTTATAACTGGAGGTATTAATTTGAATACTTGGGAATAACCACTACTAATACCTACTTCATTTTTACACGTCAATTCACTGAGCATTGAATTGGAATACACGAACTAACGTCGCATCTATTTATGAGAAACCACAATGAGAGACCAACGCGGGCCTCGTTATTCTGGCCCAGGCCTCTTAAATTAATAACTGGCCCTACAGATCAAACGCCATCAATTCCGTACATTTTATCATCAAATTGAAAATAGCAGTTACCTTTTACTTTAATGTTTATACCAAAATTTGTCAATTAATTATAACGTTAATACACAAATATACTATTATAATACAATTTTTTTTCTACATTTCACACAACACCAACTAGTCCCAAACTAAGTTGCATAGCACTTGAGATATTGGTACTAAACAACTAATTTACTACAAATATACTTTTCTTTAGTAATACATAAACACCCAGACGCTGGACGGGAATCGAACCCGTGACTTCTGCGAGCGTACCGACGCGACGTGCGTTATCTGTAACGCCAAGAGGTCATCAACAAATTAAAATTAAAACACATTCATTAATTTCAATTTTAAACAATAGCAGAAATCAAAAATTATATCCGCTAGCAACACATTATTTGGCCATACTTATACAATACTTCTGAACATAATACGTTATTAAAGATATTATTCTGTCACCGTGCCCATAAGTAAATAAATTATGTTAAACGACAAATAACACGGTACCACGCAGCTCAGTGGTATTACAGTAGTGGTATTACATGCAGAGACCAATCTAGCTGTGTCAGGTTTGAATCCCACGGTGGCATGCACCGTCTAGGCAGATCTCTCCCCTATTGTACATATTTTATTTTATTTATTTGGGAAACAAACAATCAAAATAATTTACAAAACAAT
This sequence comes from Malacosoma neustria, assembly GCA_963693495.1. Taxonomy (NCBI): domain Eukaryota; kingdom Metazoa; phylum Arthropoda; class Insecta; order Lepidoptera; family Lasiocampidae; genus Malacosoma; species Malacosoma neustria. The sequence goes on along the minus strand of OY856391.1, from coordinate 16,307,515 downwards.
CAAAAATATACAAAATACATACATCAACCAGTTCCAGTTAATGTTAATTTAAGAAATATTGCCAAACACATAGAATCAAATATAATTTTTTAATTGACAATTTATAACCAGTAAATTAAATTATAATTGTTGATAATAAAATTAATGTCTTTTCGTGGTTTAATTAGAGTTCAATGAACGTGTGGCGCAGACGGTGGCGAGGATTCGGCGACTCGGCCTGGAGGTGGCCTTGCTTAAGACGGAGGCCCTGATCTTCTACGGGTCCTGTCAGAGGCTGCCACCGGACTTGAGTATTGTTATACTCAAGGGAGGCGTCCATATCGCCGTCGGGCGGTCCATAACATGCCTCGCACTAGTGCTCGACGGGCCATTTTGAACGCCTGGCGCCGAAACTAGTTCGGGTGGCAGGGAGACTCACCCGCCTGCTGCTGAACGCCGGCGGACCGGGCGCAATGTGCCGCAGGCTCTTTGAAGGGACCATGCAGGCCCCTTATGGAACCCCAATCTGGGTGGATCGTCTGACGGCCAGAAAAAAGGAGCTGCTACGCAGGCCGCAGCGTATCTTGGTCGTTAGGGCGATAAGAGATACCGCACGGTGTTCTTCGAAGCGGTCTCCCTGCTGGCTGGATCCCCACCATGGGCCCTCGAGGCTCATGTCCTGGCGCTGTTATACCAGTGGCGCCGTGACGTGGCCGAGTGTGGCTCTCGCCCCGCACCTCGCGAAGTTGATATAAAACGGGTAGAGTAGCGTGACGAGGTGCTCATGGTGGAGTGGAAGGAGCGCCTTGCGCACCCCAGCGCGGGCCTTGTCACCATAGAGGCGGTGAGGCCCGTCCTGGCCGAATGGATGGAAAGGCGCCACGATGCCTTCCGCCTGACGCAGGTCCTCTCGGGGCACGGTTGCTTCGAGAAGTACCTGTGTCTCATAAGGCGGGAGACGACGGTGCCACCATTGTGGCGCGATCGACGAGGAGGACACGATGGATCACACCGTCGCGTCGCCGTGTGCCCAGCGTGGTGCGAGGTGCGCTGCGCCCTCGTTGTCCACATCGGCGCGGACCTGTCGCTGCCGGCCCTGATTCTGTCCATGGCTCGGGGCGATCATGGATGGACAGCCATCGCCTCCTTTTGCGAGGCAGCCATGTCCGCAAAGGAGGCGGCGGAGCGGGAGCGGGAATCAACCACCACACTCCCCTCCCGCCAACGCAGGCCACGTCCTCGGCGCCGGAGGACGTTAAACGACCTCCGGCCGCCGTAGAATACGGCCGCAAGCGGCTCCTCGGAGGAGGACCCGCCGCCCGCACTATCCACGAGATCGGCAGGCCACATATTCGTGGGACCGCGCGTAGGCGATAGGAGAACAGCGGGGTTTTTTAGTTGTTAGTCGGATGGCCGAACATCTTTCCTGGAGTCCCACATATCTCTCGTTCCCCCCTTGCCGTGGGAGCCGGTCAAGAGAGTGTTTTTCCCCGAGGCTAAAAAGAAGAGTTCAATGAACGTATTAAATAACAAAAACAGAATTTGTTATAAAGAATTATAACTTTTCATTACAAAGTCTTGTGACATCTGATTTATATTTAAAAATATGCCAATTAAAAAGATCCAAAGGAGTTAATACTCGTAATTTATTAAGCTGTACACAAGACCGATATATTATAGCATTTTGTCCTAAATAGCGACGAAGGAGGAAAACATCGTGAGGAAATTTGCATACAGAGATAACAGGTATGTGAATTTAGGAATGTTTCATACAAATAATCCGTTATATTATATCCGTGCAGGGGCGGAGAAAGAATACTAACCTCTGCGGCCGGGGTCGGCCTGTCGTAAAAGGCGACAAAACAACCCACCCTAGCTACGTGATAGGACCTCAAGCCCGTCTGGACGGCGACCACCTTTGGTCTTAAGTATGCCGCCATAATAACTTTGTGTTGTGTTCCGGCATTAGTGACCCAAGTTCCTGTACTCTTGTGGGACAGCAGCGTGTTCGCGATGCCACTGGCGTTGCAAATACCCATAGGTGATGGTAACGGCTAAATTCTTCACTAAGCGGGCTGTTAGCCTGTCTGCTGTCCCACAGCAATAAAAAAAATTATTAGATTTGTAAAAATTGTTAGATTGAAAATCCACTTTGACCAAGCTTGGCTGGTATGCTTTCCGCTCCTTTTAGGGAGAGGCTCAAGCCTTATCCTGTATCTGTTGCAACTATGGACGCCTGCGCTAAATTTAATAGCAATGTGTCTAATGTGCACATGTCTGCTTTGCATTGTATATAGGCTCTTTCGTCCAAGTAATTGTGCACTGTCAGTTGCGTTGTAAAATTAACTTGTTATATTAAATAGTTTTCGTTCCATCATTTAAATTGCCTTTGCTCTCGTTTCATCAGTATCTACATATCTACGAGTATGTAATGGAATTTTCGCACTTGATTTTTTTTCTATTGAACGATAAAAAAAGTTATAATTGTTAAAATAATTAGGCCCGTTCATGGTTTTATACTTTTATTCTTTAATCTTAACATTATCACACAAGTAAAACGCAACTATCCTTTCGCCATCTTGATTGGAAGAGGAAGAGGTTTCAATTAGTGTTGCCAATATAAATGTATATAAATCAACACGCCTCCTTACATTTATATTGTAAAACACTGTTACAACAATCATTATTTTATTTCAAATTTAACATTTCTCTAAATTTTATGAATTTAACATTTCCCAAAGCTTTTGTAAATATATCTGCAATATTATTTTCTGACTCTATTTTTACAACTTCAATATTTCCTAGCATAACATTTTCATGTATAAAATGATAGTGAACTTCAATATGCTTAGAATTCTTAGTAAAGTTTCCATATTTAGAAATAGCTACGGCTCCTGAATTATCTTCATAAATTTTAACTGGTTTACAAACTTTATTGAATACATCATCCATTAGACACATAAGAAAATTTAACTCTGTTACTGCTTCTGATAAAGCTACATATTCAGCAAATGTTGAGGACTTTGTTACACTACTTTGTTTCTTTGATTTCCAGTAAATAATATTTCCAAACAATCTAATGACAAATCCTGTAGTAGATTTCTTATCTAAAATATCTCCTGCCCAATCAGCATCCACAAAACAATCTAGAATATCAGCGTTACTATTATTACAATATGTTAATTTAAGATCTTTTGTCAAATACAAATACTTTAAAACTCTCAATGCATACTTAAAATGTGTCTCATTATAACAGTTTTGAAATCTACTTAAGTAATTTACACTGTAAGATATATCAGGTCTAGTACCTGAACTAATATACAAAAGAGCACCAATCAAATTTCTATATTTTACATCCTCATTAATATCAGATTGTTCCAATTTTAAATTTATTTCCATAGGAGTCTTATACATTTTTGCACTCTCAATATTATACCTTTTAGCTAAAGACTCAATATAAGATTTCTGACTCAAAGTTAAGACATTGTTTTGATTATACATATATTCAATCTCAATACCAATATAATTTTTTACTTTACCAATATCTTTCATTTTAAACCTTTCAGACAATTTAGTTTTTATATCAGCAATAACTTCTACATTTTCACAACAAATTAATAAATCATCCACAAATAAAAGAATATAAACAATTAAGCTGTTCTCTTTTCTAACATATAAACAATAGTCATATTTACTCCTGCGAAAACCAAAATTAATCAAAAAATCATTAAAACATTCATACCATGCCCTGGGGCTTTCTTTTAGACCATACAATGATTTATTTAATTTATAAACTTTATCAGTTCCATTTTCATAACCGATTGGTTGCTTTACATAAACTTCAGATAATACTCTACCATTTAGAAATGCTGTTTCAACATCCATTTGATGAATAGCTAAATTATTTTGACAACAATAAGATAATAGTAGCTTAAGTGTAGGCATTTTAGCAACAGGTGAGTAAGTATCATCAATACAATTAGTTTGCTGAAAACCTCTTACTACTAACCTTGCTTTGTATTCATTTTCACTCTTCCTTTTATACACCCATTTCACATCAATTACCTTTTTTTCCTTGGAGGGTCTGTCAACTAGAGTCCAGGTATTATTTTTTATTAAACTTTCCATCTCACTATTCATTGCTCCTTTCCATTTCATTGCTTCATCACATGTAATCGCCTCCTGAAAATCAATTGGAGCTGACGCATCACAGTAGTTACAGTATATGCAATAATAACCAAATTCTTCATCAAAACGAAGTGGAGGTTTGATTTGTTTTCTTAATCTTCTATTTAGATTCTCATCTTCACTTTCTCCTACATTCTCTTTATCATTTTCTGAGTATTTTAACATATTTCTTTCCTCTTGGATACTTTTATCTTCCTTTTCCTTTTCTTTTATTTTATATTCACTATCTTCTTCCTCATCTTTAAAACCACATAATTTTACATCTTCCTCAATTATGTCACAATTTCTAGCAATAATAACTCTGTTGTTAATTAACACTCTGTATCCAATATCAGTATAACCAAGCAAAATTCCAGCTTCTGCTTTCTTATCCCATTTAGACCTTCTTCGTTCTTCAGGAATTCTTACAAAAACTCTACTTCCATATAATTTTAGATTTTGCATAGATGGCTTCCTTTTAAAAAATATTTCATACGGGGTTTTCCTCTCAATAGTATTAGTTAAGGTTCTGTTTTTAAGATATGCAGCTGTTTTAGTTGCCTCAGGCCAAAATCTTCTTTCTACCTTTGCTTCTGATAAAAGACATTTACCCATATCCATCAACGTACGATTATATCTCTCTGCTGTTCCATTTAATTGATGAACATATGCTGGACAGGGTTTTATCACTATTCCTTTCTTTTTTGCAAACTGAAAAACTCTTGCATTCATATATTCCTTCCCATTGTCACATCGCAGTTCCTTTATCATTTTCCCTGTCAAGTTCTGTACTTCATTAACATACTGCACCAAGTAATCATATACCTCATCCTTTGATCTGATACAATAAACTTTGACTAATTTGCTGTAGTCATCAATAAAACTCAAAAAAAATTTTTCTCCATTATATCCTGTAGTCTGATGTGGCCCATTTAAATCTGTATGAACAATCTCTAATATCTCTTTTGCTTTTCTTCGATTATTAGCAAATGGTAAATTATGCATTTTATTTTCAATACATATTGCACACTTTAAATATTCATATTCAATCTCTTTAGGTAATCCTTCTAATGATTCATTTTTACACATTAAATCCAATTTTTTAAAGTTAATATGGCCCAGAGTACGATGTAGTTTTTCCTTTACAGTCATATTTGTTTTACTAATATTTGCTTCCAATATTTCTTCACACATGTAACTTTTCATCTTATACAGTCTTTCATCCTTAATTGCAATTGCTATAATCTTTCTATATTCATTGTAAATTTTTGCAAATTTCCCTTTTGAGACAATTGAACAATTATCAGTAATTTTCGAATAACTTAATAAATTTGCTTTCATTTCTTTTACAAAGAAAACATTTTTTAATGTGACTTCAGATTTTTGTCCATAAACTAAGAAATAAGCTTTTATATTACCAATTTTTGTAGCTTCTAATATTGTTCCGTCAGCAATTTTGACTTTAATAGGTTTGTCCAATATCTCATAAGTATTGAAGTATTTATCAGTGTTAATAATGTGGTCAGTACATCCACTATCTAGTAACCAATTTATTTGACCCTTTGGCTTATCATTCTCTTGCGTTGTGTATGTATTGTTTGCAATAGTAATATGATAACTGTTACCTTGACTCCCTTGATTATTATGGTAGTAATTTCTTGAACCTTGTCCTCTGTTATTGTATGGACCACGTCCTCGTCTTGGCAAACTATGTCCTCTATAACTTGGTAAACTATTTCCTCTATAATTTTGTATACTATTTCCTCTATAATTTTGTATACTATTTCCTCTATAATTTGAAAGACCATGTCCTCGACCACGGTTTACATTTTCTGCCTTACAATCTCTTCTTAGGTGACCAGGTTTACCACAACCAAAACAATTATATGATCGGTTAGTATCTGCTTTAAAAACATTTGATGTGTCTTCTGACATTTCACTCATATTTCCTGTACTTTTCAATTTTATTTTGCTTTTTAAATAGTCCACTGTCCTTTCACCCTCTGGCAAGACATCTATTAAATCACCTATGTAGTTGTAACTCACTGATAGTGCTTTCAACATGTAGTTTAGTTTTTCTGTTTCTGATACCGTTGCACCGGCTTGTTTCAACTCATTTACAGCTTTTTCAAAGTCATCGAAAAATAAAGACACTTCAGAATAATTTTTCAATTTGACACTTGCGAGGTTATTTCGACATACTATTTTCAACGCCGTTGATTTCTTTAGGTACATCTCATCAAATTTATGTATTATTTCGTATGCTGTATTTAATTCACTTATATATTCCAACTGCTTGTTTGTTATAGCACTGTAAATATAGTTTGTTGCTTGTATATCTCTATCGTCCCATTCATCTTTGTCGGTTTCAATTTTCGCTCTCATTACTACATCCTTGCACTTTTTGAACTGTAGAAACTTAATTATCCGTATTTTCCAATTACTGTAATCTGTGCCATCGAAAATTGGAATATTTATATTATTATTTTTTGACGCCATTTTTTTTTTTTCTTTTGTTTCTATCACATTTATTTTTTATTCTTTAAACCACTAAACCATTGTTCTGCTACCATTAAACCACTGTTCTGCTACCATGTTAAAATAATTAGGCCCGTTCATGGTTTTATACTTTTATTCTTTAATCTTAACATTATCACACAAGTAAAACGCAACTATCCTTTCGCCATCTTGATTGGAAGAGGAAGAGGTTTCAATTAGTGTTGCCAATATAAATGTATATAAATCAACAATAATAACCTTAATATGTAGTGTATTATGCTTCGAAACGTATTCTTATTCATAATCTGTGGTAAATAAAATGCTCGCGTGCCGTCGTTTTCGCGGGCAGTTGCAAAAGGTGGTCGTGAATCTTGTGCTACTCAATAGGATGCCGGGGAAAGGGTCACAAAAATCATATAGAAGATACTTTGTAACTTGCTTCACATAATATGATAGTAAGACAAATTCACAATTCGCTGACACTGATAATATTGATAAAACATTGATCAAACACTGTCAAAATCACCGATAGATGGCGCTTCTCGAAATTAAATCGCGGTGTAATTTCTCGATACTGCTATGATACTAAACCACTTGGAGTTACCTTGTCTGACTGAATTCATAATAATTGTGTGGGGTCTTTTTTTGGAAGTTGTAGTTCTCTGGTTTGTTTCGTCGATTTACGTGTTCAATGTGTTCATTAAGTTGTCTGATGTCAGCGTTTTATTTCAATTTTCAAGTTAATTGGTGTTGTTTTTAGCGCTCTTGAAATTTGTAGTGTTCTATAAAAATTACAATACAAACTGTCTGACCATGTTACGCGCCTACAATCAAACTACAATTTATTTAATAATTGATGAATTATGTTGATTTAAAAATAATAAAAAGAATCTACTTAAATCTAGTTAAAACAAAATATTTGGCGTCTTGGCGTGTTCTTTAAATGTGAGAGAGGAAATATTGATTCACGTTCTCTAAATATTAATAAAAAATATATTATAAAACAGTTATTTCTATGTAATATAACATAAATAATATATAATAATTATAAAAAATGGTTGTTATTAAAATATTATTAGCATTTTTTTATAATAATCATTACTTATTTATAATGGTGACCTGGTGTATTTCGGATTTCCTTGTGTAAAACCAATCTCGGCCAGCACCTACCATTGTCTAGAATATGTAATAAATATAATGAAATGGTCGGTAAAATTCCGAACATAGATATCTTTTGCGACTCATTGACGGATTTTAAAAGGAAATTAATCATATATTTTCGTGAAGATTAAGTTGATTTAAGTTAGAAGTTAAAATAAATATTAACATTGTCAAATTGTAGACAAAGCTGTGTACGCCTGTCATTGGCATGTATGCATATATGTATATAATTGTTATGTTTGTTATATCATGGTCTTATTTAATGTGTACTGTGCTGTTGGTGTACAATAAATAAATAAATAATAAATATTGTTCGCAGCATTGTTTTCTCGACATTTATCGGTTTTCCGATATATCGCTGCAAGCCTAGTCGTTGAAGACAGTTATGTTAGCTTTAGGGGATGTTCGTGTAAAATTATATCGATATTTTTTTCGAATCAAAATCATTTATTTGCTCAAAACATATGTAGCTATTAAAGCTGTTACAGGATAAAAAGGTACATTATGTTTCACCATTTCGGCATGCAAACATATATAAATTAACATTAATATACATAATTTATTTTCCTCATCCAGTCTTTAACTGAGTAGATCATTTTATCCAGTACATAGCCATATTTTTAGTTGTCTCTTACATTGGCGCAATGGCAAATCTGTTATTGACAATGGTAATTTGTAATACCCGTATATATTTGCACATAGCATAGTAATTTTTGTGAAAAAGTGCAGTCCTAGGTACAAAGTGTAGTACTAGTATCTCTTGGTTTCTAGTACTACGCCTGTGTACATCTTTGGCCTTTTTAAACAGATCTTTATTATTTTTAACAAACATACATAGCTCAAAAATATACATGCATGGCGGTGGCATAATTTGGAACTCTAAAACATTTTTTAACATGAGTCTCAAGGAGGAATGCCCATTATGGCTCTTATACACTTTTTTGGGCCGTGTATTGCCCCATAGTAAAATTCCATATCGTAACAAGGAGCTGACATATCCGTGGTAAGCCGATTTGAGGTTTTCCTCAACTTGCTCAACGTATAAACAAAACTGTTTATTCTTTTGCACACCGTATCAACGTGGGGTTTCCATGTACAATATTTGATCAAAGTCAAGCTTAAAAACTTTACTTCATCAATTTAATTTACATGAATCCCATTTATATGAAACCCAAGGTTTTTGGTATAGATTTGAGCCCACGTGTTTGAAATTGAACAAACTTAGTTTTGATAAATTTCAATATAATATAGTTGTATCGATACTTTGCGATATATCGTACAAATACTTTGAACTATCGTATTTTTTTGCATTTAACTTTTTTTTATTTCTTTGCCTGCCTTCACAGTTGCAGGAACAAAATCGACTAAATGGTATTTAGCTCTTTAATTGAATTTGTCAACAGGAGTTTCACAAGCTCTTTATATTACTTTTTTTCTCAGATTGGCAAAAGCGATTCCGCAACATCTTATGATTATATTCTTCTTATTGAATGTGAAAATTGACAATTATAATTTGTGAAATGTATCTTGCTCAATCATTGAAAAAATGGTGTTTAAGTAATCTGAATTGATTTACTCTTGCCTATTTGTGAGAATAGTATTTAAAAATGCGAATATATGGTTACGAAACGGATTTATAATGCAGGTTTTGCAATGTAAAACATTTTGAAGTTTTTAAGTGATACTGTTCAAACTGATGTAGAAAAATGCCAAGTTGACTGAGTAGCTATGTTCATCATAGCTACTTGACAAAAGGACCCTAATAAAGATTAAACTTAAAAATTAAATGAATTATGGTCGGTTAAATCTAGAAGTATGTGCTGTCAGTTTATTTTATTTTTAATTTTTTATTGCTGCACTTAAGACCAAAGATGGTCGCCATCCAGACGGGCTCAGGGCCCTACCACGTAGGTGGTAGGTGGGTTATTTTGTCGCCTTTTACGACAGACCGACCCCGGCCGCAGAGGTCAGTATTAAGATAAAACTTAGCGAAATTTCCCACAAATCTAGCTCATTTTAGTTACGAAAAATGAAAAAAAAAATTCTGAAAGTTAATGAAATATTTAGATTATATCGTCGGCTATCGGCAAGAACTCATTAACTGCAAAAAATCACTAAATACGTTTTTATCTTTATTGGGCTCATTTTTACATATTCTACAAAATGCAAAAACACTAATTTCCAGCTGGCCAATTTAAGCCGTTATGTCTTTGACTAATCAACATAACCACTAACTAATTCCAACTAAAATGCTGTTTTCCCAAAATAATGAAATGTCACTTAACATAACAATGTGACTTCTTGCAATAAGCCGACGTATTTAATTCAAAAATGTGGCAATCCCCTGGACTACGAGTATGCCCCCGTAATAACCTTGTGTTGTGTCCCGGAAAATATCGTAGTATATAATTATTAACGTATTGTCCTTTTGGCGACAATAATACCAAGAGCAATCTTGCTCATTGTAGGGTACGAGTAAACATTAAGTATATATGTAATTCTAGGAGAGTGCACAATTATCATAATATTAATATGGGGAAATTCGTTCGCGATCTGTGGATCTTTGCGCATTTATAATGATAAAATACTGGCTTCTCTTATTGTCGTACTCTTCATATCTTAAACACTAATTATTAATATTAGGGGTTGAAGTATTTGCCGCAAGGGTGAGGGCTGCATGCTGTTCCGTGGCCCCCCTCAACTCCTAGAGTTATTACAGGAGAGCGCCGGAGGGACGAAAGCCTGACCCCCTGGCGCCAACCCTTAAGAAGGGGCCCGCCTTAAGACAAAGGGCGGGCCGGCGCCGGTCCGGGCCGCGAGACCGGCAGGCCATATATCCGTAGACGCGGGCGTAGGCGATAGGAGAACAGCGGGGTTTTTAGTGGGTAGTCGGATGTTCGAACATCTTTCCCGGAGTCCCACATATCCCTCGGTCCCCTCGGGCCGGGCGAACCCGTCAAGAGTGGTTTTTCCCCGAAACCAAAAAAAAGGGGTTGAAGTATGCATTTGCCGATTCGTACTGGAAAATTGAAACTAATTTTTTTCTAAGATGTAACGTAATGTATATTTACTTAATCAAAATATTTATCCTCATAGATTGTGTGAAAGGTGGTATGGTTAAAAAAGGTGTGAATGTTCAGGTGTAGGCTAACAGAGGAGAGTGGAAGGATAGGATAGGATAGGTTGTGCCGACCCCACTTACTTTGGAATGACGTATGGTTTCTAACTACAGCTCCTGTTACAACGGTTTCTCGTGTAGTGTGAGGTCTTGCGTTATCATTTAGCAATAATGGTAAAGATCGATTCACGAGTCGGGGCTGTTTCACTGCCACTTTCGCCGTCATTATTCAAAGATCGCCACAGTAAACAGTTATTGCCACAGTTATTGCTTGACCAGACCTGAGAAAGACTATAGCGAATAACCCCATGAAGAGACCACCAAGCACCAAGCAGTTACCTTTACCTTTTTATTGGTAAGCTTTGCTTTAGGGCACTGTTCCGGCCTGGGCCATCCATTGCATGTTTCGCTTACGGTTATTGTAAAGAATCCACTTTTCATATTTTTATTTTACTTATTGATTTGATGTAAATGAGTCAATGTTGTAGGTAGGGTAATACTGCGAGCCGTTTCTGCCGCGTCGAAACTCGTATTCAGAAATGACTCGTTACGGTAAAGGCAAAATTGTGCACTTAATCTGTTTGAATAATGACTTTTTACCAATTACTTCGACAGAACATAGAGAAGCGTTTGTATTTTTCATTTTTTTTATCAATAAACAGTCTGGGCCTGTTGTGATCAAAATATGTGCGAAAATGCTGTCTGGCGGGTACTGTAGGTACGTTGCACCGCGTGTCTGGCGCTATGCAGTGGCGCTTGTGAGGTCGATAGCGGAAGCCGGGTCCGGGTAGTAGCCGCTCCGGGTGAATCGCGCGCCTCGCAACGTGAACGTCACAGCCACAGCGCAGCGTACCGTTGCGGAGTTGCGGGCAGTCGGGCACTGCGCATCGAGATCCGCTCTTCACACGACGCGCACTACTCACCATTCGCGCGCGTGTTCAAGCGAGTCCCGTGCCCTATGCTGCCGCAGCCTTCCTGCGTTTATCTCAATTATATGGGGTCGGTATTCCAAACATGTAAAATAACAGATAAATATTTGTAAACACAATTTAAATTTTGGGTAGTTCCTTTAAAATTTGTCATGTCATGTGTGACATCTATACGCCAGTTCATTAAGGCAAAAATTAATGGTGAAATATTTTATAAATTCCTTTTATGTAAAAGTCTGTGGTTGTTGTCGAAAACAGATTTGCCACTGGGGGTTTAGTTTATAAGTGATTTAAAAGTTATCTTATGATTATTGTATATGTGAGCTTTTAGTTTTGATGACATGACATACACCTATAATTATACTTATTAAACCTATAAGTAAGTATTTACAATACCTTAAATAGTTCGATAAAATTTAACTCTTGCGTACACTCGTAAGTACATTAAATGACACACACAATTATAAATCAACTACATGTATTGTCAAAATGTATATATACTACAAATTCAATTCTGAACATTAAACCTTTAAGTAAATTTTTACAATACCTTAAATAGTTCGATAAAATTCAACTCTTGCGTACACTCGTAAGTACATTAAATGACACACACAATTATAAATCAACTACATGTATTGTCAAAATGTATATATACTACAAATTCAATTCTGAACATTAAACCTTTAAGTAAATTTTTACAATACCTTAAATAGTTCGATAAAATTCAACTCTTGCGTACACTCGTAAGTACATTAAATGACACACACAATTATAAATCAACTACATGTATTGTCAAAATGTATATATACTACAAATTCAATTCTGAACATTAAACCTTTAAGTAAATTTTTACAATACCTTAAATAGTTCGATAAAATTCAACTCTTGCGTACACTCGTAAGTACATTAAATGACACACACAATTATAAATCAACTACATGTATTGTCAAAATGTATATATACTACAAATTCAATTCTGAACATTAAACCTTTAAGTAAATTTTTACAATACCTTAAATAGTTCGATAAAATTCAACTCTTGCGTACACTCGTAAGTACATTAAATGACACACACAATTATAAATCAACTACATGTATTGTCAAAATGTATATATACTACAAATTCAATTCTGAACATTAAACCTTTAAGTAAATTTTTACAATACCTTAAATAGTTCGATAAAATTCAACTCTTGCGTACACTCGTAAGTACATTAGATGACACACACAATTATAAATCAACTATTTACATGTATTGTCAAAATGTATACTACAAATTCAATTCGGACTAATCATTAAAATCAATTTTAATTATATTTCCAATTCTAACAATCGCATTGCCATCAATTTTAATTGCGGAGTTATAGATTATAAGATACTATACTACTATTTCCTAAAATACAGCTTCCACGTCTCTGATCCTTAAAACCATTTCAATTGTAATTGTTTTGACTATCACAGTTCGCACGCTGGTGAATAGTGTTCAACAATAATGGTAATTAATAATGTTCAACAGAGGCATAATGAACACGATGTGCATCACAATGAAAGCGTACGCCTTAATTTGCGCAGTGTTTCCGACGGAGGTGGGCGCCGTATATCTTATACCTATTTCCTAAAATACAGCTTCCACGTCTGTGATACTTAAAACCATTTCAACTGTAATTGTTTTAACAATCACAGTTCGCACGCTGGAGAATAGTGTTCAACAATAATGGTAATTAATAATGTTCAACAGAGGCATAATGAACACGATGTGCATCACAATGAAAGCGTACGCCTTAATTTGCGCAGTGTTTCCGACGGAGGTGGGCGCCGTATATCTTATACCTATTTCCTAAAATACAGCTTCCACGTCTCTGATACTTAAAACCATTTCAACTGTAATTGTTTTGACTATCACAGTTCGCACGCTGGTGAATAGTGTTCAACAATAATGGTAATTAATAATGTTTAACAGAGGCATAATGAACACGATGTGCATCACAATGAAAGCGTACGCCTTAATTTGCGCAGTGTTTCCGACGGAGGTGGGCGCCGTATATCTTATACCTATTTCCTAAAATACAGCTTCCACGTCTGTGATACTTAAAACCATTTCAACTGTAATTGTTTTAACAATCACAGTTCGCACGCTGGAGAATAGTGTTCAACAATAATGGTAATTAATAATGTTCAACAGATGCATAATGAACACGATGTGCATCACAATGAAAGCGTACGCCTTAATTTGCGCAGTGTTTCCGACGGAGGTGGGCGCCGTATATCTTATACCTATTTCCTAAAATACAGCTTCCACGTCTGTGATACTTAAAACCATTTCAACTGTAATTGTTTTAACAATCACAGTTCGCACGCTGGAGAATAGTGTTCAACAATAATGGTAATTAATAATGTTCAACAGAGGCATAATGAACACGATGTGCATCACAATGAAAGCGTACGCCTTAATTTGCGCAGTGTTTCCGACGGAGGTGGGCGCCGTATATCTTATACCTATTTCCTAAAATACAGCTTCCACGTCTGTGATACTTAAAACCATTTCAACTGTAATTGTTTTAACAATCACAGTTCGCACGCTGGAGAATAGTGTTCAACAATAATGGTAATTAATAATGTTCAACAGAGGCATAATGAACACGATGTGCATCACAATGAAAGCGTACGCCTTAATTTGCGCAGTGTTTCCGACGGAGGTGGGTGCCGTATATCTTATACCTATTTCCTAAAATACAGCTTCCACGTCTCTGATCCTTAAAACCATTTCAGTTGAATTGTTTTAACAATCACAGTTCGCACGCTGGAGAATAGTGTTCAACAATAATGGTAATTATTTATGACGATACGTCGGTGGCAACAACATTAAATGCATATTAAAACTACATGAGATTCACAAGTAAAAACAGATATAACCAAGAATACGTACAAGCCACGACGTTAACCACTGCGCGAGGACTACACAATATATATATTTTTAAATGATTAATAAATCTTGAAAAATTTAAAATAATAACGTGGCGAGCGCGTTCGCCTGAACACCAAATAATATGGTTATGAATTACACCCGCATGTTACTTCTCGGTTTCGTTTGTTACTACATTAAAACTAACTTGCAATGTTTAAATATTTTAAAAAAGAATTTTATTTCGGATTAATTTTTAGGCACAAAACTAGGCAATAGCGACCGGCCCTAATGGACTTAACTTTATAAACTCACTCGAGGGTTGAATACGATGCGGCACTGGCAAACTAATTTACTTTAATTTTAAATATAATATTTTTAAAAAACGCGCACGTTAAAAATTATGGTTTCTGAATGACAACTACTCGTATCTCTTCTGGTGTCAGAATTCTTGGCGTCTATCACGGCTTCGCCTTTTTATAATCGCCGCGAACGACGTGCTCCCACCTTGAGAGAACACCACCCACTTTTCGAAGATTTGAGAATTTGGTTCATATGGGTGTGGCATGGAAAAGTACTGAGTAGCGCAAATTCATTGCTACCTACATTTTAAGGTGCGCGATGGAAATTATTAATTGGTTTGTTTACATTAAATACCCTCAATATTGAATATTAAAATTAATTAGAAATTATTATTATGTATTTAGGGATTAAATATTCTACTCTTGTTATAACGTAACAATACCCCCTCTCCCAGAGAAAGGATTTTACGTAGTAAAATCCGCTGCGGTAAGCGTCTAATAGGAATAGAACCGCCCAGTAGCTGTCTTACTTACACACATCCACCAACAAATACCTACCATACGCCCTAACATACGAATCTACATAAAAGACGACTCAAGAACAGCACTGCATGACAAAGAGCGTCTAAGGGAAGGAAATACTGTAACGTGAAACCTCTGTACGAATCGATACTGTGTAATACGTTTGTCTTTGCTGGATTTGTTACAGTCACGACCCGCTGTAACGAGTAAATTAGTGTAGGCTTATTTAAAGAGTCACAACCCGCTCTAAACGCGCAGAACGCAAAACAATAAACAGAAGAATAGCAGACCTATACCACGAAATTGTCATACTCCGCTAAAAAAAAATTGCAAAAAGCAATTAAACATAAGATGTGTAAGCTTATAAAGAAGTCTTATAACACAAAACCCCCAACTAAAACATCAAAAATTCGTGTAGGCTTATTTTGATCCAACAAAGACAACGTAAACAGAGACCGAAACGCAACAACTAATTAAATTAAAATTATTAAAACGAGCGAAAAAAAAATATAAAAATTTTAAACTAATATTCTGAAACACTACTAAGATTATTAAGGAAAAACAAGAATCGAACCGGTAGCTGTGACAGCGTTGTATATACTAATAATTGATTAAACTAATAAATTAAGTGGCATTGCGAGTATGTTTAGTCCTTAGCAAATTTGTTACAGTCACGACCCGCTTTAACGAAAAAACAGCAGACGAGTAGTTCTATACAAAGAAAATGTCATACTCCGCTAAAAAATTGCAAAAAGCAATTATAATAAAACGTGTGCAGACATATACAAGTCATACAACACAAGTATAAAACTCCCTATCAAAAATTCGTGTAGGCTTGTTTTAATTCGCTAAGGACAACATAATTAATTACTTAACCATATAAAATTAAATTGATGCTAACATATCCTAATATTAATTAGAAACATAAAAGAGAAGAAAAAAAATTTTTTTATGATTCGAACCCATGAAAATAATAAGATAATCTTAAGAGTATGTAATTATAAAAGATTTAATATAAGGATTAGACACTATAAAAGTGTGTAACATACTACAAAAAAAAATTACGAAGGAGAGGAGTGCAGCTTAAAATCCTTGATGTGCCAGTTTCCTAAGTTATTCCCAGACATGTCTTCAACGGTGTAAACTAATGGGGAGCGCTTGGCTATTATTTTACATTTCACGAATTTTGGAGCTAGTTTTTCGCGAAGTGGGCATCCTTATCTCTTTGGAAGTAACACCGTTTCCAAACTATGTCTCCTACATTAAAGTCTACCGGCTTCCTGCGTAGGTTATAATGTCGCGAGCTTTTGACGTGACTGTTATACAAAGATAGTTGAACTTTGTCGAAAATTTTTTGCTAAGTAGCCTAGGTTTTCCGCGTATTCGTCGCGTGGCGAGAGGACCACATCACTTGGGTCTACATACAAGGAAAACACCTTCTTCTAAGCATTTTGCGACATTTGTAGCCGTAGCTCTTCTTAAAGGGAAAAGTAAACAATACTTGGAGAAACAACAGCAACAGCAAACTACTAATATGTAAGCATTTTGCTTACGGGAAACTGGAAGGGGGCCTACAAGGTCAATAGAAATCATTTGAAAAGGCCTGCTACACTCTTTAGGCCTACCTAGTGGGCCAAGGGTAGTATGGGTAGGAGATTTATGTGCAGTGCAAGTGTCGCAAGCAATCACAAATTTAGCTGTGTCACCGTACATACCTGGCCAATAATAACGTAACTTAAGCCTTTGGTAAGTTTTAAAAATTCCCATATGTCCCACCGTGGGTTCGGAATGGTTATTTTTAAGTACCGTTTCCCGATGTTCCTTAAGGATAACTTCCTTCCATTCGAAATCGGATGTGAGTGGAGTGTTACCCTTCGAGAAACGATACAATTTCCCATTCGTTACCACATAGTTCGGGAAACTAGTAGGTGAACTTACGCAACCGTTGAGGATGTTAAGGTACCAGTCGTCCTTGGTGATGTAGCTGTTATTATTTGTGGTAATTATTCCTGCCACCGATACTGCTCTAGATAATGCATCTGGAATTACATTATCCCTACCTCTACGGTGTTTAATAATAAAATTAAAGGCAGATCGCCTTAGACCCCAAAGGGCGAGACGACCCGTAGGGTTGGACAAGGTTAAAAACCATTTTAAGGCTGAATGGTCAGTGTACACCGTGAAACACTTACCATTTTCCAAATAACGGCGCCAGTGTTCGAGAGCGTCCAGCACAGCCAGAGTGTCTCTTTCTGTTACGCTATAATTGCGTTCAGGACCCGTTAAGGAGCGGCTCCTGAATGCTATAGGGCGGTCAACGCCATCTATGTTTTGGGTGAACATAGCGCCCAACCCGAAATTACTGGCGTCCGTGTGAACCTCAAAAGGAAGGTCATAGTTAGGGCAGCATAAAACCGGTACTGTGACCAGATATGTTTTAAGTGTTGTGAAGGCCTCTTCCGCTTCCGCTGACCATCTGAAAGGTGGAGCACACTTCTTGGTGGATGTTAGAGAATTCAGAGGGCCCGCAATGGTGCTGAAATTAGGTATAAAACGTCTGTACCAAAACGCGGTCCCTAAGAATCTCTTTACATCTTTTTTGGTGGTTGGTGTTGGGAAGTTGAGGATGGCTTCCACCTTCAGGGGATCTGTACGGAGACCTTCAGAGTCGACTACATAGCCCAAATATTTTAAGCTATCCCTAAAAAAGGTCATTTTTCGAAGTTAACAGATAAGTTGGCATTTTTAAGTTTATTAATTACGCGCAGCAAGAGGGATACGTGATCCTGGAACCACTCGCCTATTACTATTACGTCATCTAGATAACAGAAGACTGTGCTCGAATTCTGGTCCAAATAAGGTATCCGGTAGGGTAATCTTTGCTGTGTAGCTGGCGCATTGGTCAAGCCAAAAGGCATTACATTGAAAACGAAAGTACCACGACCCGGAACGTAAAAACTAGTCTTCTCTTTATCCTTTTCCTCTAATGGAATCTGCCAAAAGGATTTTGACAGGTGACGTGCGTCCCTAAGGTTGTCTAAGATCTCCGATATATATGGTAGGCTGTAGGCGTCTTTTTTGGTGACCGAATTAAGCTACCGACTGTCTAAGCATACCCGTAGTTTGCCTTCTTTTTTCTCGACCACTATGACAGGGAAGACCATGGACTCGCGCCTGGTGAAATTACGCCGAGCTTTAACATTTCGTCTACCTGTTCCGACACAATTTTTTGTTTTTCCGGTGTCAACCTATACGAGCGCTGCCTAATAGGGAGTGCATCTCCTGTATCGATTTTATGTTTAAATAGGGATGTTCTACCCAGACCTATACGTTCAAAAGATATATTTTTAAATTGATCAATTATATTATTCGCGAAAATTTTCTCCGATGGTTCCAACGTGTCATAAGAATGGAGGCCTAGTAAGGAAGTAGAAGACGTGGTAGTATTATGAATTTTAGGGTCTGTGTTACTAATAAAATCTAAGTTAGGTAAATATTTAGGACAGATATTAAATTTTTTCCAAAAATCAATGCCAAGAATTAAATATGAATCTATATCTGGTATTACGTGAACGTTTAATATTTTAATTATATTTTCAAAAACTATAGGTAATAAACTATTACCAATAGAATGACCAGATCAGCTATGGATAAGCTGCAAAAAATATGGAGAAATCGTAAAATAACGAAAGCCACTAAGACCCGGCTAGTTAGAGCACTGGTATTCTCCATTTTCCTATATGCTTCGGAAACGTGGACCCTGCGAGAAAGTGAGAAGAAGAAAATAGACGTTCTCGAGATGTGGTGCTGGAGAAGAATGTTGAGAGTGTCCTGGAATCAATTCCGGACCAACAAGTCCATTCTAGAAGAACTCGGCATTAAGCAGCGTCTATCTTCCATCGTACAGGCTCGAATTCTCACTTTCTTTGGTCACGTGACTAGGCGTGACGATGTCTCCATCGAACGTCTGGTTGTCCAAGGGAAAATAGAAGGAACAAGACCTCGCGGCAGATCGCCTATGAGATGGACGGACCTAGTAAAGGCTGCAGTGGACGTCCCAGTACACGTGTGCTCCCGAAAAGCAGCTGTCCGGGAGGAATGGAGACGGATTGTCAGGCGTGTGACTGAAAAATGATGACCACGACCGCTCTGACAAGAGCGCAACGAAAGAGAAGAAGAATAGAATGACAACGCTGACCGCCTGCAGTCGTAACTGTTAAAATATCAGCAGTGTTCGTAATGAACCCTGCTTTTAAAAGTTGTAAATGGGAATTATTCCCTAAAATGGTAATAGCTGAACCCGAGTCTAAAAGACCTAAATATCTTATATTAGGATAATTAGTAATTGAAACCGTAACATAAGGACGAGGATCGTTAAGAGGTAATTTACTAAAAATAGTAGCTATCTTAAATGTGCGGAAAAGATTTTTTATTGTTGCCAGCCAGTTGGCCCAGTCTTGCTGGTTTAAGCTAAGCTGACTGCAACTTTCCTTAGTTAGTTTTATGAATCATTTTTGTTATTTTTATTATTAGTCTGAAGGACTTTAGAAGGTGGACTATATTTGTCCTTACATTTTGGGCAATCCGTAACTTTATAACCGCGTTCGCCACATTTATAACATTGAAAAGGGCTTACAAAAGGTTTTTTCTTTGAATTGCACCTAGGGCAAGTAAAAGTAGTGTGGTCCCGAAGTCCACATTTAAAACAGTATTTTTTATTTATATTTAAAGAGGCTAATTTATTTAAATTATATTTATTTTTGTTTGGTTTAAGGGAAAGGTAATTAAATTCTGGTGCTAACGAGCAACCAGGGTTACACGAAAGTTCTTTGAAATTGGAATACCGAGCGTTAATTTTTTCGTAATTTCTGCAGACTTCTCTTAGTTCGGAAATACTGGTAATATTTGGATTTGTGGCTAAGACTCCCGCGTAACACGGCCTAATATTGTGAAGAATTATTTCTAACTTCTCCGCCTCCGGCACCGGTCCCGAAAGGCGCGAAAACATACCGTGCATAATTGCCAAGTAAATTGTTATACTTTCTTCTTCGCCTTGGCTTCGCGAACGGATTTCGCTCATCATTCGATAGTCCTTCGACTCAAAGGTGTCGAAGTCAGTTTTTAATAAAGATATAAGTTCATGCCACGAATCGATGCCGTCCCTTACGCTTCTGAGCCAATGTAAGGCTTGTCCGGTGAAGATTTCCGGAGCTAACCTCATCATTCGCTCGTCCGAATGTCACATTGGAGATGTGAACAAAACAAAAAAAAATATACTATATTAAATGATTATAAATTTATTCATAAGAGTAGAAAGTAGTAAGAAAATTAAGTAAAATTAATAGTAGTAAAAAAAGTAGTAAAAAAAAGAAAGGTTCGCTTAGGCTAGGCTCCGCTCTCAGAAGTCTGATTCACCACACTTCCCTCAGTCAATTTCCGCTAGGCAGAGTACTTAGGCAGCGCTTAGTGCATGTGGGTAGTCCTCTCTTCAGGTATTCATTACCCGCTTATTAAGCGGGTCTTAGTTCCTGGAACGCAATGGTGCGAAACGTATTACGGCGCGGCATAAATGAAGCAGAAGGGAAAGACTAAGTTCTTGAGACAAATCAGAAATAAACAAATTAACGTTTGCAAGGCAGACAAGATCAAGGTGGCGGAAGAAAAGAGCAGAAACGGTTACAAATACAAAGCTATTATGATATTAAGTATCAGTATACAAAGCAAAGTGTAATACGTATACAAAGTATTCGGTATCGATATATCATATCGGTAACGATGTAACAGGTATTATCAGTATATTACCCAGTATTTGAATCTGGTATACATAATAAGATATTTCTAAACATATCAATTAAAATGAAATTATTTCTATTGGATTTTGATTTGAATTATTTAATTATAGGCTACAATTTTATACAACAGTTTATTTTGTTGTTACAAAGGAAGTCAATTTGATCTGTGCGCAACTTACCCGAATCGGGAAAAACAAATCACTATAATTGTTAAATTTAATATTTACAGTGTACAAGCACTGTACACTATTGGATCTGTTGTAAAATAATAAACAATATCAATTACTTAGAATCAAACAAAATGAAAAAACGGTTGCACCAAGAGTGACGCAGCCGACTTCGTTTAGTGTAAGATGGCAGTCGATCGCTTATTCGATATCGGCGCGTAGGGTAGGAACAAATCAATCCAATAAATTTAACAACCACGTACAAAAACTGAAATATCCGAAACGTTCCGTTACACAAAATGTTACGTGCTAATTTAAGCTCCTCCAAGCGAGCGATAAAAGCGCGAACGCAGGATTTACTGTCGTATTTCGTTTTTAAAATCTCCGAAAAGGATGTTCTATCGCAAACTACTTCTGTATTTGAATATGTTGGTTCCTTCCTTTCGCACGGATTATTTGGTAATTTTAAAGTATCTTGTACTGAGGTTTTTACTACTATGGGTTTATTTATATTTATAATTTTATTATACCTAGTCTGGAGATCATTGAATTGTTCAATGATATCCTCAAAAGTTTCTAATAAATTTTCTTCTGTAGGTCTTTCTATTCTTTTTAGACGGAAATAAATGTAGTTAATTAGAGAGCGAGTACGTTTCGAAACTGGTTTATTATCTGGGTTATTGTTTAAAATATCTAAATTTGTTATTATCTTGCTAAAAGTTGCATTAATTTCTTCTAAGTCCGTTTCTACGTCATAACAAGAATCGAAAATCGCATCCGCCGGATATTCCGAAATAATCTTATTTATTTGAACTCTAAGATCCTCTACCCTGTCCTTAGGTTCTAAACCGCGTATGGCTACTTCTTACGTGTGACATGACTTGGTTTTCTTCTGATGGGAAGCTGCCCTCGCGTCCCTCAGGAGTGCCAATCGGCCGTCTCCGCACGGGACTTGCCGAGTGGACTCCCGAACGACGGTTTGGAGGTGGCCGGTGAGGGCTTCGATCGCCCCTTCCGTCTCCTGAAGGGTCCTAATAGGGGCTGAGGCCTGCTCAAGGTCAGCGAATCCTCCACGTTGGAGTGAGTCCCTGACCCTAGACCATTCGGTAATCGACTTGGTCTGAGGCGTCTGGTCGGGTGGAGGGCCCAGTTTAAGGACGACCGCGCGGTGGTCCGAGTCGATGTCGTCTAGTGGTTCGATCGAGCGGAACTGGAGGGAGACGCCCTTCAGTAGCGCCAGATCGAGGACGTTGGGGGTGCCTCCGGTGGCCCGATTAAACGGGTACCAGGTGGGCGTGATGGGGGCTAGGATGCCGAAAAACAGTTCGTCAGAGTGACGGAGGAGGGTCCTACCGTTAGAGTTGGAGCTGGAGCAGTTACAGCTAGTATGTTTACAGCTTAGGTCGCCCGCGATGATAACCGAAGGGCCTAGACTGAAGAGGGATGCAAGCTCCGCTTGAGGTAGCGGGCGATTGCAGGAGAGATAGGCGCAGACGATGACTATGGGCTGATGGCCTGTCATCGCTAATCTGCAGGCAGAAACTTCGAGATTTTCTAACGGAGGCGTATTAACTGGGGACCAGTGCAGCGACCTCTTGTAGTAAATAAGCGTGCCGCCCCCAGGGGCGGATCGTCTGTCATTCCGGATGATGTTATAATTGGCGATCCTAGGATCGCCAATACTGGGCTTAAGAAAGGTCTCCTGCACGAGAAGTATGTCTACGTTTTCTTCCTTCAGGAACTCATGCACCAACTCCCGTTGGTCACGTAGGCAGTTGGCGTTGTAAGTCGCCAGAGTCAGAGAGCGGAGTTTTTCCCTACGTGTGCAATCCATTTGTGGTTAATGGGTTGCCCTATAGCTCAGGATCTCCAGCAACTCGCCATATTCCATGGCTAAGATTAACTGGACCTTGAGCGACGACGCTTGCCTTAGCTTTTGCGCTAAGGTGCGTACCTCTTGGAGGTCGAATGGGAGAGACGTCGCGAACTTGGTCGCAAGCGCGATGTCCTACGCCACGGAGGGGGACGTGGTTACCGGTGCTGTGGAGGGTGCAGCTGGGGCCGGTTTGGGAGCAGGTTTCTGTGAGAGGCCTGCGACAGGCTGCCGGGGATTCTTGAGAGTCAGGAAGCCTGTCCAGGCTCAGATGCCGGGGCGAGTGCCGGTACATAGGCCGGTTTGGGGGCGGCCGCTTTGACGACGGCAGGACGTTTGCCCTTTGGGGTTTTTCCCTTGGGCTTGGATTTGGGGGCGGCCGGGCACCCGCGGTAGTGCGTGGGATGCCCAGTCTTCCCGCAGAGGATGCAGGCCGGTGGGTCGGGGGATTCTCGGGTGCGGTTGCACTCGAGAGTTTGCTGTGGTGCTATAGTCACCGAGGCACTTTACGCACCTCGGCCGGGACTGGCAGTTCCGTGCCGAGTGCCCGTATAATTGGCAGCGGTGGCACTGCCTTTGGGATGATTTGTTGTGTGGGTTCTCGAAGTTAAGCTTTGAGAGCCCGCACATTGATAATTTCCTTGCCCTCTTTAGAGAGGTCAAGGACCGGGAGTACCATATTATATGGCTCCCGTGTGTTGCCGCGGTGCATTCGGTGCACCTCGTGTACGGGGAGGCCTTGAGATCGGAGGTCCTCCATTATGTCGGAGGTTTCGACCTCCTTAGGGAGTCCGCGGATGACTATGCGGAGTCTCTTTTCCTCTTCCAGCGCATAGGTATAGTAATCTATGCGATGCTCTAAAAGGTAGCGTGTGAGCGCGCAGTGGTCCTCGGGTGACTGTACGGTCACCCTGATACCATGGCTGATGTCGCGTGCCTTTATGAGGCGGATGGAGTTGCGCGGGAGGGCCGCGTACATCCCTCCAGAGATGCTTATCTCTGATGATGAGGGCAGGGGGGGACGTACGCGACGCGGTAGTAAGGCCGTCGGCTCAGTCTGACGCGGCTCCTTGCTGGCCGGCGCAGCATCGGAGTCAGAGTTTGAGGTGGCGGCCTTGCGCCTCCTCTTGTTCGAGTGGACCCGGAAACCGTCCGAGTCCACTTTTTGGTCCACCTCCATGTCGGAGAGCGACTCGGAGGAGTCCGAGTCGCTTCCCGACCGAGATGGTGACGATTTTAGGGCGCGCGTGGCCTTGGGGCCTTTTTCGGTCGCGGAAGGGGCCGCTGGGGGACCCGATGCAGGCGCGAATGGGCTCACGAGAGCCGCGAGGGAGTGAGCTGTTCTGTTGAGGACGGGTGCGGCGGGGGGTGCGGACGCGGTGGGCCTTCCCGGGCCAAGGGTAGCGGAGGCGGCGGCAGGTGACGCGGCAAGTCCCGCTGGGTTGCGGGGCGCGGGTGCGGCGGAGGCGGGCTTCGGTTGCGGTTGAAGGTTGTTAAAAAAAATTCAAACTGTTATTGTTGTTTCATTGAATATATTGAATAATTATATTTAAATAAAAAGCACTCAAACGATTGCGAACATTGCGAAATTTGAAAAACAACAATAATGCAACATGGGGCCTTTAAAAATAATTAATCCTTAAATCGATTAATCTTAACCTTAATCGACCAATTAGGTATCGTGTGTCATCTTATTATTTTTAGTACTATTGACAATGATATTTTATATATAATCATTGACTATTGATAATTTTTTTGAACTAATTGACCAATATGATTTGTTATTGTTCATTTTAGTTTTAAACAAAAAAATGTATGTAACAATTGCGTAAAATGGATATCGCGTAACGCTCGGTATTAATATTGTATACGCCTCAGTAAACGCAATAGACTTATTATACCTATAGCTTATATTGCAATCGAATCTAGTATATGAGTCACTCAGAAAAGCAGGTATTATTGAAAATAAATATATTTGACGAATAAAGGTCCGTTTATATCTACAGACATTGAGCGTGTCAGGCACGTGCCGTGGCACACAAAATAATATTCTTTTATACAGTATCTATTAACGTATTTATTTCTATCGTTACACGACCGCGCAGACACCAACAGACACGGGCCGTGCGCGGCCAGTATTCGCGGAAAGAATATTTTGTCTGTGCGACGTACGTGTCTGTGGCTACCTGCCATGCCAGGCAGTGTAGGACTGTTGATATTTTTTAAAATATCGATATTTTGATATATCGTAATTTTTAAATATATCAATATCGGAGTTCGATATATCGAAAAAAAAATATCGATATTTCGATATATCGGCTTAATTTAAAAAAAATCGTAAGTCAGCTCAAAAATGATTACACAGTTTATAGTCCAGTATATTTATTATACAAATTAAATTATAAGTGTATATAAGTGTTAGGTTATAACTTTTAGTAATTATTTTTTAAATTTAAATAACACAATCATGTCGATATTTTTCAGTAAGAGTTTTTAAAAAAATACTCTTTGTTTTAAATATTCAGCTGTTTGGCTACTACGATTATTGGGTACTAAAAGATTGATTGTAGAAGCAACTGGTTCTGATAATACAAATGTAGCTGCAGGTGAAACTGCGAAAGTTGCTAGATTATATTGTAAAATGTTATCTTAAATTGCAAAATTTGTTTGAAATATGTACACCAATAAATATATTGCAAAAAATATTACCAAACTAGATTCTCATGGTTCTCAGAAACAGAGAAGCTATTACCAGTAAGTTCAATATTTGATTTTGACGATGGTGGCAATGCTATCGACATAGATATTACTATTGTTTTCGTCTACATTATTAATGGTGGCTGTCTTATTATTTGTCTTTTTTTAATGTTTGGTTGGGCATATGCGTGATGGTGTTTGCTTTTTAAGTGGGTTGCTAAATTAGTAGAATTTCCGCTGCTTTTATAGTTTTTCCCGCATAAGTTGCAGGAAACATTTCTTGTATCAACTTTTTTTAAATACATCCATACAATGGAAGAATTAGTCGAAGAAGACATATTTTGGCATTAAACTATTATAAGCTAAATAATTAATATGATTATACACATGCTTTAACCGCTATATTACATTAAAAAGTAAGTACTTAACTTCGCTCAAGGTTAACCACAGACTAAACAAAATAAATTCATATAAGATTTTATAACGTTGTAACAAACAAACAACAATTGTAAGTAAAGTAGACACTCCATATCATAGTAACTGTTTTATCACAGAGGTATATTACGAAAATTTTGTACATTAAATAAGTTATCAACAGTCCTACCAGGCAGTGTGAACATAGCATTGGAACCGTGTAGATGTTTTTTTTGACTCCTTTTAATTATCTTTTCTTGAGCATAGGATGAACGGCCATGCGTTTTGCTCTTTTTTTTGTATTACCCTGCTCTTCCTCTTCTAGCAATAACGCAATTATGAATAAATCTTCCACAGAGAAGTGTCTGAACATTGTGAAAGCTGTTCATAAACTGCTTGTTAGAGCGGCCCCGACGCTGACAACGGAGCTTGTCGGTGTCTGCCCCGGCACGTGTCTGGCACGCTCAGATGTAAATAAACGGTGTCTGTCGGTGTCTGTCCCGGAACGTGTCTGACACGCTCAATGTCTGTAGATATAAACGGACCTTAAGCGGTGTGTCCTCCAAAAAGATGAGTGAGGGACACTGGCACAGACACTGGTCACAACGCTTATAGGTTATCGAAAGACATAAATATAAAAAAAGTTATGGCAAAATAAATGATACATTTAATTATCCAGTTTACAATCTAAGCCACGATGGTATTAAATAATAATCGATCCGAGGGGGGCTCAAATAAAAACTGTCATAACATCCGTATTAATATCAATTACTATAACATAGCCTCCTCGCAACAGATCGTATGACATCGAATGAGTCAGATATCGATTTTATGAAACCATCTTGAGTCAATTTTATATCATTTCTAAAGATTTAAATCAATTTTTTAAAATAACCTAACAGTTGCTATCTGATATACAATCATTGACTATCGCCGATTTAAACAGTGAAATAACAATCTTACAATCGATTACAATGATAGGTTAATCAACTTAATTATTTACGAAATGGCAACACAACAATAAAATGATAGTTGACAGTCATTGTTGTTGTTTTAACTTGTTTTTCAAACTTCGCAATATTCGTAATCGTTTGAGTACTTTTTATTTAAATATAATTATTCCCATCTTTAAATCATTAGTTAACAGTTTGAAATTTTTTTAACAAATATTATATAATTTTTCCATACTATGAATATGTTGGGCACTCTTGGGCCTAATTTACTATGGCGACCTGGCATTCCCCTTTTGTAGTCCAATTTAAGTTGATCTGAGATTTATATCATCAATCATATGAAATAGAGTTCAGCTTAGGCTGGACTTTGTAGGTTCGAATGTACGTATTCCGGAGGCGCATGGCGTAACAGTTGTTGCATTCGATAATACTGACTGTTTTCATATTTCATTTATATTTTAGGGTTTATAGGGTTTGTAATCCAAAATAAACGATAAGATATAAGTATCCAAAAAATTCTGCCCAGTCACTATTCCACGCGGACGGAGTCGCGGAGTCGCGCGTGAGTTAGAAATAAAACCTACAATCTCCAGCCTAAGCTGAACCCTATTTCATATGATTGTTGTTATAAATTTGAGGTCAACTTAAATTGAAAAATAAAATTTTCGAAACTTATCAGCTTTAACAAAAACAATTTTTTTTTTTCTAAATTAAAAATATCCTAAGTTACTCTTTGTTACATCAGCTATCTGCCAGTGAGCACTGCGTGGCGCGAGGAGCGCCGTGCCTTCGTCGCCCAAATCGGCGTGGACCTGTCGCTCCCGGCCCTGGTTCTGTCCATGTTCGGGGGCGATCCTGGATGGACGACCGTCGCCTCCTTTTGCGAGGCAGTCATGTCCGCAAAGGAGGTGGCGGAGGGGGAGCGGGAGTCCACCACCACACTCCCCTCCCGCCAATGCAGGCCACGTCGTTGGCGCCGGAGGGCAACTGACGACCTCCGGCTGCCGTAGTAAGCGGCCGCGGGCGGCCGCTCGGAGGAGGATCCACCGCCCGCACTATTGCCGCGAGGGAGAGGGCCGCGTGCTGTTCTGCGGCCCCCCTCAACTGTTGATTCAGGAAAGCGCCGGGGGACGAAATCCTGACCCCCCGGTGCCAACAACTTAGAAGGAGCCCGCCTTAAGACAAAAGGCGGGCCCGGCCTACGAGATCGGCAGGCCATATATCCGTGGACCCGGGCGTAGGCAATAGGAGAACAGCGGGGTTTTTTAGTGGGTAGTCGGATGGTCGAACATCTTTCCCGGAGTCCCACATATCCCTCGGTCCCCCCGGGCCGGGGGAACCCGTCAAGAGAGGTTTTTCCCCGAGACCAAAAAAAAAGCTATCTGCCAGTGAAAGTCTCGTCAAAGTCGGTGCAGCCATTTCAGAGATTAGCCGGAACAAACAGACAGACTTCCATTGATTGGATCAACACAATACAGCCTGTATATAATAGAAAAAGTTTCAAACCGTTTCTACTGCCACGTATAGCTATATATTTATATAAAAATTGTCTCCACTCAGATATGCTCGATAAGCAGCCAAAAGGGGAATGAGAAATATGGGGTAACAAAAAGGAAAATAAACCCTAAAAATATTTTTCGGGTAAAGTAGGCAATGTGATTGCGCCTGACGGAAATTTTTGAGCAACGAATACTAAGTGGGCGATTTTTGTAAGTAATGTTCGTAAGGATACAATCAGACATAAGTTACTATATATTCAATAAACCTTATGAAAAAGTCAATCTCTAAAGCGTTTCATTGATAAAAACTCCTTCAAGATCTTTGTGCTGGAAACAAAGCTAAATATATTCTTAAATTTATGACCGACCGGGATAATATTTCGAAGATGCGTATAATATAAATCAAGGATACATTTATATTTTTATTTACAACATTTTATATTTGATCGTTTGGCATCTTTTCACGTTGATCAAAACTTGCAACGCTTTTAGATATCTTGTGCTTCTGAAAAGTGAATTCCGATGCTCTAAAACCGAATTTCATCGGGGAAGCCAAAATTTCCTCCTTTCTTATTTTTAAAAATACCTAATTGGTCTCTCCTTCTTGCTAATCAGCGCTCTTGCTAAACGCAAACGAAATTCCCGATGGGCCGAATCTCGTTTGGCATGATGTGTTAGGTAAGGAACATGGTGTCAGTGACACTATATGCAATTGGATTGACTATATGCCGCGGAGCAGACTAGTCAGATCGGAACTAATTTTTTTTTTTTTTTTTTTTTTTTGTTTGGTCTCGGGGAAAAACCTCTCTTGACGGGTTCCCCCGGCCCGGGGGGACCGAGGGATATGTGGGACTCCGGGATTTTTCCGACTACCCACTAAAAAACCCCGCTGTTCTCCTATCGCCTACGCCCGGGCCCACGGATATATGGCCTGCCGATCTCGTGGCCCGGGCCGGCGCCGGCCCGCCCTTTGTCTTGAGGCGGGCCCCTTCTAAAGTGTTGGCGCCAGGGGGTCAGGGTTTCGTCCCCCCGGCGCTCTCCTAACAACTCTAGGAGTTGAGGGGGCCGCGGAACAGCACGCAGCCCTCACCCTCGCGGCAATAGTGCGGGCGGCGGGTCCTCCCCCGAGGGGCCGCCCGCGGCCGCTTTTTACGGCGGCCGGAGGTCGTTACTGGCCCTCCGGCGCCGCCGGCGTGGCCTGCGTTGAGATCGGAACTAATGGGAGACAAACTTAGCGCAAAAACAACACGCGGCTGCCCTCAAGGTGGAGTATTGTTATTTTATTTTATTTTTATTTTTATTTATTTGGGAAACAAACAATTACAATACATCACAATATAAAGAAAACATAAAAATTAACAAATCAGTAAAGTTTCCACTTAAAGGTAATACACATAACTGCATCATCCAATAGAATAATAGTGATGTCATAAAATTAAAATTACAAAATACATTAAAAATAATTGAGAGATCTAAACATAATACTTAATACTTTAGTCATTTACATAATTCGAATATTTTCAATTTGTGCCATTATTATGGTGCCTGGTAGTAGACTCACTACTAACCAAACTCAACACCGGACCTTTTTACACGGTAGGTTATGCTGACGACATAGCCATAATGGTCAATCGTAAATTTCCGAACATAGTCTCTGGATTATTACAAAAGGCTCTGAAGATAACAGAGAAATGGTGCATGGAGAACCACCTCTCCATTAATCCAAACAAAGTAGTTATAGTACTATTTACAAGGAGAAGGACACTAGCAAGTCTAGGGAATCCCTCCCTTAATGGAACCAAACTGCCGTGGTCCACCAAAGTTAAATATCTAGGCATAACCCTCGATAAGGAACTCAGGTGGAAGACTCATGTGGAAAAGACAATAGCAAAGGATCTGAGAGTGTTCGGTATGTGTCGCTCCACTTATGGCAAAACCTGGGGGCTAAAACCCAAAGTGATACGATGGCTTTATCAGATAATGATAATACCCATCATCACGTATGGCAGCGTAGTATGGTGGTCCAGAATAAAACTTACTACGTGCAAAGAGACACTCAATAGGCTACAAAGAACGGTGTGTCTTGGAATCACTGGTGCTTTTAGAACAACACCTACGGCAGCTATGGAGAGATATCTTAACATTCCTCCTCTGCATATTATGGTTGAACTCGAGGCAAGGAGGGCACTATATCGCCTTGCGGTAGCTGGCCTATGGGACGCCACCAAGCCAAAAACCGATCATACAAAATTTGATGAAAATGAGGACCTGGATCGGATAACACATATGATATCCGATAAAATGCAAACCAGGTTTATATTTGAAAGGCTTTTCAGGGTCCAAATTCCAACAAGAATGAAATGGACAAAGGTACCAGATCCACCGGAAAATAATAGTCTGGTATGGTACACTGATGGATCCAAAATGGAATCAGGTACAGGGGCGGGAGTGTACGCGAAAGACTACAATGTAGCTTGGGAAAAATGGCACGTGTATTCCAAGCTGAAACATATGCCATAATAATCTGTGCTCAGGAGAACATAGATAGAGGCACCCATGGCAAATCTATATATATATTCTCAGTGACAGTCAAGCTGCAATCAAGGCCATCGCCTCCTTCAAAGTTGACTCCGGACTTGTCCTGGATGCCATTCAAACTCTAAATAGGCTTGGAAGGCATAACAGGGTAAGACTAATGTGGGTCCCGGGACACGAAGGAATTCATGGCAATGAAATGGCAGATGAACTGGCAAGAGAGGGCTCATCTAATGATTTTATGGGTCCAGAACCATGTGTAGGCATTCCGACTAGTCTCGTGAAAGCCACATTCAGGGATTTTGCAGATTGCAGTCAACAACAACACTGGCTGACTAGAATCCGTCTGGAACACTCCAAAAAATTTACACGTACAAATCACGATGATCCATCTGGAACATGAGCAGGGGGCAAATGCGCTACTTGCTTGGGGCCTTTAATGGGCACTTTGGAACCAACAACATGCTCATGAAGATGGGTCTAACCGCGACACCTATGTGCAGGTTGTGTGGGGAACATACAGAACGCATGGAACACCTACTGTGTACATGCGATGCATTGGCCAGGAAGCGAAAGAATCTTTTGGGGGTAGGATATCCGACACCGGAAGACTACAGACTCCTATCTCCATATCTCATTGTTAGGCTCATGAAGCAAATGTTCAATGAGATTGGAGAGGAGTGAT
The DNA here is from genome assembly GCA_963693495.1 of Malacosoma neustria. Taxonomy (NCBI): domain Eukaryota; kingdom Metazoa; phylum Arthropoda; class Insecta; order Lepidoptera; family Lasiocampidae; genus Malacosoma; species Malacosoma neustria. The sequence goes on along the minus strand of OY856391.1, from coordinate 16,275,321 downwards.
TGCTATTTAGGGGAACACAAAAGATCCCATTTGGTCGAAGTGTCCGAGATAACTCTCGGCCCCGAAATAAGATAAGATAGGTACAGAATGTAGGAATTAATTATAGCAGCATCTAGCAAAAAAAATAGCAAACGCATCCAAAATTTCCTGAACCAAAATTTCGCCCTGTCGGATAGGAAGACCGGTAATGGTCGAAATGATCAACGCCTCCCATATTCAATGTGTAGTCTGCTATCGCTTTTGGGCAAAATATTTCGGCTTTTGAACCGTCTTTTTGGGTCCTCTTTATTTTTGTGACTTCTGACTGTTTATGTGCTGATGTTAACGGTTACTTCCTTCGTGTCTAACCATTTCAGGCCGACTATGGGTTCACTTGTCATTGTATTGAATTCAATTTAGCCAGTTTAAATTATTTATCTTGCGGTTTTTCCTTCATGAAATCATGTCTTTTTTACTGTCCCGTTCGAAAAAATCCCATTCTGATACAAAACATCAACCAGTTTGCAACTAATAAAAAAGTTATCAAATGTAACCAGGGAGTTACAAGGAACATTCCTACACAAATTTGTTACTACTGAAAAACATAATCCTGCTTCATCTAATGTGCTCGTTTTACCAGTATAAATTCGAAGCAATACAAATATCCAAAACGTGCATCACAAGACTTTATAACCCCGTTTGATGGGCTTCATTGGCATGTATTGCTTCATTGAAGAACGCCCTTTAAATTTGACCATACATTCATCTACTGAATAAATTCCAGATTCTTCGGCCTTATCGGAATTATCGTTGAGGTGCAAATTTTCGAGTATTTTCTTGAATCTGTTCAGACTGAAAGCCGAAGATATTTCTTTGTTATGGTAAAAAGAATCAGTCGACCAGTACAATTCAAAATCTGGTAAGGGATGCAATCCCATCATAATCAAACACCAAAAAATGCCTTCATTTCAGCAACAGTCAGCTGAAAGTTTTTGCTGTTTGTTTGTGTAGCGTAGCGATTAGTTTTCTGTACGATTAAATCTATTATTGAGTCGGGAAAAAGATTAGTAAAGTAGTCGAAAGACTGACTCTAATGCGAATAAGACATTTTGGGACAGAACTTTGATGTAAAAACCGGTACCTTGTGGATTTTTTTATTTATTTTCCAATCTTCATTAGTTCTTTCGGATCTCGAGATTGATAAATTCAGCGATGGCGATGGAGGCACACTAACGGTAGCTGTAACTATGTCATCATCAGGCACATTCTCTGTGTTAGAGTATGCACCAATTTCGTAAGCGGAACCTACATCATATTCAGCAGTACCTGAATCCTCCCCAGCAGCTACATTATCGTCTGTAGTACCAGCGAAAAGGTTTTTTAACCTGCGGTCAATGACGTCGTCGTCAGGTAGTACTGATAATGTTTCTCGAGGAGATGGAACAAATGGAAGTTCGACGTCATCTTCCGAATCAGTATTGGACCAATTTTCCAAAACACTCAGTAGTGCAGCATCAGATAGTGGCCTACTTGATGACATCTTGCCCTATAAAAATAAACAATTAGGCAATAACAGTAAAAACGAAAATTATTTACACATATTGACAAAATGTCCTAGAACGATACTTTCGTTATTTCAAACATTTACTTCTAAGTACTAACGTACAATGGTTATATATTAGCCACATACTTTATGAACATATTTTAGATATAATTATTACTGAAAGCAACTAATTTTATACACTCAATACCTAACAATATCTTAAACTTTACAAATAAATAACTCTTATTTACTTACCGGATTTTTTCCAAACACAAATCAAATATTTATAAATAAATCACAATTACAGTGCAAAATTTATAAATCTTCGCGGGTGTATTGATTTTGACAGTCAATGGTAAACAATATATTTTTTTTCTTTTACCGCCACTACCAACATTCAAAGGTTTAACAATCGTTCTAGTAGATAAACAACAATAACCATAGGTTGCGTTCAAATTTTACTCTTTTTTCTAAAAACATATCGAACGATCGAATGTGGCATGTATTCTACCATTGTTTGATTAAGGGGTAACTGTTTCCATATGCAACGGCCTATGGATGCATGCGACGTGAGGGGCACAGCCTACATGCTGCCGTCCGCGTAGCTGGATCACTGACGCCGAAATATAATACGAAGCTATAATCGCCATTAAAGCATGTTTTCGCAAGTTTTTACACTCAAGGGTGGTTCTTGGCCATATTGTTTGGGGTTGCTTTGGAATGAATTGAATGAATTTATACGGAGTTTTTACTCTAAATTTTTATGGTATAAAGTTATAAACATAGATTGGACCTCCAAGAAGAACATAACATTTTTTTAAATATATCACAGAAAAACCTTTGGTGGGTAAGCTAATATAATATGGTGAGTATTTATATTAAATAGTATCTCTCGGTTCGTTTTGACAACTTTTACTTTAGTATTGAACATTCCGCCCACTAAGGACTTGTGTCCTTCACAGTAAAAATAACATAAAAATGAAATTGAAGTTTAACACAAACAATTTACAACACTACTCAACGTACTAAAAGAAATAAACAATAGCTATAGCGAACCTCTAGCATTACAAAAAGAGTAGTCCGCCCACCGTGAAACAAACATAATGAAAGTTACAACATAAAACTCAACAATTTAAAAATTAACTTATGAAATATACCGCCCACCATGACAATGTAACTTATTTATCTAAAATTACAAGCTAGATAATTGCGCGTTTGGTAAGTCCATTTTTAATTTTGATGGTAACAACACGAGTTACATGGTTTGGTCCAGCGTGCTTAGCTTTAACAACACCCAATATCCACTTAGGTGGTGGCACATTATCCTCTTGTAAAATAACAATATCATCAACGTCTGGTTCAGATTTCTTAGTTTTCCATTTATACCTTTGACTTAAATACATTTTCCATCTTTTGTACTAATCGCCAACGTTTTAAACAACTAATGTTACTGTCACTAAAATCTTAATCAGTTATATTCAATAAAGATTCGCCTACTAATAATTGGCCTAGTGTCAAGTCGTTTGGTCATCGCTTAAAACATTGATTGGACGCGAATTTAGACACGCTTCGATCTGCGTTAACACAGTAGATAGCTCTTCGTATGTTAGCTTACTGTCTTCTATAACTTTCTTCAAGTGTGTTTTAGCGCTTCTCACACCAGCCTAGAGGCGAAATTAAATGCCAGTAAGTCTTCTCCAAAGTTAGTAATTCTGTGATTTCATCAAGCAAAGTAGACTTAGCACGATCGAACATCTCACGCAACTGTTTGTCAGCGCCAAGAAAAATTGTGCCGTTGTTGCTGTAGAGATCTTGACAATGACCTTCTTGATATAACGTAAAAACGTCTAAAAGCTGCAACAAATCCTTTAGCAGTCAGATCTGTAAGCACCTCAAGATGAATGGCACGCGTAACCATGCATAAAAATAAGCATATATAGCTCTTGTAGGCTTTCGATCCTCTACCTGGTGAAAATCGCACATCAACCGGTCCGGCATAATCAACCCCTGTAGCCTTGAAGGCTTTGCTCGGCTTTAAACGCACCCCAGGAATCTGCCCCATCAATTTCGTATTGATCTTCTTAGAATGTCTCAAACAAGTTACACATTTTTGAAAACATTTCTTGCCTTGTTCTCTGCACCTGACAATCCAATAGTTTGCTCTAAAATAGTTCCCCATTATTTGCGGCCCTATATGAAGTGTTTTGCTATGAGCGTCTGAGATTATTAACCCAGTAATATGATTGTTAGCGGGCAATATAATTGGATTTCGCTTGTCATAATCCACCTCAGTTTGTTCGATGCGTCCACCAAGTCTTTCATCCAAAAAAGGATTAAAAGTGTGAAGCGCACTTTTCTTAGGCACTTAACCTCCATTTTTGATCTGCTGAATTTCTTCTTTAAATTCTCTGTTCTGAACTTGTCTGATGCATTTGTGTAAAGTTTCTTGCATTTTTCCCTTGCTGTTACGAATTTATTGTAATCTTTAGATTTTCTTTCTTCTTGTGTAGTTAGTACCCTTCGACAATAGGATATCTTTAGCTTTAGCATTTTATACCTTTAGCATTCTTCTCAAATTTGAAAATCCCTCCCACTCAAATTCTATTTCTCTCTCTTTTGTTAACAGCAACACAGTTACTCTCTCTTCCTCACGTGTGTCTATGTCAGGTATGTCTTCACTCTCAACGTGATTCCTTCCCAGCCACTCTGGGAAGGAATCACGTTGTCAGTCACTCTAAAAATCTAAAAAAAGGTTTGCAAAAATGCAACATGAGATAAGATGAAAAAAAATTTTTTTTATAATATCTTCAGCCCATCAACTTCTCTTTTTCCTCTGTTTTCGTGTATCCACAACGATACTTGATATTGCTACTCATATTACTACCTTCTGTAGTTTAGACAACGTAGTAGCTATGTGAAACACTGAGTCACCACTAGAAAATGATCTGATTTAGGAAGCACAGATCGGAAAATCTGTAGAGAATGTATCCGATTTAGGATTTCCGACAAATTGGATAGGATAGGAAGGTGTTTATCGTGTTTAAGAACGACGTGCGTTGCTGCCCTCCGTCACAAGCCCGACTTTGTTTGGATATCGATCACTCTTACTCGTTCGTCCTGGCCAGGCATCACCGTCTCAATGCGTCCCCGTGGCCAGACGTTACGCGGCGAGCTAGGGTCTACAATGAGAACTAGGTCTCCCACTTGCAAGGGCCTACTGTCTTGCTGTCACTTGGTTCGCGAACACATCTCTGGCAGCACTTCCCTGACCCAACGCTTCCAGAATTGGTCTGCTAGCCTTTGGGATATCCTTCACTGCCCCCTTAAATATATCTTACTCGTCGAATACACCAACGCAGGGTATGCTTGATGAAGACTGCAGGAGAAAATGGTCTTGGTGTAAGCGATTCGTTCGTGTGAGGCTTGCTGTTGATCATTTGTTCAACTTCCACCATGAGCTTACTAAGAACTTCATCTCGAGGTGTTCTTCCTTGAGTATGACTTTTAAGGTTTCCTTGAATAAGCCGCTTCCATGCTCCACCCCAGTGTGGACTTACGGGTGATGAGAAGGTCCACATAGTGGCGTAATTAGCTTCTTCACTCATCATCTAAGCATGATTGAGGTTTTTGATGAACCTTTTCAGCTCATTATCAGCTCCTCTGAGATTGTTCCCGTTGTCAGAGTATGGACAGGACTCCGTACCGCCTGACTCGTCGTCGGCCATCAGTGACCTCAATAGGTCTAAACAGCTGCAGCTGGTAAGTCTCCCATTCTTTGTGGTTGTGGTTGAGCTCTTTTTATTCTACTAAACATGTTTAATACATTCTCACAATTGCTTGTCCAGTTCCGAATTTCAAACCGCCTTGTGCGAAACACAATTCACATGTGCGAAATATATTTCATTATTTGTCATCATCATCATCATCATTTCAGCCGGAAGACGCCCACTGCTGGACAAAGGCCTCCCCCAAAGATCTCCACGATGATCGGTCCTGCGCTGCCCTCATCCAACCTATCCCGGCGATCTTGACCAGATCATCGGTCCATCTTGTGGGGGGCCTACCAACACTGCGTCTTCCGGTACGCGGTCGCCATTCGAGGACTTTTCTGCCCCAACGGCCATCAGTCCTTCGAGCTATATGCCCAGCCCACTGCCACTTCAGTTTTGCAATCATCCGGGCTATGTCGGTTACTTTGGTTCTCCTGCGAATCTCCTCATTTCTGATTCGATCTCGCAGGGAAACTCCGAGCATAGCCCTCTCCATTGCTCTCTGAGCGACCATGAGCTTTCTCATAAGGCCCATAGTTAGCGACCACGTCTGCGTTCCGTATGTCATCACTGGCAACACACATTGGTTAAAAACCTTCGTCTTGAGACACTGCGGTATTTGGGACGAAAAGATTTTACGGAGCTTCCCGAACGCTGCCCATCCGAGTTGGATTCGACGAGTGACCTCTTTCGCGAAATTGGACCTGCCTAACTGGATCGTTTGACCCAAGTAGACGTATTCGTCAACAATTTCGAAAGTACAGTTCCCAACTGTTACGGGGGTAGGTGCGACATGGACATTAGACATGATCTTCGTCTTGTCCATGTTCATTTTGAGACCTACTCCTTGGGAAGCTGTATTGAGGCCATCAAGCATATGGCTTAAGTCTTCCATGGTTTCAGCCATGATTAGGATATCATCTGCGAATCTAAGGTGAGTGATGTACTCACCGTTAATGTTGATGCCCAGTCCGTTCCAGTCCAGAAGCTTGAAGACATCTTCCAACGCAGCAGTGAACAGCATCGGCGATATGACATCGCCTTGTCTGACTCCCCGCTGCAGTCGGATAGGCTTCGAGTTCTGATCCTGGAGACGGACTGACATGGTGGCGTTTTCATACAAACACTTCAACGCTTTGATGTATCGATAATCAATGTGGCACCTCTGGAGAGACTGAAGCACCGCCCAGGTCTCGATCGAATCAAAGGCTTTCTCATAGTCCACGAACGCCAAGCATAGTGGCTGGTTATACTCCTCCGTCTTCTGTATAACCTGCTGCAGCGTATGTATGTGGTCTATGGTGCTAAAACCTTTTCGGAATCCGGCTTGTTCGGGAGGCTGGAAGTCGTCAAATCTGCGCGCGAGACGATTCGTGATGACCCTTGAAAACAGCTTGTAAACATGGCTCAGAAGTGATATCGGTCTAAAGTTCTTCAAAAGGGTTTTGTCGCCCTTTTTGAAGAACAGCACCACTATACTTCCGTGCCAGGCCTGCGGCGTTTTGCCATCGAGGATGACGGAATTAAATAGCTTCTGGAGGATTTTAAGCACAGGAGTACCACCAGCTCTCAGAAGCTCGGCTGTAATTCCATCATCACCCGGCGCCTTGTTGTTTTTAAGCTGTTTAAGGGCCACACTAATCTCGTACAAACTGACGTCTGGGATATCTACGGTGTAGTGTCGGGTTAATTTGGCTCTTGGATCTTTAGCCTTGTTGTTAACAGGTGCCCGTGTGGTCGTGTATAGCTGTCCGTAGAACTTCTCGACTTCCCTCAAAAGTTCGGGTTTAGACGAAACGACCCTGCCGTCGTCGGTCTTCAGCTTCGTCAGTTGGCTCTGCCCAATAGAAAAGTCTCGTGCGAATACTTTAGAGCCCTTGTTACGCTCTATAGCCGCCTTTACACAGTCTGTGTTATGGCGGCGGATATCGCGAGTCAAGGACTTGGAGATCTGTCTATTTAGCTGCCTATACTGGGAAGCATCGTCCGGGGACTGAAGGGTCATTTGGCGTCTCACATCCATCAATTTGAGAGTAGAATCTGAGATTTTTCGGTTCTTTTTGAACGGCTGGCCTTGAAGAATTTAAACCCGGCCGTTTGAACAGTTTCCACGAACCTGTTATTATACTCGTCCACGTCAACGCAGTCACCGAGGCATTCGAAGCGGTTTTGCAATTCGAGTTGAAAGTTTACCGGGTTTTGGATCTGTATGGGTGCAGGTCGGAGCGTAGACTTCACCAGTCGAGACCTCTCCAATTTTGGATTGATATTCAATGTGCCTCTTACTAAGCGGTGATCACTCCCAGTTTTCACCGAATTGATCACAGAGACATCATTGAATATCTGTCTTTTGGTCGACATAATGAAGTCAATCTCATTTTTGGTGGCACCATCGGGACTAATCCAAGTCCATTTGCGTTGTTCTGGCTTCATGAAGAAGGAGTTCATCATATACAGGTCCTCCTTCTCCATGAAGTCGGCCAGCATCTGGCCTCGGGTGTTCCGATTTCCGAACCCAAATTGCCCCACTCTCAACTCATCGCCGCTACGTTTCCCCAATTTTGCGTTGAAGTCTCCCATGACAACGTTAAAGTGGGTTTTAGAAGTGTGGATGGCTGTTGAGATGTCCTCATACATGGCTTCCACCTCCTCGTCAGGATGTGTCGAAGTCGGAGCGTAAACCTGAATGACCTTCAACGAATACCGTTTGGTAATTTTGAGTATTAGGTACGCTACCCTAGTCGAAACACTCCCCACCTCAGTAACGTTGTTCACAAGAGACTTGTGAACGAGAAACCCGACACCACCTTGGGACAGTTGGTCGCCCTCCCGGAAGTAGAGCAGATTTCCGGAATTTAGGATTATTGAGTCCTCTCCCTGTCTTCGGACTTCAGATAACCCCACAACATCCCATCGCAGTCTGCTCAAAACTTCCTCCAGTTCCTCCAACTTCTCGTTGGTCCGCAGTGTCTTGACATTGTATGTTGCCAGGGCCAAAGGTCGTCGTTCTTGGTAGCGAATCCGAACCCGGGGATTCTTCGCACCCCCTGCCCCGTCGCTTATGTGGCTGCTACCGTGACCACCACGAACGGGGCCGCCGGGGACTAGGGGCCGGGGCCTGTGTGTATCTGTCATTTTAGGGGGTGGTTTTGCCATAATCGCCACGCTTGGCAGGCGGGATGGCGATCGCAGTATTCGCAGTTGGTGATGCTCTCACGGAAAGATGCTGCTGCCCATCCTCCGTTCTTTCTATCCCTTAGTCGTCTCTTACGACACCCACGGGGGGATAGATATATGTATAGATCTCGAACTGTCCTCTAAACTGTCGACATAATAGTCGGCGTAGTGCTGTTTACAAATCGCTTGCACTGCTTCGGGGTGCGGTACCTCATACGACTTGACATTTTTATTCTTTATAAACTGACCTATAAGCGGCGAAATATTAAAGATGACATTGCGTATGTTTTTATATTGCCGTGCGCACTCCCAAGGGGGTTCCATAGGAAACGTAACGCATCTTGGTCCTCGAGAAGGATCTTAATCCTTAGAAACGTATCGCATGCTTAATCATAAACTGACCTAACTCAAAAAACCTGTTTTTTGGGAAATCGCAAAAACGTTTTGTCATTTACTACTTATCCCATATTGAGTTATAACTAAATAGCGGTAACTCAGTGTGGGAAAGAGATATCGAAATAAATCTTAGTTTGGCCGATAGAGGGCGTCGATACAATGCTGCTCGTTATATTATCTCACTTTAGACCTAAAAAGACGTGAGGGAAAAAAAAGCCTTGAGAAAAAAACAGAATATTTCGGAAAATAAAAATAAATACATTAAAAATAAAATACATGCCTAAAAACGCAAGGCTATAGCGGAGCTCTCTTTACGATTAGTAGAAAATTTGTTTTATTTTTAATGTGTTTATTTTTATTTTCCTAAATATTCAGTTTTTTTTATTTTCTCAAGGCTTTATTTTTTTCACTCACGTCTTTTTTTCATTATTTTTCATTGTAATTAAGAAATTCGCGTTATGTAATACAATATTCGGTATTCAGTTTGGTAAATAACAAGTAAGAGATTTTAATGTTTGTCAATTTGTGTAGACACGGTGGCGTCGGAAGTAGTTAGGGCGGAGGACGAGGCACCTCGTGCCGCTCCGTGGGCGCCGCGCGCCGTTTGCCGTCCGTCAGTGCTTCGCGATCACTCGCCGTGCTTGTTCGTATATACTGTTCAACCACGGGATTCTCGAGTCTCGATTTGTGATTCGTGTCGGCGCGTAACTACTACAATATTTATTATTTCTATCAAGAGAAGTGAACGTTCGGTGCCCGGTGCAGAAACAGGCGCGGTACTGTGACAGTGTGTGTACTTTAGCTTCTGTAAGTGTCCATAACAAAAATAAATAGTGCGAGAAGTGCCGCGTGGTTCTTTGGTGGTGTAGAAGCGGATTGAGGATGGAAACGCCAAAGGCGCTCTGGGGTTGGCTGGGGCCGGGGGGTCGGTGATCTACGGGGGCGTCGATGGGGGCGTCGAGAGCGCCCCTGGTGGCGGCCACGGCGGTGCTGGTGGTGCTGGCGGTGAGCGCGGGTGTAGGCGCAGGCACGGGCGGGTGCTTGGGTCGCTCCTGGCCTCCAGGGTGCGCGTGCGCTGATGGGGGAGCGCGACTCGAATGCCGCGGCGCAGGACTTACTCAGCTGCCCCTGTTGCACCCTGACTTGTTGGCCTTGTAAGTACTATAAACACTGATATTCTTTTAACTATTTCCAGGTGCGCGGGAGTGGCGCGTACGTATTATTCGCGTTGATGTCTTTTGCAAGCCTACTAATTGTTTACATACTCGTTTAAGCCAAAAATTAGAAGAGTATTAATTACATTGATCGTAATTAATCAATTTACTTCTGCAATCTAGTCTGCGAGTGCAAAATCTAGTATAACAATTTTCGTGCTTTTTATTATTTAAAGCAGAAAACATTTGACAGTAAGGATATCATATAAAATCTTGTAAAATATTTCCAATACCTAAGGATATTATATTATGAATTAAAAACGCAATGTACTTATGTTCTTTTCGTGGAACATAATTATGTATTCGCCAAGAAACCTTATGAAGTTTTACATTCAAATGTGTTCCCCTGCTTTCATACTGAAATGAAACGAGCACGATTATTTGAAGAAGAATAGGTGAACTTTAAATTTCATATTTCCTTTGTTTACAGGAAATCCAACAGTTAAGATTTTCCATGCAGAAAATCTCAACCCGTAAAAGAACTTTTGTCTCAGAATAATTCTTTTGTAGAAAAATCCATTGGGGAATGATAAGTACCTCCCCTTTGTCCTGGCCAACAATAAACCTAAACACGAAACAAAATCATTTGGCTGTGCAAGTAAAACCGTTCTAACGTGTCACAGTCATGCAATCGGGATCGTAGGTCAAGAATTAGAAAACCTCGCTCGAATAAAAACAGGTGCACGTTGGCTATGCCTTTATCATACCTCGCACATGATACCACACCACATATACCATTTTTTCCACGTTTCTTTGAAATTATATAATTTAAATCTAAAACTCAGAGCAAGTCGAAGAGAGTTTCATGCATTTTTCGATTTATACGCATTCTATACATACTTTTTAAAATAATCATAATAGAAACAAAAATGTCCGACATTCTTCCGTTTTTTTTCTACACTCGTTCTTAATTTCAATACATTACCTCTTTGATTTGATTCGATCCTTATAAATTGTTTTTTCGGGTGTTAACAATATTTTAACTTATAGAACTGTCATTGTCATTCAATGCCACTTGTAACACAGACCAAAATCGTTCGACAGTTATTATTCCTAAGGTGACCAACTATTTTTTGTTCAAAAAGAGTACACTTAGCAAGTATTTCATAGGTGAAAAAAAAGAAAATGTGCCGGAAACGGCAGTCACATGTGCGCGCGAAATTCAAATCACTGTCAAAATAATTTTAAATATTTAATTAATAAAATTGAAATAAAATAATCTAAAAAAATGTTTTAGAAATACAAATGAGTATAAAATTATACAAATGAGTACTTTCAGAGTACAGGATTTGAAAAGACTACGGTTTGCGAATAAAGAGTACAAAACTCAGTAAATGAGTATAGTTGGTCACTTTATTATTCCACAATTGACTTAAAATGTTGTTCTTAGCGCCATGGGTGAGTCTTGAAGGCGATTCTATTTATATTTAAGTATGTTTATATGCAATTGCAATCATTTAGTCTTTGTTATATTAAATCGGTCGAAGTCCGAGGTTCGTGAAGTCCTAAACAAATCAATCGATATTGCTGTACATTTCTGTTTATCGCAGATAAGATAATTATTGTCTTATATAAACATGACTGTTTATTACTACAAACCTATGATGGAGTATTTTATAGGAAAATTGTAACAAAAAGTTATTAACAAAGTGAATGCTCTCAACAAAGCACCATTTCAACATTGGGCAATCAATTGAAGATTTTTATGTCCTAACATCTCTGAGTTATTGTAGATAAGTTAATTTTGTTATGTAACATAAGTTAGCCATTTAACAATTGTTTCCATCCAAAGCTTACATTTACTTGCCAGGACTCTAATGTTCAGGGCAACGATGCTGAGCTATGAAAGGTATTGAACAGACTTGTCTCAGTTTTATCCGTGCAGGGGCGGAGAAAGAATACTGCTGAGGCAACCTGGTCTGGATGCCAACAGCCACTGGCTTTTAAATATGCCGCCATAAGTGTTAGCAGTGCCCCTGGCATTGCAAACACCCATAGGCGACGGTAACTGCTTACTACTAAGTGGGCCGCCAGCCCGTCGCAATAAAAAACACAAGTGAGAAGAATTTGTGAGAATTGCACCTGTGCAACTGTGCAAGCAGATAATGCACCGACATAATAACAGCGAAGCTCATAAACGGAGCGTATTACTGCGTAATACACTTTAATTACTAGCGGACTCGTTAGGTCGTGAGCGAGGCTGATTTACGACCGCCTATTAATTAGAGCCGATCGCGGACGCGGCGAACAGAACACTATGCTACATTTATATTGTACTACATAAAAAAAAAGGAATTGATCGCATAAAATGGCAGATTCGCTGACTATGCTTTCGCTTTAAGACCGATTCCGTGTTTATATATAAATAGAACAGTAAATGAATTTACCATGTTTCCGGACCGGACCATAATATCAATTCATTAGTATAAATTATTATTATCAAATGAAACAATTTAGCTACTCAAAACATGATGTTTTAAGATCAACAATTATATCTATCGTTTGAATGTAAATAAAATAATAAATTTCAATGAGAAATAAAGGAATAACTTAACAAAGATTTAATATTTTGATTAACTAAGAAACAAACTTTCTCCTTCATCTAAAAGTTGATTATCCGCATTAGTAGAAAAAGTTATGATTTTTAAACAATGGGAAAATAAATTCTAATGTTGATTGAGCGAGAGAGGCTGATGGAATCAACAGGATCCTGCAATGTGAGACCTGTAGCCCTATTTTTAGATCTAGCCGTTCGCGAGGGGGCCTCGCCGGGTGCCGATAAGGGGGCAATTAGCTCCCCCCGTTGCAAGTAGTGTAACGCATTCAGTGGCGTGCGTCTGTTGTGAGCCCCTGCGATCGCGATCGATGCCGACCCACCTGACCCACCAGGTCCTTGGCCTCCTCCGCTCCCACCTGACCTGACGCGAACAAACTAATCTCCTCTTAACATACTTTTCTCAGTATTCCTAGAATTCATTGGAAATAAAGTGCGCTTTGTTATTAGACTTTCGTATTTGTGTTACAGTGGAATATAATAGTTTACTAATACTCTTGTCGGCACTATTGTGTCCCTTTACACCTTTGTACCATCCGGTTGCGTCGCGTTGCGAATGTTTCACACTTGAGCCGGGTTTCCATTGTAGAGTAGTATAGGGCAGGGCATGGGGCGAATCGGTGCCGATTCGTGAAAAGCCATTTTCCTGTGCTGCCGCAATAAATAAGCACAAGAAAATATTGTATACAACACATGAAGTAGATTTAGCTTAGTGCGATTATTGCCGAGGCGATTTCCGTTTGAATCCTAAGCATTGAAAAATATCCTGCTCCAAAGTGTCATCCATCATCCAGGGTTTAGGTACTTGAACTCTCAAGAAATTGGTTAAACTACAGTTATTGTGTATAATACACAACCGATGGCTTCATTAAGTAATCGAAACTAAACTATTGCGCTTATTTAGATGCAATAACAAGCTACCTCTAATTTTATGTCAAAAGAATCATCCTATTGAATGTTATCAAATCAAATCAAATCAAAATATACTTCATTGCACACATTACATTAAATCAAGTGATACATAATTATCTTTAAAAAAGCACAATGGGCGGTCTTATCGCTGAAAGCGATTTATGTACGAATGTTATGTACATACAATTTATTTTTTATGTAATCTTAAAGTTATGTAACATTTTGCTTTGGTGATTGTTTATTGAAAGCAACTTGGTGGTATTTTAATACCTCAAATGAGTTTCGCTTGCGAAATATCAAGGAGAACGCGTGCTTCAACATATACTGGTTGGGAGATGACAATCCTAGCATCATCAAAATTGCGAAATTTTTATTGTCATAAGGCAGCCCTAAAAAATTAACATACAATAGTCAAGAAGCATGACTGATGGCCGCATTGGCCTCCAAAACTTACCACTGCCTGGACAGGTTTTAATTGTTGCTTTGTTAACAGTTACTTCTTTTATCTAGAGGCCCCTACGGCCAGAACTACCTGATGTGTATTTTAAGGCGTCTGAATAAAGCTGATCTACGGAAAAGCTATTTTCTATAATGTGGTGTAACGTGTTTGTAAAAATATATAAGGGAAAGGAAATTAATATAATTCAGGCATAAATTGTTTTGAGCCTCACCGCCTGTATTGGTAGCGACGCCGGTGTTGCGAAGAATACAACTTGGTATCAGCGAGCGTGCAGCGTTTGCATGTCTGCTGTACTTTATGAAAACACAAAGTACTAGAAAGACATCACTGCTTAGAGTAATGAGCAAAAGCGATGAGAAAGAGGCAAATGTGCCTCTTTAATTCATAACGTGTCAACATAATTTGAAAGCCAGGGCAAATGATAAGCCAGAATTGTGCGTACTTCGTGTTCTGTTATGGCCTGTGCATTTGAGCGAGTGCGGAATGCACATATGGTCGACATGACACAAGTGGAAGTGGCCCATTCACCCGGTGTGGGTCAAGGCCGGCCAGTGGCAGCGGCCCGCCCATCGCGTCGCACTCTGCACTCGTACAGCCGACAGGAAAATAAGGGAGACTGTAATGTGTCACGAAACCAACCGACAGCAACGCGGGCAGTCATTGATTAATTAGATAACGCACCGTCCATGCGACCAGATAGAGGCGGACGTGTGCGAACGGATCGCCCGCGCTTCCCGACCAGGTGGGCCCAGGGTGGCCAATGAAACCACGACACAGCCCCTGCTGCACACGCCTGCCCCCCCTTTTCTACAGTACTGTGCCGTTACTGTACAATGAAAGTAATCTGCATAAAGTATTAATTAGCAGTGTGGAGACAGAGCTTTCCCAATCCTGTAAATGAATGCTACAATTACAGTAGATGATAACGGATTCACAGTGATTTGAGTGAGTTGGATCGGGGGCAGGCGGGGGTATGCGGGGGAGTGGGTATGGGCTGGAGTCGTCGACCGCGGAGAAGTGCGTGCGTCGCGAGGCCGATGATGGATGGCGGCAATAACGAGCGCCGCAGAGGGTCGTTAGCGCTATCGGCCGCCACCGGAGGTGCCACCTCGGCGACCGCCCTCGCCCTTCGCTCTTGGCCGCCGCGCCGTAACCTTCGCATCATCAATATACATATTAGTAGATTTTTATACTAGATTCCGACGCAATGCAGTCCTTGTTTATTGTTTAACGTTATTCCACGTCGTTTATATAAGAAAAATAAATGTCACTGAAAACTCTTACACGTAGGACACCTAAGGAGCTCTAAGAAACGTACGCGTAGGCCGAGCTAAGTGCAAGTGGGCGTTGCTAGAAAGAGGGTGAAGTTTTTTAGACCAAGTGTTCCGATTTAATTTTTGAATAACACGACCAAAGTTGAACTACACAAAACACAAAAGTGTTCAATAAATGTTATAAAATAATATACAATACTTAAATGAGCTGGTTTTATATAATAGTATCACATGTGAAAATGATTGCATACACACCACATTTTATCCTGCGGCCAGGGTCGGCCTGTCGTAAAAGGCGACAAAACAACTCACCCTAGCTACGTGGTAGGGCCCCGAGCCCGCTTGGATGGCGATCACCTTTAGTCTTAAGTATGCCGCCATAGTAACTCTGTGTTGTGTTCCGGCATTAGTGACTCAATATGTTTTCCAATTACAGCACTTATGCGACATAATGCTCAACGTTGAATATTTCAACTACAGCAACGCATCGCACAATCGAGCACACTCAAAAGCGATGCGTGCAATCGAATACCAACTCAGTGACAGAAAATTAACAAGTGTTTTTTTCTTTAAATTGACATTGATTGAAATTTTATTTATATATTATCGATAGTAATATTGTTTATTGTTGAAAAAATTTTAAAGCTCTCGTTTCGTCGTAGTTTTTTGGAAATAATCAAAGTTAATCCAAACTGTGTTAAAAAAAATGCAAGTATGGATGGTGCCCTCTGGTGGTGCATTTGGAAAACTAATTCATGATCCAATTAAGCATAGGTATAATTCGGCCACTGAGTGTGCGCCACTGAGTCGCATTATGCTCAGTAATTGGAAAACTACCTCAAGTTCCTATATCTTTCTGGGACAGCAGCGTTTTCGCAATGCCACTGGTGTTGCAAACACCCTTAAACGACGGTAACTACTAAATTCTAATTGGGCCGTCAGCCTGTCTGCTATCATACAGCAATAAAAAAAATTAAAAACATCTAATATTGTAACCAGCTGTATCGAATTCCAGAATCTGTATGTGAATCAAATAATTTTATTGTTTTTATTGGCGTACAGCAAGCGGAATAATAAAAGAAAACAACCTTGAAATTCTTTATGGGCTATTCGGTTGAAAAAAATGTGACATTGAGTGTGTCCTTGCGTCCGGAATGTTTCCCACATTGTCCACTGCAAATGTCCGCAAAAACACATGAAAATTATCGCACAAATATTTTTTTAATCTAAATTTTAAAAAAACACATACAGTGGTTATTGCGAGAATGCACCCAACGTAGAGCAGAGCAGACAGCACTCACTGACACTTACACTTGGTCTAGCATTTGATTCCGCGGCCTCACAATTTGGGTTAATCGTTATGGGAACACAGAAACGTACTAAATTTTACAATAAAACTGTCAATAAGGTAGTAAACATTAATAATTCACACGAGTTTATGGCTTCATGTTAAATGGAGAAGATAGCATTTGCCAAAAGATGCCTGTTATCACAACTAAATGATAATTGTAGCTACGCCTATATTTCGCGATGAATATAGCACCCTATCGGACCCGATACACTCAAAGTAATTTGAATCACAAGATAGAATGAAAAGGTAACCGGGGGCGAGGATTATCGCACTTTCGGCGCCCTAATTGCGGTGCAAACAGAGACAGGCCCTTTATCTCCTTGTAATACCATTTACCCATCAATGTATACCCATAAATATCTTCGAAACTATCTTATTATTAATAATAATAATAATAAAAGCCTTTATTAACAATCTTAGATGTTACATTTCATCTTATAACTACTTGTGTGCGAGTAATATTAACATGGTTGTTTATGAAAGCAACGTATTTAAATGATGTTTGTATTAGACACCGGTTCCGTGATTGTCTTGCTCTTTGGCATAGGCCTCCCCAAGTATTCTCCATAACGATCTATCCCTTGCTATCCTCATCCAACATGGTCCTGCCACCTCCTTAATATCATCCTCCCATCTTCGGTACTGCCTGCCTTTATTTCTCTTTTTATATCTAGGGCACCATTCCGTCACATCGTTCGTCCACTTTTTTGTCTTACTTCTTGTTAGGTGTCCTGCCCATTTCCATTTCAGTTGTTTGATTTTGTATTTTATATCTATGATCTTGATTTGTTTTCTTATTGTTTTTAACCTAATTTTGTCTTTTAATTTAATGTTGAGCATGCTTCTTTCCATTCGGTGTTGGCAAGTTTCTAGTGTTTTGATATTTTTCTTTGTACAACTCCATGTCTGACATCCGTAGGTTATGCTTGGTAGAATGCATGTATTAAATATCTTCTTCTTCCCTCCCATTGGTATATCCGAGTTCTTCATTATGTCTTTTAGAGCCCAGTATCTCTTCCATCCTAGGTTTATTCTATTTTGAACTTCTTTTGTTGTGATGTGTGTTGGAGATATTATTTGGCCTAGATATGTATATTCGTTTACATATTCCAGTTCAGCAGCATTATCGGATTTAATGGGAGTTTTGACGTTATTTGTCATTAATTTTGTTTTACTGGCATTTATTGATAGTCCTACCTTTTCGCTTTCGTGTATCAGTTGTTTAATGATAACCTGTAGAGTGTTTGGGTCACCTCCTATTAATATAATATCATCTGCGAATCTTAGATGGTTTAGTAATACTCCATCAACATTTATACCATATTCCTTCCATTCCAGTTGCCGAAATATTTGTTCTAGGGTTGCTAAGAACAATTTGGGTGATAAGGGGTCACCCTGTCTAACTCCTAAACTATCTTATTACGAGTAAGTAAAGAATAACTAAATTTGTATTGGTTTACACGTTGTTTTCATTGTTCAAAATACAACAGGTGTATCGCCTCGGTTGCATGACTCTTCCCTTAGGAATTAGATGAAATACGTAGGTGTGGCTAATTTATTGTTACGGTCCGGTGCGACTGCCGTTTGTCGTTTTTTTTTATGTTAGAAGACCTAGAAACAATAAGAGTGACAATTAGGAACAACAGGAGTACACGGCCGTTTTCACAACTCAACTACTTTTGTCTGCAGAGATGTGTCGCACAACAACATCAGCACGCTGCCCCGCGACGCCCTGCTCCCCGCTGCCGCCCTCCGAGACCTGTAAGTACTCATTAATACGCGTGTTTTACGCATTTATGATCCTTTACAAAGATAATGTGATACGTAAGGAAGCGGAAGGACGGTGCGTGGCACCATATCAGTGTTCGCAGTGCTTACTGCGGCACGAGTGGCGCTTGTCACCTTCGTTCCTATGGAACTGCCTCGCTGTCCATTCGCCTAAGAGATTGATCATCAGGACTAAGATGAGCGTTTAATTTATATCGACAGTCAAAGACCAGAGAACCTATTCAGTTGAGACGTAATTTAAATAAATGTATGTTTTGTAATTAAATTTAATCCTTTTTTAATGCTGTAGGACAGCAGACAGGCTGACGGCTCGCTTAGAATTTAGCAGTTACCGTCGCCTATGGGTGTTTGCAATGCCAGTGGCATCGCGAAATGCTGCTGTCTCATAAGGGTACAGAAACTTGGGTCATTATTGCCGGAACACAACACAAGGTTATTATGGCGGCATATTTAAGACCAAAGGTGGTTACAATCCAGATGGGCTTGAGCCCCTACCACGTAGCTAGGGTTGGTTGTTTTGTCGCCTTTTACGACAGGCTGACCCCGGCCGCAGAGGTTAGTATTCTTTCTCCGCCCCTGCACGGATACTGCAATCCTGCTGAATAATAAATTTTTGTGCTTATGTTTTTATTGGTGTGAGAGTGTGAGAGAGCAGACAGCAGACCGGCTGACAGCCCGGTTAATAGGAAACAGTTAGCGGTGCCGCGGCCGGTGCGAACATGGTCACTTATGCCGGAACACAACACACATTTATTATGGCGGCATATTTAAAAGCCAGAGCTGGTTGCCGTCCACCCGCCAGACGGGCCTTAGGGGTCCGTATTCCTACTCTACTCCTGCATGGAGAAATACTGTGACTGTATACTAAATAATATAAAAATATAAGATAAATAAAATTAATATACAATATTAGTACTATTATTTATATAAAAATCTTACAAAATAAAATTAATTAATGAGAAAATAGAACGAACGTATAAAATGGGGCAGAGAAGCCAATAGGACTGTTGAATGCATTTAGTTTTCCTGGAGAAAATTGCATTTTCCGAGCATCTTATTGTAGGTGGCATTTCGCGGGAATCGTATCGGAACGAGCGCAAGGGTTGAAAATGAGCCCCGCAAATGGCAGCACGTTTACAATGCTATTGTTATCTGTGGCGAAATGAAACGTCGGCGTCGTCGCCTTCCACTGCCACGCGTTCAATGTATCTGAACATTTGCCACTGCCTCCACTCAGTGGCCTTCTGCTTCCCGCCTGCCTCATTATTATTTCTCTCGAATTCATGGTTGGCATCTTCGTGTCGTTCATTCCTTCGTTATTCGCACGATTACATCATGGAGCCCATAAAATATGTCAACTCCAAAAGGAAAATCGAATGCTATTTATTAAACTACGAACCTACAATAGTTTTGTCAGTTAATACGAAGCCTTCGATGTGATTTGGGTGATTCTATCTATCTATAACTATAACATAACCACATGATTACTTTTTAGTTATGTTGAAGTCTAAATTTAACGTATTGTCTACTAGTTGACTAGAATTTAAAAAAAAGCCTATGTTCTTCTCCAAGGTCCAATCTATCTCTGTTACCGAAATTAATCAAAATGAAAACGTAACACACAGAGTTACATTCAAATTTTTTGTAAAATGAGATCGAAACTTAAGCCGAACAAAACGAATGGTTAGGGCTAAACTACATAAAAACAAAACCAAGCGAAGCACAAATTAACATCACAACGGAAATTCGTCACTTCATCAATCTCGGATGGAGTAAGTTTTCCACTTTTAGATTAGAAGAAAATATAGTTAGAAGAATTGTTACTACCACATATGCTATTAGAAATAAATTATCAGTTTTTATTGTATTTACGGTTGACTATTTTGGCGGTAACGGCTTACGCATAAAAGATAGATATATTATGCTGTCGTAGGCTTTTTTATAGGACTAATTAAGATAAACATTTTCATTACAAATTTAGTTTTTGCAACGCACGCCAGAATAGTTCGCAGATGGCAGAATTATTTCCTACTTACTTGACACTTATCGTTATATTTTGGACAATAATTCACACAATTTCCTTATAAATTAGCCTATGTGTTATTCTGATGTATAAGCTATATTATTGTGAAGTTTCATTAAAATCCAATCAGTAGTTTTTGCGTGAAAGAGTAACAAACATACATACAAACTTTCGCGTTTATAATATTACTAAGGATTAGGATGTGTTGACATTTTTAAGGCTGCCAATAGGTTTTTAATTTATTTTCCAAAACCTTTCAACGCATTATTTTCACATCGCTCAATTTATTTTAGGTTCATTTTAACCAAGCTCTTCTTCGTATACCGTAAAAGTTTACACGAGTTGAATTAGTTCAAAACAGTTTCTGGCTTACAGAACTCTTGTGTGCAGTTTATTACACTTTTCAATATATTGTTAAAAACGTTTTCCAGTAACGGTACATACTTAAATTGAGGATATGCGCCAATACAATTCTCAAAAAGCTTAACAATATCTCTGTTCTAGTATGTATTTGTAAATATTTCAATTTCAAAAATTTAACCTTAACATTTCCATAATTCTCTGTAAAATTTAAATTATTATAATAGATTGCTTGCTAGTGTACCTACACTACACTTGTGTAGTACCTACCAAATAAAAGAAGCAACAAATATTCTATATTGATCTTTCATTCAAAGGTTACTTTAAGATGACATTATGACATGACGGTAAACTGAAATGTGGCCTAACAGGAACCTGTCATCGAACCGACTGGAATGGCTGCCCGCGGGAGCTCTGGCGGGCGCTGCGCTGGCCCGGCTCTGGCTCGACCACTGCGGGCTTCGGCACCTCCCCGCGCATGCTCTCGCCGACCTTCATCATCTACACTTCCTGTAAGTACCCGCATCTCATCTTTTTACCTTGTACCCTTATTTCACATTACGTTCACATTCACACTTCCTAGATTTCAAATTAAAACTATAATCATGTGGTTACAAATGTCAGCTTATCGAGCATATTGTGCAATAGACCTTGCAATTATACTATTTCGCACAATTCATAAATGATGACCCTGTATTTGTTTGACTTTCTGTCTAAAAGGCCCATCTCCCGCTCCCATATGTTTTGAAGCCTACGCGACCGTGTAGCCATTCTAAACATGATCCTTCGAACTTTGTTAGCTTAAAAATCTCCAAGAGGTAGGGTAAAGAAGCTATTGCATCGCTGTGATGATAAATTAGTAACCTTAAAATATAAAATATACAACAACATAAATGTATACATATAAAGGAGAATGAGAGTTTTTCGAAAAATATTTTCATAGTTGCTCCTTAGCCACGGGTTACATGTCATATTTAGATCATGTGTCCAGGTGTGCTGTTTGTGCTGGCGAGTAGTGAGGGAGGCGCAGGAGAGCAGGCACGAGCCGCGAGGCCACCGCCCGGTACCGGTTCCAATTTAGTTCAACGCTCAATAAAGTGATGCACACGCGGCCAATAACTAATTATTTATGTTTATTAAATGGCAGCTAGAAATAGTTACATCTGTTGTGCCGCCGCCGCCGCCGCCATCACCACAACAGCGACCATGTCGTCTTTGTAAATGTTTATTACGTGAACAAATATTGTGAACGCTTTTGCACTTTGCGCTCGACGTATCAATCTCTAACTTTTGTCAAACAAAATTTTCAAGAATGCAATGCTGCCATTATTCAGGGAACGTTTCAAACTTGCAAAGTGACGATGATTTGGACAGCATTTTTTTTTATTTTTTCGTATTATTTATTACTTTTATTTAAACAACCCACCCTAGCTAAGTGGTAGGGCTCCAAGCCCGTCGGATGGCGACCACCTTCGGTCTTAAGCATGCCGCCATAATAACCTTGTGTTGTGTTCCGGCATTAGTGATTCGTGTTCCAGTACCCTTATGGGACAGCAGCGTGTTCGCGATGCCACTGGCGTTGTAAACACCCATAGGCGACAGTAACTGCTAAATTCTAAGCGGGCCGTCAGCCTTTCTGCTGTCCTACAGCAATAAAAAAAATAACAGAGAGTAAACCTGTAACAGATCACTGTTAGTGGAGATAATATCACGTTCGATGGCAATATACAATATTTTGAAAATTAATTAATGTATTAAGCACATAATGATTGAGAGATGTTATCGAGCCCAAAGTAAATCCACGTTCGGGATGAACTGTTAAACGAGTTTAAAGCGATCCGCGCCGTTTGCCGATTGTGAGGCTATGCACGCATTCGCGAGCGGTGGCCGTCGGGGCCGTCGGGGCCGCCGGGGCGCTACGGCGTCGGCCTCGGCCCTCCGCAGAATCCTAATTCATCGATATCAATGCATTGTACACTCAAGAGGCATCTGGTAATCCGCAACTAACTCGTCTATTTTATAGACATAATTCCTCTTATCATCTTCCTTTTAAGACAAACATGGAATGTACAGCTTGATCTTTTGATTTATAACCGTAATTTTGAAAGAATGCGACTCAAAACTTCTATTCTCTTCACTACTTTTGAGGTCAAATGGTCTGCTTTCCGCTTTTTCGAACATTTAATCCAATCAGTGTAAGTTTTCAGTCAATTAGAAAGATATATCTATGTACCTAGTCAGGTCATAAGTATTGTCACACAGTAAAAACTTTTCTTTTAGAATGCTGGCCACAAAAAAGTTTATTGAATTAGAATTTCGAATTGTTCATGAAAATAAAAATGTATAACTTTTAGAATTTTACTCATTTTTAAATATGGAGTGGACGCTTAAAGAAGACCGTGTTGCAGTTATTGCGTTGCATCGTTGCGGTTACGCGCCAATTCAAATTTTTAACATACTGAAAAATTTGAATATTACCAAAAGATTCGTTTATCGTACCATCAAACGATACAATGAAGACTCTAGTGTAGATGACAGGTCAAGAAGTGGTCGCCCTCGGTCTGTTAGGACTCCAGCAGTGATAAAAGCTGTGAAGGCACGAATTCAAAGAAATCCCAAACGTAAGCAGAAACTGTTGGCCCTTCAGATGGGGTTAAGCAGAACCACGGTGAAAAGGGTGTTAAATGAAGACTTAGGGCTTCGGGCATATCGAAGAAAAACAGGACATCGTTTGAATGCTCGTCTAATGGACCTGAGACTGAAGAGATGCCGCGCTTTGTTGAAGCGGTACGCGGGAAAAAAATATCGGGAAATTCTTTTTTCGGATGAAAAAATGTTTACCGTAGAAGAGAGCTACAACAAACAAAATGATAAGGTGTACGCACACAGTAGTGAAGAAGCGAGCAACCGTATTCCGCGTGTCCAACGAGGTCATTTTCCATCCTCGCTCATGGTATGGTTGGGAGTTTCTTATTGGGGTTTAACAGAGGTACATTTTTGTGAGAAAGGTGTAAAAACGAATGCTGTTGTGTATCAAAATACAGTCCTGACGAACCTTGTGGAACCTGTTTCTCATACCATGTTCAATAACAGGCACTGGGTATTCCAACAAGATTCGGCGCCAGCTCATAGAGCGAAGAGCACACAAGACTGGCTGGCGGCGCGTGAAATCGACTTCATCCGGCACGAAGACTGGCCCTCCTCCAGTCCAGATTTGAATCCGTTAGATTACAAGATATGGCAACACTTGGAGGAAAAGGCGTGCTCAAAGCCTCATCCCAATTTGGAGTCACTCAAGACATCCTTGATTAAGGCAGCCGCCGATATTGACATGGACCTCGTTCGTGCTGCGATAGACAACTGGCCGCGCAGATTGAAGGCTTGTATTCAAAATCACGGAGGTCATTTTGAATAAACTTTAATGTTATAAGAATCTATGTTTTGTTAAGTTCATTTTGGTATATGAATGGTTACATAATTAATAAACTTGTTACAATTATTTTACATTAAACATGTGACAGAATTTATGACCTGACTAGGTATATGGTTTGGTATGAGAAATTAGATGTGAAGAGGGATCTTCATTGAGTCTAATAATTATATAATATAAAATAATTATATATTGAATATTTTTATCCGTGCAGGGGCGGAGAAAGAATACTAACCTCTGTGGCCGGGGTCGGCCTGTCGTAAAAGGCGACAAAACAACCCACCCTAGCTACGTGGTAGGGCCTCAAGCCCGTCTGGATGGCGACCACCTTTGTTCTTAAGTATGCCGCCATAATAACCTTGTGTTGTGTTCCGGCATTAGTGACCCAAGTTCCTGTACGCGTCATGGGACAGCAGCGTGTTCGCGATGCCACTGGCATTACAAACACCTATAGGCGACGGTAACTGCTAAATTCTAAGCGGGCCGTCAGCCTGTCTACTGTCCTACAGTAATAAAAAATATAGGTCTCATTTTTAATCCCAATGCCTATGAACCTTATAACTATATATGTTTAAGACGGCGTCGGTTGTTTGCTTTGCCAGCCAGTAAATCCAAGGTGCACTTCCAAGCGCCCTTAACTAGGGCTCTGCGCATTTTATACAAAATCTGCGAGATTCGCCAGATATTTTTATGTTCTTTGGGGAAATTCACGAGATATGCATTACAATGTATAAGTTCGCCTATTTAAGTTTGTATCAATAAATTGCAGTGTCGATTTGGTTGTTGACTGTAATGGCATTGTAAAAGATTTAATAAAATAAAAAAATAAAAATATGTAAACAATGCTTGAAACCGCATAAAGGTTGAGCCGCATAAACACTATTATATATATACTACTATATACACATATAAATATTTTTATAATTATGTTATTAAAGTTCGTGCACCTCCCCACAACCCATATTACTTATCGAGTAAGTTTCCTCATACATGCCTGTTTGTGCAAACTTTTTGTTTCGAGTTTAGTCGAATTTCTGGCATGGACGTGTTCCGTAGACCTTACATTAGCGTTAAGAGTTTAAGAGCAGGAAGAAGTAGAATATCTATTCTTCGAGTAAAGTATTTCTTTCTTTCTTTTCTTTCTTTCTATCTATTGAAACTTTGTTCCTCATCATACACAGTAAATAATTTTCATGTTGCACCGCATTGTCTAGGTCAGCAGAGGACAACTTGATAAGTGAGCTGGAGGGAGACGGCGTAGGCGCCACGCGCTCGCTTCGGACTCTGCGCCTCGCGAGGAATCTCTTGCGCAAGGTGCCGACTAGGGCGCTTGCCGCCCTTCACCACCTTCAGAACCTGTAAGTGCACCCATATTAAGGCGTCTCACATAAATTAACATAAAGGAGATAGTGCGACTGTGGCGCATGTTCTGGAGCCAAAAACTCAAGATTGTCTCAGAGCGGTGGTGATGACTGCGGGTGGAACGCGGATGGCCACCGACACACTTCCCAAATCAGTCCACCAATCACAGTGTTTACACAACGCGTCGTCAAAAGACGCTAAAAGCTTCTTAATCATCCGAAAACAACATCCACCCGTTATTAATATCCTGTGATTATTTACACGTGAATAATATAATAAGGAATGTGGGCAATTGTGATAAATAATGATGCAATGTGGCTGTTGGCAGTCGACCTCTGGTGGCCGATGGCCCTGGTGGGTGGTGGCCCTGGTGGGTGCCGGCTGGGTGACGCGGGTGGTTCCTTCCCGCGCATCCGCATCCGCGTGCGTCGGCCTTGGCTCCGCCCCTCCCGCTCGTACGCACTCTTATCGTCTCACGATAGTACCCGCACTTTTGTATTCCTGTCCTGTCATTCAATGATAATATTGTGTATTACAATTAGCCTTCCTATTATTATCAACGTTATATTAAAGTTCCGCATTATTTGTTCATATTAAACTGACATATCTAATCGTAATTAATATCGAATATGTTTTCAGAAACTATTTATTTAGACAAGTTATAAAATTCAAAAGAAATACAAAAGAAGCCAGTTTAAGGAGAAACTGATAAAATAAATTTTCGCCGAATGGGCACAGCACAACATACGTGGCATTTGTGCGTGAATTACAGCTGTACTTAGATAGATAGCGTCGGTCGGCCTTTCGTGTGATTACAATAGGCATAAATATTGGGAATGCGATGTGCGACCGGCGTTCGGCGTTCGGCGCCACGGGCCGCTCGTTACTGTCGCCGTGCGTCGCGGATTAGAAAAATCGTCCGCTTCTTATTCATTTATCAACTTATTTTTAAACGGCGCTTTCATATCGCGCTCATCCACTCCAACTCGTATAATGTATTAATTATAGCCACCAGAGTCTATAAATTTCGAACAAATTATTTAGTGTGCAATAGAGGTTCATAAATTAAAACAATATGTCTATACGTTCTCTTTTATGCGATACACAGAGGTCGCTAGTGAAAACATGTTAAAATATAACATTCTGAGGTTAAGAATAGGAGCGACATCCTATCCAGATTAATGCGTCACCATCCTTTGGGTCAATTCGACACCAACAATTTATACTAAGCTAGCTCATAAAAGTGTACTTTACAGTAGAGGCTTTTAAAGGAAAAAACGTGATAATTTTTATATTAATTATGATACTTATTTGAAATTTGGTACCCTTAATAGTTAATTTATTCATTGTATCTTTGTTATTTTTGTATATTTCTTCGTGAATTTTTTATTACATATAAAAATCCACATTTTAAGCAACTTGGGATAATAAAAGGAATTTACCTAAAATTCGAGTTAGCGTAGTATAAATTGTTGGTGTCGAATTAATCGACATGACATTCCTCGGAGGAGCCCATGCCTCCTAGGCGCGATACCGACAAACCTCCTCGTCTTTCGCAATTGATTTTGTCCAACATTACCAGTGTTAGTACGCTTAATTACAGTACAATTTTATAAGAGAAATCTATAATTGTAAGGTCGCAACAGTCGCCATTTGAAATGTCGTCGCTTCCGACCTTTAGCTTTGCGCAAAGAACGACGTCGCTTACGGTCTGTTTGTCGCGTTGAAGCAGTTCTAATGCATGTGATGTTGTTGCAGCAACCTGGCGGGCAACCTGATCACCGAGCTATCAGACGCCTCCCTACCATCGCTTCCATCGCTACACACATTGTAAGTACATATTATTATTTTTAAACACGTGTTTCTGTTTGGCCACATATACTCATGTATGCTCAACTCATGACATCGCCTCCATCTGGAATCATCGTTTCGTTTTGTGTTAGACATATAAAAACGAAATTTTGCAATTGGTGAGAGATATCAGTTCATGTGAAATTGGATAATAATGGTGCATGGAATGCATGACGCGTCATGCGAGGGAGAATATGTGGAGGTGCGATGAGGACATCGCAACGTGACCCGGTCCGAACCAAGGGCGAGGAGAGCCGTCCACGTCGTGCGTTGTGTGGTACACAGCGAATGCATGCCGATGGCGAGCGTGCATCGGCCGAAGGTGAGCCGGTGCCGCTGTTCGTGTCATGGCACACCATACACGACGACAAAGTGAGCACATTTGTTACAAAGTTCTTACTGCACCGTTGTATTTTTAATAACCAACTGACAGTATTCAGTGTTAACGCATTAATGGCTAAGAATTAACCATTATATATTTCATGTGACTTTTTACGTGCAAATCCTTTATAGCGAGAAATTCCACTCTAGGGCCCATACTACTGTTTTCACGTGTTAAATCACGGATGAACGAGTAATTCTTTCACCAAGTCGAGAATCAACCACCTGCACGTTATAATAGATTCTTAAGTTTGAAGTAGAATTTGGCCGTATAAGAGGCGATTAAGAGGGCTCGCAGCCGCAAGTGGCGCGTAATGTTCGCGGGCGTCGACCTCGTTCTCCCCGACGGGTGCGATCCGCGACAGCTGAGAAATGCTCCCCCATTATCTGGACGGGAGTCCAGCTCATCGGCGAGCCGGCTAGATAACGTCGCACTGATTAATTGCGTCTACCCGATTACACTCCGGCTAGTATTTATTCATATATTTTTTTTTGGTTTTGTTTTGTTTCAACTTTTTAAAACTTAACTCATTAAAACAGTATTGAAATACGAATGACAAAATTTAGGTGTTAGATGAATATTGATTATTTAGTTAAAGTAATCAAACGAAACAAGTAAAAGTAGATTTTGAATGTCGGATAAACGACAAAGTAACTGTGACTCGTAATTGTTTTCTTAATGTATTTGGACTCTCGATTCAGAGAAGAGGCAGCCGTACGCGTCGCGCGTCGGCTCGTCCGTAGGAGCGTAGTAATCTAGCAATTATGTGCCTTTGAAATGCTAATTCGCGTGAACGGCTCACTACAAAACAACGGGCTGCGATTGCGGAAGTTTCATTAGTTTCAAGAGTGGGTCTGCCAACACATCATTCGGACGATTTGAATACTTAATACTTCATAACATACTACATCAGACTGGTCAATTTTAACGAAATTATCTAAACCATATACCACTGTTGGTCTTCAACCCCAACTGATTTGGCAGATAAAGAATATAATTCATAACAATCAACATAAATAATAAATTATTAGCTACAATATTTAAACACCATAAAAATAAAACAGAAAATTCATTGTCCTAAACAAGGTTTTTCAAAGTCGTCCCGTGCTTTCCATCTCCCCGTCGCGTCATCCTCGTGTCACTTCTTTCTTTGTGTTATATCTATGTTATTAATTCACTTTTATGCTACCTTTAGTTAGTTGTCCGGGTATTTGTAGAATCCAGCCAAAGAAATGAAAATTGCACTAACACTCAATATTTCCGAATAAACATACGATCGCTTTAAAGTTGTGACAATAATGTCGCTTCTATAAAATGGATAAGAACGCCTTTCTTCTTGCGTTGCTGATGTGAAATAACATCTAAACCTTATGAGATATTTCTTATGAGTTCCCTGTGAGTGCTCATATGTCGGGATGGTACACACGCGACGCGCCCCCTAACTCAATTAGCCCCCGGAGGCCCGCCCTTGACACTTGCGCCAAATTAATTGAATCTATGTGTATAAAGCGGTTTGCTATCCCAACCCTTTTTCATATGTCCAAGAGTCAATAATACCAATAATCTCCTTGCAAATGCCACCCCCCCCCCCCCCCCCCATTAATGATAAGTGATAGGTAACACAGTGATCAAAATTATCGTTGGTTAGCACATGATTCACAGGTGAACTTTTTTTAATAGTTGAGATCAGCAGACAGGCAAGTGGCCGATCCGATAGTAGGTAGTCATCGTCGCCTATAGACGTTTTTAACAACAAATTGGCAGAACTGTGTCAGTCCGACGAGGAATTGGAACCTGATTTACCAGTGACTAAACACAACATAAGATCATTATGGCAGGCTTGAAGCCCTGTCACCTAGCTAGAGTGGTTTTATCGCCTTTCAGGTGAAATCAGCCCCGGCCACAGGTATACAGGCCACAGGCGTTAGTATTTTCACTCCGCCCCTGCACGTGGAGAAAGCACTTCATTGAAAAAGGCTACCGTGACCAACTTTCTGTTACAAACAAAACCGTAACAGTGTAAAAAACGAAACCAGAAAAAGGAGAACTTTCTGTTGAAATATTACCAACTATACCTATTTATAGCGCGATAAAATTTAGAGGCTCATTACTCGTATGATAGCCCACAGCCAAAACATATACGAACAACTTCTCACCGTCTTCGTTTTACATGCTTATTTTTAAATACAATTATATTATTATACCTAGTCAGGTCATAAGTATTGTCACACAGTAAAAACTTTTCTTTTAGAATGCTGGCCACAAAAAAGTTTATTGAATTCGAATCTCGAATTGTTCATGAAAATAAAAATGTATACTTTTAGAATTTTACTCATTTTTTAAATATGGAGTGGACGTTTAAAGAAGACCGTGTTGCAGTTATTGCGTTGCATCGTTGCGGTTACGCGCCAATTCAAATTTTTAACATACTGAAAAATTTGAATATAACCAAAAGATTCATTTATCGTACCATCAAACGATACAATGAAGACTCTAGTGTAGATGACAGGTCAAGAAGTGGTCGCCCTCGGTCGGTTAGGACTCCAGCAGTGATAAAAGCTGTGAAGGCACGAATCAAAGAAATCCCAAACGTAAGCAGAAACTGTTGGCCCTTCAGATGGGGTTAAGCAGAACCACGGTGAAAAGGGTGTTAAATGAAGACTTAGGGCTTCGGGCATATCGAAGAAAAACAGGACATCGTTTGAATGCTCGTCTAATGGACCTGAGACTGGAGAGATGCCGCGCTTTGTTGAAGCGGTACGCGGGAAAAAAATATCGGGAAATTCTTTTTTCGGATGAAAAAATGTTTACCGTAGAAGAGAGCTACAACAAAAAAAATGATAAGGTGTACGCACACAGTAGTGAAGAAGCGAGCAACCGTATTCCGCGTGTCCAACGAGGTCATTTTCCATCCTCGCTCATGGTATGGTTGGGAGTTTCTTATTGGGGCTTAACAGAGGTACATTTTTGTGAGAAAGGTGTAAAAACGAATGCTGTTGTGTATCAAAATACAGTCCTGACGAACCTTGTGGAACCTGTTTCTCATACCATGTTCAATAACAGGCACTGGGTATTCCAACAAGATTCGGCGCCAGCTCATAGAGCGAAGAGCACACAAGACTGGCTGGCGGCGCGTGAAATCGACTTCATCCGGCACGAAGACTGGCCCTCCTCCAGTCCAGATTTGAATCCGTTAGATTACAAGATATGGCAACACTTGGAGGAAAAGGCGTGTTCAAAGCCTCATCCCAATTTGGAGTCACTCAAGACATCCTTGATTAAGGCAGCCGCCGATATTGACATGGACCTCGTTCGTGCTGCGATAGAGGACTGGCCGCGCAGATTGAAGGCTTGTATTGAAGGCTTATTGAAGGCTTGCAAAATCACGGAGGTCATTTTGAATAAACTTTAATGTCATAAGAATCTATGTTTTGTTAAGTTTATTTTGGTATATAAATGGTTACATAATGAATAAACTTGTTACAATTATTTTACATTAAACATGTGACAGAATTTATGACCTGACTAGGTATAATGTAGTTAAAGAACGGAACAAAGGTGGTCACATTTGTCGTATGAATGAACTTTTTGTCACAAGCAAAACAGTTGGTTATGGACCCAGACCTAGACAATAGACCGATCGAAGGGTCGCCTCGACGCCAAAGTGACATTGGCTGGAACGGTGCACCCAAACAGCTCTGCGGTTCACCAAATAGGCGCGAATAATGGGTCAACCACCTCTAAGGCAGGCGCCACAGTACATACATGATACCAAAGCGTTACATTTCTGTTTTATTTCTTCGGTATACAAGATATTGCATGTGCAATATGAAACCTTGTCCTATGTCGATGTCCTAACGATGATATGTGTGCCAATGGACTTACTACTTAGGATGCCGGAGACTGGAGACCGAAGGAAGTGAAGAAGAAAAAGTCGGAAAGCGGACCTCGGACATCGAAGCGGAGATTTGAGTTGCAACTAGGTTTTAACGCTAGCATGATGATGATGATGACAACATATTTGATGTCACGTAGACGATTCTACATATTTATTTATATTATTGTATAATACTAAACATAATAAATCTGTCTGCTACTGCGCGGATGTTTTATTTCATCTTGATGTAGACTCGTCTGCATGCTGTAAGTAATTATTCTAAGGATATTGTTGGCGAACTTACTGCCTACGCTAATGTACTGTGCAAACACACGCCGAAATCTCCCTCGACAACTCACAAATAAATAAACTTGATGATAAATTTATGGAATTCACATTGAACAGTAGACATTTGTGAATCGTTTCGGAAGCCATAAAGCCATCCACTCGCCACGATACGCGCCAACTATCATTTGGAAAATATCCCTAGGCTCGTGAATTATATATTTATTGCTTCTATTTTATTCGCCATGAATCAATGTCATAATTTCATTTGACATGAAAAGGCTCTTTGGCCGGACGAGGGGAGGTGATGTGGATAAGGCCTGCGCACTGCCCACCTCACTTCATCAATTCCACATTCTCACAGTTCGATGAAATATGTGAAAAACTGTATCTTAAGGCTATTTTGCTTTATTCCAGACCAGAACTTTGTCTTCGGTGGGGATCTCAAGCCACCGACGCGGCCGCACCAAACCACTTGCATACTCGATAGCGATTTATCCCCCTAAGACTAAATTCAAAAACCCCTAAAACCCCCTAGCTGACAATTTGAAAAATATAGGTTCTTATCTAATATTAAAATATTTAATTTTTATTTTTTTTTATTTTTAATAATTACAAAGAGCATAAAAAGTTAAACAAGATAAAAAAACGTCTTTTTGAAACAATAACGAGGAAAAACAAAAACTCAACACATACAAATCTGTAAATTTTTATTGAAAGAAAATCAGACACTGTTGTTTCTCAATCATAAATGTGACTAGATTAACCCTTAAAAACCCCTAAAGATTTTTCCCCCCTAAAAAAACCCCGGTGCAATTTATTTACCCCTAAATTTGGGGGAAAACCCCCCAAGTTGGCTACACTGCGTGTAACAAAAACAACTATTATAACAGAGCATATTAGTAAATAAAAAAGCCAAACACGTAAACACGTGCCACTACGAGTACGTTGTGCCTTCCTTCTTTCTGTTCTATATTTGAAGAATATTTCTTTAAGTTCCTTTATTTCGTTAACACATTTGGATTTTGTTCACTTGATAAAGATTATGGAATCACACGTTTTTCGTGAATATCCAATAATATGAAACATTGTAATTTCAAAAATGGCATGTAGAAAGAAGAAGAAAGAAGAAGAAGGAAAATTTGCTTAGGAAAAAAATATACACAATGAGTTTAACAGTAAGTTAAGCTAAAGGTTTTCTGGTTATTTTCACCAGCGCTGATCTTCCGCTGAAGCCAGGCAATGGTCACTCAAGTCATGAGGGCGCTTATTTATATTATTTATAAAATTGTAAGATATATTGCTTAAATCATTGTTCAATCGCATTGCAATATTAATGTGTCGTACTAAAGTGGCAGTAAACATGTCACATGTGCATGATGTTGGTGCATGCATGCAGCAAGTGGCTCCATAACACACAGGCAACACATCTTGACCACTCAGTGCTGTTGGGGCCTTGATGACAGTAATAAATCTGCAAGATATCATGATGAACAATACAATGAAGGGGAATATAGTCCGTTAGCGATTGCTTGATGAAGATGGCCTATCAAATGTCAAATATTCACAAGTGAAAACATAAAATTACGATCCGCCTCGATTGGGTATACGGCGAGTAGGTATTTAGGGACGAAAGGCAATAAATCTGGTGGCTGCGCGGCCTGGTGACGACAACCAACTGAAGATTTATCCGCTTGCGCCACTTCGCGCGCCCTATAATCTCCAAGACGCCAATTCGCATAAACGAGGCAGACGCTTAGCAACAGTAATCCCCGGTTTACATTGAAATATAAATTATGTGTTGCGTCGGACTTTGTATAAGTCTGGGTGGAGTGGCACGCCACTCAGAGCACGGACAATCGCTTAGGCCTTAGGCTTTTCTTAGGTCCATCAGCACGCCTTTCACTCAAGCGAGTATTTTTTGGATCTTCTCTTGGCTAAGGCCCAATGGTTTATGCTCTTCAAGTAAGTCGTCGGTTGTCGTAAAAGCAAGCCATAGATATGAAGGTTTCTTTAAATGCAGGAGTTCCAAACACGGTATTCTAGATCACTGCAAATATCCACCTTCATACTCGCACGACATACATCGCAATTCTTACCTGTGTCCCTCTACTACTGGTCACATTTCACATCTGTGTAAAAGGACAGGTGTTATAATATTTAAGTGGACCAGAATTGTGTATATGTACATGTTACTTCATCAATTCCCAAAATATATATATTTTTCTTCTTCCTGCTTGTCTCTCGTTCCTCTCTCCTCTATTAGTTGTCTTCTCAACATTCACACCTTTTTTCGCCATATTATATTTTACGCGATCCATCTTTTCAATTCCTAAAAATATGTACAATATGATGTATATTTCGGATATGATTTATAACTTAGCGATGTAACCATAGCAAAGAAACGCCTTTACTATTTCTGCTTATGTATAAACGCTCTCGCTTCCACTCATAAATTGGGCTACATGCGGTGTTTGTTTACCCTCGTCCGTATAGACGAAAGAGGGTACTATACTACTATAGTGAGGCGATTTTATTGGTGGGATTCATTTATTGACAGCCAATTACCATAAAGCGATCCCGGTTCAAGTGGTAGCCATTGTTGCCGCCGTTACGAGGCAATTTCGGGTCTCTGTTTTCGAATTTATTTACGACCAAGCCCGATTCAATGATCTAATAACATGTTGATTTACGGACTAATCGCAAGCCGTGTCCTTTTTCCTAGAGTAAAATCTCCATCCGTCCGAATGCGAGCGAGGGGGTAGGGGTATGTGGGCCGTGTCCTCCACATGCACGCAAGTGGCGTAACTGTTTTCAAATTTGTTAATATTGAATTAACTTTTACTTTAGTTAGCTTATTACAAATCTGGTTTTTCTAGAATTCTGCATGTACGAAGAGATATGGTTTCCTTTCTCAAGATAGTCGATAAACAAAATACCATGCGCATCCCAGAATACTGATGCCATAACCTTGCCAGCCGATTGCTGTGTCTTTGGTCGCTTTGGAATTCTTCCACCTGCTTCAACCCACTCAGCTGACGAGCGCTTTGACTCTGGAGTATAATAGTGTATCCAGGTTTCATCCATGGTCACATACCGACGCAAAAAATCAAAATGAATAACTTTAGACCTGCGAATCGTCGATTCGTTGTCGTTTTTGATCTTGTGTTAACAAACGCGGCACCCACTTTGAGTTGAGCTTTGTCATAACCCATAGAGTTAGTATTATATAACTCCATGGTCATACCCAAATCATTGTGTAAAATAGTAAGCATGGTACCATATGATAACTTTGAAACCTCAGCCATCTCCATGACTTTGATTTTGCTGTCAGTGAAAACAATTCTGGGGATTTTTTTATGTTTTCTTCGTTAACAGCCGTATTTGGGCGACCACTGCGTTGAACGTCGTTGACGTCGCTACGACCATGTTTAAATTCATTATACCATTCGCAAACGGTTGATTTCCCTGGAGCAGAGCCCGAATGCATTATTCATTATTTATTATCAAGCCAATTTTTCGCGTCTTTCGCATTTTTTCCGATCAAAAAACAATGCTTGATCAACACACGAAATTCTTTTTTATCTATCTTTTGACAAAGACGCCAAAGTTGCTTGACACAAACAACAATAACTTGAGAACACGTAGTCCAATTGTCATGAAATTTTGACACGTATAAAATAGGACGCTATCGAATGCTATAACAGATTTTGCATATGTTGCGCCGCCTGTATGTCAGTCCGGGAACTTGTTGATCAATGTAGTATAACTACTAACTTCTTCGTGTTTGTATCTGAAAAAAATTGTTATATAATCTTATATCTGTAACAATTAACGAAAAACATTATTTTGTTTTAGGGTTCTGAAACGCAACCGGCTCACGCACATCGATGACCGCGCTTTCGCCACCACGCCCAACCTGCGAGTTCTGTAAGTACCCATGCACGAATATATTTCAAACGACTTTGCACCATCGGCAATTAGGTCTTTGAATGTTAAGCAATTAGGCTGATACACCGTTTGGGAGGGCTTAAAATATCGTAAACCGTCATTTACAGAAAAATGATTGGGCTCATAGATTACGGGGGACTACCGCTCGACTCGAGCACAAGTACGACCTTTATGCGGGAATAACACTTTTATTTTATTTATGAGTCAGTTCCCTTTGGCATTTGATATGGAACATCGGCATGCGCGAACTCTGGCCTCTGGGGTGGCTGCGGCCCTATCTGCCTTTTCTAGCTATCTAGCAGTGGTATAGAAGCTGTCTTTAAATGGGGAATATATTTATATCTGACTAGGTGACCCGGCAAACGATGTTCTGCCCATATGGATTTAAAAAAACCTATGTAGCCTATGTCCTTCTCCAAGTTCCAATCTATGACTATACCGAAATTCATCATAATTGGTTCAGCAGTTTAGGCGTGAAAGCGTAACAAATAAACACCTTCGCATTTATAACATTAGTTAGGATTGCTTACAAGAATTTCGTGAAACAGTTTATTTCAAGCGGTTGAATATTCGGCCTCAGTATATTTTTGTAAATCGTCTATAAACCTTATCTTACATCTAATAGACGAGAGAAAATAGTGGGAATATCCCATTTGCCCAAGTAACGACTCTTACAATGTAGCAATGTCACCAAAACTTCCATTATTTATTACGTTTGTATATTTATCCATTAATGCTAATGGATTGCTGCGAAACATCATCCAACCCAG
This sequence comes from Malacosoma neustria, assembly GCA_963693495.1. NCBI lineage: Eukaryota > Metazoa > Arthropoda > Insecta > Lepidoptera > Lasiocampidae > Malacosoma > Malacosoma neustria. The sequence goes on along the minus strand of OY856391.1, from coordinate 16,238,612 downwards.
TTATATCAATAAACGTAGCAGCGCCATCTGAATCTCCGTATTAAAAAAACTTTTATGTATTAATATATCAGTAATGAACGTGTTCGCCTAATTTATATCACTTATTTTCTTGTTACACTGAATTCATAATTCTCCGCTGACGTGTTTATGGCGCATTCGCTCTGTGGTGGTCGCTTTTTTTAATCTCTTGTTAGCCGATGATTGTAACAAATAACACAACATGTAATTTACATGAATCTCCCGCACATCGCGTATCTCCAGTCGGTTTCATTCACTCTTATGCAAAACCTACCACCTCCGTTAATTAGATTTGATTAATTTAAACACTGTCAGTGAAGTTTGTGTCAAATGATAGGAGCCATAAGATAGCATTCCTTAATCCTAAAAATAAACTCCTTTACCGATTTTCGACAAAATATTGAATGATTGAATTTGTTTTGATTTAAGTTTTAAGTTTTAATTAGATTATTGAGCCTTAGTGAGTTTCAAACAAGCCGATTAGTTGTTATTTGTGAAATGGATTTAACTTTGACTATAAAATATATCGATATTCTAAAGGTATTGACTAATTAAAATGCAGATATTACTGTTGTTGTTTAGAATATATAGTGCATCTTACCAGTTGCAATCTTTTAGATTAAACAAATACGAGAATTGAATTGCATTGGCTTTGTTCGGCAAGTTTCATTTTTATATGAAAAGGTATATTGTAGAAATTCCATTTCTGTAATTTGACTAATTAGTCAAACTTGTAACCTACTATATGCTTTGTTAAACTAGAGTTAGTTTAACAAAGCCTTCACCGATGTACTAATATTATGATTTTGTATGATTATTGCGTAGTGCATCTGCATTTTCTTAAAAATAGAGATTATTGCCTCGCGCTACCATATTTACCTACTTGATTCTCTTTTCGCGTCCTGCTCATTAATTTCCAGAAACGTATTGACCTCTGCCTGCCGTGAATATCAATACCGTGGAAATAATTATGACTTTTAATTAAATAGAATAAAGGTGATCCTCTGACGACCTTGCCGGAATCGTTCCCCAGTGGCGTTCATTATTTGAAAAGCGCGTGATTCCGCTCGTTCCTCTTCTAAGTATGCCAAAGTGTCGCCATATATCAAAGGAGTTCAGACGCGGCTCGCTTCTGGAGCAAGCATAGTATTCTTAAGCTACCGATATTTCGTCAGGACATTCATTGGTTCACTTTCTTATGAGACCTTGTTGACCTTGAAGAGACACAACGAGACAAAATTGTATGACCTTCGGTTTTCTCATTGCAGTACGGTATGAATTTCTTAGAAGCGAGCAGTGCGTTGGCCATGCCTTTGGTGTTGCAAACGTCCATAGGCGACGGTGACCACCAGTAGGTGGTCGGCTGGGCCGTTTGCCTGTCTGTTGAACTCCAGATATAAATAAAATGTACCGCTTAATGGAGCGTACTGTGGCGATGGTGCCGCTAATTAGCCCGTCTAATCTCCACAAAAACAAATGGCTCGCACAAATTTTACTAGATTAATCTTAATTAAATCGACGTTCTTTTGGTGCTCCAGTTAGGGAAACGTTAAGAAATGTGTCGGAAAACGGTTTATAAATTGTTAACAAACTTTTGTGATAAATATTAGGGGTAAAAGTATGAAATTACCTTTTTACTGAAAAATTAACACTTGTTTTTTTAAATATTTAATCAAGATACGTATTACCTTCCTTATCTATACATTGTTGCCATCTAAACGGAAGTTCGTTTATGCCTTTACGATAGAACTCTGTGGAAAGCATTTTGTACTGCCTCCTGAGAGGAAATTTTTTTAACACGTAGAAAATTGTCCAAAACACAAAAAAATGGTAGTCCATTGGAGCAAGTTCTAGCGGTACGGTGGATGACGTAAGGTTTCTAACTGCAGCTTCTGTAGAGGTATAACGATTTCTCATGCAGTGTGAGGTCTAGCGTTATCATGGAACAATAATGGTGAAGATCAATTCACGAGTTGCAATTGTTCGAAGTTCGGCGCAGTAAACATCTGCTGTTGATGCAAATGATTCCATAATATAGGTAGGGTAACGTGAAACCATACCGCTAATTCCTTGGTAGTTTGACTCGGATCGATTTCCACCATCTCCTTCGATTCAGCGTTATTCACCTGTCTTCTACGTGATTCGTTCTTCAAGTCGAAATTTCCATTACAAAAGCGTTTAAACCAAAAACGCACGGTGCGTTCATTAGCAGTCACACTCCAAACGCAGCGTTGATATTGCCAGCCGTTTCTGCCGCGTTAGTTCCGTGTTGGAACTCATATTCAAAAATAACTCGGAATTTTGGAGTATCCGTCTTTCAGGTTTACGCTGAATTAAAAAAAAAAAAAAGGAAAGTCGTAAATCGAATTATGCACATTTTTTAAAAGAAGAACCTTATAATCATGTGAAAAAGTTTTATTCGTAAATCTCACACCATGAAGTTTTCAGTCAATTCAAGGTGTCAATTCAAAGTATCTATTACTATCAACGGCAATTTCATACTTTAACCCCTATTATTAATAGTTTTGATTTGATCCGCAGCAGGCTGGAGGAGAATTTGCTAACGGAACTGCCCCCGGCCATTCAGCTGTTGCCGTCGCTGGAAGATCTGTAAGTTCATTATCTGACCATACAGCTTAGCATTTACATTTAAATGTGGCCATGGCCGTTGGTTTAACAGGTGACGTGTTTGCAGGTCGGTGGGATGGAACCGCGTGTCACTGGTTCCGGCTGGCGTGTTGCAGGCGTGTCGGCGATTGTCGAGGTTGGAGCTGCGCGCCAACCCCCTGCACGAGGTGCACCCGCACGCCCTCACCCATCTGCCCCATCTCACCACGCTGTCAGTAAATATGCACATCATCATATTTTTTTTATTTATAATACGTTTTAGTAAGTCATATAACAAAGTTTACACTTTGTCTTTGAAGTAATTTTTTTAATCGTGAAAATGTTTTCATCAATAAATATGATATATTTGTGCCTTTAGTACATATACGCTTCGGACTAGAAAGGGTTTCAATCGATCCATGTAACTATAGGCACAGATTTAGGTCGTCTACTGTATCTTTATAAACGATAGGCACCGAGACTCAGTATTGATTTAATATACGCAACGGAGTCCTACCTGGAATTTTCATTTCTAAATTCTTTCACAGTACAGTAGTAGTAGGATTTATATACAAGCAATATAAGCGGAAACAATAACAGGTCTCAAGAAGAAAAACTAAAAGAAAACAATCACGTGACATCCCATTGATATTAGTAGAAGAGAAAAAGAGCAATAGAAATCCAGAAATTTGGAAAATCTCTAGGAATATGTTAAGTATGCTTAATCACGAATGAATTATTGAAATCATTACAAGACATTATATCTGCTGTACTCACAAAATTATTTAATGATATATTAGAATTAGAAGAAATTTCTAACGATTGGACAAAGTCCACAATTATACTTTTGTTTAAAAAAGGTGATAAAAGAGATATAAACAATTATAGACCAACAAATTTAATGTCACACGTATATAAAATATTTTCCAAGATACTCGTATCAAGGATGACTAAGACTTTAGAAAAACAACAGTCAAAAGAACATACCGGATTTAGATGAAATTTTTCAAGTTTGGATCACATTCATGTACTTAAACAGATTATGCAAAAGTATAAAGAATATAGAAAATCTATTTATATTGGTTTTTTCGACTACAACAAAGCATCCGACTCTTTGGAACATAATACTATATCCATATAGCATTGAAAGATCAAGGAATACATAGTAAATACATTAATATCTTGAAAAAAATATGTTCGAACAGTACAGCTCAAGTAAGATTAGAAAGAACCGGTCCTGAATACCAAATTCAAAGAGGAATTAGACAAGGCGATCCAGTGTCGCCAAAGTTGTTCACTGTGGTTTTGGAATCTATATTTAGAAACTGGGAAGATACTGGTATTAACATTAATGGCGAAGTATTAAATAATTTAAGGTTTGCTGACGATATTGTGATATTCTCTGAATGCCCTAAACTACTAAAAAAGGGTAGAGTTATCGAAAGAAAGTGTAAAAACAGGTCTGACGAATTTAATGAAGACAAAAGTGATGACAAATTCAGAAGAAAACAGTAATTACAGTAGAGGGAGAAGAAATAGAGTATGTGCAAGAATATTTGTATGAATATTCAGCTTCAACGGTACAAAATTCTGGGACATTTGATTTCAAATACGGAATGCCTGACCAAGGAAATCGAAAGACGACTAGCAAATACTTGGAAGCGTTATTGGTCTTTTCAAGAAATAATGAAAAATCCAAGTATAAACATAATGCACAAAAGAAAAGTTTTTAATACTTGACTTCTCCCAATACTCAAATATGGCTGTCAAACTTGGTTGCTTAACGAAAAGGAACTCCTTTCCTTTGTTCAACTGAACAAGCTTAAGGTGTGTCAGAATAAATAAAGTAAATTTACAGCAAATTAACAAATATATCAAGTTCAAAAGAGTAGAAAATGTTATTAAAATGTCAAAATTGGATTGGTCAGGATACATCATACTAGGAGAACAGCGGGGTTTTAGTGGATAGTTGGATGGCTGAACATCTTTCCCGGGGTCCCACATATCCCTCCCCCCCTAGCCGGGGGAACCGTTAAGAGAGGGTTTTTCCCCGAGACCATAAAAGGACACATCATACGAGATTCAGCTGAGAAATGGACTACGAAGGTAACCGACTGGTATCCAAGAGATGGAAAAAGAAAAAGAGGACGACAGTATAAAAGGTAGGAGGATCAGGGTGTCAAATGAAGAAAAGAAAAGGAAAAAATGTAAAGAGTAATTTATTTTTAATTTGTAAACAAAAAAAAAGCATGTTTATCCAGCAATAAATGCTATTTTTATTTATTTATTTAGTAGGATTTATAAACATTCGTCTGGTACTAACTAAGCTTTTAGAGCGTCTTGATATCAGCGAGGACATAAATACTTAATGTACGCATCCATTAAAAATGTCTTTCGGCATTCCAATTTAATAATAACTACAAAATCGATGAAAATGTTTGACATTTTGATTGATTAGTTTTCTTTCCTATTGTTTTATTTTGATTTCATAAAACCAAAGACCAATGGGCTCACTACCAGGGATGCTAAAGACCGTGCAAAGCGGAGTAGAAAAAGTCGGAATGCGGACCCCGGGCACCGAAACGGAAGTTTAGGTTGCAACCGGGATACCACGATATATATATATATATATATATATATATATATATATATATATATATATATATATATATATATATATATATATATATATATATATATATACAGGGTAACTGACAAAACCGTCCAAATTTACACAGAAGAATCTTTAGTAAAAGTCATGAGAAACATGTATTTTAGTTAGTTAGTTAGTATCACATAGTACAAAAATGTTGAGAAATCAGCATCCTTATGGTGTCCTGAATAAAATGTTTTCTTTCTTTCTTTCATCACAAAGTCATCCAAAGAACTCGCAATTTACATAATACGGCGCGCAAGTGTCAATGACCTCTCCATCGGTACCGCAAAAAACTGTTACAATGACCTAGTACGAGGCCGAGGACGGCGGTCATTGCGTCTGTGCGAGCGAATACGTACTACTCACTTACAATATTTACGCGGGAGTGACAGACAGGTAATAACAGGTTAACGTACGAAATTTGCACCATATGACTATTTTGTACGATTGAATTAGTGACCATATTTTCCTTGGAATGAAATATTTTATGGTGAAAATTTGACATACATTTTTTTTGCAAAAATAGGTTCCATAAATGATGTTTAGTGCGTAAAAAAATTTGGACGGTTTTGTCAAAGTCATCCTGTATAATTTGTTCCCCACGAAGTTATCCGGATCTAGTGAAACAATCTATGTCCATAGTAGTAACCCCACCCCGTTGATTAACATATTTACCTTCTACATAATAACATGTATATATGTTACGTGCGCTGGCTCGTAGCCAACTATCTCGCATGCACGCGACGGGTACGAATTACACCGTAATCGCTGAGCTTTCATAATTAGATTATGTTAATGCCAATGACATGTTGTTGCCGATTCGTCTCCATTCATCTGCCTCTGCTGACGCCAATGAGCTCAACACTTGTTCTGATTTAATTTGAGGCCAATGTGTTATTAAATAAGTCAATAATAATTACTCTATAGGTATGTGGGTCTAAATCCTCAGAAATATGAAACTCCCTTCTACGCAGTTCTATAATACACGATAACAGTGATCGTTTTACTCAGTAGTCAGTACCTTAAAAGGCTCTAACAACCTTAAAGGCGACTTATCTAAGTGAATGTAACTAAATAACTTTTAATTGAAATTGAAAAAAGTGGCTTATGTCGAAGTTGGTACACAAATAATTCCCGCTTTCTAAATTAAAATCATAATCTAATTTTTATAATTGGGTTCGTAGGTACTTCATTAAAACTTGAAAATATAACATTACGGTGAACCTTCGTACTAAGTCCCTCGTAACTGGTGTGAACACAAATCACTGAAGAAGAGAAGTCAAGCATGCATTTCATACGGAAATACAAAGTGGGTTGCAGGCACGCTGCATAATTTGTTTCTTTTCTAACTTCCTGCGAAGCGGCTGGCAACGTGATATTCACACCTTAACTTTTTCCACGTGTTTCTTTCTCGTTGCTTCTCTTTCCTGCACCTAGCGGCTTAGTGTGAAACTTAATTTCTGTACTTGTTTACTTTGCGCCTTGGGGCACAAATGGCAAGAAAGGTTACGACCTCGAGAGCGTTTCGATGTGGCAATGTGCTGCCATTATGCGCCGGCTGTACTAAACGTTAAGGCGGCATTAGCCACACGCGGGTTGCTCCCGCTGCACTCAAACACAATATTATTGGACCTCAGTTTCCGCCTAACAGCTTCCACATTTTTACGACAACCTATTTCGTAGAAGCGAAAATGTTTCCTTATTTCTCTAATGTCTATTTACATTCTGAAGCTGTCTCTATATATATTTAAGTCCTTTAATACGCAATAAAAATCCATTTATTGATATATCAATCATATATCACTTTATAAAGTGTAGTTTAGCGTACAAGGAGCACCTCTGCATAAATTTATTAGCCTACATGCATACATGTTATCAAAGCAAAGAAAGTGGGCTAGTGTCGTGTGTCTTGCAACAGCCCACCTCAGATGCACCTACGTAATATATGTTATACATACATAAGCCATTGTGTTTTCCGAGGATGATCCCCACCGACGGGAACTAATGCATTTATCCGGCGCGGCAGCTCGCAAAGCTTTCCATTATTAAAAAAGTATTTCGTGTGAAATAGAGTTCCGCTCTTTTTACTTTAGCAAAGGATAAGGGCTCGGTATCACTTCACGGCCGGCGAATTGCAATTGCTTGTAACGCGAGACGCGGAAAATGGCGGCGGGTGGCTGCCTGATCTGTGTGGCGCTCGCGTACCTATTATTCTAGTCCAAAAGCCGTTATCGTCTACAATAGCCCGAAACCAGATGCCGAATGGTCTATTAATGTTTATTGTTAAACAAAATCTAATTGGGGGAGAAGTAATTAGCAATTATTTCGATGCAAATCAGATTATTTATCAATACGTTTAGCAGTACAATATAAGAAATAGAGATATACTAACAACTAAACAAGTTCAGAGGTTACATAAGTGGCCTTATACGGACGTGCCTGTGGGTTCGATTCCCATACGATATTAGTTAAAATATAAAATCCTTTGTTCGGGTATCTTTGTTGCAGGAACTGACATGATGAACTTGAATCTTGAAAGTTAAGATTATGTAAGAAAATCCAATTGTATTATATAGTAACTGGAATATGTGTAATAATCGAAATATGTAATTGATTTGGATTTAATTTGAATATTTTCATAGTTTGGTTTTGACTTTTGAAACTGGATCGGATGGGGTTGAGTGCGCACTCACGTTTCACCGCTTCATAATGGAGTCGACGTCGCTCAGGGCGGCGACGCCATCCTGACCTCGTTACTATAACTTGTTTTGAGCACTAGATATTGCATCCCGTGGCCTGTCGCGTACCGACACTCGATCAGTCACAACCACAGTACATGACCGTCAAGCAGTATCCTTCAAATAACATGACGACCTCATATGTTCTTTCGTTGACAGTAGTATAAAACTATAGTTCTGGTTAGGGTTAAAAAAATAACCTGTAAAAAACATGACATCGCATTCGTCCCATAATCGAGGTACTATGATAATGATCCGCGTTCAATTCTTATGACGGCTTCGACATACGTACGTAACCAACACAAGACATTCTCATAAAGAGCACAGATTTATAAATCAACAACAATCGTACAGGTTTATAAAGATTACGAACCCTGTTGTGCGAATAAAGATGTAATACCGTCGAATGTTCTGTAACGTATGCGATTGGCAATTGGTGTCGCAGCTCGCATCTCACGCACACGCCGCTCGATTCATACGAAAGTGGACTACTTACGTACGTACTCACTCACGCTTCCATCTTACACATTCATAGCTAATGTAGCTACATTTGTTACTAATTAGATGTCAGATGCAAACGTTTTGATATTTCGCTGTCTAATTCGGTCAGATTCTTATTTATGATAAGAACACGGTGAACAGATTTCACTCCTAAAACGTCACCTACGAGAAACCTCCAAAGGAAAAACTTATCAGGAAAACAGGATGAAACGTCCAGAAAAAAACCTTGTATTACCTTACCTACCTAGGACGACCTCCGTGGCGTAACTAACTCGCGTCTGGGTGTTTATGTGTAATATGTATTTATTTACAAAAAAAAGTATATAACTAGTTTATCAGTTGCCTAGTACCCAGATGGCGATGTATGATTTGTGTCAGTATATTTATTTAATTACCTTGACAAGTATCTTTTGCCTGATTAATAAATTGGCTTCATTCGATTATTTGACCATCGACTCATTAAACGAGCCAAGGGCCGCTGTTGACAGACATCTTGCTAGTCAAGGACCCGCTGAATGGTTTACGCTTCCGGCGGACAAAGGGCCAAGGGCCGAACCACGTACTCAGATGCGGAAAAGGCACTTGGTCAAATATTGTTGTTTTGTGGATCACTTAGTAAACACGTCGTAAAGCCTTCGGTGTCAGAGTTCCGCGTCGCCTCGTGCCAAACATCATTATATTAATTACCTTAATCTAAAAAAACAAGAATAAAGTAATTAATCTTAATTATAATTGGTAAACATTACGTTAGTGGAAACAATAATGAGCAAAATATTATTAAATTTAATACATATGTGAATAACTTAAGAATTCTTTAAAACATACAAAATGATTGTAGACATTGTTGTCGTGTCGTATATTCTTGTCTGTAGATTCGATTTCCATATAATAACAAGCCATGAACCAGTGTTGCCATCTGTCCGGACAATATACCCGCTAAACTTGTAAGCCGGATTAGCGGTTTACACACACCTATATTCCCACGATGTTTTCCTTTACCGTCAATATGTGGTAAATATAATATAGTTAAAGAAATAACCTCTGGATGCCTCCAGCCACTTGGCCACCATAAAGCACAATTCTCATCGATCCCCATAATAGACGAAATGATATCTTCTGGTTGTTGAAGTATATCAATACCATAATAAAACCATCAGATATTTTTACATGTAGTGCAACTTTTGTATTAAACAAATATAAAGAAATTCCATTTACTATTTCCGATTTAGTTGTCAAAGCCTCCTTCGATTTTACGGTGCATTCGGTTTCGACGATAGTGGGGAGGGTGGGGACGGGGAGAATCGTTCGCGCCACCCCCCACCCGCCACATCGGTCCATTAGTTTTGTTTATGTTTTTACCGTTTTCGGACGTTGCATTCGATTACTGTGACCGATTATGTAGGCAGCACACGGGGTGGCCGTTCTCACTGCGTGGTCACTGAGTGACCTACTTAGAAAGTATTGTCATTAAAAATCATGTCAATGCTTGTACTAATAAGAAATACTGTATTCATTGATGTACAGAATTTCATATTTATTTCTTGAAGCAGCCCGTCATCTTGATGAAGGACTTACTTTGAAATGTATATTTTTTAATGACAGTTCCCTACTTAAGTTGAAAAATTTGTAAAATTCATATTGTTGGGTGAGTTAATGGTAAACACTGGCAGACACGAGCGTGCCACGAACCATTGGGATCACCACGTGCAAATAGTTAAGTTGAATTTGTATTGTAGAGTGGTTTCGGAGGCGCGCGGTCTTCGTGAGCTACCCTCGTTGAACGGAACGGCGCGGCTGCGGACGCTGCGTGTGGAGCGCGCTCGGCTCACGCGGCTGCCCCCGGACCTCTGCCGACACGCGCCCCAACTCCGATCTTTGTAAGTGACAATGTCTACATATTCATAATAATATTATAGATATTAGACGTTATCTAAATCATATTTAGACATGTTTAAATAACAAAATAAAAAACGATTCTTTGAAAATTTTACCTACTGACTACAAAATTATTTTAAATTATCATTATGATATAAAACTGAAAACTAATGTTCCTCGAGTGTCCTTTTCATTATCCCTAGACGAGTTGGCTAAGCACGAATCGATATCAGTTCCGCAGCCGCCGTCTGGCTGGGCGGAGGGTCGCGTCTACCAAACCGTCCCTTCACAACGTTGGGAAACTTTTATCCTCTAATAAAGGGATTCTTTTCAAGAATAGATGTTTCTTTTTGTTCGGAGTAGATGGTGGCACCCCATTTAACGTTATTTTTGGCGGGCCGTGCAGCGGCATCGATCTCGCCCCACCTCCGAGTTCCCTAAGTCTGACTGTCGTTGATTACATTAAAAGAGATACTTAAACGGGGTTTATTCGTCGATACGGGATGCTCGAGTGCGCGGCCGAGTGCGGAGCGCCGCTGCGAGTACCTCCCGGTGATGTCGCAGAACAGCCGGATTCATTATTGAAAACTAAATTTTAATGTAAATCTGCAACACATTGTCTATACTACTATTATAAAGAGGAAAGATTTGATTGTTTGTTTGTTTGTTTGTTTGCTTTGAATAAGCTCCGAAACTACTGACCCGATTTAAAAAATTCTTTCATTGTTGGGAAGCTACACTATCCCCGGGTGACATAGGCTATATTATATTTTCAAAAAAATTAGGGATCCTTACTAAAACTCCAATAATGTAACCCAAAGTGTAAAAAAATTACCTAAAATATTATTTAAATCGCGTGCGTTGCGAAAACTATTGATGATAGAATAAAATAATGTACTACAACTTTGCAGAACACATCATTATTTACAAAAAGTGTCGCGACAGCATATGTCTAACTATTATAGTTATGCCACAATAAGTGTGCTTTTATTTTAAAAATTTAATTGAAATGCCGCCCCTAGAAAAGACTCTTTATTTGGATCTTGGTATTAATCCTTATCAAAATAAATTACTTCATATTCAAAACTGTTTCAATACCTTTATATAACTTTTTGAATTATTCAATTCGGATATTCCATTCGAAAGATATCACGAGTTTAAAAATGTAAGTATTAGAAAAATGTTGCGTGGTAGCCGCTCACCCTGTTCGGCTAGCTAGGCAGCACCTTATGCAATGTAGGCGTGCGTCACTGGGGTTTTTACAAAAATTAGAATACTTATTAAAAAATAACGAAAAATAAATAAAAAGTAATAACAAAAAAAAATCATTAAAATAAAAGCTCATAGAAATAATAATATTCAAACTTTCTTTATAATTTTATTTTTTTAGTAACCTGACGCAAATAGAAGGGTTTGCCCTCAGGGGCGCTCCTCTGTCCGAGGAGTGCACGGGTGTGCGTACCCGAGGTGCCCGAGCATCCGTCGCTTCACTCCCCTCTCCGTTCGAGGCGACAGAGCCCTACCTTTCTTTCCGTCTACCTCTTACATCCTTTCCAACTTAGCTCTCTGTTCGTGGCGTGGTCCCCGGTGGGATGATTGCGAATACTGATTGGGGTCCCGGGTTCTACCCTGGGACCTGATTTGGTAGTCGAAACCATGCCTATTTCGACTGCGCCTGCACAGAGTGTTCTCGGGGCGGGAATTGCATCCTCGCTGTCGTTTGGTCTTGCTGGGCCGGCTACGACGTCAGGTGACTCCCTGGTTTTTCTGGAGTGTCGTCTGGTAGTCGTACCCACGCCTGACTAGCACGCGACGGGGTTGCGAGTCCCGTTCGGAATTGGCCGCGGACCTGTCGCTCCCGGCCCTGGTTCTGTCCATGGTCGGGGGCGATCCTGGATGGACGGCCGTCGCCTCCTTTTGCGAGGCAGTAGTGTCTGCAAGGGAGGCGGCGGAACGGGAGCGGGAGTCCGCCACCGCACTCCCCTCCCGCCAACGTAGGCCGCGTCGTCGGCGCCGGAGGGCGGGCAACGATCTTCGGCCGCCGTAGAAAACGGCCGCGGGCGGCCCCTCGGGGGAGGATCCGCCGCCCGCACTATTGCCGCGAGGGAGAAGGCCGCGTGCTGTTCCACAGCCCCCCTCAACTCCTAGAGTTGTTACAAGAGAGCGCCGGGGGGGCGAAACCCTGACCCCCTGGCGCCAGCACTTTAGAAGGGGCCCGCTTTAAGACAAAGCGTGGGCTGGCGCCGGCCCGGGCCACGAGATCGGCAGGCCATATATCCGTGGGCCCGGGCGTAGACGATAGGAGAACAGCGGGGTTTTAGTGGGTCGAACATCTTTTCCGGAGTCCCTTATATCCCTCGGTCCCCCCGGGCCGGGATAATCCGTCAAGAGAGGTTTTTCCCCGAGACCGAAAAAAAATAGAAGGGTTTAATTTTTAATTTTTTGTTAAATACCCGTGCGAAGCTGGGACGGGCTGCTAGTAGATAATAAAAAATGAAATGACTTAATTATATTAAAGAGCCCAAACCACCCAAGAGTATCATATAGCATTTGTAATATTTTATTTTACTTTTATTGCCGAGGAATACCAGACAGACTGGCGGCCTACTCAATAGTAAGCAGTTACCGTCACCTATGAATGTTTGCGACGCTAGGGGCACCGCAAACACGCTGCTGCCCCATAGGGGTACAGGAACCTGGGTCACTAATGCCGGAATACAACACAAGGCTATTATGGCAGCATACATATAAACCAAAGGTGGTTGCCATCCGGGCTTGGGGCTCTGACATGCATACATACCCAGGCTGCAGAAGTTAGTATTTTTACTCCAACCCTGCACAAAGAAAAATTACGTCTTTTTAGATTTTATACTGTCTTCCAAGATATATAATTTCTTTCTTTATATAGCTTTGTTGTGAAGCATTTTTATACCAAGCTCGATTTTAATGTCACGTGAAGAGATTTCGCTGAAGTTAGAGTGTCTGTTAATGCAAATCAAGTATCGATTTGTAATTAAACCCGAAAATGGCAACGCCAGATAGTTCAACTACCTCTCAATTCAACATTAGAGGAACTCTTCAATAAATATTGATTTTAGCGATATCTCTTAAAAATTCCTTCTAGTTCCTTTAATGCCAGAGCCAGTGCCTGCTGACCTCAAGATAAGGGAAATGATGAGATCAAAAGTGCCTGTACTCTCACTATCGATGATGCAACAACCTAGCTGCTGGCTAGAGAGATGTTTTTGATTCCTTCATCGTCGAAATAACCATAATGAACGCTCTACTTATAATATTCAATTCACTTTATATAATGAACAAATACAAAATAATATTTGCTATAAATAATATTAATTTTTTTTACTCATGCTGTGCTATATCATCATCTAAATTAGTAAGCCCTAGTCCCGCGGTGATTCAATTGTAGAGCAAAACTCACAGCACGCGTTTTGCGTCGATGCGTTGCGGTGACTCTTTTGCTTGATCAAGAACTCTGACTGACAGTTTCTAAAAGTTTAATTAACCCCTCCAACTCAAATAGAAATCGAACAATGCGTTCTTTAATATTCTTATTTCTGGGCTTCATGCCAAATACTTTATAGTGTAGCTTATTTCATATTATATTAGTGCATAGCATTATTGTGAATATACAATATGTAGTAAATTATGTAAGCCTAAATATCAAATTATAATTTTGTTACTGATGAGTATTGGGTATTTAGTAGAAATAATACGTAGATAGATAGATAGATAACTCTTTATTGTATACTCAATTTATCTACAAACATAGAAGTTCTTACAACTAATACACAATAGGCGGCCTTATCGCAGCGATCTCTTCCAGGCAACCTTTTAAATAAAAATTTAATTTATTTTTATAAGGAGTCTGGTGATGTAGGTGTAGTGCTTTAAGTTGAGTATCCATGCTTATTATTTACTTCTGCTTATACATAATTTGTATTATATACTAAAAATACATAATAACCATTACAATCAACATAAACAAAATGTACGTATCACATTGCAACAAGCTTAATGGCTGACACACGACCAGATACAAATCATAAATACCACAAGTACGAGTATGCATGCCTATTAAATACTCTACAATTGATTTGCGGTTAACGAACGTCTAGTTAGGCCGATATGAACAGTGGGAATATATGTAGACGAGTCCTATAACATATAATACATACATATGATACATATTATAATAGTTGGAACAGATTGTTTGCGATGCGGGCTTCCCCTCCGTTCCGTTCCCTTTCAATCCGTATCCATTCGTGTCCGTATGTAAATGTGTGTTTAATTTGATTTCCCTCCTATGCTGGAAACATTTCAATTTGTCGAAGGCGGCCGACGCCGACGAGCACCGGAGCGGGTTGTTGCCCTCGGCTCGTGTCCTCAACCTTGACAATGTCGGCTCTTCTCTCTGAACTGATTGGGAACACAATGCCTAACATAAGAAAAAGATTCTAAAAAGGCCTTTTTTTCTTAATTGCATTATCTACGAATATTTCCTCAACTCTTTTCGAATTTTCCAATAAATCCCCAGTTACTAATTATTATTGACCATTAAGTATGAAAAGATTGACAAAATTTGTTACTAGTTGGATAGGACCTCGAGTTGTCAAGTTCGATGCAACCTATTTACTATTTATTTCCTTTCGGTTAAAAGGATGACATCATAACTATCCATTTCATTAATTTTTGACAGAGAAAATGTGAATGAAAGCACTTAAGCAAGAAGTAAACATTTCGTCATATTTTATAAACAACATACTTGGCGTATGGAAAAGTGAAATTAGCCCTAGGATTACTCCATGTAAATAAGAGTCGCGAAACTCTCCTCGGGGAAATTATTTGAGTAAGGAAATAGGGGAAATCATTAATGGGGACCCTGCAAAGCGGACAGCGGCGAAATGAACGCGCCGTCATACTAATGAGCTTACTTTCTTTGTGCAGGGAACTGAAGGCGAACTACTTGGAGCGCATCCCGGACTTGCACGAGTGCACCGAGCTCAGGCTACTGTGAGTTTTATTTCATTTACTCTTTGTGACTTACAGAAGTAATTTGTTTCAAACATCTAGTTGTAGTAAGTAGCTCTATGATATTTACTCTGGTGTGAGTTGGGATTAGTTTGGTGGTTATGGTGTGATTGTGTTACATAATAGTTGCTATCTATTTGTTGCTTGTAGAGTTTCGTGCCTGGTTTATAACCGAAACGTCAAATTTCATTGCATGAGTTGATGGAATTGTTTTAGTGCCCCTTGTATTTATTGTCCCCTTCAATACATGATTTGCAAAAGTTAATATTGATTTTAACAACACGAGAGTTTTTTCCAAAAGGCTGCTAACTTGGACAATACGGTGGGACTTCGCCAATACTGTTCTTGGAGAGATTACCTTCAATAGAAATACTAGTTTTTCTCCGTGCAAAGGCGGAGAAAGAAACCAATATCAAGTGCGTTTTTACGACACGTTACGCCCAGATCAGGACAAACTATATGCCTCATGTGTAATGTTCTGTGCTCCTTGAAGATGGAACCCTCGGAGACAACCGCATCACTTGCATAGCCAACTGTGGGCTTTGCCGTGTGGCGTGAACTCTGTGATATATTTAAAAATATAATATTTTATTCATTTTAATGAAGTTTGTGATTGATAATGGTCACAGAAATTGTTTGCCCCCATCATGCCAAAAAAAGAGAAATGTAAACAGTAATTGAAAAAATAATTATAACATAATTCGAACGAACACGCTTTTATTTTATAGTTAATCAAACTAAAAAGTTAAAAATAGTTTAGAAATACTATTGTATAATAATAGTAATATTAATATTCATCGTCATCATCTTAGCGATGAATCCCGGTTGCAGCCCAAACTCTCGCTTCGGCGCCCGGGGTCCGCTTTCCGACTTTTCTTCTCCATTTCGCACGGTCTTCAGCATCCCTGGTAGTGAGCCCATAGTAATATTAATATTAACGCCTTTAAATCATTCGTAACATTGTACACTCACTTTTCACTTTTCATTCATTCACTCTCACACTACACAAAACACAAACATTACGCACTCATATTATATATAAATACCCTCTTTGTTAGTAAATCTGTGTGACAATGCGTAATGTTTTTGTTTTTTTTTTAACTTGTATTTTCCTTTTTCTCTGTAAAAAAAATTTAAATTAATATTTCATGTTATTTACTTTTTTATTATGTCTTTATTATAGTCTACAAAGTGTGATTTTTTTGGCCAATTTTCTGTTCATTATATGTATAATATTAAGTAAGTTTGAAATTTGTGCTGTATGATCATTGTTGAAGTAAATAAAAAATAAAAATGAAGGCAGCTCACGAAATAACTGAAATAGGTAATTAACAAGGAGTCTCGTATCCGTCGTATCAAATATTGAGATCTATAAACAACCTTCGCCTGTTATCTACTTTTGTTTATTCATATATCGATAGATAAATACACGGAAACGACAGAAGCAATCAATTGAAGGGCACAAACAAGATGGTTCCAAGGGACTTACTAGTAGACACAAGGGCGTGCCAACTAAGCCAAATACGATGTATTTACTAAAAACGACTGGGACTAGACCCGATACTTTTTGGCGCGTAACACAATTTTTGCTTTTCTCTATAATTTATTCGCTCTAATTTATTGTTACATATTCGTAAACAAGTTTTTAGGCAATAAAAAGTGTCCCACAAAGTTGTTTTTGTAGTTGTTATTCCGTAGGAATCGGAGAACCGGAGGGGACGAAGGGAACTCAAAGATCATTATGATTTCTGCCTCAAATAACTACATTATACTTGTCGTATTAACAGAGCCTGTACAAGGCCAATCTATTCATTATGTTATACCCATATATGTGAATTCGCTTTAGAGCATTACCCGACGGAGTAGACGTTCGTGTGCATACTTGCGTTTGCATATGAAAATTTCGAACGACGTCTGTTACTTATATAATTCATTCATGAGCCTAGATTAAATATTTCGTCATTCATACAAAAATACTCTTGATCAAGATAGCAAATCCCTTAACAGTAGAGCATTTGCCTATATATAAATTTATTTTATAATTTATTTATAAATACTCGTGTGAGATGTTTGAATTGATGGCGTGAATTAGCGATGCGGTCGCAAGGCGCACATTGCGGTAGGTGTTCTCGATGCGGGTGTTAACCAAGAACTGAGCGATATGTGTCCTCAACACGGGAGCTAGCCAAAGTACTCGGGATATGTGCCCTCAGCGTGGGAGTTAGCCAAGCACTCAGCGGCGTGACGGTGGTCGAGTAGTTTTTCGGATCACCGTCAGGCGCCGCATCATCTAAACTAACTTGCGGGTAGGCAGGTTTATCCGTGCAGGGGCGGAGAAAGAATACTAACCTCTGTGGCCGGGATCGGCCTGTCGTAAAAGGCGACAAAACAACTCACTCACTACGTGGTAGGGCCTCAAGCCCGTCTGGATGGTCGCCATCCAGACCACTACGAGCCACCTTTGGCCTTGGGTATGCCGCCATAGTAACCTTGTGTTGTGTTCCGGCATTAGTTACCAAGTTCCTGTAGCCTTATATGATAGCAGCGTGTTCGTGATGTCACTGGCATTGCAAACACCCATAGGCGACGGTAACTGCTAAATTCAAAACAGGCCGTCAGCCTGTCTGCTGTCCTACAGCAATAAAAAGGCGCCTAACCACTACGTTAGCTAAGTTCATAATATTCAGGCGATGTCGCTTCCATATAGTTAGATGCTCTCGAGAATTCATTTGTGCACGATGGGAAGTGGCATTAGAGGCGTTATCGCGATGTTTTTGCTCACTTTTCACCTTGATTATTCCAATATTAGTTCAAGTGCGAAGCGTCTGTCCTTGCTATAATGTACTACAACTTTGATGAATGTTAATTCCGATATTGCGTTAGAGTTTTGCATTGACTCGGTTGGACATTTTTGATTGGTTATTTGTTCTTCTCTGTTATTACACATGTACGTAAGAAGTTATACTTGTTTGGCGTAACAGCACACAATTAGGTAAAGATTTCATCTCAACTCTTTGTAAAAGGAATGATAAATTAATAAAATAAAAAGAATACATACCGACAATTAACCCCATATTTATAAATGCACTGTTACGATGAACGCCACTTTTATTTCGAATTTTCCAATGGCATATCAACCCCCGCCATATACAATTTAAAATCACATACAAACATGTTTATTTGTGAATAAATATAATTGTTTTATCTCCATTGTGTTGTAAATTTATGAATATTTGAGAAACTTCTGTGAATATAGTTACGAGTTTTCAGGGAAATTTGGGAGACAATTAGCAGCCAACTTCGTCATGTTGCTTTTTGGCTGTCGGTGTGCGCGCGCATCGTAAGAATTTTACTCTCATAATTTTTTCAGACGCCAAAAGTATAACTTCAATAATATTTTTAGAACTTGGTTCGGAAACATTATGTTTTCGTTGATTACTAATCATCTATTTATTGATCGATCTCCGCGCTACTTATAAAGATAAGTAGCGCTCATATTATCATGAAAAAGGATCGCATAAATTAAGGGTGAAATATTGGCAATCGCCCCAGGGCTCCTAAAATTAGGAATCAGCCGAGAGCGGCCTGTCGGGGCTGTAGCAATACTTGATTAATGTTTTTCGATATTATCCCCCTAGTAAATATCTGAAATGAAGTCTGGATTACTATAACAATTTATTTTTCTGAATAATTTTTTATAAACTTATCGGCTATTAATCATAAAATCTGCCCTCAATGGATTTTAAGCATACGTTCATGACTATGTTGACATTACGTTTTGTTTTAACAATGATAAAAACACGTAATATAACCATTTTACGAAATATTACACATGTGTCCAATTCAGTTATTTAGTCAAAAATCAACAAATAAATACAAACACATTCGCCATTTTGAAGACGGAGGTGTGGGAGAAACAATAAAGTGTACCGTGATTTATGTGGAACGTACAATAAAGAGAAGCCTCGGTATAAAAGTCATCTCATATTAGTTGAAAAAAAATTAATTATTGATCGCTTGTTTGTACTGTTAACAGGCCTTAGCGATATTATCATAAATCATTATTAAATTACATACACTGACGAGATATACATCGACAATGCTTACGAGTTTAGAAAAGTTTAAATATAGGATCAATCATCAGTTAATTTCAATAGGTGTGCAGGTGTTATTGCCAATCGCAATATCTTAATTAACCTAGTTGTGTTTAGTATAGCACTACATGTTATGCACTTAGTGACTTAGACATATACATAAATACATACAGAACATGTTCACTTGTTACCTGAATACCTATTCATTCATTAATAAATGTTAAAATACATGTGTAACACGTACCTACGTGTATATATTTTAACATATACAAACACATTATATATAACATGGTCTTCCATTAGGCCCATGGAGTGACGTCACGAATATATTAAAACTTAAAAGAAGAAGAAAAACTTGATTATTTTTCTATTGGCGTATCTCTTGTTCGCACATTGTTCTTGTTGAAGTAGAAACATTTACTAAACTTCGTTTAAAATATTGTGTTGGATGAAATGAAACAGTTGTGGCCTGCGCAGGGACTTGACAGCGAATGAGATCGGGCGGCTGGACGGCTCCTCGCTGCGGGGGCTGCGGCACCTGCACGATCTGCTGCTGGGGCGCAATAAGCTGCACCACGTGCCCAGCGACGCCTTCCTCCACACGCCACATCTACAGATGCTGTAAGTCTCTACATACATGACCAAGCTGTGGCCGCCGCTTTGTTCGCTAATACTTAATACCTCCCCTAAATAGGGCTGGGGTGCTAATATTGGTGGGTTCACGTCAGTGCTTGCTAACCAAGACTCGAAACTCCGATTACATCGTCGGGGATCAAATGCCTAGACTGTGCACTAGGGTGATTAGTTTTGAATTACAATTTTTTTTTTCACTTTCGCCACAGAATATCATTTTACTCATATATGCTGAAAAAAGACTCTGTCCAAAGCGGAGCTCTCAATTTTAATTTTGAAGATTTCCACCTAAAATACAAACAAAGTTAGATTGTTCCATTTTGTTCATGCAGCTCAGCGATATATGCTCTACAAAAGCTCTACGACAGTAGCGTAAGGGCTTTCGTACGGCCTGCCGGGTTCGATTCCCGTCACGAATCTAATAAACAAAAGATTCCTAATAAACAAATAAAAATTGTTATCTAGTAAAATTACACAAATACCTGCTGCTTACTTTGGAACTAGATGTAGTTGTGTGTATTATCACTATTTTTTATTTCTTGACCATTATTTAAATTATTTATAACATAAATGTTGCAATACAACGACGCTATAAACTCGTATTCTTATGTTGTTTCTATATTGTGTTCTTTCAATCGTAGCGATAAATCCGCTGCTTCGGCTTCGGTACCCGGGAGGCCTATTTTCCGACTGTACATATAAACGGCTCTGTATTAATCAATAAATTTAGAAAAACGGCTTCTATAATTTAGGTTTTGCGTAAGGTTGAAATAAATCCATTCCTACATCGTTGGAGATATAGAGCGTGTATGGCAGAGTTTTCTTTGAACTCCCATGGGAGTTGCGCCATAATGCGCCCTTTCCTGCATCGTTTCAACAAAACATGGCCCATAAATGCTATTTTTATGTTTCACTCGCAAACGGTTTATCGTTAAAGAATTTCTACACGTCGTGCTTTTGAAATACGATTGAAATCGTTAGCAAACAGGAGTCCATAAATAGCAAATTAATTTGTTGAATAATGTATTCACTGTCAGAATGTATCGTTAAAGGAAATGCGAAATACGCGTGTATTTCCATAAGGCCGGTTGCTAGTCCGACGGGGTGATCCGTCATGGTTCAGGGAGCTGACGGCGCAGACAGAAGGGGTGGCCCACATTGACAATAATGCACAGCGGCTGCTAGACTTAACCGTGCCGCCGCCACAATGACGTTTGCGATCGATATCAAGGAATACGTGCGTGTATTGAAAAGAGAACCATATGTGTCAAATAATGTTAAACCACTGGGGCTAGGACTATAAAATAATTTATTCAGCAAGTTTTTTAGGTGACCATTAACGGTGAATATCATGAATAATATATATCGAAGGGAAACTTTTATAAGGTAGCAAACATTAGGAGTGGCATCTTACTCATTTCTTAAACAAGGCCTTTGTTCGATGGTGCCGAGGAATATGCTGATATGTCGCGAAATAACTTTTATGGCTGGTAGTAAAACAAGGCGGCATAGCCAACGCTATCTTCGATCCTGAGGTAGGGAAACGTTTATGACAAAAGGCGGCTCGGGGCTCGTAAAGTTTCAAACTCTAATTCCCGACGTGGCCCCGTCTATTATTATATTCTTCCATATATACGAGTAGTATACGAGAAGCAGCCATTGCATTGTTGCTGACAAGGCGCAAACTGCTGCCCCGACTCGTTACTGCAACATACAATATTTGTCAACTTTCAAAGTAATATTTATTTGTCGAAAGCACGAATATATCTAGTTGGAAATTTGTGAATGAGTTGTATCCCTTTAGACTAAAATGAAACATTTATGGCGGGAGTGAGGACGCTGTCGGGCTGTCGGGTTAATTGGGGCACTTCGTCGAACAACCGGCTGAAGGGCCGCCCTTCACCTACAGCCACGAACTGGAAGCTATTACGCCCACTATTATCGCTCTAAGAACTGCTGGCGATGTATAATAGTTATTTCGCTTTTTGCCGTCGAGAGCTCATTACCCAGTTACCTTTTACAGTCAAGGTCTCATTGAGCTTACGAACCGGTTTCTGTTAAATGCTTTGCGCTCGGAGTGAGTATGCTAAATACGTGATTTGCATTCACACTACAATTTACGAGAAAGCAAATGATTAACATCATAGACAGAGCAGGGCCGCTCTAGGTTAGAAGGTCCCGGCCGCAGGCGACTGTGTGGGCGAGATCGTGCAATAAAGGATAGTGCGTTGCTGCTGCACCAACAATTGGGGCATCTATTCATGGCATGCGCATCACATATCCAATACCATCGCAGTCGTGTGGTTTCATTCCACAAATATTTTGCAACGGACGCCTCGCTTGCCTCATCCCATCCTATATTTCATATTCGTTTATCTTTGGCAAGGAACTCAGTTGTTTGCGCACTTCAAAATTTATTGAATTTATCTGCATTCCATCACACAGTTCTTCGTTAACTTTAAGATTTAGTAAATAAAGATTTACTTTACCTATTTTACATGAGAATTCTTATTAAGGATTCTGTATTTTAATGGAAGAAAGTTGAAGCTGAAAATAGATGAGTACAAGGACAGAGGTAGACCTAAAAAGCGACACAAAAATGTGTAATGATAATATGAGGGTTTGTAAAGTGAATGCCAAGAAAAAATAAAATGGAAGAACATGTACCGACCCCAAATGATTGGTTCAAAGCCAACTAATTGTGATGAATTGTTAATTAAACTAAACAAAATTTTTATTTGCGAATGAAATTGTACTTTGTGATACGTGAATAGAGAATATGGTTTTTATAAATTTTCAAGAGCTTTTATATTCGTTTTGAAAGCTTAAACAGATAAATACAGCTACCATTCAAAATCAGTATAGCCTTACTTTCTTTAGGGTTTATGAGGATTTATGTATTACCTATATAAAGTCTCCGTACTTTTATAAGTATTTACAAATAATGATTAATTAAGGTCTGAAGGGGATTTTGAACGTTGAGTGTCGCACCGCGCCGTAGCGCGGTCGTCGTCAATGGCAGCCGCTCATTCGTGTTTATCATTGCAGAAACCTGGAGGAGAACCAAATCGAGTACATCGACATGGAAGCGTTCGTGCCCATTTCCAAGCTCGAAGACTTGTGAGTTTCATACTGATTATGCATTTTACAGACAAGGGACAATGTTATTCTATTTATTTAATTTAAAAGAAAAATATTGTTGAATCTCACGTTTTCACAAGTACTCGTATACCAACATTAGTACTGCAAACATTCGTATATCAGATATGGCTACAGATATCATCAAGCATTTTCAATTCTTTTAGCCTTGATGACGCGAGTCGCTTTTCTATCAGGATGACTATATGCGTATGTCCTTAGCTCTCTCCCCATTGGTAAGAAGATATACTATGAATTGCTCTCCAGGAACGTGGGAAACAACATGTTCTCGGTGCTGCCGGCGGCCGGGCTGCAGCGACTGTTGCATCTAAAGGCTCACAATAACCCCAACCTGCGCAACTTCCATCCGCCGGAGATTTTTCCAAGAATACAGGTACATAGTTGTCTGGTCATTGTCATATGTGCACATAAGCCTAAAAAAAAGTCCAGTTAACCAAAGATCGATATTGGTCGACAGACGTTGGTGCTATCGTACGCGTACCACTGCTGCGAATTTATGCCGCTGATGGAAGGAGAAGGGACTGGAGATGAAAGCGGCACCTCAAGCGAGGAGGAGGAGGAGCCTACCGACCTGGTGATAATGCCACCCCATCACGTGGACCTCGCCGCGTGGGCCAACGCCACCGATCTCTGGTCTCACCGTAAGTACACTCAAAATGGATCCTTGCCAACTGCAAATATAAGGCCGTCATTCATAGGTTTCGTTTTGTAAAAGGCTATAAATGGCTTATTGATTCTGCTTGTTCTAGGTCGCGAAGGAGCGCTCAGTTCATTTTATTATTTTTTAACAGTATGTAGTTATTACAACATTTAATAAGTAATCACAAGTAAGTAAAGAGAGGTCTTTGTTCCTGGAAAACAAGTATGGTTCCGCAAGGCAGTGTATTAGGTCCATTATTATTATTGATGTATATAAATGATCTTCCTGCCACTACACGACATAAATGTTTTTTATTTGCTGATGACATTTCAATTATGGTGACTAGTGAAAATATAAATGATTTAGAACTCGAAATAAATAAAACAATTGGGTCAGCTCTAAATTGGTTAACTAAAATCTTCAAAGCTAATTTATCGAAAACAAACTACATACCTAATAATAATTTAAACCCGTGGACGCAGAGAAACACCCATGATGTTATCGTATAACCGCACCCAAATAAACCAAACGAATGAGGAACAACTTTTAGGGATAACTTTAGATAATTATTATTCATGAAGCGCACATATAGACTCTGTTTGCAAGAGAATAAATACTTTTGTATATACATACATCTTCTATACATCTATACAAATAAATAAAATTGAAGGGTCTGTTTGTAATATTAAAATAACCGCTTTTTACTAAGTGCATTCGGACGTGTACACGGTACATATACCAAAACAACATTTTTACAATTTTTGTCTGTCTCATCATCATCATCATCATCTCAGCGTTCATCCCGGTTGCAACCCAAACTTCCGTTTCGGTGCCCGGGGTCCGCTTTCCGACTTTTTCTACTCCACTTCGCACGGTCTTCAGCATCCCTGGTAGTGAGCCCATTAGCACGCATGTCACCTTATGACGTCAAGCCAGCACTTTTTGTCTGTCTGTCTGTCTGTTTGTTCCGGCTAAACTCTGAAATAGCTGCACCGATTTTGATGGGACTTTCACTGGCAGACAGCTGATGTAACAAGGAGTAACTTGGCAATTTTTATTTTAGAAAAAAAATAGTTTTTTTTTTAAAGAGAAGTTTCGGAAATTTTATATTCCAATTTAAGTTACAGGCTAGTATTAGAGTTTGTACCACGAACAGCTCTCTTTCATAATAAATGTGTTTAAATATCTATACTAAATTACCTTTGACGAGGAAAAAACTACCTATGACACAATTTAAAAAACAATTAAAGACATCTTTACTTGACAAAGTGATATATTCTATTAAAGACTGGTTGAAGGAATAAATGAACATAATGAAATATTAGAATTTTAATATGTCTATTTTAAATTTAATGCAGCAATTAATATGTAAAAAAAGAAATAACATATAAACTAATATTTGTATGCCATGTTAGCAAAAACATGTGTACATAATTTTGTAATTCTACCAACTGTGTAACACTGTGTTTTTGACACAAATAAAGTGATTTGATTTGGTCTCTGTAAAAACTACCATACAATAAATTTAGCCACAGTCAAAAAGACATAGATTATTTTCTTGCGCATCTTTGCAAAAGAATGTTTTAGCGAAATGTTGTCCTATGATAATATCCCGGGAGGTACTTCGAGTTCGAAATGAGAGCTTCACGCGGAACTGGGACGAAAATCTTATTACGTGGAAAATATACTTTCCTCAATATAAATGCCTGTCTTATTCGGGATTTACCGCTAATGCCTCACATCTCCTAGTGAAAAAGTCCGGAATTCTCTTTAATTTAATTCCAAATTTTATTGTACCTTCTCTGGGAAAATATTAGAAGGTGCTACGTCATAGGTATTCAAATTGTATTATCTGGACAGATTTAAAATGGACTGTATTTTAATATTGCCAATACTAATGATGTTTATTTTAAAAATAAACCCATATATTCAGACAAAATCAAATATATTCAATAAACCAATTAACACTGAATATATAAACAATATTCTAAAACATTATCTTGTTTGGCTGTACGTCAGAAGTTTTCGTAAAAAGGCAAACAAAAAGTATGTAAGTGACGTGGGACCAAAGGTACATTCGCTCGTAGAGGCAGACCTCTACGAGTATTTTTTGATAATAAAAACACATTGAAAACTTATGGTCTAACGAAGTCTTTGATTTCATTACGAAAGAGTATTAAATAAGATTAGTGTATTTCTTATATAAACAACTACATCTAAATAAGTTTTAAGCACATTTTACAGTACATTTTAAAATGTTGTCAATGACAGTGAACGTGTCAGGCATGACGGGCAACCGGTGGCAGGCCATGCTAGAGGGGTGGGGGACCGGCAAGGGCGGCCTCGTGGGCAGTGGCGAGGCCGCCCTGTGGCGCGCTACCGAACTGCGCGTTGAACCCCCGCGGAAGGTGCAATGTCTCCCCTTGCCAGGTCAGTGAATTCTCCCACAATAAGCACTCGTAGCACACTTTTCATTCCGGGGTCTGATCTATAATCCTGTTTCAGGTCCGTTCCTGCCGTGCGTGGACCTGTTCGACTGGTGGACGCTGCGCTGCGGCGTATGGGCGGTGTTCCTGCTGGCGCTGCTGGGCAACGGCACCGTCGTCTTCGTGCTGGTCTTCAGCCGCAGCCGCATCGACGTGCCGAGGTTCCTCGTCACCAACTTGGCCGCCGCCGACTTCTTCATGGGCATATATTTAGGTAGGATTATGTTCTAAACTACTAAAAAACTTAGTTTGTTCCACAATTATCATGGCACGTGGTGCGTTTCAGGTTTTCTGGCGGTGGTGGACGCCGGCACGCTGGGCGAGTTCCGAGCACACGCCATCGCGTGGCAGATGTCGGGCGGATGTCGGCTGGCGGGCTTCCTCGGCGTGCTCTCGTCGGAGTTGTCGGTTTACACGCTCGCGGTGATTACGCTAGAGCGCAATTACGCGATCACGCATGCCATGCACCTGAACAAACGGCTGTCGCTTCGGCATGCAGCCGCTGTCATGGCCGCGGGGTGGGCGTTTTCCCTAGTGGCGGCCGCCCTGCCTCTCTTCGGCGTGTCCGACTATCGCAAGTTCGCGGTGTGTTTGCCCTTCGAGACGGGAACGCCGGTGGCGCTGGGGTACGTAGTGGCGTTGCTCGCGATCAATGGCGTCGCGTTCCTGGTGTTGCTCGGCTGTTACCTGAAGATGTACTGCGCAATACGCGGTTCACAGGCGTGGAACTCAAACGACTCACGAATAGCGAAGCGCATGGCGCTTCTTGTTTTCACTGACTTCCTGTGCTGGTCTCCGATCGCCTTCTTCGCGCTCACCGCCGCGTTCGGCGCGCAACTCGTCTCGCTCGAGGAAGCCAAAGTGTTCACTGTTTTCGTGCTGCCACTCAACTCGTGTTGCAATCCCTTCCTCTACGCGATCCTCACGAAGCAGTTCAAGAAAGACTGCGCGCTCGTTTGCAAAGCGATCGAGGAGTCGAGAGTGACGCGCGGCATCGGACGTTGCCGGCACTCCTCTAACTTCAGCAACCGACAGACACCCGCTAACACAAACAGCCTCGCGGAGCGCTCCTCGAGGGGGCAGCATGGCGTCGCCTGCGCCTGCCGCCGGCTGCTGCCCGCCGGGACCGGGACCGGGACCGGTACAGGCTCTGGAGTCGGCACAGGCGAAACGGCCACCCCAGTGCGTGAGCCGGCTGGCAGAGAGCGCCTCCTTCGGTGGCTGCGAGCTTGCGGTCGGCGCGCAGCGCCCGCTCCGGTGCCCGTGCCTCATCAACCGGCGACTGCGCCCGCTCGCGCTGGCTCTGTGTCCTCCTCTGTTGAATTCTCATCGTCGCGATCAGACTCATGGCGTAACTATGGACGGCCACCGCCCCCTCCCCGCCGGGCGGCTTCCTGGCTTGTGGCGCGGAAGACTTCACAGGATTCAAATTTGTCGTCATCGCGCAACGATTCATCAGGGTCGAACGCAACAGCCTCTACGGGCACATGGCGGACGTCAAGATCCGGCGGCAGTGCCACCGTGATGTCAGGTGGTGGCGTGTCGGGGGCCGGTGCGGGCGTGGGCACTGCCCCCGTGCGGCCGCGGCTCACCCGCCAACCGGCGTTTGTAGCAGACGAGCCGCCGCTGTCGCCGCCAGCGCTGCCCGCTCCCCGCCACCTTCACACGATCCCTTCAGCGGCAGAGGCGGAGCTGCAGCAAGACGAGCCGGACGCCCGCTAACCGAGGCCGCCGCTGCCCTCGAGTGCCCATCCCCGCATTCCCTTCCGTACCGCATGGAGTGTCTTATCGTGCCGTCCATTAGAATCCTTGAGCTCACCGCGTAGACACGTCACCTGCCTTGTTCCGACCTTCGCCGCCCTTTTGCCACTTCTGTTAGTGTATCAATTGATAGTAAATAAATAATGAATTGCGCAGTGCCGAGATGCCTACGAGGCGAGGCTGCTGCGGATCTTCAGACGAAGTATTTTTGCAAAATAAATATTTATTTAGACAATTTTATCATATATGACATAGAGTTTAATTATATTTACAGATGATAAAGTATACTATTATTATAATGAAACATTATTGTCGTACTGTGTACGTTTTATGAGTGGTTACAATTGTTAATCTGTTGTAACAAATTGTAATGATCGCTAAATATATGTATATTGTAATTAAGTGATTAGCCGTTGTTAACTACTTATTGTTACCATATAGTAGTTTTTGTATGAGGACGTAGCGGGAGCGGTAGGTGGAGCCAGTGGCCGAGGGAGGAGGCGCCACCAGCTCAACACAGTGCCAATTACTAAATTATTCTAGGCTAGTGCTTAGGTTTAAGTGTTAACAGAGTCTACGTGCTTACTAACTTATTACCAAAGGCAATGAACAATCGATCGTCACAATGAAACCTGTGATTACTACATCTAGAGACAATTATATATATTAAATAAATAAATAAATAAATATTAAGTAATTGAACATTTCCATGTTTCAAATCGAGACAGTAAATGCAGTCAGACAGTAAATCACCTTTGCCAGTCATGCCGCTCGGAGGCGGAGCGGAGGCTCAATCAGATGCTTTTTTGCTCATCGTCGAGCGTGGAAACCGTGTCATTCCTTTTATTGTCCATTTTAGAGGATACAGGAGGTACATACTAGTATATCGTGGTGCAGTGTGTCACGCGCCGCGCAAATTGTACTCTTTTAGTCGTAGTTAATGATTTGTGTAAGATTAGATTGAATTGTACCTATTTATTGATATGAGTGAGCGGCAAAGCACAAACGTGCCAGTGTGCGAGAGAACTATTTATTTTATTGTACAATAATTAAAGTAATAAGATTCCTGATGTTCCACATTGTTTCATTTTGCCATAACAGCCTCCTGGGCACAGTGCACATAGTACCCAGTGACACACAGTTGCATTGATGCATGTACTTATTTATGTTGCACTATTTAAAACAGCCAATCGAACACTTCTATCGCTAATCACTTTGATCGTGTAGTTCAGGTATCTTCGGGGTGTAAAGGGTCCCGGTTGAGGGCCGAGGGCTCGCTGCCGGCGCGCACCACTGCGGGACCCGAGGGTGCGCTCTCCGCGTCGACGTCTCTCTCGCGCAGCGCCTCGGCCTTGGCCCTACGCCGCCTGAACTCAGTGAACTGCCTCCCCAGCCTCTCCTCCAAGACGTCAGGCCGGCGTTTTCGTTCCTCTCCTACTTCATTCGAGGCCTCTTCGTTCTCCTCGTCTACTTCCTGGAATCGTTACCATAATCATGACTATTCGTTCTATGGACACATGCTCTCACATTTTTAATTATGCTACAAATATGAGTATTTATTGACTGGAATCAATGAGTAACGATATGGCTGGTTTGTAAATAGCCTTATTTGACCGTGTTTGTAGGTTCGATCCCCCACTTAACAATTAATATAGTCTATAATATAGTCTGCAAATATTATAGTTTGTTCTAGTCCAAATGTTTCAGGCTTTCAGTCAGTATTAAAAAAATAGGAATGGTATAAATACAATTTAAGTGTTACAAAAGATCATGGAAGCGTGTCGTGTCATCACCTTGATCTCCGCGAAGGTAACTGGGACGGTGCGGTGGCGGATGCGCGGGGGCACTTGGGCCGCGCGCCGCAGGCGTCGCCCGCGCGCCAGGGCACTTGTCGAAGCGGGGTACACCGTGTCCATACCTGGTCCCCTGCAAATGTTAAACGCTAGATATCAAGTTATAAAATCATTAATAAAAACATTGCTTTCTCATAAATAAACCATACTAAATTCATAGAAATAATGTCTGTCAATCAAAATCACAATACCTTCTCGGACTATTATCTAAGAAGCACCCAATCATGCTCTTTAGACAATAGTGCTAACAACAACATATCTAGCAGATGATGCATTCTGCTAAACAGCAAACGAAACCCTAGTTCAATATTAGTTTCGGTGTAGAGATATCAGAGCGCAGTCGCCTTATGAACGCGCAATCACCATTAGATGAATACGTGTGAATCTACGGGCTCGGAGTCTACCATCTTATCAGGTTAAGACTGCATCTGGGAGGCTTCCAATACCCGATTTTTTAAAATGACAACATTTGAAAACAAAATGCCAAATAAAAACTGTAAACCAAATTTAGAAAAAAAACTACAAATCTTTCATAAGTCGTGAGTTTTTAAAGAATTATATGTTGAATAAAGTATACAAGTCACAGATTTTTTTATGTAATATGGACTTTTTTATGGCTGTAGGACAGCAGACAGGCTGACGGTCCACTAAGAATTTAGCAGTTACCTTCGCCTATGGGTAAGCGATATGGCAAGGCCAGGGGCATCGCTAACACGCTGCTATCCGTGTAGTGGTAATGCAACTTTGTCGCTTATGCAGGAACACAATATTATTATGGAGCCTAATTAAAAACCGCGGATGGTTGCCATCCAGACGGGCTTGGAGCCCTACCACCTAGCTTGGGTTGTTCAGTCGCCTTTTACGACAGGCCACAGAGGTCATTATTCTTTCTGCGCCCCTGCACGAATAATCGGACTTAGTTTTATTAATACCTTTTCCTAAATGAAAGTATTGTTATAACCACGAAGCAATGCAAATGAGAATTAATTTTGCGTCTGCATCAGATCGCAGGCAAATGGGCTTTAATGGGAATATTAAGATTAATATTTTGCCTTGTATTAATTAAAATAGTAAATAACGAGTCAGTAAGTAAACGTTAATTATAAATAGGTCGATTTTTTAAACGTAATGTACCGATATACCTGAGTTATAAATTGTTGTGTACTGGCTCTAATATTAAGTGTGTCAAATACAATATTAATGGAACTATTTTCAGATTATTATAGAGAATGATTAACTGTAACCCAAAGGAATACCGGAGGCGAGGAACGAAGCTGCGCTCGCGGCTTGCAGGTATGTTGCGCCACTTGCTATGTGGTAGCCACATGTCAAGGATCCCGATCGAAAGATCTAGATTAAGACCGTACGTTTGTAATTATTACTTGTTACATAAACACTTTTCTGCCTATCTTTAGGAACGCGTGACTTATATCTTCTAGAAATATATACAACCTGGAAATAGAAATAGAGAAACAACGACTATCATATATGTATATACATTGTAATGGCAATCAATTTCCGGTTTGCAAGAATTCATGAACGCTTGCCTTTTATGGCTTCGTTTGCTGTCCTATGCCTAGCAAACATACAAAAAGAAATAGAAAAACGTTTATTAATTGTTAATACTTAAGTATTGACTGGCAGGAAAATACCTTGCTATTCGGTCTTGAGCCTAGTAAACCCTATAGCACCTTGTTAGTCGAACACTGAACAAATTAGATTTTAGCTACGAGTAATAATAAGAGAAGTAATTTATTTCTGCAACAACGCTTATGCACAGCATAAAACTTTTTTTTATTAAGTAAATAGTGTATCGCTGAGAGATGGTGCAGAAAAGGCCTTGCCTCTGGCAATACTCGTCAGCGTGTTTCAGACTTCGAACCGAGGGAAATGTTTACAACAAGGTATAGGCAACAAACTATCCAAATAGGAAAATACGTACACAGAAGGCGGATGTCGGACCTGACCGGACCGGACCTCCAACGACGGACTTCCTCGTTTAAATAAAAACATACAACACGCGAATCGAAGTGGTAATAATCCGCTTCAACAGTAACAAATGAACAGTCACGTTGCTTTTTATTAGAGTGAACTCACCTAGCACAGCAGCTCGTCTTAGCTCGATCAGGAGAACATAGCGACCGTCACGCTCCGGCAGCGCTGTCGGGGGCCGCAACAGTGAAGTGCGCCCCAATCAAGACTCAGAGGCACTAAGAGTGTCGGGGCTTCAGATGCGCTTGCGCTGAAACGTCCAGTCAGTGCGCCACAACACTGGAGAAAAGGAAACGCCCGAAAACGCAATTCGCGATTACGCATGACCCAATTAATAATTAGCCACAGCCTAAATGTGAATAAACACAATTCAGACCCAGTTAACCTTGAGCGACGTCTAAGAAGTAAGCGGAACCGATGCCACCGGCTGTAGTCAACTGAACAGCACTGAGGTGGTGACCGCTCGCGCAGTGAACGGACGCGCGGTCGGCCGCTGCGAGAGCCCGTTGCTCGCCGACACCGCAACTGCTATTACGATGCGATATTTTTCCCAAGAATTCAATGTTTTGTTGTGACCGCGTTCTGATGGCGAAGTGCCAGCGTCCACCCCTCCACCGCCCCGCAGCCGGCCCCTCCGCGAACACGTCTGTAAACAAACGACGCCATTCGCCGGGATGATAAACAAACGCTTTTTCATTTCATATCAAAGAGGAAAATTGATATTTACCGATACATTAGTTTACCTATTATTTTTACTCTCTTGGGCAGCAACGTGAACAACGGCTCTCATGGTAACCAGAACATAACAAAATTGTATTATTCTGAAAAATTTAGGTGAGCTCATAGCATATACTAAGGTGACCAACTATTTTTTGTTCAAAAAGAGTATACTTTGCAAGTATTTCATATTATGTGAAAAAAAAGAAGAAAAAACGATAAAAACTTTATTTTCTTTTAAAAACATATTTTTCTTCGGAGTGGATTTTTTTCTTGCAAAATGAGGATTTTCGTCTAATAATGTAGCCACATCCGAACAACTTTCATTTTGCATATTAAATTTGACTGTTAGGACGGTAGACGGTAATGTTTTCATAGAAAGTTGCGACTACTCACTGCTCCAATAATCATTCCCTAGTGAAAACACCCTTTCAACAGCAGCATTAGTTCCTGGACAACATAAGGAAATTTCTGTTAAAATTTTTAAATTTTCATGTGAGATATGCTATACAAATGAGTATAAAATTATACAAATGAGTACTTTCAGAGTACAGGATTTGAAAAAAGCAAGAGTTCTCATTTTTTTATTATTCCGGGCATTAGGTAGCCAGGACTTGAAAGTATGCTACATTCTTTGTATTTAAGGGACACTTTAAGAATTGCCAGATCACTCTTTGCTATTAAATTGTAAATTCTATTCTCAAGAGAATATGTAATATATGTATATATTTTTTTTAATGTGGCTCCAATGCTTTGGGTACTGATTTGCCAATGTCAAAGTATTTTATAGAATTTTATAACTAGAAAAGGCAGGTGGCGAAAGAGCTTAATTGCAAGGATCAAGAAATAATTTTGACAGTAATTTTAACTAGTTAACTGCAAACCAAGAGAAAATGATTGTTTAAAGTGAAATGAATATGAAAAAAATATATGAATTTAAAATTAGAATGATACAATTTTGTACGAATATTTACAGAAAGATACTTATGTCGGGTTTGGCCCAGACATCAGAGGGACAACTCAGATATGGCAATATTAGGTATATACAAATTTATTTCATTCGAACAATCAGTTACATATAGAAATACAGAAATGAAATACATTTAATTAAATAACTAGTCATGTGACAGTGAGGGCGGTCACCTAGGGCTGTACTGGCTGTCAGAGACAGGGGTCCACACACCCACCGCACTATGGACAGTACTAATTGTCAGACAACGTTCCACGTCCAGTAACCGGGCAGTACTGCCTGTCAGAGACAGGGTTCCACGCACCCACCGCAATTAGGACAGTACTAATTGCCTGAGACAACGTTCCACGTCCAATAACCGGGCAGTACTGACTGTCGAGAGACAGTGGATCGTGCACCAAGAGGCATTCGTTTGAAATGCGTGCCGGCTTTTTTTTGTGTAAGTGTAAGGCTGTCATCGTCTCAGACGACAAACGACAGCGACAACGGGCGGAAAAAGCATTCCAACCCCGTGGGAGCGGGGTCGATCAGCCGTGGTAGCGTGCTTGAGGTGCGTCTCCTGTGAGGCGCGCTCCCGGCTCGAACGCTGCATGGGGATCAAACGAAGAGCAACCACGAATGGCAAGAATACTTTATTTGGGGACTATCGGCTCCATCGGTGAAGCCGATCCTATACTAATCTACTACCGTTTCGGAGTGCTTATAGCTGGGGGAGAAGAAACGGCGAAAGAAACTCCCCCGCAACACATCTATTCTACGTGTATTTGTGTAGTGTGTGGTTGTGTGCGTCTACAGGTTATGGGGGGCGGAAGGCGTCACTAAACCTATTGCATCGGGCTAGTCCATGCCGGACTGAGGGGGATTGCGTCCGCGAGAACATTCGCTTCAGCGTTCTTGTGATGGGGTCGGGTCTGTCCGTGACCGCGTTTCGCGGGAGACGACGCGCGTGACTAGCTCGGTGGTTGGGCGTGTAATTGACCGTCTCCACCACCAGTGGGTTGGGGTGGTGGGGAGCGAGGCGGAAGAAGGATCTTGAGGCCATGTACTCCTTCATGGGAAGGAGTTCCAGGTCACGGTGTAGATCCGCGTTCCGCATGTAGAGGTGCGCTTGGACTGCTATGCGTAAGAACTTGTTTTGCAGTCTCTGCATCGTTTGGATGTAGCGTTTGCTGGCATGGGCGAAGACTACGCTCGAGTACGTCATTATCGGCCGGATGTAGGTTTTGTAGAGTGTCACGATATTCCTAAGGGACATCTTACTCTTCCCGCATATCATAGGGTAGAGGCTACCGAGCACGAAGTGTGCTCTGTTCCTCACCGTTTTGATGTGGTTGCTGAAGTACAGGCCTTTGTCGAGTGTGACACCAAGGTATTTGACCGCATCGACCCAAGGGATGACGCGGTCAAACAGTTTGATGGGGTAGAGAGAATGCAGGCTCTGTTGAGCTGGCCGTCTCTTGTGGACTTTGCTGCGAGTGAATATGATCACTGCGCTCTTGTCAGGATTCAACTCGAAGGTGGGGCGAACTCGGTGCACGTTCCACTAGCGCCCCCCAGACGCCGTCTCTCGCAGCTGTTAAATAATATGGCTGCCGTTACATCCGGTGCAGCCGCCAAATAATACGACTTCCGCCAATGGCCGCCGCCACATCCGGCCGCCGCCATATCCAGCCGCCGCCACATCCGGTGCAGCCGCTAAGCAATATGACTTCCGTCACATATTTATTTTACATATTATTTGAAATATCTATATTTACTAATTACGCTAAACGCTAATATTATTTATACTTAAAAATTTACCTAACATTAATAAACTGACTATCAACCATAGTTAATAAAAAAATACATTGATGGGACGTGGGATGTCGTTGGGAAGGATATCATTTACGGAAGAATATATGTTCAACTGAACCTTCGCATAAGCCGCACTCACATAAAGAGCTGTTACAAATTCTAAGTTTATTCAAAAATGTTTTGCTGTGATTTTACTAGATTTTTCCACCACTCATTCCTGATTTTAATCATTGAGGGTTTAGCAAGGGCACGTAAATCACGGGGAAAGCATCTGTTATATTTATTAGAACCCATATAAACCGCTTGCTTGGCATAACTGTCAGCATTACCGTTTCCATGAATACTGGAGTGGCTAAGAATCCAGGCCAGAACTACGTCTAGGCCTAAAGAAAAACAAGAGTGGAGAGCCTTTTTAATATCAAGAGATAAAGAGGATAGCTTTGAACGGAAAGGAGATTTGTTGATATCCTGTAGGCAACTCAAAGAATTTGTGAAAATTATAGATTTGCTAATATGATGAGATTCTATGTACAGAACTGCTTCAAGCAGGGCAATGGCCTCTCCAGTAAAAACGGAATTTGGATAGGGGATTTTATAATTAAGGATGATTTTAAATTTAGGAATCCAAACAGCGGCACCAACTGGATCATCGTCCGAAAGTCTGGATGCATCAGTAAATACAAGGAGTCTGTCAGACCAATTTTCTTGAATGATTTTGTTAAACAATTGATTTGCGATGGTTTAACCTTTGGCTATTCCAAAGTTAAGAATAGTTTTAGGTAAGAATAAGATACTGTCAAAACTGTGTTGGAAAATAGTGTAAGAGTTATTTTGAAAGGATTTAACTAGAAGTCAGTCTCTTTTTATGTATAAAATATCATTGCTGGAAGTTCAATGTATTTCATATAAGATTTAAGGAAGTTTGGTAAAGTTTTGTGTTTCCAGAATTTTGAACTTCGACTATACTGGAGAAGAGGATCAAGAACACTAAGTGATGGATGGTTAGAGAGTTCAACCATTCTACAAAAGAATTTATTTATTTATTTAATACGGTACACCAACAGCATACATAAGATACAATTTACACAACATTTACAATAATAAAATTCATATATGTATGCCAATTATAGGTGCACACAACATTTGCCGTCGTAGTAGTTGTTTAATACTATATCTATAAAATGCAATATCAAAGAAAAATATCATGCAATATCAAATAAGTCAAACATTAATAACAATAATCACAAAAAAAAACAGGAAAATTTATATACTTTAGAATATAGAATTTAGCGGATAGCTAGAAATTGTCGTCGTAGAAAAAGAGGAGGATCAAGACATTCCACTTGTAGAGCGCTGGTAACACTGAATATTTAAAAAAACTACGACGAAAGGAAAGCTTTAAAAATTTTTTCAACAATAAACAATATTATTAGGTAACGTTAACCTAAAAATAAAATTTCGATCAATGCCAATTTAAAGAAAAAACACTTGTTATTTTTCTGTCACTGAGTTGGTATGTTATGATACTAACGCCATAGGTATTCGATTGCACGCATCACTTTTGAGAGTGCTTGATTGTGCGAAGCGTTGCTGTAGTTGAAACATCAACGTTGAACATAAGTCGCATATTTAATTGGAAAACATAGACCTTCAGTGTTGGAAAACAAGCAATACTGTCTTACTGTCAATGTCACTCGTTATCGTTTGTGTCAAGATTGAATAACTAACTTGATTGCACTGTGAACTGTGAAAACTGTGAATTGCTATGCTACTGGATTAATGTTATTTTTTTACATTTGAATATATAAAAACTACCACGATGAGTTATATGTTAGGACATTTACACAATGGTTGGCAAGTAGATCAGGCTATTTTATCGGAAGAAGACAGAGTCGTGGTAAGTAAACTTCATTTCGAAATTGCCGAATTTTCTGGACTGGAACTATAAGACGAGTTATTTTTAAGAATTTAACTATGAATACCGATAATATAAACTTGATCAAAGCCCAAAGAGGAATTACAGAGGGTTGCTTAATTTTATCATGAATAGGTTGTGTAATATTTTACTAATAACAATTAGGTGATCAGATTTGGCCACGACTGGGACCCGACATGCATGAAGATGGATGAAGTGCTCTACAGCATCGCTGAGAAGGTCAAGAACTTTGCTGTCATCTACCTGGTGGACATCACTGAAGTGCCAGATTTCAATAAAATGTTAGTAGTTTTCAAATGTTAGTAGTTTTCAAATGTTACTATAGCATGCTTAACCATTATAAACTATCCTACAAATTGTATTATAACCTCTTGAGGTAAATGGTGAAAGTAGTATTAATGAAATTGTTGTGAGATGTTTATTTATACAGGGTCAGGTTTGTATGTCTCACAGATTTAAAAGGAGAATCAAATTGTCCTAAATTGCTATCTATGACATAGCAGAAGGATAATGTATACACAAAAAATTACAATGTCTAAATATGTAATAAAATTGCTTAATATCTAATATATTGAGAAAATTGTAATATGCTGAGGCCAAGAACTTTTGTCTGCTATTTTAAATGCTCATTTTTAATAATTTAATACTGTATGTAGTCTAGTATTATTTCAATTCATAATAAAGTTGGCTCACACTTTCTTTTTTTTATTGCTCTACATCAGTAGACAGGCCAACAGCTCACATAGGGGAACTAGAACTTGGGTCCCTTATGCCAGAACACAACACAAGGTTATTATGGTGGCATATTTAAAGATTAGGGGTGGCTGCCATCTAGAGCTTGGAGCCCTACCACCTAGCAAATATTCTCTGATATACTTTTAATAAACTGCTTAATTTCACCCCATTTTTGGCAGGTACGAGTTGTATGACCCCTGCACAGTGATGTTCTTCTTCCGCAACAAGCACATTATGATAGACTTGGGCACAGGTAACAACAACAAGATCAACTGGCCCCTGGAGGACAAGCAGGAGATGATTGACATCATTGAGACTGTGTACAGGGGTGCAAGGAAGGGCCGCGGTCTGGTTGTCTCACCAAAAGACTATTCCACCAAATACAGATATTGACCTACCTTATATTCTTGCTTTTCTCAGATTCACAATCTGATAATGGTTAAAATGCCTTTATTCACCGTTTTTATAGACATTTAAATTGAGTGTCCATTGTCAAAACTAATATCTATTATCCACAAATAAATGGACATTGGTGATTTGCATGCATACATGAGTTAATGTTATACGCAAAAGAAGAGTGAGAGATGTGGAAGACACAGTAAGAACTTCTGAATTAGTATTAAGCAATCGTAAACATTGTTTTAAATGTTCTGTAACATCTTTAATGTAAATATATTTTAATTAAATGTACTTGTTTCTCATATTTTTCTTTCACTCTAAACCTCAATTATAAGTCTTAACACTTGGAACAGTTTAGTTTCCAGCTGGTACCTCCTGTATTTGTCTTCATTGATAAAAAGCAGATCAAACACTTGTTGGCAAGTTGCTAGTGTGTCTGTTAATGTACAAAACCTTTTCTCACTGCCGGGGACAAACTTCAGATATACATAACATCTTTAACCAAGTTTTCTCATGTTTTAGTATCACAATGGTACCAAACAATTATCAGATTACAATCTATATTGACGGCGAATATCTAGCAAAGGAGATAAACGTGTGCTTTTTCTATCCTCTGCATAAGTCCACTAACCCAATGCATACTCAGCTTAAATTTTTATATTCAAAATTAATATGGAATCGTTGATCTTACAACCAACCGCCGTGTAATTTTTTTAAGTTTGTCACTTTCTTTTAATTCGTGGAGTACACTGTGCAGCATCATCACGTAGAATCATTGTAGCCAACCGGCGTTACTTAGTAACCGAATATGCGATTATAAACATTGAAAGGACTACTGGGTATAAGTTAATAAAAAACTATGAATTAATTTGAGAAAAATGTAAGTTTATTCAGTCTTGAACAGACAATCAAGTAGGAAACACTAAGACATTAGTGTGGATGACTGGGGCTAAATCGCACGCAAACCCTTACTACATCAAACACTTCCTTATTCTTATTATTACATGGAAACAGCTCACCTTCTGGAGAGCACGACCGTCTTCATTTGCAAACCTTAATATTCTAAGCTGTTCTATTTACCAATACATATAAATATATTTTTAATACATATTTTATACTGTACTAACATATGTGTATTTACTACGAGTTAAAGTCACATTGGGTAAATGAAAATAACAGCTATTATACAAAAAGTACTTTAATGGTTTGCTACCGTCACTTCGAGTTTTCGGTTTCCGACTAAATGTTTTGTTCGCATCATGTTCAGATCTGTTTACTTAAGGCGCCGGAGGCCGGGACGCGCGGTGGGGGAGGTTGACTAGCGCACCGCGGAGCCCGTTTAGTCAGCTGTAAGGTCTAGTAATAGTTATTTATTCAGAGGGAATAATTATTAAAAAAAACATGGCATTGTTTATACCGAAGTATATGTTGATGCCGACGTAGAAGCAAGAGCCAAAGCATGACATGCAAGCACCACTCCATCCATCCATCTAGTGCTCACAGAAGTAGCCCTAGGGCGGGGCGATTTAATCATCTGCATTCTGAATGCGAATCAAAGCGAAAATTATTAACATTTTCTTAAAAAGCATATTTGCTTCCTATGTTAACAATTACAATCTTAAGAAATTGTTCGTGTGTTCAGCCTTAGAGTTTTAGCTGAAATTGCACCTTATGAATCAAATCTCAAACCACTTAACTGAACAATATTCATTAACATTGTAAGTAACATAAGTATTGCAGATGAATTGCTGTGACGCCCCAATACAATATCCACAAAGGCACAATCTGAGGCTGTTTGACGTTGCCACCTGCACCTGCCAGCCAACAGTGGTATTGAACAACGCTGACTCGTACGTGCAAGCGATATATGCCATATGCAAGCTGTATATCAGATCGCAACACATGTCCGTGTGCGTGACTAGGCCGCGTTCCGGCTGAGCGCGATCAGAGCCGTGTCGATTGCAGGAGGGTCAAAACACCAACACCACCACCACCACAAACTCTCATCGAAATACTCGTCAACTGCACACAATCGTCGGGAGCACTTGCGTCTTTTGCCATTCAATTAGTAACGAGCGTGGTGGTAATCTGTGTCATCGGCAGTCTAGTGGGTGTTGTTATTATTGTCTTCGTCTTGCGGATGGTGGTTGTGGTGGGGGGTGTCGGGGCGCCAGTCGAGCCCGCCCGGCGCCCAGATGGACGCCAACGAGCGGAACGGATCGTAGGCGCGCACCGGTTGTGCCGGAGTCCCGAAGCCCGGAGGAGGGCGCATCACCCCCCAGGATCCCCAGCCGCCCCATACGCCACTCATGGGTCTAAATGCTCCTCCGACGGGTGAGCCATCCTCGCCCCCCAAAAACTCGTGTGGCACGGGAGTTATGAACGCGGGTCGCTCATCGGCTGGAGGCGCGCGCCATGCAAATTCGTTTTCCACGCGTGGGGGCACGTGTGCCTCCCCGTTGAAGAAGAATAGGGAGTTGTCGGCGATAGGGGCCACTCGCGGCTCCACCTCGGTGCGCCGGCGGACGTCCGACCCAATGGGAGCGAGCGTGGGCGGGGCACTTATATTTTGAGCGCTTACAGGAGGGGTTATAGACTGCTCAGGGGGCACTGGCGTACTCCGCGCCGCCACTACTGAACTCCAAGAGGCACCCCAGCGGACAACGCCGGCAGCTTTAGCGTCGTTCAATCTAGGCGGGGAACTCCGCGGTGGTGATGGCGGCGGCCGTGACGGGCGCCGCTTCACCGCTTTGTCCTTGCGTGCGTGATGCTTAAGCACAGTAGAGCGGCCTCTCGAAGGCGTACCCCCTTCTCCGCCCTCGCCGGTGCGGACCCTCTCGCCGCGCTTTGGTGTTTCCGCCTCACGTCGCAGCTTTGGAGCGCGCGGATGTTCCTCAGGAGAGGCGAGGGCTGCATCGTCTAAGGCGGGCGTGGAGACGACGCGAACTTCGTCCCGATGTTCCATTTCGTGGGCCTGGACGCGCGGGGATATTGTTTCGGGTTCGTCAGTGTCATCGGCTTCGTCCGCTTCGTCGGGCTCCTCGTCGCGGTCGTCGGGCGGCGTCGATGACGATGCAGATTCGGAGCCCATCGAGATGGCGTCTTCGTCGCCGCTCGCCGGCGGCCGCTCTTCGGCGTCGACGTCGGCATCCGCCTCGTAACCGTCATTTGTTTGGTGATGCTCTTCATTCATTTCGGGGGTAATAGGGCGGATGAGAGGCAGCGTATCGGGGGGCACGGGCCCTGTGTCACCGTCGGCATCTTCGCTGGAACGGTCGTCTTCGTCTTCTTGCACCTGTAACACTTCGCCCCTCCAGCGGTCAAAGGCTAGTTTTTCTGCGTGGGGATCAAGCGGGAGCGGAGTCCGCCGTGGTGCTGCCCGCGCGCGCTTTTTCGGTGCCGGTTTCGGGCGAGATGCTGGCGCAGGAGCCACTGTCGGCGATGGGGTGGCAGCGACGGCTCGAAGGTCGAGTGGAGGACGCGCAGGCGTGGCCGGGCGGGTTCCACGGGCCCGGCGCAACTCTCGTTCAGCGTCGAGAGCGGCCGCAGCGAAGACGAGCGCGAGAGTAGCGAGCGCAAGCAATGTGGCAGCTGTGCGCAGCGGCGGGTCAAATGGCGGCGGAGGCGCGCGGGCGTGGCACCCAGCCAAGAGGCGCGCGGGTGCCGCGCCCAGTAGCGCGAACTCGGCACGATGGGAATCGGCGCGCAGATGCAGTCGCGCCGGCACTTGCGCCAGCGTGAAGTCTGCGGTGAACGCGAGGCGGAGGGGGCGCGACTCGTTGGGAGCGAGGGCGAGAGAGGCGCAAGGCTGAAGGCTGAAGCCGCGGCCGGCGCAGGGCTCGCCGGCGACGCGCCATTCACGCAGCCGAACGGGAACGCTGCCCGTGTTGCGCGCCACCACGGTGCGCACCACCGTCGCTGAGCCTTCGCCCCCACAGTCGCTCACCTCGAAGATGAGCGGTGCGCCCGCCCCCGGTCGCCGGCCGCCCAGCTCGAAGCTGGGGTACGCCCCGCGACCCCTGAGTGCCACACTCTCTATGATGGTGAGATTGTTCCTGAGG
The DNA here is from genome assembly GCA_963693495.1 of Malacosoma neustria. NCBI lineage: Eukaryota > Metazoa > Arthropoda > Insecta > Lepidoptera > Lasiocampidae > Malacosoma > Malacosoma neustria. The sequence goes on along the minus strand of OY856391.1, from coordinate 16,195,938 downwards.
TAGAGGTGGGCGTTGAGAGCGGCAGCCTCCTTGGGCGTGAAGGTGAGAGTGAGCTCCAGTTCTGTTTTGGGCTCAAGCAGCAGCAGACCGAGGGCGTGCGCACTAGCGTTAGCGGTGAGCGGGTCTCCCCATGCGGTAGCGGCGCCCCTCACAGCACGCCACTCTCCCAGCTTGAATGCATCCTTGGAGTGCATGCACTTGTCTCCACACGAGGGCGCCTCTGCCGCCGCCCCCGTCTCGCTGGCCCTGCAATACACATTTCAACTGTAACTCCTTAGCACAATGCGCCAATAACAAACTTACATTGCTGCAATAAATACTTTCCGCAATTTATATACATTTATATTGGGATACAAGACATGGAGAAGACGAATCGCCGTTTGAGAGTAAATTATAAATTAGTATACTACGGACGCGGAGCAGGAAGAATTTCTTACAATGACCTGTTATTACCTGTCTCTTTCACTCCCGCGTAAATATAATGAGTCCTCGCTCACACAGAGCAATGACCGCCGTCCTCGGGGATTGTAAATAATTGTAAAGCAATTTAGAACATCGACTTTAGAGTGGAATAAATGTTATAATATCTGGTTTGAGCGAATGTTAAAGTGTATTAAACTACGTGGTGAATACTTTGAAAAACAATAAAAAGTACTTTAAGGTTTTAGTTGTGTTTTTTTCTTCAAACGACAAAACTCAAAAGGCATGCCTCGTAGTAATTGTAACTCGATTTTTATAACTGTTATAATACAAAATCTAAATACATAATTTAGTACAATAACAATAATTTATTTAATAATTTAGTAAATTTTTTTCGCCTTCAAACATTTTGTATAAACCGCACTTAATACAAAAATGTTTGTGACCACTGTCAGTAGGTAAAGAGGTCATTGTACGAAATTTTTCCTGCTCCGCGACCGTAGTATAGCAATAAAAGCGACTAACAGGGTGTGTTTGTGTGGAGAAATAACAGGCTGCAGTAACATGGGGTGCGCGGGGGAGGGGTTGCGCAGGCGCACCACAAGGCGCACGGAGGAGCCCACGCCCGCAAGCCCCGCGTCGGCCACTACCGCCTCCGCCACCTGCGGCCACCACCACTCCACTGTGCCCGTCACCGGAATCTGTACCACCTGCACGGACAAATTTAATATCGCTATTATTCGTCACATGGCACCGGGACAACCGTAGGGTCACCGTTCCCATATGGACCCAACCCAACCTAAAGTGTGCGTAATTAGAGTCATCATCATCCGACCTCGGCTCAACAATCGGTTCAGTTGCTACTGAAACTCGCGTTCGGGTGCCCAGGGTCCGCTTTCCAAATTTTTTCTCCGCGTCACAGGATCTTCTGCATCCCTGGCAATGAGTCCAGGAGCACGCATATACCCTTTACGACGTCAAGCCAGCTCTTTTTTGGTGTTTTTTTTGCTGATGCCCGGTGAAGGCGACATGGCTAAACATATGTTCCCTGTGTTAATAATATCCCATTGTCGTAAAACGTGGCCATACCAGCGAAGGCGACACTCCTGCAATATCCGCAATATGACGGACATGAAGGCTGCTGCGGATGCTGGAGTTCCTGACGTGATCCTTCCATGTCACGTCCAAGGTAACATATTCATCTCCGTGGCTTACAGTTCCTGCACGTGTTACCACGCAGCCGCATAAAAGGAAAGGCCTAATGATGGTCTTATAAACCTGTCCCTTCAACTTCACCGGCATCTTGTGGTCACAAATGGCGAAGCGTGCCTTGATGTTGCAATCAATGTCAACAGATGCGTGTAGTGCAGAGACAAGAAAAGTACGCAAAAATACCTGGGTGGTGTGCACGTAGAGCGATATGTTGGTGTGGTGCTGTTGTCGGCGGAAGAGGGCGTATCTGTCGGCGAGCAACGCGGCGTCGGCGGCCAGCGCGGCCTCGTCCAGCGCCTGCGCCCGACGCGCCCACGCGACGCCATCTTTGCAAATAACGTTCTCTACGTTACAACCGGTTCTTGAAGACTATATACCAATTAAGTCGTTTATCTCTTACATTGTCAATTATCAAAAGAGACATTTCAAGTGATTTCTTTGACGCGAGTCATGCCTCTTGCATAAGAATTTTATATTCGAGCCATAAGGTTTGATGTTATACACACATGCACACAAAGAGCGGAACTAACAGTAAGAGTTTTCAGGAGAATCTCCTCTTTCCTTTCCTGTTTGTATTTTTATTTTTACTATCTCAACCTATTCTCTATTTTTAAAGATTTAAAATAGACTTTAATAGATTACCATGAAATAATTTATCTGCTTCTAAGATGTGGTAAAGCCTCACAATGTGTATAATTGTATCAGGATAACGATAGGGTTGGCTGATGGGCTGTAGAAATCAATGAAACAAGTCGGAGGAGCATTATAGATCACAAAAAGAGATAGACGGCTTAAATATCTATTAAAATAGATATTCTTTCCTAGCGTGACCCCCAACGTCAAAAGGCGCTCCTCCAAGTACGTCTGAAAGAACGAGATGAGGCAGACTCCTTAGGCCGATCATTTTATATACCTACTGCCTTTATTAATATCGAATTAGAATTGGGGAACATGGCTTACCGGGCGAGAGGGTGTCGAGGCCCGCGTAGCAGCGAGGCGCGCAGAGGCGCTCGGGCGCGTACGCCACGCGGCCCGCGCTGCGCCTCCCCGCGCTCACCTCCCTCGACGCCTCCTCCTCGCCCGTCCTGCGCGCACACATTTGTTACATTATGTTAAAAAATTACTTCTTTCATGTGACCTGCAAGATCTTCAAAAAAGATTCATATTTTGTAATGCATATAAACACGAAAAGAAAAGCAGTGAATACTGACTGTTCAGAATAATGATTTTTTCAGGGCAAACACTCACAGATACGAAAGGGCGAGGTCCGGGTGCGGCTGCGACACGTCGACGACGCGCATCCTCAGCGCCATGCTGCTCTCCAGCACCAGCGGCGCCTCCGACCACGTGTACTGCGACACCACTCAAATGGTACAGTGGAAATGTTTATTAGGAAATATATGTTTGGGTAGCTGTCATATTATGTATTGGTTTGGACACGTACCGGTGCGGCTCTGTACAGGTGCAAGGGGTGCGCGTGCACCCGTCCCTTGTACGTGTGCAGCGTGACGGAAGCAGCGGTGGCGACGTGCTCGGTGGCCACTACTACCGTGCCTTGTAGCGGGCCCTCCCTGGCGGGCGCCACCACCGTCAGGGTGGCCTGAGCGCTGGCCCCGGGGCCCACGCATGTGCATGCTCGTGTGGGGGGTCTCATGTGGGCGCACGCGGCCAGGGCCAGCTGCGCCCCCGCCAGCTGGGCGCCCACCTCCCGCGCACACAGCGGCTGAGGACCGGTGTTCACCAGGCGCAGCGACACGCGCCGCGTCGACGACGTCCCCACCGCTCCCAAGTCCAAGTGGTCGGCGGACCACTTCGGCCAATCCCACTCCTGCAACGTCGTCCACAATAAACTATTCTATGGGCATAAATGGCATTATTTCATAAACATAAAAAAATATATGATTTTATTAATTTAATAAATGTATATTTTGTGTAATATTTTATAATATTTTTTGTTTAAAATTAATAAAACAAATAGATATAATAAAATTATAATTGCAAATAAATGAACATGTTACTAATTTTCTAATAATTTGAAGCATAAAAATACCTTTATAAATATTGTACGCCTTAAAAAGGCAAACTGTAGATACAAAATGTACTTACCCACATATACACAGGTCTAACAATAAATAAATAAATAATTTTACATATTGTAAATGAGATTAGCGAAGGGAAAAATATTGTTTGGATTGATCACACTACACACACTTGGTGGGTCGGCCTTTACTGTCGGCCTTTTTTGTATACATCTGTTGATTATTAGCTAGAACTTACAAATGTCAATTTCCCGCTGTAGACCATAAGTGGCAGCGTGTACTCCGTCAGATTGGTGACTATGGTTATGTTCAGATTGAGCGTCAGATCCGCGTGGGGCCGTCTCAGGGTGATCCGCCCTATGAAGGCGCGTGCACCGCCCTCGATGAGGGTGGGCGTCGACCATTCGCAGTCGAAGTGGTCCTCCACTTCGGGGGGCAGGCGGACGCGCGCCACGTACACGGGCGTCGCGAACTCATTGCGGGCGTGCACCTCTCGCAGCTTGAGCGCCTCCTCCAGATTGGCGGTCACGAAGTGAAGGGAAGGGGGTTGCAACGCAAAGGTGCCCGCAACCAGCTTAAACAAAAAGCAATTTATTTATTTATCTATACTACAATTATAAAAGCTTTGATTGTTTGTTTGTTTGCATTGAATAGGCACCGAAACTACTGAACCGATTTAAAAAATTCTTTCACTGTTGGGAAGCTACACTATCCCCGGGTGACATAGGCTATAATATTATATTTTCAAAAAAATTAGGAATCCTTACTAAAACTCCCAATAATATAACCCAAGGGGAAAAAATTACCTAAAATATTCTTTACATCGCATGCGCTGCTAAAGCTATTGATGATAGAATAAAATAATGTTGTACCACTTTGCAGAAATCATTATTATTTACAAAAAGTGTCGGGACAGCATATGTCTATCTATTAAAATTATGCCACAATAAGTGTTCTTTAATTTTAAAAATTTAATTGAAATGCTGCCGCTAGAAAATACTCTTTATTTGTATCTTGGTATTCATCCTTATCGAAATAAATTGCTTCATATTCAAGACTGCTTCAATACCTCTATATAACTTTCTGAATTATTAAATTCGGACATTCCATTCGAAAGATATCATGAGTATAAAAATGTAAGAATTAGAAAAATGTTGCGTGGTACCCGTCACCCTGCTCGGCTCTAGGCAGCACCTTATGCAATGTAGGCGTCACTGGGGTTTTTACAAAAAAAAAAAATACTTATTAAAAAATAATAACTAACAATAAAAAATATAAAGTAATAACAAAAAAAATCATTAAAGTTCATAAAAATAATAATATTCAAAGTTTCTTTATATTTTTCTTTTTTTAGTAACCTGTCGCAAATAGAAAGGTTTATGTCTGTGTGTATTTTTAATTTTGAAATTTTTGTTATATACCCGTGCGTAGTGCTGCTATTTACAATATAATTCTATGAGTTTATTTTGTCTCAATTGTTAAGCTGGATAGTGTTCGGAACGCAATGGAACCATTCATTCATTCACTCAAGACCTACTTGCTTCAACAGAAAACGAGGATACAGATAGAGGTTGGCCCTGAACTGTAGCGCACCAGATCTCTTCTCACTTAATAATAACCCCATAGTTATGCGATTTCATGAGAGAACTTATAAATAAAATTATTCTGCACTGTGATGAGCAATTTTGCATTTCGTTAAACATGTTTAAAAGGGTCCATCTTGTATAGGCATAACATGCAGCCGGTGTGCTCTCAGTGCGCGTAACTGAATGGAGAAGAGAGAGAGAGAATGGAGCTTTCGTCAAATGTGAACACAATCAAGTAGGTCAGTAACAGGAATACTTACCTTAAGCGAATATGGCACGGCAGCTCGGCCAACGCGCACCCAGCCCGCGCACCAGGCCTCCTTCTCCTCCCCGGCCGCAGCCCACAAGCGGGCATAGTCTACGCTGAGGCGGCCGACCCTCTTCAGAGGTTGATGGGGGTCGAGAGCTGTTTGCTCCAGGCTCAGGTGCACTCCGTCAGCCCTCACCCCTGGGAAGCCATTGAGGACGGAGCGTTCTGGCTGGCCGTTAAACGTGCTCCGATCGAGCTGTCCGTTGAGGGGGGCGCGCTCTGACTGGCCGTTTGTCTGTTCGGGCGGTGGCGGCGCCAGGGGCTCCCCTCCACATCTAGAGCCCCAAATTTGTCCATCCAGCTGTATGCCACTATCCAGACTATTGCCGGCTTCTAGTTCCACCTATTACAGTTAAAATTATTTATTAAATACAATCTATCGTATCACTCCCATAACATTATGAACCCGTCTCTAACCTGAGCAAAAACCCTCATCAAGGTCAGGCTGACTACCTGCATATCGCCAAACGAGAAAGCGTGAATCACGTGCAAACCGACGACAACGAAGTATCATGAGTTCTTTGTTGTCGAGTACCTACACTTGACAAGAGTTGTGCATTCTAGTATTTCTTTTAGCAATCCTACATACTGACCACATCCGGAGGATCCCGGCTGCCCCTGGTGCTAAGTCTGATCTGCAGTGGGCTGAGGTACTCCCCGGGCTGCGTAGAGATCGCCTCCACGCCCACTACCAGCCCGCCTCCCGTCATGTTAGCTTTTATTCTGTACGAAACAACGATATGTTTAACGACAATTCGGTAATAACAACTCGGTAATGACGTTTTCAAAACGAGACAATTTAGTATTGGGATGTTCTCGATACCTTATGTACGCAGTGAGCGGCTGATTGTTCTGCTGCTGCTCCTGCTGCTGGTGGTGCATGGCGTGAGGGTGCAGGCGAAGGCGCACAAGGGCGCGCGTCGAGTGCGGGGGCAGGGTCCACGCGTGCTTCGGCGCCGACTCGCCCCCGCTCGGCAGTCGGAGCCCCAGCCACGACCCAGACGAGTACACTTCGCTCACCTACACACCACCATACCACCTAATCACTTGCGCCCACGCATACAGTACTAAGTTACAAGCAAACACGTTATCCATGAGCTTCGTCTTTATATACTACATTAAACAAAAAAACAATTTCATCGAAGCAGTCTAGGGATAGCACGTAAACGTTTTGGCGGTAACTTTAATTAAATTTGCGGAAGTCTCTAATACCATTTGCAATACTCTTGTCCACACTTGACTGAGAAGGGCTAACACACACACATCTAGATTTTGGCATAGATATAATTAACATATCGGTTATAGCACGTGCAACAACTCCGATTTTAATTAAATACAACGCATTCAATAAAATTAATTTTATGTAGAGTGCACACTAATAATAATATTTTTTATTATTTAAATGATCGTCAGTAGATTTGCGAAAGCGGCTGCGGGAAGTATCCGAAAATTCAACAAACATCTAAATCAACAGCCTAACTTAGTTCAGGCTGCGAACTCATGTCATGTGGCATCAGGCAAATTGTCAAAATTGAAAATTTATATGAAAATTAAATAACATACAAAAATTACCTGTTTGTCTGGATGTGTGTACCTTACACATGGCTATAACTCTGACAATAAAACGTGCCGACCTCGGTGGAACGAAGGACTTCGCATAGTCCGCTTTACAGTAATTGCATCGGTTAACAAAACTGTTCCAACATGAATAGTGCTTGCAATATTGCTCACCTGTATCGTCTCGTGTGTGGGATTGTGCATGGTGAGTAAGGGCTCGAGGGTGGCGTTGAGCGGCACGCGCACCCCCACCAGCGGCCACACGCCCCACTCGCTCGCCACACCCACCGCGCTCACCTGCACCATCATCACACCACCATGTCACGTCACATTGTCGACATACATTCACCACCCTAGCCAAACTAATTCAAAAACAGCCCGATACTACATAATTCTATCACAATAACTAATATCATTTAATTCTCTAAATATAACTAAGAAACATTTTAAGTAACAGGACAAAAAGAGAGAAGAGATTCATTTGAAATCTATTAAAATAATTAGATTTTTTTATAGCTAGAATTCAGCAGACAGGCAGTCGGCCCACCCTGGCAGATGGTCACCGTCGCCTATGGACGTTTGCAGCACCAGAGGCACCACCAACGCGCTGCCAGCCTCGAAGAAAGATAAGAGAATACTAACAGGATACTTGTGCACTCCGAGAGAGGTGTGTATGTAGAGGTGAGCGGAGACGAGCCCCTCGCGCCGCCCTAAGTACACCACGCTGAAGCTCGTGTTCGCTTGCGGCGCCAGTGTCTATGAACAACCGAAACCTTCAATTAATGATCAAAATTTAAATTAGATCCTTGCTGAGGTTCAATTTCTTGGTAAGTGCACCTCACATTTCCTGGTAGGCGTCAGGCGTAGGTCATGATGTCATAAATTCCTATTTTCGATTTAGATTTATAGAACAATTGCCGTATTACATACCGTCCCAACCTTGAAAGGGGAAAAACCTAACGTTGCCCTTTCTTCACTGCTTCTGAACTAGCAAAATAATAATTTTTAGTTGATTTTTAAGAATCCCCGAGTAATGATGGGGTAGCTCTCTTTTTATATTACACGTACTAAAATACGTGACAACATAATGTGCAATATACAATATTTAATCCTACTGCTAAATACATTAAGATTCATTTTAAATATGAACCTCTAATTCCAAAACTAGCGTTTAGTATTTGTTAAACATGTCTGTGTTAATTGAATTAAAATGTACGCAATAGTGGTTTTATCAACAGTCAAAAGATTACAATTTCATAACTGACGTCACAACTGGATGTAACGCGCAACAGATAAAAATGATATTAAAAAGTGTATCAATTAGTATATTAATAGGGTAGTTGGATGTATTAGGTGGGCGCTGGAGCGTTGCACCGGTGGAACCAGTCCAGCGGCTAACCTTCGGCCGCCAAATCCATGCGGAATCCGCCTCGACGCGAACAGCGGATGCGCCCGCGTCTCGCTCACTTTGTCGATTTTTATAAGGAAAAATAAATACAATTGTCATTTGGTAAAAGGAAAATGGGATAATACGCAGTACAATTGATCTAATCGAAATAAAAAATACTATAATAAATTTAAATCAGATATATACGAAGTTAATTGCGAGAAGATTTTTTTAATAAAATATCACAATAATGAACAAAGAGGGGTTGACTTCGGTTATTACAAAAGCAGTCTCCATAGAAACAATACAAATACTTTATTTCATTTATATAAACATTTATTCTGGGTTCCATATTAAAAGTTCGCACTTGAGACTATCCTCTTTTTTTATGAGAGCAGTGTGCAATGATTTTTGACAGAAAGAAATAAAATAAAACAAAGTTTCAAGGTCTTATTTATTTTAAAATATAAAATTTTCACGGTTGCTGATAATTAAAAGTACATTTTACGGATTCGTTAATTTTAAAATAATATTCAATGGACGGTTTTATTAGTGCGAAAGAAATACGTCTTCTATTATTATGCTAAACTGTTTTCGACATTGGCTTAAGAATATTAAGGCATTTTGGAATTTTAGGAAAATCTATCCCCAATTTCATAATTTTTTATAGTCCTAAGATAGTTATGTTGAGATGTAGGTGTTTGGATAGGGATATCTGTGCGGTGCTGCGTACCGTCAACTGGTTACCAATGAAACAAGGATTCTTGACTATTACTATATTAACCAATACATTTTACAAAATCAAATTTATATTTTTTTATTTATATAATAAACTAGCTGTACCCTGCGCGCGTTGCTACGCTACTTACTAAAATAAATTTGACAGAAAGATATTACACAAATATTAAAATTTATTTCGAGTCATTTGATTATGTTCATGTCGAAACAATTGTGACATTGTAGCGTTTCGTTTCAATTTGTATATTTATTGAAGTGCTGTGGGATACACAATATTTCTTGTTTTTCCATCTGGTGCGTAAACGAATAAATCAGAAAGAACGTTTTCCAACGCGTGAGCAGGCCACATAGAGCTGCCCATGTGAGAAGCATGGATTCTCCAAATTAAATCCACACACTTGCAAGATTGTCCTTGTGCTTTGTTGATAGTTATTGCGAAAGCGAGTCGCACCGGGAACTGCAAACGTTTGAATTCGAATGGCATATCTGTCGGGATCATTGGGATACGTGGCAACAGTACGTCTTCACCTTTGAATTTTCCAGTCAAAATTGTTGCCTCGATAATATTGTTCATCATTTTCTTGACTGAAGTTCCGTTGCAAAGTCGTGGTGGATTTATGTTTCGAAGAAGAATGATGGCTACGTCAATTTTCAATGTAAGAACGTGCGGTGGCATGCCTGGCGAATTCAAGAATTCAGTTGGATAGTTGACAACTTCGTCTTGATTCACCACAGTATCGATGGACTTATGTGTTGTCGTTTCGCCGGATATTCCACTCTGAATTACTATTCAACTACTGTTGATGATATTGACATCGATGTTTTTGGCCGCTAATATAGCACGCGTACTGAGCCACTGATGATTTTTGTAGTTCTGTGCAATGTTTGGGAAAACTTTTAAACAAACTAAATTAATTTAACTCACAATGAAATGCACAAAATTATTCGAAAAACGCTCCCAAATATAAAAATAGGCACAATATTGTCGGCGCGCGGCGGGGCGATACAATAAAAAGTTCTTAAATTTTAATTTTTAAATATTTTATTATCGAATCAAGCTGGCTATAATAAATATGTTCATAATATAAAGTAAAGAGTTTTTATGCAAAGATGCCAAACTTTTTCAATACATCCATAATATTAAAACATGGATTTTAATTTCACAATTTACATAAATTCATTGGAATGATAGTGGCGCCATCTGTCAAAGATTGGTCGTGCCAGAAACCTTTGTGGGCTCATGCACAACACTTTGCTGAATATCATGACATGATCAAATGCATAGTTTACGATTCTATAGAGGACATACAGACAAACATTCATTTTTATATATATAGATAATATTTACTAACAAAAATTGTATTCTGACATATTATAGTATTTAATTTTTATCTTTGTAATTGAAATGTTATTGTAATATAAAATTGGATCAATATAATTTGACATTAAAATAATAATAATGGCCGATTTTACTTTCTCAATTCCTATCTGTCATTCTGATTGAAAATTATTTGGCAGACAATGACACGAAAATATAATATTTTTTATTGTGATTGTGGTCGTAGCTGTCACAACGTTTTTGGTCTTTTATTGACTCGATAGAGCTGTCACTGCTGTGCTATGCCACATACATATGATACATACTTTTCACCGTGCAGGAGTAACAAAGAATACTGACCCCTGCGGCCGGGGTCGGTCTGTCGTAAAAGGCGACAAAACAACCCTAGCTGCGTGGTAGGGCCCCAAGCCCGCCTGGATGGCGACCACCCTTGGTGTACATGTATGCCGCCATAATAACCTTGCGTTGTGTTCCGGCATTAGTGACCCAGGTTTCTGTACTTGTATGGGGCAGCAGCGTGTTCGCAGTGCCCCTAGTGTCGCAAACATCCATAGGCGACGGTAACTGCTTACTATTAAGTGGGCCATCAGCCTATCTGCTGTTGTTCAGCAATTAAAAAAAACCTACTTTCCCTTTCATGAATAATTAATAATAATTTCAATTAGAATACTCAGTATGATTAGAGGTCAAGTTAAAGATAAAGAAAATAACCAACTGATATAATACCGGTTGCATAAATTATTGAATAATTCGCGTCGACAGTGACGTCGCCGATAGAGGAGAGGCGCGGCTCGGGCTCCATCGCCGCGCCGGCTCACTGATAATCATTGCCATAGACTAACGGATCAGCGCGTGTGTTGTCACAAAACTGAAGTATAATGCAATATTAGCTACGAGAAACCAAAACAGGTTTTTTAAGGCAGATTCCCTATCAGGGATAGGGACCAAAAGAGATTAACCCGTTTCTTTTTACTGCTGGGTACAAGCAGACAGGCGGAGCTTAATTGGTTAGTACCAGTTAAGGTCACCTATGGACGTTTGCGACGCTAGGGGGCGCTAGAGGCATTTTGCAAACACGTAGTCGTGTCGTCCGCGTAGGGGACCTGGAGCCTAGATCACTTATGCCAGAACACACCACAAGGTTATTATGGCGGCAATAAAATAATATATCTAATCAAATATCATTTATTCATAAACAGTTACCAACTAAAACATTAACAACTCGGCACCAAACTAGGAACAGCCTGTATTTTGGAGACCGGTTTATTTTAAGTAGCAAATGAACTGAGTACATTCAATATAATCAAATATATATAGAGGGAAAAAATTTATAAATTGCCAATAATAAATTCTGAATTAAATAAGGATAGTTTTATTGATAATATATTATGAAATTAAACATCTACAATATTAAAAAGAATAATGATAATAAAAATAATACAATTATAGTGTTTGGGTGTGTGTGTGTGTGTGCGTGACAGTGTTCAATATTAATTTTACATAATATTTTCTACATTTTCATAATTTAGGGTTAATTACCCTGGCCAATTAGCCAGTCAGTAATGTCTTTTAATATCCTCTTCAGGAATATTATGAAAATGTATTCCTGCTAAATTACCAACATTAATAACAAAATATCTATTTTGGTATTATCTAAATTTATATATGGTATTTTATGTGACATCAAAGGGAAATAAATGATATTTTATTGATGGACGCCGCGACATATTCGTTATAATTAATTTCTATTTAAGGATATGCCCTCCACAACTCCGTCATTGCCGCCCTTCTAGGTAACTTCACGCCTTCCTGTCCTCGCCGCAATTAGGGTTGGCGGGTGAAATATTTTATATAGTTACGCCACTACAACATTTCATCCACCAGGTGGTGACCGACGGCATCAACTGTCACTCGATTGGATTTAGTGAGCTCTAAAATATACTTCTAAGCACGGATCAGGGCACCTTAGCAAGTTCCTTGACTCTCTTTGGCGTCAAATTAAATACCAGGAGCCACCAGGAGCTTTAACTACCTCCCGGAGTTCTAAGTATAGACTGATCATAACCGCTTGCCAACGTCTTGCCATAACGCAACGGACCTTTGAGGGCTTTCAATGCCTGTCAATAGGCCCTTAGCATTCGCCATAAGAACCGCTGCCAAAATGGCGGCAAACATTTAATTTGGATTTGTAACAGTGTAACTGTTTCGAATTGGTAAACGTACTAATTGCAAGATTGGGGTAGCCCAAGTACTGGTCTCAGTTTCCAACTGGCCAACAAACTAAGATGTTGTGTAGTCATGTGACTAGCATATACGTGTGTAATATATGTATATTGTGTAATAGCACTGCTTTTATTCAATATCAACTCATCATCAAAGCTGTTAGTAATTCCTAGCCGTTGGCAACCCTATACACAGCGTTGGACGCATATTTACATTTTAATGTCTAATAATAACCATAATACGACTGGAAATCGATATATTACTACCGAAGGTTTCATTCTCGTCAACATCTAATGCAACTCTCACAATGGACCGGCGAGAATAGCTGTCTTGGGCTCCTGTGTTTCGAGAATCCAATTAGCGGTGGTCCAATAGTGAAAACTCCTTTCCCATTTTTTTTTTATTGCATAGGACAGCAGACTGGCTGACAGCCCGCTTAGAATTTAGCAGTTACCGTCGCCTATAGGTGTTTGCAACGCCAGTCGTATCGCGAACACGCTGCTGTCCCATAAGGGTACAGGAACTTGGGTCACTAATGCCGGAACACAACACAAGGTTATTATGGCGGCATACTTAAGACCAAAGGTGGTCGCTATCCAGACGGGCTTGAGGCCCTACCACGTAGCTAGGGTGGGTTGTTTTGTCGCCTTTTACGACAGGCCGACCCCGGCCACAGAGGTTAGTATTCTTTCTCCGCCCCTGCACGGATAAACCATTTTTCTCTCCTTAACACCTTACCACCATTTCCACCTCATAGACGTTGGAAACCGTTTACCTGTACGCCGCACTCCAGTAGGAAAATTGTATTTAACCTCGCTTTCATTTTAAATATAAACGGGACTTGTGAACACACCATGTAAATACGTCGACGCAACAAAACAAAAATACAGGCCAAAAATAAATGCGGCAAGTTTGGAAAGAGCGCAGCGAATAGCTAACTAACATCACTCGTCTAGTATTTATCTATTCACCCGTTAATTGGTGCAAACACAAACATACTCTGCGGTCTGCGGATAGAAAAAAACGAACTTGTCAATGTGACCTGTGGAGGTGCTTGCCTTGCACACACTAAGGCAAAAGAGAATCAAACACAATTTAACGTCAGTGCAATGCCCATATTTAGGTGGTATATATCCATTACGTACGGCAACTGGGGTAAGAGTGACATGCCTGCCAATGGAACAACTAACAAGGATGCCGAAAACCATGCGCAGTGAAGAAGAAAGTGTTGGAAAGCGGGCCCCGGGCACCGAAATGGAAGTTTGGGTTGCAATCAGGGTGTAACGCTGGGATAATGATGATCAGGTTGTATATCCACCTACGTATCGCAAAGCTGCACAATGTTGTACGCTATTGACACTGGCACTACGTGTGCCTGCCTGCACGCGTATCTGTCTAAATTAATCAACATATTTTAACATAAATCAAACATCAAGTAGTAGTTAGCTTAGTCCAAGACGGAAACAAGAAAATGATCTCAGCAGACATCAAGTGGAAGGAAACATCGCGTGGCAGTACTCGTTAACGCGGCGGACGGAGTTCGCACCACGATAATGCACAATTTGTCGAAACATTTTAATTTTATCAAACTATCACTCGCACTTACAGTGGAAAAATTTAGGACAAGCCGCAAAAGTTCCAAGACCGACGAATGACCACAAAAGGTCTTCTAGTAAACGAATTACTTATCAGTATGTGAAACGTATATAATACACAATGTTCGGAATTTAGCATAACTTATGTCTTATTGCTACGGTATATATTTATCTATGATGAATTAAATCTTTGGCACTCATCTTTTACCCTAAGCATAAGATATCGTGTTCCGAAATGCTTGAAAGAGTCGAAAAAAAATTTTTTTTAACAGAAATAACAATATACGAGTGTCAATTTATGGTATAATAAATGACGGAAATAGTATTAAGATCGAAAACCATTTTCTTAATATTGATTTACTGTTTAGTGTGTAGCAGTTACTCGTGCGCAAGTGGCCTTGTCCGTTCTCCACCGGTGCGGTGACGCAACCGTGTTCCACTACTGTTTATCATTTAACATCGCACTCGCACCTCTCCACTGCCGGACAAGCCCACTTTTGAGCAAAAGACGAAATCTGTTTGCAAATAATATCATTGTTGTAAGACATGCATATGCTAAGAGGTACGACGTCTTGTAATCTACCCGCGAAAACACTTTTTTTTTAATGCTGAGGAGCAGCGAACAGACTGACGGCCCACTTAATAGTAAGCAGTTACCACTGCCTATGGATGTTTGCAACGCTAGCGGCACCGCAAACACGCTGGTGTTTCATTGGAATACAGGAACCTGGGTCATTAATGCCGGAACACAACACAAGGTTATTATGGCGGCATACTTGTAGACCAAGGGTGGTCGCCATATAGACGGGCTTGGGGCCCTACCACGTAGCTAGGTTTGCTATGTCGAACACTAGCCGCTCCGCTGATAACAGGCAAAAGTAAATCGAAAAAAATGAGAAATGATCGATAGACTCCAAAATAAATAGCCTATCTACGAAAAATTCCGCGTCGAATGGTACGAGTAGCAGTCTCATCCCGATATTTTCAGTAGTTTTGTTGTGATGGTGCGTCAAAAAAGTAGATCTCAAAGTTGTTATAGCTTAGATACGTATATACAAGTATAGAATTATCTTGTTCGTTCTTTTATAATACGACATCCGATGAGCTTTTTCCCAGAGACAATCCACGTGTGAAATGTGCATAATATCACATGAACGCGACACGGAACACGTGTTCCTCGGCGCTCTCGTGAGTGCGCGTTCTTAGCACGCCCCACTAATAATAGAAACATTGTAATATTTAGTGAAACACTGCATACGGATATGCATGGCCATAATGATGTCACCTTAGCTCATATTCTTACAAGTATCACATATTTATAGGAATGATTTATTTTTACTATTAATCGCACCACGACACATAAACAACCACATTACTAAGATTGAACTCCCCAATAAGCTCAAAGGCTACAAACATTCAAAATTAATTCATGTCTGTGGTTCGTTAGAATTTACCACAATGCTATAAAAAAGAAAACATGATACAAATATGTATTAACGTTTATTTTATATGCAGCTCTGTTATCAGTGACTTGGTTTGCGTAGAAATTATTAATGTATTTTTTTGAAGTTAACAGTTCTCTGTGGCCTGTTCCACACTGATATATAGTATGTGTGCCAAATTTAGATTGTTTCAATGTTTCACATTTTTAATATTTGAATATACATAAATATATATTCTGTATTTATAAAATACTAGCTCCGCCGCGCCGGGCGAATAAAAAGGCAAAAGTAAATCGAAAAAAAAATGAGAAAGGGAAGATGGAATTCAAAAAATAAATAGCCTATAACCATCTACATAGTACGTAGATTGGTGGGTTACATATGCCGGTGTTTTCGGTTTGCAGGTTTCCGCATGATGTCTTTCCATCACCGTCGGTACATGGTAATTGTTAGTACTATATGCACATTAAGCGAAAAAATCGGTTTAGCCGGCGCATGCCATCGAGATTCAAACCCGGGAACCAGGTTTAGATTGCTCTTCAAATACCAGTACCCGGTAAACTTGTACATAATTCCTTAAAGTTATTACATGTTATATTATTATATATGTTATTACATTTTCTGTGTTATAAATGTTATTACATTTTTTGTGGTGCTTGCAGCGTGTTGTGTAAATGTAAACGGTATCTTTATGTCGCGTCGCAAGAGTGCAGTTGGAAGCCGCTTAGCTCTTATCTGCGTATCGTGCCGTTGATTGATGGGACGTGTCGATTGATCGAATATGTGATTTTGTGTGAACTGGCCCGCGCGGGCGAGATAGGGCCGGGCCGGGCCGGCTAGCCCTGCGGCGACGCGACGCGCGACGTGGCGCGATCCCGTTGCCAAACGAGAACCGCAACACAGATCTAGCAATCTAATGAACTGACATTGGATATTTGACGACCTCCGTGGCGTAGCGGCGCACGCGATTCGGTTCGCTTGCGTTATACAGAAAAAGAAAAATATATGTACTATATTAGTTATCTAAGACCCATAACACAAATACTGGTTACTTACTTTGGGGTTATATGACATTGTGTAAATTATCCCAGTATATTTATTCATTGTAATATCCGCAAGATAGCAATCCTAACATTGCTAAAACTGTGGAGCGTCGCTAAAGCGACGTTGCATTTTCAATGCACTTAAGTAACTTTTTTCAGTGCACGTAATAAAGCTGTATTTATTGCAATATGGTTCAAAAATTGTTTATTTTATGTGTTTTTATTTTGACCATTTTAAAAAATGAAGCGCCATCAAAACGCGGCCGCGGTTTAGGGTAACAATTACGCAACTCACTCCCGCAGCCAAACGGTTAAAGATATTTTAACACGGGATACGAGTCGCCGAGGTCTGGCCATTACTTCAAGTCGAGGAATTCAAGAACAGTTTGTTCGAACGACTGTTTTCAATAGCTATATATTATATCTATTTCATAAATGAACTTCAATTTATAAAAACTTTATAATTATAAATGCCACTACATTACAATACCTCCTTGGCTGCGAGGAGTCAAGACATTCGGATCCAAGCAAACCTCGCCTGACACCTTGGTGGCAAACTTAATTTCTCCACTTCGCACGCCTTCGAATGCCTCCTTGAAAGCCTAGTCTGACATCACTAGTCTAACGCCTTCCGACGTCCTCACGCGAAGGGAACATAGCCACACACTAAATATTTATAATAAATATATAAAGAACATTTTAAGAAAGTATTTAGACCGCGATATCGCTCCATAGTTTGACTCAAACAATAAGAAACATAGCATCGGTTACATTTGAAGAGTACCGTGACGTGAGTAAGCGCTAGGAAAAGTTCTTGAGATTTCATTGTGTGATGCAATCGGACGCCGAAATAACCGGGGGATCACTGGGATTTATCATCGTGTTACATTTGAAATATACATGAGTTAATCCTGAGAAAGAAAACTAGAGAAAGAAAATGTGTTATTATTTCACTGGCAACCTATAAAATATATCGAACGCGCCCCCGATTCCTAGATTCAACGAAATCTAGACTACAATCGCAATGTTATTGTTGAGCCGAGCTCACGGCCTTAGATGGGTCTCCACTGCGTCACACAAACCTACCTAGCTGCCGAACAATGGACTGGTAAAGGAGTGCAATCAAACCATCGGCAGTCTCGCGCACACTTTATCCGACACAAACATGACAAGATCATTAACCCTAGATAATTACACTATATTCATATTATACATAATAACAAAACTTTCATCGAGCTGACTACGCAAAAAAACCCATGATATTAACAAAAGTATTTATTAGAAACAGAAACATGGCACCAATTTTACATTGTATGGGAACTAAATTAAAAACAAACATCATCAATGATTATATTCTACATCTCTAAAACACATTCGCATGGTGGAGGCCACAAACTGGGTTTATGCATGTTATGCTTCAATGTTTCGACATCCTTCGTGCCTCTGATGGAGAAAATACCAAATTTTACACACATTCGACGTATACTGAACGGAGGCTTCTACGTGAGATGGAATAGCCAGAAAAAAACCGATGATTAAAAATTAGATTTTCTTTTTTCTTTTTTGAAAAAGCGGCTCAAATTCGGGCTTCTAGACTAAAATACAGCCTTAAATAAATATATCGGTTATGGCGGTCAACTAGAGGCAACGAAATAAACGTGTTCTTGGAGTAAAATATTTCTAAATCAATATCATTTACATTTATATTATAAAAAAAATCGAAAGTTTGCATGGATGGATGCTCGTACGGTTTACGGTACGGTCAAAACGGTTCAACGGAAATGCATTAAATTTTGACTAGGAGGCAACTATTTACTTTAATTTATATGAGTGAAATCTATGTTAGATTTTTTTTTTTTTATTGCGTAGGACAGCAGACAGGCTGACAGCCCGCTTAGAATTTAGCAGTTACCGTCGCCTATAGGTGTTTGCAACGCCAGTCGCATCGCGAACACGCTGCTGTCCCATAAGGGTACAGGAACTTGGGTCATTAATGCCGGAACACAACACAAGGTTATTATGGCGGCATACTTAAGACCAAAGGTGGTCGCCATCCAGACAGGCTTGAGGCCCTACCACGTAGCTAGGGTGGGTTGTTTTGTCGCCTTTTACGACAGGCCGACCCCGGCCACAGAGGTTAGTATTCTTTCTCCGCCCCTGCACGGATACAAACAAACGGATAGATGGGATATAAACAAATTAACCATTGTCAGCCACGCCATGGTAAGGCGGCAGTCACCTGTAAAGGTAAGTACCGCCACATTTTATTTTTCTGAAGCACCGACGCAAGTAAGCGGCCTAAAGTATGGGTAAAAAAAAAAAAAAAAATACAAACCAATAAGAAACCTTAGTGGCAACTACGTGATTCCGGAATAAATATTCGATAACTCGGTATGAGAGACAGGAGGAGGGACATTCAACTAAATCAATCTCTGAACAATAAACAAAATAGGTAGGTATGTGACGCGCGGCAGCGCTCGGCTCCGTATGACGAGCCGATAAGTCAAACCGCAGCCAGACCGCAATAACATCAAGACCACTTGCCACTGTTACACCCAGACATAATATGATCCTACTACCTTCATTTTTGTGCACCGGTATCTATTACTCTTTCGTGTAAAAACTATTGAAGACTTCATTACATTTGATATATTATCAAAAAATATACCAACTTGTAAAACAGTTATAATGTTCAGATTATCTTCAGTAAAGCTTACAGCATCTACAAAAAATTTAATAAATTTAAATAAAAACATTTTATTTAATACAACAGTGTTGTCCACTTTAAGAAGTCGATGGTATATCGATTCTAATACCGCGTTATCGTATTGAAAAGTGAAAGGCTTATTGCGATCGGCACAAGGTCGCCAATGCATCCGAACCTATTTTAGTGAAAGTGCATTTTCGAACTGGCTACATTATCACAGCTCACAAGCACAAGCTCAACCTGCCACTTGGGTGCGTGTTTTTTTAATACTAAGGAGGAACTACAGACGGGCTAACGGCACACTTAACAGTAAGCAGCTCCCGTCGCCTATGGACGTTTGCAACGCTAAGGGTACCGCGAACACGCTGCTGCCCCATAGGGGTACAGGAACCTGGGTCACTAATGCCGGAACACAACATAAGGTTATTATGGCGGCATACTTATTGACCAAGGGTGGTTGTCACCCAGACGGACATGGGCCCTAGCACGTAGCTAGGGTTGTTTTGTCACCTTTTACGATAGGCCTACCCTCTGGGGTCCGCAGGGGTCAGTAGTCAGAAAATGTTATTCTATACTGCATCACTATGGCAATGATAAACGTATAATGTAACCAATATTTAACATTTAGTGAGGCCTGTTTAAGAGCAAGGTCAATTTTTTTTCAATCGGCCTAGTAGGCGGGCAAGGCGACTTGTCTCGTCGTACAACTATTGGCATACAAAGCTGATAGAACAGCGGACACTTAGATCGATAACTACCACATCCTATAATTATCAGTATTCCTCTCCTGTTCGTGAGTAATCTAACAGATAATTGGTTATTTTAAAACCTAGACTTTAGAATCAATAATGATTATGTTAAAAGGTGGAGTGGAGTTACAAAAATGGATCAAATTAGAAATTAATATATGAGTTGTTGGAGAAATTAATTAAGTTGAAAGTAGCGCCAGTGACTGAGAAGCTGAAAAGTTATACGCTTGCCTGGTATGGCCATATAATGGAGAGAAGAATGTCATATAACAAGGTAAATGCTAGAAATGAGGGTGAATTAATGCAAAAACGGATAGACCAAAGAATATATGAATGGATCGTGTAAAGGATGATATAGCAAAAAGTGTAAATGTACAGATGACGATTCATAGAGGAGAGAGTAGAAGGAGAGGACATGTTGTGCCGACCCCACACAGCTGGATGCTACACACGGGCAGGAAGAATTAAAAATACACATAGAATGATTATATATATTGATCTTGCCAGTCTTATATCATAACTAAGCAATCTATACAAATAAATAAAATTGGAGGGTCTGTTTGTAATATTAAAATAACAGCTTTTTACTAAGTGCATTCGGACGTATACACGATACTATACCAAAACAATTTTTTTTACAATTTTTATCTGTCTGTCTGTTTGTTTGTTCCGGCTAATCTCTAAAACGGCTGCACCGATTTTGACGGGACTTTCACTGGCAGATAGCTGAAGTAACAAGGAGTAACTAAGGCTATTTTTATTTTAGAAAAAAAATAGTTTTTGTTAAAAATGATCAGTTTCGGAAATTTATTAATCCAATGAGAGTTGACCTCAGATTTATATCATCAATCATATGAAATAGGATTAGGAATCATATGAATTAGCTTAGCCTAGGCTTAGGTTCGAACGCACGTATTCCGGAGGCGCATGGCGTAACAGTTGCATTCGATAACACTGACTGTTTGCATATTTCATTTATTTATATTTTAGGGTTTGGAATCCAAAATAAACCATAAGATTTATCCAAAATTTGCTGCCCAGTCACTATTCCACGCGGACGGAGTCGCGGGCACAACTAGTTATATAATTTTACAATGTCACACTATAGCTAATGATTATTGAAGTTGTTGACCTGCCCATTCTTTATCATATTTATCAACACTGTTGCATTGCATTCACAGGAAAGGCAATAATGTAACTAGAGCGATATAGTATAAGCATTTATCTGTGACGATATTTTCGACATTGATCTTGCAATTAATACTCCACTATTTTAGAAATAAACTAGCTGATACCCGCGACTTCGTCAGCGTTCCTTCCGCCATAAGGCACAGATAGAAGAGACTTCCTATCTCCTACGCATGCGCGTAGGTGATAAGAAGTAAAATGAAATACCAAAACCCACTTTTCCCCACACATCACTGAACGTATCTAGTACTATAAAAATCGCTGTTTCTTAAGAGTTTAATAACTTTATATTAAATGAAGATATCGCATTTTTTTTTAGATAAGGGCCTAGTGTTTAGTAAATAAAACTGAAAATTTAATTGAAATCTATTCGATAGTTAGCCGTGATGCACGCACAACTGCAAACCTCTATCATTTGATTTATAAAGAAGATTTTTTTACTTATTATCTGGCGATCAGTTATTTCACAAGCAAAGCAAGGTCTCCAATGAGACCTCCTCATAATGTCAAAAGAGACAATCTTTGTCCAGTATCTATCGTCGCTAAAGATAATATAATAAATATTATAAAGGAACAAGTAAACCAGTATCAACAAAGTAAATAATATCGACTCACAAATGGATCTCTGTTATAAACTCGTATGTGTATGTGCAAGGTCCTTGAGGGGGCACAGGGTATACTTGCCAATACTTAGGTTGGCCATGTATCGCCAGGTGACTCTAAAAGCTTCTCGGGTAGTAATTATCGACTACTTAATTACTTACCGCGTATTACAAAATGCAAATCTACATAACAAATTATATTGTACTACAATTATCCTGTTGTTGTGGTATGTAATTAGATGATTACTTAACTGTAGTAAATATAAGTATACCGCATTAGTATCAATGAACAGAAGCTGCTCGTAAGCGGGTGCAGCCAACGCGGTCGGCGTGGTGTTTGGCGCGCAACCACTGTCTATGCCTCGTCAATCGTTTGATATTTTTGTACTACTAAAAGGTACTTCTCTTTAATGTCCTAATGGGCAAATAATACATTTTTTTCAATTAAAATAAGAATGTATAAACATTATTGTATAGTATGGTAGGCAGGCATAAGTAACGAAACATGAGACTATATGTTATTAAATCACCACTTGATGATATTGGTAGCCAGTAATTTTATAATTGGTAGCCAGATAAGGTAACCAGTTTACCTTAGACTCGAAGAAGGATGCATGGAAGTCGGGCGTGGTGCCGGCGACAGAAGCCAGGTGCATGGTCGTGTTGGCGGTGTTGGTGAGCGTGACGGTGAGCACGTGCGCCGCCGCCAGCGCCGCGCGCCCGAACCGCAGCTCCGGCGGTGACAGCTGCAGCGCATCTGCCGCAACCGCTCGTCCGCTCCGAGAACCCTCTCCTACTGCCTCCTTGCCCCATTCCTGTATAGTATTTCATTGCATCATATATCTCTTGGCTATAACACAGTAAATTTGACAAAGCAACATCATTCATCTTCATTCAAAGAGCATAATGACTTTTTTCTTTTGGTTTTGGCGATAAATCCTATTCTTAACGGGCCCCTCAGCCCGGGGGACCAAGGGATATGTGGAACTCAGGGAAAGATGTTTGGCCATCCAACTACCCCCTAAAAAACCCCGCTGTTCTATCGCCTACGGCCGTGCGGGCCCCACGGACATATGGCCTGCTAATCTCCTAGCCCGGTCCGGTGAACAGCATAATTATCTATTCTGATATTTCTCCTGGCAATTTATTATAGGTTTAGAATAATTGAATGTTTTAAACTAAAACAAAAAAGAATGAGGGTAAATTTTAGTATACTAAATATTTTTTTTATATTTCATTCCATATTGTGATGTTATATTAATATGACAAAATTTTGTCAAACTAATCACTTTTTTCTTATTTGGAAATAAGATTTTGCCAGAAGAAATCGTAATAAAATGTAAATGAAGGATTGGTTCTGCATAAATATGGTTAATTAATGTAAAAATTTAGTTAGGTGCCTGGTAGCTCTGCGGTATTACACCCAAAAACTACCAAACTAGAGGCCCCGGATTCAAATCCCACTGCTTAGGCAGTTTTCTCACTTAATGTGCATTTCATAACAAAATTGCCATGTACGGACGATGATGGAAAATATTGTGATGAAAGCTGCATATCGAGATCACCCGTATCTGTAATCTACCAATCTGTTTTGATCCCAGCAGTGGGACACTATGGGCATTTATTATTTAAAAATATATATATTTAAATACAAACAAGGAAATATTTATTAATAAATAAGAAAATTTTCTATTGACTTTAGGCTAATGTTTATCTCATAATTTAAAATGAATGAAATCTGCCAAATATTATATCTAAAAGACCAGGCAATGAAAACATATTAACTGAGACATTTGTTTTTTTTTATTGCTGTAGGACAAGACAAGCTGGTGACCCGCTTAGAATTTAGCAGTTACCGTCGCCTATGGGTGTTTGCAATGCCAGTGGCATCGCAAACACACTGCTGTCCCATAAGGGATTTAAATTTACCATTTAAGTTAACTCAAAATTACTTAGATATACTTACATTAGTTTAAGAACTTAGTTACTAAGGTTAATAATAACAAGGTTTATTATTTTTTGGTTTTCAGTTTTTTTGGTGGTTAAATTTTTTTGTAAAAAAGTTTTTATTTTTTTATAATTTTTGTGGTTATAATCTACTAATTACTACATGCTTGAATAAATCAATTCTTTCAAAAGTTATGCATGGTCATAGATATAATCAGTGAATGAACAATCAATCATTTTATGTTTTTGTACCCTTAGGGTTGGAATTTTTTCCCAAATTTAAATGGGACCAACTTCGGGATATCTCTTTCCAATAAATAAAGAATTTTTTAAATCTAACTACTCTGTAAAAAGTTATGTGTGGTCATACATATAAAAAATTATATACAGGTTGGCTTGAGAACCTCGCCCATTTTTTTCGTCGGTTAACAAAAGTAAAGCAAAGATTTTTGAGAATCGTCATGAAAAAAAAATAGCTACATCCATCACTCTTTCTCTAGTACATAAACATTCCAATATTTTAATTTTTGTTTCCAAAGAAAATATATCTTTTAATTTATTATTCATGTTTTTGGCATCATAAAAGGTTGAAGAATTTTCATAAATTTCACAAAGGCTTCAAAAAAGTTGCTATATCAACTTTACCTGTTCTAATAAATAAACTCCCATTTGTAGTCAAATATATAAGCATCAACAATATATTTCCCTATGTGTATATTGTATTTCACAATATGGAGAGAGTCTGCTGTTATTGCTGTCAGTGTTGAGAAATCAATGTAAAATATATATGGGAATATGCCATAATTTTTTTATAAATGTTTCAAAATTCATTAATTTATAAACCATCAAAAAGTGAAATTGTGTGAAATAGATACAGAGTAAATCAGGGGATAGGTTTATAAGTTTTCTCCACTTATAACTCCTATACTTGGGCCATTACAAAAGTGCGAACTGAGTCATAAAACATTACATCAAAGGAATGTGACATGCCGCACAACTCGATATCGATAAAGGGATGCCGCTCGGGTTCAGGTAGTCAGATCATGTGGTCGTTGATGTCAGGTATATGTAAATTGTAGGTGTTTGTAAAAATTGTGTTATAATAGTTATTAGACAATCCTACGTGAACCATGGAAGCATTATTCGATAACTTAACTTTGTTAAATAACGTCACAACACTAGAAGTGTGAGCGAGAGATCCAATATGCCTATAAGTGTGAGCGAAAGGTCTGATAAAAATAATTTATGACTCAGTTTGCACGTTTGTAATGGCCCAAGTATAGATAGTAAAATTTGAAGAAGAAATCTCGATAATTACCTGAAATGTGATACCTTCTACCAAGGCTTCCTGTACTGTTACACCTGTGGACCAATTTAAAATATTAATGTTGCAGGTAGATCATATTTATATAACCACTACCTTTTATTTAATCAACCTTATATTAAGCATCTAGTTAGATTTCTGGAAGTAAGCCTTATTAGTGGGCAGGCACCCAGATCTTACTACAATAAGGTAAGCAAGGTAATTCTTTAAAATATTCTCGTCTCTTGTTTTTAAATTATTCAAACAAGAACAAAAATATAATCTTTATAATTGTATAAATGTATATCATAAAAGACATTGAAGGATTCTGAGCCAAAAATGAGAAGTAACAATAATAAGTGGTGTGTGTCTTGCTCACGCTGTGAGCTAAGATTTCAACACTAAATGTATGAAATACTTGTACAATAAAGTATCCAAAACCTCATAAAATTCATGGGAAGTAGGGATAAAGACTTAGTTTCAAGTCAACAATATAAGCCATTAAATAAACTTCTTCTCGAAATTATTCCTATCGGCCTAAATGCATTTGTTGGGTGACA
The DNA here is from genome assembly GCA_963693495.1 of Malacosoma neustria. Taxonomy (NCBI): domain Eukaryota; kingdom Metazoa; phylum Arthropoda; class Insecta; order Lepidoptera; family Lasiocampidae; genus Malacosoma; species Malacosoma neustria. The sequence continues at coordinate 16,169,991 of OY856391.1, read as the reverse complement.
TCTGGCGCGCGTATGTGGTACATGATTGGTGTATGAACCACCACGCGTGGCCCCACCTCTACGGAACGAAAGTATCCTCTTAGACAAAAATACTTTAACTTAATAGAAGAAAATCGACAAGGAAATCCGCCTCAGCCGCGATCTAAAATAACAATGCGGTGAGCGCTGCCGCCTCATCCACTACATCCCAAGATTTGCTAGTATTCAGAATTCCATTGATTCTTTTAGCTTTGTACCCTACAATTCTAGACTTTTTGTTTATCCTAACACCCTTAGACTATAATATCAGAAATCCTAAAATACGCAAGTTGGTGGATTTAAAATCGATTTTACCATGACTCTTTCCCTGGGCTGACAGTTTAGTGTTCAGAGATATATCCAACAATGTCAATACAAACACGTAACACCACATTATTTTACGAAACATTTCAGTATCTATTTTGTTCGTTATTATGCACTACTTTTTCACATCTCTTTTAAACACAATTTGTTATTTATGTCGATTCAATTATGTCGGGACTCACGAGACGTGTGTTCGCGAAATTGTGAATGACAACATAATGTCAAATTACAATAGCAAACAGATAAAAAATTATGATCATAACTGACACATATAACATGACATTGACAAAATATTTTCTAAAAACAACTTAAAACAACAATGACAAAATACCCATCAAGATGTTTAGTATTTAGTATAATTCCTAGGAAACGTATCAAAAGCAAAAGAATCTACAATGAATTAAACTTATTAGATTGCGCTATAACATTAATTCTAACTTTAAATATTTTTATTAAGCCTTAGCATCCAGAACATAAAATGTTATGTTACTAATAAAAAAATAATGCGAAATGTTTAAGTATGTTTATTTTGTATGTATTTTTTACTTTTTTTAGTTAGCATCGCACTAAATGTAATATTATAGGTATTATAAATATCAATCGTATAAAATCCTTACATTTGTGCATTTACGAGACATCATGAATGAGTTCGGTAGGTGTAATTGTTGAAGTTCTAGTACAGCATTGCGTATTATTAAATAAAATCTTTGAAGATATGTATGTTTGATTGTACGTACAGGAGAACGTGAAGTCGAGCAGCTTGAGCTAGACGAAGGCAGCGGGGGTGCTTTAGAGAACGATGAAGACGAAGAAGAGCAATTCGACATAACCCTTGCCGCTTCTCACTCGGTACATTATTTATGCAGTAGATCATTGTAGACCAGAACACAAGTCAACTCTTGGGTCTCAGAAATAAGGATTGGGCTGTCCACTCATACCTAGGGAGTTTTAAAAAGGTGACAAATGTGCTTACATGAGAATGGTATCCATGGAAAAAATGTTTGGTTTGAACTCTGAAGAGAATGTTGTGGATGCTGGCGCAAGACACTTTAACCCAAGGATGCAAATAAGATTTGTTGATATTATTAGTCATAATAAGCCCCATTATTAAGGTGGTAAAACTACACATTTTTAACACTCAAGTTATATATTTTAGTTGCATGAATATGATGATAACAGTGAAAATATATGTAAAGAATATTGTGTTACCATCCAGTACATGGGTCCCGGGCTGGTCGCTGTGAGTGGAAGATCAGTCCTGGAGGCAGGGTGGCAAGGGCGTGTTCCTGTGATAGCCCACCATGGGACAGTGTTCCCTGGGGAGATTCTACCTATGTTGCTCCAAAACCCAGAAGACGCTGGAGTGCTGGCGAGGGCAATTAAGCAAGATAAACTATTTGGACTTCTTTGTCCTGAGTAAGAGATGTTCTAATGTTTTTATATTTATTTACTTCAGTTACTACATACAAGTAAATATATTGCATAAAAGCAGCCTATAACATAAATAATAACATGCCTCTGGGCTTGACCCTCTTTTCAGATGAAAAAGTTATTCTAACACACATCAAAAATAATTTGGTAGATTATACATACATACTAGTGACCTAAATATGCAGGTGTCTTTATTACCATTTTCTTCACTAAATAAATAAACATATTGACACAGCACCATCTAGTCCCAAAGTAAGTAGCATAGCACTTGTGTTATGGGTACTGGACAACTAATATTAGGTCTTTACCTATGAAATTGCCGTTTTGTATGAAAAAATTTAAACAAATTTTTTTCATGTATTTTTTATTTGTATTAATCGAAGTAATCACCCATGCAATCAATGCATCTTTGCCAACGCAGTAGCAGTTTATTGATGCCCTTCTTAAAGAAATCAGCTGGACGGAGGCAACAAATTCTTCATAGGCATTTTGTACTGCCTCTTGGGTATTGAATTTTTCCCGCGAAGAAATTATCCAAATTCTGGAAAAAGTAGTAGTCTGTAGGCGCAAGGTCTGGTGAGTAGGGCGGATGACGGAGAACTTCCAACCCCAGTTCTTGTAACTTGGAGACCATCTGCTGTGCAGTATGAGGTCGCGCGTTGTCGTACAGGAGCAGCGGAGACGAGTGATTGACCAATGCTGGTTGGAGATGTGCCAGCTTCTCCATCATTGTGTTCAGTTCTTCACAGTACACATCTGCAGTAATGCTCACCCCGTGTGGTAAGAAGCTGTGATGAATCATATTGGCGCTAGACCACCAAACAGTGACTATCACTTTTTTAGGGGTAAGTTTTCGTTTAGGGCATTGTTTAGGTGCTAAACCAGGATCCAACCAACTTGCTGAGCGCTTGCGGTAATCAAACAGAATCCATTTTACATCGCAGGTAACAATGCGGTTCATAATTCCTTCATTTGTGTGTCTGTTGAGCAGTGCAAGGCACGTCTCGACGCGTACTTCGCGCTGGCGATCATTAAGTTCGTGGGGCACTCATTTGTCAACCTTTTTTTCCTTGCCAATTTGAAGCAAATGGAACAATATTGTTTTGACGCTAACGTCGAAAGCTGCTGCTAATTCAGCCGTAGATTGTATATCATCAGCTTCCACAATCGCCTTTAATTCGTCATTATTGACCAGTCTTCGGACGACCGCGAGGGTCATTTTTCAGGTCGAAATTCTCAAAACGAAAGCGAGCAAACCAATAGCAGGTGGTGCGTTTGTTTGTAGTGTTAGCTCCGTAAACGTCGTTGATGTTGCGTGCCGCGTTGCTGCCACGACGGTACTCATATTCCATAATTACTCGAATTTTTAACATATCCATGATGACGAAAAAGATTGGAACCCATGACCTCTGCAAGCGAACCGAAGTATGTTAGCCACTACACCACAAAAGTCGTCACTGTCCTTATAATGTGCACATAAGAAAGAAAGAAAAGAAAATGATTTTTTAATTTGCTAAAAAAACAAGATTAAATTTTATTAAATGAATGTTGCTTAAGACAAACTAGGTTGGCAACTCAGCATTATGCTGTGCTGGTACTACCGACTCAGTGCTGGTTTTCAGGGCCACCTCCCAATTTCTCATAAGCAGATTGACCCATGTTGATATGCTTTAAAGGTATAAAGTATTATAGTTAAGTTCTTAAATATATCAGTAATGTTCTTGATTACAAATAGTTACATATAGGGAGGGCATAATGCAAATCATAAAACTTATAAATATCATTTTGCTTGTACATCATCATCATTTCAGCCGGAAGACGCCCACTGCTGGACAAAGGCCTCCCCCAAAGATCTCCACGATGATCGGTCCTGCACTGCCCTTATCCAACCTATTCCGGCGATCTTGACCAGATCATCGGTCCATCTTGTGGGGGGCCTACCAACACTGCGTCTTCCGGTACGCGGTCGCCATTCGAGGACTTTTCTGCCCCAACGGCCATCAGTCCTTCGAGCTATGTGCCCAGCCCACTGCCACTTCAGTTTTGCAATCATCCGGGCTATGTCGGTTACTTTGGTTCTTCTGCGAATCTCCTCATTTCTGATTCGATCTCGCAGGGAAACTCAGAGCATAGCCCTCTCCATTGCTCTCTGAGCGACCATGAGCTTTCTCATAAGGCCCATAGTTAGCGACCACGTCTGCATTCCGTATGTCATCACTGGCAACACACATTGGTTAAAAACCTTCGTCTTGAGACACTGCGGTATTTGGGACGAAAAGATTTTACGGAGCTTCCCGAACGCTGCCCATCCGAGTTGGATTCGACGAGTGACCTCTTTTGCGAAATTGGACCTGCCTAACTGGATCGTTTGACCCAAGTAGATGTATTCGTCAACAATTTCGAGAGTACAGTACATTTTGCTTGTACCCTAGTATGTAAATATTTAAAGATACAAAAATATGAAAAAAAATGTTAAATTATAGACTAGAATTATTGAATAAGTATAGACAAGAATTATAGAATTTAATAATGAATACTTGAATTTTAGTACATATTTACATAGCAACACTATTTAACTGTGATGTAGCTCCCATTGAAGCAGATAATAAAAACTATGTTACATTGGGTCAATTGGGGTCCAGTAAACATTTTAAATGGCTATTGCTATTTTGCATGCATCAAGTCTAATCAAGTGATATTTTTTTTTATAATAATATATAAATATAAAAAATGAAGTTTAAAATCCTTTTTTAAGGGATGAAAAAAACGAGTTTTTTTTTGTTATTCGTCTAATGAAAACATACACTTTAAATATTTTACTGATATTTTAAATTCAAATTTTTAAACAATTCAATAATATGTGTTGAATCTTATTATTGCAAACTACCCTCTTATTCCTCAAGAAAACAAAGTATAATCTTTGCTACTACTAATTTATATAATATAATTATTATTTTTGAATTACAACAGAAGAAATTGAAGTAAGAAAGTACTAAGCACTTGGAAGATGAGACGAATGTAAAACTAGGCTGATTACTTGATAACTAAATGCTTTACATTTCTAGTGAAAGTGGCACTCTTGTATCAGGATATGGGGTTCTGTGTGAAGTGTTTGAAGCAGATGTGAGCAAGGACCAGGAAGCCCCCATGTCCATCACCTTCAAGGCAAGAGCCAACCATAGGTTTCGTTTCCTGGAAATGCCCAAACATTCTCTACCCATAAGGATCTATTCTAGGTAATGAAAAATAATTCAATTTTCACCCAATTTCACAGTAAGAATGCTAACTCCTGCGCCCGTGTAGGCCTGTCGTAAAAGGCGACAAAACAACCCTAGCTATGTGGTAAGCAGTTGGCATGGCTACCACCCTTGGTCTAGAACAGTGGTGGCCAACCTTTTTCAAAGCAAGTGCGCAGTAAAAAAAAATTACAGTGCGGCGGGGGCATTTTTTTTAGGCAGTAGTTGTAGTGACCCAAGTTCCTGTACCCTTATGGGACAGCAGCGTGTTCTGATGCCACTGGCATTGCAAACACCCATAGCTGACGATAACTGCTAAATGTCTGCTGGCCTACAGCAATAAAAAATAAATAAAAGGGAGGTACATTTCGGGAATAATCATTATATAAATTGTTTACATTATATTTAAACATGTTTTTTTTATTGTGTGTTTTATTATTTTGAAAACTGCAATTCTTCGGTGGATATTTTTTTTTGTAGATTTACAATATACTCGAACCATTAAAATGGATGAAAATAAAATTATTAATACTTTAAAATTATTTTCATTTGGTTAAGAAAAAGTTTAAAAACTTTTATCTGCGCAGGGGCCGAGAAAAAATACAGAACTCTGCAGCCCGGGGCGGCCTGTCGTAAAAGGCGAGAAAACAACCTACCCTAACTAGTGGTAGGCCCCAAGCCTATCTGGATAGCGACCACCTTTGGTCTTAAGTATGCCTTCAAAATAACTTTGTGTTCCGACATTAGTGACCCAAGTTCCTGTACCCTTATGGGAGAGCAGCGTGTTTGTGGTGCCCCTAGCGTCGCAAACATCCATAGGCAATGGTAACTGCTTGTAATTAAATGGGCCTTCAGCCTTCCTGCTGTTCCTCAGCAATAAATACACAATATGCCTGGAATCAAATGCCAATCAATTTTATGTTACAAAATGGCCATTGTAATAATAATAATACATCTTTGGATAGATTAAACTTGTTACAATTTCTAAACTTATAAATAAATGATAATCTTATAGTCATAATAATTGAAAATTGACTTTTAATCCTTATCAATTAGAAGATGTCCATTCAGACTGCAATTGTGATTAAAGATTTCTGTTGTTAGTTGTGTTTTAATGGATAAAATATTACAATAGTTACATATTTGTTAAAATGTCATTGTAAAATATTTAGCATATTTTACTGAATTTTAGTTCCTTGATCATTATTGACATTTAAATTATTTTTGGGCATAGTTTTCACTAACTCATGAATTATGGTAAACATATTTTAGAAATATAATATTAAAAGAAAAACTACATTTGCTTCATAATAATAGCTTATCTAAAAAAAAGGGTTATTTGATATGATGTATGTGTTGCAGAATGCAATTTGTGGAGGTGGTGGTGCTGCCAGAGGTGGCCCTAGAGGAGCCCCTGCGGCACGTGCGCCTCGCCAGCCTCGACTGCCATCGCCGTGGACGCACACAGTATGTTATGTAGCATCACTTTTATTTCAAATAGACAATTAAGGCAATCAATTTCTGAAATATAAGGTAAGCAGTATGTGACTGTACTTGGGCGTGGAAACCCTTGGAAGAGCCCTTTACTACCAAGGGGCTACCCCTACAATAATAATGTAATTAACGAACTCCTGACCCCTGGCGTAAAGGCTAACACATGTTATTGTTCCCGTCCAGTGTCTAGGTGTTTATGTAAAATTGTATTTATTTACAAAAAAGTGAAATGTCCCAATTTAATTATTATTATTTTGTTTCTGGACATTATAAATTGTGATAGTGACATAGTGATGCATTTATGACCATGTTTTCGAACAATGTGTTATAGTTGTGGGCGCTTTATGAGTCCCAACATTATAAAACATTAACAACTAAAAGAGGCACTGTATTGTCAATAGAATGTACGTCACAAAAGTACAATACGATCTATGATAAAACTAATCGGGTTTGCGGTTATCGGTTACACGGCGGGCGTGCACCCTTCCATCTTGGCACTTGGCTAACGTAACGACTGCTGTGGCGAGCGATTTCGGATGAGCTCCGCCAAGCAGCAGAGGGTGTCGTCCGCGACTAACGGTATTTTCCCGACCAAATATGATGGCGAGCGGTGTGAAACGATGCGCGCCACAAAGTTTTTAATTTAATATAACTTTTATTTAAATTTAATTTTATTGTTTTATGCGAAAATAAAGAACTTATTATTATATTGACGACCTCCTGACGTAACGGCTAACGATAGTCGGTACGCTTGCGGAGGCACGGTTTCGATTCCCGTCTAGCGGCTGGGTGTTTATGTAGAATATGTATTTATTTACAAAATATTTAAAAATATGCAGTATATCAGTCTAGTACCGGTAACACAGGTGCTATGCTGGCGTTGTGTGTAATGTCCCAAAATATTTATTATTTATTTATACCTAGTCAGGTCATAAGTATTGTCACACAGTAAAAACTTTTCTTTTAGAATGCTGGCCACAAAAAAGTTTATTAAATTAGAATTTCGAATTGTTCATGAAAATAAAAATGTATAACTTTTAGAATTTTACTCATTTTTAAATGTGGAGTGGACGCTTAAAGAAGACCGTGTTGCAGTTATTGCGTTGCATCGTTGCGGTTACGCGCCAATTCAAATTTTTAACATACTGAAAAATTTGAATATTACCAAAAGATTCGTTTTATCGTACCATCAAACGATACAATGAAGACTCTAGTGTAGATGACAGGTCAAGAAGTGGTCGCCCTCGGTCTGTTAGGACTCCAGCAGTGATAAAAGCTGTGAAGGCACGAATTCAAAGAAATCCCAAACGTAAGCAGAAACTGTTGGCCCTTCAGATGGGGTTAAGCAGAACCACGGTGAAAAGGGTGTTAAATGAAGACTTAGGGCTTCGGGCATATCGAAGAAAAACAGGACATCGTTTGAATGCTCGTCTAATGGACCTGAGACTGGAGAGATGCCGCGCTTTGTTGAAGCGGTACGCGGGAAAAAAATATCGGGAAATTCTTTTTTCGGATGAAAAAATGTTTACCGTAGAAGAGAGCTACAACAAACAAAATGATAAGGTGTACGCACACAGTAGTGAAGAAGCGAGCAACCGTATTCCGCGTGTCCAACGAGGTCATTTTCCATCCTTGCTCATGGTATGGTTGGGAGTTTCTTATTGGGGCTTAACAGAGGTACATTTTTGTGAGAAAGGTGTAAAAACGAATGCTGTTGTGTATCAAAATACAGTCCTGACGAACCTTGTGGAACCTGTTTCTCATACCATGTTCAATAACAGGCACTGGGTATTCCAACAAGATTCGGCGCCAGCTCATAGAGCGAAGAGCACACACGACTGGCTGGCGGCGCGTGAAATCGACTTCATCCGGCACGAAGACTGGCCCTCCTCCAGTCCAGATTTGAATCCGTTAGATTACAAGATATGGCAACACTTGGAGGAAAAGGCGTGCTCAAAGCCTCATCCCAATTTGGAGTCACTCAAGACATCCTTGATTAAGGCAGCCGCCGATATTGACATGGACCTCGTTCGTGCTGCGATAGACAACTGGCCGCGCAGATTGAAGGCTTGTATTCAAAATCACGGAGGTCATTTTGAATAAACTTTAATGTCATAAAAATCTATGTTTTGTTAAGTTCATTTTGGTATATGAATGGTTACATAATGAATAAACTTGTTACAATTATTTTACATTAAACATGTGACAGAATTTATGACCTGACTAGGTATATGTACTTTCTGCTTACGTTTGGGATTTCTTTGAATTCGTGCCTTCACAGCTTTTATCACTGCTGGAGTCCTAACAGACCGAGGGCGACCACTTCTTGACCTGTCATCTACACTAGACTCTTCATTGTATCGTTTGATGGTACGATAAACGAATCTTTTGGTAATATTAAATTTTTGGTAAAAATTTGAATATTCAAATTTTTCAGTATGTTAAAAATTTGAATTGGCGCGTAACTGTAACGATGCAACGCAATAACTGCAACACGGTCTTCTTTAAGCGTCCACTCCATATTTAAAAATGAGTAAAATTCTAAAAGTTATACATTTTTATTTTCATGAACAATTCGAAATTCTAATTCAATAAACTTTGTTGTGGCCAGCATTCTAAAAGAAAAGTTTTTACTGTGTGACAATACTTATGACCTGACTAGGTATATACATATTATAATAAAACTAGTAGAATAATAAAAATGTATGGAATGTATACCACACGAATGTGATACATCGATGGTCTAGAATCACATGTGACCAGAAAACTTACTCCTGGTCTTGCAGTCAAAATAATTAGGTTTATAAAATAAGAAGAGAATAATGTTACCACCTGGTAGGCAGGAGCAGTAGTCCCAATTGTGCATACTGTGAAAATTAGACGACATACACCATTTCTTGATGGAATGTGTCGGAACGAAGGACTGACTTGCATGGTCTCTGTGTATCAACTTATGGGATGTACAGTTTTTTCAAAACATCTTGACGAGGCCGCTTAAGATTTATATTTAAACTTTGCTAATAAATTGGGCAATAAAAAATAAGTAGGGATTCGAAGCGAAGATGTTGGCAATGTGGATTGGGTTGGTTAGTTGAATCAGTCGGTGGTGGCAGGTGGGACCGGCAGCTGCGGCACATGGACGCGGCGCTGACGCCCTGGCCGCTCTTCGTGTACGACATCTTCGACTACAGCCGAATGCGCGACGCCATCGTCCACTACTTCAAAGGCCTCATGCTCGGTGAGACCAACGCGACCACAAATCAACTATTATTATTTTATTTTTCACACATGTGAACAGCCTATATATTTTTGTTTTTTTTTCTGGGAAATAGCTGACAAGATGACGGCTCACTTAATAGTAAGCAATTACCGTCGCCTATGGATGTTTGCGATGCAAGGGGCACCATGAACACGCTGCTGTCCCATAGGGATAAGGAAACTGTGTCACTAATGGTGGAACACGATGAAAGGTTATTGTGATTTATGGCTGGATAGACTTAATAGACCAAGGGTGGTTTCTATCCAGATGGGATTCTGGCCTTACCACTTAGGCTTGCCAACCCCGGCCGCAGGGGGTTCATGTTTTTACTCCGCCTCTGCATGGAGAAAGTCAGGATTGTTTTTAGAGAAATGCTTTTTTGATATTAAATCTGTAACTTTGAGGTTGACATGTTCGGAATGGGATAATAACAGGTCATAACAAGCCGCCGCGGTTGCTTGGGGCGGATTAACATGTTATAATTCCTTCATCATTAGTACTGAAAATTTTTTTATCCAGATCTTTGCGCGTGATGACGAAGGCTCGCGTGACCTGTAAAAAGTCGTATATTTTGAAGATTTTGGTGTATTTTAGAGAAGCTGCCAGAGGACCCTGTGTCGCTGTCGTTCTGGGTGGCATCGAACCTGCCCCTGTCTGCGCGAGACCGGCTGACCCTCTTTGTGGTTGACAACGCACTGCTCCGCCTGCATATGGAAGTGCGCTTCATAGCAAGGGTAAGAGCATCCCTATTGGATATCGAATAGCTGGTGGTCGGAGGCGTCGACAGCGAATTGACAGAGTGCGTTGTGTTTAGCCGAGGAACGTGTTGTGCTGCTGCTCGTGCACGGTGGAGGTGTCGCGCAGGGAGCACATCTTCGCCATGTCCAGCGAGGGCGTCCACTCCAACTACACCAATTACGGTAACGGCGTTTAGAAAAAAAGCTATGAGAGTAAAATTTTTACGAATCGGCATATTGAAGTTAGCTGATAACTCACTCAAGTTTGCGTGAAAACTTGTAACTGTCTTCACAGTAGTTTCTCAAATCTGTATAATAATACGTAAAGCAAAAACTTTGAACACCTTTTTACGAAAATTGCGCGGACGGAGGAGTATGAAATTTGGCACAGTTAAAATTTATGTGGAGTAGAAGTGCAGAAATCTATTTTTTTGTATAAAATGCATTAGACATACATTAATTAAAATAAACATTACGCACACCACTACTCGAATTACATACAATACATACCTTACTCTTTTGTCATAGATAAAATCTATGGTTGAACTGTAGGTTAATTTTGTAATAATATGATATTTAATATATTAGTAAACATAAACAACATTTAGTATATTAGTAAACATTTAAATAATAAATAAATAATAATCTAATACATTAATTGTCTATAGGCTTAAGTGATTATATTCTCTTTGGTCTTATTGAATGTCAAAATTGATAGTAACTAAGTTTGGAATTGTTTTATTTGTATGATTATTTACAACATTTGATTTTCAGTCATAAACTAGATTTAACTGAAATTCATGTAAAACGACTGAAGTAGTTTTATGTACTAGATGTTAAGTTGTGTGCATGTCCAGGTGGCTACCTGCACGACATCGTGACGGTGTCGAGCGTCACGAACGTGGCGCTGAGCGGGCCCCCCAACTCGGAGTACTCGTGGTTCCCGGGCTACGAGTGGACCATCGCTCTCTGCCACCACTGCGCCGCACACCTCGGCTGGAGGTACTTCTTACTTCACATATAGCCACATTTTTGACTTGTTTTGTATATATATATATATTAATTTTTATAATGTTGATATAGGTTTGATGCGTTAAAGCCCAACCTGCGGCCGCAGCGGTTCTTCGGGCTCCGCCGGAACGTCGTGGAGCCGCGCAGCGAAAGCGAGGCCCCGCCCTCGCCCTATCTGCGCCTCCTGACGCCGCCCCTGGACTTGTTGTGAACTATCCTCTGAAGTTTTGTTGTCAGTGTTGAAATCTTTCAAATGAAACTATCAGTGTAGTGACCAAAATAGTGTAGAGAAACTCCAGGGGCACTTTAGAGAACACTTTTTTACTATATATTGTGAAATTGTTTTTATCTGTGCGGGGGGTCAGAGTCGTGTGAAAGGCTCTCTGCAATAACAAAAAAAAGTAATTCAATATATGGAGGTCTGAACTAGGAATTTTGTACTTGAAGTATAAATTTGAAACTTAAAATCATTTATCACATCATCAATCACTTAAACACAAAATTGTATATAGAAATAAGTGGAGAAAACTATTATTGTCTTTAATTTTAGCCCACATAAATAATTCAAACTGCTTTACTGTTTGCATATAACTCATGACTCTTAAGAAATTTTGAAAAATTTATTCGAGATTATTTATTGAATTAAATGAAATGATGTAAATAAGTCTTGTCACATTTTTAGATAAATAGTTTAGCTGAAAAATTCTAAAAATGTGTATATATCACACCTTTGGTAGTATAAGGTCTTTAAAGATTTTACAGGAGAGCCATATTAAGATTTTTTTACGTTCAATACCGTATTCTTCTGCTATATATTATTTTGAAATCATTATTCTTAATGATTTCAAAATAATATATAGCAGAAGAACACGGTATTGAATTAAAAAAAACTTAATATGGCTCTCCTGTAAAATCACTAAAAGTACATTTAAGACCTTGTACTACCAAAGGTGCGATATCTAATCTTGAATATAATTTGAGTGGATTTATCAAAAATGTATAGAAGATATATTTTGTATATAATCATATATCATACATATCATGATTTCCAGTATGTTGATTTAAAGAGTTAAAAGAAGTTTTTTTTGTTTGTTCCTTAAATGGGAAGGGAAATTTTGATTCACATTCTCTAAATCATTTTTATCCGCGCAGGCGCAGGGGCGGAGAAAGAATACTAACCTAACCTCTGTGGCCGGGGTCGGCCTGTCGTAAAAGGCGACAAAACAACCCACCCTAGCTACGTGGTAGGGCCTCAAGCCCGTCTGGATGGTGACCACCTTTGGTCTTAAGTATGTCGCCATAATAACCTTGTGTTGTGTTCCGGCATTAGTGACCCAAGTTCCTGTACCCTTATGGGACAGCAGCGTGTTCGCGATGCCACTGGCGTTGCAAACACCTATAGGCGACGGTAACTGCTAAATTCTAAAGGTGGCGGTTCGCGCCGCGACAGAGACAAGCGACCGAGACAGGAGGTCGCGACCGAAGACCGCGACAAGTGTCTCAGTCTCTTCGCGCCCGATACGTCAGTCAGTATCGGAGAGTCTGTCGATGTGGTCAGTTGATTTCAGCTATGCTCTTCCAAATATTATTTTTCAAATTTTCGTCTCTGTAGGAGTCTAGTCGTGCATCATATATCGGAGGGTGCTGTCTGATCAGTTCAATCAGTGTATCACAGTCTTCATCAGAAAAAGTATTCATTTTAATGACAAAACACATGTGCTTTTTGAGCGCGACACGAGACACTACTGGTCCGGAACGGCGACCGTCTCGCTGTCTCCTGTCTCGCGTCTCTGTCTCCTGTCTCTGTCTCGCTCGCGAACTGTCGCTTATACATTGCCTCACGTCAAGTGGCGGTCGCGGTCTTCGGTCACGGTCTCCTGTCTCGGTCCCTCGTCTCTGTCGCGGCGCGCGAACCGCCACCTTAAGCGGGCTGTCAGCCTGTCTGCTGTCCTACGCAATAAAAAAAATCAGCGTTTCTCAACCTTTTTTATGTCGTGACCCACAAAAAAGCCAAAAAGTAAAGTCTCCTGACCCCGTACTATAAAATTATAATAATTGTTTATTCATACATTTAATTACTAATTTTTATTTTATTACGATCAATATTATATCATTTGTAAAAAAAACTTGTTCGCGCTGGTATTGGGTCTAGCTAGGCGAAGAGCTAGCGAAGGGAAATGAATTTGAAATGTACTCACAATTTCGTTACTTATCCTTATTTCACGCCCACTAATGTTACACTCGTCAGAGTATTCAAACACACACATCTGTTTGTATTATTTACACCTTTTTACACTCGATAATTAATAAATTATTCAGTTTTAAATCAAATAAGACGGAACTGACTTACTCGCTCAAAATCACAATCAATTTACTCGTAAATAATTTACTTAAGAGTGTTTGCAATGATGATCCATATAGAAATACTTTTAAGTGAGAAACAATGCCAAACATCGCATTCATTAATTAGTGTTCATGATTAATCATTTTAATTAACTAAAGTAAGCTTTGGGTTTATTTTTTCTTGTTGTTATTTATTACATCGTAATATTTAATTTTATAACATGACACTAATATTAATTCCTTTAATAAACGAATTTTTTCTATAGTTTGTATGTTTCGATGTCTTATTATTTTTCAACAGACTGCGACCCCCTTTAATAACAAACGCAACCCGACCCACCGGTTGAGAAACTAGGCTTGAAATATTAATTAATAAAACATTATTTAATAGTAATAATTATTTTTAATAATATTTTTTGTAGCATTTTTTTATAGATATAATACTAAAAGTATTTTTCGCAGCATTATTTTCTCCCGCGGTACAGTTTGGTGTCGATTGGATTCTGAGTTTCACTCAAACAGAAGGCAAATGTGTGTGTTATCTCTATTTCACGTGTGAGGGTCTTTATTCCCCTCGACTCGTCCACTGGTCTTGGTTTCCCTCAGCTTCGACACACTTCGTTTAAATGGGTGTTGCATGATCTGACTGCACTGCAGCCACTTGAATTGTAGTTTAGTCGACTCGGGATCCATAGACTCTCCCGCACTTAACATCATGTGTGTTCACACTGCTAGACTGGCTAGATCTAATTTGAATTCCCTTCTGGGATTCTACTTGGTGTGAGCCAAATATAATCAAAACAATTATATTGCTTAGTCAAGTCAAACAGACCTTTGTTTCACAAATTTTTACATTTCTCTTTTTTTTCTGTTCACTGAATTCATATGATATTTTACAAAATTGTAACACCATATCATTGGGTTCACTCATATTAAATAATCTTAAACAAAACCTTAATTGCATATAATTTTCACGTCAAATAACCATTTGGGTTGTAATAATGTGAATGTAGATAGTGGGCAGAGTGCGTGTTGTTAAGAGGGGGGCCACTCATAGGTGGGTTGCCACCACATGTCTGCTCGATTGATTTTGATTTGTTCTTTGGTATTCTCTTTACTTTTACAGTTTGTTTTTCTGGAAAAAATAAAATAATTTTATTCATTTACCTAAACATAAAAACAGCAGACAGGCTGACGCCCCCTTAACAATAAGCAGTTACATCGCTTATGGATGTTTGCAACGCTAGGGACACCGTGAACACGCTGCTATCCCAAAGGGGTACAGGAAACAGGGTCACTGATGCCGGAACACAAAGTAGCATACTTATAATAGCAGTCTATTCTATTGTACTCTTAAGGAATAGAAAAAAATATCCTATATACATATAATCAAAGGTAAAGTAAACACATAATGGAAGGGGATGCTTTCTGAATTGCGCACCTGAAATAATGCAGTCAAATTATATGAAAACGAAGCAAACTTAATATCATTTAAAACGAGTATATATGTCATGAAGGATCTTATCTTACTTTGAAGTTTGCTTCCTCCTGTATCCTTATGCTTTGCCAAATTTGGCAGGTCTCTCTGCAAAATTGTTCGGAGGGTTGTATGAGGCACCCGCAGTGCTGATGCCCGTGCTCGTAGGGACAGTGAAGGTGCAGAATGCATAGACGCTGCCACCTCTTCAATGTGACTATTTCTAGAAAGAAAATCGATGGACATTATAAACAACCATTTTAAAAGAATCTATTGAATACACCCAAAAACTAGCAACACACAGAGCAGTCTTGCTAGTTGCCTTTTTTACACTGAGTTTTTGGTCAGCTATCTAGTTTTATATATGACAGAATAATTATCAAATGAATAAGATTTTCTTTGGTCTTGGAGGGCAATAGAATCTAACAACTCACTAATATTATTTTTTAATTTACTTTCATTTTTACACACTTTATATTAACTTGACCTGTATGTATCTATATCATGGAATTTTCGGACTATTTTTACCCACTGACATCAAAAAAAAATCTAAATTTTGCACACTTGTCAAGACTGTGATGACAATACTAAAATTTAATAATTTTGTCCCATAGCCCTTACCAGGATCAGGAATAACGCTTTCTTTTCCTTATGCCGAAACACCATCTGGCGTTTAATAATAAAACTACTGGAAGATAGCATTAAATTAATAAATACATTTAAGGATTGGGAATAGACAACAAATAAATTTTATTTCATAGTTAATCAATCTAAAAAGTATATAATAATTCTTAACATATGAATAAAATTACTGAAGAGAAAATTAATGTCACTGTTCTAAAAGCCTGGGGTGCTGATATCAATCATAATTTTTTTTTTTGCTAGTTTCAATCCAAAATACAGTGTTAGTTTAAAAATATCATACAAAGCACCCCACACTATTTAAAATAGTGACATTAATTTTCTCTTCAGTATATTTATTCATAAATTAAGAATTACTTTTTTGTTTGTTTAGTAGTAATTTATTTATAACTCTTATAGTACATATAATTTATTAATGATACCTGTGAATTGGCCTGCCAGGCCTTGGTGCATCATGGACACTGCCACTTGAGAATAATTTTTTCTCCCAAACTAAAAGAGTATTCTTGGCAGGTGGATCCCTTCCAAAGCGCTGTCGAAACTCATTTCTGATCTGATGAAGAACCAAAAGCATTGTCTTTATTATGCATAAAATATACAAAGATCTTAAGAATAAACAGAAGCATCATAATCATTCAATTGGTATTACAGTCTCAATTAGCACTTTAAATTATAGAATTGTATTTATCTATGGTAATGATTCTAATGATTATATACTGTAATGATTGTGGACCGTGGTCGCAACAATGCTCCGGAAATAACTGAGATTGTGAATTGCCAAGTCGTCCAATCATACGTCTACCTAGGCTCTTTGATTTCAAATAGAGGACGTTCTGAAGACGAAATCAAGCGGCGCATGGTCATCACGCGCAGTGCCATGGGCAGACTTTCGAAGGTATGGCGAGACCGAAGCATAACCAAGTCCCGTCTCGTAAGAGCGCTTGTATTCCCGATTTTCCTGTACGGGGCCGAGACATGGACGGTGAAGGAAAGGGAGCGACAGCGTATTGACGCCTTGGAAATGTGGTGTTGGAGGAGACTGCTTAATGTCTCCTGGACACAGCACCGCACCAATGTCTCCGTCTTGAAGGAGCTTAACATTGGCGAGAGACTGTCATCAGTAGTGCAATCCCGAATACTCCAGTTCTTTGGACATGTGCTCGTTGTGCAGGGCCGGGTAAATGGCAATAGATCACGAGGGTGTTCGCCTTTGCGATGGACGGACCAAATTAAGTTGATGACACACACATCCCTAAACGACTGCGCAAGACAGGTTTCAGCTAGGGACAAATGGCGCACGGTGGTGAAGCGCTGCCGGGCGTCTTGTTTGACCACGACTGCTCTATCAAGAGTATTCGTCTGAGAAGAGAAGAGAGATTTATCTGTGCAGGGGCCAAGAAAGAATACTGACCTCTGCAGTCGGGTCGGCCTGTTGTAAAACTATGCTAATGCAGTGTGTTCGCGATACCTCTGGTGTTGCAAACACCCATAGGCGATTGTAACTACTAAGTGAGTCATTAGCCTGTCTGCTGTCCTACAGCAATAAAAATAAATATTTTCAAAAAGAAACTGTTAAATACAAAACCCTAGGAACACGCAGAGCAGAAGCGTCTTGTCATCAATTACCTACAGTTTTGTACATGACAAAAACCATTCCAAATAATGTATGATGCATCATTATACATTGGAATATTATCCAGATGGTGTGTCTAAATTCTAACAACAAATCGGTTTAGCACTCCATTTAGCATCAGATCTAAGTACTATTTCACATACTAGACAGTGTTCATACTTATGTCCCAAACCACATGGAAGCCACCACACTATAGATTGTGTGGTGCTTATATTGTCTATTCTATCTAGGGGTGTCCCGAGCCTTTTTTTTATTGCTGTAGGACAACAGACAGGCTGACGGCCCACTTAGAATTTAGCAGTTACCATCGCCTATGCGCCATGTTGCAATACCAGTGGCATCGCAAATATGCTGCTGTCCCATAAGGGTACAGGAACTTGGGTCACTAATGCCGGAACACAAAGTTATGTAAAGTATGAAGGCATACTTAAGACCAAAGGTGATCGCCATCCAGATGGATTTGGGGCCCTACCACATAGCTAGGGTGGGTTGTTTTGTCGCCTTTTACGACAGGCCAACCCCGGCCTCAGAGGTCGGTATTCTTCTCCACCCCTACACGGATATAAAGCCTAGCAACGGTTTGTTATTCTGGGCCTAATAACATCAAGTTGGTTCTTCTTAAGGGTTCATTGCATTTAATACTCTTATTTCAAAATAAACTACACCTGTCAGCTATTATGAAGTTAATACACCGTCTTGTCTGAAGGGATTTTATGCTACGTGCCTGGCCAAGAAATGAATCTTTTAAAAACAATCATATCTTACTTGACTAATACTAGTCTTTGTTCTCTTCCTCTCATGAACCCACACTGCTGTTACGAGTCTTTCTTCAATCGTAAAATTAGAAGTATCTACATTGGAAGATTTCACGATCTTTGTACTTTTCTTGGCCTGTACTGTTTGTGCTTGGGGATCACATTGCTTACTAAAACTAGATACCACAGGATGAGTTGTGAATGTCTGAAACTGGTTTACTGGTACAGGAGTCTGGTTTTTCAATTCACAATAAACTTCTGAACCGTCTTGATATCCATTTTGGTGGTAAAGAGGCTGTGTTTGTTCCGTAAATTGATACATGGCTCACTAACTAAATGAAAATATTTTATCTCAGTCTTTTCAATTTATTAAAAAATATCTACAATCGGCTTGGCCGATATTTTCAATTATTGTTGATGTTGTTGTTGTTTTAATTTGCCAATCTGGCAGGCAGCACAATTATTGTTGAAAAAAATGAAAATATGTCACAATAGTAGACAATGTATTCGCTTTAAACAGCTTTGTTAGATGTATCCAATTCTAGTTAAGTCTAGCTAATTATGAGGCTCTTGATCAACAATAAAAGAATATTTTGATATTTTACACACATGAGAAACTCGGAATGTATACAATTATATAAAAATACCCACCATGAAACTGCTACATTATGACTCTTTACTATCCCATCCAGATTAAAGTGTACAATATTATCGAAGTTACCTTTTGAATGAATAGTAAATCTGTAACTTAAAGTAAGTCCTTGTTCAAACATGCACTCCGGCTTGTATCTAAAACTGTAACTTCAGAATTTAATTTTAATAGAGCTCTGCTGTTTCTTGCTAAACCTATGAATATGAAACTCTTAGGTAATGTGTTATTCTTATTCTTAGACCAGTAACACAATTGCAAACACTTTAAATTTATTGCTGAATTATTGTCTTTTTCATAGAGAATACAGTAAATAATAATAAAAGAAACAACAGTAAATAAAAAGTTTTTATATACATTTATTTATCTACTTCTTACGAGCAAAATGTGGAAATTTTCAGTCACTAAATAATCATCCTCAAATATGACAGCAATGTTCAATTCAAACTCAATTTTAAAATTGATTGTGGTGGAAGTGGGGCACGTGAAAAGCCTCGGCAGGACCATGTACAGGGGAATGTCTCGGCCTCGACACACATCGCCCTCACCCACCTGAATGTTCTGGATTTCTGTGGCTGTAACAAATATTCTACTAAGAAGGAAACACAATCATCGCATTAGTCAATTTTCTTCTGTAATTTATATATTGTTAATTTTTTCCAAAAACTTGTTTATATATGTATATATAAATATATAATAAACAACAATAAATTGGTAAATATTTTGAATAAATATTTTTATGATTAATTAATTTAAATAGTATAAATAGGTTTAATTAATTTAAATAAATACGCATATTAATAGCTTTTTCTATGAGATGATATTCTGTTTTAAGTGAAACAAACACATACATATAGATAATGAAAAACTATGTGGCTCATACAAATAATTTGACCTCTGTGGGGATTGAACCCACAGATGTTACACTATTACTGGCGGGGTGTCACTAGCACTACTAGTTACTGCAAGTCTTACCATCTCTGGAATACCCTTCAGCGCAGCCACAGGTTTCAACCCTAACAAGTTGTAGTTCAATGGACTTTATTGGTACTGAACATTCATCAACACGGATCTGTGGATTAAATATCTTACTATACAATGTTGTATACAAAATCCTCAAATTTAAATATTTCATGAAAATAAATATATTTACCATAAATTTGCTTCTACACATTTAAACTTCTGTGTACCCATTGTATTCTGAACTCTGTTTATGTGTATATTTAAAACCATTTTGCACCTTTTCTCATCAAATCTTAGGCCAGTCTTTAATGTGTAATATGTATAATCGTTGACATGCTAACATATGAGACTTAATGTATCAATTTCAAATAAAATACCTTCCCTGTAATGGGTTTGTCGAGAGGACAAACTGTTGTATCAATTTCGGCGTATATCTGGAAATGAGGCATCGTGGCACGCGACGCTCCGCCTCCAGAGGCGCGGATCGTCGCCGGTGTGATCACGCACCGCACCGGCTTAACGGGTGGTGATTCAATCTATAAATATTTGCATATTTCTAATTTATATCTTGCACTATAGAAAATAAAAATAAATATTTCAAATTAATAACAATACAAAAGAAATATACAATTAATGTTCACACAAAATCATACCAAATTCTAAGAAAATGACAGTATGCCAGAATTCAATTAAAATATATTGCCTAATACAACATATTTCAATAACATTGGCAAATAAGAAAAAAATGTTTCTAAAAGGGACATCTAGTCTTGTCTGATGAGACAAGACTAGATGTCCCTTTTAGAAACATTTATTTCTTGATGACCTCATCTCCTTTGGGTATATGATTTAAAAATGATGTTATATTTAAAGTTTAATATTTATTTTATTGATAAAAATAATAGAGATCAGGTATGTTTTAAAAAAGTTTGTCTAATTTAAACACAAAGTCTTGATATTGCACTGACACAGTGCCTTGGCACTGAATTGATGTGTAGACAAACAATAGATACAAAATATCACTAAAGTTGGCTAAAAAATATAAACTGTAATACCTGTCGATTTTGTACAAAAATCTGGCAGTTCACATTCAGAGGTTTGTTTAGGAATGATCTCTTCATATTACATTTGAGAATGTACATTATATTAACAAACACCCCATGGTATGTCTCGAGAAGTCCAGGGTATCCAGGAGACACTGCTTGTCTAGCCCTCAATGGCATCTCAAATGGTATTTCTGTTATTCCAGTAGGTATCTTACCAGGGGGCACTAGTTCTAAGTTAGTGTGAATTAAGTTTGTGGGCTGGAGACAAGAGAAATGAACATGTTTCTAACAACTAAACATTTAAAATCTTTTTTCAGAGCTATTCATGTCATCCCAAAAGTAAACTTTGGAGCTTGCATTTTGCTACCAATTATTATAGCAGGAGTAAATTTCTGTACACCTCCTGACCTCCTCAACTTTTGAAATGCAAGGAGTCTTTATTTGCTGTCTATAAACTAACAAAAGAAATCAATTAGCTACCTTTTATGACTTGCTAGCTGAGGAACTGTAGTCAGCCAATCCTTGTCCACAGCTGCATATAGGCCTCTTCAAGTCTGTGCCACATATTTGGCTTTACCCATTCAGCCCTAATTGTCAACCTTTAACAGGTCATTAGGCTGGAGGCTGGGCTACACTATGTTTTTTGAGATGCTGTTTTCACTTCAGGACCTATTTCACCCATCGCCCATATACCAGACAAAACACATGAGATTAACTGCTTTTAATAAGTATTTCATCTAGCATTATAAAAATGTGTTATATTTGTTTAACCTTGTTTTTTACAATAAAATTAATTGACTAAATTCAAGTACAACTCAATGGTTAATAATTAATAGAAGATAATTGATACCTTCATGCTGTTGGAGAATGCTTCAAATATGCCAACATTTTTGGAGTTGATTTGTAAGTGAACAGACCCTTCCAATGTCAATGTGAGACCTTCGTGACGTACGTCACTGCTGCTGTCCACTACCACTACACCGGCTATAGTTTCCTGGTAACAATAACACACAGAATGCGTAACAGGGCGTAACTACACAAAATATCGAAATAAAACTTTTGATTTTAACTAGATGGCTAGTGGTGTTTTAAGGCCTGTCTGATGGATTACTTCGTGTGTTCTACAAATATATGGCTAATTTGTTAAGAGCTAATTCCTGTGCATAGCAAAAACAAAGTTTTTACTTGCTCCTGTTAAGTTTATGCAAATGGAATAACGCATTCTGATAATTAAGCTGACTACATATAATAAATTATTTTGGTATAATAAGTACTATCTTTACGAAGTATTAACAGAAATAATGAAGTACTTTATGTAAAGTGACATATTAAAAATACTTACGCCCTCATGATAGACTTTACTGACTCGTTTAAGATTAACTGTTAAATTAACGGACATAATAACTTATACGAAAATATTTCTTATCTTTGTAAAAATAATTATTAATAGTACTATTCAGTACATACATAGAATAGGTAATAGGTAATGTATTTGTTTTTAATTGGAATTTTGATTAAAATGTCAGAATCAGAACTGTCAGTTCTTCTTCCAAATGTATCGTTTTTTAACACTGAAGTATAAGTCCATGCTTTTTAAATCCTATGAACTAATAGCACCCAAGGTGTTGAAGCCAAGAATAACCAAAAATATATATCTAATAAGGACAAATCTATATTTATAAATTTCAATAATATTTTGAATATTGCCAAAATCAAAGATGATAATCGTTATGAATGTAGTAAGTACTAATGTGGATAAAATACACGTGCTGGATTTATACAGTATGAAATTAAAGTCGTGTATCGTGTATAGGGCAACTTTTCATTCCACGGTGTGTAGCAACACCATTTCATTGATGTCAAAACAAACTTCAAACAATTCAAATGAATGAAACTTCAAAATATCAGTTTAAAATATATGTCCGCTGTTGGCGGTCGGTAAATTTGTTTCGTATTGAAATAATTTACGATAATTTATTTATTTTGTCCTGTTTAATATATTATAATAGTGTTTCAATAAATGTAAAAAAGTGTTCTCGTTTGTAATCATAATTGTGATTGAGCATTCGATTCGAACAAGTTATGCCGTTTAGGTTTCCGCGAATGGATCGATATCAGTGTTGAGTTTGGTGGAAAATAGTCTCGGAGGAAGGGGTTGTTTGAAGATGGAGAAGTCGGCCCGGCCTCGGACTGCGCTCAACGAGTGCGTCAAGGTGGTGGTCAGATGCCGGCCGCTTTCACAAAAGGAAAAAAATGAGGGTTACGAAGAGGTACATTTCGTTTTTATTTGTTTATACTGGCAGAAGTCAGGACTGCGCGGTCTTGGTGCGTCGACTCGTTGCGATGCCAACACATTTGATAAATATATTCAATACAATTTTATGACTATAAAATAAAAACTTACACGAAAAAGTGGATTTGGTTTCATGTTATTTTCGTCTACAATTTGAGTTTAACATTCGGTAGATTTCGCACGTATTAAATTTTTTCTTCTGCGAAGAATATTAAGGTATAAAGAAAGGGTTACAATTAAAATAAATCTTTGCATTTCCAGTTATCACAATAGGGTTCATTAATAAATTAGTCAACAATGAAATGTGGCTTGGTTTCCTGCCAGCCATTCATTGATTCTATCTTGCTACTTATGCAAAATAATATATAAGTACCCACATGAAATTATTTTACTATAATTGACATATTTTTATAAATTGGATAATGATTCCACTTGAATTTCATAAATTTGAGGATTGCTTTATTAATGTATTTGTAGATTATAATTACACCAGCTAGTATTTACAATCTGCTGAGTAATGAATGAAGTTCTGGTGCAGACTTGGGTTGAAAGCCATGATTGTAAAAGTTGAAAATCTAATGTAATTTTTTTATGGAGCCTTAGCACCATGATTACTTTAAATTATTATCACAAAATTATTCATAGACAACTTCTGTCTTTTGAAGATTTTCTTTTATACCATTCAACTCATTGAACCTTATTTTAAATTAATTTTCTTATCTGATGTGTGCATAAATTGAATAAACAGCACAAATGTGGGTTGTGCAAATAATTCTTATACAATATTCATTATGTTTTTGCTTATTGTAGTAATTCTAAAGTTAATTGTTACTCTCACTTAAAGAAACTATTTCTAGGTATACATATTTTAGATTAATATTGTTATTAAGTTTACAATTCTTTTTATATTAATTATGGTTCTGTATAAAATATGTTTAAAATATCAAACCACTTTTATAATTATATAGGTAAAACATTTTTAAAAATAAAGTATGTGTTGATGCTATTATTTTAATAAGTATTTTAAATAAACTGTAAAGTATGCAGTACATGTAATGAATATAAATGAATATATTGGATCAATTCACACAATATCTAGATGGTGTTGTCTCAAAGTATAGCACTTGTGTTATGGGTACTACACAACTAATATACTACTTAAATATACTTTTTTGTTGATCAATGTTAGCAATTACACCATGGAGGTTGTCGTATAATAGCTTGTAGTATTTCAACAAATGATTATCCAGTGTTAATGCACACAGTCCACATGGTGCAAGATCCCTTTCTCATATTCAGTGATTCAACATTCTAAAATTATATAATAATGTCATAAATTTCTTTTTGCATTACTAATAAGAAATCGAATATATTTATATTATTCTATACCTACAATGCAAAACAGCATAGAAATAACTTGATACCTCCTTTGTTAATACAAAAATGCAAGTCTTTTCCTTATATTTATGTTCTAAAAAGTGAGCCCCGTTTGTGTTGAATTAATTTTATGCTCTATATAATTAAAAAATATAAATAATGTATGCTAATATATACTTGGCTACTATGGCTTACTTTTATATGTCGTAATGCCGGTGAGGGTCACTGGTTTGATTCCCATCCTGAATCTATATTTATTTGGTATGTGTATAACATAGATTTATTTACAAAAGAAAAGTGTATCAGTTTTCTAGTACCCCTAAGTGCTCTGCTGCTTATTTTGGGACAGGATGGTGCTGTGTGAATTATGACCATACATTTAGAATTTTAGATATTTATATGTTCATTATATATTGAAACAAATAGCTTGCATGGTTTAAGATAGAAAATATTCAAGTAACAATGGCATTATCCCAGTTTATAAAACAGTGAGCTGTTCAGTGAATCATGTATTCTACTTTAGATTTGTTTACATTATGATCTAATGCTTGTTACTCTTATTAATTTCTGGCCAGCTATCTGTATCAGCTAAGTATATTTTCCCTAATCATTTAAACCCTTCCTATAAACTGAAAGATTTGCATTAAGTGTGGGTTCAATTTGGACCTTCACTAACCATGAATTTGTTAAAAGATACAAATCGAAATTGTGCGGCTTTTTACATACATATGTATGTAGGAGATATATATATACCCAGACCAGACCATTATTTGCCATCATTATCAAGCAGGCACCAGTCTGCTCTGACATAATTGGTGGGCTGGCACTCCCAAGATATGCGCTAGGGGGTGAGGTTTTTGACCCCTCAATGCTCTCTTTGTTAATACAGGAATTAATGCGGATTGTGACGCACGCACATGTCCTCTCCTCGTGTCTAGTACCATAAACGCCCTGCTGCTTACGCTGACTAGAAGGCGCTGTGCAAATTGTATCATCATCATCATAAGCCTATTTGAGTGTGAACTCGAGCAGTGATGCTCAACATAGGGCTGTCTCAAAGCATGCCATAAGGCCCTACCTCTAACTCATCACATTCATTCCTTGTCAGCCATTTTACGCAAGTTGAATCTATGCCTGTCTACTGGGCGTCTTACACTACGTTTAGCGAGACACGGTCTTCACTCAAGAAATCGTTTACCCCATCAGATCTACATCCATTATTGGTTCTATGACAGATATATAATATATATTATATAACACTCTGATTGTTCTGTGACTGATTCTCTGACTGATCATTTCACTAAGAATGTGATCCTTCAGAGAAACCCCGAGCGTGGTCCTCTCTAGATCTCGCTGAGCTTGGTGGACCACCAGGATCAGCCCTATCGATCGTGTCCACGTCTCAGTGGTCGTCTGTACGTCATTACCGGTTGTTGCATCGTTTTCTACGGAGGCATAGAATTAAACCAAGACATCTGACTTAGTCAAATTATAAGGAATATACTTATATTCTGTAACAACTTTGAGGGGACCCTGCTGTCAATACAAATTGTATATACATACATACATATAATATTTATACTGTGAAAATTACAGATAATAAATATCATACTAAAAGAAATAAAATTGAACAGGGTTTTCTTAAAATGTATCATTTGGTCGCGTTAAGTCTCGCTTAAATCGCACGTTAAGACAGTGCTCGCCTAAATATGCATACTATACTACAAAAGTTATCCACCACAGTAATAAGAATTCAAGTTGCTAACTAGTTATAGCTCTCAAGGATCTCCAGACGCAAGGAACGAGAATTACTCGCTTAGAACAATAGGGACTGAAGGAGTAGGCCACCGGCCACCGGCGCCGCTGGTCGGGTTCCGATACGCCAGCTGGATTGGATGACGCAATATTCTAATGACACGACATGCGACACACACATGTCACGCCTTTGATTGCTAAGTAATTACACCCCCCCCCCCCTCCTTCCCCCTTCTATCATTATAAAATTCTACAGCAGTGCTATAATAACAGATTTTATTTAATAAAGGAAACAAATAGAACAAAAAGAGAGATTTTATGGTTAATGCATAGAAATCTTATAATGATTCAACAGGCTGTCATGAAATCGTCGTTTCTATCTGCAATCTCTAGTGGGGAACCCTAAAATCTTCTTGCGATTCATCTCAGTTACATTAGAACGGTGTATACCCTTCTAATTCAAAAATGAATTCAATTTCAAAGAATTGAAAATGTACTGTGAATTCTCAGCTAAACATTGCTACAGCGCTAAACGTATTGTGAATCGGTCTGGATGCCCTTTGACGAACCTTTCGCTGAACAAAGAGCTATAAGAAAATAAAGGCGGCTGAGTTTGGTTATGCAGAGGCGACGACTGTCAGACTGAAATCCCCTGATATACGAGAGAGAAGATTAGATAAATAAATACATATTTTTACATAAACATCCAGACTAGGGAAATACAACCCTGCAGGTGTCACAACTTGTAAAAGCAGTTGTGATACGGAGGTCGTCGAAATTTATAAACGAGTAAAACCGCTGACGGTTTAAATATAAATAATACAATTACAAATATATAAGTAATACGATATACATGTGTATATCGTAAATAATAAACAAGTTTATCTTAGATATTTTTCTTAAATATCCCCTATATGGGACAGCCGCGAGTTTGCGGTGCCCCTAGCGTCGCAAATATCCACAGGCGACGGTAACTGCTTACTGTTTAATCCTTTATCTTCTATATAAAGAAATTAGGGTTCCTTTAACCTACCATTAAACTAGTTAACAAAAATACGTACTGAACATTTCGGGACGGGACTGTGACTATTCGACGCGGAATTTTTCGTAGACGGTTCTAGGCTACTTGCTTTTTGGATTCCATTGACCCTTACTCATTTTTTTTTCATTTACTTGTTTCTGTTATTCGTAGTATTCTCAGCGTAGTATTCGGGAATTGCTACTGAAATTTTACTAATTAATTAATTTTAAGTTATACTATATATTGTTGCAAGAGACAATTAGGAGCAGAACACAGTTTAGCGTCATATGTCAACAAAGACCTTTGCTAGATGATCTGTGGCTAAATATGGAGTTGTCCGTACACGGAGAACTCGACTCGCCTATTTTGTAAAAACATTCTAGGTTGTATAAAATTATTGCAATTCTTTTCCAACTGAACTATGACGCATTGACATTATTACAAATAATGAAATACACAAAAATAAAATGTTTCCTGGCAAGGGTAATCATTCTACTTGCGTCCAATAGAGCTGAGCATCAATCACAAGACCAGTTAAAATGGATCATATTGGAGAATTCCCTTCCGGTCGTACACACATCCCTTTTTTGTTGTCATGGTTGGCTCCAGCGTTCGCTAATGCTTGTGACAGATGACACTGTATCCTTGATCTTTAACGATTGTGAATGTCGTACGTAATCCATTTTTCATCTCTGGTTATAAATTATTTTCAGAAATAGCTCGTTTTCGTACCGTGTCAGCAGCGCGTCGCAGATATTAATTCAGTCTCTCATGTTTTAAACGTTTAACTCACGGGGAACCCATAAATGAAGCTTCTTTTTGTAACCAGCTTGGTACCATATAAATGTTTCGAAACAGTTTTATAGCATTGACTATGCTTACTTTCATAGCAATATCGACCCTGTTGGTATGTTATCTTAGTGCTAGTAGACAGTAGAACTAACAATAAGCTCCAAAATGAGAATAATGTTATTATAAACATTAAATACTATTGTAGTACTACTACATAAATAAAAAGTTTCTATATTTCAATGTTTATAAATTACCTCAAATAGTTTTAAAATCTCTCCTTCGCCGAAATGTGACTAGTGAATAATAAACGTTGTGCATAGACGAATAGGCGAGCGATGCGGCTCCTCGGCCACGGAAGATTAACTGGCAACAAAGCGGCAAAAAACACCCACGTACCTACAAATTGAAGTTTGATAGGTTTTTTCTATACCATCTTTCCCCTTTGTTAAGATTTTGTATTGGATTTTTTTGTCGAGGAGAAACTTAACCGAAACAGCTCCGCCGTTGCAATGTATTTGCCACTGAAGGAATTCTGCAGGTTGGAAATTTGAAATCGGCCTTGAAGTGCATCTGATTAATGATCTGATTATTGGGTAATTCTTGTTTCCCCCGAGCCATGCGATTGTGAAAATGGCGCGCGCTGCACATCATCATTTGCCCATTTCACGAGTAATTTAACCATTACACGATTCGAGAATTGCTTCACCAAATGGTTGTTCTTTCACACATTTAATAGGCAACCGGGATTCAACGCATAAACGCTTGTAACGACAGATGAAGCGATGACATAGGTTCGAGTAGAGATATCCTAGAGAAAGAAATCGTTCGTTTAAGAAATAGAATCAGTGTCATTTAATAATAATAATTAGTGTATGTGATCTTTTTTGGGCAGACCAGGCAACACCAGGGGCACTGAGAATACACTGCTATCCGCGTGGAGGTACTGGAACCTGGGTCACTAATCCCGGAACACAGCGCAAGGTTATTATGGCGGCATACTTGGAAACCAGAGGTGGTTGCCGTCCAGACTAGTGATGAGCAGAGCAAGACCAAGACTTACTCATCACTAATTCCTAAAAAGGATTACCATAACGATCTTTGGATCGAATATAGACATGTTAAAAGTAGGAAATGGATTGAAATATGGATTTTAGATTTAGATCGAATATTGAAAGCCGCCCTTTGACAGCATTCTTGTCATCATCATCATCATTTCAGCCGGAAGACGCCCACTGCTGGACAAAGGCCTCCCCCAAAGATCTCCACGATGATCGGTCCTGCGCTGCCCTCATCCAACCTATCCCGGCGATCTTGACCAGATCATCGGTCCATCTTGTGGGGGGCCTACCAACACTGCGTCTTCCGGTACGCGGTCGCCATTCGAGGACTTTTCTGCCCCAACGGCCATCAGTCCTTCGAGCTATGTGCCCAGCCCACTGCCACTTCAGTTTTGCAATCATCCGGGCTATGTCGGTTACTTTGGTTCTCCTGCGAATCTCCTCATTTCTGATTCGATCTCGCAGGGAAACTCCGAGCATAGCCCTCTCCATTGCTCTCTGAGCGACCATGAGCTTTCTCATAAGGCCCATAGTTAGCGACCACGTCTGCGTTCCGTATGTCATCACTGGCAACACACATTGGTTAAAAACCTTCGTCTTGAGACACTGCGGTATTTGGGACGAAAAGATTTTACGGAGCTTCCCGAACGCTGCCCATCCGAGTTGGATTCGACGAGTGACCTCTTTCGCGAAATTGGACCTGCCTAACTGGATCGTTTGACCCAAGTAGACGTATTCGTCAACAATTTCGAAAGTACAGTTCCCAACTGTTACGGGGGTAGGTGCGACATGGACATTAGACATGATCTTCGTCTTGTCCATGTTCATTTTGAGACCTACTCCTTGGGAAGCTGTATTGAGGCCATCAAGCATATGGCTTAAGTCTTCCATGGTTTCAGCCATGATTACGATATCATCTGCGAATCTAAGGTGAGTGATGTACTCACCGTTAATGTTGATGCCCAGTCCGTTCCAGTCCAGAAGCTTGAAGACATCTTCCAACGCAGCAGTGAACAGCATCGGCGATATGACATCGCCTTGTCTGACTCCCCGCTGCAGTCGGATAGGCTTCGAGTTCTG
This sequence comes from Malacosoma neustria, assembly GCA_963693495.1. Classification (NCBI taxonomy): domain Eukaryota; kingdom Metazoa; phylum Arthropoda; class Insecta; order Lepidoptera; family Lasiocampidae; genus Malacosoma; species Malacosoma neustria. The sequence goes on along the minus strand of OY856391.1, from coordinate 16,139,597 downwards.
ATCCTGGAGACGGACTGACATGGTGGCGTTTTCATACAAACACTTCAACGCTTTGATGTATCGATAATCAATGTGGCACCTCTGGAGAGACTGAAGCACCGCCCAGGTCTCGATCGAATCAAAGGCTTTCTCATAGTCCACGAACGCCAAGCATAGTGGCTGGTTATACTCCTCCGTCTTCTGTATAACCTGCCGCAGCGTATGTATGTGGTCTATGGTGCTAAAACCTTTTCGGAATCCGGCTTGTTCGGGAGGCTGGAAGTCGTCAAATCTGCGCGCGAGACGATTCGTGATGACCCTTGAAAACAGCTTGTAAACATGGCTCAGAAGTGATATCGGTCTAAAGTTCTTCAAAAGGGTTTTGTCGCCCTTTTTGAAGAACAGCACCACTATACTTCCGTGCCAGGCCTGCGGCGTTTTGCCATCGAGGATGACGGAATTAAATAGCTTCTGGAGGATTTTAAGCACAGGAGTACCACCAGCTCTCAGAAGCTCGGCTGTAATTCCATCATCACCCGGCGCCTTGTTGTTTTTAAGCTGTTTAAGGGCCACACTAATCTCGTACAGACTGACGTCTGGGATATCTACGGTGTAGTGTCGGGTTAATTTGGCTCTTGGGTCTTTAGCCTTGTTGTTAACAGGTGCCCGTGTGGTCGTGTATAGCTGTCCGTAGAACTTCTCGACTTCCCTCAAAAGTTCGGGTTTAGACGAAACGACCCTGCCGTCGTCGGTCTTCAGCTTCGTCAGTTGGCTCTGCCCAATAGACAAGTCTCGTGCGAATACTTTAGAGCCCTTGTTACGCTCTATAGCCGCCTTTACACAGTCTGTGTTATGGCGGCGGATATCGCGAGTCAAGGACTTGGAGATCTGTCTATTTAGCTGCCTATACTGGGAAGCATCGTCCGGGGACTGAAGGGTCATTTGACGTCTCACATCCATCAATTTGAGAGTAGAATCTGAGATTTTTCCGGTTCTTTTTGAACGGCTGGCCTTGAAGAATTTAGACCCGGCCGTTTGAACAGCTTCCACGAACCTGTTATTATACTCGTCCACGTCAACGCAGTCACCGAGGCATTCGAAGCGGTTTTGCAATTCGAGTTGAAAGTTTACCGGGTTTTGGATCTGTATGGGTGCAGGTCGGAGCGTAGACTTCACCAGTCGAGACCTCTCCAATTTTGGATTGATATTCAATGTGCCTCTTACTAAGCGGTGATCACTCCCAGTTTTCACCGAATTGATCACAGAGACATCATTGAATATCTGTCTTTTGGTCGACATAATGAAGTCAATCTCATTTTTGGTGGCACCATCGGGACTAATCCAAGTCCATTTGCGTTGTTCTGGCTTCATGAAGAAGGAGTTCATCATATACAGGTCCTCCTTCTCCATGAAGTCGGCCAGCATCTGGCCTCGGGTGTTCCGATTTCCGAACCCAAATTGCCCCACTCTCAACTCATCGCCGCTACGTTTCCCCAATTTTGCGTTGAAGTCTCCCATGACAACGTTAAAGTGGGTTTTAGAAGTGTGGATGGCTGTTGAGATGTCCTCATACATGGCTTCCACCTTCTCGTCAGGATGTGTCGAAGTCGGAGCGTAAACCTGAATGACCTTCAACGAATACCGTTTGGTAATTTTGAGTATTAGGTACGCTACCCTAGTCGAAACACTCCCCACCTCAGTAACGTTGTTCACAAGAGACTTGTGAACGAGAAACCCGACACCACCTTGGGACAGTTGGTTGCCCTCCCGGAAGTAGAGCAGATTTCCGGAATTTAGGATTATTGAGTCCTCTCCCTGTCTTCGGACTTCAGATAACCCCACAACATCCCATCGCAGTCTGCTCAAAACTTCCTCCAGTTCCTCCAACTTCTCGTTGGTCCGCAGTGTCTTGACATTGTATGTTGCCAGGGCCAAAGGTCGTCGTTCTTGGTAGCGAATCCGAACCCGGGGATTCTTCGCACCCCCTGCCCCGTCGCTTATGTGGCTGCTACCGTGACCACCACGAACGGGGCCGCCGGGGACTAGGGGCCGGGGCCTGTGTGTATCTGTCATTTTAGGGGGGGGTTTTGCCATAATCGCCACGCTTGGCAGGCGGGTTGGCGATCGCAGTATTCGCAGTTGGTGATGCTCTCACGGAAAGATGCTGCTGCCCATCCTCCGTTCTTTCTATCCCTTACTCGTCTCTTACGACACCCACGGGAGGAGATGGGGTGGTGCTATTCTGGTGCGACACCACACACTACAACAGTGACAATAAAAGGTAGTAATTAATGGGCAACTACAACATAGTTTACAAAGTATTCCAATTTCACACAACTATTTTTAAACTCTACACATATATATGAGCGACACCAATAAAAAAATTCCAATAAACTAAAATAAACGATAATGATCCATTATAATACATGATAATGACAGTTTGATTTGTATTATCTTTATAAACACTATTATTAATGGAGTATGTTTTATAATAACTTATCTAAATTATAGTATAGTCTTGAAATGGGTTATATTTTCAGATTTCAAACGTTCAATCACACACATAATTATTAAAATAAGTAGTAAACGATGCGCTATTTTTTTATACCTAATATAGCATAAAGATAAGATCTGCTGATCTCCATTTATGAAAATCTTCCTCCTCCTGCCCTTATCCTACATTATATAGGGTCAGCACAACATGTTGCATGTTGCAATAGTTATGGCTTAGTTTTTACAACCGCCCCCTTGCCTGACGTTAAGCCCTTTTTGGGGAAAAAAAAATCAGTCATCCTTTTTATTTAAATTATTTTCTGGTTTCACATTGAAAGTAGGAAACGAAATTTCGTTGTTAGTCATCTAACATATCCTCAAGCTACACTTTTATTGGTTTCTTCTTGAACAAACAACATCCGAGTGTTGGTTTGGATGTGCAGGGTGACACTTTTGCTGGGTCGCCGACTTTTACGGGGTCCGTGCACAATCACATTCGACAACTATGTCACGAGAGCTTCTAAATAGGAAATTCGCAGTGTCAAGCGTCTTCGATTGCTCTTAGCATTCTTGTAGGTCCTATTATTTAAACAGTGGTAAAGTTTACTAGTTTTTATATTCAGTGTTAAAATCTAGTGGGAGTAAATTGGAAATTCCAAAGGTAAAAAAAAATTGTTTCCAGAAGAAGAGCATATTTATGTTCGAATTATGATAAATATTTTAACTCATAATTTCAACGGAATTTAGTTTTAATCGTTTATTTTCGCACATTTGGTTTTGGTCTTGCATAATAAGGCTTGGTTTTGGTCTTGGTTTTGTTCATTCGGTCCAGCCACCTTTGGTCTATAAGTATGCCGCCATAATAACATTACGTTATGTTTCGCCATTAGCGATACCTCCAAACAGTTAGTAACGTGTTCGCGGTGCCCAGTGATGTTAGACGTACCAATTTCTTGGTATACATACCATTTTTGGAGGTTTTGTACCATGTACCAACTAATTATTATCCTGATACGCAAAAATACCAAGTTTTTGACATGTACCATAAATGAAAATTTTTGTTTTTGCTATTTTTATGGACAAACTTCTACCATTGTTTAATTAGTAATGGCGTTATTGTTTATAGTTAATATTAATTGTTTATACTAATAGTTAGTTGTTGACACTTTATTTATATTAATCTTATCAGAGATAGCGCAAACAGGCCATGTCTCACAGAGGTAAATTTGAAACTTTCGATCAGAATTTTCGTCCTGTTGCCGATACCAACAATTAAAAATTTTTTTTTTTAGAAAATATGTATTTATTTTCTTTTAATAAAAAATATTTAAACTGTCATTAAATAGTATTATACTCTGATATTAGTAGTTTATTTATTCAAATTTTTGTGAGAGTACCAATTTTTAATTTAAAATACCAGGTTTTAGCGACATCTGTACCAAGTTCATTGGGCAACTATCTAACATCACTGGGGGTGATGTTAGATAACACTCACTATTAACACTATTAAGTGGGCCGTCAGCCTGTCCGCTGTTTCTCAGCAATTTAAAAAGTTTTGTTTGAAATTTCTGCATTAAATATTATACCATAACGGAACTGGTGAATGAAAGATGGATACCACGATGAGTGGTGCGGGTGCCGAAATGGTGTATATTACAGCACTGTGGTTAATAAACTGAAAGCGGGCGTGCGTCGTGAGCAGTGCGCACGCGCATCTATCCGTGAAAACCGCGTTCTATTTGATTTCCTTCCACCACGTACTACGTTGCCGGCAGTATTTGATACGTATGCTATTGTGTTTCAAGGCTCCTTGCTTTCTGCTACAATGTCTTTAATTATTATATTCAAAATATAATTGACTTAATACAAAGAGAAGAGATATTCCGTATTATGGATATATTGATTGACTATTAAAAATACACTTGAGAGGTTTTATTGATAAAAATTGTTAGTATCATTTTTCGAATGAAACTTTTTAATAATAAGCTAAATCCACTTTTTATAGTGTATCAAATTGCGCGTTATTACAATTAATTTATGTGACTATAAACAAAAAGCGTTTCTCATTTCATACTTAATCAACTAGAATTATTTGAATAGTGATTTTAAAAAGCAGGTTTTATTTAAAATTTGTATTCAGAGATGATTTTGTTGTCGTGAATAGATGAAAAAAAGTATTCTGAAATTCAAATTCATTAAGTTTGTTATTTGGGTTCATGTATATTTAAAATACTTTGATCGTTTTGTGTTGTTCGATTGTGTGAAAATGTAATTTTATCAATAGGTGAAGAAAAACAGAAAGGAGAAATGGTACGAACGGTTGTCGAGCAAGAACCCCGTGGACAATAAGTTTGATGCCCCCTTACAGGTCTGGAAAAATAGCGGGCGCAGGACGACTAACCGGAAGGGAGGACATTGCATATGGGGTTGGAGCACTAACAAACGGCCAAGCCTGTCGCTTACATCTCACTGTATCTGTGAAAATCTAGAAATTGCTATTGAAAGATCGAATACACGTCTAAATAAAATATGTATAGATGAAAGATTGAAAGCAGATGCATTGGGATCGTATGCGATAGCCTTGCCCCATGGTGACAGACGCAGATCTGAATACTGGGCTCGGGACGCGGGCGTTGTATTGTGCAAACTCATTCATTCGCAACACAAACCGGCTCTTTTTGGTTTAGTAAAGCAATTGGCGAAGTATTTGTACGATTTCATATTGAGTCTATTAACTATAACTCATTACATTGATGTTGTTGCGATCCGAGCAACAATTTCTTTGGAGTTATATTTCAACTCATACACTACATTTTATGTTTAAACAGAAAATCTGTAACAGTGAGTGTAGTTGTTTGCGTGCTGTTCATTAAAAATAATTACCAGGAAATAAATATTTTACAATATATAAAATGTAATACTTGGAATACCTTAATATCGTCGAAACTAGGAACTAAATAAAATACAATTAAAACTAAGTGCTTCATCTGTTTTTCAACCGAATCAATAATATGTTTCTGAGTGATGTATTCTGTACCACGCGTGTGGAATGTAATAGGTTTTGTAGCAAATGTTGTATGATGAATTTTGCACAATACAAAACTCCCGTTTACGTGGGAGAGCGGTGGTGGTCATTTACAAGGAAATAACTTGCACTGATCAACACGACTGGCGTATTTATAACACGCGTAGGAAATATAAACATTCATGTTTTATTAATGATTGATTGTAGGCTTGTAGCTAATTGATAAACAGTCGAGATAACAATGAATTGGACGTGTTTACGTAAATTCATGTTTTGCCGGTGACTTCGTTAGGCTTATATGTTCACCTTGCACTAACTATATTTGATATAGTATATTACTCACTGTAGTATATACTATTTTGTAGGAACTCAGTGATTCCGCAAAATATACCCCAATAATTCCCTCCTCTGTGAAAATCTGAGTGGCGCTTGAAGTCTAGACTGTACGTCATCCACTTCAGCCCCCTATTGAGCGCCATCAAAACTTTCCGTTGTGTTTAATTCACTTTTGTGTAGCTCTGTTAAATATCTGACGTCACAAACAAAGCTTCACGTCATTTTCATGACATCTTTTAAAGTTTGTAAAGACAAACTTTAATAAATACTGTTTGATTTTGATGACTCATGTTGTAAAAGATTTATTTCTCTAATATTTGTTTCCTTAAATGTTCCTCATCATCATCATCATCTTAGCGTTAGTCCCGGTTGCCACCCAAACTTTCGTTTCGGTGCCCGGGGTCCGCTTTCCGACTTTTTCTACTCCACTTCGCGCGATCTTCAGCATCCCTGGTAGTGAGCCCATTGGCACGCATATCACCCTTTACAACGTCAAGCCAGCACTTTTTGGGTCTACCCCTCCTGCCGGGGCCCGGCGGAGGCGGCATGGCCAGACATTTGTTTCCCACGTAAGTATCCGGTTGCCGTAAAACATGGCCATACCAACGGAGCCGACACTCCTGCAATTTATCCGCAATGTCACGAACATGAAGACTACCGCGAATGCGGGAGTTCCTAACGCGGTCCTTCCGCGTCACTCCACACATCCACCGCAGCATATTCATCTCCGTGACACGCAGTTCTTGCTTGTGTCGCTCTAACACCGGCCACGCTTCACAGCCGTATAAAAGGACAGGCCTAATGATGGTCTTATAGACCTGTCCCTTCAACTTTACCGGCATCTTGGGGTCACAAATGACACCAGTTACCTCACGCCATTTGGCCCACGCGGCAGCAATGCGTGCCTTGACGTCGCAATCGATGTCACCAGACGCATGAAACACAGATCCCAGGTATTTCACATGGTCCGTGCGCTCGACCGTGTTGCCGTCTATGCGTACGGGTGTGGGATCTGTGGAGTTACAGGCCAAGTACTCGGTCTTCGCCACATTGATCTTCAGACCACCGTTTTCAAGCGACTCCTTCCACGCCTTCACGCGTTGCACCAGCCTACCCCTGTCCGAATCTGCCAGCGCGATATCATCAGCATACATGAGCAACCACGGGGGCTGCTCATGTGAGTTTCTGATGCTGTCTGACAATACGTCTAATACCACGCTAAACAGAAACGGACTAAGGACGGATCCTTGGTGCACCCCGACGGTGATGGGGAAAGGTTTTGTGTCGCCAACAGCGGTCCGAACTACGGAATCGGAATCACGGTACATGTCTCGGATGATCCCAATATAGGCCTCTGGAATCCCTTTGGACCGCAATGCCCACCAGATTATCGCGCGAGGAATACAGTCGAAGGCCTTCTGCAAGTCAAGAAACAGACACTGCAGAGGCGTATTCTTCGCCCTGTATTTCTCCGCGACAGTCCTTAGGGCGAAAATAGGGTCCATTGTCCCGTGACCAGGGCGAAACCCATATTGACATTCCGAGACAGTGCACTCCTGTCGAATCCGAGAGTCAATAACCCTCTCGAAGAGCTTCATGGTGTGGGACATGACCTTTATACCGCGGTAGCTACCGCACTCCTGCACCGATCCCTTGCCTTTGAAGACTGGAGTAATGATACTCAGCCTCCATTGGTTCGGGACCGTACCAGTGAGGAGTGTCCGGTTAAAAAGGTCGGTTAAAGTGCCCACACCACGAGAGCCCATCGCCTTCCAGGCTTCGATGGGGACTCCATCGGATCCAACAGCTTTCCGATTCTTCATGCGGCGAAGACAATTCTGGACCTCTGCAGGCGTTATCAGTGGCACTAGTCCTTGGTTCGGAGGAAGATCTGGCGGCTGCACCTCTTTATGCTGCTTGTTCAGCAGCTCGTGGATATATGAGCGCCATCTCTCCTTCACCGCGAGGTCCTCGCATAACAAGTTGCCCCCGGGGTCTTTTACACAGCGGCACTTGGAGATATCCTGTGCCGCTTTGACCCTGGAGCGCGCCAACTTATATATGAGCTTCTGCCCCTCAGACGAGTCCAACTTATCGTAAAGTGGTTGTAAGTGGTCTCGTCTGGCTCTGGCTACAGCTTTCTTGGTGGCGCGTTTGGCATCTTTGTATGCGTCGCGATCTTCAGGAGATCTGGACGCTTGCCACTTCTTAAAGAGGGCTTTTTTCGCCCTGGTCTCCCTCTGGACTGAGTCGTTCCACCACCAAGTCTCCTTGTCACACTTGCGTCCGCCCTTAGACACGCCAAGCACCTCTCTCGCCGACCCAAGGATAGCCGCCTGAATCCTGTCCCAGTAAGCTTGAACCGGTTCGCCCTCACCTCCGGCGCACTTGTCGCCGATGGCAGAGGCGAACTCCTGGGACTTGACTTCATCAAGCAGCCACCACCTGATTCGGCGTTGAAGGCGGTCGACACATTTGCCTTTGGGCTTCACGCAGAGGTCCATGACAAGAAGACGGTGTTGTGCAGTGAGACTCTCACCGGGTATGACCTTGCAGTTGGCTACTTTGCTGATGTGGTGTCTCCTAGTGAGTAGGAAGTCGATTTGGGTAGCATTCCTCCCGCTCTTGTAGGTGATGAGATGCTCGGGTCTCTTTTTGAAATACGTGTTCACGATGGCAAGGTCGGCAGCCGCACACGTATTGAGGATGTTCTCCCCTTCCGCGTTGCGGCTACCGTACCCAAATCCACCGTGAACACGCTCAAATTCCCCACATTCATCACCCACATGACCGTTCAGATCACCCCCCAAAACGATCCCCTGTGATAATGGGATTCCACGGAGCACTTCTCCGAGTTGATTCCAAAACGCTATTTTATCGGTGTCGTCACAACCGGCCTGTGGCGCATAGGCACTTATCAAGTGGGTAACTACCCCATCGATAAGCACCCTAACGACCATAAGCCGGTCGCTATGACGTTTCACTTCCAAAATGTCGTTCTGGAACTCCTCCGAGAGCACTATGGCAACCCCATTCTCCCCACCAGGTGCACCTGTGTAGATCAGCTTGTAGCCATTCCCAATGAACCGGGATCTGCTGGCCTTCCACCGAGTCTCCTGCAGGAACGCTACGGCCACCCTCCGCCTGGAGAGCACATCGGCCAACTCTCTCGCGCGTCCGGTTAGCGTGCCAATATTCCACGTTGCGAAGCGGAGTTTCCTTTTGGATGGGGCTAGTGTCTTTAGCCGTGCTCGCCCACGGCACGGCAGCCCTAGTCCACTTGTCACAGGAGTCGGGCGAAGTTCCTGCGCGTCGTTTTGCGGCGACGCCCTATCCGTGACATATCTCTTACGTGTCCGAACCATATTATTTGGCTAGTTTTGGTTTTTACGGGAGCGACTGCCGTCCGACCTCCCAACCCCTAGAGGAAAAACCGAGAGGTGCACTTCCTTTGCCGCATGCAAGCTGGCAAAAGAGTAGTCCATCAGTCGCCTTTTACGACTCCCTTGGAATGACCTGGGGTGACCCTATTCTTTTCACTGGCCGGGGTCACACGGCACGTTTCCTTAAATGTTCCTCTCTTAGTAAAAATAGAACAGGTATGTAACTGGGAAGGTGCCGCGTCACGTTATGCTTCTAAGGGATTAATTAAGGAATTTTAGCAACGTAATGTTTATTTATATATTAATTGAATTATGAATATTAAGCTAATTAGATGCTTTATAGAAACTTGGTTATATGAGCATAAAAAGTGGGCGAGAAGATCAATGAAGTCATACTTTTATATGAATTAATATTGGCTGTCTCCACATTTTGTGTTCTAAACAGAATCTAGCACAAACAAGTAATGCAACAGGAGTAGAGGATCCAATGATAAATGATTGTTGAATGCAACAGGTCGTCCAAGTGTGGTCGGACCGCGGCGCTGTGCAGGTATACAACCCGAAGGGCCAGGACAAGCTGTTCACCTACGACGCCGCCTACGACTGCGCGGCTGACACACAGACCATATACGATGAAATGGTAAGCGTGATCACACATAAATAAACCTATATTACCATTATAGTTCCTATGTAATTCACACAACGCCATCTAGTATCAAAGTAAGTAGCGTAGCACTTGTCTTATGGGTACAACTGATATATTTTCTTTTTGTAAATAAATACATATTATATATGTTTATATACATATATACCCAGACGAGAGACAAGTTTACCGAATTGCGTTAGGGTTAGCCGCTACGCCACCGAGGTCGTCAGTCGTCGATCATGATGATGTTTAACCTTTTCCTGGTCAATGCAGTGAATTGACGCTGCGGTTTATATTTTCAGAATTCTATCACCAGAACATGTAGCAGGAAAAAAGATAATAAACGTATTTTGTGTTAGGTACTCAAGCCGATTTATAAAATTAATAATTCCCCTATCATGTTCAAAATCTAGACAGAGTCTGGGAGTTTGTTGTTTAGCTTTTTGTTCTCATCATCATCCAAGCGTTAAATGCCGGTTGCAACCCAAACGCACGGTCTTCGGTATCCTTGGTTACGAGTCCTTTACGCATACCACACCTTACGACGTCAAGCCAGTGTTTAGCTTTTTGTTCTGAGTCAAGTAAATTTTGACAATGTTGATGTTGACAAATAAATGCACTTTTACTTTATCACAAATAAGAAAAAAAAATAACGAGTTATGAATGTATAGTATATTTGATCTATTTTGGATTAAAGTATTTGCGAATTTTTCTAATAATAAAGTATTACATTATACTTCCCTATTAGGTGCTTTGTTTGTTGACTATGTAATCGATATATTGAAGATAATGTTTTCTTTGTGGCAAACACGTCTTGTTTTTATTGTTACATACGTTACCTAGATGACACAAGACTCATTTGTTGCCTCTTCTATTCAGTGCATTGTAAGATGTTCCACTAATTACTGCGCAAACTGATGTTATATTGGAACTTGGAATACATACATACATAATACAAGTTTAATTAATGCACCAATATCTTTTTCAATTTTTTTCTTTTGTAAATTCTTTTTGCGACAGTACAGGCACCGCGAACACGCCGCTGCCCGCTTAGGAGTACAGGAACCTGGTTCACTTATGCCGGAACACAACACAAGGTTGTTATGGCGGCATACTTATAGACCAAAAGTGGTTGCCATCCAAAGGGCTTGGAGCCCTAAGGGCCTACGCAGACATTAGCCGCTTAGATACCGCGGCATTCCAGCGCCTTGCCACGGCGTGACAAAGCACGCCTCGGCAGCTCCTGCTGCCCGATACACTTTTAGTCTTCAGTTGCGTTTGATCAAGTCAAAACGACCGCCGGAGTCCTTGGCATGCCGTTACCTACCCGCAGTACGCCACAGCATCCCGCCGCGGGAGCCTGTGGCGCGTCTTCCAATGCCGTGCAATGAAATCCCTTTCAATGCCACGGCATCATTTTAAAGCATAGCAATTTATGTAGTATTTCTATATCGATACGTTTGAATGTCCATTAGTAAAAAATTAAATCCCTTGCCATGCCGTCTCGGTCTGCGTAGGCCTTAACATGCAGCTAGGGTTATTTTGTCGCCTCTTACAACAAGCCGACCCCAGCCGCAGGGGTTAGTTTTCTAACTCCAACCCTGCACGGAAGAAAATATCTCTCGTCTGTAATAGTATTCTAACATCAAGGATTTCTCCACCACAATTTTACAGTTTTATAATAAAACTATCTAAAAAATACAATATGGAATTATAACTGTAACTGAGCTGCTGCATAATGCATATTTTCTGTACACGCAATAAATATATAAAATATAGTAGATGTATGATTTCACTCTCTAAATTGTAACATTTATAATGAGCAGTATTCGAGTATTAATGCACTCGAGTATAATCGCAGCAATAAGGAGATAATGCGAGTAATTAGCGAAAATGGCCACGACGCGGTGTCCGCCGGTGGTGGCGCTAAGGTCAGGCGGACGCTGCTATTTCATTCAGTTGAGTCTGAAAATAGCCAGCCAGGCTGACGGACCACGTAATTGTAAGCAGTTACTGTTGCCTATGGAGCGATGCTGGGGCATCGCGAACACTGCTGTCTCATAGGGGAACAGGAACCTGAGTCACTAATACTGGAATACAAAGTTATCGTAGTGGCACCTTTTACGACGGGCAGACCCTGGCCGCAGTGGTCTATTTATACCGAAGTACGGTTTAAGATTTATATACTCCTGACGAATTGTGAAGATCCTTAATTATATTATGTACAAGGTAAAATGATGTTAAGTAAATAATAAATAATTAAATACAAAGAAAAATAAAGAATTTATATATGCTGTAGCACAATTACAACCAGTTATCTTCATGAATCATCTACGATAACCAGCAGCTATGCGTTAAACGGATTTATCCATTTTTGTAGATGTCCTGTAAGACTTCTTTAGAAAATCTAGTTTCTTATGTTGCCATTGTCCAATTAAAGGTCACGATTCTAGTTACTACAGATTGTGCAGATATTAAATACTACATCTGTTGTTCTAACGAGTACCACAAAAATGTTTGTTGACCATTTAAACTTAAATGATAAAATATTGTTACAAAAGAGAATCACTCTCCCTTCTGCCCTTTATTGCCTCGCCATTGTTGGAAATGCATACGCTCTCCTTCCAATCGTTTTCTGTTAGCAGTCCTCTGTCATAAGTCATAACACAATCAGTCATCCATAATCGAATGATTTACTTCTAATAACAACAGCAGTCTGCTATATATAGGGTTGCCTGGAAAAGATTGCTTTAAGCGATATGCTCGCCCATTGTTCTATAGTTTATAAGTTTTTTTATCTCTATTATTTTATGTGTTTTTAGTGGAACAATAAAGTTTTCGTTTCTTTTTCATTCCATATACACTACCTAGTCAGGTCATAAGTATTGTCACACAGTAAAAACTTTTCTTTTAGAATGCTGGCCACAAAAAAGTTTATTGAATTCGAATCTCGAATTGTTCATGAAAATAAAAATGTATACTTTTAGAATTTTACTCATTTTTTAAATATGGAGTGGACGCTTAAAGAAGACCGTGTTGCAGTTATTGCGTTGCATCGTTGCGGTTACGCGCCAATTCAAATTTTTAACATACTGAAAAATTTGAATATAACCAAAAGATTCATTTATCGTACCATCAAACGATACAATGAAGACTCTAGTGTAGATGACAGGTCAAGAAGTGGTCGCCCTCGGTCTGTTAGGACTCCAGCAGTGATAAAAGCTGTGAAGGCACGAATTCAAAGAAATCCCAAACGTAAGCAGAAACTGTTGGCCCTTCAGATGGGGTTAAGTAGAACCACGGTGAAAAGGGTGTTAAATGAAGACTTAGGGCTTCGGGCATATCGAAGAAAAACAGGACATCGTTTGAATGCTCGTCTAATGGACCTGAGACTGAAGAGATGCCGCGCTTTGTTGAAGCGGTACGCGGGAAAATAATATCGGGAAATTCTTTTTTCGGATGAAAAAATGTTTACCGTAGAAGAGAGCTACAACAAACAAAATGATAAGGTGTACGCACACAGTAGTGAAGAAGCGAGCAACCGTATTCCGCGTGTCCAACGAGGTCATTTTCCATCCTCGCTCATGGTATGGTTGGGAGTTTCTTATTGGGGCTTAACAGAGGTACATTTTTGTGAGAAAGGTGTAAAAACGAATGCTGTTGTGTATCAAAATACAGTCCTGACGAACCTTGTGGAACCTGTTTCTCATACCATGTTCAATAACAGGCACTGGGTATTCCAACAAGATTCGGCGCCAGCTCATAGAGCGAAGAGCACACAAGACTGGCTGGCGGCGCGTGAAATCGACTTCATCCGGCACGAAGACTGGCCCTCCTCCAGTCCAGATTTGAATCCGTTAGATTACAAGATATGGCAACACTTGGAGGAAAAGGCGTGTTCAAAGCCTCATCCCAATTTGGAGTCACTCAAGACATCCTTGATTAAGGCAGCCGCCGATATTGACATGGACCTCGTTCGTGCTGCGATAGAGGACTGGCCGCGCAGATTGAAGGCTTGTATTCAAAATCACGGAGGTCATTTTGAATAAACTTTAATGTCATAAGAATCTATGTTTTGTTAAGTTCATTTTGGTATATGAATGGTTACATAATGAATAAACTTGTTACAATTATTTTACATTAAACATGTGACAGAATTTATGACCTGACTAGGTATATACAGTCGCTTTCGTTATAAGTGCAACGCAATATTTTTATATTTTATATATTCCTAAATAATATTATTTATGTGTTGTTTAGTAGATCAATCTCGGCATGATACTACAGTAAATGCGGAATGCGGACTTCAATTATTTATTTTTAAATTCTAGTTAGATTGTGCTCATTTCAGTGGAGCGTTAGTTGTAAAAAAACAAGTTGGAGAATTTAGAGCTGTTACCAAAAAGTGAAAACAATTCTCACTAAACGCTGTTTCTCCTTGGAACTCCTCATGAAATTTGGAAATTCAAATCCTTGGTTTCAACATCATCAACGCCGGTGTACAAAATTAGGGTTGACTGGAGAGCAAGGCCAGCTTGTCCATAAAGTTGGCTGCTAACACGACACAAGCAGTGTTTTGTTACGCAGCAACGCTGTGTCCTTTGAAAGGCACATTTTAAACCGCACCTACTGTACCACCCACACCTGTGGTTTTGCGAGGTCGACACCCTTGGTCAATAGTCGGAATCCCGCAGATTAGGAGTCTCATGCGGCTCTTTGGCTCCTCGGCTACGGCTCTTCCGCGAAATGTTTAATCCAGGCATGGAATATTACTTACTATCTATTATTACCGTAATAATGTCAAGGTCAATAATGACAAGGTTGCCGACCACTGCCCTAGGTTCAATCTAATAGCGTGTTATGAAAAATCTGTAATTCCATACTCAAAGATGGGTTTGTCTTCAAGGGAGAGTTCTGAGAAACTGTTTAGAGCGGTGCCTTCATTCTCATTCTGACTTCATATTCCGCCTTAACGTGCAGCATGTGGCTTCTAGCTGAGGTCGTCACTGTGCTACCATCGTAGTTTTACTAAAAAATGTTAGTGATGCCATTGGTATTGTGATCATCTATAGGCGACGCTACCTACATCGCTTGACCATCATCGAAGACTTAAACATATATCACCAGTTTATAAATTAAAAAAAAAACATTTTCAGTGTAATTTTGTAATTTCTCCTATGAGTTGTCTGAGAATGTCACTTAGGCTAAAAGTTTTAAGATTTATTGAGTTCGCGGCACGCAGAATGTCAGTGACGTAGCCAGTAGTCGTGCGCTGTCATATTGTTGCCAAAAATATTCGCATAATCGCGACACCCACGCATTGGTACCGTGCGTTCTTATGCGATGGAATGAAAAATATTTCGCCGAGTAAATTAATATTTAACTATTTGTTAATGTTTAACAAAATAACTAGTTAAGAGTTGAAGAATTATGCGTTATCGTTATTTTAAACGATTTATTTACTAGCTGACCCGACAAACGTTGCTCTGTCATATAAATTAAAAAGAAAAAAGTAGCCTATGCCCTTCTTCAAGGTCCAATCGATATGCCGAAATTAATCAAAATTGGTTCAGCGATTTAGGCGTGAAAACGTAACAGACAGACAGAATTACTTTCATATTTATACTATTAGTATGGATGCACGAGTACATAAATCATCCAATATTATTCTTTGATTAATTTGTGGTAGTTGATAATTATAATTGCAGTCCTACTTTGAGAGCATTAGGTTCTAAAAATACCCTTAAAAATATTAAGACCTGTTTAGCGTTCTTCAGTTTAATATAGTATTATATTGGAGTTATATCGCCCATTTGCTAATTAATATATTATCAGGATAAAAACTATGATGATACGAAATTCTACTTTGTTATCATTTACAGTGTTAACAATATTCGTGACGTTAAATGGTGTTAAATATGATTCATGCGGATTATGACCTCCTGACGAATTAATCTCCGAGACACCCGCCCTGATGCGGGCGTGGGTGTTCACATTCTATATATCTTTTCTGTCACTTTCTGACCTTATTTAGTGAATTTATTTTTATATTCGTATGTATTTCCGAACCGCGAGTAATTTATTTTATAGTAATTGAACAACGCTTTCGTCTATCCAAGAGAACTCGAATATCTTATTAAGAATATTTTAATAATGTTCTTTAAATAGTATGGTCCTAAAAATATTCATTTCTAAATTATTGTAGTATTTTCCTAGTCCCAAGATCATAAGCAGTTAATAGTTGTTAAGCAATAAAGAGCTATCTATATTTTTGCTATGTCATTAAAATAGACTAGATCTAATTTAGAGAGACAATGCTAAGAATACCCCCTAGCACATTCTTTATACCTGCTTTGGACTCCTGACATTCTCATTTTATTTTATTCACATTAATATTTCTTTATTATTACTTATTTATTATTTTACACTGTTCTACCGTCTTTTGTGAAAATATAAAGATAAAAATAAAAGAGTTTCTTTAAAGATTTGTTTATTTGGACAATCAGGTTGTCCAGATGCCACGTTTTGGGCCATTTTTGTTGCACAACGTCAACGGTCCTTTATTATATAATCGCAAGATCTCGTATTTCATGGCGAGCCGAAGTTGCGGGGTCATGTGTGAACGAAGTTAATACAACTTCGGCACGTGCCGCATTACTCACGTTGCCAATTACTCGCTCGGTTCGTTCCACTTTAATGTTTTTATGTTGACGATTTTTGCAGTTTTGTATGTAAACAACATCTTTTCTATGTCTTCATTTTTTAATTTAACAATTTGTTTAGAAGGGTTTATCAAAAATAATATGCATCCTGCATTAGGTATGAAGATTTCTCAAGAGTTTGAGTTTATAGATGCTCTGTTTGCGTACGAAATTCAGCCACTGCCTGCCCCATATATTTCTTAAAAGCCTCAACGTCGGCATGTCGTTTAAAACTGACCCTGTCCTCAAAAACTATCTACAATTTGTAGTCTAAGTAATTAATTTTTATTCGAGACAACTTCTCTCAGATGTCCTTCAATTAGACGATGGCCAGAAAATTCCTATCTCTATATAATACATTTTTTAATAAATGTATAGCTGAAAAGTTTTCGTAAAATTTGTAACAAACAAGTCTGTTCATCTGAGAGCTACGGTGCCGCAAAAACAGGTTGGTTCATATCCTAAACGGGTAACGCGAAGGTCGAAACACCATACGATCATGGTGTCGACGAGGTGTCGAGGCTGCTGTTGAAAACATCCCGCCTACTATACATTGAATCATCCCATCTACAAAATAGATAAATGGCTAATTACCTTGACCTACTGTATGAAGACTAAAATTGGTAAAATATTTTTACTACACTAGTACGGTATATCGTTTAAGGTTATCTCGACTATGTTACTTAGTTAATAATTATAGTAGCATGTATTATATATTCTATCAATTCATTTTGTTTTTAATCTACTTTTTACTTATCTCTCCTCAATCGGTCCCTCATAGCTGAGGATCGTGACTCCGTTTGATTCCGTCAACTAGCTGTCTCCATCGATCCCGTTCTGCAGCTTGGTGGAGTGCGTCGCTGACAGGTATTTTCAGCTCCTCCGCTATTTGGTCCGACCATCGTTTGGGACTTTTGAAGTGAAACTTCTTTAGAATCGTTGTGATTTCAAACCGGATGCAACGAAAAAACGACAGGTAAGAGACACAAATACAAAAATGTGTAGGATGAAGCCAGCAAAGAATGAGACAGAAATATGTATATTTCGGTCTCTCCTATAGTCGCCTGTAATTAGTGAGCCAGAGCGAGAGAGTAAATGTCGGTGTGTATTTATTTTGAAGTATTTCGACATTGTGAGTACAGTTTCCGTGGTGTAGCGGTTATCACATCTGCCTAACACGCAGAAGGCCCCCGGTTCGATCCCGGGCGGAAACAATACTTTTTAAAAAAAATCTTTAAATGTGAGTTTTTAATTATAATCGCCTGTAATTAGTGAGCCAGAGCGAGAGAGTAAATGTCGGTGTGTATTTAATACTTGCTTGTATTTTTGTCGATTTACTGAAGTTTCACTTCTATCGTGTGTGAATCGCACACATGTTTTTTTTTACTTATACATACATTAAAATCAGTGAATCTTTTATTGTCTTTCGAAGGTTAATTCTTCTGGAACGTCTCGTAGCGAACTCATGGACAGTAGAAGTTGGTGCGCAGTTACATATAAACTTGACATTGAGATTTAGAATTGTCTAGTATGTAAATAAATGGTTTATAATAAAATCATCAATTAGTATAAAACGAAGGTTTCTACTTAGTAATAAGTGACAACGTTAGTGGGACCTCGTACAATGGCAGTCTGATTGACATTGATACTGAGTCGAGGACAATGGTCTGGCCTCGATTTTTTCTTGAGCAGCTAATGTCGCGTAGGATGCTGTATTCTGCACTCTTGCCTATAAGCACTATTATGGTCTAGTGATGATACATTGGATTCGTCATGTCTCTCAAGTTAAAATCGGCGGATAGATACGTACGTATAATTTTAGAGAAATATGTTTTATGTTTTCTCTAATCGTGTTTTGATTTTGCTTTGAATTTCAGGGTTGGAAAGCTTAATAGCTTTGATTACTAATGTTAATGAGACTACATATATATAACACATTGATCAAAAAGTTTCCAGACTAAGTAAGTAAAACACAAAATTTTCGCAAAATTCGTTTTCATTCATCGGCATAATTTCCATCTAAGACGATACAATAGGCCCAACGCTTCTCTAACTTCTAGATGTTGTGACTTGTGATGTGACCATGTTTATAGAACGCTTGATCTTTGCTCGCGAAAGAGGCCTCAGTTTCGGCAATGACTTCCTCGTTGGTGCTAAATCTTTTTCCCCGGAGCATGCTTTTCAGGTCTGCGAACAGCCAGTAGTCGATGGGGGCCAAATCTGGCAAATACGGGGGGTGGGGCAGCAATTCGAAGTGCAATTCATGCAATTTGACCACCGTAGCCATTGATTTGTGACATGGTGCATTGGCTTGATGGAACAGTGGTTTTTTTTGCCATGTGGGGCCGTTTGTTCTTTATTTCTTCGCTAAATTGGTCCAATAACGCTGTATAGTATTCAGAATTGATCCTTTTCCTTTCTCAAGATAGTCGATAAACAAAGTACCATGCGCATCCCAGAATACTGATGCCATAACCTTGCCAGCCGATTGTTGTGTTTTTGGTCGCTTTGGAATGCTTCCACCTGCCTCAACCCACTCAGCTTACGAACGCTTTGACTCTGGAGTGTAATAGTGTATGCAGGTTTTATCCATGGTCATATACAGATGCAAAAAATCCGCTTTGTTATGTTTGAAAATGGTTCGGGTTTTTGAAAGAAAGAAAGAAAAATATTTATTTAGGACTACAACATCATCATCATCATTTCAGCCGGAAGACGCCCACTGCTGGACAAAGGCCTCCCCCAAAGATCTCCACGATGATCGGTCCTGCGCTGCCCTCATCCAACCTATTCCGGCGATCTTGACCAGATCATCGGTCCATCTTGTGGGGGGCCTACCAACATTGCGTCTTCCGGTACGCGGTCGCCATTCGAGGACTTTTCTGCCCCAACATACAAACAGATATAAAAAATTAAAAATATAATTGAAGACACTTAAAATTAGTCCTAAAAGGGTTCTACTCAGCATAAACTGGTTAGAAAAAAACCAGCGCTGGTCTTCCGTTAGAACCCGGTAATGACGCCACATAATAAAATCCGGACTTAAAAAGTAAACGAAGTAACATTTATTAACACAAGACAATTCTATAAAATTGTATTAAAATAATTTCTGGCTAAATAATTTTTGGTTTTGGAAACGTATCCTACCGAAAGCGATTTGGAATCAATTTATTATTTATAGTTTTCCTGTTTTTGGTTTCTTTCTTTTTCAGATAAAATTTATTTTCTGTTTATACATAGTATTTAATATAGAAAGATAGAATAAAATAAGTGAGTTGCTAAATCATTAAAAATGCTATAAACAAAAAACAGAAAATTGTGAGAAAAAAAGAGATTTACACACCATACAAGAAATAGATACAATAAAAGAGATAAACAATTACAAATTATATATGACGAAAGTGGGAAGAAGTCAACAAGACTAAATATATAAAATGAAATAAGTCACACACAATGATATGATAACATCTAATTATCAAGTGACTGATAGAATAATTATTAGTGGTATAAATTAACTACACCATAAAGCACTCGTATCAAGAGCTAAATCGACCTGTCCTCGCTGATGTTTATACAGGAATTTCTTTAAGTTAGGTTTAAAATTATTTAACGACTTTAAGTTCCGTATAGGTAGCGGTATGTTGTTCCAGCATCTAGTTGTTAAGTGCCGGAAACTGCCCCTAAACGCAGCTGTATGCTGTTGTATTGTTGCGATCTGAATGGAACATTGACGAGGATCGGCAGATCTTTTGCACATGTAGCGCCATCTATATGTCAGTCCGAGAACTTTTTGATAAATGTAGTATGTATATTATATATATTTATTCAAATTATGTTTAATATAGGAATGTAGATCAATATCCTACCTAATAGATCACATTGCCCCAATATTGAAGTATTTATTTTCATTTTCATACATCTAAAGCTAGATAAGATTAGCATGTGGCTTTGGCTTGCAGCCAAAGATAGCCTTACATCTTTCAATACATCCACGTAATTATGCAAATGAGCCGATGATTCGCTCAGATTGGGCGTTTAAAAGGTGTTATTAATCTCGCTCTATTGGCTTACAGTTAAACTGATAGTCTGCTAACATGAATCAACAGTTTATTTTTTGTGTTTCAGCGCATTTTCGATCAGCTAAATCGTGCCACTAGTTATTTTAATTTCTTGATGATTCTCAATCTTTACCTTTTAACCAATGTTGTGCTTCTTTAATATTTCTTATTCTCTTCTTCAATAATGCTTTTTTGTACCTGAAGGTAGAATTAATATTTTTTTTTATTATAATGATTTCTACTGTTTTATTTTGTATTTTTTTATTGCTGTAGGATACCACCACGTAGCTAGGGTTGTTTTGTCGCCTTTTACGACAGGCCGACTCAGGCCGCAGCAGTCAGTATTCTTTCTCCGCCCCTGCACGGATAAAAGTTTGGAACTAAATTGTTTCTTTGTAATGATGTTTTAACGATATTCAGCCTTCAAATTTTAGATAGCTACCGTATCTATGCCATCTTTAATATACAATCTAATCTTTATTGGCGGCATACTTAAGGCCAAAGGTGGTTGCCATCCAGACGGCCTTGAGGCACCACCACCACTAGGGTGGGTTATTATGTCGTCTTTTACGACAGACCGACCCCGGCCGTAGAGGTCAGTATTCTTTCTCCGCCCCTGCACCGATAAAATATACATATATTGGTGTTTGTGATGCTCCTACCATGCAGTTTGCGTCATACACGTTCCAAGTATTTTAAATTTTTTTATAGTGTGATAAAATTACTTCAAAATATTGTAAATACATTGTATGTATGTATTCTAATATAATAATTTTTTTCAATAAATAAAGAAAATTGCTTTATTTTCCTTAATACCTAGTACAAAGATGTGTAATATTTTTACCATATTTTTTCATACTTCGGTTTGTTGTTCAAAAGCTTATATTTTTACTGAAATCTGCTAATGTACGAATAGTTGTTATTGGGAGTCTCATGGCATCAAATAAATGCTGCGTCGTATTTAGGGCCAAGAATGAGTTGCTGTTCAACGCTACTCCCGAATGTTAATTTACTATTATTTATATCTTACCCTTTTAACGTTTTTATCATTAGGATATGTAGTTTTGGTTTTAACCTTTTTCTATTTTAGCAATGTTTGTCACTGCAAAATACTTTCTTATATTATTTTTTAATAATTTAAACTAAAAGTTGGTGAGTAGTTGCAGCAAGAAGTTGCGTTTTACAGTTCAAATTAAAACATTTTATATTGGTCCAATTTTATATTGGACCTTTTAAAATAAATATATTATCTCAATTAATAGCAGAAATGATTGAACACACAAAAAGTATTCAATGTCATGTGTAATTATTACGATCACACACATGTTTCCTAATTGTACATTGTCCGCGTAAACGACGTGTGCCGTGCTTTGTGGATTGCCTTTGTTTCCGACAGATCGAGTATTTGTTACTGGCACAGTCAAGGCTACAAATGTAGCGACTTCTCACTTATAGTGCTTTTATTTTTCATCGTTCGTAGATTGTTGCTGTAGTTTTTTTTTATTGCTCTGGGATGCAGAGACTAACGGCCCACGTAACAGTAAACAGTTTACATCGCATATGGATGTTTGCGACGCTAGAGGCTCTGGGAACACGGCACTGTCCATATAGGAGTGCTGGAACCTGGGTCACTAATACCGGAACACAACACAAGGTTGTTATGACGGCATACTTATAGATCAGAGGAGGTTGCCATCCAGGCTGCATTACGTTCCGAATTATAACTGAGTGATATTCAAAGTTTGTGTTTTAAGTATTGTATACATCTTCTTCAACTCTACCAGTTGTTACTGCAGCATTTACGCAAGCATTTAACCAATGATGGTGGTATGGTTCTCTTAAATTACTTATTCTATAGGTTATTAATTGTTTATACAGGTACGACCCCTGGTGGCGTCCGTGCTGGACGGCTTCAACGGGTGCGTGTTCGCGTACGGCCAGACGGGCACGGGCAAGACGCACACCATGGAGGGCACCCCCGACCACGAAGGCATCATCCCGCGCGCCTTCCGCCACATTTGGGCGCACATCGAGAACAGCGCCTCGCCCGACGTTACGCATCTCGTCTCGTGTTCCTACGTGGAACTCTATTTGGAAGATATACGGGACCTGCTCTCCAAGGACTGCAAGAAGCTCACTATCAGGGGACAGGTCAGTCGGTGTCTACAATGCATATCTATGAAATACCGTAGCCGTAAAGGCCAAAACTATTACGTTGAAAATATACCTCGTAGATATTTTTTTTTATTTACTGCTATAGACAGAAGACAGGCTGTCACACTTAACCCCTTGACATATCATTAAACACAAAAGTAATGTGTCTAGAAGTACTATTTATCTATCGGTTCTTATGGCGTTCAAATGTAGCTTTGTGTCTTGTTCATCATTTCAGCCGGAAGACGCCCACTGCTGGACAAAGGCCTCCCCCAAAGATCTCCACGATGATCGGTCCTGCGCTGCCCTCATCCAACCTATCCCGGCGATCTTGACCAGATCATCGGTCCATCTTGTTCAAAATACTTTATTTGAATAACAAAATTTTCAAAACAGTTCGGTTCGGTTATTACAATGTGCAATGGTCCTTGGCACTTTTTGCTGCCAACTTGTGTCGCTTTGGGATAATTTGACAATTATATAGTGGATAACATAACGATACTAAGTCGAAAATTCACTATTTTCAGTGTTACTGAGGAGTATTCGAATATAGAACGTACGCCTGATACATGTATAGTCTCATTAACAATTAACTACAGCATTAGCAATCAAAGCTATTAAGCTTTCCAACCCTGAAATTCCATGCAAAATCAAAACACGATTAGAGAAAACATAAAACATCTTTGATTGCACTGTTAACAACAACTCGCAACGGAATGTTGAAGACGTCTGAGACACGTCAATTATTGTTTTGACATAAGAAACAATTGACGTCTCCCAGACGTCTTCGTATGTCAAGGGGTTAATAGCAACCATTTACCATTGCCTATGGATTTTTCCGACGCAAGGGATACTGCTAACACGCTGGCGTCCACGTTGGGAATTGAAATCTAAGTCACATATACCGGAACTGAACACAAGGTTATTATAGGGGCATATTTAAAGACCAAGGTTGGTTGTTATCCAGACTGACTTGGAGCCGACCACCTAACTAGGTTTGTTCTGTCGCTTTTGCGACAGGCCGTCCCCGGCCGCAGGGCTCAGTCTTCTTACTCCGACCTTACTCGGAGAAAGAACCTACTATTATAGTTTTTTTTACTAAAGATTATTTTAATAAACTAATAATAAGTATCAGATGTATATACGGCTGGAAAATAGATCGTCTCTTGATAAAATACATAACGTAGTTTCATTAAAATTTGTAGAAAGTAAAAACTGATTATACCTATACGAATACAAACGTTTATGATATAATATTTGACAATGTAATATGTAACCACTCCGATAGCGTTGTCTCACCAAATAATAACTAAGGTTCAGTTGACATAAGATGGCCTCAACGTCCGAACGGTCAACATTGACGCAACGTGCTTCCCTAAGCTTGCGATTCAGTATTTGTACGCAAAATTACATTTGATTTTACAACAGGTGCGAACTAGCATTCAGACCGTGATTATTACGTGTTATGTTGATTGTTTTCGATGTCGTTGTCAATATTTACAACATATAAAGTAATATAAAGTAGTATTTTTAACATACGATTGATACAGTTGATGTATACATACGCCCAGGTCATAAAAACTACTCGGAGATTATACAAATACTAGCTGACTCCGCAAACGTTCTGCCATATAAATTAAATGAAATTTTGGATATGATATCCGTAAAATTCGTTCTGAGTCAGCATGTATATCGCAAAGTGAGCAACCATGCAAAACTTCAAGTCGGGCATATAGTTTTAGATACCACGTGATGAGTGGTATTTTTTTATTATCTAATTTATTTAGGGGTTTTTTATAAAAATATAAAGTCAGCCCCATGTATTTATATTTCTGTCATATAAATAAAAAAATGGATAGATAACTCATTATTTTACAAAGAAAAAAATATAAATACAATCATAAAAAAACATACATTGATTGAACAAAGGGCGGTCTTATCACGAAAAGATAACCCTCTTTCGGACAACCCAAAAAAAAATACACTTGAAAATCAGTAACTATGCTTAATTTCAAGTCAATCGGATGAATAGTTTTAAAGATTTCGTGATGAGTGGTATTGCGCTATATATACAGGGTTATTTTATATTATTGGTAAAATAAGATTTAAATTAATCACCCTTATCACCTCCTAACGGAAATACGTCGAATTACCAATAACCCTATATCGAAGCCACAAACACGACCGTATAAGGCCACAGCCTGCGACAGGCATACCAGCGTTTATCATTAGAACTATATCGAGATTGTAAGTAGTAATAATGTGATTTTTAAAATGCTATTATAGAAGCGCGATACTCGTGTCGAGGAAGCGAATGTTCAAAGCTAAGTGCATTGTAAACAAGGAAACTACAACAAATTCTAGTTTTAACCCAATAATCCTTCGCAAAGTGATAAAATACAGCACAAACAATCAATTTAGCACGTAGTTTATGAGCAGTCTTGAAGCCGGTACTTTCAGGGTCGCGTTATCTGCGGTAATTGGTCGATAAGGAATATCGATTTATTTTACGATAATACACTTGTGCTTTGTATTGTACGGTTACATATTAATTCCTACTTTTTCTCATATTTCGATATTACCTTTTAAAATATATCTTCATTCACTACTGCCGGTAGGTACCTACTAAGGGCGCGGACCTTCGCTTTAACCACTTCTCTAGCCACCTACCGTAGGGTTTTTCTAAATTAGATCTTATGATCAATACAACCAGAACTGTTTCTACGCGAAGATTTAGATCTACATATCTACATAAAAAAAGAAGCAGTCTTTCTAGAATTTATCTTTTAACTGTTAGGGAAACTGTATCTACATATGTTTGTTATTTGGAAGGTGCGAAGTATATTTTTTTATTAGTTTTTATTTTGTTCCAACATAGTCTTGGTTAAAATATTGAAGTGGGATGTTTTATTGGATTTTCGTCAATGACCTTCCGACAGACTTATTCATAGCCAGCCATAACTTAACGTTAATATAACATTGACGTATCATTACGTAATACATCTCACAATTATTTTCATCCCGTTGATGAATATACGTCAATCGAAATTGGCAAACATCCAGTTTACCTCAAACATTTATTGGATATTTTATATGAAGAGTATTAATTATGCATGATACTTAATATCTATGCATAATATTAAATTGTATGACTCGTATATTGTAAAATATACTCGTTATCTTAAAATTTTGGTTGGCCCTTGGAACTATGTTAATACTTGTCTGTTGGGAAAATTAATCAAATTATATTACATTTCTTTTCCTTTTAATTTTACAAGCTATTTGAAACCTATTAATGGTAAATTCAGTCACTGAAACCCATACTTTTAATTAATAAATTTTAAAGGACTACTGATATGCCTAATATTGTTTCCACTTCTACGGAACGTTTCTAAGACTGCTTAAAAGCGTAGCAAACTGGTAACACCAATCTCAGGAGCTTAATACGAAACTGAGTCTTATCTTTACGAGGCTGGAAAGTGTCGAAGGTCAGAACAGCAATGTTGAAGGTTACACTGAAACAATGGAAATATGCAATAAATTTTATCGAAACAAATGTAATATGTGTAAAGTTGCTTTCACAAAATTAAATGAATGTATAATTAAATGTCCAATCTGTTATAATTCTAAATATAATAGCAGCTCGATGCTAATGCCATACATTACACTGAATTTATATATTTCACATTATTTTACTCTCTTTTATTAAACAAAAACATAGTGTCTAGTATATTTAAGTGCGAATAATAACAGGTATATGATTTTGTTTTATATTATAACAAAATATCTTCTTCGCATTCCTCTCCTATCGGAGGTTGGACAACATCATGGCGATTCTGATTTTGGAGGCCGCTGCTCTAAACAAGGAAGTGGTACTGCAGTTGAATCAGTCTCGCAAAATCTTCAGCCACGAGTGTCTTCTCCTGCCCACGCCTCTCTTTCCGCCAATCTTCCCCTGGATAATAAGCTGGAGAACAAAATATATGAGAACAAATTTATATAGAATTATAATATTAGAAAGCTAATACATGTTTTTACTATATATTGAGTAAAAACATGATAATGCATTATAATCTCTTATAAGTAAAACTTTATTGACCAATACATTTTGCCATAAAAAGGATGATGACAGCCGAGCTAGGTAAATGAACTTGTGTATCGGAAAACCTAGAGCCCATGTTCTAGGGGATAGGGGAACGTCGGGGTTTTTTTAGTGGGTAGTCTCATGGCGTCCCACATACCTGCGACTCGTTTCGGGGGAGACAGTATCGCAAAAGAGTATTTCCTCGAAAAAAAAAAATAACATACATTTGAAAAAGATAGGAAGGTGTCGCTATATTTGTATTCTGTCCACTCGTAAGTGATTTTACATGCTCAATATATATGTAAAGCACAGCTTGAGATGAATAGAGCATTTTTTTAATCTAGTATGATAAGTGGGTCATGCCTTGACCGATATGGTATAGGTGCCTCCACGCTGGTTCGTCATTACCTAATAATGGAGATTCAATGATTTCAAAATATTAGGTACGTAGCAAACTTCTAAAATGCTTAACATATTTTCTTGTCTGGTTTAGATTTTTTTTACGTTGTTCATATTATTCATGTCACCAAAAATGTGTAAACTCTTGGCATACTATTAGTTACCAATTAATTTTGTTTTAAGTCTTATACATTTTTAGTATAACTACAGTAATCTACATAATATTAATATTAAAAATACATTATTTTATACAAATAAACGTTTCAAATAAATTACATTAAAAATATATAAAAAAAACTGTGATTCACTGTGAACGAGGCCGAAGGGCTAAGCTACCGGCGCGGCGGTTAGGACTCTAGAAACAGGAACTCACTCCTCATCTCCGCACTCCTCACTATACGTGCCGAACTCAGGAGGACCGCCTTCTGTACCCGACCCTTCAGTCATTTACCAAGCTTCTCTAAATGCTATTCGCTATTATTACTGTAACTATTGATATATCGCACGCTTAATCATAAACTGACCGATTACGATTTAGGTCTAAAGTGAGATAATATAACGGGCAGCATTGTATCGACGCCCTCTATCGGCCAAACTAAGATTTATTTCGATATCTCTTTCCCACACTGAGTTACCGCTATTTAGTTATAAGTCAATATATGGGATAAGTAGTAAATGACAAAACGTTTTTTGCGATTTCCCAAAAAATAGGATTTTTGAGTTAGGTCAGTTTATAATTAAACGTACGATATACTTTCCAAATGTAACTTTTCGGTTAAATTCTTGAAAATGAAGGCAAATTGCATTTTATATCTAATTAATATTCTAAATTTTTTTTTTAATTTTCTTAACCAATTAGGAGGTGTAACATTTTATTATTATGCTCCGGCAAAGAATTGCAAATACTAGGCGCAAGGTTTATATTATACTTTTTTTATTACACGCTTGTATACTCGTATACAATACCTTTTGGTAGTGAAGAGGTGCGCGTGGCTGCACACCGCAGCCACGTGCTAATTGCGATATCAACACATCATACAACTATTTACACGGTATTGAACCGAACGCGGAAGCTCTAAATATTTTAGGTAAACATTTACAGCATTCGGCTGTTCCCGCTTTCATGTTCACACTTTCTCTCTCGAATTTCGATATTTGGTACAATCTTGCCGAAACACTGTAAGACACCCATCAAATATTTCAAATTATTTTTTCGCTTTCAAAAACAAGGATGAATTAACTAAATTTGATATACATAATTCAAAACTTAGTATTTAGACTCGTTATTTTATAAAAGAAACACGTTAAGGCACGTATTGCTGCCGCGTGGGCCAAATGGCGTGAGGTGACTGGTGTAATCTGTGACCCTAAAATACCGGTTAAATTGAAAGGATAGGTCTATAAGACCATCATTAGACCTGTACTTTTATACGGATGTGAAGCGTGGCCGGTGCTGAAGCGACACAAGCAAGCACTGCGAGTCACGGAGTAATAATATGCTGCGGAGGATGTGTGGAGTAACACGGAAGGACTGTGTTAGGAACTCTCGCATTCGCGGCAGACTTCATGTCCGTGATATAGCGGATAAATTGCAGGAGTGTCGCCTTCGCTGGTATGGCCATGTTTTACGGCAAACGGTTACTTATGTGGGGAACAAATGTCTGGCCATGCCGCCACCCCCGGGCCCCGGCAGGAGAGGTAGACCCAAAAATTGCTGGCTTGACGTCGTAGGGGTTGATATGCGTGCCAATGGACTGACCACCAGAGATGCCGAAGATCGTGCGAAGTGGAGAAAAAAAAGTCGAAAGCGGACCCTGGGCGCCGAAGCGAGAGTTTGGGATGCAAACGGGAATCATCGCTAAGATGATGATGATTTTATAAAAAAAACGCTGCTATATTACATTCTTTGTGAACATGCTTACTAGACATTGTTACTTGGAACTACCCCTTTACTTACATAAATGTAAATGATTGAATAAGAGCAATCTATTGTTGACAGTCCCCTCATATTTCGTACATGGGACCATACTGGATTAGAAGTTTTTTTATTCTAGGTGATCTACGGTACCATTTATATGATATCGTAAAATACAATGACAATTTGAAATTATGTTTATGTCCGTGCGAACTAATTTATGATTAATTGCAATGTAGAAAAGGACTAATTGGCTATACAGCCGACATATTTTAGAATATATATATTATGTTTTTTAATAACTCTATATTCCAGTTTTACTATAAGACACGTGCGCCATTGTACGTAACATTTCATAATGAACGTAATGTTTCATTATGGTAAACATAAAGCCGCTATTTCGCCTGTGTGAATGCGAAGCGCGTCTGAAAACGAAAGTGCTGAATTAAACGAAATTATAACAGTTACTCCAGTTCTCTTTTAATTTATTGAATTATGCGCGACAGTGTTTCATTGTATTTTTACATATTTGAACTTTATACGATTTTTTTATTTGAATTTCTAACCTTATTTTGGAGTATTAAAGTTTAAACTCTTGTGAATCTAGGAATGTATTACTGTAATTTACGTAAAAATTTACCAATTCATTCTAAACTATGTCTTAAAATTATAGTTATAAGGTATATTTTATAATTGAATTATAGTTTGAGTAAAGAAATTAGGTACGAATCGCAATAATGCACATGCTAACCTTGCCAATGCGCGGATGCTGTACGAATGGATTCCTCTCTTTTGTGTTGAACTGTGAAATTGTTACATAAGAGCCCACATTTTTCATGGACGTCTGGCCATCTAAGGAAGAACACTGATGAACACAGTAAGGATGAGTTTCTTGATCTGGGGATGTACAACTTAAAAATATACACATGATATTGTAATTTAAAATTTTATGTAACCACCACATATAAGGACAGGGCTTCCCCGTGACGTTAAGGGCTTTGGTTGTCTTTATAAACGGAATTTGGTTGACTTACAAATAAATTTTTTTATGGTTCTTTCTTGGTAAAGTGTCGCCGAGAAGCACCTTCAAAATTGCGATGAAGTTTTCTCTATAACTGTATTCACTAGTGAGAGTGACACCGGGTTCCAAAGTGCAAGTATTAAATACAACCGGGGTTAATTATTTCGATAACTATCTGTTAAGACTACGTTTGGAAACTTTCAAATAAACCTGGGTGAAATTATTGTTATTAAATTTCGATAAGTACACAAATTAAGCACGTAGTAGCCACGTAGTATGATAATCGCAGATTAGATAGTTTTCCTCGTATTCATTACATAACTAAATTGTCTAGTACTAATGAGGACAATATCTTGAGGAAACCTGTATACCTACCGAGATACCATGTATAATCCGCCAGTACGCCTTGGACAAGCGTGTCTGTCTGTCCCCTAGGCCCTAGAGGCATCCTAAGGGAAAATCGATCTAAACAAAAGACGTTTAAGGCCGACGGTTGGCAACCTGCGACTCTTCGACTTCTTGGCTACGGCTCTTCAGCGAAATGTTGCAGGCATGGAATATCACGTCTTACTTACTATCTGTAATTATTTCCGTAATAATGTCTCCTACTAAAACGAAGCTTGTGTTTAATGGTTCTTTGAATAAATTTCAATTGTGTATTATAAATCTATACATATGTGGCTCTTTCGGATGACGGTTGACGGATGGTTGCCGACCACTGTTATAGGCTGTTATTAATCTTCTTCTAATATATAAAATTCTCGTGTCACAGTTTTCGTTGCCATACTCCTCCGAAACGGCTTGACCGATTTTGATGAAATTTTTTGTGCTTATCCGGTATCTATGAGAATCGGCCAACATCTATTTTTCATCCCCCTAAATGTTAGGGGTAGTCCACCCCTAAATTTTTTTTAAATTTTTTGACATTTTATTATTTATATAGCAGAACAACGTTTGCCGGGTCAGCTAGTATTATATACAAATCGTTTGTACAACGTGGACGAAGTTGCAAGCATTGTATTCTCTCAGTGGAATAGTAAATTATAAAACAAAGATTGTTTACATGCTCATTAGGAATCTACTACCCTTGAATTTCACATGAATTGTGCGCAAAGCGTGAGCTCATCTCGTGCGTGCACAAGTTCACATTTGATTGGTCTCGAGACCTTCATCAGTACATGTTTAATAGTGGATTTTTTTTTGTAAGATTTGAGTTGTTAGCCAAAATTATAATTTATTTTAATAGACGCATAGTTTTAAATAAAATTGATTTTTGAGGAAAATGCCACTGTACGAGTAGACTGGTAGAAACCAAAGGCGGTCACCATCCAGACGCTATCACGTAGCTAGTATCAGTATTGTTTCTTCGCCCCTGCACGGATGAAATACATGCATACTTGTATACAATATGTGCATACTTCACAGCTTAGGCTGTCGTATAGATTGATGTATTCGCCAATACTTTACTAGAAAAAAACATGCTGATGAACGAACGAAGTAAGAAAGCCGCCACCGAAAGTGGAAGCTTTTCTTTGAACCGGTATTTGACGCTAAACACAAATCAATTATATATCATATCTCTACAACCTACTAAAATTCTATGGAACTTTGTCTGAAATATATTATTATTAATATCTATTTGACGATTTAAAAGAGTATTGTATGTACAGTGTAGCGATTTTGTACGCTTGAACTAAAACAATTTATACATAAACCTTATTATTGTTATAAAAAATATTTATATATATTTGGCCCACTGAGATACAGTATTCACTAGTTCAGGGGCCAGTGTGATTTTCTCTAGTCAAATAAGTTGTTTGTACATGATCTGTTGTGTTATATATCTTTTATTTTTAAAATTTATATCTCATGTATAAATAAATAAATTTGCTTCGTAGGAACTAAATGGGTTCTACATCCCGGAGATGACGTCGGTGGTGTGCAAGAGCGCGGCGGAGATGGTCCGGGTGATGCGCGCGGGCAACCGCAACCGCGCCGCCGCCAGGACCGACATGAACGAGCACTCCTCCCGCAGCCACGCCGTCTTCCTCGTCACCGTGGAGACGGCGCACCGCAAGACCAACAGGATACGGTAAGCCATATATTCTATTGATCGCCGTTGGTGGCCACGCAATTTTCGTATTGCATGCAAATCCTATTTTATAAATTAATGATTACTCTAAATGAGAATAGGGAATCACACAACTGTACGAAAGAACTAAATAATGTATAAATTAATAAGTTCATTGAAATAGAATCCACTCTCAAAAGAGGACGTCACAAATATATTTATTTATAAATGTATTGATGTAAGCCTCTTACTTCCGTCTAGGGCTTGTCCTTCGTCGCTATTTGTTAACGATAAAACACATTGTATTAACATAAATCTTAACATATATTTTTATATAATAGAATATTTTTCCCTACATTTTGTTAGTCCATTGGTCGGCAGCCTTTCTGCTTCCTTTCGGACCCTTCAGATGTGCGTACGCGGCTGTTATTGATTTCTATTCAGTTCCCATGCGTCTCTCCCCCATACTCCTGCAGATAAAATCATGAAAACTGAAACTGGTGAGCATAACATTTGTCGAAATGCCACGAAAGGATTGTTTCGTACAAATTTGTTAAAATTTAATTAAATAATTGAAATACGAAATATAACATGATTGTTTTAACAGCCGTTATACCACGGTTGTGACCCCACGGCCCCACGGCTACAGTGATTGATATTTCTCAACCAGACTGACCGCCCTTGACAATCAAGGACACTGGCCACACTTGTTTATTGATTTTCCTTATTATACTATATTATTCATGAAGGTTAAACGATCACGTGTAGACGTGTGTTAACTGAATTATAAATCAAAAGTGTTGTAGTTATGGCTAAAGGCTTGATGCCCTCAACTTGTTACTACAATCTGCGTGATATATTCTCTGACACGACTGATGCAACATCTAAATATTAAGCAGCCCTAAGAAAGTTTACTCTACACTTAGCATATGTCTCGTCTGGAATCTCACATCGTTGTCCCTACTTTATGCGGTTGTCATATTTTAGAATGCAGACGCTTAGCAATCGCCGCATGATGTTTGATGTTTGTTTTTTGCATAAGCTTCTAAACAATAGCATAAAGTGTACAAATCTTGTCCAAAACATAAAAATAAACGTGCCTCGTCTGATTCCACGACATGCTATAACGAAAATCTTTTACATCCCCCCGGTTAAAACCAACTTAGGCCTCAGCTGCCCTATCACAAGAATGTGCAATACTGTAAGTATCGTCTTAACTCTAATTTCGAAGATCTCGATATCTTTCACAAATCTTATAATTGGTTTAAGGGTAAAGTGTTGAGCTCAGTTGCGACTGTAAAATAATTGAT
This sequence comes from Malacosoma neustria, assembly GCA_963693495.1. Classification (NCBI taxonomy): domain Eukaryota; kingdom Metazoa; phylum Arthropoda; class Insecta; order Lepidoptera; family Lasiocampidae; genus Malacosoma; species Malacosoma neustria. Next base: position 16,106,022 of record OY856391.1, on the reverse strand, counting down.
ATGCCGGTTCATGTTTCCGCTTATATTTTATATTTTAATTTATTTCATTGCCTTGATTCTTTTTACACTCTTTTTGTTTTGTTTTTATTAATTTTATTAATCTTGATAATACCAAATTGATTCATGTTTGACTGTGTTAATACTTGACATAATAATTGTGACTGTGTATATTATCGACATTAATTAAATTATTACTCCATTGACGACATTTGTATTGTAAATGCTGTGCACTCCTATAATGGGTCCACACATCAGAACTTTTATATTAAATGATTTATTGTAATGTGACTTAATAATGTGTGTACTGTTGGTGTGCCATAAATAAATACTCTATCTACATTTAAATATAACGCTTACTCTCTTTTGATATTACTTTACTTGCTACTTGCGTTCCCAACTTTTATGGTCACGGAGGTTCGTTGCTCAAGGCATTAGAAAATTATTTATTTACTAGTACAAGCATCATGTTGTTCACTAAGTCTTGCATCAAGTCCAAATAAAGACTTGTGTGAGAGCAATTCCATTCTTGTCGTATGAACGTTTCGTCTACAAACCTGTCAGTCAATATCTACGAGTACAATCAATTAAACATGATACACTCGAAGAACTAACGTTCCAGACGGTTGACTTGCTGATTACTGTTTAATACGATAATTGCAATCAGCGCCCAGATTTCGTTACAGTATTACTTTGCTCATTGTTAATTAACCGATTAAGGGATCTGCATTCATTATTAGCGTTTTTTTTTAAATTTATTATTAATCTAAACTTATTGTTCTAGTAAGAATGATTTATATTTGACGAAGAAATCAGTTTTCAATGACGATTTCCGTTGGCAATAACATAACCAAATTTGAAGATCTACGAGCAATTTAGCAGTTTTGTTCCCGGCGAAGGCAGTATTGACAGAGGTGGTTGCCAACCACCCTCCTGTGAATGTTATTTCGATATCTGGGACCGGGACTACGACCAAATGCCCCACTTACAAATAAACTGCGTTTGGCCGGATGCCTGAGTTAATTGCGCATGTTTTCCTGAAATATTTTTTTCTTTGAAATGAGCGTGTATTAGTAATGCGAATGTGTACTCGATTAACAATGAGGCAATGATCCGTGGCTAACCGACGCGACGCCAACCAGAAGGGAATTCTAGTCATTTACAACTGTCAATATCACACTATCAATTTCCTATAAGATGTATTAGCTTATTCGTATGCTCAAGGTTTGTTTGTTTTTTTTAGATTATTATGTAATACAGAACTTAACTCTACCACAAATATATTAATTCCTTTTTGTGACTCTAAAAGCTAAGGTTTCAATTTGCGAACTGGCGTGAGAGTACCTCTCTACTGTTCAGGATAATTCAAAGCGTCATTGCGTCATGGAACTATTTATATATGTTTTGTTACTGTGGAAGAGAGACAATGACATGGTGACAGCCAACTTATATTCGGTTAACAGTAAGCAATTACCGTCACCCATGTTTTCCACGCAAGGATCACCGCTAACACGCGTTCTGAAATCTAGTCACTTATGCCGGAATGCAACGTAACTTTATTATGGCGGTATATTTAAAAACATTTATGCCTTTTACGCCAATCTACCCTCAGCTGCAGGGGTTAGTATTCTTACTCCATCCCTACACGGAAAAAATATATACACGATTCTGTCTATTTTCTTTTGAATTTCGCACTTTCGTTTACTTATTTGGATTTGCACAATTGATACGTATCCCGTGTCCCTCCTGGGCATTCCTCCGCTACGATCCGGTTCATTGGATGAGTAACTCTTGTTAAGCAAATTCGGCGTTGTTGCCATTTTGAGTAATACGTTGGTACATTATTGCGGTAAAACAACGCCGCCAGTTTCTAATTAGTCAGACGTTAATTAAATTCTAGAGTTGCTCCGCTAGACACTGCATGTAAGAGCAACAGGGCAATTTCTTTAGTTTCTATTCCAAGATTCAAAATTATTTTACAATAATATTATTTTTATATATTAACTTGATTATTGATTCGGCAAATAAATTGATCGGCCAGACCTGAAGAAGCAATGAATCCAGATCACATAAGGATGTGTATCTTGGTAATCAAGACAACCTAGCGTACTGAAATAAATTGTGTTTAATGTATCATATTATTATATTTATATACATGTATTTTCATTTAAAAATATTGGATATTTTGTATCGCAAAACAAGTGTTTAATTAGTTTCATTCGCATTTTGTTGTCAGTGTAGTTTAGATCTTCATTATCATGTTCCTTAATCTTAGATCTTATTCGCTACAAAAAACGTTCTTAATAGTACTTAGTTCATAAATAATCAAACACCAGTGTGCCATTTAAATAGTGTGAAACCAGAATACTTCAGCTATATTTTTGCTATGAGGTAGTTACGATAATTTTAATACTCTGGTAATTCAAATTTCTAACAGGCTAACTTTTTTATATCTAAAAGTAAGGCTTAATTTATTCCGATTATTTAATTTTATTACGAACAACGTGCTAAACATATTTTGTGTAATATATTTACGCATGGCATAGCATTAATAAATAACACTTCCTGGCATGTGTCAATTAAACTGCTCTGCCCTATAGCATGTAAGCCCTTCTATACAGTTTCACCTATCGGGCAGCAAAGCATCGCAGGGACTTTAAAAAAAATCATTAAAAATGGCATCATATTAATTTAGCGTGTTGTTCGTCACAATATTTGCGAGACTAGTCATCCAATCTAGTATTTGAATCATTTCAATGTCTCACTGTTTTAACAGTAATTCTGAGACAAGTGGGTGTTCGTCCAATTTACTGAACATGTCAGTATTTCTTACTGGCTCTTTGGAGTCATTGGACATATCTTCTTATATTATTTGTAAAATAAAATTGTACTCAGTATTTGTATACATGCAATATCCTTTGTTATGTATTCCTGGTACTATGAGTGGAGCGATGACGAAGACTTTTATTTTGGGTAAGAAGTACATGCAGTTTGATATTTAATTTGAACTTATGTAATTCGTCTTATGTATTATTATTATCTTATGTATTACTATTTATGCAATTAGAAATAATACGAGTCCAAATGCATAATAATAGCGTCTATACCAAAAAATAAAGCACACATTTGTTTCGAATATAAGATTATATAGTTATAGTTAAAACAAGTCTGTGAAATAAAAAGTTACACCATTCATTTTGGTTTAAATTAAAAAATGTAAATTACTAAAAATAAAATAAGCACAAATGTTTGTCTACTCTATCAATACACGCGGAATAGTTCAACTTCCACTTTCTTGCATCTCTTTTGATTTTAATGGCAGTTTTTCCGGTTCGTGGTGTGGTTGCAACCACCCCTGCGCACTTTTCAGGCGTAATTGCCACACAGCCATCAGTTTAGCCTGCAAGTCGCTCTTCGACCTAGAAGGATTTTTTCACTATAAGGTCTCGATCTAGGACGAGGACAAATTTGGACTATTTGATGGTCATTCCAGTGTAGGGAAGGCCTTCTCACGAAACCTACCTTTATTACCCTTGCAGTGTGGCATACAGCCCTGTCTTGTTGAATTATGAAGACATCTTGATGTTTCAGCGTAGGAATAGAAGGCAGTAGACTATCTTATAAATTAATTTGGTACATTTACTCGTACTGAGCCATCCAAGTGTTTGTTTGCCTTAAAGCCAATATGAAACGCCCCATATTTGTTCCGTCTCGACTTTTTTACTTCGTTGCCGACCGTACTTTGAATTTCGATGCATCGCCCCCATATGACACTACGCCGCTGATCGGAAGCCCAGATGTTTAGGGGTATAAAAGCCATATCTCATTCTTTTAATACTATCTCGCGAGTAAACGAGACGTCTTTGTGGATCATGTCTCTCCATTGTGCAGTGAGCTCTACAACACGACCTACATGCCGAGAATACTGGTGTATATAACCCGTCAATCCGCCGAGAAGGTCCGAGTGCAGCAGTCGGACGATACGGGCTGCTTTTAATTAATATGCGTTCTTGGAATGTATATTTTATAAAAATTATAGACGAAAATGGATAGCTTGAATATTTTCAGTAATAATTGTAGTTTTTTTTTTTTATATTATTGAAATGATCAAATGTACGAAAAGCCATTAACAATATTTCTCAAGTTCTATTTCTCGTGTAAACAACGAAAACCTATCAGTTAAATTCTTATCTGTTTTATTCACTCAGCCTTAGATTATTTCGCTACATTTAATTGTTTGATCAAATAGCGTAAGATAAAACATCGCCAGCACGACCGGGAAGTCACGATAGGAATTAAGTTCTTGTGAAAAACTAAATTCAATCGTGCATGTATCAATATATTACTTAACAGACTTCGGGTAACATAAAAAGCTACAAAACTAAGCTATGAATAAGATATGGTTTTAAATAATTTTCATTGAAAGTCTTGTCCCGTTCAGATTATTGTAATATTTTGTATACTTAGTAAACCACAGTAAAAATATGTAAGTACATATATAAATATACTGTGACAGCGTCATCTAGTTTCAAAGTAAGGAGCGCTTGTGTTATGAGTACTGGACGATTGATATATATCATACATGTTTATAAACGCTAAGCTTGCCTTCAAAAAGCTGGGTGTGCTAAACTGGTCCAAGCAGTATTTTACGCCACGGCAGCGGCTTGAGCTGTACAAAGCACAGATCAGACCGCACATGGAATACTGGTCACATTTATAGGCTGGAACACCCGCCTGTCAGCTCAATCCCCTAGACTCCATCCAACGGTGCGCAGTTCGTGTTGTCGACGATCCCATACTCACAGACGGTCTAGACACCCTTGGCTCGGTTTCTACAATGGGGAGTGTTCTGAGGAGCTGTTTAGAATGGCGCCTTCGTCGTCTTTCTACCGCTGCACTGCCCGCCATCGGCTCGGTGTTTATCCCCATTTCCTGGAGCCTCTTCTTTCTTGTGCCAAACGGTTCTCAAGAACGTTCATGCTGCGTACTCTCTGGATTTGCAATAAGCTTCCGACTAAGGTTTTCCCAGCGCGGTACGATATGGCTCTGGTGTGACTAACGGCCATATGACCTGCGGGGTGGACCGTTTGCCTGTCTGCTGAACTCTAGCTATAAAAAAAACTCGTTAGTTTGGGACGGGAGTGGAACTCGTGACTCCAACCGGCGTTTCTACGTGCTGTTACGCCATAAATATGTCACAAGCACACACCTTGCGATTCTTGCGGGATGGTCCATAATTACAAAAAATTAAGAAACGATAACAGTTGACTGTTGGAAAAGCAGATAAAAATTCTAGCAGATAGGTAAATGGCCCATTTATAATAAAAGTATTTAAAATTGTAATAATATTGTTTTATATACTGACCTAATAGAAGTTATCAGCAAATTAACCGCTCTATTTATGACTTGAACCGTTTCCTTACTTGGTCGGTAAATAGGTCACGCCACTGGGTTAATCTAACCGCTTGCAGGGCTTCGGAAGAGCGTGACACGAGTGCACCGCACATCACCACGGTTGGACCGGTTGGCTAATTTATTTGCGGTTCACTGCGGTTTTTTACTTATAATGACGGTTTTGTATTCAATTAAGCAATATGTTATGCACTACCACAAGCAGATAAAAATTCTAGCAGATAGGTAAATGGCCCATTTATAATAAAAGTATTTAAAATTGTAATAATATTGTTTTATATACTGACCTAATAGAAGTTATCAGCAAATTAACCGCTCTATTTATGACTTGAACCGTTTCCTTACTTGGTCGGTAAATAGGTCACGCCACTGGGTTAATCTAACCGCTTGCAGGGCTTCGGAAGAGCGTGACACGAGTGCACCGCACATCACCACGGTTGGACCGGTTGGCTAATTTATTTGCGGTTCACTGCGGTTTTTTACTTATAATGACGGTTTTGTATTCAATTAAGCAATATGTTATGCACTACCACAATTGTATTCATTTCGACATTTGATATTTTTCGCTACCTACTGTTGGCTGTTTTTTTTATGTATTATCAATTAGTGACACTTGTATATCTGATATTCGATACGCTTGATCTAAACCAAACAATCATACAGAATTATATTTTATATTAATACTATATTTTTATCCGTGCAGGGGCGGAGAGAGTATATAAACATCTGCGGCCTAGGTCGGCCTGTCGTAAAAGGCGACTAAACCGACCATAGCTACGTGGGGCCCCAAGCTCGTTTGGATGGCAACCACCTTTGGTCTTAAGTATGCCGCTATAATTACTTGTGTTGTGTTCCGGCATTGGTGACCCGAGTTCCTGTATACTTTTGGGACAGCAGTTGTTCGCGATGTCAGTGGCATTGCAAACACCCATAGGCAACAGTAACTGCTAAATTCTAAGTTATTTACTGCCATGCAACATCTCGGATCTTGGCAATTCTTTTTTTCCTTTTTATGTGGCTCCAATGTTTTAGGCATTGATTTACCAAAGTCAAAGTATTTTACAGTATATTACGACTAGAAGAGGAAGGTGGCGAAAGAGCTTAGCAAGAATCAGGAAATAATTTTGACGGTAATTTTTACTAGCTAACAGCGAACCGAGAAAATGATATTTATCTTATAAATTGATTAAAGTAGTTAATCATACGTTGGTCAAAATCAAATGTCTTCTACAAGATTCGAGTTCGTTTCCAAGCAGCACTAATTCAGCCCTACCATTAGTCAAGAACTCGATTCGATCGTAAACATGAATAATATACGAGTCTCAATCGAGATGGAAGCTGACTCACGAGACCTTTTGCCTGAAATGTGTCGGGTGATCTAATTTATATTGACGTGTTTTTATTTTCAAAATTTATGGCGCTTTGTATGCATTTGGATTTTCATTGAAATGGACTTTGTTAAAGGTTAATGTCGTGGGATGATTTATAGGGTATTGAACTTTTAACATATTCAGTTTTTATGTAGTGAAGGAAGTGAAGTTTTTGTTGAGGCAACAGGTGTCAGACGCGAGCCACTTTAATTTCCTTCGTAGGTATTGTAGTGGATACTATCCCTTTATTCCTTTATAATAAGTATTAAGTGCAGCTAACGAGTTTTATTTACTACCAAAGCCATATAGTGTCCCTACTTCATCAAAATTGTCTTTTAGAATAAAATATGTAGGAATTAACCTATTGTTGCGAGTTTTCTTGTTCCGATTTATCAATGTTAGGCTGCTTAGTAAATATGAAATTATTTACTTACAGTAAAAGAAAGATTGTGTCGAGTTTAGATTAAAATAATTTAATTGTTAAAAGAAGTAGTAGTTAAAAGAAAAAATGGTATGATAGTAGTGTTGGAGAAGGGGCGGCCTTTACACCTGTCGTGCAACTTTTAAAAGATTGAAGTCGGGGAGTCAGCGTAGCGTAGCACTTGATGAACATTCTAGAAGCGACATCTGGTTTCAGTAGTAGAGGTTGCAAGGAAGGGCGCCGTACCGTGAAGGTTCCACGTTTTTCATGCGCCTTCAGCGAACCCCTCCTACACCGATCGTGGCGACTGGCGATCTCTTCGACGACCTTGCTCCACTACACCGACCATTATGTACAAATTACAAAGTGTAACAGTTTTTTTTTTTACTAATTAATGGCTATTGGAGTCAGTAATATCTATCTAAGAAGGTATCTAAGAAGGATTTTATTTAATGGTTTGAGGTTTGGTTGATGTTTTTATGTAATCTTCAAGATAACGTTTGCGTGCAAAAATCTCTTGCTACGTACTATATAAATAGAAAATATTCGAATTGCGTAATAGATAGATAGATAGATAATACTTTATTGTCACCAACTTAACCTAATTATATAATACAAGTTAAAGAGAATATTGTAAATATTGGAGACAATGGGCGGCCTTATCGCTTTAAGCGATTTCTTCCAGGCAACCCATAATATTATGTTGTATCGCAATTAAATAAATAAATACTAATAATAGTGCGACCTTGCTATTCGGAATAGACGGGACAATAACAGATTATGTGCGCCCTGTGGAAAAACGGCGCTATTTCGGAAAAGCGTTGTATGCATGGCCCCTAATATTTACAATAAAGTGCCAAAACAAATAAAGGAATTAAAAACAAATATATTTAAAAATCAACTTAAGAAATTATTAGTATAAAGTAAACGTTACTACTACTCAATACAGCAATATTTAAATGATAAATTAGAATAATTGAAAGAAATAATAATAATTAGATCCAGTGGCCTCAAAAATTGACTATCTTTTACACTAATGACGATTATTTCTTCAGTAATATGACAACATAATTTTTCTGACATTTATTATTAATATAAAGTTGACATTTATTATTATTATATTATATTATTGGGTGTTCTATACATCTCCTGCTACCATATTATAATTTAAACAATCATTTTGCCTCAAAAACTATTTTATTTTGAAATACTAGTATTTTTTGTAAGTGTAGGAGGTGTTGTATAGCTTTTAATTTTATGATTAAATATTATTAGCATGTCAATTTTATTGGCAAAACATGCAGTTCGAAATAATTATGAAAAATCAATTAACCGTGTTTTATGCTAATAAAGATTATGATTATTATGACAATTCAGACAGCGCCATCTAGCCCCATAGCTCTTGTGTTATGAGAACTAGACTACTGATATACTACTTACAGATACACTTTTGTTAATTTGTTTGACATCGTAAAATAAAGATATTTAGACCACGCTTCTGTTTAGTGTTTTTGTAGACATTCATATTACGCCTATGACATCAAAATTGGGCACTTCTCCGTTAGCCAGGTGCATAGAATTGATATTTGTTTATATTTTATTATTATTAAAATTATTCTAATTGCGCGAATAGCCACACAGATACGGGTGGTCATAAAAAAATAACCGTTACCTACAAGCAACCTGTGTCGGAACGCACGGACCCCCGTTTCGGTACATTTCAACCCAGATATGCTCCCTTGCTGACTCCGGTGCGGCCCGGAAATCTATACAAATAAATAAAATTGTAGTGTCTGTTTGTAATATTAAAATAACCGCTTTTTACTAAGTGAATTTGGATGTATACACGGTAGGTACATATACCAAAACAACAGGTTTTACAATTTTTGTCTGTCTGTCTGTTTGTTTCGGGCAATCTCTGAAATAGCTGGACCGATTTTGACGGCACTGGCAAATAGCTGATGTAACAAGGAGTAAATTAGGCTACTTTTATTGTAGAAAAAAATAGGATCTCAAAAAAAATTCTGTTATTCGACCTGCGAAGCTGACGGGAACAGCTAGTATTAATTAATTGTAAGCAAAAAATAACCTAACCTACCCTTTGCGCCCGACTAACGGAAAAGTACCCTAAATTATTGTAAATCTTTTAAATTATAATATTATAGATTATAGATATGGTATCTTTATCATAGCTCGCTGAGTACGTACCAAGAAGTGATATACATTATCAAAACGAAAGTTAAATCGTGTTATAAACATGACTAGATTATTATCAAATTTTACAATAGTTGTTTTAAATGACCTTTGATGGATACGATATATATCAATATTTTATTGTTACAAAATCCAATGTATAATTATAATCAAGCCTTTGAACGCCATATTATTTAGCTTCGTCCTTGTTGTACATATTGCTGAGCTATTGATTGTCTGGCACTAAATGAAATTATAGACAACTCGAAATAAGAGTAAAAAGAATATAAGAGTGATAAATGTTTAAGCTAGATTATAAATGTGCCTTTTGGTTACTGCAATAAAGCGAGATTTATGTATATTTGTTATGTAATCTGTATGATTTTAATTTAATGTGGGTAATATCATATATTATACAATAATCTTTGCGTAAATAATAGATGTAAGAGATCCCATAACTCTTATGCAAACTTGTCCTTTATGGTTAGGGGCTACCCCGTCTAGTCGACTTGACTAGACGGGGCACGGCCCACTGTAAAAACCGCTGTAAAAATGCAGCCAAATTGATTTCGTCTATTTTATTGTGGCGATGATCACTTAACACTAGACTCACTTAGGATTAAAAAAATATCCGTAATAAATAAAATAACCTTACTGGGACGTATTCACACAGCGCCATCTAGTTGCAAAGTATAGTATCAAACATAGGTCTTCCGTTTTGTGTATTAGACAACAAATATACTATTTATGGTATATTTGTTTTTGTACTCGTAAATATATTATACATATTATACACAAACCCCCAGGCTCAAAAAGTCCCACTCGACCAATCGAATCACGTCCCCCCACATGTGTTCTGTCCTTCGAAAGCTTAATAATTCATGGAGGTCGGCATAGTTTTTATTCCAATTTTTTTTAATACTAGTCGTGTAACTAGTTCGATGACGTCAAATAGTTGAATCAGTTTTGTTTGCGTGATTACATTTCTGTAATCTTACTTCAGCAGTTAGCAGTCGGTTGCATTAATATCAAGTTCGTACATCACATTAACCTAATCATACATTCGTGTCAAATTTAGCTGTATAAAGCACTTTAGTGTTGCATGAGTTATCATGACGCACTCTTGGGTTCACTGAAGCATAAATGACTAAAAATAGTATTCAGGATATGTTTAATTTTTTTATGTTTACTAATAAATTTAATTCTACCTTTTTAGTTAGTAAACGATTTATTATTTCATATAGAAATCATGATATTGAAGTTGCAGGCTGCAATACCCACAAAGCATTAGGTCGGCACAAAGCCGGGGTCCCCATTATGTTACTAATTTGACTGCCCGTGAGTTTCGACCCGAAGTCTGGCGGAGTACCTACTGATAATTCGATTTTCTCTGAGTATGAATAAATCGAACTAAAAAGTTTTTTTATTTGCCATAGGACAGCAGACAAGCTGACGGCCCACTTAGAATTTAGTTATTACCGTCGCCTATGGGTGTTGCAACGCCAGTGGCTTCGAGAACACGCTTCTGTCCCATAAGGGTATAGGAACTTCGGTCACTAATGCCGGAACACAATACAAGGTGGCATACTTAAGACCAAAGGTAGTCGCCATCTAGACGGGCTTGAGGCCCTACCACGTAGCTAGGGTGGGTTGTCTTGTCGCCTTTTACGATAGGCCGACCCCGGCCGCAGAGGTTAGTATTCTTTCTCCGCCCCTGCACGGATAGAATAAAGCAATGAAAACGAAAAATGTAAGTATTGTTGACAAAAAAGCGTGGGGCGTTTTGTGTCATACCTTTCGTACCATTTTTGGACAGTCGTACCGATCGAATATTTTCGTGAATTTATTTTGGATCGAATGATCGAATTTTTTTTTTCACTTTTTAGTTCAATTTGTCAGCTAAAGCCTGTTCTTTAGTTTTTACATATATTTATTGTAATTTATTGTAAACACCATTTTTTAAAATCTGTTTATCCTAATCAGGAAAATGAGATTGTCATCGGTCCTTGATAAGTCTACTACGTTTAAATGATATCTGACCGTTTAAAGTGCGTCATAATCGGGTTCAAAGGAGTCGGTTACAGTTAAAACTAATATTAAAAAGATCACCAACTACTTTGTATGTTGCCGTTTGGTTTCTTTGCTCGTCATAGGTATAATATTAAATCTAGCAGGTGCTAATGTATGGTTGGATTCTGTTGAGAATCGGATGTAAAAATACAAATGCAAGCAACAATTACTTAATCTGAGTGTCATTGTTCCAATGGTGGTCGTCCGTCCGTCGTCACCCAGTCACCCACGTCGTCAGCGGCGGCAGCGCGCGGCGCGCGCTCTCCAACTGACCGTTGCGAACACCCTGCGCTCAATGAAGCGGTCATTTATGACGTAATGTCACGCTTCCTACCTTCTGCGTTAGGGTTCTGTTCGACAATACTGACATTGCCTCCCCAATTCTTTCTCTTGGGGCTATTTTTTCAAATTTATAACTAGCTTATTGAGTGGAAATCAAACCCATAGGCAGAACCATAACGCGCCACCTGCGTAGCCTCTAAGCGAGCATTGTCGTCAAAATAAAAAGATAGCTTTATTTTGATTTCTAAACCGATAAATGTAAATCTATGTAGTTACCACAATAGTTAGAAGTTTTCTTTAGTTGGGAGACTTTTTATTTAATTTGCATACATTATAAGTTCGCAATATTTATAAATAGCAACAACAATGCGTTGGTCTGCGACCGGTTCTAGGACGTGCTAACAATAAAACGATAATCAACAAATAAGCAACTAACTGACTAATAACAGAATTTAACGTTTTAAAAAATAAAAACATTTAATTAGTAATAATACACAAACATCTTTTTTTTTAATTCAAATCCATCGTATTGCAGATACGTTGACTTTTTTTTATTGCTGCAGGACAGCAGACAGGCTGACGGAACCATGTTTTTTATTCAACAAATAACTGGACTTGATATATTTTCATGCGAATTTCACAATATGCAAATAGAAGAAAGACCTCTTAATTGATTGCATATTAAATTATTTTAACTGTCCAGCAATTCCATCCGGCATTTTTATTGTAAGCGATAAATCGTCGTCGAAACTATGCGTGTATTTCGAAACAGCCAACTAAATATACAGTGCGGATACTGAACACTGTGATCCAGCAGTTTTGTGGTCTTGACCGGGTTTTTTGCCCAAAACGGAGGCGGCCATTACGGAACCAGTCGTAACAAACACCCAAATATTTACTACTCCGTCTTTATACCGTGTTCCGCACCTGGAAATATTTCATGTTTGATTCAGATTAACAACATTTGGCAAGCTTGATTCAAAGTAAACAAATCTGTTTTTGTTAATTTGTGAATTTAGTCATCACATTGAAACAAGCGTCAACTAAGCTTGTCTACCATTGGCCAAATTTGAAATTGATAGGAATATGTGTATATTTGAAAAGGAAGGCGCCGATATTTCAAGTGATCGTGCAGCGTTCACCAAATAAGAGATTTCTTTTATTATAGCGCGCATACGTGGGAAAGAGGAATTCTCTTTTACCTCTGCCTCATGACGAAAACTTGGTTAATATATCAAGCAACGCGGACGAAATCGCGGGTATCAGTTAGTTGACTTATATAAAAATTAACCGTGCAACCGTTTTTATCCGTTCAGGGGCGGAGAAAGCTTACTGACCTTTGCGGCCGGGGTCGGCCTGTCGTAAAAGGCGATAAAACAACCCTAGCTACGTGGTAAGGCCCCAAGCTCGTGTGTATGGCGACCACCTTTGGTCTTAAGTATGCCGCCATAATAACTTTGTGTTGTGTTCTGGCATTAATGACACAAGTTCCTGTACCCTTATGGGATAGCAGCGAGTTTACTATACGACTGGCGTTGCAGACACCCATAGGCGATGGTAACTGCTAAATTCTAAGCGGGCTGCCAGCCTGTCTGCAGTCCTACAGCAATAAAAGAAACATGTGGGGCAGTCTTTGGGGACTGCCAATAGAAGTGAAAACTAAAAACTAAATAGCTTGTGAATTGTATCGTCGAGCTATTAGATTATTATTTTCGGTTTATAAAAAATTGTATATGATCAATTGATCAAGCATTAAAGTTTAAATTGGCCATTAACACTTCTTTGAACCAAAAATTGTTCACCCAAAAAGTGCTCAACGCGCCTAAAGAAGTTTTTCACTTCAAAAACTCAACTGTATTTCATTGTAATAAAGTCGCAATTCGAATAGATATGTATAAGTAATGCATTGCAAACATTTAAAAGTTACATTATAAAATAAACCTTAAGTGATTATTAATAAGCTTGGTATTACTCGAGCAAAACTCCGTCTTACGAATTTTCGATCAGGTCAACATTATAAAAAACCTTAAATCATTATTAATAAGGTTGCTATTACTGGTGCAAAACTCCGACTTACGAATCTTACGAATTCTCGACCAGGACACGTGACATGACGCGAGTTTAACATTGTTTACCCATCACAAAAGAAGTGAACAACGCCGCTAAAAAAGTTTTCATTTCAAAAATGATCGGGACAGGAATACAAAATTAAATAAGAAATGTAAACAATTATAACAATATACAAGTAATTATAACAATAGTGCAAATGAATATCAATGAGCGTATTGAGTACACACGACACGGCGTGTGACGCCTGACACTCCAAACATAAGTTCTCGTGTTATGTCGAACGGCAAATGGAAGTGGTGGCCAAATGTGGGAGACAAATGACAATACGTCAGGCGTCCGTAGAAGTGCGAACTGCGATATAGTGCGTACTGCGTAATGCAGGCCAGGCGCGTACGCATTTATCCTGGTTTCATTATGCGTTTTTATATTAATAAACTCTGTCCTAAGAAGCCATAAAACCTATCCAATATTTTGCATTTGATTTGTAGTGCAGTAGTTAGTATAAAATAAAACAGGCCAAAGGCAAGTCGTACGACTAAGGACAAAGACAAAGAAATAATTTATTTGAAGAAATAGCGACGCACTTACATTGCTTACAAATTTAAAAATAGTATTAGGAATTTGTACGCCCCATTTTCAGCAAACAAGGTTTACACTCAGCTTGTTGCTATAAATTAACTAATAATTTGTGGTACCCTTAACCGAAAACTCTTTGGAAACGATGTGTTCCATAAGAATTTGTGTAAAATTGTTTTTAATTACTGCGCTTTTTAAAGTGACCAAACGGAATTTTCGGACTCGATTTCTACCCGCTTAGAACGATCAAAAATTTAATTTTGCACACTCGATGACAATACACAAATTTAATAATTTTGTCTCACAGTCCTTATTAAGATCATGAGAATTAACGCTTTCTTTTCCTTCTGCAGGAAGATGGTGTTAAATTAAAAAAAAATTACAGATTGGGAATTGACAACAAATAAATTATAGTTTAAAAAACTGAAAAACACACTTTTATAATTAATCAAACTATAAAATTACTAACGAGAAAATTAATATCACTGTTCTAAAAGCGTGGGGTGCTTGCTATAGCGTGTTTTTTTATTTTTCTATAACTATAATTTTATTATCTCTAAGTTCTGTGTTCATGTGTGCACATCCTTGGCCTTCAAGTAACTAGTTATGTCACAATAATTTTACGACTTGCATCTTATGTACTTTGTATGGCTATATTAATATTATCTTAGACATAATGAACAATTGTGCAAAGTCACGCATTCAGAAATGTACACATATGACATAAAATTATTTATTACTCGTATTTATCTGATCTTTAGTCTTCTAAGAACATACAATTTTATAATAATATTTTTGCTGTGGGGTACTGTATAATAAATCGGCAATTTATTTTATTGCGGACAACACATGATGCTGTGTTGTATTTTATACCAAAAAAATATAATTTTATTTTTAAATAATATACACATAATAAAAAACTAAGCAAAACGCTTATTTGTATTATTTTCCATAATAAATGTCCTGCACACAACTCGGCTATAAGGTTTAGTGCAGTGTTTGCCTGCACGTGTATCGAATATACACGTTAGTTTTTTTTAGCTATTAGTAATTTTCTCATTGACAATAAAGTGTGCTGAATATTTGCTATACGAGACAAATGAGCCTTGGGTTATCACATGTATGCATAGTAACATGACATAGTATATTTGTAAGGTATCCAGTGGCCGTTGCGTGTTGCAATCGGCTGCGCCTGCGCCGGTTCACGTTGCTCCACTGCGCATGCCATGACTCACCGTTTTCATTCATCAGTTCACTGCAGTACTATCAGTACTACTTAGAATATGATAATCCCAATTCGCTCTGATAAATATTTTTCGCGAAAATCGATTTCATGATGAAAAGATGTCTTAAAATGTTTTATGGAATTATGAACTTTAATCTTTAGTATTTAGATAATTTTTTGTTTCTAAGGAACAGTAGACAGACTGGCGGCCCACTCAGTAGTAAGCAGTAAGCGCCTTTGGATGTTTGCGATGCTAAGGGCATCGTGAACACGCTGCTGTCCATTAGGGGTACAGGAATCTGGATCATTAATGCCGGAACACAACACAAAGTTATTATGGCGGCAGCGGGCTTGTGTGACGACGAGGTGAGGCCTCGTAGCTAGGGTTGTTTTGTCCCCTTTTACGACAGGCTGACCCCGGCCACAGGGCTTACTCCGCCCCTGTAGGGAAAAAAGAAAGAGAAAGATATGTTCTAAATGCTCTAAAAAGTATATGATTTTCTTGCTTTAGAGATTTTTGAAAACCGATGTCAGAACCCAATTCGGTTTTCAGCGGGCGCTTGGAGGTGTTTATCCCTTCGCATGAACGTGTCTGAAATAGTTAAGAACCTCGACCTATAAATGTCGGCATGATCGTGAAGCTAAAAATCAGACCATCAAATATGTAATGGCTCCGTTAAATGTTTAAACGAAACGTGTGATCCATATTGATGGCGAGCTTACAGCAACAGACGCGGGAACGTGTACAATGAGGAAATGGCCAATAGAAGCGAGTGCTCGGCGCGGCGGACGGAAACGTTGCGCTCGCCACCAACTTGTTAATACTCAACACATTGTTTAATAGTATTTTTATTACATGTAATCTTTGTAAAGCCGATTATATTTTATGTAGACCATTATTGAGAAAACTTGCATATCGAAGTAATCGATATGTAACCCACCAATCCAGCTTGGACAAGCGTGGCGTGTCCGTTCGCTTTGGGTGGATGCACGAAACCAGCATGTTACGGGATATTATTATTTAATACTTTTATTAATTTTAGGTAAATTGTTGTTCTTTACTAGGCATAGTTTGGTATGAATGGACAAAGATCATATAATACACACACATATGTGTGTGTTTGTGTGTGTGCCTAACTACCCTCAACATCCCAGAAAGACTAGAGTACATTGAGCTTTGTCTGGTAAAGATTAATCGTAAATAAACTTGTTATTGTTTTCAGGGTGGGCAAACTAAACCTGGTGGACTTGGCTGGCAGCGAGCGTCAGCGCAAGACGGGCGCCTCTGCGGACCGGCTGCGCGAAGCGTCGCGCATCAACCAGGCGCTGTCCTCCCTCGGGAACGTGATATCTGCACTCGCGGAGAACAGCCCTCATGTGCCTTACAGGTGATTTAACATATCTCGAACTAACCTTTTGTAAAATTACAAAAGCTCAGTGAATGTGCTCTCTACATTATTTACAGACAGGCTAACGCAGTTACCGTCGTCTATGGACGTTTGAGATGTTAGGGGCACCGTGAACACGCTACTGTCCTATAGCGCTACAGGAACCTGGGTCACTAATAATAATAATACAATATTTTGTGACAATTCACACAGCGTCATCTAGTCCCATACTAAGTAGCACTTGTGTCATGAGTCCTAGACAATTGATATACTATACTTTTCTTTGTAAATAAATACATATTATACATAAACACCCAGACGCGAGACGGGAATCGAACCCGTTACCTCCGCAAGCGTACCGAAGTGCGTTATCCGTTACGCTACCGAGGTTGTCATGCTGGAACACAACACAATGTTATTATAGCGGCAAACATACAGATCAATGGAGGTTGCCATCCAGATGGGCTTTGGGCTCTACCACGTAGAAAACGTGACGTGACACGTAGACGTGTTGCTGTGGAGTTTCATACCACTTCTTTAGTTTGCCATACATGTTGTGAAGCGATGGTAGGTAATTAGTTTCGTCTATGAATTGATGTAAACTATTTGAGTTTATGTATTATTGTGTATTCTGAAAAAATATTAAGCAGGAAAATATGCACCAATTTCTTCATAGTTCCGTAGTCGTAATTAATTCAATTGTTACATTCACAAATAACCTTATAAACGCTGTATGCACATTCATATTTAATATAATAATTATAGTATATATTGATATCTGGTATGAAATATGTTAAACACAGTAATTTTTTATTATTTTTTCATTGCAATAGTACATATTTTATATCCATTGTTTTATTACAACCATCGTCAACCGTAGACATCTTCATTAATGTAGACAATGCAATTTCATCCATAGATGTGTTAGAGTATAAACTAGTCTTGTAAAATATCAAAATCTTGTTTGCTGTTTTTTATTCATTTAAATAACCAAATTACTTTTATAAATATTTTATAAATTGAATTATAAATAACTGCAAGGATGAGTGAGTACCCAATGTAGCGCGGTCTTTCAACTGTCCTTAGAGCCTTATTTTTGAACTTAGCATCTAATAAGACAGCCACTTGTTAATTGAAAATAAAGTTAACCAAAAATAGATTTGAAACTGTCGTTGTCGCGTACCAGGGACTCAAAGCTGACGCGCATCCTGCAGGACTCGTTGGGGGGCAACAGCAAGACAATAATGATCGCCAACATCGGCCCCGCCTCCTACAACTACGACGAGACAATCACCACTCTTCGATATGCCCATAGAGCTAAGGGTATGCATGAGTCTAATTTTTAATATACTATATATTATATTGGGATGTGTTATTTTATGTATTCAAGAGTACTTACAACTTGAAAATTTATACAAAATAATTTGCCTTTTTATCTACTTTACAAACAATAGATTATTGTATCTTGATTATTTATTACTAAAATGTCTGTGTAAATATAAATACCATGCCGATTTGCAAAATAATTTTACATATAAAATTTAAAACAACATAAAGTTCGTGTATGTTATACAGTTAGTTATTAAGGACAGTAGATATACTTTGCTTCAATTGATATGAGTGATAAAAAAACTAGCAAATACTTTTACTTTCAGCAATAAAGAATAAGCCAGTTCGCAATGAGGACCCGAAAGACGCGAAGTTAAGAGAATACCAAGCAGAGATCGAGCGGCTGAGAGCACTCATCGAACAGAGGAAGGCGCAGGAGAAGAAACCGAAGAAGGTAGTCAAACCGAAGCCGCAGCCGTCGCAGGACAACTGTGAGTTACTTTATTATCCTCCCTTCATACATCTACATCTTAACGTGTCTCAGGTGACTTTTTACTTCTTCTTCTTACTCTCTCTTCCTCTTTAGCTGCATTATTCTGACGGGATGAAGTCATCTCATATAAGTTTATTTCTTCAATTGTATTCACATTCTTGCTAAGATACGGTGGTGTTCAGGGGACTCGCGCTTTTTTTTTTCCAGGTCGTACAGGTTTAATCTCTCTTTTTGCGCAGTCCATCCCCCATCTCATTATTAAACTGATTTCTTCTGTATTCAGCGGAGGAAGAAACTGTGAGCATAGAACATGAGCACATCATAGCAGAATCTACGATAGAACAAGAGAAAACGAAGACCGAAGAATTGGAGCATCAAATCAAATCTCTAGAAGAAAGACTGGTGCAGGGGGGCGGCGGTGGCAAGGAACTCATCAACAACCTGAACGAAAGCCAACTGATCCTCGAGCAGCGGAATATGGAGATCGCGGAGAGGAAGAAGAGGGAGGTGGAAATGCAGCAGAAGATCGACCTGGAGGAGGAGACCACTGCGATTGTTACGAATACCTTCGCAACGCTGCAGCAGGAGGTGGACCACAAAACTCAAAGGTAAGGGAGCGGTTGAGCAGTCTGCAGTTGTTGTCCGACAGACAAACTATTTATGTATTGGCGATGAGATGGATTTCATTTCATTTTCGTCCTAATGCGGTCTTAAAAACGAGTTATTAACGACGTCATCAGATATTTGTTCTGCATGGTGATCACATGTATATAGCCGAAGGGAGACAAATTGAAGCGGCTTATATGATAAGAGTATCTTCAAGAGTATTATAGTATAAGAGTAGAAGAAGTGGGCCAGAAGAGAGAGATGTGTGAGATTCGTTGTGATTTGTGTGGCAGACTGAAGAAGTGCGTGAGCAAGTACGCGTGCCTGCGCGAGGAGATGGTGGAGCTGCGCGAGGCGCACGACGCGGAGCGGCGCGAGCGGGAGGCGGCGCAGGCCGCGCTCATCGCCGAGCTGCGGCGGCGGCTGCTCGTGGCGGACGCGTTCGTGCCGCTGGCGGGCCGGCCCGTGGTGCTGCGCGCCAAGTACAACGACGACACCGACTCCTGGGAGCTCAGGGACCACGGGTGAGTGCGCGATGCGC
The DNA here is from genome assembly GCA_963693495.1 of Malacosoma neustria. Taxonomy (NCBI): domain Eukaryota; kingdom Metazoa; phylum Arthropoda; class Insecta; order Lepidoptera; family Lasiocampidae; genus Malacosoma; species Malacosoma neustria. Next base: position 16,086,049 of record OY856391.1, on the reverse strand, counting down.
GACGCTTTTCTGCCAATAGCAGCTGTGCAGCAGTAGAGTACAACCAAAGAAACCTTTTCGTGGCCATTCTACTAATGAAACGTAATCTCATTGTTTATGTGTGATAAATATTAAAATAATGAGAAATATTAAAATACATATTTATTTGCGAAAGAAAAGCGCTCTGTTGCTTACTTTGGCGCTGTATTTTGACAATATATTATTACTTAGCTTGGATTTAAAATCATAAGAATGTAAAGGTATTCTTACACTACAGAGGAGTGGAGCCGCTGACATGGCGGCCAGTAGCGTGCCCCGGCCGACGGAGGCCCACGTGCCTCTCTGCGGCGACGCAGCGGCTTCCGCAGCAGCGCGCCGAGAACCTGCTGGACCTGCGGCCCATACCGCTGCCCCCCACCACCAGGACGTACGTCCCTCCCCCACCAAAACAAAACCACATACATACGCAGGTCAGTTTTACTTTTAATCGTAAAGGCATGCTCGACCAGATCTGTAAATGCTTCTTCTTCCCTATTTCTACCACATATGTATGTCATAATTTTTAAAGGAACCTCTGATATTTATTCGATCATTAATAATATGAATTGAGTTACTTTTATTGATTCAGTAGGTTCAGGATCCATTTCGATGTATGTTTATATTGATTGAATTTTGCTTACTGCTTGTAGCCAGTTGCTGCGAAGAAGGAGGCCGAAGGGGAGACCCAGGCGCCCCTCTCCCGGAAGGGCATCCGAGGGCCTCCCCGGCCCAACACCGCCCACCACCGATTGGGGACCGCGGGGGTCCGGTAATCCAGTCTCGGATGCCGTGTATCCTGCCGAACATACGTCACTTTTGTACGAATCGTGTCTTCACAACACGAAAGTACAAGTTTGAAATATTGGAAATGTTCAAACACATTCATTAGCCTCGAACTCATTTTTCAACAAAAGGAGCAATGAAGGGCTCTTGCTTGCAGATTACAACATCCTTATACGATTTTGAGATATCCTAGGTTTCGCTAAAACTAAGTTTTATGATTTTTCAATGAGTAAAAACTTGTCCTGTAAGAAACGAATGATGTTATATCTAACGGATATATGTTATCAATTCGCCATAATAGAGAGTTTCCTGGAATCGTAAAAGGATTTTACATAATGGTGTGATTTTTATATTTGTTTTATTTTCATATAAAATGGATGTTATAAAAATAGTTGTAAATAAAGGCTGAGTGAATGATGCGCAGTGATGGTAGGGGGACTCTTTCGTTTTGGGCGGGGCCTGTGTGCACGCGGAGGCGGGACTCAATATATTTCGTCGCGCGAGACGAAATTGTCAGAGTCACGCAAATCCATACATAACTGAACATTAAGTTATGTCAAATAATTGGTGAATATTCCGTATATTTACCGGGATTACTAGTGCGTATGGAATATATCGAGGTATGGATGTATGCAATAAAAGATTGTTCATTTTGTAGTCATATAAACATTGTCATCGTTCATTTATGTATATTTTGATACGAAGACGCCGATCGCTTCAGCTTTTGTCTATTCTTGTAATTCATGAATAAGCTTCTCACTATTCAAAAACTTAAAAATAGACCCAAATCGTCCATTTTGATCGTGGGAGTTACATTATTTTCAAACATATAAGGGAACGCACCCGTACCACGTAACATATTTTGTCATTTTTATATATACATTTTTTGCAAAGAGAAAGTAAAAAAAATTATATGGCTCATATTTTGTCTTAATACAGAGCTAGATTTTCTTTTGAGGTTCCCTAAATTACTAAGTCGGCACATTTATTCTATTCTTTTATGAGTATTAAATTGATTGATTGAATATTCAAAACCAGGTTTAAAGTTTTTAATATTGTTTATGAATGTAAGAAGCTTATCTGTGTTGTTTTTGATCGATGTGCATTCGGCATCAGTCTGATGCCCGGTGGAGGCTCTCGTGGTTAATTTATTTAGATGTAGGGTCACAAATTCCAAAGCGACGGTCCATAAAACAATTATTTCCGAAGAAAATGTCCCACAGCTATTAGATTGTGAATAATTTGATAGAAAATGTTACTTAAATATTTATACTTTGTAAAATTGGAGATAACCTTCGCATATTAGACAACGCGGTAAATAAAAAAAATACAAAAATTAAGAGTAAATCATTAGTGAAAATGAGTGAATATTTTTGAATGATGCTTTATAGTAATAGGTAGGTGGGAGATATTTTGTTATTTGTAATTTATGGTAATATATTATTTTTGGACATTTTCTTAGGAAGTGTACTCGTATAATTGGATCGTCGTCATGTTGATCTCAGTCGTATTAATCCCAATATTCGAAAGGGCAAAGACGCTTTTGTAAATCTATTTTAGTCACTTTTAATAAATCAAATGCACGAATGGTCATAGACCAACACGCTGAGACAGGAGCCGACCGAAATGGCGCCGGCTATTTTACTGTCCCCACAGCAGCGTGTGAAGCGTTCGTCGATTTTTATCCGAATTTTAGTTCGTGCTTAGTCCAATTTAGGTTGTCGTTTGTTTTATACATTGATTTTATTTTAATTGTTGTTGTTTTGTATTTTTTATATTTTTGAGCTTTCATTGGCGCGCTCGTTGCGGCAAGTGATATTAGATAGTTAACGTTTCGTTCCGGAGGCGGCGACTGACTTGTGATCATAATTAACACGAATAGAGAACAAGTCAGTCTTCGTCGATGAAGTTTTATAATTAGCATTGTGCGGCCCAAATCGATCGAAATATGTTATTTATGTTTAACTTAGTTACCAAAGAAGAAAACGAACCATTCCACGAGTCCAATCAATTCAGAAGATATTATTTATATGCGATCACGTCTAAGACTACGCTGGTTATCTTGTATATCCAATGGTATTCGTGTAGTCGGCGGATAGTAAATTTTTTATTAATATATAAAGGGTAGTTTCAAACTGTGAGAGCAGTCAATTTTGATGATAAAAATAAATTCGAACCACATTATCAAAAAAACCATTTAATAAAACCATTTGTTTGTTGCTGACCGTACACAAATAGTAAATAAACTCCTTTTTTTAATTTAACAACTTGACGCAACCGTCTAAAGAGCACTGCTCTGACAGTTTGAGTTGACTATTCTGGTATTTTTAATCTATTGTTTCTAGACAGTTTCTAGTCAATCATTATTGTATAACAAACATTGTAAATAATTATCTTATTTTTAGATATTTGAAGTAAAATGAAATAGTGTAAGTTAGGTGGTAATGTTCGCACAATATTTAGTTCTGAAAACAGAAAAATGGTAAATTTTGAGTTTTAATTATGTAAAAGGAATTATTTGTCATCCATCGTCTGATGAATGAAGTATTCGTTGATATGGCTTTATATGTTTACAATTGAAACGAATCATGTGATATGTTCGGAGATCGCTAGTCAGCTGTGCCGCGTATGCGCTTATACTCACTAATAAACATGTTTTAAGTTTTTGCCTTTTTTATTTTTTAACCCAAATTCAACAATTCTCTGTCGAGAGGTGTAGATAAGTGACGTAGTGTGTATCGCTCTGGGAACCGTTTTATACCTCTGCAGCTAGTTATTCCCTGAGGATATCGCAGGACTGTTATATAAATCTGGAAAAAATTATGATCACTCTATTTATTATTCCTATGTTTTATTGTTAAAACAACAAACGGACTGACGGCCCATTTAATAGTAATCGTTTATAATATGTTTGCGACCCCATGGGCACCGCTAATACGTTGCCGTCTGCGTAAGTGAAGTGGAACCTAGGTCACTTATGGCGGAACACAACAAGATTTCTATGACGGCATACTTATTTACCAGGTGTACCGTATACATTTCTGTGCCTATTTTCTTAAAGAACGCCTTAATAGACCGGTTGAGTCGACTAAATACTTTTTTTTCAATTCAATGCTGCTCTCAATACTAGAAGTATAAATTTTGTCCATATCATCTCCAGCAATTCCAGTTGCATTGAAAACCTATTTTATTTCATTTCAATTTTTAAATATGTATATGACTTCCAACCGACTTGGGCAAAGGATACTGATTCACGTCTCATACCTATAAAAATGAAGCCAAAAATTATAATGTCTCCCCAAAACGAGTTTATGATTTCTAAAACTTTAAAAATATTACCATTTCCGGACATTTTATTTCCTGCGACGCTAGTGTTGTCACATTCTCTTGAAACTTCAATACTGTCACTCACATAGAGTAAAATTGATTGGTAGGTAATAAATAATAAGCGGCGCTAGTTTGCTTAGATTTTCTATTTCATATTAATAAACAAATATAATGTAACAATAATCATACACCGTGATCTAGTCGTAAAATAAACCACAAGTTGCCTGTGTTATGAGTATAGTTGTATATCAATCATTTTAAGCTATAATCAACGGTATAAAACTGGAAATAAATAATTTGAAACAGTTGATCAACCGACTGCGCGGTTATAGAGGAGGTTGTATTTCATAAATAAAATAGGTATTTATATTCATTCATTGTACATTTTACACCACGGTGTCGATGCTACTTATAAACCTCACCTAACTGGCCTTTGTGACGTCACAACCACCTATATCGTTTGCGTTTGGCGTTTATATACCATGTACATTATAGAGTTGCCATTTAAGCCACTTCATGGCTAGATTTAGGCCGGGTTTGACACAAATAATCTCATTTAGCGACTAAACCCAATCTAGCTACATCGGGCAGATGTTAATTACTAACGGGTCTTTCATTAAGCGCTTCCTATCTTTAAATTTAAATAAAACAAAGTGTGTGAAAATTTTTATTCGTTTGAAAGATCTACTGATGCCATTATATGTACTGTATTAATTTAAATTAATTACGTCACGGCTTCTCTGGGTGGAGTGCATCTGAAATGTCCAATTTTCCATGACTGGTGCATAAATCGGGCTGAATTTACCGCTGGCATGGATTATGTTGGCTTTGAGGACCGCTGTGATTTGTGGCTTAATATTTGCATACACCTGCGACTTAAGCAAACCCCACAAGAAAAAGTCTAACGGGGTCAAATCGCACGATCTCGGTGGCCAGTTCACATCACCTCCACGTGAGATGACCATGCCCTCAAATCGCTCGTGCAGAATATTCAATGTGGCATGAGCTGTGTGGCACGTAGCACCTTCCTGTTGAAACCACATGTCGTTGGTGTCCAGATCATACAATACAGGCCAAAAGAAATTGGTAATCATCGAACTATAGCGCTCGCCGTTGACAGTGATGGTTTGGCCAAAGTCGATCTCAAAGAAATATGGACTGATGACACCGCCAGCCCAAAATCCACACCAAACAGTGACTTTTCCGAAATGAATTAGACACTTGGATCTCACGTGAATTGGTATCGTCCCAAATTCAACAATTTTGTTTGTTCAAGTACCCATTCATCCAGAAATGGGCCTCATTGCTGAAGATGATTTTTCTATGAAAATTAGGGTCACTTGCCAACTGCTCCAGAGCTCATTCAGCGAACACAGGTCGTTGTCTATGGTCGTTTACCTTCAGTTCAGGAACTGTGTTTTCGGCAGATCTTGGATTTATTGTCGACGTACGGGTGTTGGTCGATTGTTTACTGAACCAGTGGACTCATATTTATCCACCACATTGCGAATAGTCTTCTCGGTAGGACGAATATGGCGACCGTAAAATGGGCGAAGTGCACGGTACGTTGCCGAACAGAACACCTTACATAAAACAATTTTAATATTTGCATGTGTTGTTGAATGCTATATCCGTCTATAGTGATTTGAGAAAACAGATTGAATATATGACAACATAATTTAGACGTAGCCTCAACAAGATGGCCGTTATCAACTGTCAAAGTTCGGAATTCCCTGTTGGAAAATACTTTAGTTGGCTAGCTATGTTCAAAATTTAATTGATTTTCATCTATAAATTTTCAGATGTCATAATAAATTTTCAATTAAAACAATATTTAATGTTTAGTAATGTTAAAATAATTAGGCCCGTTCATGGTTTTATACTTTTATTCTTTAATCTTAACATTATCACACAAGTAAAACGCAACTATCCTTTCGCCATCTTGATTGGAAGAGGAAGAGATTTCAATTAGTGTTGCCAATATAAATGTATATAAATCAACACGCCTCCTTACATTTATATTGTAAAACACCGTTACAACAATCATTATTTTATTTCAAATTTAACATTTCTCTAAATTTTATGAATTTAACATTTCCCAAAGCTTTTGTAAATATATCTGCAACATTATTTTCTGACTCTATTTTTACAACTTCAATATTTCCTAGCTTAACATTTTCATGTATAAAATGATAGTGAACTTCAATATGCTTAGAATTCTTAGTAAAGTTTCCATATTTAGAAATAGCTACGGCTCCTGAATTATCTTCATAAATTTTAACTGGTTTACAAACTTTATTGAATACATCATCCATTAGACACATAAGAAAATTTAACTCTGTTACTGCTTCTGATAAAGCTACATATTCAGCAAATGTTGAGGACTTTGTTACACTACTTTGTTTCTTTGATTTCCAGTAAATAATATTTCCAAACAGTCTAATGACAAATCCTGTAGTAGATTTCCTATCTAAAATATCTCCTGCCCAATCAGCATCCACAAAACAATCTAGAATATCAGCGTTACTATTATTACAATATGTTAATTTAAGATCTTTTGTCAAATACAAATACTTTAAAACTCTCAATGCATACTTAAAATGTGTCTCATTATAACAGTTTTGAAATCTACTTAAGTAATTTACACTGTAAGATATATCAGGTCTAGTACCTGAACTAATATACAAAAGAGCACCAATCAAATTTCTATATTTTACATCCTCATTAATATCAGATTGTTCCAATTTTAAATTTATTTCCATAGGAGTCTTATACATTTTTGCATTCTCAATATTATACCTTTTAGCTAAAGACTCAATATAAGATTTCTGACTCAAAGTTAAGACATTGTTTTGATTATACATATATTCAATCTCAATACCAATATAATTTTTTACTTTACCAATATCTTTCATTTTAAACCTTTCAGACAATTTAGTTTTTATATCACCAATAACTTCTACATTTTCACAACAAATTAATAAATCATCCACAAATAAAAGAATATAAACAATTAAGCTGTTCTCTTTTCTAACATATAAACAATAGTCATATTTACTCCTGCGAAAACCAAAATTAATCAAAAAATCATTAAAACATTCATACCATGCCCTGGGGCTTTCTTTTAGACCATACAATGATTTATTTAATTTATAAACTTTATCAGTTCCATTTTCATAACCGATTGGTTGCTTTACATAAACTTCAGATAATACTCTACCATTTAGAAATGCTGTTTCAACATCCATTTGATGAATAGCTAAATTATTTTGACAACAATAAGATAATAGTAGCTTAAGTGTAGGCATTTTAGCAACAGGTGAGTAAGTATCATCAATACAATTTGTTTGCTGAAAACCTCTTACTACTAACCTTGCTTTGTATTCATTTTCACTCTTCCTTTTATACACCCATTTCACATCAATTACCTTTTTTTCCTTGGAGGGTCTGTCAACTAGAGTCCAGGTATTATTTTTTATTAAACTTTCCATCTCACTATTCATTGCTCCTTTCCATTTCATTGCCTCATCACATGTAATCGCCTCCTGAAAATCAATTGGAGCTGACGCATCACAGTAGTTACAGTATATGCAATAATAACCAAATTCTTCATCAAAACGAAGTGGAGGTTTGATTTGTTTTCTTAATCTTCTATTTAGATTCTCATCTTCACTTTCTCCTACATTCTCTTTATCATTTTCTGAGTATTTTAACATATTTCTATCCTCTTGGATCCTTTTATCTTCCTTTTCCTTTTCTTTTATTTTATATTCACTATTTTCTTCCTCATCTTTAAAACCACATAATTTAACATCTTCCTCAATTATATCACAATTTCTAGCAATAATAACTCTGTTGTTAATTAACACTCTGTATCCAATATCAGTATAACCAAGCAAAATTCCAGCTTCTGCTTTCTTATCCCATTTAGACCTTCTTCGTTCTTCAGGAATTCTTACAAAAACTCTACTTCCATATAATTTTAGATTTTGCATAGATGGCTTCCTTTTAAAAAATATTTCATACGGGGTTTTCCTCTCAATAGTATTAGTTAAGGTTCTGTTTTTAAGATATGCAGCTGTTTTAGTTGCCTCAGGCCAAAATCTTCTTTCTACCTTTGCTTCTGATAAAAGACATCTACCCATATCCATCAACGTACGATTATATCTCTCTGCTGTTCCATTTAATTGATGAACATATGCTGGACAGGGTTTTATCACTATTCCTTTCTTTTTTGCAAACTGAAAAACTCTTGCATTCATATATTCCTTCCCATTGTCACATCGCAGTTCCTTTATCATTTTCCCTGTCAAGTTCTGTACTTCATTAACATACTGCACCAAGTAATCATATACCTCATCCTTTGATCTGATACAATAAACTTTGACTAATTTGCTGTAGTCATCAATAAAACTCAAAAAAAATTTTTCTCCATTATATCCTGTAGTCTGATGTGGCCCATTTAAATCTGTATGAACAATCTCTAATATCTCTTTTGCTTTTCTTCGATTATTAGCAAATGGTAAATTATGCATTTTATTTTCAATACATATTGCACACTTTAAATATTCATATTCAATCTCTTTAGGTAATCCTTCTAATGATTCATTTTTACACATTAAATCCAATTTTTTAAAGTTAATATGGCCTAGAGTACGATGTAGTTTTTCCTTTACAGTCATATTTGTTTTACTAATATTTGCTTCCAATATTTCTTCACACATGTAACTTTTCATTTTATACAGTCTTTCATCCTTAATTGCAATTGCTATAATCTTTCTATATTCATTGTAAATTTTTGCAAATTTCCCTTTTGAGATGATTGAACAATTATCAGTAATTTTCGAATAACTTAATAAATTTGCCTTCATTTCTTTTACAAAGAAAACGTTTTTCAGTGTGACTTCAGATTTTTGTCCATAGACTAAGAAATAAGCTTTTATATTACCAATTTTTGTAGCTTCTAATATTGTTCCGTCACCAATTTTGACTTTAATAGGTTTGTCCAATATCTCATAAGTATTGAAGTATTTATCAGTGTTAATAATGTGGTCAGTACATCCACTATCTAGTAACCAATTTATTTGACCCTTTGGCTTATCATTCTCTTGCGTTGTGTATGTATTGTTTGCAATATTAATATGATAACTGTTACCTTGACTCCCTTGATTATTATGGTAGTAATTTCTTGAACCTTGTCCTCTGTTATTGTATGAACCACGTCCTCGTCTTGGCAAACTATGTCCTCTATAACTTGGTAAACTATTTCCTCTATAATTTTGTATACTATTTCCTCTATAATTTTGTATACTATTTCCTCTATAATTTGTAAGACCATGTCCTCGACCACGGTTTACATTTTCTGCCTTACAATCTCTTCTTAGGTGACCAGGTTTACCACAACCAAAACAATTATATGATCGGTTAGTATCTGCTTTAAAAACATTTGATGTCTTCTGACATTTCACTCATATTTCCTGTACTTTTCAATTTTATTTTGCTTTTTAAATAGTCCACTGTCCTTTCACCCTCTGGTAAGACATCTATTAAATCACCTATGTAGTTGTAACTCACTGGTAGTGCTTTCAACATGTAGTTTAGTTTTTCTGTTTCTGATACCGTTGCACCGGCTTGTTTCAACTCATTTACAGCTTTTTCAAAGTCATCGAAAAATAAAGACACTTCAGAATAATTTTTCAATTTGACACTTTCGAGTTTATGTCGACATACTATTTGCAACGCCGTTGATTTCTTTAGGTACATCTCATCAAATTTCTGTATTATTTCGTATGCTGTATTTAATTCACTTATATATTCCAACTGCTTGTTTGTTATAGCACTGTAAATATAGTTTGTTGCTTGTATATCTCTATCGTCCCATTCATCTTTGTCGGTTTCAATTTTCGCTCTCATTACTACATCCTTGCACTTTTTGAACTGTAGAAACTTAATTATCCGTATTTTCCAATTACTGTAATCTGTGCCATCGAAAATTGGAATATTTATATCACTATTTTTTGACGCCATTTTTTTTTCTTCTTGTTTCTATCACATTTAGTCTTTAAACCATTGTTCTGCTACCATTAAACCACTGTTCTGCTACCATGTTAAAATAATTAGGCCCGTTCATGGTTTTATACTTTTATTCTTTAATCTTAACATTATCACACAAGTAAAACGCAACTATCCTTTCGCCATCTTGATTGGAAGAGGAAGAGATTTCAATTAGTGTTGCCAATATAAATGTATATAAATCAACAAGTAACATCAAATGCGACGTCAAAGCATACTTGCTGCCATGTAAGCCAAATTTAATGAGGTGAATAATGTCATTTGTGACTCCATGATGCCAGTTAAGTTGAAGGGACAGATCTGTAAGATCGTCATCAGGCCTGTCGAATGCGAGTAAACTGCAAGAGTGCTGCCTTCACTATAATAACCACGGTTCGCGACAGCCGGCCTTATGTAGGGAAAAAATATTTAACATTGCCATCTTCATACTCTAGGAGCAGAATTTTTTTTAAATTGCTGTAGGACAGCAGACAGGCTGACAGCCCGCTTAAAATGTTGCAGTTACCGTCGCCTATACGTGTTTGCAACGCCAGTGGCATCGCAAACACACTGCTGTCCCATAAGGGTACAGGAACTTGGGTCACTAATGCCGGAACACAACACAAAGTTACTATGGCGGCATACTTAAGACCAAAGGTGGTCGCCATCCAGACGGGCTTGAGACCCTACCAAGTATCTAGGGTGGGTTGTTTTGTCGCTTTTTACGACAGGCCGACCCCGGCCACAGAGGTTAGTATTTTTTCTCCGCCCCTGCACGGATAAAAAAATGAGACAACAAGAAAATGATAGAAAAGAATGATAGACAATAAGACATTAGTAAGTAGCACTTAATCATAATTTGAAGAATTAAATTTATCTTTTATTGAAAAAAACATAGTTTTCAAATATTCTAAACCAAAATAATTTTGTATACAAATAAAACATTTTAAACGGATAAACTTGTTTTAAACTAACAAGTTTATTTCGTTTTAAACCAGCTTTACATTTATAGTTCGGAGTAGGATAACAGATATACAACTTTATACACATACACAGATGTACATGCATATTTACAACTTATACAGAAAATACTATAAACATCCAGACTTGGGACGAAAATTGAGATCGTGATTTCTGCAGTCGTTCCATAGAGCGAAAGCCTCTAGCGCTGCCGAGATCATCTGTCGTCACATTTCAGTTCATAATTTAATGTATTCAAATAAATTGTTAAGATTTTGTAAAAGATCAGTGACACATTTTTGTGTATGTAGCACATACAAAAATCGTACTACTTAGGAATTTTTATTATTATTAATCTTTAGATTTTTTTTACGTTTATGAAGTGTTATTAAAAGAGTATAAATATTTTTATCCACTAGTGTAAATAAAATAGTTTCAATTTTCAATTATAGACTTACCATATAAAGCTATCATAAAATATAGTTCCTAAGCTATAATAGTCTAATGTTAGGATCATGAACACGCAGTGGAAGCAAATTAACTATTTGCATTGGGGACAATCTCTTTTATTTTAGTGGATAAATATTTATGTGGTTTTACATAACTTTGTAGTGACAAGTATTATTTCGGTTTTATCTTTACCTACTTTTCTTTCATTTATATTTTATCGATTAACCAATCGATATTTTGAAGAAATGTGTTAGACTTCACTATATTATAACCGTCGCATTGATTCAAAAGTTTATCGGCTTTGTTTCGGTCACAAAATGTGAAAATTTTAATTATTTATATAAATTCCTACGAAAATGTACGGAAAACTAAAGGACTATCAAGTCATAGACGTTTTCTGCGGCGGCACATTCTACAAAGTTAAACACAAGGTCACCAACAACATATTCGCGTGGAAAGCGTACGATTGTTCAACATATTCCGACGAACAAATACAAAACGTCGTCAACGAAGTGAAAACAATCAGTAAATTGAGTTCAAGTAAGTTGCTGCGGCACTACGAAACGATATTGCACGAGCCTACGAAGACGTTGTACTTTGTCCTCGAGTACATCTCTTGGCGAAATTTGCGAGAACTAGTCGACGAGTGCAAGGCCACCGGGAAGCGCGTCTGCGAGGGATTTGTCTGGCGACTCCTGCACGAGCTAGCCCGTGTGCACAAACTTGTAGAAAACCTCAATGTTGTCGTGTTAAAAAAGCACATCACGCCAGGTGCAATCTTCGTAAACGTCAACGGTGAGGTTCGAGTGAATTGCTTCGACTTGTCTTCGGTGGCTTCCGAAGATGTGGTGCGGCAGATCGGGGATGTTATGCGGATGTTGTGCTACCAGCCAGACAAATGTGACAACGAAATCCAAGAATTCCACTACAGTGACGACTTGAGGGATATTATTAGTTTCTTAGAGGACGATCGAAACTCAAATATGCGTCCAGATGTGGTATTATATCATCCCACAGTCCTGACAAACCTAGAAATTCACCCCTGTCCACAAAACTTAAATAAAATTTTCGTTTGTATAGAACATTCAAATGTATCATCAGAGGTTAACAAATGTGATTCTGAGAAAGCTGTTCAGCTGTGTAAGGAGGTAGAACCCCTTCCAAGGACACGTTTGAAGGCCCTTGATAGCCCTATTTACATGAATATAAGCCCAAAAAAGCAGAACCAGGAACTTGTGGAGGCGAACTTAAGCAATGCATCATTATCCCCTACACTGGCTGCATTGGCACTGGAGTTGCCTGGATATGTGCCCAGGTGCAGGAGGCCCTTAACTGGTGTTTTGGAGAAATACAATTGTCCCCAAAAGGTTTCGGAAGACACTTTGAGTGAGCAATGGATGTCAAGGCTTATAGCACTGAGACAAAGAGAAGATTCCTTAAACAAGAGGGAGAGGGAATTGATAGCTAAGGAAATAGTATGCAGTCCATCCGCAAAAGTCATACCTCTCAACGGTTCACAAGATTTCATCTGCGAGGGCGAGGGTGACAACAATGGCATAACTTTACCTCCAATGATCACTCAAGCAAAGGAAGTGAGACGCGAGATTGCGCCGAGGCGCCGGCAGCGGCGTGCGAGCTCAGGGCGCGCCAAGGGCAGGCGGAAGAGCTATGTTTATGAGGACCTTGATAGCTCCCTCTCGGCTGACCCAGGGGACAGCAGCATAGTTATCACAGCTACAAAATTTACAAAGGAGAACATGCCTAAGCGTAACATATTTCCTGAGGTTTCCAGCAAGAAAGTGCACTTCACATCTGCCAACCCATTTGTGGAGAGTGATGAAGGTGTGACACTCACCTTCTATGAGCTGGAAAGTGGGCAACAGGCTTCCCGGGAAGGGAACGACATACAGAAGTTTAAGTATTTTGATTTGGAAAAGGCCAGTGAGAAGAGAAGTGCAATAGCTTGGAGCCACTCGTCCCCCTCCAAGCAGGCTAAGATCAGCTCCGTGTTCAGTGATATGACCAACGATAGCAGCATAAGGAAGACTCCCTCTAAAACAAGTTTGACATCTCGTGGATCAAACTCATCAAGGTTCTCCATGATATCCGCCAAGAGCCAGTGGAGTGAGGACTCGTGTGGCAAGGTAAGTGAGTGCAGCACTTTTGAGAGGACTAGGGCCAGCATCAGGCACTCCCTCGCTCAGACCCCAACTGCCCCAGAGATGGGAAAATCCAAGAGTCGGAAATCACTCTTGCATTTCAAAACACCCTTTAAATTCATCTCTTCAACAAAAATCTAAAGTCACTAAGTTTTGATGTTTAGTTGAAAAATAATCCAATTTTTTTATGAACTTTGTCTACTTAATAATAAAATTTGATAGGTTAATCCCTGATTTGTTTCTGGCTATATTGTAAGATTGAGTAAAATTTAAGTTATATGAAATGATATTTGATCAGATTTAATTGATTGATCTCCAATATTTTTATATGACAGGTAATAATAGCTTAATTATAAGTGGTTGTGGATTTCAATAGGTTTAACTAGATGTAGCTTCCATTTTCTTACAAGCTTTGCTTTTTTATTTTAGATGTAAAAATATATGAAACGGACACAACCCCACCATTTGTTAGTATTAGTGAAGATTATTTTATATAAACAAAATGTATATCATAATAATTAAATTGAGATAATATTATTGCTCAACATATTTGCAATGACTAAGGTGTCTTTTAGTAGCATCAGAAGTTAAATAGTTAATATATATATGTATATATTTGTGGCAATAAAATTTTATTAGGTTTAAAACATAATTTTAATAAAACCTGTTTAGTCTTTTGTCTTCCATTCTTTAGAGATCATATACTTCAAATAATAACTGAGAGATATCATAAAAAAACAACAAAAACCATTATTATTGTGTAGTATTAGTTTAAATTTAGTTTATAATCATAAAATATTTTTGGTGTGTGTAGTTTTAATTTTAAATCAATGGCCATAAATTTTAAAATAAGATATTTTGTTTAAATTTGGGTACAATATAATAAAAACTTAAAAACAATTTTACAGTGTTTTATTTTACAAAGAAATAATTTAACAATTTTTTAAATGTTGGTAGCCAAAAATGGGACCCTTATCTTTAAAAGACCTATAAATTATTTCAAATAAACAGAGTATCAATTGCAAAAAGGTCATATCTGCAAGTAATCAAAATGTTTGTTGTTAAATCATTTATAAACATTTTGATTTGTAGCATAATTAATGATAATTGGATAATTTTTATTCAAATCTAAATTGGAAATTATCACTTGAGGCCCTAGTAAGGAGCTGCTAGGATTATATTGTAATATTTTCATATAATGAAATTGAATTAAAATATTTTCATGTTATCCTTTAGAAGTGTTGCAAATAAAATATTACTTCTTGACTCAACTGGTAAGTTATCTTGCTGTGCTCTGTATATTGCTATCACATTATTGTTTTATTACTTAAAAATGTGGGAACAAGGCAGTTTACAAATGCAATGTATATTTTCTATTTTTTCAATATCATTAATACCATCTGTAGATATGTTCCAATATGTGGTATATTGACATTTTACATTTTAAACAAAAAGTAGTACAAAAACACAAGGAAATTCTTGACAACTTTGTCAAAATTACACTTTGAAAATTTATAAAATCATGTGTCACTTAACATACTAAACTTCTGTTTTCTTTTTAAATCACTGAACATATTATCATATTGAGATCTTATCAATAATAAGTTATCTATTACTGCTAGGATTGTTAAAAAAACCTAGCACACAAGTTGAACAAAGTCTGCCACTTCTAACTTTAGTAATTGATAATATAGGATGGTTAATTCAATTACAAACTCCTTCAATTTAGATGTGATGCAATCTCTCAATGTTGGTAAACACTACACAATTATTGTCGGGCAACATGTAAAATTTTAATAAAACTATTTTTATTTGAAACCACAATGGCTTAACAGCTAATCTCACTGCACTTATTATACTATAATTTCAAATCAATTCACTTGTTCTTCTTGTTGAGAGCCTTGTCGGCCCCTTCCACAAATTTCTTGGGGAGTCCAAATTTTTCTATAAGCAACTTGGCTACAAAATGTGTCTGGAAAGAAAAGAACATTATCTGAAATAAATACATAAAAAAATATTTTATTTTCATTCTTGGGGAACAGCAGACTGGCTGATGGCCCTCTTAATAATTAGTAAGCAGTTACAGTTGCCTATGGATGTTTGCGATGCGATGGAACATGCTGCAGTCTGTTTAGGAGTACTGGAACTTGGGGCACTAATGTTGGAACACAAGGTTATGATGGCAGCATACTTATAGACGAGGGATGGTTGCCATCCAGACAGGCTCGGGGCCCTACCATCTAGCTAGGGTTGCTTTTGCGACAGGCCAACCCTGGCTGCAGGGGTCAGCATTCTTACTCTGCCCCTGCACAGAGGAAAAGTAAATAAATGAGTAGTACAATGTATATATGTCACAATATATATGTCACAATATATATATATATATATATATATATATATATATATATATATATATATATATAACATTGTGACATATATACATTGTACTACTCATTTATTTACTTTATATTATTAACATATATATATATATATATATATATATATATATATATATATATATATATATATATATGTTAAAGTAAAAAGTAAAGTAAAAATAAAAAAAAATATATATATATATATATATATATGTTAAAGTAAAAAGTCAGTATATGGAATTGTTACCTGATCACCTTGCAGCATGAGCTGATCAGCTTTTGCCCCTGGACTCCTGGTCACCCCACACGAAGCGGCCACCCCCACTTGGCATATATGGCTCAGTGCTGGCAGGCTGAACCCAAAGGACTCTAGGTTTGATACTAGTGTTACCTGGTAAAATATTATAAGGTAAAAAAACTATTTCATAAAACTTGGCGTTTGATCCAAAATATTAACCTGAAATCGGCCTATATTTAGCGTATTTAAGCAACAAATATATAAATGAAAACCTTTTTATTGCCACTCCTAGAAGCAACTTCCATCTTAATGGGTTCCAGCTTAGCCTTAGTGAGTTTCACAGTTCCATCGGAGAACTTCATCTCCGTGCTGGGGGTCATTTTAGCTACAACTGAGGACATGAGAAGGTCCCATTTTACTGCTTCCTGAAATCAAATACTTAACATAATTTGTTCCGTCTGGGTGCAATCTGAATATTTTACTATGTTTAGCTAATTTAGTACTAAATCTTAAGGTTCATTAAGACTAATTTAAAGTGTAACATTAGCACGCCTAAGTCGACTTACTTGTTCTTGTTTGCCAGTGACCTTAGCCAATACTGGGTCCATCGTGACGGCGCCCTTGACTTGGGATGAGTTCAGATTCCTCGCCTTCACATATTCGGTTAGCGTTGCGCGCACCTCCGCCGCTGTTAGGGCTGTCCCTTTTCTGGAAATTCATATTCTCATTATGAATTGAATTTTTTTTTCGGAGGTTCAAAGTGGAGTAATCAAGATATGGAATTGAGATTTAATGTTCGGACTTTAGTGGGTATGTGGTTGTTTCTACAATAACACTGTCTAACGAGGTGGCCGTACTTGCAAGCTCAGCCGGAAAAGTTTCGCTCAGTAGGGTAATATCTCTTGGCTAAGGGACGCGGGGCGCTCCACACACATGAAACGTGACGAGTCTGATAATGACTTTCTTTATCAATAACACTGAACAATGGCAACAATTTTTTTTCATATGACTTGTTTTATTATCTTTAATTTTTTTTATTGCGTAGAACAGCAGACAGGCTGATAGCCCGCTTAAAATGTAGCAGTTACCGTCGCCTATAGGTGTTTGCAACGCCAGTAGCATCGCAAACACGCTGCTGTCCCATAAGGGCACAGGAACTTGGGTCACTAATGCCGGAACACAAGGTTATTATGGCGGCATACTTAAGACCAAAAGTGGTCGCCATCCAGACGGGCTTGAGGTCCTACCACGTAGCTAAGTTGGGTTGTTTTGTCGCCTTTTACGACAGGCCGACCCCGGCCACAGAGGTTAGTATTCTTTCTCCGCCCCTGTATGGATAAAATTACTCTCTTATTTTGTGGCTGCAAGCGGGTTGCTTACAAAATTATAAATCATTTATGTTAGATTAAAATATTATTTTATAAAACTTACTTTATGGGTGCGAAGAGATCGACAACATTAGCCGTAACACAGTACATTTCCCGTATAATTGGAGGGGTGTACTCCGCCGGCTGGGCTGGTTCTGGAGAGGGCTTCAGCCCTTCAGGCACCTTATGGGCCCTTATCAGGGGGTTAGACAGGTCAATCTTTGTTATGGCATCCACCCCCTTTTCTAGCTCTTTTACTTCTAGCAGACCTTCCTTAAACATAACAATATTAACAGCTAAAACTATTTTATTAGCGTTTATTAACTTGACCTGTATGTAACAGAATTTTCAGACTCGATCTTTACCCACAATAAACTATCAAAAAAAAATTCAAAATTTCGCACACTTATCAAGACCTGATGACAATACACAAATTTAATAATTTTGTCCCATAGTCCTTATCAGGATAATTAGGATAAAGTTTTCCTTCTGCCAGAAGATGGCGTTAAATTAATAAAAACATTTAACAATTGGGAATAGACAACAAATAAATTACATTATAGTTAAAAGGTGCTGGAGGTGCATGCTCCGAATACCCTGGACGGCTTTCCGAACCAATGTGTCCATACTCCAGCAACTAAAGATTGGGACGAGGCTTTCCACCATCTGTCTCAAGCGGATACTGGAGTACTTCGGCCACATTGCCCGAAAAGACAATGACAACTTGGAAAAGTTAGTTGTCACCGGTAAAGTCGAGGGCAGCCGATCGCGTGGCCGTAGTCCGACGCGTTGGTCGGATCAAGTTCGCACCGCACTAGACACATCCGTCTACGAGGCGCTGCACGGCGCTGAGAACAGGAAGCAGTGGAAAACTACCATAAGTGACAGACTGGAGGGTGTTGGTCACGACCCTCAGACATGAGGACTACGACTCGAGGAGGAGGAGGATAGTTAAAAAAAACACACTTTTATAGTTATATTATTAATTAGCCAATATGGTCATCCTCATCATTCACCATAGGAATGATGTAACAAAATATTGCAGGTCAATTAAATTTGGGGTGGGTGTGTTGAAAAAATCAGGTTTAGCCATTTCTAGTATATTAAGAAAGGTGCGTCACACGTCACAGATGGACAATTATTTTGTGCAGAAAGGATTTAAAGTTTTAATTACATTAAAATTAAACATCTAATTAATCAAACTTGTAATAGAACACGCTGTGAAACACAATGGTGTTGATTTTAGTTCATATTATAAATAATTATAAAATACATATTTGACTTTTAAGAAATGTTTTAGCTATATTAATGAATAACAATTGTTCTTGTAGAATCCATAGTCATATAAGTTGAAGATTGAGGAAACCTTGGACTCCGTTATTAAGAAGCAAATGGCATTCATTACTTTAATGATGAAAGTAACAGAGAAAATATGGTTGTTAGTATACCTTTTGCATGGCTTCCAAGAACTTGCCCATCTTCTTATACGAAGACTTCTTTACGTCTAGACTTCTGTCTGGCGGACAGAATGGCATTAAATGGTTTCTGAAAATAATTAATACAATATAACACTGGCTTCAATTAATTAACATTGAATCAGATTCACAGTGCAATTGTGGATTAGCACTGAAAATAAAAAAATAAATAGTAAGGAATATATTCTCCAAATAATTCAAACAGCAAAGAATTTACGCAAACAAGAAACTCAACATATTTTTAAACACTTCAATAAAATCACAAAAAATATGAGAAATGTTATCAAACAGATACAATAAAAAATTTGTGCGGTCAAGGGACCCCCGTTAGGAACGAAGTTCTTCGCGATATTTTTTTAACTCAAAACGTGTTTTAAAATGTAAATTTTCAATGATTAACTCTCTCTCTAATTTGTATACTTTGTTATTTTTCTATCAGTTTTACGACAAGAAATACGTATTTGGGAAAAAATAATATAAAATAGCGAATTATAAGTTTATATGTAAAATAAGTCTTTTGTAAATGATAACAAAAAAAATAACAAATGTTATTCATATGTTATAAAATTGAGCTTAGGGGACATCCATTAATTACGTGAGCTCAGAATGGGGGGTGGAGGGGTCCAATGAAATCTCACCAAATCTCATTCAAAAAATATAAAATATTACAGATATTAAAAAATATGTTTTTTTACTTTGAATTTTATTTAATTTAAATAAATTAATTAGCGCCAATTCCACCTAAGGGGGGGGGGGGGAGGAGTCTAAACTGATCGAAAAATAGCTCACGTAATTAATGGATATCCCCTTATATTGTTCACCATAAACAATACTTACAGTAAGAAAGAGAAAGAAAGGGATGGTTGTTTGGAGGCGGTTTAACGCTTTTTCGTCACGTGACCATTTCTGCCAGTTTACTACTAGTAAGCCGCATAAAAGAACTTCGTTCAAAAAGGGGTAATGTTACAGATAGCAAAACATGTAAATGTAAATATGATCAGTGTTGAATTCCATCATTATCTTAGTGTTAAATGCTGGTTGTAACCCAAACTTGTGCTTCGGTGCCCGGGGTCCGCCTTCAGACTTTTCATCTAATTAGTGTTGAATTCTAACTAAGAAGTAATGTTTAGTTTTGTAGACTGGAATACCACTTTTCTAATATCTTCCCTATAATGCTTAAGGCATACCTGATAGTGGAATGCTTCAGCTACCCCCCTGTCAAGACCTTGCAGAAGTAGCTTGAGATGTCCGTTCCACAATAGTAGCAACTACACACTTACTTATATAACAAGTTGGTCTTAAGTGGCAACTCCAAGTGCTTCCCTTCCAACTTCAAGAAGGAAAGTAAACACCACACAAGTAGTCCATCCATATCTGCCGGTATGTCAGGCTCTTCTATTGGAGATGTATCTACAAAAGAATATACAATAGAAACTCCTTAATATTCGTGATATAAGGAGCAAAGGTACCTTTTTTGTTTTAAATTTCAATGGTCAAACAAGTAGAAATAAATATATTGGGACAATTCACACAACACCATCTAGTCTCGAAGTAAGCAGCATAAGCACTTGTGTTATGGATACTAGACAACCATAACCACAACTATTAAATTCTAAATGGGCCGTCAGCTTGTCTGCTATCTTACAGCAGAGTTTATCTTATAAAAAATAAAAACTAGCTGACACCCGCGACTTAGTCCGCGTTACTTGATATATTAACAACTTCGCCCACTTCTCCGCCGCAAGGAAACACGCATCACTGAACACGCAGTGCTTATAAAAAATAATTGTTTCTTAAAACTTTGAATTAAAAGAAGATATCGCAATAATTTTTTTTAGATAAAAACCAAGTGTGATGTGAAAGTGCACCATCACCATAAAAATTTAAAAGTACTCGTAGAACGTTACATCAACATCACAGTCGAGAAGGAAAAGGATTGATGATCTGGTTCGTATGCATCATCTCCATTAAGGCAAGCACGAACTCGGCAATATTATAACACTTTTTTTTAATCCAAGATAGGTGTAATTTCTTAGACACTTGGCCGTAATCTAAAAAAAACCATTATTGCGATATCTTCATCTATACAAATAAATAAAATTGGAGGGTATGTTTGTAATATTAAAATAACCGCTTTTTACTAAGTGCATTCGGACGTATACACGGTACATATACCAAAACAACATTTTTTACAATTTTTGTCTGTCTGTCTGTTTGTTCCGGCTAATCTCTGAAACGGCTTGGCCGATTTTGACGGGACTTTCACTGGCAGATAGCTGATGTATCAAGGAGCAACTTAGGCTATTTTTATTTTGAAAAAAAAAAAGTTTTTTTTAAAAATGATAAGTTTCGGAAATTTTATATTCGAATTTAAGTTGACCTCAGATTGATATGATCAATCATATGAAATAGGGTTCAGCTTAGGCTGGACAGTTCGAACGCAATTTGTATATTTCATTTATTTATATTTTAGGGTTTATAGGGTTTGTAATCCAAAATAAACCATATGATATATCCAAAAAATGCTGCCCAAAATCACTATTCCACGCGGACGGAGTCGCGGGCACAGCTAGTTTATTATAAAGTTAATAAAGTTTTAAGAAACAACGCTTTTTATAAGCACTACGTATTCAGTGATGTGTTTTTGACACTGAATCAGAAATAAAACTTACACAACTTAAATGAAATCTATTCAGTATTTTTGGCGTGATGCGCGCTCAACTGCAGACCTCTATCATTTTATAGGAGGGTGGAGGGGAGATAAAGAGTACTATCTCAAATGGGGGAGAAGTTGAAAAAGCGTTCAGCTACAAATGATAGTCCAAAAACCCATCAGAATGGCGCTAGTGCAGCTACAGTGTACTGTTACGAGGTCGGTCGGATTTGACTTTTAAAAGAAACAAAATTACTGAGTTATAATAAATTATATTATAAATGAAAATTGGAAATTGAGTGTTGAGTGCCCGCAATGAAGTCTAATGATAGAATGCGACGAGAAAACAAAGAATACGTTTATATATAGTAAAAAATATGATGATGTGCATTGACGTCAATCAAGATGCAACCCCAGCGGTTTACATATCGTATTGAGGTCGTAGGCAATTGTAACAGTACGATATGACGAATTGAAGTATGCATAATAAATATTATGCATACTTCAATCTTATAATCTAATATTAGCGTAGTTCAAAATTATTTGGTAAGTTTAACATAAGAAATTTACACTGATACTATTGTGGCGCCACCTTATTTCAATGGATACTTTCAAATAAAGAGACAGTTCTATCCTCCATAATGAATTAATTAAGATTAGTACCTGTCATATTAGAGTCATCAACAGTAGTGTCTTGAACGTCTTGATTTTGGTCTTCAGGGTTTTCCACTACTGGAATCAACTTGGGTTCATTTACAACTGGTTCTGCTTTCGGGATAGGCTCAGACCTTCCCAGAGTAGGCCATTCCACCTTTGCAGCAATACTTAGCTGAATGTAAATTAATATTTTCTTAATATTTCACTAATATTATTCATCATTGACAACTTCGGAACGCCTGCAGAGGTTACGGATTCAATTCTTGTCTCGCGTCTGTTGTTGTTTATGTATGATATGTATCTATTTGCAAAAGCATATAAGTAGTTTATCTATTGTTTAGCACCTATTTCTATTTTGTCTCGGAGATCAACCATATTCTTAACGGGTACCCAGGCCCGGGTGAACCAAGGCGTATGTGGGACTGCAGGAAAAATGTTCGGCCATCCGACTACCCACTAAAGAACCCCACAGTTCTCCTATCGCTAACACCCGGGCCCACGGAAATGTAGCCTGCCGAGCTCGTGGCCCGGGCCGGCGCCAGCCCACTCTTCCCCTTACCCCCCTGGCGCTCTCCTTTGTCTCTCCTGAGGAGTTGCGGGGGGCTGCGGAATAGCACACAGCCCTCACCCTCGGGGCAATGACGCGCGGGGGGGGGGGGGGGTATCCACCCCAAAGGCCGCCCGCTGCCGCCGTCAACATTGTCTAGTATTCATAAGACGAGTGTTATTTACTTTGGAACTAGATGCCACTGTTTTAATTGCAACAAATGAAAAGGATATTAGTGCACAGGAAGCAAATTTTAAATATAATTTTTATGAGTATTCACTTAATTTTCACACAACGCCACCTAGTCTCAAAGCAAGTAGCATAGTACTTGTGCTATGGATACTAGTACCCAAAAACGCATATTTGTAGTTGTCTACACTACTAATATACTTCATCATCATCATTTCAGCCGGAAGACGCCCACTGCTGGACAAAGGCCTCCCCCAAAGATCTCCACGATGATCGGTCCTGCGCTGCCCTCATCCAACCTATTCCGGCGATCTTGACCAGATCATCGGTCCATCTTGTGGGGGGCCTACCAACATTACGTCTTCCGGTACGCGGTCGCCATTCGAGGACTTTTCTGCCCCAACGGCCATCAGTCCTTCGAGCTATGTGCCCAGCCCACTGCCACTACAGTTTTGCAATCATCCGGGCTATGTCGGTTACTTTGGTTCTCCTTACATTAATAATATACTTACATTTTGTAAATAAATACATATACATAAACGCTCTGAGGTCACACAGGTCACTGTTCATCCGTACAGGGGCGGAGAAAGAATACTAACCTCTGTGGCCGGGGTCGACCTGTTGTAAAAGGCGACAAAACAACCCAACCTAGCTACGTGGTAGGGCCTCAAGCCCGTCTGGATGGCGACCACCTTTGGTCTTAAGTATGCCGCCATAATAACCTTGTGTTGTGTTCCGGCATTAGTGACCAAAGTTCCTGTACCCTTATGGGACAGCAGCGTATTTGCGATGTCACTGGCGTTGCAACCACCTATAGGAGAAGGTAACTGCTAAATTCTAAGCGGGCTGTCAGCCTGTCTGCTGTCCTACGCAATAAAAAAAGAAACACAGGTATTGAATGTGACCTCTGCAAGTGTACCAACGTGAGTTAGCCATTACGCCACGGATGTAGTCAATACATAAAGTCATTGAATAGTTATAGTTAAGAGATTTGGTTTAATGGACCTTAAACAAGAAAACTTTATTATGACCTTTACCTGTTTTACATCTGCAGCCAGCATCTCATTGATATTCATCTCTAAACAAGTGGGAGAACCTAACTGGGGTCTTTCTATTTTAGGAAATTTTGGATCTTTGCAAAGCTGATCACCATACACATGTAGGGTTTCCATACACAATCCCCTGAAAAAAATTCAAGTCAATCAAATGCCCAGCAGTGGACCAAAGAAGCAGCAAAAATAATCCAGGGAGTATTAGAGCCTAAAATCACAAGAGAAGCAAATAATAGCCAAGAAAATGAGGATATTGTTATACCTTCACTGTGAAAATGGGCAGGGATAATAGGAGTGTCAGTGCCACAAGATATTGTGCTACCAAAGCCCATAGAAAATGGGAGAAGAAATAAACCGCTACTGTCCCAATCGCCAGAATCTTCTACCCAAAAATATAAGATCTACACGAGGATACAGTACTGAAGATAGTCAGAGGCACTCCCCTCCCTGTCTCCGAAACTTAGTGAAGTTTCAGAGACAAAGCCAGTTTTTCAGATTAAAAATAATATTTATATAACATATTACAAAACCCATTATAAATAAAATGTACTTTAAAATAATTACAGCAAAATAAAAAGTATCTAAAATGTTGTAAACTTAATATATATTTTTTTTTTTTTATTGCTATAGAACAGCAGACAGGCTGACGGCCCGCTTAGGATTTAGCAGTTACCGTCGCCTATAGGTGTATGCAACGCCAGTGGCATCGCGAACACGCTGCTGTCCCATAAAGGTACAGGAACTTGAGTCACTAATGCCGGAACACAACACAAGGTTATTATGGCGGCATACTTAAGACCAAAGGTGGTCGCCATCCAGACGGGCTTGAGGCCCTACCACGTAGCTAGGGTGGGCTGTTTTGTCGCCTTTTACGACAGGCCGACCCCGGCCACAGAGGTTAGTATTCTTTCTCCGCCCCTGCACGGATAAAATAATAAATATATAAAATTCTCGTGTCACAGTTTTCGTTGCCATACTCCTCCGAAACGGCTTGACCGATTCTCATGAAATTTTGTGAGCATATTGAGTAGGTCTGAGAATCGGCCAACATCTATTTTTCATCCCCCTAAATGTTAGGGGTGACCCACCCCCAAAATTTTTTTTTAAATTTTTTGACATTTTATTATTTATATGGCAGAACAACGTTTGCCGGGTCAGCTAGTATATAAATAAAGTTCTATCTATATAAATAGTGATAATAATAGTGGACTATTAAACTAATGTTAAGGGGAAGGTGTCATATATTTAACTGAGGGTATTTTGAAAATACTTCAGTCTGTATTTTCCTAACAGACAATGTGCATTGTGCTCCCAAGTATAGTATATCATCGGCTTATTGCAAGAAGTCATTATGTGACATTTCATTATTTTGGGAAAACAGCATTTTAGTTGGAATAAGTTAGTGGTTGTTGATTAGCCAAAGACGTAACGGCTAAAACTGGCCAGCTTGAAATTAGTGTTTTTACATTTTGTAGATATGTAAAAATAAACCCATTATAGATAAAAACGTATCTAGTGATTTTTTGCGGTTAACGAGTTCTTACAATAAGCTGACGATATATAGTATAGTGTAAATATAGTACATATATCACAAACAATGTAATTCATAAAATAATTAAAATATACAAAACAAATACATCAATTAAGTTTCCACTAGTAAAAAGTAAATTTTTAAACAATGAGAAATACAATTTAAGGTAATTAAGAAATATTTTCAAATATAATATATTAGTTAAATTAATGTTTAAAAAGAAAATAAATAACAATGTCTATTAAATAGAATAAACCACCTCAGTCCCTAGAGAATCTTAAGAAGTAACAAGTGCACCAAAGAAAGGATATTTGAAGTTGTGGACCCAACAGTAGCCCCTGGATAAACCACATCTATGCAATATATTTTCTTACATCTCTTTACACAAAAATTTTGGCACAGAAGAGTTTATTTGAAAGCATGCCAAGTTTTATTTAGTGCCAATCAACCACATACTGCACTCCATCAGAATTGATTGATACCTCTTTCTTTATTAAATAATATTATGTCAATGTTCTTAACTTTGCTCTTTTGGCCTATCAGGAGAACAGTACTAGACTTTGTGTAATAATCAGCATTAGGCTGAGACAGGTCCAATTTACGACTTTTATGTACCTTTATATATATATTTTTTTTATATATATTGTATTATAATAATTTTTTTTTTTCTATCAATAAAGATTTGGATGTACTATACTACTTATATGATGGATTTTTTTTAATTTTAATTATCTATTAAAAAATTTAAATATAATAATGCTCTGCTGTTTTAAACATTAGTAAATAAGACTTACACAGTTGTCAGCAACATGTCAGCGCTGGACATGGCGGCTCTACCAACTATGCCCGCAGCTTTATTGTCATTTGTGTTAGCTGCTATGATTGTCCCTCTTTGGAACATGGGGAAACCAACGCCTAAAGTTGGTAGGCATACTCCTGGCAGGTATAGTGGTGCACCACCTCGAACCTGGAATGATTAGTTACTATTGTTCAAGTTTAAATAAACACATATATATATATATATATATATATATATATATATATATATATATATATATATATATATATATATATATATATATATATATATATATGTATATATATATATATATATATATATATATATATATATATATATATACCTAGTCAGGTCATAAATTCTGTCACATGTTTAATGTAAAATAATTGTAACAAGTTTATTAATTATGTAACCATTCATATACCAAAATGAACTTAACAAAACATAGATTCTTATGACATTAAAGTTTATTCAAAATGACCTCCGTGATTTTGAATACAGGCCTTCAATCTGCGCGGCCAGTCGTCTATCGCAGCACGAACGAGGTCCATGTCAATATCGGCGGCTGCCTTAATCAAGGATGTCTTGAGTGACTCCAAATTGGGATGAGGCTTTGAGCACGCCTTTTCCTCCAAGTGTTGCCATATCTTGTAATCTAACGGATTCAAATCTGGACTGGAGGAGGGCCAGTCTTCGTGCCGGATGAAGTCGATTTCACGCGCCGCCAGCCAGTCTTGTGTGCTCTTCGCTCTATGAGCTGGCGCCGAATCTTGTTGGAATACCCAGTACCTGTTATTGAACATGGTATGAGAAACAGGTTCCACAAGGTTCGTCAGGACTGTATTTTGATACACAACAGCATTCGTTTTTACACCTTTCTCACAAAAATGTACCTCTGTTAAGCCCCAATAAGAAACTCCCAACCATACCATGAGCGAGGATGGAAAATGACCTCGTTGGACACGCGGAATACGGTTGCTCACTTCTTCACTACTGTGTGCGTACACCTTATCATTTTGTTTGTTGTAGCTCTCTTCTACGGTAAACATTTTTTCATCCGAAAAAAGAATTTCCCGATATTTTTTTCTCGCGTACCGCTTCAACAAAGCGCGGCATCTCTTCAGTCTCAGGTCCATTAGACGAGCATTCAAACGATGTCCTGTTTTTCTTCGATATGCCCGAAGCCCTAAGTCTTCATTTAACACCCTTTTCACCGTGGTTCTGCTTAACCCCATCTGAAGGGCCAACAGTTTCTGCTTACGTTTGGGATTTCTTTGAATTCGTGCCTTCACAGCTTTTATCACTGCTGGAGTCCTAACAGACCGAGGGCGACCACTTCTTGACCTGTCATCTACACTAGAATCTTCATTGTATCGTTTGATGGTACGATAAACGAATCTTTTGGTTATATTCAAATTTTTCAGTATGTTAAAAATTTGAATTGGCGCGTAACCGCAACGATGCAACGCAATAACTGCAACACGGTCTTCTTTAAGCGTCCACTTCATATTTAAAAATGAGTAAAATTCTAAAAGTATACCTTTTTTATTTTCATGAACAATTCGAAATTCGAATTCAATAAACTTTTTTGTGGCCAGCATTCTAAAAGAAAAGTTTTTACTGTGTGACAATACTTATGACCTGACTATGTATATATATGTATATATATATATATATATATATATATATATATATATATATATATATATATATATATATATATATATATATAATTTAGTATACATACAAACATACCTTACATTGAAGAATTTAACATGTGGAGAAATGTCCCCACATAATAATTCAAGGTATAATCATGATAGTAAAATAATGACAATTCCCCAATTATTAAAATATATCTCTATGAGTGACTGGGAAAAATCAGACTACCCATATGAAAACAAATATACTGCACAAATGAATAATTGAAAATTAATTTGTAAATATTTAATTCTTACATATATAACTTTCAAACTCACCTTTGCCAAGACTGGTGAGTTGATAGTAATAGTAGGAACTAAGTCCGGCACTTTCCATAACCCACAAACTGTAGGTATTAGTCCTTGAGCGAGTTCTAACATCATAGGAACTCCGTCCACTGTATAAACATTGACCATTTCTCCAGAATGTAGAACCAATTTCATACAGATACAACAAGACTTTATTGGTACTAATTCTTTTACTTTTTCTTCCGTAGCTGCCGGAAATTCATTTTCAATACGTTGAGCGAGATGCTTCCTGCATAAATGAAGAGAAATTGTATATAAATGCAAGTTTAATAAAAATTAACACTTGCTAGTTAAAACTGTACTTTACTTTTCAGAGTTCTTTAATGTGTTGTTTGATTTCAATTTGTACGACTTTGCAAACATATTGGAAAACTAACTAAAACTAGTCTTTTTATGAAGTTACTTATAATCATGAAGGAAGACAAAATGAAATTTTACGCGGCGTTTTGGATATGTGAATGTGCTAATGTCAACTTCTTGCAGTTTGACAGCCACTGACTGACATTAGCGGTGAAGTTATAATTTTAAATTATTTCACAGCCTAGATATATATATAGCAAGGTTGTAATATGTTATTTATATTACATATTATCGAGTTTAATCACAAGCAGGTTAAATATAGGTTCATCAAAGTTATTTTTGTTAGACGTATTTGTAAACTATAATAATAATAGTCAAACATTTTGAATTATCAAGCACGAATGATCTTTTTTCAAAAATTCAATTGATCAAACAATAAAACGGCCAGATGGAGAGATGGATTAAATTGAAACTATAAGTTTTTTTTTTTGGGTAGGTATATTGAACTATGAAAGGATAAATGGATTTCCCCATTTTTAGATAAATTTTTCATGAATTTCAAAATTCATGTAGAGTAAAGGAATTTGTTTTCGAAAAACTGTAGTAAATCTTGGGTAAAATTGATTGTTTTTAAAACCTCTCTTAAAATTTCTGCGCACTCTTACGTCGCTGAGATATTGAAGTTCAAAGACAAAATAATCCTTTTCCATTAAAAGTCCGACATCACAGCGAAAAATAATTGTATCAAAATTTAATTAAAAACAAATTAAAGCTGAATAAATAAGTTATCCGGTCCATAAATTGGTTAAGTCGGAAAAATATTTTCCAAGTTCGTGGACTACAAAGAAAAAGCCGAAAAAAATTTTTTGTTCAAGGTATCCATTACGATTGAGCGTTGCACATTGCTTTGAAATTTTTTCAACCAAAATATTTTATAACTATTAACTCTAGGCTTCAAATTGCTTTTTTAAGACTAATACCACAATTTTTAACAACGATGCAGCTACCCGAAAAATCGCTAAAAAAATTTTATCCTATAATTTTTTCCACTAGTTTATCTTAAATTACTTAAAAGCATCTTGGAATAAACCAACCCAACTATACTAAGCCATATCAACAAAATTAAAGAAGGATCATGGAATAATGAAAGGCCAAAGCTGAAATGTATATTGTTTGTGCAAGTTAGGCAAAACCATTTATAAATAAATAAACATAATTGTAAAGGAAGACGACAAGATAGACAAACTGGCAAGGTTCCAGTAAAGGTACTGAATCGATTAATTGGTGGTTTGAAGTAGCGTCCGTTGCAGTAAGCCCATGTCCCGTTTCCCGCAATGCAGTCCTGTTAGCGAATGAGGTCGCTTTTATTATTCAGTTGGGTCATTTACGATGTCTTTGCTACTTGTGCTACGAGTACTTGTTATTTTATTAATACAATACTTTTACTCTTTTTGGTAGTAATGATACATTTTAGATGAATCTGCAAAACAATCACATACCTATAACAATTAATAGCAAACGAAATAAAAAGATCAGTACAGTAACAGGTAGAACATACTCTCTCTATTCATCAAATTTGAAAACACACAGCTTAGCAAACTACATGCGCTTTTAAATAGGTACTTTAAAAGGTTATTATGGGGCTGAGCGCTGTTGGCTTTAAGATTTTTGCCCCGATAAAATGCTCGAGGCATTCTCGTGCCCTGCTCCCGTTTCCCATACGTGTCTTTAGCAGGCTACAGCTTCCACTTGACCGGGATATACATTAACCCTTAGATTATCCAACGTTATGCAGCTTGCGGTTATTTGCTTGACCAACAAATGGTTTTTGGGTCAAGTTTTATTCTCAGTCGAAGTAAAGAATATTTTTAAACCAAAAATAGTGGTCTTTTGCTTTGACTTTTGATTCTGGTGATTATTCACTATTTTCCAGTTAATAGCTAATTTTAATAGGTAGCTTTCTACAAAAACAAGCAGTTTTCTCATAATAATTTACTTTATAATAGTATTATTTATTGTTTATATTTTTCGCATAATAATAAATTCAGTTATAATTTGAAACATAAATTATTGTGTAACATGTGAACTTGTGAAGTGTGGCCAGTGTTAGAGCGACACAAGCAGGAATTGTGCATCACGGAGATGAATACGCTGCGGTGGATGTGTGGTGTACCGAGGAATGACCTCGTTAAAAACTCATGCATTCACGGCAGCCTTCATGTCCGTGACTTTGCGGATAAATCGCAGGAGTGTCGGTTTCGTCGGTACAGCCACGTTTTACGGCAACCGGATGCTTATGTGGGAAACAAATGTGTCCGTAATGCCACCTCCCCGGCAGAAGGGGTAGACTTAAAAAGTGATGGCTCGATGTCGTAAAGGGTGATATGCGTGGCAATGGACTCACTACCAGGGATGGTGAAGACTGTGACTGAGTGGATTAGAAAAAGTCTAAAAGCGGACCCCGGGTACCGAAGCGAAAGTTTAGGTAGCAACCGTGATTTAATGATGGGATGATTTTAAAAACTGATTTTACCAGGTGTCTGCTTACGTTCGACTGCCGTCGGGTACTTTAGGGGTTTAACGTTGCTTTAAGGTATATATAATTTTCTCCGATACATAATATTTGAACCTGGATGAGCTACACTTATTCGTGTATAAATTGTTTGTATCAAAGATACAATACTTTATTAGGTTGGCAGATCATCGAGCGCTGTCAGCCGTCATCGGCGTGGGTGTGCTCCGGCGCATTCACATTTAATTGTTTTGTAATTAAATAATTAACAATCAATATGCAATTAACTACGAAATGTAAAGTGATGGTTTACACCGTTAGTTCCCAAAGTGTCCAGGTGGACTCCCAGGGGTCCACGGGAGACTCGACGGGAGTCTACGTTGCGGTGACAAAAAAAATGGGGGTTTACAATTCGTAAGCGGGGTCCACGAAAATTGATTTGCTTTTGAGAGTGAAGAACTAAAATGTTGGCTTGACTTCACCTATCAATGTAGGCAGATAATATTTTAAGAAGTTCAGCGACTGTTATTTGTAAATACTTGTATACTTATTCCATATTCAGTACAACGTGTCGAGACTTGCAAAGTGCCGTCGCTGCCGCTGCCGACGTATGCAACTTGTTGGACGAAATAGGACGTTTATCCGTGCAGGGGCGGAGGAAGAATACTGACCTCTGCGGCCGGGCCGACCGAACCCGTGACCCCGCAGGCGTTTTGAAGTACGAAAGCCGTTGCGCCACGGAGGTCGTCAAATGTGGCTTGAGTCATCAAAGAGAATGCGTAACGTTTTCCACACTAGTCCTGTATCGTGCAAACAGTATTAATAGCATTAAAATGTAGATCGCGGCACGATGCAGCTCTTTTTTAAGCTAGTACTAGGGTTCCATCCCGGTTGCATTACAAGCACGAGAACTTTTTAAAGTTCGAGCTAAGTTGTTTGTTTGTTGTTACTTTAAAGTTTTCTGCACTAAACCTGTTTATGACGACCACAAATCTAACACATAAAATAGTATAGTTGCAGGTCATACGAACAGTCGCCTGGAGTAGGAGTTGGTCTTAGTCATCATCTCCCGGGCCTTCTTCGCACAGTCTGTTTGTTGGGGAAGTTTTGGGGCCTCGAGTTGACACTTTTTACCCCGGCGTAAACTCAAGGGGGCAACGACCCCTGGTGAGGTGGTTCGAGATGGACTAGCTGAGCTTCACCACTGCTCTATCTTGGCTTGGAGGACCAACCTTGTTTACCGGCGGCCATCAGTGGCTTGTGTTGGCCATCAGTGGCTTGGTGATCTCTAGATCTCAGTTGCCCATCCCCCAAGTCCAAGGAGCATACTATTAAGTTTGATCTGATGGCCGGGCGTGCAAGGGTCTTAGTAAGCAGGTATCCTCACGATAATTTCTTTCACCGAAGACCCATTTAAATTGTGTTATGATGTGCACCTGTCCCTGTAACTTTTGGGCCGGTCTCGAGTGTATTTTCACTTAGCTATCAGGTAACAATAATACCAAGGGTAGGTAGCTGTTTTAGCACCTCACAGCCAATGGCTAAGATGCTCTTCGTTATTCAGATACGCTCGTCTGCCAAGTGCGGAACTTGTGGCACCAATGAGCGCAGGTGTGCGTGTGGGCAGTCGTTTAATAATAATGATGACGCAAATATCGTTGTAGCCATTTATCACAACAGTGGCATAAATAAGTTATTCCTGATTCAATAAGTAATAAAATAATCTAATAGAATAACCTCAGTGCCGGATTAACCACGTAGCAAGAGTAGCAATTGCTACGGGCCCCGCGCGAAAGTGGGCCCCGCATATTTAAATCCACTCATCTCTGCCTGAGTGTCTAATATACAAAAACAAACAAAACGCATAGACGGCAAATAAATGATTGAGGTATTGAGAATCGAATTGTTTTTTTTTTTTCACTTTAGTTACTTAAGAACCCCTAGCAGATCAAGGGCTCAAAGGGCAAATAGAATTTGCTACGGGACCCGCACTTGCTTAATCCAACACTGCCTAACATAACATATAAAATATATATTACGATAAAAATCATATGTTTCACAAAAATGCGGCATACGATATTGTCTTAAAACTAAGAAATCCAATAAACTATGTTGATAGATAGATAGATAACGCTTAATTTATTCACAAAATTACAAATTACAACATAAGTATCCAATAAATTGACGGTGAAAAATCGGCGGCCTTATCGCTTACAGCGATCTCTTCCAGGCAACCGTACTCATAAGGAATTTGAATAAAATATAGTTAATAATATCTTTCACTACATGTTCCGACTGATGCGATCCTTCAAAGCCAACGGCGACCATCTAACTTATAAAGCAGTTGACTACTGCTCCAATGCAACCAAGACAGGTGTTCGTAAACACGTATACTGGACTAACAATTAAGTATATTGGTTGTGCACCAGGTGTGACGAGTACCTGCCGCCAGACACCGATTACAGGGAGCGCCGGAAGTCCGTGACTCGTGTGCACAAACACTACCCGTGCTACTTTTTAGTATGTAATGATATCACTACATTTCGTAATAATGTGCACTATATTAAAGTAATCTTTATCATTTAAAATCTAATATTATTTTTCTTGTTACTTTACCTTTCTTTTTTTAACTCTTCCATTCTTTTTTTACAAAGAAACTTTTTTAGTTAATGTAATTTTTTTGTATGTATACTTAGTTTTTTAGTATACTGTTTGTTTCCCAAATAAATAAATAAAAATATTCTACTACAAATTTAGGAGTCTCCCCTTGATGAATCTTAAAATATCGAGAGTTTTTAGACAGAGACCTTTGCATTGATACCACGAATAAGCAACAAGAACAGTACATCAATTGCAGTTATATCTTATTTTTGTATAATCTGTAATTGATGTCAGATCTGGCAGATGAGAAAATATTTGTCATTTATTGATGACTAGCAGCCCGTCCCAGCTTCGCATGGGTATTTAACAAAAAATTAAAAATTAAACCCTTCTATTTTTTTTCGGTCTCGGGGAAAACCCTCTCTTGACGGGTTATCCCGGCCCGGGGGGACCGAGGGATATAAGGGACTCCGGAAAAGATGTTCAACCCACTAAAAAACCCCGCTGTTCTCCTATCGTCTACGCCCGGGCCCACGGATATATGGCCTGCCGATCTCGTGGCCCGGGCCGGCGCCGGCCCACGCTTTGTCTTAAAGCGGGCCCCTTCTAAAGTGCTGGCGCCAGGGGGTCAGGGTTTCGTCCCCCCGGCGCTCTCTTGTAACAACTCTAGGAGTTGAGGGGGGCTGTGGAACAGCACGCGGCCTTCTCCCTCGCGGCAATAGTGCGGGCGGCGGATCCTCCCCCGAGGGGCCGCCCGCGGCCGTTTTCTACGTCGGCCGGAGATCGTTGCCCGCCCTCCGGCGCCGACGACGCGGCCTACGTTGGCGGGAGGGGAGTGCGGTGGCGGACTCCCGCTCCCGTGCCGCCGCCTCCCTTGCAGACACTACTGCCTTGCAAAAGGAGGCGACGGCCGTCCATCCAGGATCGCCCCCGACCATGGACAGAACCAGGGCCGGGAGTGACAGGTCCGCGGTCAATTCCGGACGGGACTCGCATCCCCGTCGCGTGCTAGTCAGGCGTGGGTACGACTACCAGACGACACTCCAGAAAAAGCAGAGTCGCCTGACGTCGTAGCCGGCCCAGCAAGACCAACCGACAGCGAGGATGCAATTCCCGCCCCATGAACACTCTGTGCAGGCGCAGTCGAAATAGGCATGGTTTCGACTACCAAATCAGGTCCCAGGGTAGAACCCGGGACCCCAATCAGTATTCGCAATCATCCCACCGGGGACCACGCCACGAACAGAGAGCTAAGTTGGAAAGGATGTAAGAGGTAGACGGAAAGAAAGGTCGCTCTCTCTGTCGCCTCGAACGGAGAGGGGAGTGAAGCGACGGATGCTCGGGCACCTCGGGTACGCACACCCGTGCACTCCTCGGACAGAGGAGCGCCCCTGAGGGCAAACCCTTCTATTTGCGTCAGGTTACTAAAAAAATAAAATTATAAAGAAAGTTTGAATATTATTATTTCTATGAGCTTTTATTTTAATGATTTTTTTTTGTTATTACTTTTTATTTATTTTTCGTTATTTTTTAATAAGTATTCTAATTTTTGTAAAAACCCCAGTGACGCACGCCTACATTGCATAAGGTGCTGCCTAGCTAGCCGAACAGGGTGAGCGGCTACCACGCAACATTTTTCTAATACTTACATTTTTAAACTCGTGATATCTTTTGAATGGAATATCCGAATTGAATAATTCAAAAAGTTATATAAAGGTATTGAAACAGTTTTGAATATGAAGTAATTTATTTTGATAAGGATTAATACCAAGATCCAAATAAAGAGTCTTTTCTAGGGGCGGCATTTCAATTAAATTTTTAAAATAAAAGAACACTTATTGTGGCATAACTATAATAGTTAGACATATGCTGTCGCGACACTTTTTGTAAATAATGATGTGTTCTGCAAAGTTGTAGTACATTATTTTATTCTATCATCAATAGTTTTCGCAACGCACGCGATTTAAATAATATTTTAGGTAATTTTTTTACACTTTGGGTTACATTATTGGAGTTTTAGTAAGGATCCCTAATTTTTTTGAAAATATAATATAGCCTATGTCACCCGGGGATAGTGTAGCTTCCCAACAATGAAAGAATTTTTTAAATCGGGTCAGTAGTTTCGGAGCCTATTCAAAGCAAACAAACAAACAAACAAACAAATCTTTCCTCTTTATAATAGTAGTATAGATATAGATAGACCGTTTTTTATTTTCATCGAAGCATAAATTCCTCTTTACAAGAGTGATTACTGGTTGTATGCAGCGATTTTTGCATACATATTCATCATGTCTGTGTTTTCGATGATGCAAATAGCATGCAGTATGAGAGCAGCCCCGCCCCCTCTTTGCAGGGCCGACAGCGTACCCAAAGGTATGCTATAATGAATACTGTGACAGTATGAATCGTTACAGCATCGGCGTATGGATGAGTGATGTGATTGAAAAATATTATTTAGTTTTGTATTATACTTTGTTTTTGAAAGAATTCAGCTCTGCTTCCCAGTGAGCAAAGTTAGGCACATATTTGACTTGTACTGATAGGAAAGGAGAGGACGCATATCTTATTTTCTACCCTACCCGAAATAAACCTGGGTTATGTACTGTACAAAATTTCAATATTGATAATTTAAATAAACATTTTACGTCCACTAAAAATTTTGACAGTTTAATCAAGTCAAATACATTAAAAAATCTTTCAACGGTTTCAACTCCTTCTCACCCAGTATTTTGTCTAAGTCCTTTAACTGATTGTGATGTTGAGAGTGCTTTATTATCTATTTCTTCGAACGCCATTGGCAGTGACGGAATTAGTCGGAACATGATCGTTCTTATTCTGGATGTTATTCTCCCGGTTATTACCCATATCTTTAATATCTCACTGGATTCCGCTACCTTTCCGACTATTTGGAAGGAAGCGCAAATTATTCCTCTTCCCAAACTTAATAATCCTACTTCTTGCGCAGATTTACGACCTATTTCAATTCTTCCCTTCCTCTCCAAAGTCCTAGAACGTGAAATCCATAAGCAATTGACCAGTTTCCTCAACCAAAATTCACTATTGAATAACTTTCAGTCTGGTTTCCGCCCAGGTCATAGCACTGCGACAGCATTGATCAAAATAACTGATGACATTCGGATGGGAATGGAGAATGGTATGTTGACAATTCTGTCACTGCTCGACTTTAGCAATGCGTTTAATAATGTTGATTATGATCTATTACTAGGGATTCTTCGCACCCTCAACATATCTCCAACAGTAATTGGGTGGTTTCACAGTTACCTGCATGGACGCCGGCAGCGTGTCCGTATTGATGATAACTATTCATCGTGGTGTGACGTGATAGCCGGCGTGCCTCAGGGCGGCGTTTTATCTCCTTTGTTGTTTTCCATTTTCATTAATTCTATTTCCGATAAAATTACTTCTTCCTATCACCTCTACGCAGACGATTTACAAATTTATGCACAAGCTCCTGCCGATAAGATTAGTTCTGCTATAAATCAAATAAACGTCGATTTAAATCATATATGTCAATGGAGCAATATGTTCGGACTTGCTGTAAATCCAAATAAAACCCAGTTAATTGCCATCGGTAGTCGTAAAATTAGGAGCAAAGTTAAATGGTCATCTTTACCGCTGGTTGTTTTTGATAACATACATATACCTTTTCAAGACACTGTAAAAAATCTAGGCGTGGTATTCGATAACGAGTTGTCTTGGCAACCTCAAGTATCTGAATTAAGTCGGAGGATTTTCTTGTCTTCTAGGACACTTAGGAGATTAAGGAACTTCCTGCCCACTGCCGCCAAGGTTACGCTTGCAGAGTCCCTTTTGCTCCCCATTCTTGATTATGCTGACGCCAGCTATATTGATTTAACCCAAGAGCAGCTAAATAAACTTGAGCGTCTTCAGAATTTTTGTATTAGGTTCATATTTGGCTTGCGTAAATATGACCATGTCTCTGAATTTCGATCGAGGCTCAAGTGGCTTCCTATTCGCTTTCGCCGGAATACTCACATTCTCACTATCCTTTATAACATTTTATATAATCCTTAAACTCCCTTTTACCTTATGGAACGTTTCGAATTCCTTCGCCTTTCTTCGTCCGAAAAATTGCGCTCGAGTACGTATCGAAAGCTTGGGACACCTGCACACAGTTCATCAATTTATGATAAATCCTTTACAGTGCAGGCTGTCCAGCTTTGGAACTCATTGCCACTTTCTGTTAGAGAAGCTAAAACATTGTCAACATTTAAAAATAAATTACGCAGCCACTATTTGTCGGTAAATAATTATGCATAGCCAACTCTCTAGTTTGTTGTCTCTATTAGTGTCATAGTTGTATTAATTTCGAAAAGTTCAATGATATATATGTATATATGTGTGTGTATGTGTATGGATAATTATATTAGAATTATTTATTTATATTGTTTATGTGTATATTGTATGTATGTATGTATTTTTGGAATATATGTATTTATTATTATATCTATATTCCTATATTTATAGCGCCATCTTCTCGCCAGATATTTTATCCAAATTCCTTTTGAGTACGGTTGCCTGGAAGAGATCGCTGTAAGCGATAAGGCCGCCGATTTTTCACCGTCAATTTATTGTATACTTGTGCTGTAATTTGTAATTTTGGTGATAAATAAAGCGTTATCTATCTATCTATCTATGTACTTTTCAGGTTATCGTCAGAAGTTTTATGGATTTGTTAAAAGACAAAAATAAATCAACTTAAACACTATGTTTTAGCTATTACGATTTGTGTACGATTACCTTATTGTGATAATCACGACCGTCGTCTGTAGGTCATAAGATTCACATTTATTCTCAAAAAAGAACGTTTGTTTATTTTACTAATATTTTAGAGAACTTAGTTGTCTGTTACAATTATTTTCATAAAATAACACTTAAAATAGAATGTTACCTAAGCGTTAATTACTGCGGTATCCATGTGAAATTATCTCATGTGAGATACGAAGATGCTGCATTCAAAACGGCAGGGGTTATGTTTTGACGCCACTTCCGCTCCCACGCAACTCGAACGGCGTGCGCACGCACATCTCGCAATAGCCTCCAATAATGTATTCTACTTTAAACTACAATACAGTTAACAAATTAACAAGAAGCATTCAGTTCTATGCTTATAAGAGCTATGAGCTTATTAAATTAAATTTCGATCGGATTGTATTTTAGTTTTGAAGTGAAATTGCTCGTCTGTCAAGTACCCTATCATGGAGATATATTCACCAAGTTGAGACGGCTCACCTGGAATACTAACGGTAGAACTGGTTAATAGTTTGCGAAAGAGTTTTCAGTTAATTTTTAATAAACATCCTGCAATGATCGCTGAACGAATGTCACACGAAATCATTCGCTCCATCGTTCGCGCCTTTATCACTAGTTAAAGCATTTCTCTACTTAGTATTTTATTTTATTTTAATTGGAAAACAAACAGTGATCTAGCTAAAAACTAAAACTTAGTATAAATCTAAAACACTATTAATGTGTTTTCAGAAGAATTTATCTGAAACAAACTCATATCTTAAAGTTATGGGAGTGTTCTGAGGAGCTATTTAGAATGGTGCCCTCGTCGTCTTTCTACCACCGCACTGTCCGCCTTCAGATGGATGTTCATCCTCATTTCTTAGAGCCTCTTCTTTCTTGTACGAAACGGTTCTCAAGAACGTTCATGTTGCGTACTCTCAGGATCTGGAATGAGATACGATATGGAGTTCTTCAAAAAAGGCGTTATAAAATTTCTTCGAGGCCGGCAGCGCGTTGGTAATACCTCTGGTGTTGTAGACGTCCATAGGCGACGGTGACCACCTGCCAGGGTGGGCTGTTTGTCTGTCTGCTGAACTCTCGCTATAAGAAAAAAGTTAGGTAAATTAAAACTTAAAACTATATGTATTATAAAGTATACTTGTAACTATAATGTATAAAAATTCTAATCCGTTTATCAGCAATTATTCGACGAGGTATTGGTGTCTATGGTATTTTTATGTAACACATGGACAATGCAGTGTCAGGACCGAGATAATACGTCATAGCATTGTCTTTTCATTTGTGATACTTATGAGAATATTGCACGAGCTGTATTTAATACTTCGTCGAGTGAAATTGTAATGTGAAAAGTGTTATTGCCAATTCGAATTGGCCTATATCGTTTACTATCTCTGTGGCATGTCTCTGTGATAAAAGATAGGGATAGGACATAGCTCAAGGAAAAGAAAATCAAAATTAAAGATACTAAGGTCTTTTTTCTCACACCCATCAAAAAAATTAAATTCAATTTCATACATGCCTTTTAGAAACCCCCAATCTTTAAGGTGAATTTGTTACAGTTTCGTTCACCAATGACTGTCACTCTGTACTATTCAATTACGGATATTGGATATATTTTTTAAGTTATTTCAACACAGTGCGATGATTATAGAAACTCACAAGCCTCAAATAGCTTAAGCAGTTTAATCAAAAGTTTTATGATCAGAATAAAAAAAAACTGCGAGCATACAACAGTCCTACTATAACAACTT
Organism: Malacosoma neustria; assembly: GCA_963693495.1. Classification (NCBI taxonomy): domain Eukaryota; kingdom Metazoa; phylum Arthropoda; class Insecta; order Lepidoptera; family Lasiocampidae; genus Malacosoma; species Malacosoma neustria. The sequence goes on along the minus strand of OY856391.1, from coordinate 16,045,448 downwards.
AAATTACTGCTCGTTGTGAGCTGCCTGTCTTCATTCACTCGAGTACTAATTTATGAGCTAAGGAGATTTTTCAATTGCGAACCTGATATGCCACATAACTCAATAACCCTTATCCGTTTGCATTTTATTGTTTGATTGAGAGCTTTACGACTAGTCCCTTCGCTTTGACTCCCACACAAACTCTTTTCGTTGATTATTCCGATAACTGAATTGCGCGTTTAAAGAATATCTAGATTTTCTATCGGTTTAATTGAATATGTATATAATCCTAATATTATAAATGCGAAAGTGAGATTGTTTGTTTGTTACGCTTTCACGCCTAAACCGCTGAATCAATTTTGATGAATTTCAGTATAGTCATAGATTGGACCTTGAAGAAGGACAGGCTACTTTTTTAAATTCACATGGCAAAACAGCGTTTGCCAGGTCAACTAGTAATAAATAATTTTGACGCATATCTTAAGTCACTTTCAAAGATTTATAACTGTAGAATGTATATGAAATTTCTATAAAAAATTTAATGCTATATTCACTATTTATGATTAATTTTGTAAGCAGGCAGGGGATTTGCTATTTCTGACACTTTGGTTTAGTTGTATAGAACATATCATGATAATTATTAACGACAACATGTAATATTTATATCAATATTGTATTTATTGTTATTATAAAAAAGTTATTATAGTTTGATTATCAATAGTCAAAATAATACATTTTGCATAGCCTTATCTCATTAATTCAGAAACATTGTTATGCGTCAAAATGGAGCAATCGTGATTAAAACACACCAAACCACAATACAATATAAACATACAATAGCCATATTTTTATTCAACGTTTCTTAAAATAGACTACTATAATACTGGTATATAAGGTGTCCAACGGTCCAACCTGACTTTACAGAAGAAAAAAGGCAAATTGCTTAGACGTGAGATGTGGATACGAATAGCCTTTTTTATATGTTAAATTTTGTCTGAATACAAAATTAATTACACTTTAAGATCCTAATTTATATTTAGGGTTCGCATTAGCCAACTTTGGAATCCAGCGGTGTGGCTACGAGTAGCTACACGCTACGCTGGTTGTTTTTTTCGTGAAGTTGCAGGCAGGAATGTCCGATTGTCCGAGTCCGCCACCGTCGCGTCGTCTGCACCGGTCCCGGTCACCGGCATATCGCACACTCGCGTCGCGCTGTGCGTACGTATGTCAAGACGTTAACTAAACAGATAATACGTCTAGTAAAAACTTTTTAAAAATAAACTTATGAGTGAATTGTTGGTTTTATAGTGGGACTACAGTTATGAGTGAAGTGATGCGTTACTTTTGATACCCTGGTAAGTTGATTTTATAAATTGCCGGTAGAATTAAAAAAGTGGACGGAGAATTCACTTATTCATATTTCTTTGTAGAAGTACAAAAATGTAATATTGCCTAACACTTTTATCACTTTCCTTGAATTTTTTAAAGTTTTACACAACACATCCGGACATTTACGTACTTGCTTAACTTCTAATGAATAATTACCACGCCACGCTTGGTTACTTGCATTTAATAAGTCACTTAAAATATTCCAAATGTTATTTAATAAAAAGTTACTTGAATAAAAGAAGGATATTATAACATACTAAAACAACGTTAATAGATCATTATAATAATAGCTAAAAACAAAATTATAAATATAAAATCGTATTGTGAGAAAAAACTAAAATAATGGATACAAAAAATTAAGTACCTATATTTGAAAAAACCATCATGCGGATATATGGTATTTAATATTTTGATATTTGCTTTTACATTTTTTTATTGCTGTAGGACAGCAGGCAGATTGACGGCTTACTTGGAATTTAGCAGTTACCATCGCCTATGGGTGTTTGCATAAGGGAACAGGAACTTGGGTAAGTAATGCCGGAACACAACACAAAGTTATTATGGCGGCATACTAACTTTTTTTTTTTTTTTTTTTTTTGTGACAATTCACACAGCGTCATCTAGTCCCAAACTAAGTAGCACTTGTGTTATGGGCCCTAGACAACTGATATACTACTTATATACTTTTTTTTTTGTAAATAAATACATATTATACATAAACACCCAGACGCGAGACGGGAATCGAACCCGTGACCTCCGCGAGCGTACCGACGTGCGTTATCCGTTACGCCACCGAGGTCGTCAAAACTTTGAACAAGACCAAAGGTGTTCGCCATTCAGACGGGCTTGGGACCATATCATGTACCTAGGTGGGTTGTTTTGTCGTCTTTTACGACAGACTGACCCCAGCTGCAGAGGTCAATATTCTTTTTCCGTTCCTGATACGTCAGTATCAATCATAAGTAATAATTAGTAAAATGTAGAAAAAAAATTTAGTTTTAATTACTGCAAAAATTACATTTGAAAGTTCCGGATCGCGAATTTTGCTCGCTGAACATTGATATATAAAACTACTTACACCACTTTTTCAGTCATTCGGAGATAGCGGGATTCTCCTAGTAGTGTTTCATTTGTTATTGTAGATTTTTTGAAAATATTTAAATGTGCTTCTGTATTTCCGGTTAGAAATATCATGATCAATATCTTGGCAAGGTTTGCCTTGTCTTCATAGTATCCCTATGTTTATTAAAAGATGACAAACGGATTGAATTTTTTTTAATAGCTATATAATAAATGTAGGTCAAAACTATTTGATTTTACTTTAAGGGTTTTAAAGGTTAGACAATAGTTGAGTTAAGTTGAATTAACTTCACCGATCACTAGTGGGCAAAAAGTATTGATTAAAAATGTATTATTGTTGTTATGCTATTGAAATCAAATTTACAGCATTTAACACGATTATAAATTAGATATGTCTGTAATTTCTACTTTTAACGACTTCTATAATTTTGGTTCGGCTTTGTAAGTAAAATGACGCACAGCCAAAATAATTTTGGAGCTCAATAAGGGCTCCGACAGGTAAACGTGCAAGACACTATTGTTCTGCACTTCCGATGTTCACAATAGTTCCGTTTGTAATTTATTAAGTTTACTTGAGTTTTTACAGTCACTAGTTTTTTTAATACAAAAAAACGGAAACAAACATATTGTTAGTCTAATTATTATTTTTTTAAACTAGGCAGTTGATTGTTTATACTATTACTAAACTAGATGATAAACGTTGATCGCAACGTGTTAGAGTTTGCTAAAACTAACCGTTATTAGATATTGGCTTTTATGCGATTCACGTTACTCCAAACCTGGTGGAACGTAGTGCCAGCTGGTAGGTGGGCTGTACCATAGTACCTTCGTAATTTTTTAACTCACGCTGTTGCCACGCTTTAGATAATAACTTTACTTTTTATTAAACGAAAGGGACAGGAATGTTTTAGCGGCGTTTGAAAAAGCCACACACATCTTCAAATCCATACAATTCCTCTCTTAGCGATAGGCGATCTCGTGAAGTCAAAAACATGGCCTACCCCCCTGACCTGGGGAGCCGAAAGTTCAAAATTATATTAGGGCGTCATTATGCTATCTTTTTAATTATCGAGTTATAAAATAGCACAAAGTAATTAAGTAATGTTATTTTAAACTTTCTATTATTCTAATGATATTTAATGCGATTTAAAATTAAAATTCAGCAAAATGTAGCTCAGTTAATAATTACTTTTGACATTGTTGGAATTTTGTAATTAGTAAATTTTAAAGATATATTCAATAATAAAAAATTATTGGCTGGTTTCAAGCACTTGGGACCATATAATACTGGTAAATTTGAAGGGACATGTCTAGATGTTCTTTAGGTTTGTCCTTCTATATAATTGTGGAGCGTGGCATAAAGGTTGCGGAGACAATAAAAGAGTTGACACACACGGTTGTCTTTGCTACTAATACCTCCATACTTTACAGCAATTGGATTCGTACGTGAGGAGCAAATCTAGTCATGATGCGTTTATCAGGCCCTCACAATTCACCACCAAAGGTATCATAGACCTTGCAAAGTATAGAAAAAATGTCGTGGAATGGATCCCGATGCCGAAGCTAAAGTTTGGGTTGCAGCAGAGATCTAACGCTAGGATGATAATAGTAGGCAACGATCATCCATTACTTTCATAATTGACGTTTAAGATAGTAATATAGTACATGAAATAGTGGTAAGATCGATTTCTGCCCCATAAATGGTCACTAACGATTTTTAAAAGAAGTTTGTAATAATAAAATATTGTAATGATTTTGTACAGTCAATATTTAGTAGGAATGTATGTAGTCTTATAATCATCGTAGCATAAAATTGCGAAGGTCTTCTTAATTAGTGTGAGGAAATTACAGTGATAACAAAAACAGACCCGTAACTCATTAGTCAAATGACTGGGAGGCCCTGTAAATTAAATGCAAAAAATAAAAACTAACATAACTTTTAAAATATTTTGTTTGGCATCTTGTTACACAATGTGTGATGATTATGTAATAAATATTTGGTTTGTTTAATTTTGATAAAAATGTTAAACTAAAAGGAAATTACGAGTTGGGGCATGTTGTTTGCAGTTTTAATTATTTATTTAACTGCAAATCCCTATAAAACTGTATAGAATTTAAGCTCCCATAAAGTAACAATGATCAGTCAAGTAAATAATTTGTTTATTATGCGGGTAGACCAATCTAGTAAAATGTTTTTACTTGAAACGTTAGTAATGATGAAATTCACGCGTAGGTTACAAATTACTTTTTGTTATTATTGTGTCTAAGCATTCGTGCTTGAATTGGCCTTTCTGTCCAGTCTAGCACCATTCACGTGCCAGCATTCCTCAAATGCTGTAGTAGCCCTATGTCACGATTCGCGAAGTGTTCTGATTGGCTGCACGCGTTGTGGCGCGTGTTCTTGGAGCACAATACGCAAGAATGTTTTTAATCGCAATCCGAAATAGGAGAGGGGTGGCCTTTATTTGAAGTGATTTAAAAATAATAAAATGGATGCTTTCATATTATAGATACGCATTAGCAAAGTACATAGACCAAACTAGACGTCGAGGATTCGAATTTCTCGATGCGTGCATATACCATAATTCGCACGTACCACACACACACACACCTAGATGAAAAAAAATAATGTGAAGAAACTTGCCTACCAAGATCACGGGAATGTGTAACCCGCATATCCGCTTTGGATAAGTTCCCTGTAGCGGTAGACCCAAGAGTTTTAACTAAGAAACGCTTAAAAAAAGGGAGAGTAGAAGAAGCGAGAAGAATTGCACAACTGAAAGTAATGAAAGAGGAAGGACGTGTTCTTCAAAATGCTCATTCGTTTCTTTTGTTCTTTATAAATTTTTATTATAATTATACTATTTTCGGAATGAATAATAATATCACCGTGCTATATAGTTAGGGGGGACTTGAATATCTCTCTTCCCGTGGGCTACGGGACGGGGTATTCATGAAAAACCGACATAAGTCGAGATAAAGTATGTAATTGATATAATATAAATAATAATGCTACGAACATTGTAAAATTTATCTAATTACATGTTTCGTGTAACAAATCGGCAGGTAATGTACATTTCAATTAAACGGGGGCCAGCTGGCGACCTCGGTTTTTGTGGGACTATCGTCATAAAGTGGACATCCTCGTCAATTATTAGAGGCTGATAGATTGCTTGCAAAACATTCAAGTGTCGTTCTAACCTCTTAATAAACCAGTGGAAATATTCACATTGTAATAGGGTCTTATAGAATATGGCTTTAGTCAGCCTCCATAAAGGGGAACTAGATGTAGGCTTTGCGAAATAAAGGGTGTTAGGCTTAACGCTAACATGATAATGAACTAGGTAATTATATTTAAAATTACTTTTAAAGGCATTGACGTCACTTAATTCTTATTTCGTTAATTATTGAGAATAATCGTAGTTGTTGTCAAACCAAATGTATGCAGTATTTTCTTTAAATTAATGTCGGAGCTGACAAATTGTAAAATATTCGTATATCGCGGATATTTCGTGAAACTTTAATGCATTCGCCAAACATGTCGAGCGCAACAAAAACTTGTGTTATTTAACATTCGCAGTCGATAGTGCATAATGTATTGATTTATATCGATCGCATTACGAGGCCGGGCGTGATTAAAACCGGCGTTTTTGCCGGTTGCTTGTTTCAAACCAGCATAGTATCGTGACTGAAGTTAATCGAGCATTCGTTTAAACGGAATTTCATATAAAATCAAAGAAGAAAAATATCAAAAGAAACGTACTAGTTATTTTTTAAATCAATAAATGTACTACTCTAATACTAAAATCTTTAATTTAGGCGTGCATCTTTCCAAGTTTATTCAACGTTAAAGTTAATTGTATTTAACACGAAACCTCACAACTTGTGAAAACGAAATTTAAGAATCATAAGCTCAAGCTAATGATGATAGTTTTGTATGAAATCTCCGTGTTTAAATATCAAAAATGTGTTTGTAATTAGTGGCACAGCATTTAATGAAACTGAAAAACATACTTTAGATTATATAATATATTAGGTCGTATGATCTCGGTAAGAAATAAGAATGATGCTGCCCCATTACTTTTGTAGGCAGTCATAAATTGCGACAGATGGATTACTCCTATTGCTACTTTAGAAAAAGCAATTGAAAGATGATTTTAGCTATCGTATTTTGAGTTGACAGTTAACCAAATTGTACTTGCATACTATTCAACCTTGCTTTTTGTGCCTAGAAGTAATGAGTCGAATAGCAAAATAAAGCATGCTGAAGTTTGGGATTAAACACTTGACTGCAAATTAACTATGTATTTAGACTTGCAAATTGTTACCTTTATGATATTTAGTTAGTTGTTAGCTAATTTTTATGATTGATCGACCAAGTCAGTCGGCACCATAATGAAGTTTATGGAGAGGCTTTTAAATGTTAATCACGAGAGTTTATCGGCCTTGATCTAGTGCTGCGTACAGCAAAGGCACGAGCCAAAGGCTTACCATACACTAAACTGATTCTTCAAATTATTTAAAATTACCTGACAATTAATTTATTAAAGATTTTCTCAACGGCTTGTAATTTGACATCGATTGTTATGTTTTAGACATTTGCGTTGTATGTCTGTAGTTAGTACAGTTTTCGATTTTAATTTAAATGATACTCCTCTGTAATATTATGTCAATAGAACTCAATATTCAATTAAACAAAATACTGCTTTGTTTACATACTTTACTACGCAATACATCATAGATTCATAGTACTCTTGAAAACTATAATAATGCAACTCCCACTAAAGACGCCAACGCGTTGGTTGTAAGAAGTATCATTGTCAACAACCGGTCCAATCGTAAGGAACAACGTGTAATATAAAATACCATTTTGTGAACGAGACATGAGACTAAAAAGTGGAATTGTGTACCTTATTTGACGAAAAAAATAATAAATTTAAAATGAAAATCGTATATCAATATAATAAGGTCTACACCCAACAGGAAGCTCTGTCAGAATTTGTTCGCTCAATGTAAATCTATTCGGGCCTATAGGACGATATGCTGACATAACTAAAATGACTGAACTACATTGATTAGTAAACAATAATAAGACATTTTCTATTGAATTACCTCCGTGACGCAACGGCTTTTGAAAAAGAAAAATATATAAGTAATAGATTAGATGTCGATAACGCAAGACCTCTGCTGCTTGTTGTGATAATATATAAATAAATATTAATAAATATTTTTTCCCTTTCTTTCTATTTATACACAAACACACGCATGCACACACGTACACCGACGCACGCACGCGAACACACACACACACACACACACACACACACGCGCGCGTACCTTTCAATGTCAGATATTGTATAAGCCAAAGTACAAAGATTAGGAAATTACCTATACATGATAAAGGACCATTTAAGCATTGATCATTGCAGAATCCAAAGTGTCAGAACTAAGACGATACTAACGTTTAAAAAGCGGTTTAAGTGGTGGTCGCAACTACGACACCTGTTGCTGGAATCAATTATGTCATTTATATGCAAAGTTCACAACTTACAAATTAAGTTAAAGACCATATATGTTCTTATGTTCATGTTATTTATGGGTCCAAGTGTAACATAATAATGGAGGGCAAGTTTACCGACTTCAAGGATAAAGTTATCAAAATTACTGTATTAAAGATTGTTTTTCGTGGTTTTTATTATTAGAGCATATTTTTGCGGATTTTAAGCGCATTGTGATCATTTTTGGCATATTTTGGCAGCAATTTTCAAATATCAACAATGATCAAAGCATGAAACTGGATGGTAGCGGTAAGGAGTACTACTATCACGTATGGGTGAGAAGTTGAAAAAGTGTCCACTTGTACAATGTATTACAGTTCAAAAACCCGGCAGAATGGCGCTTGTGCAGCTACAGTGTCCGATATGAACGTAGCTGTTGTAGAAGAATTGAAGTATGCCGAGTTAAAATTGTAATATCTTTTGCAATAAGAGTAATTACAGTACAGTATTGAAAACCATTGTGACGCCACCTTCAAATATAGAAACAGTTCTCCTTTCCTTCACCCTCTGAACATGGAAGTATAATCCGTAAAATTAGATAATATGTCCAGATACCAGAGAGGTCTGTTTCTAATTTTAATAACCACAAAATAATTGAGCTTACATCTTAATGATTGCTGTTAGCAGTTAATCGAGATGCTATGGTGTCGGGTGTGTGCCTCAAGGTAATAGTAATCACGCGGTAATTGCTCCATTACGAGATCCTATTACGCGCATGCTCCGGATATCCGTCCTATAATTTACTTTATAGGACGAATTATATAAATATACATAAATATATAATATGTTTATATATACATAAATACTCATCTCCGTACCAGTGTTAGTAATACACACACGCGCGCGCGCGCGCGCGCACACACACACACACACACACACACACACACACACACACACACACACACACACATACACACACACGCACGCACGCACGCACGTACGCACGCACGCACGCACGCACGCACGCACGCACTCACGCACGCACGCACGCACGCACGCACGCACGCACGCACTCACGCACGCACGCACTCACGCACGCACGCACGCACGCACGCACATACACACACATACACACACATACACATACACATACATACACATACATACACATACATACACATACATACACATACATACACATACATACACACATACATACACACATACATATATATATATATATATATATATATATATATATATATATATATATATATATATATATATATATATATATATATATATATATATATATATATATATATATATATATATATATATATATATATATATATACCTAGTCAGGTCATAAATTCTGTCACATGTTTAATGTAAAATAATTGTAACAAGTTTATTCATTATGTAACCATTCATATACCAAAATGAACTTAACAAAACATAGATTCTTATGACATTAAAGTTTATTCAAAATGACCTCCGTGATTTTGAATACAAGCCTTCAATCTGCGCGGCCAGTCGTCTATCGCAGCACGAACGAGGTCCATGTCAATATCGGCGGCTGCCTTAATCAAGGATGTCTTGAGTGACTCCAAATTGGGATGAGGCTTTGAGCACGCCTTTTCCTCCAAGTGTTGCCATATCTTGTAATCTAACGGATTCAAATCTGGACTGGAGGAGGGCCAGTCTTCGTGCCGGATGAAGTCTATTTCACGCGCCGCCAGCCAGTCTTGTGTGCTCTTCGCTCTATGAGCTGGCGCCGAATCTTGTTGGAATACCCAGTGCCTGTTATTGAACATGGTATGAGAAACAGGTTCCACAAGGTTTGTCAGGACTGTATTTTGATACACAACAGCATTCGTTTTTACACCTTTCTCACAAAAATGTACATCTGTTAAGCCCCAATAAGAAACTCCCAACCATACCATGAGCGAGGATGGAAAATGACCTCGTTGGACACGCGGAATACGGTTGCTCGCTTCTTCACTACTGTGTGCGTACACCTTATCATTTTGTTTGTTGTAGCTCTCTTCTACGGTAAACATTTTTTCATCCGAAAAAAGAATTTCCCGATATTTTTTTCCCGCGTACCGCTTCAACAAAGCGCGGCATCTCTTCAGTCTCAGGTCCATTAGACGAGCATTCAAACGATGTCCTGTTTTTCTTCGATATGCCCGAAGCCCTAAGTCTTCATTTAACACCCTTTTCACCGTGGTTCTGCTTAACCCCATCTGAAGGGCCAACAGTTTCTGCTTACGTTTGGGATTTCTTTGAATTCGTGCCTTCACAGCTTTTATCACTGCTGGAGTCCTAACAGACCGAGGGCGACCACTTCTTGACCTGTCATCTACACTAGAGTCTTCATTGTATCGTTTGATGGTACGATAAATGAATCTTTTGGTTATATTCAAATTTTTCAGTATGTTAAAAATTTGAATTGGCGCGTAACCGCAACGATGCAACGCAATAACTGCAACACGGTCTTCTATAAGCGTCCACTCCATATTTAAAAAATGAGTAAAATTCTAAAAGTATACATTTTTATTTTCATGAACAGTTCGAGATTCGAATTCAATAACTTTTTTTGTGGCCAGCATTCTAAAAGAAAAGTTTTTACTGTGTGACAATACTTATGACCTGACTAGGTATATACCTAGTCAGGTCATAAGTATTGTCACACAGTAAAAACTTTTCTTTTAGAATGCTGGCCACAAAAAAGTTTATTGAATTAGAATTTCGAATTGTTCATGAAAATAAAAATGTATAACTTTTAGAATTTTACTCATTTTTAAATATGGAGTGGACGCTTAAAGAAGACCGTGTTGCAGTTATTGCGTTGCATCGTTGCGGTTACGCGCCAATTCAAATTTTTAACATACTGAAAAATTTGAATATTACCAAAAGATTCGTTTATCGTACCATCAAACGATACAATGAAGACTCTAGTGTAGATGACAGGTCAAGAAGTGGTCGCCCTCGGTCTGTTAGGACTCCAGCAGTGATAAAAGCTGTGAAGGCACGAATTCAAAGAAATCCCAAACGTAAGCAGAAACTGTTGGCCCTTCAGATGGGGTTAAGCAGAACCACGGTGAAAAGGGTGTTAAATGAAGACTTAGGGCTTCGGGCATATCGAAGAAAAACAGGACATCGTTTGAATGCTCGTCTAATGGACCTGAGACTGAAGAGATGCCGCGCTTTGTTGAAGCGGTACGCGGGAAAAAAATATCGGGAAATTCTTTTTTCGGATGAAAAAATGTTTACCGTAGAAGAGAGCTACAACAAACAAAATGATAAGGTGTACGCACACAGTAGTGAAGAAGCGAGCAACCGTATTCCGCGTGTCCAACGAGGTCATTTTCCATCCTCGCTCATGGTATGGTTGGGAGTTTCTTATTGGGGCTTAACAGAGGTACATTTTTGTGAGAAAGGTGTAAAAACGAATGCTGTTGTGTATCAAAATACAGTCCTGACGAACCTTGTGGAACCTGTTTCTCATACCATGTTCAATAACAGGCACTGGGTATTCCAACAAGATTCGGCGCCAGCTCATAGAGCGAAGAGCACACAAGACTGGCTGGCGGCGCGTGAAATCGACTTCATCCGGCACGAAGACTGGCCCTCCTCCAGTCCAGATTTGAATCCGTTAGATTACAAGATATGGCAACACTTGGAGGAAAAGGCGTGCTCAAAGCCTCATCCCAATTTAGAGTCACTCAAGACATCCTTGATTAAGGCAGCCGCCGATATTGACATGGACCTCGTTCGTGCTGCGATAGACAACTGGCCGCGCAGATTGAAGGCTTGTATTCAAAATCACGGAGGTCATTTTGAATAAACTTTAATGTCATAAGAATCTATGTTTTGTTAAGTTCATTTTGGTATATGAATGGTTACATAATGAATAAACTTGTTACAATTATTTTACATTAAACATGTGACAGAATTTATGACCTGACTAGGTATATATATATATATATATATATACTTATATAATTGGAATCTCGGAATCGGCTCCAACAATTTTCATGAAATTTAGTATACGGGGGGTTTCGGGGGCGATAAATCGATCTAGCTCTAGGAATCGTTTCTAGAAAATGTCATTTTATTCGCTTTTTTTAATTGGAAGAAAAATAACAAAAAGATGACTTTTCCTGACATCTATCGGGAATAATAATACTATTTTTTTTAACTTGCTTTAACGACACAACAACACTAAAGCTATTCCAGCAGATGGCGTTGTTAAGTAACACGAAGTCAATGAGTGTTTGCTTTGAGGTTAGACTAAGAAAATCAATTGTTAATTTCCAAAAAACACAATTCATAAAAAAAAACCGGTCATCTAGCTGGTATATATATATTTATATAAATATATATATTTATATATATATATGTATTTATATATATATATATATATATATATATATATATATATATATATATATGTATTTATATATATATATATATATATATATATATATGTATTTATATATGTATTATATATATATATATATATATATATATATATATATATATATATATATATATATATATATATATATATATATATATATATATATATATATATATATATATATATTATTGACATATAAATTCGGTAACCGTCGCCTAGTTTTCGCAAGCTATGTTTGCTCTTCCATTGGTTACATATAACATGGAGCCACGGCTTTAGCACTCACTGGCACTGGCACTGGCATATAAAACAACACCGAGGTGGCTAAAGTGGATATACATAAATATATTTCATCCCTTTTCTCTCAAAAAAATGTCTTTCGTCGGAAGCATGGAGGTTTCTCCATGTATTGTACACGAATACACTGTGATTGGACACCCGCAAGGTCGTTGATGCGTGGGAAATGTGAATATGTGAAAATTATATCGTATTGTGTGGAGATCATTATATCATTCAACAGCTTGTGACAGTCATTTTAGGCTTAACAACATTCAAAAAAGTAACATTTTTTCACAAGCTACATAGCACTATTCACAAGCTGCTTCTCGGCCTTCTCCTGGTCTCAAAGAAAAACCTCAGGTATCGTTATTTTAGCATTTTTTGTAACATATTTCCTAAAATATTATGAAGATGATGCAGTCTTACATAGATGGCGTGACTTTCGACGAAATCCATCATTACCAACAACCAATATTACTCAATATACCTACTCATAATAAGAATTGGTAAATTCATCTCGTCTTTCGTATGTAATATTTGTCATAGTGTGATTTAATACTCATATTATATATTTATTCGCAATTATCTGAAATGTGGCCACAAAATTCCCATGGAATTATTATTAACTTCGCGATGAGTAATAAATTAGCATTTAGCTCGTTGTCAGCGCACCCACAGTATATAATATTAAAGTTAGGGTATTTTATTTTGAAATATTTACATGCAGGCATTGGACACATATTTTTAAAATTTGCTTCTCCGTTGTTAAGATTTTCGAACTTTCCTATACGTTAAACGTGTTACGAGCGTGACTATTTCCAAATGCAGTAATTCCTTAGAGACAACATTTACTCTAAATTAATCTTATACACGTGTGTGTCAATTAAGTAAATTATGCAGTTTTTAAAAGATTATTTCGAAAGTGAAATATACTTAATAATTAAACGGTATATTTGACGTGGTAGGGCTCCGAGTCCGTCTGGATGGCAGCCACTCTTAGTCTATATGTATGCCGTCATAATAACTTTGTGTTGTGTTCCGGTATTAGTGACCTACATTCCTGTATCCCTATGGAACAGCAGCGTGTTGGCGGTGCCCCTAGGCGTCGTAAACGTCGGCGATGGTAACTGCTTACTGTTGTTGAGTGGGCCGTCAGCCTGTCCTGTCCGCTGTTCCACAGCAATAAAATAATACTACTAATTATAATGTACTGTGTGCCAGCATATCATTTATTTGTTTACGCCTATTTGTTTGAGATGCATATACAATTAATTTTAACCACGTCGTTGACGGTCGCGGCGGAAACCGTCGTAAAACCGTGGTTCCTAGCATTCTAATTGCGGGTTTTCGGGTTTTGACGACCGCTCATCGGCACATGGTTTTCGTCGAGGCTCGTGGAATATTCGCTTTAATATAAATACTCATAACGTGTTCCTCGTATTAGTTGTCGTAAGGCTTTTATTATTTTATTGAGTAAATTACTTAATTAAATAATACCAAGATTATGAATATCATATAATAAAAACGCCTATAAAAACTTCAATCACTTATTACACAATAATTATTTTATGCACTTGCAGTAAGTTCTCATTAACATTTTATAAGTTTATAATATCGACGACCACCGTGGAGAAATGATTAGCGCGCTTCGGTACGCTTGTGGAAGTTACGGGTTCAATTGTCTAGGTGTTTATTTATGTATAATATGTATTTATTTACAAAAAGAAGTTGTAGGTAGTATATTCTGTAGTACCCATAACACAACTACTGTGCTTACTTTGTGGTTAGATGGCGCTGTATGAATTGTCCCAGTATATTTATTTATATTATTTATATATACATAGTGCATTATATTCTCTAGCTGGATTGTCTGAGCACAATTGAGTAAATGATGAAGAAGGAAAAGGGAGCACCAATAGTCCGGTCAAAATAGACATTTTAACTTTTAGAATGGTGATATTAGGAATGGTTATTTTTAAGAAAACAAGTATGGGAAACATTGTTGTAGATAAATTTATGATCTAAATTTTTTTGTCTGGGCTATATTTTTGATAAAACTAACTGTTTTCAAGAAAAATCCAAAAAAACCAAATTTTTTTGTTTTTTGACCTTATTTAGCACCCATGGGATCAAAAATCTCCAAAATTTTGCTCTATCGGAATTTTTGTTATTTGATCACTATTTTTATGTCTAATATACTCGGACTAGAAGGGCATAAATGCAAAAGGGCGTCTAAATAATCTTATATAATACTAATATCGGGCTCCAAAGCCTGGAAGCTGTACTTCCTAAACAATCGCCAGGCATAATTAGAAGATTTAAATGTTAACTCCAAGTTACTCGTATATATAGATGCTATCGTCCTGAGCGATAAGGCCGCCTATTGTTTTGCTAATTTGTGTTATCTTACACACGTAGTTACAAAAAATATTTAAATGCTGGTAACATTAATCTGTTGAGTACCATGTTTTTCTCGTTAAAGATTTGTTTTTAATTGCGCTTGTAGCTAAGGATTTTTGTCCTGTTGATATGATACGTTTTTCATATGTTTTGCACCTCTTGAAATTACAATATTAACTGATGATTAAACTAAAAAGTAATAGATTAGCGTGGTTTTGCCATCTAATGCGAAGGGAAGAATACCATTTCACTAGGAAAATGATGAGGAAAGAGAGGGGGGAATGGACAGGAGGAGTAAAAGATGATATGGCGAAACAGAAGGAGCGGAAGGAGAGAACATGTTGTGCTAACCCCACATAACGTGGGATAAGGGTATGAAGAAGATTTAAGGGGGTGAAGGGTGATCCTAAATTATCTTCTTCTAAAGTCGCGTCTGTTGAGTACATCAATGCTGGTAACGTTTAATAGATTATAGATTCATTGTAGTTATTTTTTTTATATTTGGGGCTACAAGAAATACGAATTATATATTCGCCTTCTAAGATACAAAATTATAATATAATTATACATGGTTTTAAGATGAAAAAATTATATTTTTAGTTTATATTTTTCTATGTTTTGTACTTTTTGATTTTTTTTGTTTTATTGCTGTAGGACAACAGACAGGCTGACGGCCCGCTTAGAATTTAGCCGTTACCGTTGCCTATGGATGTTTATAACGCCAGTGGCATCGCTAACACGCTGCTGTCCCATAAGAATACAGGAACTTGGGTCACTAATGCTGGAACACAACACAAGGTTATTATGACGGCATACTTAAGACCAAAGGTGGTCGCCATCCAGACGGGCTTTGAGGCCCTACCACGTAGCTAGGGTGGGTTGTTTTGTCGCCGTTTACGACAGGCTGACCCCGGCCGCAGAGGTTAGTATTCTTTCTCCGCCCCTGCACGGATAAAATTTGCTATGTTTATTTACTGAATTAGGCTACCATCTATACATGGTAGCCCAATAATATATTTACAAAATATGTTATGGTATACGTGAAAGCATGGACTTCTGTTGTTTTCATCCTTATTTAGAGATATGATCAAAGTATAAAATAAAACACATTATTTGTAATAGAGAATACTACATGATATTTAGTTTGGTAAAACTATGGGTTCATTAGCCTGGTGTTTATTAACAAATTGAGGTCAGCCGCTGTCCGTCTGTCACAATGAAACAATACTCCTCTGCGGTAATATTAGCCTTAGATAAAACTATGTTGTGCGCGAGATTAAAGTTACGGGCATATGTTTACGCAATCCTGTCACTGGGAAAATGGAAGCTGCATGTCCATCTCCACTATCCCGCTGTCACTTACAGCGCACCCAGAGAGCTGTCAACTGTCAGAAACGTACATTTGGTTTCAAAGTGTAAGATTCGGACGCATCCAAGCCTTTTATAATCTAAGGCTCAAACGTATGTAAAAATAATGTGTTAGTATTTATTAAATATTTACAGGTGTAATAATTCTGAATCTGTTTTTCTTAAATATTTGTGGAAAAAAAGGAAACACATTTTTGTAATTTGCAGGAAATAAAAGAAATATTATAACGAAATGACAAGTAACAATTCTAGAACATTTAAAATTCAGATGCAAGAAGGAAATTCAATCAACAACATTATCACGTGTCAACATGTCTTTTCCGCGACTGAAATGTACATATTTTTTTAGTTAGCAACGTTTACCAAGATAGTCGCGTGTTTATTTAAATTTATTTAATGCATTACAATTTCCGAAGTCGTGGCCGTCCGTTTACGAGCAGTAAACAGAGACCGCACAACTCAGGCGGGTGGCGGGTAGACAGAAATAATAAAATTCCGCTATAAAGGGAACGAAGGGAACGTGGGAGTGGATGTCATAAAAGGATACGAAGAAATGCATTCAGAGGGATGGTTGTTTTATATTTTGCCATAATTTTTCTATTTTAATGACTTCTAATTCTTTTGTGCCACATGCGAGTAACTTGAATGTGGTATATTACTATAGGGTGGTTAAGAAAACGGGATATTAGATATAAAAGTATATCATATTTTCTTGCACATCTTATTAATTTAATGTTAAGTTTATACATACAAAAAAGTTCTTATGTTCAACATATACCATTTGTATCATATGTAATTTAACAGTGGGCTCAGCTCGTTGGTGTCCAGGTTGGATTGAGGACACGTACCGGTGATCTCAATATGTTTTTGGGTTTTTATAATGCTGTCCTTCATCGTCAATATGATTCTACTTTTCTACTTGTATATCGGATCCTTTTGATCGGGACGCACGAGTTAGTGAGCTAAGTACCCCTAGACGAGCACGTACTTTTGTTATTCAAACTGAATCCGCTACTATGTCACTGCTTAATGTGAATTGATTGTTTTGAATTCTCAGGGACTACGTATTATACGTAAGTACAACCCTAAAACTATGAGATTGATCGATATCAGATCCGTAGCCCACGGCACGAGTTCCAATACACGATAATTACGCTACTTTACTCACCTTAGTTTTTTTTAATTTGCTGTAAGACAACAGACAGATTGACAGCCGCTTAGAATTTAGCAGTTACCGTCGTCTATGGGTGTTTGCAACGCCAGTGCATACTTAATAACGGCATAGTTAAGACCAAAGGTGGTCGCCATCCAGACGGGCTTGGGGCCCTATCACGTAGCTAGGATGAGTTATTTTGTCGCCTTTTACGACAGGCCGACCCCGGCCACAGAGGTCAGATATCTTGTCAAATAAGATCAAAATGCGTTTATCGATATGCTATTCGAAATGGGTGATCGATATTATACTCGTATTTATCGGATGACTGGAATAAACGCAGAGACGACCATATCACTTCTCAACTTGAATCAGGCATTCAAAATAAGAGGTACCTTTTATTTGTTTTGTAGTTCGTTATGTCTCCGTGTGATCCCGTAACGGCCAGTATGCAGGTTCACGGCTGTATTAGTTCCGCGAGATAATAGCTTTTAACTTTGTTTACTGTACAACATTATTACTAGTACTTAAAGATTTCTATTTGAATATTTTAGTTATGATAATATTTGGTTTCCATTTGAGTATTTTGTCTTTCTTTTTTATGGCCTCTGGTTACTAATATCAGTTATGTTTTAACTTAATTTTTTAACATATTATTACGTTAAAAATGATATCAAATATTCTAGTCAGTTATTATTTGGATTGTAGTTTATTGGGATTAATTAGATTTAGAACATATTTTATGTCGTAACATTTTTTTTTCTATATTTGTATATTAAGTAAACAAATAAATAAAATATGTGGTGACACGTTTTATTACAGATTATATTTATTTACAGATTGATCAGATCATCTAGTCCCAAAGTACCTTTGTTTTGGGTAGAACTGATATGCTAATTTTATCCTTTTTTTTTGGAAATAAATACATATTATACATACACCACGGAGGTCGTTCAGGGCAATATCTTCGGCTGTTAGAATTCTGATAAACCGAAATTAAGGACTTTAATGGCTAGGGCGTGTGATGGAATGCTTAATGAATATGATACAGTCATTCTACGATTATTATTACTGGGTTAAATAACATCTAGATCTGAGAGAGAATAGAATAATGTATAATTATTAAGTTCTAAAAACTCCCACCTTGTAATAGAGGATTAAATAAAATTATTAACATAATTGCTTCTTTTCAAAGATTTTCTTATTTTAATTGAAACTTTATAGTTATGTTCAGTATTTTTCTTTCAATCAACTGATTTCCAACACACTGATGTTGCGTGTGCACGGAATTGCGATAAATTAGGATTTATTTCAGCGTGGATCCGCCACTTTCGCCGCATACTTTCGAGATCTCATTATAATTGCTAATTTATTAATATGAGCAGTTGCGCAACCACCATGGCGACGTTACTTAAGCCGTATTGTATAATTACACTAAATTTGACTAATAATTTCAAAAATTCATTAATGGTAAGGTAACAGTAAAATAATCCATTTCTAATCACGTCTCAGGAAATTCTCTGATACGTAAAAAAACTGGACCACGAAAAAGAAGTTTAAATATCATCATTCAAGTAGTAAATTCTATTTGCACTCTTATCTACATATGTTCTTGCATCTTTTGGGCCACTGTTTACAATAGTTTTTTGTTGCAAACTGGTAATTTACATTTATTTTTGCACGGGCGGTTTCGAAAGAAAAATCTTACCTTTGAGGTTTACTTGGACGCTAATGATTTTGGTGGGTACACCTTTAGTAGAAAGTTTAAGTGTACATACAAAAATGCATTTCCATACCTAAATAAACATAGCCTAAATATAATAAACCAATGTTGCAAACCGAAAGTATTTTATACATTTTATGTAACATAAAGTGTATAACGGCAAATGTATAATTTTACCGTAATGTCCGGTTTCTTCGACCACATATGAATAAATTGGTATCCTTAAGGGATCGTCCCGGTTGAACGAGGTGGCCCTGCCTGCCTGGTGGGAGCTGTGCTCACTACGAATCCGCGTTGTCAAAGATTATACATATTAAAAATTAATTATAAATGTTCACTTTTTGAATTTTTGAGTTTTTCCAGGAATAACAAAATCTTACTTCATCTGCATAGAATTTCTTTTACTTCTATTCTATTCTATTTCAGCTTGATTCATCCCTCATATCACAAATCATAATCTGTCACACAATATTTCTATCGCTTTTAAGATCTACTCTAGCTTATCTACTTTCTGGTTCATCTCTTTTCTGCT
The DNA here is from genome assembly GCA_963693495.1 of Malacosoma neustria. NCBI lineage: Eukaryota > Metazoa > Arthropoda > Insecta > Lepidoptera > Lasiocampidae > Malacosoma > Malacosoma neustria. The sequence goes on along the minus strand of OY856391.1, from coordinate 16,025,618 downwards.
AACGTAAACCATAATATCGTCTGTCATAAAGTTTACATCCATGCCAGTTACTTCCTCTCATATTCATATAGCTTCTAGTATCGCTATCATCTATAATTAGACCCATTTTACTTAAACTTGTCTTCCTTTTCGCACGTGGGGAGAACACTGGTTATGTTTCTATATAAATTAGATCTTTTACCTCAGATAAGAACGTAGAAAAATTGCTTTTTTGTTTGTTGACTCGATAGTGGAACTCTATGCCTCATTTAGTAAGCGACTATCCATACTAATATTATAAATGTGAAAGTAACTCTGTCTGTTGGTTATGTTTTCACGCCTAAACCACTGGAACAATTTTGATGAATTTCGGTATAGAGATAGATTGGACTTTGGAGAAGGTCATAGGCTACTTAGCTACTTACTTTAAAAAAAATATAAGGCAGAACAATGTTTGTTACGACAGCTAGTATGTGAAATACTAGTAATATAATATATAATGTCCCTTCTGTACAGTGGTGAATGTTCAGTTGTGTCGGGGGACCGGTCTGAGCGGATACGACCCGCCACATGTCACTGCTCTGTGCATTGTGCACGCACTTCATCCAAACACTTGGAAACATCTATATATTTATATATTTTTTATTTATATATCATATAAGCTCGATGCTTGGAAGCTTTTTTAGAATTAAATCGTGGTACAAATGTAAAAGTAGTTCTAGATAAACTTATTTACAACACGAATAGAAATAATTTGCCATTTTTTGCATAAATTAATGATGTCTTTTGAATCAGACGAAGTTGTGACAGAGTGCGTCCGCTTCCGGCCCGGGCCACGAGATCGGCAGGCCATATATCCGTGGGCCCGGGCGTAGGCGATACGAGAACAGCGGGGTTTTTTAGTGGGTAGTCGGATGGCCAAACGTCTTTCCCGGAGTCCCACATATTCCTCGGTCCCCCCGGGCCGGGGGAACCCGTAAAGAGAGGTTTTACCCCGAGACCAAAAAAAGAAAAGTGCGTCCGCTTATTCTGTTACTGATATAAATTAATAATCATGTCGACGTCGCTAGCCAACTTTGTTCACTCACTGGACGTAGATTTCTCTCTGTTCCCACCCAGTGTAAACTCAAATGAACGCAGAGCTTTGGACTGAATGTGAAATAATTAAATTTTGAAATTCCTTTAGAAGAGATCTTTAAATAAATTAACTACATAACATTTAGTAAACTAAAGTTAAAAATACAGTATACTAACAAACAAAAAAAAACTACAAAATTATAAATAACATATCGATTCCAAATCGCCTTCAACCGGAAACGTTCCCAAAGCGCTGGCGGCATTACCGCGTCGGATGGCAACACAAGTATTACTATTTTTACGTAAATAATCCACTAAATATACATTAAGGAAGGTTACTGTTCTCAAAATCATCTAACACGTTAATTGTCACAAAATTAATAACAATAATCAATTACTAAAATTAAAAAAAACGTCAATAACTATCAAAATAGACACGGGCTCAACAACTTATCTTGTATTTTTCAAAATATATTTTTGTTACAGGTACGTACTCAGAACACAACAATCTAACAAAAAAGAAAACACTGGTAATTCAAATATACATGTCCTTAAAGGAACGTTGTTTAATGTTATTGACGCGTGTGTTTCGAGCGCTGCGCATATCCACGTGTCGTCACTACACAGCCCAAACAGACGGACATAGAGACACACAAATATTTATATTTTTATCTCAACACACCGAGTACTTCCGCTTAGTGATGTTACCTAGTAATTTCATATAGTATTTAAAAATATGTTTACTAAAAGAAAGATTCCGACAACTAATTGTTTTCTTCTTCTTAATTTTAATTGAAGTAAATATGATAAATAATTTTGTACATATATTTATAACTGTCATTAAATGCTTGTTATTGTTTATGAAACTAAAACTATACAAAACTCGTACTATTCAAAAAATATTTCGTCGCGAAGAGTACTACAAACACTTGTCGCACGGTTTATTTCGGGCCGTCATTTTATATTGAAGTTAAATAATCATCATTAAGCGTTAAAATCGTATCTAAAATCTAAATAACATTGAATATTTAGTTGAACTAAATTATATTTTTCACATAAAAACAACGCAAATCAAATTGCCACTATAAATAAAGTAAATAGTAGTAATAAGAGTAACGGAATGTCCCATCCCTATTTCCCTGCCGAAGCCGTCTCGTCAACGTTGGTTCTCATAAATAGAATTCCTTTTTGCTTTTAGCTTTCCTCATTTATGTCAGCCGATAGCAATCATTCAAATTTACGCCAAACTGTACATTATCTATTAGTTTGGATAATATTAACTTAAATATGAATAGTTCGATGTTTAAATAAAAGATGACTATCGAACTGTTTGTTATCGAATATTGCATCTTAAAATGAAGTGGCAATGAAATAACGAGTGTACACTAAAAATATTTACGTAGCGGCTATTAAAAGGTTCGTCGCTCACCAATATCGTGATTGAAACTTTGTTTGCCTTTCCTTTTAAACAAATTAAGTGGTCGTTGATGGAGAAGGAAGGGGGATGGGGGATGCCCGCATCCTGGCCCGCACTTAATTGGTGCGTGATTGATTGCCAATGGTGGCGATATGATTGAATACTGTTTATGCTTCCGTTCGCAACGACCACACAATGTTGTGTTTTGGTTTAGTGGAAAGAATTTGTGATAGTTTCAAATATAATTGTAAAATTAAGAACACCGTCTCATTATTAAATCGCGATTACTTCTCAAACTTCAATATCTGCCTAGGGTTGGTATTTTTGCCTACTCATAATTGTAATTTTGATAACATCACAATAATAATTTAATATAATATGCTCAACTGAATAATTGTGCCGTTATGTATCTACTTTTTTAAAGAAAAATCGAATCAATTTGGTGTGTTTGTAACAGACTTAAAATCGATGTATTACATCGATTGCTACATATGGCTTATGTCCGCATTGCTAACTTAGCAGATATTTTGGGGTTATTCACGAGAAACGAATAATTTGTTATTCGAATGAATACCTTGAAATTTAATTTTAGCATTGTTGTATTAATACAATACTACTGAAATTTAATTTGTTACTTGGCTCGTAAAATATTTATATTATTTCCAAATATTTGTTATATGAGTGGATAGTCGCTGTTGTTTCCAAAGCCTGTGCTACGAAGCTCGCAAGTGGGCGTCATAAGACGTCCGTCTATCGAATTTCCTTTCTTGTGTCGAAACGATCACAAAAAGATAATAATATAGAATAGATTTTTTTATAGCTAGAGTGGTCACTGTCACCTATGGACGTTTGCAAAACCAAAGGCATTACCAACGCGCTGCCGGCCTCGAAGAAATTTTATAACGTCTTTTTTGCTGAACCCCACGCTGAGAAAATCTCAGCCGGAAGCTCATTTCAAATCTCGAGAGTACGCAACATGAACGTACTTGAGAACCGTTTCGGTTAAGAAAGAAGAGACTCCAATAAATGTATATGAACACCTAGCCGATGACGGGCAGTATAGGGATAGAAAGACGACATGATTCTAAATAGCTCCTCAAAACGGAAAGTGTCCCGTTGTACAGACGGTAGAATACTCGTACGCAAAGAGACGCAGTCTCTCAGAAGTTCAAGCGTGTCTATACTGTGAGTATGAGATCATCGAAAACACGAACTGCATGCCGTTGGATGGAGTCTAGGCGATTAAGCTGACAGGCGGTTGCTCCAGCCCATAAATGTGAGCAGTACTCCGTATGCGGCCTGACGTGACGATTTTGCACATTTCGGGCTCCAAATTTCGTGGGCACTCCAGAACATTGGGTTAGGGAAGCTAGAACCTGGGTCACCTATGCTGGAACATAGCACAAGGTAATTATGACGGCATACTTAAGACCAAGGGTGGTTGCCATCTAGACGGGCTTGGGGCCCTAACACGTAGCTTGGGTTGCTTTGTCGCCTTTTACGACAGGCTGACCCTGGCCACAGGGGTTAGTATTCCAGTATTCCTACTCCGCCTCTGTACGGAGAAAAAAGATTTGAGTAAAGTTGTAAACATTAAATGTTATTTTTATATTTATTATTACAAGCTAGGAAGATTTAAAGTAGTTTCAATGGCATTCTCGCTGTAAATGGAGTTATTTATTAAACAATTGAAGACATATTTGATGCCATATTTGTCACAGTTACAATGTGAGGATAATAGTAATAAATTACTGAAAAGTGAGATTAGTACCACACTCAATAAGTGTACAACACTATGACTTATTTGCATAATAGTTATTAAAAGTTGTACATATTAAATGCTAATAATCTAATTACAAATTTAAATCGATAACTCAAAAATACACAGTTAACTAACTAGCTACGTTACTTACGGAGTGTAATAGGTCTCACCAAGCCTTGGCTCAAACCAACTGAGAACATTGACTTATTTGCATAATAGTTATTAAAAGTTTTACATTTTAAATGGCAATAATCTAATTTCAAATTTAAATCGATAACTCAAAAATACACAGTTAACTAATTAGCTACGTTACTTACGGAGTGTAATAATAAATAGGTCTCACCAAGTCTTGGCTCAAACCAACTGGTGCTTTACGCGATAAGGTAAGGTATTGTTAAAAGCGATGAGATTCTGATACAAGCTTTTCGTTTCGGGATTGGCCGCGGCACTGGCCAATAAAGCCAATTTATCCACATCGGTCAAAACTATTTTCGTATACCCATTTGGTCAGTGATAATCAAATTTGTAACAATACTCGATATCTTTCCTTAAGCCTCGAAATCCAGGCTGCAGATGCTGCTGGAACAAAAAGAAACGAAGTATCTTAGGTCGAGATCGGGAATGGTTTTTATGTTTTATCTATTTATGTATATGCAACATATGATGGCAACGCTTAATGAATTACGACACGATTAAACAATTCTACAAAATTAATTTCAACAAGTTGTTACAAAACTACATCATTATCCAATTTAAAACATTTATATCCTAGTATTTCGGATACAAGTTGTAACACGACGCTGTCAGTCCCCCACTTAGCGCCGTAAAGCGTCCTAACCTACCCCACCTGCTACTTGAACCAAAAATACCATGAGATCAGCTTTCGTAAGATATTAATATGTAAAGTATGCATTCCCCGCCGGCTTACCGAGAAGCCTGTCTAATCCTTAAAGTATCAGTACTAAGCGTGAATGAGGAGCTGTCGTGGCTGAGAATAGAAGCAATATGAAATGTTTTGTTATCTTATTTAACATAATTAAATAGATTTAGAAAATTCTTTATAAAACATGTATGGCGAACACTATTATAATAAAAACTACAACGACGACCTCCGTGACGTAACGGCTAACGCACTTCGATACGTTTGCGGAGGTCACGGGTTTGATTCCCGTCTCGCGTCTGGGGCTTATGTATAATATGTATTTATTTACAAAAGAAATTTATATATGTAGTATATCAGTTATCTAATACCCTTAACACAAGTGCTATGCTACTTTCTTTGGGACTAGATGGCGCTGTGTGAATTGTGCTATTATATTTGTTTACTAGCTGACCCGGCAAACGTTGTTCTGCCATATAAATAATAAAATGTCAAAAAATTAAAAAAAAAATTTAGGGGTGGACTACCCCTAACATTTAGGGGGATGAAAAATAGATGTTGGCCGATTCTCATAGATACCGGATAAGCACAAAAAATTTCATCAAAATCGGTCAAGCCGTTTCGGAGGAGTATGGCAACGAAAACTGTGACACGAGAATTCTATATATTAGATTTACATTTATAACACAAATAAATCTATTTGTGCTTTCTTTCCTTTTTTATAACCACGTTATTATTTAAATTATTATTAAAATTTTATATAAACAATTGTATGAAATAAAATATTATTTTAAACAGTAGAATAGTTGCTTTATTACTTGACGCTTATGAAAAGTTGTTGTGTTTCTTTTGTGATTTCCTAGTAGTTTTGGTATGTATTAAAAACCTTAGTCGCACGCACCCTATCAACAATGCACACCTGTTCCGGCCCTACAGGTTGGCTGATTGCCATTCATGAGGCCACTCGTCTGGCGTGGAGTGAGTACCCTCGGTGCAGCTGTCGCAGCCCCGTTGTTCGCACCTCTCAGACTGCGCGCCCACGTTCCTGAGTTGCCAAACGCATGCAGAATGCTTATTAATAAACCAGATTAATAATTTAGCTAATATTAATAACAAGTCGAATTCTGGGCGAAAGCTTGAGTTGAAATCGGAATTTATAGATAGATGAAATCATAATAACTTCATATTCAACTGTACTTTTCACTTTGATTATTGAGTCAAGAAGTTCTAAATAATTAATGTCTGTAGTTGGTCACTCTTCGTTATTAAAAATTATTGCACTTTATAACATTGAGTAAAATTCTTAACAGGAAATAAATGCTATGCACTTTCATAATGAGCTAGTTAAATTGTACGCAGGTAAAATGCAAGAAAAAATTTTGCGATCTCGTTCTGTCGTACTGTCTCACGAGTACAGTATTCGATTCCAGATACCTTAACTGCTCTCAATGCAAATGCCTCATAAGTACAGTATTGTGAGGCAATAAAATTGGCAATGTACCTGCTGAGTACGGCCGTTTTAATTAATTTAAATTAAAGGAATGAAAAATAAAATAAATATAATTTGGGATTTTCAATTAAACATAATTTTTTATCATGCTTATTTCATCTATGCCTTCACATCAAACGACAAAACAGCAACAATAAACTATTTATCTAGTTGATGAGCCTACAAATTTTATAGCTGAAGTGATTTATATCAATTTACAACATCGCGTGTCCGTCACATTAGGCACAAGCTGTTCCTGTGTTTAAGCGTCAATCACTGGATTACTCCGTCCGGCCTTGTAATCAGTAATGCTGCCATTTATGCGGCCCTCGTACAATTTTTAAGTGGCTGCATGATGAATGACAAGAAGCAACGTCCTGCGACTACTCTTTTCGACGTTATTACAATGATCTTCTTAAAGGTTCGACGTATTCTTTACTAGTTGGCCCGGCAAACGTTGTTCTGCCATATAAATATTATCTGATTTCATCCCCTTCAGGTTTAATTTTCGCGCCAAAAAGTAGCATATATCCTTCTCCAAGGTCCAATCTATCTCTATACCGAAATTCACCGTAATTGGTTCAGCAGGTTTCAACAGCAGGTGTGAAAACGTAACACAGATAGAGTTACTTCCACATTTATAAGTTTGGATTAACACTGGGATTTGAAAGGCAAAGCTTTGCCGTGTCTCCTACACCAGCTTCAAAAATTTACAATAAAAACCTAATCTAAATAGCGTTTCCTTGGTCCTTCTTCGACTTAGTGACAACACCTGGACATTTTTCAGTCGATGACATCAAGGGTGTCGTTAATCACTTAAACCAGTGATTCCCAAAGTGGTCTATATCGACTCCTAGGGGTCTATGACAACCTGCAAGGGGTCTACGTCAGCGAAAAAAAATTTGGGGGTCCATGAAACGAAAATAGGGGTTCACGATCAAAACATATACATTATTTATAAAAGTACCTATGAAGTAAAAAAATTATTTTATGTTTATTAACATTAAGTTACGTATATTTTACATAACAGATACAAAATTTTATTTTGAGTAAATTTAATTTAAATTCAATTAATAAATGTATAAATTAACGTGTGTTTTTACTTAACTTCACTACAGTTAGAAATTTACAGGAAATCAATATCAGGTAAGTAGGGGGTCTACCCAATACGGAAAAACATGGCAAGGGGTCTACAACACAAAAAAGTGTGGGGAACTCTGACTTAAACAGACGCCACATTATTTATCAAATATCTACTGTTGTTTGATTAAAATGGAATAACGCTAGTCATGTACTTTGCACAGCTGAAAGCGTGTTTTTCAGCCTTCGTTAGGACCACTTATGAAGGTATTGTTTTACTGTCGAAGTAATTCGTTTATAATTTTCCATGTCAAGAGCGTCTCCAACATCTGCACAAATAGTTTTTTTTGAATACGTCATTTAATGGCGTAGTTATGTTACTATCCGAAATATCATAGATATTTCAATTGACACGATCACTGTCTAGAAATTATTTGTATTTGAATGGATATATTGAATACACATTCATTTCGTTTCATTTTATTGCATTATATAATTTATTTATTAATATATTTATATTAATACTTCCGGGTCGGAGGTAGTCGACTTGGGTAAGTACCACCGCCTGCCTTGATTCTGAGATGAGAACCTACTAATATTTATTTTATATTTAGAGAATAAAGTCTCTCAGAATTCAAATAAAATACCGAGTTGAGGTAACTTTCTAGTCCTGGCAATTACGTTTAAAGAGGCTTAAGGCTTGGCGAATTCTTGGAATTTGTGTGTCCATCCCAACAGGTACAAATATTTGCACTGCTTCAGCGATTTAGAAATTTCTACCGCTTATGTTAGTGGCATTACATCCATGATACATGTTTATAAATAGCACTTATGAAATAACGTCGAATAGAATTCTTTTCATCTTTTTATTCCACCGCATATTTGGGCTATAAACGCCAACATCGTTCAGACATACCAGGAAAGCATATTTCCGAAGAACCACCTTTGATGTTATTCGTAATGCATTTCAAATGCTGGTGATGTTTGCTGATCTAGTCGAATATAGCCGTAAAATTGGCCTTATGTGGAATCAGTTTGTTTACCAATTCTTGTAAAGATATACGGACTTGCTTTCATTGTTCAAGATCAGATATGTTTTATGCTTTGTTTACTGGCAAGACCTTTTGATTTTATGTTTGCTTTAATAACCTAAATTTCCATGCATGTTCTTTTAATAAGCTTTTTAGATTTTTAATCGATGTTACGTGTTTCTGCATTGTTTTTGATGATCAAAGGTTTATTTTTTGTATATATCTTTTCTTTCTTTAGAATAGAATAGATAATTATTTATTGTTCACCACACAGTTACAATAGACATAAAGTAAATAAAAAAAAAACAAAATTATGAAAAAATTGGCGGTCTTATTGCTAGGGAGCGTACTCTTCCAACCTAATACAAATATTCACAAAAGAACATACAAGATTAAAATGAAAAAAAAATTAAGCAATATTTTGCTATACGAGTACATATAATATTATTTAAGCATATTTTATTGAATATTTATTTATTATAGATTATTTAGGTACATAAAAATATCTTCAACCTGTTTTTAAAATTATACGCAAAATTAGGAGGATTGAAATTTTATTTACAGATCAAAATAATTTGATTTTGAGAGAATACAGCCTGTATACATAACGCGGTATTTCTTCTTTTAGCCCAGATTATAAAAGTTTAATTATTATATTAAACTCAACGCAAACAGCGTGTTTAAATCTTTTAAAACTATGGCAATAATATTTTATATAATGTCTGGTGCAGGCAATAAAGTGGGTTTTGCGACAGAGGGCGGCTCTGCGCCGGCGGGCGTGCATTGCAGTATTAATAATGCCGCACTGCATTTTACCACTGTTTACGCACGTCTAGACGGTACAACTTTTATGCGAGTATAAAGGTATAAACAAAGCGTCTTAGCTATTTGCCGACCGGTTGGGCTATAAGGATAACTTACTATCTGCTACTACGATGTAGTGCCTTTTAATTAAAAATGGACAAGATCAAAAAGAGAATTGTTATAGTTATGACTCTAATCAATTATTAATATCTTGTTTACAATCATATTCAATAAGAGGAGCATAATATTATAATATCTTAACAGTTTACTATATAATAAAATATACACAATAACAATTTTAAAGAAGCCTTATATCATTTGATTATTATATCAAATTTAGAGGCGCGACAAATAAATATTATTGGTACAATATATATATATATATATATATATATATATATATATATATATATATATATATATATATATATATATATATATATATATATATATATATATATATATATATATATATATATATATATATAATGTTAAATATTTACTATTATATAAGAGAATAGTATATGACTAAAAAATATACAAAGGTAGTATAAAGCTTCTCTTAAGAAAATAATATGGTTTTAAAACAAATATCTACCCACGTTTCAGCTCTTCCTTCTGAGATGATTCTCCCTTCGTTTCAGTTCAATAAAAGAATCATACGACATTCCCCATGATTTAATAACTAACAATTGAACTTCTTATTTACTTAAACATTTTTGAATATTAATTAAACAATGAAATAATTTTACGCCTGAAAATTGCCAATTGTTTGCATAATAATTGGAATTTTTGACATAGCAATGAGTTGTCGCGTGATGTGTAAATTAATTTGGAAATAACCAAAATAACAATGATATCATTGTGACAGTGAACTATTGGACTTGACATGCCGGATTAATTTATTACATTTTGTCTGTTAGTTAATGATTCTGTTGTTGAAGGCGCTTTTTAACTTCAATATGTCGTCGTTGTCAAACCAATATCTGCTAAGTAGGTATGTGCAATTTTTTGAGATTTTAACATTTTGACTATTATGAATAGTTTGCCACATAAGCATTGATATTTAAAAACCGCTATGTGATTCTCATTCATTACATTACTAATCATTACTATAAATCACTTTAAAAGAAAAAGTTTTTTTATAAAACTTTACATGAGAATGTTTTTATTCCATATGTCAAAGTTTTACTTTTTGCACATATCAGATATTGGTTGGATGGACAACGACAAAGTGTTATCTTTAATAGAAAACTAATTGTGTACGATATTCAATTAAACTCTATTTTAAGTGAGCCATTAACAAATAAAATTTAATAATTATAATAATGTACGTACGAACATTTATGTATTATTTCGTTATTTTTCAAGAATGTTTTCTGACAAGGGAAGTTTTTGAGGTCGTATTAATTCAGCTCGCTTTTACAAAGCATTATGTTGCATATATTTTCATTAAAAGTGAGTAATTGTTAATAAATTTTAATTAGCCTTGAATAAAATTATAAATAACTAATATAACTAAACATATTTCTGGCTATAAATGGAGTCCAAAAGTATGAGTGATCCCTGACTTTAAAACTAGGAACTGGTCTGTATTTTGAGTCGTTCAAAGGTAACTCGCATTGATTGGAGCAAAAACAAAACAATCAAACATATAATACAAACACTTTAAATGATGCAACTCAAAGCAAAGCAGTTTTAGCAAGTCAAAAGTTAACAACTATGGTTCAATGCGTCCTTAACAATAAAATATTTGTGACTTGAATCAATAAAAACTCTCAAGGGACACATATACAAAAAAGTTTTAATGTTAATCAAATTTAGATAACCTTTTTAAATGGGGGTCAAGCCCCAAAAACCCATAAATAACCACATGATAAAAAACAGCCCTCGCTCTTCCCACGATAGTGAAAAGTTGTGCTGTCGATGATGTATGAAGCAATGATATTACTACGATAATACAAATATAAAATACAAGTAGGTACTAATACAAATTACAATAACAGTAATAATAAAAGTGCATCGAGGAAGGATTCACTGGGGAAAAGTAGACAGGCTGAGGGCCCACCTTATAGTCAGCAGTTACCGTCGCCTGTGAATGTTTGTAGCCCTAAAGGCGCCGCGAACACGCTGCTGTCCCATAGCAGTACAGAAACCTGGGTCATTAATGCCAGAATACAACACACGGTTATTATGGGGGCATACTTCGTAGATACATAGATCAAGGGTGGTTGCCATCCAGACGGGCTTGGAGCCTTACCACGTAGCTAGAGTTGTTTTGATAGCCTTTTACGACAGGCCGTAACCTGGCCACAGGGGTTACTATTCTTACTCCGCCTCTGCACGGAGAAATATACTATTTATGTTCATTTTCTTTTTACATAAAATATACTTTGAAATGATTAAATATACCATTTTATCGCAAAATTAACAATTTCGATTTATAGATTAATAATAATATATTAATACTATTACTTAATGTTTAATTTTATTTAAATAAAATGCTGCTGTGAAAATTAATTATCCAATAACTCACAAGCTAGAATTACATTTGTTGTCACTTATTTTTACACGCCATCGTATATTCCATTAATGTATATTGATTGTTTGAGCCTAGTAATAATTCCACGCGTCTCGTATTTTAGGGAGGACTTGCGCTCTGCTTGTAACCACCATCCCTTTCTTACGTACAAATAGGGAAATTAGAGTGAAAAGGACACACGGGTTCACGTGCTGCAGATGCTGCGGCTCATAAAATGCTGGAGAGAACCAATTTAAACATTACACTTTTATTCTTTTTAAGATATTTATATCTTGAAATACATGCGTGGCAAGAATAACTGGCATTGCTGGATAATTAAACTCGGCCATTATTATAGAATTTAATAATGCAGTATATATACGTAATGTTATTTTTAGATGGAACGCATGCAATAAAGATTTTATATTTGCATCCCTTGTTATTTTTGGCATTTTTTTTAAACTTCTAGGACTAGGAGAACCATATAAACGACCTATGCTTGAAAGAAATTGTTTGTGATTTTTCACATGAAATCTTTATCGTGAATATCCATCCTTATATGTGCTGTTTCAATATTTTCTATATCCTTTATTAACCATAATTTATGGTTAATAATAATCATGATGATTACCAATCTATCACATGACAACGCGAGGACACATTGGGAGATAGCCAAACTAAGTTTAACGGTAGATTATGAGCAACATACAAAAGAAAATAGTATAGTACACTCTGAAAAAAATACCGGGTATTTTCACATTGCACATTCTTTCGTTATCCTTCTTTTTATCAGTGCAGTCTTTTTATCTGGAGAAAGAATACTGACCTCTACTGGGTCGGCCTGTCGTAGAAGGCGACAAAACAACCCAAGCTAGGTGGTAGGGCTCCAAGCCCGTCGGGATGGCAACCACCCTTGGTTTTTAATTATGCTGTCATAATAACCTTGTGTTGTGTTCCGGTATAAGTGACCAAATTTCACGGGCGTTGCGAACACCCATAGGCGACGGTAATTGCTAAATTCTAAGTGGCACTTCAGCCTGTTTGTCCTACAGCAATAAAAAAAATTCAAAAATGTGTCAGGAGTGGAGCTCAAAATTTTAAGTCCAGAGACTCAGAACAGATAAACGCGTTTGCAATGTCATTAGTGTTGCAAACATCCATAGGCGAAGGTGACTGACTACCTGCTACCGGGTGGGCCATTTGCCTGTGTTCTGAACTCCGATTAAAAATGCTTACTAGCTTTACAAAAATTAAATGTCAATTAGTTATTTATATCAAAACTTATGGGCGTGTATATATAAAGATTTCTGTGTCTGTGAATATAAGCTAGGTTTGGATGGCAGCCATCCCCAGCCATAAATTTAATCTAGAAGTAATTGCGGTCAAGTAGTTGGTCACATAAATGTTAACTGTGAAACCCCGTGACCATTAACTACACTTTTTAAAATATATATAATAATCGCTTTAATAACTAAATCATTGATTATGAATATATATTCTTTACTTTCAGAAGTAAACGCTAGAAACGCCGTTCTACGAGTATCCAGCCTTAATACACTTTTGGATGAGAGCCTTGTATTTCTTAACATAGATTATTGTAGGCTAGGAATTACTCTGCACTCACCGTCCCGAAGACACCTCTTTGTGATATTATACCTATTATTATATTACATGTCCAACTGCAATCTTAACTGTGTGAGAAATAAATAAATATTCACCGCGTATAATGAATGCCACAAATCTACTTTAGAAATTGCGATTGTACACTTGAAATCGGCTACGCCTGATAATAATTCAAGATAAGGCCTCGCTGGGCCAACCACGGACCTCGATAATAAGAAAATGCAAATTAAGATGTTCCACTTGGAGATGGTATTAAAGGTCGATACGCCATTGAGATTCATTGCACGCGTTCACCTGATTTACAATTAATCTGGCACAGGGAATAGAAAGTGTCACAAAATAGCCATAACCTAAAATCCTAAAACAATTACCTTGTTTATATTTATTTGCATTGTCACCTATAATAACATTCTTCTTTCTAGTCGCCTACTTTACTTACTGAAGGTCGGGTCTAGTCTGCAGGAGCTGCCGTCACTCGCCGTATTAGATTTTGCCACGTACTCCTAATTTCTGCCGATCTCATGGCCTCTGAAACTGGCATGCCGGTAAGGGATCTTATTTGGTCTGTCCATCGCAACGGAGATCGCCCTCTATAATAACATACATATATACTAATAGTCAAAAGCGAGAAGTGATATAATATATTATTATGATTATGGATCCTTAATAAAATAAAACAAACTGTAGAAATTACTAGGTATTTTAATTGATACTGAACACTACATTGCGAGAGATTTTACAAGAAAGATGGATGCATGCAGAGCACAATGTCAATTTTTTTAAATTCGAGTATAACATTTCATTTATATTTCTCCAAAAGGATAAATGGCAGACCAATATTTTTTTTTTTCAAAGTTTTGTTCTTAATTATTGTTGATTATTAAAGTGTTCTCATATTAGCGTTGGATTCCGGTCATAACAAATGATTGATCAGAGACATTTAACTTTTAGAGGCATAAGTGACGTCTGACGGCCAACTCGGAAAGGAAATGCATGGTTTAAAATATTAATTATAATCGCTTATCTCAGACCCGTATGTCCAGTTTAATATTAAACTTGTCCGTTATGTAATAATACGTAATTTGGGACAGTAATCTTGCGAACTTGACCTGCATCTTTTGACATAACAGAATATAATTAACCATTCGTCTCTTTAATTATGTTGACCTAAAAAAACAATTTTACACTGAGTGTATTCTATAATAACTTTGAATTAAACAGTACTTTTGGTTTGTTTTTGAACTTGACCTTAAACGTGTCTCCTGCGCATAAAGCCGTCCACTTTCCCAGATGTCCGCGAGTACTGCTTTCGTCCTCTGAACATTTTACATTCGTAGTGGCGTAGTGAGTGCGCGCCGCGCCGCCGCGCCATCTGCACATTGCACACGATTCTACATACAATCTTAAATTCTAATTAGTTTTTAATCGTAAACACTTCTTACATATATTAATTGAAAATAACAGATTTTTATGGACTATTTTTTTAACAATTAAATAGACGTATGAAGTCGGTTTTCTTCATTGATTACAAGAAAAAGTTGCGTGTACCCGCCTTGATAAATGGTTGTTTAACGGTTAGTGATGTGTAACTAGATAATATATACAAATTTTACAATTAAATTAAATAATTATACCAATATTTTATTAAAGGTAAGTGATCACTTTATCAGACAGTAGAATTTTAAAAGTTGTTGAATTAATACATATTTTCCAGCAAAATTTATTTATTATTAATATTTTTTATTGCTGTAGGGCAGCAGACAGGCTGACGGCCCGCTTAGAATTTAGCAGTTACCGTCGCCTATGGGTGTTTGCAACGCCAGCGTCATCACGAACACGCTGCTGTCCCATAAGTGTACAGGAACTTGGGTCACTAATGTCGGAACACAACACAAGGTTATTATGGCGGCACACTTAAGACCAAAGGTGGTCGCCATCCAGACGGGCTTTGAGGCCCTACCACGTAGGAAATATTAATCAAACGAAATAAGAAAATGATATAATTATAAAAATGCCTACTTTGACTTTCTGTATCTTTTTGCCTATACTCGTTTCATTATAATCCATGCAGTTGATCCCGATTGTATTTATAGCTCGCTCAAAGCTCAAAGGGAAAAAAATAGCAGTGACTTTTACGTCAATGCCTTACAATGCTTTATTTTGACCAAGAAGGCTTCTTCATCATAGGTTTTGAAGAAGTGAGTTAAGTTTGATCACCAACTCCGAAAGTAAACCTTGTACTTTTGCTAGTCTGCAGCTGTAGACTAGCAAAAGGATTTATTTATCCATCTCTCATAAATCTCTCTTATTCAGATTCCCTATTTGAATGAGCTAACCCTATTTTTATTTATGATCCTGCTAAAAATAAACCATATCCGTTTCTTTCTATGAAATTAAGTAATTAAAGGTCGCCATTTAGAAAATATATAATTATTTAGTTGAATATAATTACAAATACGTTTTGTAAAAATTTCATTAGTTTTGCTAAATACACAAAATTATATAATAATATATTTATATATCGATTCTAGACCAATTTTTTATTATTATTGAATATTAGTTTCGGTTGATATAACTACAGGACACAAACTGGCTACTGCCATGTGCATAGGATCGGTATATTTTATTGTGAAATATAATAAATAAATACAATGATATAGACAGAAAAGTTAAATAATATGGAAACTCGAATTTATTCGTGTTATGTTATATTATGATAATAATAATAATAAACGATAGTTGTGCGGAGAGAACAAATTTCCATCCCAAGAGGCCAAGTTCAATAATAGTATAGATAAGAAAGAAAACGGTTTCCATCTACGGTACTGATAACACTTATCAAAGCCAAACTTCGTGGAGCTATAAAACTTGTCACGTACATATTGCGTTTACTTTATTTGCTGTTATTTTCATGAATACGGAATCTAATAAGGTTTCCCATCTATACCTTTGGAGTTTTTATCCTTTTTTGCAAGTTGGGGCTATCATCAGATAGCTGTAGCAACATTACAAGGCCTTTCTTTTCGAAATTTGGCGAGTGAAACACAGGGCTGTAGCTAGAGTCGAATTTGAGGTAGGGCAACATTGGTTACAGGTAGGGCAGCAGTAAAAAATTTATCATAATTGATCTGCCCTCGAAGCACGGGCTCCTAAATCAATCACCATGTATATATGTATCTTTTGTGACAAATCATAAGCATGGATCTAAGAACTATTAAATACTCAATGATTTGTTAGGTGTGGTGATACGAGTAAATAGATACGACCAAAAATACCATTTAGATCATATTGTTTCTGCAAACTTATTATAATAATTAACATAATAATAAAAAATATTTAAAACAGCTGAATTCTACGATTCGCCATATTATTAAAAATGCGAAGAACGGAAAAGTTTAGATAACTATCACTATAATTTTTTTTATCTCAGGCTATGAACAAAATTTAATTATAATAATTTATCTTAGTTTTTGGTATTTTTAAGGTAGGGCATTGACCCATAATGCCCCCCCAGCTACGGCCCTGGTGAAACAACAGTCGACCCTCTAAAACATAGTCTAATATATTCCATATATGATTGTCGAATATTTCTAGACAAATAACAAAGTGTTACAAAAATGCACTACCCCCTAGCCTTATTTAAAGGAAGACATGGCCAATAGCATCTATGAGTAGTGAACTCATAAATGCTGAAAACACGTACCGAAAAAGTTTAGCTTATGTTTATATTAGTTCATTTTTATGAGATACAACCGGGATTATATTCTTCATCGAATCCCGGTTGTAAAGTGGGTGAGTTCATAAATATGGAAAAAAGTTGAGGTACAAAACATAAATTCCATACTTAAAATAATGTTTTACATATTTTATTACTAGAAAATAAAAAGAACGTGGCGGTGTCAACTTGTTCCGACTTCCGGTACAAATGCAGAACGACGGTGAGATAGGCCGAGATGTAAAATATAGAGTGAATGCAGGATGGATGAAATGTCGACAGGTCTCAGGAACAATTTGTGACCCAAGAGTACCACATAACTCAAAGGTAAAATTTATAAATCCGTAATAAGGCCTGTCGTATTGTATGGATCGGAATGCTGGGCCACATAGGGGAGGAACGAAATTGATAAAATTATATCGGAGGAAGTGTGAAAGTGGCGCCAGTGGTTGAAAAACTTAAAAGTAATAGACTAGCGTGATTTGACCATGTAATGGGCAGGAAAGAATGCCATATAACCAGGAAAATGATAGAAATGAGAGTGAATGGATACATATTTGCGTTAAAGATATTCTTTTTTTAAATAATTGATTCTTTCTGCAATCAGCCATCATTATCGGCTATAATCAGAAGGGTTGGCAATCAGTTAGGCGTTGAGAGCAGTACATCCAGTGATGTGCCACTCTATATGAAGTCTTCAAATTAGGTCGACTCATTGTCTCTCGTCGAGCTCCATGACGTGTGCCCTCCTGAGGTGGACAGTATTATGTGTTGTGTCAATGAGTGAATGCGCCAACACGTTCACGTGGCTATTTAGTCTGATTTTGTATTTCGAGCTTCTTTTCCTTATTGTTTCTTTCACAGTATCCATCTCTAAGTATTCGTGTACTTCTGTGTTTTTTATAAACCATGGGGTGTTTGCGATTGTTCTTAGTACATTGTTTTGAAACCTCTGCAGAATTTCGACATTGGAATGACTAGCAGTTCCCCATAATTCAATACCATAGGTCCATATTGGTTTCAGAACGCAACTGTAAATCAGGAGCTTATTTTCTAGGGATAGTTTTGACTTTCTGCCCATTAGCCAGTACATTTCTCTGAATTTCAAGTTTGCTTCTATCCGTTTTGCCTTTACGTGATCTTTCCATGTCAGTCTTCTGTCCAGGTGCATCCCAAGATACTTAATGCATGTCTTATGTGGTAGGATTTCACTTCCTAACTTCACAGGAGAGCAGTCATCTCTTCTGAGTGCAAAAGTGATGAGGTTGGACTTTGCAGAGCTTGCTTTAATTCTCCACTTATTGAGCCATTCATGTACGTCATTTAAGTGTTTTTGTAAATTTCGGAAGCTTTTATGGCATTTGTGTGACTAGCTAAAATTGCAGTGTTATCTGCATATGTGGCCGTGAGCGTTTCTTCGTTTTTAGGGATGTCTGACGTATATATGGTATACAATATAGGTCCTAATACGGATCCCTGCGGCACGCCTGCATCGATGACGTATATGGCAGATATGTCACTCCCATGTTTCACCTGAAAAAGTCTATTTTCCAGGTATGATTTTAGAAGTGTGTAAAACGTATGGGGGAGGTTGATCTTTAGTTTACAAATCAAACCCTTATGCCAGACTTTATCAAAAGCTTGCTGTATATCCAAGAATACACCTGAGCAATATTCTTTGTTTTCCAATGCTTGTCTAATCTTGTGGGTAACTCTGTGCACTTGCTCTATAGTGGAGTGCTGAGAACGGAAACCAAATTGGTGATCAGGTATAATTTTTTGTTCTATAATAGGATTTAGTCGCTTAGTTAGTACTTTTTCGAAGACCTTTGACAGCACTGGAAGCAGACTTCGAAGCAGACTGGTCGATATGATGAAACTTCTTTTGGGGGTTTACCTGGTTTCGCTATGGAAAAAAGGGTGTGAATGTTGGGATGACGGCAAACAGAGGAGAGTGGAAGGAGAGAACATGTTGTACCCACCCCCTATAATGTGGGATAAGGGCAGGAAGAAGAAAATAAAATGAATAATTTCTAACAATATGTCGAATTAAAAGTATAATGTGTTTATTCACGTGTTTCTAGGTGACGTTAGTCATTAAAAATTGTTATTGACTGAATTTTATTTGAAACGCGTTATCATTAATATGTGTACATTTGAGTGGTAATTAAATAAATATTCGTACATGACAATATTTCTTACATAGTATTATCGACGGTTGGTATGCCTTATTTTAAATAAATTTTCTGTAAATTTTTAAACTGTCAGTCAAATTAAAGTAAGATTACTAACCTCTTTGGCCAGAGTCAGGCTGTCGTAAAAGGCCATAAAACAACCCTGGATACGTGGTAGGGCTTCAATTCCGTCTGGACGCCTTTAGTGGGCCGTTAGCCTATCTGCTGTTTCTCAGAAAAAAACAAACGATAGACTGACTCTCTTAAATTTTTAATCGCTTCTACGTTTAGTCATAAATATGAAACCAGTCTTAGTTGATCATCAACCATTGTTTTGTTGTTTATCGAGGCAGGGGTGCCCGCGTACACTCTGTCAACGTTCACTAGCCTTGGCCACTTGGACTTGCCTTTTGGCCGAGGAGTGAGGAGTGTGTATTATACCATCTAATTACTCCTGTGCGTTACATTACATATTTACAAAACTCAATATGATAGCCAGATTAAAGAAAAAAGTTGGTAAAGGACATTTATCGAAAAAAAAAAATATTTTCTTGGATGGCATTTAATGGAAAAAATGCAATGGGATTCTTCTTTTTGTATATAATATCAGGTAACAATAATCTGTATTTTAACAAATGAAGGCATATAAGATTATGATTAAGACGGTTAAATATAAAAGCAATTTATTAATTTACTATATTCAAAGTAAATTAAGTAGATTAAAGGGAACGTGTTATACGTGATATAATTGGCATGTTATTATTATTTAATTTGTGACTTTGCGATTACTGTCTCACATAGGTTGCAAAATTTCATTTATTTATTTTGCAACATAAATTTAGGTAATATACTGGTATAAGGTACAATACATTTGTATTTCTTTTACCTACAATAATAATGTGATTCATTGGCAAGTGCTTTATTAACGAGCGTTCGTATTACAGTATATTCGCAACAAAGCACGAGTTATATTTTTAATTAGTAAACACTTATTAAACTGTACAGCAAATTAAACTAAATGTCGTCCGTGTCCATTGTATTCTTTACAACAGCTACTTGTTCGCCGCTGTTATGTATTGTTATACTAACAATGGCGAACTCTTTACGAACAAAGTTTCTGCTGAAATTTGTGATTTATTTCCTATTTGTTTTAAGTTGGTAGAGTAATTATTAAATCGAAATCATAAATAAGATTATATTAACAGGAACTTTATTGTTTAGGTTCCCGCCTATACACGACACGACGTTTACTTCATTTATCTACTTATAAGTTTTAATCTCGTACCCAGTTTTTCATGTTTTAGCTGTATCAAATAGTATTTCCAAGCCTAATTTCACAGAATCATTTGTCCTCCTTGATGTTGCATGTTAATAAATGACCTTATACTAAATTTTATTACAGTCATTATTTTAAAATGAGTGTATACACTGAATAGAAGAACATTAATGAAATAAATTATACTCAGCATGTTTATTAGTTTAATGAAGTGCATAAATAAATTAAACAAACATGCATGTGCTACGGTAATTTCTTACTATTAAGTAGACCATCAGCCTGTCTGCTGTTCATGGACAGTAAAAAATAAAGTCTCAGTCTCAATCCTTCAATTTTGCTCAATAGCTTCATCTTGCAAGCGGTTCGTGCTCCTTGCTTCCGAAGTATGCTTCCGATCCTGAAGTAATCGATGTTACCACAGGAAAGAATGTCAATATTCATGGGAGTTAGAAAAAGGAAGTAATAATTAACAGGTAGGCAAGGTTCTCGTTAGTACCATTCAGCCATCTCAATACCAGTTCCCGTTGAAACATAGTAAAAGTAATACACTCCCATAGAACTTGCAAACGGTGAGAATCCATACAACACTAAATCCGATTAACGATCGATTTCAAAACCTGAAGCTATATAAGTAATAACAATACAATTTCATTGTAAATCTAAGCTCACACGACACAGAAATTAAGGTTAATTAATATTTTGCAAGTCAAGAGTAGATTGATTCTATTAATCGATGGTTAATGGTCCGTGAGCGGCGTGAGGAATAGAATCGTTTCGAAATCAATCTCGCTGTACTGACTGCAACGAGATTATCGAGGTCGACTGACCTTTATTTACGTGTAAAATTAATATTATGTAATTTCGCAATAGTATTTAATCAATTGTCATCAGCCAATCATTGTCCGCTGCTGAACGTAGTCCTCCCTAAAGTTGACTAGCAACGCTCAATCGCTCCTCCGGGCTCGGGGCGTCCTACGCTATGTTTGACGTCCTACGGTCTCTATTCCAGGACACGTTTGCTCCAACGCCCAAATTCTGGCACAAACATGGCCCATTGCCACTTCAACTTGCATATTTTGCGAGCTATATCGGTTGCTTTGGCTCTCCTACAGATATCCTCATTTCGATTCTTCATTTAATTAAATTATTGCAGTACTTGATATACAAGTGGCACACGACGAGTAAACCAGAGATCACATGTCTGATGTCTACTCTGTGTTACACAGCTGGTTTATCTCCTAAT
Organism: Malacosoma neustria; assembly: GCA_963693495.1. Classification (NCBI taxonomy): domain Eukaryota; kingdom Metazoa; phylum Arthropoda; class Insecta; order Lepidoptera; family Lasiocampidae; genus Malacosoma; species Malacosoma neustria. The sequence goes on along the minus strand of OY856391.1, from coordinate 16,003,547 downwards.
GTATATTATAATTACCACATACTGATGGTGAAAAAAGCCCTGCACATCGATATTATCGATTATGCAATTTAACAGCCCATTTTAGAGAAACATAGAGGATATCCCGTTCAAGGAGGATAACTGGTCCCAGCTGCGAGATGTTATGCGCTGGTATAAAGTACCCAGACATTTTGTGTAATTAAGATATTTTCTTTGTTCCTTTAGGAAGCATTTAATGATTCTTTTATTTTTTGCTTTTTATTGTAAAGTCATATTTTAAATTTTGAATTTCATACATAGAAGATTTATGAAACGGGAAAGCATACATATGTTTTCCACGTACCTACAGTCTTGGGACTATCTGAGTGTTATTCCGAGTTCTGCCCTGGATAAAAGTAAAATTTGCCCGTGAAGTGGTTTTATTCTCAAGCTAAACTGCTGTCCTACACACATTTGCTTTTAACTGTGATATACACTATGATTCGCTTCGGCATCCGAGGCTTGGTGTACGGGCGGAGCGAATCTACTTCTCAGTACAGCACACACACAGGTACACGGGTAGGACAATCAACGTGGAACAGATACATTTAACTTCTTCTTAGATATGCTTTTTAATTGTTTAATGGTTCTTTTGTGAACAAAGTAATTTTTGTGATAATGTATTAGGTTTTTTTTATGGCTGAGGAACAACAGATATGCTGACGGTCCACTTAATACTTAGCAGCTACCGCAGCAATGGATTTTTATGACGCCAATGGCACCAGAAACACGCTGCCGTCTGTGTAGGGAAACTGGTACCAGGTATTTATTTACAAATATCAGTTACCTAGTAGTAACAAAAGCGCTCTACTCTTAACTTATTTACTTTGGGACCTATTTTATTATTTACTTTGGGACCAGGTAACGCTGTGTGAATTTTCTACATGTATATTTATTAACAAGCAAGAGAACAATGATTTTCACCGTAAATTTATAATAGCACACGGATTGCATAAATGGCTAGCTGTATCTTAATAACGCGACTATGACTGATACTGCGCAACGAATCTTCATCGCACAATATGATATGGAAACGCAGCTCGACCGAAAGGCCATTACCAATTTTTTACTTCCTCCAGCCTTTGTTAGCTTAGTAATTTAAACCTATTAATAATGTCCGGAACGAATATTTAAAACTTCGTTTTGCCAACTATAAGAAAGATTTAAATAGTTTGCCTATAGGTATAAAAGCAATTATCAATATCATTTTCACCATTGCTTATTTTGACTAATTGTTTAGTCAATTGACAATAATTAAATATAACTATTTGTTATTTTATAATTGAAGGCAAATTATGAGACAATCTAACTGCTGGGTACAAAGGGTTCTTGAAGTATATGACCAAGAAAATCAAATTAGCGCAAGCAAGGAGCGATGACTTTATCATCGCCCAATTGATTAATCATAGTGGAGAATCGCCGCAGGCGAGGTTAGTGCGTCGATACCCGTCCATCAATCATGCTTTCATTCTTGGGCTAAGTTAATAGGCATGTAATACGGTTTTGCAGAATCGTGATCATGCTGTCTACTATTTAGAAAAGTGTATTAGATGAAGTGTAGTTGTCATGGGTGTAGGAGTTCCCCAGGGAACACGTCACGTCAAACGATTATTAATATCCCATATAATAAGCGTATTTTTAAATATTTAGATTGTTGACCATCTTAGCAAAATTATTAAATCTCTGTTATACTCCAAATTTCTTTTTCAGAACTAGGGGCCTATTTCTTCTTCCAAATGATCTAACTCAGTAGGGTTTTCATCTGTACAGGGGAGGAGTAAGAAATATTGATTCCTTCGGCCCTAGCTTGGTGGTAGGTCCCCAAGGCCGTCTGGCAACCACCTATAAGTATGCCGCCATAATAACCTTGTGTTGTGATCCAGCATTAGTGACTCCGGTTTCAGTACTCCTATGCGGACAGCAGCGTCGCGAACATTCATAGGCGATGGTAACTGCTTACCATTATGTAGGCTATCAACCTGTCTGCCGTTTCTCTGCAATAAAAAATAGGTCAACCAAATTTAGAAACAGTCCGTTCAAATGCCATTGAATGGTTGATTATTTGCCTTACCTCTCTCCATCCCAGATATTCGTAGCTTATAAATACATATATCCATGTATATAAAACGCAAATGGATCGTTCAAACTTTGATCAATTTTCATTTAAAAATAAAATACAGTTCAAAAAGGAAGATATGACAGCAGCATACCAAAGAATTCACCGTCCACTAACTTTGTTTGTAAACACGCTCAAGAAATTTCAAATTGAATTTACGGATGGCGAGGAAAGAGGCGCGTGCGCACTACCATGAAATTCGGCGCTGAATTATAATCAGCTGGAGATGAAAGCCGATTGTTATCGCGCGCACTGGCTCGACTATCGGGTTTCTTTCGTTAAGTAATCACGGTAATTGTTACCGCTGTTGTAAATTGATTTCTCTGAAATAATTGACGGTTGTAGGTCAATTTGCATTTTCGTAGATCGCCTCAGACTAAACTAAATGCATCTTATATAGATATTCTCGATTACACACAATGATTTCTGTCAAAAAACTTTTGGATGGACAGAAAACAATAAAAAAAAACAAGGAAGGCGTGCGTGCATTATACTTGCAAAATGAATAGATTGCAAAAGTTAATATACATAAAATACAAAATGTACCATAGGTATAGTTCTAGTCAAAAAACAAACTTGGTATTCATTCATACTTTATTCCTTTTCTGTTGACAGGAATAAAAATTAATTATGGTTCCGTTATAAAGTATTTCAAATTAATTGGATGGATTAATTCTAGTTTCTCAAAGTTTAGATGAAGTTTGTTTAGAGAAGTAATAAAGTCTTGTAAGAAAAATAAATGCAATAATGTTACATATTTAAATGTCATTATTACAATGTTCGCGACAAAATAGAATAGACGAATAATATTTGACGTTTCACTAAAAATTATTCCTGAATAATAATCGGGCTATCTACCACGTGATTTTGGCTTCATCGTTCTGAAAATGGGTCATCTTCAAATCACGCGATACTACTATTAAGTTGGATGATAAAGCAAAATCCAATGAATTTCAATAAGTCATGGATGGCTGATGGATGGAAACGTAGTGTGGTAACCCTCGTACCGAGATTAGTGGTATGTGTAACCCGCTAATCCGTCTTAGACAAGCGTGGCGTGTATACTGTCCGTTCCCCCCTCTGGGGAGGAGGCCCAAGCCCAGCAGTGAGACGTTATGGGTATTTTAAATGCGTGTATCGTTTTTCATTGTTGATATTTGTATAGCTTAGACCAGTGCGCCAACTTTTTTCGACTAACTTTCGAGAAATTTTTTGGTGTCCTCTAGATAAGTGTCCACAAACACGATGTATATTTCGCGCATTTCTTTACGTTTCATTCAATAAAAACATCATTATATCTATGTATGAGGACCTCATACATATATCATATATATATGTATGAGGCTACGAGTTTCAATTATTTTATTAACGTTCGGATCAATGTTGGTAATTGCAAGTGGCATATCGTCTTTAGGGTTTAAATGCGAGCGGTATTTAGTTTTTATTGCCACTAGTTTGCTAAATCCAGTTTCACATAAATATGTTGATGCAAATTGTATTAAAACTCTAATGGCATTCTTGCTTAAAACTTGCCATGGATAACCAAAATTTTTGGCAAGACTAAATCTTCATTTGGTTTCGAAGAGTACCGTCAGTAATCAAATCTATCAGTTGCTCTTTTTCACTAACTTGAATAATTGAACTATTATGTCGTCTTAAAATGGATCACGAATCCAACCAAGAATGTTTTTAGGAAAAAAATTGAATCTTATCGAAAAATTAAAAAATTGGCGACTCCCAACAATCTTCTGGCGGCCCCCACAGGATTCGCGACCCCTAGTTTTCGCATCACTGGTCTAGACTATAGATATCTAGAGCATAATATATTTTTAATAAATATGTCAACTTGGAGACCATAAAACTGATAGCAATACTGCCTCTCGAGAGCTTTCAAACAAGGACAACTGACCCAACCCAACCACTAAAGGTTAATTAAAACTTTCGTGTCGGCATTACCATTTAAGACTATGGCCGTTAAGTTGTTACCCCTGAAAATGATAAATGATTAATATTTTTACCCAAACCAAATTAAAAAAGCAAAACCTAATTCATAATCTTTATTAAATCATTGTTTTTCCGCACGTGCCGGAATTTTGTTTGTAACATTTATGTAAGTCGGTGAAAGTTATCCAAGATTTATTCGCTTTGTGGTATATGAGTTGAAATAATATTTAAATTACATAAAGGGCTAAATTTTATTGAATTATTTTATCACAAGAGTTTTCTTTTGGTTAAAAAAGCTATTACTAAGAAAGATCAAATGCACACTCTGCAATTTAAAATGTCAGTACAATGAAAGTGGCTTGAATAACAGTGATATTTTGCTTAACTGGGTAAAACCATATAAGTTTGAAAGGAATACTTTATTTGTCTATGTATTTCTTAATCGTACACAAGACGACGATGGCTTTTGGATACGAATATCTGTAATATGCAATGTTAATATTCATTTACTGTGTTCTTGTAAAATTTATTCCGTTGGTAACGACTCTGCGTATCTCTTAGTGCTCTTATGGGGCTTCACTGGCTCGGTGTCCACGTATGTGTATTTTTTGCTCCAACACTCTGGGCATTGATTTGGCCAATGTCGTGGTAAGATATTTGACCGGTGTTTTTGCAAATCAAGTGATATTAGGAACAAATTAAATTAGCTGAAAGTATTCTGAGGACCTGGTGACAATATATACTGACTATACTAAAAATTGACTTAGTGTATAAATAAAAATAGAATCTGATAGCGTTTAAAGGATATTGACATTGATAGGTCGAGGAAAGCCTTTGGGTATGATATCATAAAGAGGGTAAGTAATTTTCGGGCATACAAAAATATATATTGAAGAGTTTCTTCAACTAGTCTATAATCGCATATGGAATGTGATGTATTGTATAACTGTATGTCACCCATATTAGTCCTTGGCTCTCGTGTCGTGACAGTGACATCTTTAGTCTGTTATATACATAGACACACGAGACAGCGTAGGTATACTATACCATAGACTAAATCGTATACACCATAGTCATTATTTGAACAACTATTTAAAATCAGATATTTTAAATTATATAACTGTTTAAAACTAAACATAATAACAAGTCCCCGGTTACACCGCGTAACCGTGTGCAATTAATTCAGCCGTATTCCACGTTCCGTGGCTAAATTCCAGTTAGCACGAAAAAGTTGACAGTAAATCAAGTGGTAATCAGTCCGTAATAAAAAGTAACTTTTTCAAACCGTTTTTTTCATTCCATTGAAATATGAAATATTGCTCTTACTTACATTAGCGTTTATAGTAGACGTAATAAAGTTATACTATTTCAGATCGTATTGATAGTTCATGTTAAATACTTTTTTATTTTTTAGTCTTTGTACTGAGAATGAAGAACTAAAAAACAATTACACTTTAAAAGCGTAAGCCTGAGTGCTTGAACCCTATTTACGAGATACAATAAAAGCTACATTAGCAGCAATATAAACTTCTTCGATCTAAATAACAAGTTATTTAGATATTTTATTTCTAAGAACATGTTTCACTTTAATTCATCCATACTGGTGAATTTGTTTGGAAATGGGAAGATTTATGTTGAAGCTAAGTTTCTTTGATAACTGGACTCGAATAATCTCTCAATTCTTCTCATTTCCCTACTGATTTCGTCTTCCACTTTCTTGGCCATTTCTTTTCTTTTGTTCTCTATTCCTCTCATTCGAGGACGATGACTGCGTACTTCCTTCGCGAAGTAGTTATTTTTATTTTGGTATTAAGCTAGCTCCTCAGTTTTTTAAGATGGTGTTTGCATGTTTATTGCTGTGGAACAGAAAACAGGCTGACGGTGTACTTAATAGTAAGCAGTACCGTTGCTTATGGACGTTTGCAACTGGAACTTGGGTCATGTATACAACATCTGCGGAAGAATTGGGATTCCCGCGGCCCCGCGCGCACGTGTGAGGAGATACCGGGGTGGTGGTTTTAGGAGTCCGGCATGCCCCTCCGCCTTTCCCCAGGCGGAGGTAGTCCATGAGGATTTCTCCAACCCGTAAAAAAAAATGTATACAACATAAGGTTGTTATTGCGACAGATTTAGAGGCCAATCGGGCTTGGAGCCCTACTGCCTGGCTTTGGTTTGCAGGGGTAACATTCTCCCTCTCCCGCCTATTCATGGAGAAAAAGCAATATTCCATATATTTGCATATATATACTTATGTTAGAATATATTCTAAAGCTTAAGGCTTAAGGTATTCTGTTCAATAAAATCTTTGGGTAGTTAAAACGAATCGCAACTATGAGGACATTATATCAAATAAAAAAAAATAAGATTGGAATTGAAAAAAAAATATCTGTCAAAGCTGACGGATTAAAAGCGTGGGAATGAGGGCTCAGTATCAGTAATAATGACTTTATCCTATTTAAATAGTCATTAAAGTTTACTCGAATACGAATACGAGTCCTTAAATGGATTTTAGATTAATAACTATAAAATTATCTTAATGCAGATAATTTGCAGATAATTTTGTAAGAACAGTAATGTCATTCTTTGCATATTTTCAAAAGCAAACAACTCTGTTGTCTCCTTGAGACCCATGAAAGTTTCTTAATGAGGCGTCAGGAGTTGGTAGTGTTCTATTCGGTGGAACTTCCAACTGTAGTTTCTAATAGAGACGGGAGCGACAGGTCAAGCTTAATATAGAAGTCGAATATCGGAAGCTCAAGACGCTGTGACGCCTGTCCATCCAAAAAACCAAAACGAACTTCACCACCTCTATGAGAATGATATCATCATTTCAGCCGGAAGACGCCCACTGCTGGACAAAGGCCTCCCCCAAAGATCTCCACGATGATCGGTCCTGCGCTGCCCTCATCCAACCTATCCCGGCGATCTTGACCAGATCATCGGTCCATCTTGTGGGGGGCCTACCAACACTGCGTCTTCCGGTACGCGGTCGCCATTCGAGGACTTTTCTGCCCCAACGGCCATCAGTCCTTCGAGCTATGTGCCCAGCCCACTGCCACTTCAGTTTTGCAATCATCCGGGCTATGTCGGTTACTTTGGTTCTCCTGCGAATCTCCTCATTTCTGATTCGATCTCGCAGGGAAACTCCGAGCATAGCCCTCTCCATTGCTCTCTGAGCGACCATGAGCTTTCTCATAAGGCCCATAGTTAGCGACCACGTCACGTTAGAGAATGATATAATTTTCATTAAACCTATCACAGACAGTACACTATGTAACAGAGTGGCATGGTTCTTGTTCGGTTAGTGCTTCGTCTGTCCGAAGTAGCTCAAGTGTTTAATTATAATGAGATTCATATATACTCATACCTAGTAATAATTTATTGCATAACAAATTGTTAACAAACTATACATACATATGAATGTAGAATTAAGCCAAATTTTAAAAAAGTGCTCGTATATTAATTAAGAGTCATAAACATGAAGTTTCGAATATTTACCGTTAAATTATGCAAAAGAACTGTATAAGTGAGAGTGGTTTTGTGTAGCTCTTTTTAGTGATAGTGTAATTGTCGTAACAGGGTTTAGAAAGACAGGTGGAGTCAGGGGAACTAATGAGAGAGTAGAGATGCCAATGATCGGTACGCACGTGTGAAGTAATGGAATAGCTTATAAGTATTAAACATATTCAACCATGGCAGTTTTATTTGTGAGACCTTATCGTGATTTTTAAAATGAATAATTTTTTCTTAGCATCTTAGTTCTATCTATAATTAGAAACGAACTAATGAAAATCTTTTTTTTTTGTATAATTAGTATTTTCAACCTATACGCTAGCAAAAATACAATGTAGTATCTATATATGTACTACACTGAATCTATGTTCTATATAACGCTCATACGATTATAGTTTACTAATTACAAAACCTATAATCTAAGTTTACTTATAGTCTCAATTGATACTCCTCCATTATCATAATCAATTTAGCATTAAAGCTTAGTTGCAACCCAAACTTGCGCTTCGGGGCCTGGTATCCCCTTCCCGACGTTTTATTCTCCCCTTTGAACCGTCTTCGGCATCCCTAATAGAGTCTATTGACACGCATATTCTTTTAAGATGTCCAGCGAGTTTTTTTTCTCTACGAATATATGCGACATAGTAGTGATAGTAGTAAATAGTAAATTAAAATAATATAAACAAGAAATAGCTTTTTGTTATACGGAAGCTTTAAATGTATCCGGTCGACGACCAAGAGTGCCATAAATGCAAACATTTTATTAGTGGAATGATAGTGAATTTGACGAGAATTATTTCGCTTTCATTGACACCGGTTGTCGGCCACCGCAAACGCGTCACGGTCAAGGCAACACCAAATACCGAAATTAAGCGCGTGCCCACTTACACGCGGCCATTGACTAAAAAATTATTTTAATGGATTCTAGTTTTTTTTAACGATGGACAACACAAGACAGGCTGGCGGCCCACTTAATAGAAGCAGTTACCGTTACCTTATGGATGTTTGCGACGCTAGGGGTACCGCGAACATGCTACCGTGTTACGTGACCACTATTGCCGGACCAAAGGTGTTGCCATCGGGACTTTGGGCTCTGGGTAGTTTATTTAGTCGCCTTTTACGAGAAACCGACGTGCCTTTTACGACAGGCTGAGTATTCGTACTTCGCCCTTGCACGGAGAAAAAAGTAGTACATAATTTAGACAGTTTTTGAGGCAGATAGTTTAGTAAAATCAGTTAACTTATCTTTTCATAAATAGTAAGCTTTCGAAGACTGGCATGCTTGTTCAAGGTGGCGGACTGGCGGATTATACACAACGATGATCTAGGTTTTCTCACGATGTTGTCCTTTATCTCCGGTGTGTGGTAATCATATACTTGTTAGGGGCTAGAAAAACACTGTGTATGCGGTGCACGCCACCGTGGGATACGAACTTGACTGTTACGTACCTTAAGTACGAAAAAGTAAGAAAGCTATTTCTACTGGATGTACATATGTTATGCACAAGAATTAATACCATTTATAAGATTAGTAAAATACAAAGTCCAAGTATCTGACTTTTATAATAATATTGGTACATATAGTCATAAGTTGAATAAACAATAGGGATCCGAAACATCTCAAATTACAGACATATGTTATATTTATTTTAAAAGATTATGAAATTTAAGAGCCCTAATAACACAATCTTATCTTAGAACAACACAATATAACGTAGCAAACACATAATATAAATACATTATGATTGTAATAATAGACAAGTAGCAAATATTTGTTGACAATAAATATCGTATCGTATGGGATATTGGACCCGCGCTTTGCTTGTTTACTTGGTCAAACCAATGTTCGATTATCAATATATCTATAATTTATAATATAAATTGATACATACATAATTTCGAATAGTATTAGGCAATCCTAATACTGGGATCAAAATTTTGCTTTCTTTTATTTATTTTATTTATTAATTTAGCTTATTATTCTCATAGCTTTCGTTTATTATATTATATTCATACTAATCCGATAATATTTTGCATTCATGTTGTACATGTTGCAATTAAAATCTATAATATCAATTTCATAAAATCTCTTTTGATTTTTTTCCGTGCAGGGGCTGTTATTGATTGTAATGGAGAACAATAGGGTTTACGAATAATCCATAAATATTGAATATATTTACAGAAGCGTGTGTGTGTCTGTCGCTGCGTTCAGGATAACATATCCGAACGATATTAGGCTGCGTTCACAACAGGGGCGGAGTAAGAATACTAAACTCTGCGGCCGGGGTCGGCCTGACGTAAGATGCGACAAAACTACCCTAGCCATGTGGTACGGCCCCAAGACCGTCAGGATGGTAACCACCCTTGGTCTATAAGGACCTATGACTCCATAATAACCTTGTATTATGTTTCGGCATTAGTGATCCAGGTTCTTGTTCTTCGCCAACATATGCAACGGTAACTGCTTGCTATTAAGTGGGCCGCCAGCTTGTCTGCTGTAGTACTGTTCCTCAGCGATAAAAAATATCTACTTTTTACTATTATTATTAGTAGTACTTTACCGAATAAAATGCTTAAATATGTATACGTGTGCTGCTACACCGTTATACATCTCCATAAGATTGAAAGAAGTAATTATAAGAACAATAAAACAATTCAAATTGGTGTCATCTCAATCTAATCTATACATATCAATAAATATAAATGAGTTAAATAATAAATACACTTCCTTACGATATGACCAAAACACATTAATCTTAGCATTACACAATACATTGTTATGCAAACGATGCTACTGAATTGAAGTTGACCAAGTTAGTATAATCTAAAAAAGAAATATTCGGGTGGCCAACAAAAAATGACCCGGACAGATCCCCACTGGTATATCTTAAACAAGTTTTCAGAGCTCATAACATGTACAGATATTACGAAGATTCATTAAACATATGGCGGCGAAACTGAAAAAAGTTAGAGAATCATGACGTCAGTACGCTCTAGAGATGGATTAATGCCATTGTCCTACAGAAGCAACAATCAAGTATAACTGCCAAATAAAGAAGTAAATGTTTTACTGAATACATCAGTTATAATTTTTCCACGATCAGAGAAATATAATAAATAATAAATTGAGAATAGGTAATAAATTTATTTTTTCCAATTAATTACATACACGTCATTCTGCCACTGAACAAGCTAAAAAACTGATGTATAAGCAAATCTTCACAATAATAATATTACAATTTAACCTAGTTTTAAATTGATTGCAAACGTTCACAAACAATAAATTTAATATTTGAGTTTGAATCTATTTGCTTTGTAGACTTTTTATCGTGGCATTGTGTTATTGAATAAAACATCCCCAAGAAAATGTGATCTAATGATATTTTATGCATTTTTCTTACTCGTAATATTTGCTTATATAAATTGGCTTTCCATTAGACGCATTCATACGAAATCTAAATCTGTTTAAGGAAATCGAAGCGCAATATCCGATTGCAGCGGATATCTGATAACTTCCGCGGATATGGTCGTTAACGGGGAAGGGCTAGATCGATATGAGTTAGAGACACGACACCGTGCGGTACCGGCTCTCTGCTTCACGACAGCCTGTGGTCGCAAACTTACATTACACCGCTTTTATGTTACCCTGGTACTTATTTTGTATTCAAATTGATATTAGACATGGCTGCTCAGGGCAATGATTTCTAAAGCGATTTTTTAATTTTAATCTCAGTTAACTTTCGATTCGTTAAATATTAAATGAATAAATAAAAAGCTTTTATTGGTTGCTTAATATCGACAGTATATATCGGCAAACGGTCCAGCTTCTCTTCCGACAAAGGCCTCCTCTAAAGAGTCCATCCACCGTATCTTGTATTTTACTATACGTAAACCCAGTAACTATTACACATTATGTATCTATAAATTTTTAACAAATTTTACGTTATATCAATAAAAAAATATGTCGATTAGTAGTTGTCATTGAAAATAATATCTACTTTTTTGTTTCAGTTAGTTATTGGAGAATGAGAAACAGATTTTAAGGATCGGTAAGAAATTAATTAATAGTAATATAATAAATTATATGTGTGTAATATCCATCTAATTATTTATTAGCTGTAAATAATAAATCAATGAAATAATGATTGATTTACACACACAATGAATGATAAATTAATAATGACGTAAATTTATACTCTTTTATATGCAATACATTTTGTAATATTTTCGTAAAATGAAATACGCCAATCTCGCGTCGAAATTTAAGTTGTAACCGGAATTAAATGCTGAATGGGTAAAGGTTACAAAATAGTTTAATTTTTAAGAAAAAATTATAGGTAAAAAGTATAGGTAACGAAAAATTTTTACTTGATAATAACTAGTAATAAAATATAGTATATTTCTCTGCGAGCAATGTTATTCCTTTCACTACATCAATTAATAGATTCAAAATAATAAATTGATAATCAAATTATCATATTTGGAAACTATAATGAATATTATTAGCTGGTGTTGCGTCGTGTCAATGTTTGCAAGGTTGTAGTCTGCTTTATTTGTTGCAACAAATCTTATATTACTTCTAGTACTTTCGTGTCGAAAAATATTCTTTACGAAGTATTTTATGATAAATTCGTACATTCTTAGTTGAGGTCACTAATATAATAAATGCTTTATTTAAATGCCGAAACGAAATTGTTTCTAGGAAACATTATAGTATCGTAAACCAATCATGATTGCTAATTTAATTAATTTTCAACAACACTGAAAACGTTAGTCGGCCATGATTAAAAATTATCAGTATCGTAATAGTGTTTTTATCTAAAATAAAATCACTTTCTGATGTCGAAACAGCGGCAAGATATCACACGAGACTTAATTGAGAGTTTATTTGTTACCTCTAGTTTTGTTTGTCCTCGTGGACAACAACAACAAACAGCGAGCAGTTACATTTTATAAAAGAAAAATACATATGCATTCTAGTATTACCCTGTGCCAATACTCAACAAAGGATCTCAGAATTTAGGATAATACCGGAGAATGGTCTGAAGATCGCGGTTTACTATCAGAATACATCTGTTTGTTTAAGATGGTCATTTTGAACCTACCCAAAAACAAACAATATGCTTTATTATTGTTTAGTGTGATAGCACTATATAATAATAATATATGGCAAATTTGATTTAAGACTAGAAGTCTTCATGAAGAGAGGGGAAATACAAGTATTTGTATCTCATTCAAGGCGACGCAGTTCCCCTTGTTAACGATCCAATACTCTATAAATAATAAAAAGTTATTTCACAGCTTCCTGACTCGATTATCGCTTTACCTCTGCTTGCTTTATGTTTATTATTGTTGTTTTACACAAAATTAATTGTCAATAGGATGATGAAAAATATTCTCGAGTGAAGCAGAAAACTAGTATGCAGAAAGTGAAAAACAACAGACAGGAAGTGGGTGGAAGTACCCATATGCTGGATTTACCATTTGCTAGGCCAATCCAAAATTGGACTTCTATATTTATAAAAAATCCAAAAATGATAAATGGTGATAAAATGAAGAAGGGTCAAATATTTTTTCTGCTACGATTCTCAGAAAATACAAGGATGGCTTTGTAATTGCTTTGCTAAAATGTAAACTAACGTGATCATATAATCTGCATCTAATTCACATTATAAAGCGAAAGTTGTACAGCGTCTTCGAAAATTTCATCCCGATACGGGTACATCGGGAAGCCTTGCCTAAGCTATAGCTTTACAAGAACTACGTAATTCACCTAACCTAAATCGGCGTCTGTTGTCTCACACACTCACAATTTAGACCACATTACGGAACCTTGTCCCCACTATTACACACTCAAATATTACGATTCAAAGTACTATTCAAATTTTATGAGCGGCTTTCTATAATTCAAGCGCGCCCTGAATAATGGGCGGCGTAAGTTTATCCGTTTGCCGCTGGAAATGGTGTCCGAACCATTTTGGGCCCATTCAAATGCCGTGTCGAAGTCGAAGGATTACTGAACTCTTTACGACTGGCTATTCTATACAGTCAGCGCTCTTTTCGCGCCTTAAAATACCACCTTTTATTTCCGATAGCCTTTAATATGGTATTACTTGGGATTTGCAAGGATGAATAATTTACTAAACGTAATTTGTATTGTTCTGGAAGATGGATATTATCAAAAAATTTCTCTTTTGTAACATAAAGAGATTAAAATTAATTCAAAACTTGTGCCTTGGGGCTCAAATTTCACTGTTTACATTCTTTTTACTCGTCTGTGACATTTCTTTTTGCTGTTACAAGATAATCTGAACAAGAATGAATATAGTATATTTTGGCTAAATTTGATATTCACAAGAATAACGGCTGGCCGCTTTAACCGAAAGAAAACCTTGCAAAATGTCTTAGTTAATTAAGCCTCGGACATATTGGTACCGATTAAATCTCACCTAAAATGGCACATCCTTATCATCGTCTATATTTTAATATCTGTGCACGATGTTGGTAATGTGTGGTGTGATTATCATAATTTTTGAAGGCTTTTCTCTTATTAAGGTCGAAAAATGGAGTATTTAATAATATTTTTTATTTATATGTATTTTTTTTTTGTTTTTGGCTTGGCACATCGTCTACAACATCTTTCATACTTTTATTTCGATACTGCTTTAACATTTCAGTATTGTAAACACATTTTAAAATCGCATAAAATGCTCAATATAAACTAATAAACACAACAGTGCTAGTTATTAATAATATGTTATGCCAATCATTTAATTAGGAATGAATGCAAGCCACATCAAATTACAAGATTATTAATTGTAGCTACTTTGTAGTTACATTGTATCATTTATTTCAAAGGTATAAGTTCTAATCAAACATGTCACTGATATTAATAACTGGATGGGTTCAATTTGTGGGTTGCTTCGTTATTTTCTGGAGCGTCATAGATGTCATGATGTAAGGCTTCTTGAATAGATTACGTCCTCGTAATCTACCTATCTCAATTGATTTCGTGAAATCTCGTATTTACTATATATATATATATATATTTGGCAGAAAACCATATTTACATAATAAACATTGTTTAGGGGAATAAACCCAGAGTACATCTTTGATATAGTCGGCTTGAGGTATTTTCGTATAAATACGAGGTCTCTGGCGGGCAATCCTCCCTTTGGCATGGACCAACCCGACGGAATAGGTTTAGGGATGCCTTCCGCCCCCCATAGCCCATAGACTCGCAAACAATCATTACACAAATACACGTAGAGGTGTTGCGGGGGAGTTTCTTTCGCCGTTTCTTTTCCTCCAGCTGTAAGCACTCCGAAACGGTAGTAGATTAGAATAGGATCGGCTTCACCCATTTTCTTAAATTTAAATTATGACATTCATGGCCTCTCTTTTGCGTTTCTATCATTCCTCAAAGTTTAAATAATAATAGCAACTTCATGGGTTCGTCCCACTGCTGGGCTCGGCCATCCCCACAGAGCGAACAGACAATATATCCACCACGCTTGTCCAAGGCGAATTGACGGATTCAGATACCCTTGAGCTCGGCGCAGATCTCCTCACGATGTTTTCCTTCACCACCTGGCACCATGGCAATTATGCTATAATACGCACATTAGGTGAGAATAACTACCTAAGCAGTGCATGCTGTCGTGGAATTCGAACCCACGAACGTGTAATACCATTTTACTACCAGGTGCCTCAAAATTTAAATAGTATCTAGTTATTATAAAATATCCAGAAAATAAATTAAAACATCCAAAAATAGTCACAAAAAAAAGCATTACAAGCAACCTTTTGATCGGAAATGGAAGATTTTACTATTTGTAGTATTTAATACAGCAATTTAATGAAATTTGTATAGAACACTATACACGAGAAATTAATAAATAACAAGTTGCTGCGATGAATACAACGAACATTATGTAAGTCATCGATTTTCATAACTTACGTCGTTATATATCTCAAATTCTAGCAAGTAGTTTTATATATTACTTATAAAAAGGCAATATTTTTATTAAATAAATAAGTTGAAAGAGATATCTCGAACGGAATTAAAGCAACGCCTTCGTCACGTTTAAAACCATTTTGCTGCTCGTTCCAATTCCGCGTTGAGCTAATAAACGATGAGTGCGGACAATTTGAACAAGTGGTGTAATGACCCACTTGTGGACTCCCTAACTCGTAGTGCGGTAAGCAGATGGTGGGATGATGCAACTGTTAGTTCCGCTTTCTGCGGCGAAGCCGGTTCATAGTTAATTTTAACAGTAAGTCACTTAAAAAGTGTAAGTCTCTTAAGCTTCTCGAATCTGCAAGTATAATAAGTTTCTGTTTTTTGACATTTAATCATTATATATATGATCATACATTGTATACTACATATATGAATCATATCTGTAGCTTGTATGTTGATGCATATACGAGTAGTTTATTCTGGATTAAATGTACGTGTTAATTGTTTGTTTCAGAACAAGGCTTAAACAACAGATCTATAAAAAATTACAATTTTCTTACGCGTGCTTGTGGTTACTCTCTAAGTCTAGGACTGAGGTTATCAGTTCGCTGCTAAATAGCTAAGTTACCCTGTTTAAACCCTGAAAAGCAAATCTCGTTGCATATTTTGGTTCGTCAGGTTCATCTTTGTTCAAAAACTGACAGGTGATTTACTCTAACCTCAAAGGTCTTGGTGAAGCATTTTCTGAAAGATCACTGTCGTGTCGGATTCCAAGTATATAAGTTTGAATTTTGATGGTATCGTAAGCCTCAAGGGAGTTCCTATGTACGTGTAAATAATATGACTGTTCATCTTGATATATAAAATATGTGTTTTTGGATCGCTAGTCTATCACCCTCATGCTAACTCAAACTATTCCTCTCTAAACTTTCACTAAAGTAATAAAAAAATTTTCTGATACATAATCAATTAAAAAACTCTTCGAAACATTATCTCAACAATAATTTTCACTTGAACAAATTATGTTAATTAACATAACACTTGACATTATCAAATAAGGACTCAATCTAGTCCTTGAATTACGAATTCTCACTGCACGAATTTTTACTTCTCTATAGTGTAACTACTTTCCTCCATAACATGACACTCTTTTAACCTAATTTTACTATTTTCATTAATTCTAATTATATAAATTATTATATTATATAATAATTGATTATAATATTAAAATCAGAAAAGCTACGAAACATTTTTCGATTATAACAGAATGAATTTAGAATAATAGAATGCCTCTATTCCGTATAGACCTTAACAGCCTCTTATTGTGGTCTATAGAGCTTAACATAAATGATCAATACTGCTGTCACCGCGGCTGTAGCCACCATTCAATGGGGAGGCGCAAAGCTACGCTGTAAAATCAGTATTCAGCTAAAACATCCACGAAATGAATATAAACGCAAACACATTACATATATAGCGTATAATTCCAAGTGCGGAAATAAATACGTGTGATTTTTACCCGTAGGTCAGTCCTAAATTTTTGCATACTTTTATAGTAATATCTGAATAGCTAAATTAATTTACTTATTTTCAAAGTAAGTTTCAGCATATTGTTGTGACCGCATCAAATCACCAAACCAAATTTAATTACTGCGCTCGCACTTTCCCGTTGCGCACGCGCCGAAGTACCGCGCGTTGGTCACGCCTTCTGCCTGCAGCCACAGATACGAAAAGTACAGAACTTACGCTTCATATTTTTGCACTTTACATGTGTGTCGCCGAAAAAACTACTTGTTGGACTATTTTATCACTCGCTGTCAAGCCTAGACACATTAAAAAGGTGTGTGAATGTTCAGATGACGAGTAATAGACGAGAAGACACAAGCAGAGGACAGGAGTTGTGCTGACCCCACATAGTCTGGGATATCGGCAGGAAGAAGAAGATACAGTTTTGTTTTTTCAGTTTGGAGTAGGTGACAAAGGAAAGCATGTATGTAATGCTTTATTGCTATTGTTCCTGGTATTATGCATCACTGATAATCTCACCTACCACACATGCTTGTAAAAATATGAGTTGCACATCAGGTTATTGCTTAGATTGACTCAGAACGACTATGTTTTTGTTGTCCTTCTAAAGTAATGTTACTTGACGTGATAGAAAGTAACCGACTGCCATTTGTGTACATTTACACTTTCTGATGGAACAGAAAATACTCGTTAGATGGCTGAAATTACATCGAGCTTAGTTGTCAGCCGTCATACCGTTTGCGTGATTTACTTAAGCTCTCTTGCTTTTACTCACGCTAACTAGATCACTGCGATCGACTTGGCTCACGTGAATAAATGCAGCATAAAACTAAAATACGAAAATCAAATTGACGTTCATTCAAGAATTAACCAATTTAAACGCCAAAGTAATGATACAATATGTCGAAATAATATACCTTGTCATTAGCTACTGAACATCATTAAACGGTGTCTGAATTAGCGACAGGAACATTTACATTTTTTTTATTCTGTGAAACAACAGCCTTCGCTAATACGCTGCCGTCTCCTTTGGCGATACCTGGGCAACTTATACAACACAAGGTTATTGTGTCGGTATATTTAGAGACCATAGGTGATTGCCATTCAGGTGGGCATGGGTAGCTAGGATTGTTTTGTTACTTCATAGGGCAAGTCGTCCCCGGCTGTAGGGGTCCGTAATCTAACTCAGCCTCTGCACAGAGAGAAATTGAAATTGAGCCTGTAAATAATCAATTGAAAGCAATAAATTACCTAGTATTAGGTATTTTTTGATTGGTGTAAAAGTGAAAGCTATATTTATATAGCTATATTTTCCTTTTTATAGGAATAAAATTAGTATATTTATATTGTAATACAGCTGTTTGTAAATTGGACTGGCGTTCCAATGTATTACTAAAAGCTCCCAGGGATTACATAACAAGCATAAGTGTCGACAAGTGTAGAAATGAAAAAAAAATAAACAATAGAAAGGAAAAGAAAAATAAAAAAGTTTGCACATGTCCAAAAGCGTTCCACGGACCACGAAATGAAAACACAAAAGACGAAGGAAAATACAAAAAAGTAGATATATTCCATTTTACAAATACAAACAAGCAACGGGTAGCAACAAACGTATCAACTTACATGTTAATTCCTAATGACGTGCCCATTTGTGGATTAATGTGCTGACCGCGCCTTGCTCGCGTATTGCATTACTAGTTCACCGTAGAAGGCACTAAATAACTATGTTACACGCTTTACAAAAATATTAAATACTTCATCAAAGGTAGGTTTTAATAATAAGAGCGTGTTTACTTTTATCATTCAATAATGGTAAAACATAATATCAATATGTTAAATGAATACTTTTTAAAGTTACTTATCTTTAAGTTTATTACCTAGGGTTTTCAATTGTAATATTGTGATGTTTGTAAAGGCTTTTATCATTTATTATTTGTTATTAAATTATAATATGTTAGCACTTATAAATTACTCTGAGTGCATATTATAAATTTCTATAATAATAAGTGATATGACTGACATTTTATAGTGAAAAAAACTGATTCTATTTACTAAGCCACAAATTAGTTTTGTGCCAAATGTTTTTCTGGGCCTTCAGTTATAGCTTTATTTCTTCGGAGCTTCAGTTCCCATGTTGATATTTAACTTCTACATTGTGTGATCATTAATGTACTTTCGATCTTCTTTCTTTCTTACTTTCCATGCTCAATGAGATGCAGACTTTGACGACACCAGCCCGAATGTCTCCACACTCATAAGGCCATATAATTATTAACTTGATTGAACTAGCAATGATTTCCCGATGTTTTTGAGAATAATTTCCTCTGCTTGGAAATTTTGAAAATGTCTTTAGTAAAGTCCAATTTACAGACACGACAAGGCCTCATATATTGCCCTCACACCGGATGTGTCCTCCGAAATTTAAAAACAAAATGAACACTTATATTTGTCTTAAATGTCAAATTAATATAATTTATTGCAATAATATATTTTTCTGTATTACCACAAATCAGCCTGTCAGTCTAGCATAATCTATTCCTAAAAGCTAGTTCTACATTATCATAGTAATTAACATAATTAATTTGCTTTATTTTTAATAGTCTCTAATTACAAATAATAAATTAGTCCTTGAAATAAAAATTTATTCCTGTCATGCTAATTATTATAATATATGTATAACCTTTTAATTAATTAATTGCGAAATATTGCCGCTATTATTGTGTTATGATTAGCATTTATGATTACCTTTTCGCTTGTCGGTTATTTTAGAAATCCTTTAAAAAGCTTATTCATACTTTAAATTCCAACATTTAGTTTTAGCTACTGTCGCAAATAATCTCCATAGGCTTCTAGAACAAATACTTAAAGAGATATAACAAAATTAACTGCACCTTCCTGCCCAAATATCAATTAGGACAGGAATGGCAAGGGATGTCGTTTATTATATTTGAGGTAATTGTTTTATTGCCGACGAGCAGTAGACAGGCTCACAGCCCACTTAATAGTAAGCAGTTACCGTCGCCAGTGGATGTTTGCGACGCTAAGGGCACCACGAACACGCTGCTAATAGGGGATCATCTATTTTAGTGATCATCTGGATATTGAGGTTCTTTTTTGCCATACAGTCCTTATATTCTATATGATATCCTTACTAATAAAAAGGTACATTATATAATGGCTGACTTGCTATGAAAATATCATAAATAGTATCGATTAATCGAATCCAGGTCCGACACCGAGGTCGCTGTCGTTTGTACTGCGCCGGCGCGACATTAATCACTTGTCTATTATATATCGATTTATTTCACGTCCATATTTGGACGATATTTATGTCCGACCTCTGTGTCCGAAGATGCCGTTGAAATAATAATTAAAAACTAAACAGGTTGATCGACAGAAGAAATATTACGATTTTATATAGTATTTTGAAATGTGTTTGCCTGGTTGCAATTTATTTGATTGGATCTTGAGCAATTAAAAATTTAATTGAAATAAAAAAATTAGTTTAAAATATAGTTCATTTACTTTAGTTTATTTTTAACTACGTTTAGATTCTTTTCTTTTTCTCCGTGCTGAAGCGGAGTGACCACTGTGCTCAGGGACAGCCTATTTTAAAAGGTGACAAAACACCCTATTTACGTGGGAGGACTCGAAGTCCGTCTGGATTACAAGCCACCCCTGGACTCCACATATATATAATCTCGTGTTATGTTTCGGCATAAGTGACCCAGGTTCCAATTCGTCTACGCGAACGGCACCGTGTTAGCGATGCCCCTAGCGTCACGAACATCTATAGGCCTGGTCATCGGCCTGTCTCTTATTTGTATCCTAAAACAAAGTAATGGTTAATATATGCTAAAAACTAACAAAAGAATAAATTAAGATTAGGCCAATAATGTAGCAATGTATCAACTTTATCCGTTTAGAGAATCCCTAATTAGTGTTGTAAAGCAAGCTAACAAATAATATAAAACAAAAATAGTGTAACGATGTGAGTTAAAAATAAAACGTTCTTTTACTGCCAGCAAAATGTCGCGAGGAAGATGGCTAAATTATTTAAATTAAACCAACAAATCTTTCTAATAGGTATTAAAGGCGGAAGTGGTAATTTCTGTAGTAGCGGAACGTTGGAGATCTGAGTTATGTCATTAAAAGAAATTATGAAAATACCACTGAGAAATGAACCATATTGTTTTTTTTTTTTTGGTCTCGGGGAAAAACCTCTCTTGACGGGTTTCCCCGGCCCGGGGGGACCGAGGGATATGTGGGACTCCGGGATTTTTCCGACTACCCACTAAAAAACCCCGCTGTTCTCCTATCGCCTACGCCCGGGCCCACGGATATATGGCCTGCCGATCTCGTGGCCCGGGCCGGCGCCGGCCCGCCCTTTGTCTTGAGGCGGGCCCCTTCTAAAGTGTTGGCGCCAGGGGGTCAGGGTTTCGTCCCCCCGGCGCTCTCCTAACAACTCTAGGAGTTGAGGGGGCCGCGGAACAGCACGCAGCCCTCACCCTCGCGGCAATAGTGCGGGCGGCGGGTCCTCCCCCGAGGGGCCGCCCGCGGCCGCTTTTTACGGCGGCCGGAGGTCGTTACTGGCCCTCCGGCGCCGCCGGCGTGGCAACCATATTGTTTTCACTTATCAGGACTTATCTGTGTTAACCGTTATATTTTTGTATCTACGTGTCTAGATAAATTTATAATGATAAAATAAAATAATTAAAATCTGTGGCACGTTTTGTAGATATGAAATCGTTAGTAAAACACATCTGAATCTTAAAAGGGTTCACCTATCTTTACCGTTAAATTATTTTTAATTACAAAGAGTGAGATGTATTTTAAAGATGGCCGCCTATGCCTAACATCTGGCAAACTGGCGAGGCATGTGCTCTTCCTGGGGGATGTAGCGATTTGCTTATTTTTTGGGACGAGTCGACTCGGTACTACTCGGTAGTAATTTCGTAAGTACGGTCGTATACGGGTTCTATCCTCACCTAGGGCAAAACATATTATGTTTGCTCTTAAATAATTTCTGTTTTTTAAAAGTATGTTTTAAGTTTTAATTTAATTCCAATTAGTTGTTAGATACGAATTCTGATTAGAATCTCAAAATTGTGGTTAACTTTTCTATGTGACTACTTATAGGTAAAAATTAATTCGAGAATGGAAAATAAGTAAATCAATAGTGACATTACAAATGCAAATGTGAAAGTAACTCTGTCTGTAGACGTTTTCACGCCTAAATCGCTGAACAAATTTTTATGAATTTCGGTACAGAGATGGATTGGACATGGGCTACTTTATCGCGAACATGAAACTTGTTGTATTTTTCTAACTTATATGGCAGAAAAACGTTTACCGGGTCAGCTAGTATCAGTCAGCATATATTTTAATAGCAAGGGGACCGGATCACATACCGGTAACGAGGTTTAATAATGCCACTTGCGAGGAATGTCGCGTACAACCGCAACTGATCAGGCCAATAGGTTTTGTTTTTAACATTCAATGCGGTGTAGTTTTACCGCTAGGTCCCGCGTTCGCTTTCATCATCGCGGCCACTGGAGCACGGCCCTGATCCGCGCAGCGCCATGTATTATGCCCACATTATGGACATTACATTCGTCACGGCTGATCGCTGTTTGATTGTCAGCGGAACTGACTCCAAGTCAATGACTGAAGATTATGATCTCTCTCATTTTAAAACTGCTTAGTACCAGATGATCTGTTTGGTAGAAATTATTTATTTTTAAAATATTATGTATCCATGATGGATAAATTGTTTTCTTTTTTGAAGTGAAAACTTCTTTAGCATCGCTGTGATCTGTAATTCGATGAAAAGCAAAACTCATAGTAAAAAGAGACACTTATATATACATAAAATATACCTATATATTTTAAGTATATAACACTAGAACTTTATATACATATACCAAAAAAATATATATAAAATATTTAAAATATAAAATTCTAGTGTTTGGAACCAAACTCCTCCGAAACGGCTTGACGGATTTTTAAGAAATTTTTGTAGTCTATTTGGTAGGTTTGAAAATAAGTCGTAAACTATTTTTATACCCCGAAATGATAAGGGTGGGCCACCACAATTAATTTTTTAATTTTTCAATAAAAATTTTATTTTTATTGTTTTATGATTTGGCATTAAAATTACATACAACCCTTAATAATTATCACCCTATTACTGTTATTTTTATAGGTCGTCATCGTCCACAGCGCTCCATTCCTCTTTCAGTTATAGACTACATTCCCACACACTTGCAATAAGTTTGCCGGGTCAGCTAGTTAAAAATAAATTTATTTCCGTCTAAGAAATGATGAGCGTTCAATACCAGACGGTTAACCAAGGACCATTTTCTCGTTAATAACAGTTAGTAAGCACGTTGTGTGCATATTTGCATATCAATAGGCATTTGGAGAGCCGACAGTTTTGTGCGAATGCTTCGAAATATAATTGATAAACGTATAATTGATCTGTAATTATTTTATAAATTCTCATATTCACTTTCTAATAAATATTTTAAGATCGCATTGTGTTTTTAGTAATTTGTAAATTTACAACGTATATTTTTAATGTGTTTATAGTCTAAACATCTCAAATATGGAGAATAATGTGCGTCTGACACACAATTTTACGTCTAACACAATTTCGTTTTTTTTTAAATAATTTTTTTGAAATTTATCAGCTTGTCAGTTTGGTCAAACCACAACTATTACTACGAAGAGAAGGTTTATAAAACGTAATCATGGTTTATTTAAGTACATAACAATATTATTTTTAATAAATATTTTATCCGTGCAGGGGCGGAGAAAGACTGACCTCTAAAAGGCGACAAAACATCCCATCTTGGTGATCTGCAATACGCTAAAATACTACATACAAAGTGCTAATTCAATCTTTTAACAAACTATAAGAATTTATTCAAGGCCCTTCTAGCTACGTGGTAGGACCCTTGGTCTTAAGTATGCCGCCATAACAACTTTGTGTTGTATTCCGGCATTAGTGACCCAAGTTCCTGTACCCTTATGAGACAGCAGCGTGTTCGCGATGCCACTGGCGTTGTAAACACCCGTAGGCGACGGTAACTAAATTCTTAGTGGGCCGTCAGCCTGTCTGTTAACCTACAGCAATAAAAAAATCCTAGCATAAACATATTTTAGAAAGATTAATTGGTAAGAAAGTTTCCTAATTAGGCTTGTACGAACTGTCATGGGTTTAGTATTTATAGATAGGGATAGCTATTTTCAATATTTATCAGTTAATTTATCAGTCAAGTTGCTTTAGAAATATTCTAAATAGTTCTGGCAGCACCCCTATATATTTTTCCACACTTTCAGTGGTCTTCAGCATCTAATAGTGAATATATTCGGATTTATGAAATGCATCGATATTTGTTCCGCACTAATAGGCCCGTTCGCGAAATCCAAGGATGGGCCAGCGTAGCAAATCTTCTTGTAACTTACCTGCTATATCTTTTAAATAACGTAGGCTAACTGTATGTTCTACCTTATTATTATTATAATCTATCCACATTGTAACTTATATAAAACTAGATAATTGTGAAAATAGATGCACCTTGTTCCCGGTTGGGTTCCAGGTAGCATCGGCGTGAAATGTGCACTGCATGAGTAAACATTCGGCCGCTTTGATGCGAGCTGCCCTCGGTGTGTGTTATTGCTTATGTTTGTTTGTTACAACAAGGTGGGAGTGGGCCAAGTTATAAGATTCATTCTTTTATTATAAGGTAGTATTATTCCTTGGAGTAGTATAGAAATTCTACTTTAATAATCGCGTAGTCTGAGGATTCATTCAAAATAATGAAAAATCGAAATGATTATATTTGGGCCAGACATAGGTCTACTTCGTTACTAAACTAGTTTCCTATCAGCAATAGAACTTGCAATCAGGTACCGAGGTTGCGGGTTTCGTTGACGATCGCTCCTATAAAAGTTGTAGCTACGCATTCCACTACAATCTACACGAGTTCGAATCCCATGATGGCATGTATCGATTAGATAGTAATTCTCGCCTAGTGTGCACATTATGACATTATTGCCATGTACCGATAGATCACAGGCATACGTCACCGACCAATCCGCCTTGGTCAGGCGTGGAGACAATGACAGTGACAGACCACTCTCCATTCCCTCAAAAGGTGCCCGAGCCCTAACAATGGGATGTCATGGACTGTTATTATCTATTATTACTAACTGAGCCCGTTACGTTGTTCTGTCATCTAAATAAATAAATAAAAACTTTTTGTAGTGAATTATACCTAGTCAGGTCATAAATTCTGTCACATGTTTAATGTAAAATAATTGTAACAAGTTTATTCATTATGTAACCATTCATATACCAAAATGAACTTAACAAAACATAGATTCTTATGACATTAAAGTTTATTCAAAATGACCTCCGTGATTTTGAATACAAGCCTTCAATCTGCGCGGCCAGTCGTCTATCGCAGCACGAACGAGGTCCATGTCAATATCGGCGGCTGCCTTAATCAAGGATGTCTTGAGTGATTCCAAATTGGGATGAGGCTTTGAGCACGCCTTTTCCTCCAAGTGTTGCCATATCTTGTAATCTAACGGATTCAAATCTGGACTGGAGGAGGGCCAGTCTTCGTGCCGGATGAAGTCGATTTCACGCGCCGCCAGCCAGTCTTGTGTGCTCTTCGCTCTATGAGCTGGCACCGAATCTTGTTGGAATACCCAGTGCCTGTTATTGAACATGGTATGAGAAACAGGTTCCACAAGGTTCGTCAGGACTGTATTTTGATACACAACAGCATTCGTTTTTACACCTTTCTCACAAAAATGTACCTCTGTTAAGCCCCAATAAGAAACTCCCAACCATACCATGAGCGAGGATGGAAAATGACCTCGTTGGACACGCGGAATACGGTTGCTCGCTTCTTCACTACTGTGTGCGTACACCTTATCATTTTGTTTGTTGTAGCTCTGTTCTACGGTAAACATTTTTTCATCCGAAAAAAGAATTTCCCGATATTTTTTTCCCGCGTACCGCTTCAACAAAGCGCGGCATCTCTTCAGTCTCAGGTCCATTAGACGAGCATTCAAACGACGTCCTGTTTTTCTTCGATATGCCCGAAGCCCTAAGTCTTCATTTAACACCCTTTTCACCGTGGATCTGCTTAACCCCATCTGAAGGGCCAACAGTTTCTGCTTACGTTTGGGATTTCTTTGAATTCGTGCCTTCACAGCTTTTATCACTGCTGGAGTCCTAACAGACCGAGGGTGACCACTTCTTGACCTATCATCTACACTAGAGTCTTCATTGTATCGTTTAATGGTACGATAAACGAATCTTTTGGTTATATTCAAATTTTTCAGTATGTTAAAAATTAGAATTGGCGCGTAACCGCAACGATGCGACGCAATAACTGCAACACGGTCTTCTTTAAGCGTCCACTCCATATTTAAAAATGAGTAAAATTCTAAAAGTTATACATTTTTATTTTCATGAACAATTCTAAATTCGAATTCAATAAACTTTATTGTGGCCAGCATTCTAAAAGAAAAGTTTTTACTGTGTGACAATACTTATGACCTGACTATGTATATATATAAAGATATATTTTCCACCTATTTTATTGTGCCTCGTGTCAATGCATTGACGCATTAGACGATAGCGACCCTTGGGTTCTGAAATGTAATTATTCGGTACAGGGATGAAACGCTTGTAAGGAGAATCAAGATGAATATTACAGAGGTCGTATAGTCATTAACTTGGGCCACACAACGGGGGTCCATAGCGGAAACTTGGAGCGCCCACGCCTCACCCGGTAGCGAGGATATTCACGGGAGTCCAACCTTTCTCGTGATATTATATTATCACAGATGTAAATTAGTGACCATAAACTGGTTAACTTAAATAGCATTGCTTTGTGGGAACAAAATGTAGAGATTCTTCTCTAGATTTTTTAAAATTCAACCGAGTACTATTAATGTTTTAAAAGTCATAAAAAAATAACATCTTTTTGTGGAAACGATATGACAGCAGATGGGAGTTTTAAGATCTTCTGTGCTGTTAATTAAACTGTGAATCATTAATTACATAGTTTAAAAAATATGTGATGAACATTGGGTTAAGCGCTTCTTAAAATAAAAATGAGCAAAATATCCCATTAAGATTGTTAGGAGACCAAAGCCAAACAGTAAAAATTGTACATTTTGTTAACGGCAACACTGCAACAACCATTTTGGATCTAATACAAGTTTTAATCAAGAGCAGTTGTGTTCCAATAAAGCCACCTCCAAACCTCCAGCCAGCACCTATAGAGAAAACACAAAGCAGCTGCCGACCAGATGTTCATAGTCATTCTCAATTCAAAATTCCTAAGTCAACGATTCTCTCGCTCTTTTCGCAATTGGAGTGTTAGACGAGAGTCACTGCCGAAGAAGTAAGGAAAATGTATCAATATTTTGTTAGAGTGTTGATCTTAACTCCAACATGACTCCAAGATTCACTGCTATAATTATGATCAACGCGCATAAAACATAAGGAAGTTTGTTTGTATTACTTTGTTAGTATTTTGTATTCTTAAAATCGTCATTTTAAATTGAGACATTCAATATTAGGATAGTATAAACAAAAAGACAGTTAAAATGTTCCAGAGGCAATATGGCTATCTTTATGAAAGCAATTGTGCTCACCTCCATATGGGTCCCTTCACAATACCGTAGTTAGATCACGGAAATGTGATATCTCCTGTAGTCACAGCGGCATTCCTGCACTGACCCCTACTAATGTTATCTCGGGATCGAATTTACCACGATAATTTAAAACTACTCTAACTATAATATGTATTAATAATAAGATTCATACTGAAATATTTGTAGAAGTCTCACCAAAAAATAATTCTACTCCAAATTATCACCTTTGATTTTGATTTCAGATTATGCAATTATTATTAGCAATATGCAAAGAAAACTATTTTTTCCACCATTTTCTTTACTTACATATGTGTATATGTAGATGCGGGTATGTGTAAGAAGACATATCAGCTATTAATATGACTTTTAGAGGTATAGATTTTTATTTATAGGTCTCAAGAGGAGTAACCGAATATAATATTAAAGGCGAGGTGAAAGATGACTGAAGAGAGAAAATGACTAACATGTTGCCAAAAGCAGATCATTTAAAAGAGAAACTAAAAGCAAAATTATTTATAATCAATACGTAACTTAGGTAACTATCAATGTCTCATTTGGATTCTGCAGTACCTACATATAGAAACATGTGATTTAGCTTTTAAAGATGATATATTAATAATAGTAAGAAAGAAAATGAACATTTATGAAATTAACAATGAAATTAACCAGTCGATCTGAACGTATAGTTGTAACTATGATAAAATGAGTAACAGTAAACTGGCATCAATTTTGTTTGTACTTGAATTAATTCAAGCTTATATAATTAAGACTTATCATCGGAGTCATGTCATCAGCTAATCATTGTCCATTGCTGAACGTAGGGCTTCCCAAGTTTGTGCCACAAATCCCAGTCTCTTGTCTTTCTAATCCAACTTCGACCGGAAACCTATGTAGGTCATCGGGCGTTCTACATTATTATTATTACATTTGCCTAGACGCGGTTTCCACTCCAGGACTTGTTCGCTTATCGCTGTTCGCCCATCGGTCTTGCAACAGACGTGACCAATCCACTGCCAGGTCAGCTTGCATATCTTTCGTGCTATGTAAATCATTTTAGTTCTCTTACAGATTTTGTCCATAAGAGAAACACTCAACATGGGTTATATTGGGTTTCTCTTATACTGAATGACTTGAAATTTGTGAACCAGTCCCGTCATCATTGTTCACGTGTCTGCTCCGTAGGTCAATACTAGTAGGACACATTGCTCGAGGATTCGTCCTCAAGCACTTATCAGAGCAGAGACTACGTATCAGAGTGGTTAAAAATCTTTATACGAGTATTAACTTTTGGAGTGATCGAGAGGTCGTGTTAGGCGCCAGGCGAGCGGCCTGCGATGATTATCCAATTAAGGCTTGCGGGAGCAACGCACTGTCGCTTGCAGCCGCGCAGATTCACCCACCCTGCACGAAGATCGTACAATTCGCAATTTGTCCTGACATTCTCCTGGAATCGCGTCTTTATATATCTGTAAACAATCTATTTGATTCCTCATCTTAATATTCTTATCTAGCTTCTAAGTTCTTATCTATTATATTTTAAATATTCTGGCGTTTAAATCGTTTATTCTAAGAATGTAAGAATTTGTTTCACTGCCTTGTCCCAGTGCTGCTACAAATGGTGATATTGTTGGATTTGCTAGATTTGCCGATAGTGTTTGAGTGTTGAATTTAATTTGTTTCTCTACGTAAGTATACCATATAATAATGATAATAAACACAAATAGTATATATAGGTATATACACATTATTGTTAATAACGAAGGTTATTATCAAATCCATATGCCTATAAAATGTTATCTTGTTAATACACGCTTGTTGTACAGGTTACGCTTCATACTATTTTTTAATGAAGGCTACATCCAGACCATTCTCTACGAAGCCCGTTGATGCGCCAATAGTCATCTTTTTGGATTTGACCTTTGATGCCATAATTTTGGCTGAAGAGGTACAATCATTTATACTATAGGTGGATGATTACCGCCCCTATCTTGAAAGAAGTAATCGAATGGCGAATTCTCTTAGCTACCTTGCTGGATGAGTAACCTATCTATTGCCTAATGATCTCATTAGCTGGAACCAGGGCCAGATTTAGGAGAGGGGAACCAGGGCGACAGTCCCGGGGTTTCCACAAAAAAGGGGCCCCCACAGTAGACTTCGGAAAAAATCTTTCAAATTCCGATAATATCCAGATAATTATTGTTTCCGATTATATTTCTATATGTTTGGTTTCACAATAAATTATTTATTGAAAAACTCGACTGAAAAAAAATTGTTTACTTTATTTGGAAAATAATTTGAGGCCAGGGGGCTCACTCCTTTTTTGCCCCGAGGCCTCTAGACCTCGAAATCCGGCCCTGGCTGGAACCACAACAGGTACAACTTGATTGGCAGACAGCGGTCACTTGCTTGAAACTTATTTTATACTTACAATTTAAATATAAAAACAAAGTGGACTCGAACCACCAATTTTGAGTTTTTTAGCCAAACTCGCTTGTCTCCTATAGGTGTTGAAATAGTATTTTAGATGTATCAATACATTTTCAAATAATAGTGTTTATCATAAATACGATACGATTGCATTGCATTTTAAAATAAAACTCAATAATTACATATAAATATACAATAACCTATCAATAAGGGGTCCGGTTCAACTTGACCCCGCTGTCATCGTGCACTATGCTGATCTGCGTGGGATTCACTACTCGTGGCGTTGACAAATGCACAGTCCGTGTCTCTTTGTGTCGCGATTGACACCGGTGTCAATGGAATCCGTACCAAGGCTTATTGGTCTTAGCGCGTTACGCAACAATTGCTCCCATTTATGCTCTCCTGGTAATTTTCTTGATGAAACGTTGCTAGTGAGGAAATGGCCCAGTTACTTGAACACTGCTGACGGACACGTATGAGGAAACTATCTCTGATACAAAACATTATTTTTATGTTAAAATAGTTTGACTGACTACTCTACAACTTTATTGTTTATACAAGCGTCTCGGTTCGGCCCCCTAGTACTAAAACACGTTTTCACAACAATATTATTTTTCCTTTACTCCAAACATCTCTGTTAGATTAATACGTTGCGTGGAAAGTTGGTACCAATGTCATTTATAAAGGAAGCCACTGCATAGGCTTTGCGTGTTATCCCAATTTTACTTCGGTAAAGAAAAATCTTCTATATTTTTTTCAAAATATGGTTCATATCAGCTTGAAAATACTTAAACAAATAATCATATTTTAGAGGAATCTATAATTTGAGTTCATAATTGAGTTTTGTCATGGCAATATGTACTGTCTGGTTCTTTTTATATAAAATACATAAATATTCATGTACATATTTGCTGTGTCAAAACTGCTTATGGCAATGACAAAAACGAATAAACAAAAGCCGTGTTTAATTAACTGCTCTTTGTATGCAACTACCGATTAATTGTTTTACCAAAATGGAAGCATCGAGTTTACGAGTTAAGATATTTTCATTGGAAATTTAAATAACGCACAAGATACCTTGGTTAAGGGAAATATTTTGAGTTTTGAAGAGCATAGGCAACATGTAAAGTCAATATACTGGAGGAAGTTACCCAATCAGGTAAATTATGATAGTTTAAAAACTGAAGCTTAAACTAGGGAAGAAGCGTAAGCTTAAATAGAAAAATATATGTGTATTTTTCATAGAAATACCACAAAAGATTGTACTAAAAACTCTTTTTAGTGTTTGGCATTTCGTGGGTGGTTCATTCTCATGGATAGCATGGTAACTGTCGCACACGTTCACAGGCAATCGATGTCGTTTTTCATCAAAAAGCTTACGATCACGATTATGGTAAATCCTATATGGTGCGGTCACGGCACGAGTCGGCGAAATACAAAGATCTGTAAACCTATGTATATATTTATTTTGATAACTATTGTGTGTTTCATCAGCTATTACTTTATTATTTAGAAGTTAAGTATACTCTTATTAAAGAAAATGCTTCAGAACTTATGGATTTCTTAATAAAATCAGGTAAAAATCTTTTAAGGTTGAATACCATACTTATTAATAGTTATAATAATTATTTATTAGTTTGTCAAACAATTAAAGTCCATTCACATTACATACATTATACATTAATTACGTGTAATTAAGTACAAGAGAAAAATAAAATAATAATAATAATCTCAACAAAGAAAGAAGATACAGACAAATGGGGGCGCATCTACAAATACAATATTAAGCCACCGGATTATTTATCCCGCAGCACCTATTAATGTGGGCGAAATCCAGCCTACAAGCAAACATATTCAGGATGTCGTTGGCGCTATCTCACACCCGGCGCACCAGGGACCCACCACGCTTGCGTGTTGTGGCGTAGAAACAGTCCACTCGAGCCTCAGCAAACATGCCTGAAGCGCTGCAGAAACGGGGCAGCCCCAACAGCATCCTGAACGCGTTGTCCTATTGTATGCGGAGGGCGCTGTACGATTTAAGCGCACAGGGAGCCCACAGACTGCACGTGTAGAATGAGGTGCAATAAATAACGTCAATTTTACTTCACGCGAGCACCCCGCAAACCTGCGAGCAATCATATTCGCTCTTATCGACAATGGCCTTCGTTCTCGTTCTATGTCGTCATCGTCCTTGAGTACATGACCTAAACACTTAAATTTCTTTATTACATTATTTGTTATATTTTACTATATTTATTTACGTTCACTTATCTATAGTAATGTTTCAACTTTAAAATTTATAATATAACTGATTGCTTATCAATGATACCGCACTCAGATTTATTCACGCGAGGTTTACACATATGGTCATCCTCAGATCTAGCCGCCTTACATTATTTTTACTGCGGCGGAGTTTCAAAGCTACGAAATCGTAAAAGTAACAGATTAAGCGGAATCGCATCGGTTTTAAGTGTACTCTTAACCCATAACGAGGTTAACCGGATAGTTTATTGCGTAAGAGAAAATTACTAGATTGTCAGAGATGCAGTAGGGTTGTCATCAACTAGATACTATCGTGTTAAAATAATATATGTGTGTTACTATTCCCACACGTACAAAATATTTACAGCATCAATCTTGTTATATGAGTATATTTCTGTACAATAAAATAAACAAAATATTACATATTCACGAATTAAATAAATTACAATGTAAAAAGAAAGTAAATAAGTGGCTACTCAACTTAGACTATGAGGAAACAGAAAGATTTTTGAGTGTATGAATTATTAACACACGCACACGTACGCGCGCTTACACACACACACACACACACACACACACACGCACGCACGCACGCACGCACGCACGCACACACACACACACACACACACTCTCTCTCTCACACATGCATGCACCTTTAGAATAAGAACACAGAAATAAGAAATAAGCTTAGTTTTACGTAAATTCATAGATTATATTGTATCAATCGGAATCGGGTCCCCAAGATACAGGTCAACCTAGTTTGGGGACCAATGATTTAATTGTTATGGATTTTTATATATGTCAGTAAACAATTTATTTATTTATTTATTTGCAACAAGAACTATTTATAAACAGAATTCTACTCGCACTACGAGCGTCGCTACGGAGACTTATTATTTATAAGTATAGAGCAAATAGAACGGTGCAGGATCAAAGGGGATTTGCAGAAACGATCTATATCTGTACTTGTTTGTAATTATTTCATCATCATCATTTCAGCCGGAAGACGCCCACTGCTGGACAAAGGCCTCCCCCAAAGATCTCCACGATGATCGGTCCTGCGCTGCCCTCATCCAACCTATCCCGGCGATCTTGACCAGATCATCGGTCCATCTTGTGGGGGGCCTACCAATTATTTAAACTTTAAATATTATGAAGAATCAAAATTAAATCTCTTAAATATTTATATTGTAACAAGCGTATGTACGTAACTAAAGTTACATATCTCGTTCCGCCGTACTGTGTGGGGGACTTCCCGCGGCTTGACGCCCGATCGCCGTACGCTTGGCGGCCAGTCAGTTTTTAGTTTTCACTTTCAGTCGTGTTAACATCATACACATTACAATGGCGCCCAATTAGTGGCTGAACTCTATTTAAGACTAAGATATAATTGTGAAAATGAATTCAACCGAAGAAGAGTACGACGGAGAAATATGAAATGTTCCCGGATATGTGAGGTAAGCGTCGCACGACACACCTGTGCAGCATACACCGCCAGCACAAACCTTCTTCGACGCGCAGCAGTTCATTACCTCATTCTTAACGTCCTTTGCACAATCACAATGTGAAATAAATAGAAATTTCGTGGAATCCTTGCGGCCAACGAAACGGACGAAGGATCGAAATTGACCGCTGTCCAACAAGCCCAGCTGGACGCGTTTCTATTGAAGAGAACTGCCTGTTTCGCCCTTGACGGCCTAACGACTGAATACGCGAAGCATCGAATAAGGGTAAGCGAAACACAGGAACGCATAGCTTCGCCGCCGTACCGGCTGTCACAGCACAAAAAGACAGTCCTGGAGGAAGAGTTGAAAAAGCTTTTGGACGCTGGAATCGTAGAGGAGTGTGAGTCTCCTTGGGCAGCGAATGTAGTCCTCGTTCCCAAGAAGGATGGTGGAGTGTGTCTGTGTGTCGATTATCGTAAACTAAATGCGGTAACTGAACCTGACAGGTATCCCCTCCCTAAGATGGAAGATATACTACATACATGCCGCTAAGAGTACGAGTTACATGACCACCTGCGGCCTTAAATCCGGCTACTTAAAAGTAGCTCCAGTAGTCTCCGCAAGACGATGATAAGACCGTATTTGTGACACCTCTCGGAACATTTAGGTTTACAAGGATGCCCATGGGCTTTCGAAACTCGGGAGCAACATTCCAGAGGCTCATTGATAGGTTAATTGCTGGAATTTTACTAGATTATCATGATGACCTGGTGATCATGTCTGACTCGTTTCCTAAGCATTTACGAGACCTGGAAGCTGTGTTTGACCGACTAGAGATGTTCAACCTCCGTGTCAACATAGAGAAGAGCCATTTTGTGCGAGATTCAATTAAGTTTCTTGAACATGTCATAATCCCAGGCGGATTACAGGTAAACCCAGAGAAAACGACTGCCATATCGGGCATGCCTGCTCCGAAGGATATAAAACACCTGAAGACTATCTTACAGACGACCAGACCATTGACATACTTATTGAAGAAAAACGGTAATTAGCACTGGTTAAGAGAACAACAGGAAGCTTTCAAACGTATTAAAGAATTACTTGTTACTCCACTTATTCTGCGCCAGGCGGACGAGAAAGTGCCGTTCACCTTACGAACAAACAGTAGCGCGTACTGTTTGGGAGCGGTCCTGATGCAGGGAAAAGGTGAAAATGAAAGACCAGTGGAATACGCCAGTCATCTGTTAAACAACGCTGAGCGAAATTATATCACGACGAAGAGAGAGGCTCTTGCAGTAGTGTGGGCCGTAAACAAGTTCCGCGGTTACATCGAGGGAGCGGAAGTGTGTGTTAAATCTGACCATCAGCCACTGTGCTGGCTTATGAGCTTGAAGTCACCTAGTGGTCGCCTGCCTAGATGGGCACTCACCCTTCAAGAATATAATCTAAAAATAGAGTATACACCGGGCAGATGCAACACTGTGGCCGACACTCTTTCCCGTCCACAATGCTTGAACAAAGGTGACTGTCTCCTAGGATACTCTGAAGTCGTTCATCCAGCCAAGAATTCCCATGATGTGCGTGAAAGTCAATTGAGGGATCCAGAGCTGAAGAAAATTGTCGAAGACCTGGAGGCTGCCGATGATCCCTTCAGGGGGAAGACCTGGGCATAACGAGGATTCGTAATTTCCGTCGGAGTACTCTACAGATATGGGCCTGAGGCCGACGATGAAGAGACCGCCTGCCTAGTTGTTCCTATACATTAACGTGACAAAGTTCTTGCGGATTACCACGATGCTCTGACAGCTGGACATCTGGGAAAAGAACTCACATTAAACCGGATCAGCGCTAAATACTATTGGCCTGGTATGAGGTACTTCATTTCAGTGCCTAACACCGAAGTATCATCCAGAAGCGAATCCAGTCGAAAGGCAGAACCGCGATATGAAGACACAAATCGCTTGGGATATCCACTTACCTGCTGTTAGATTTGCAATGAACACAGCAGTGACTAATAGCACAGGATACTTACCTGCATTTCTAACCTTCGGATGCGAAATCCGCGCTCCGGCTGACGTAATTTCTGATATGAAAACCATCATCCAGAGTGAGAATGCAGTAACGGCACTTACCTCGTATCTAAAACGAACACCCATTGTACGTGTGAACGCCCCTTAACAGAAACGCTTTGCTGATGTTACTTGTTAGTCGTCGTCCCAGCCTGGATTATACCGCTGGTGGTCTTAGTTTTATTATAGACTCAGGGTCCGACCCACACCTCGAAGGGTCAAACCTCTAAATTCATACCGAAGTGTAGGGGCCCTTATAGAGTTAAGGAAACTGCGAGCCCAGCTACGTACATTCTGGAAAATATCGTCGATGGGGAAGTATTAGGACGTTACCACGTTTCCCAGCTGACTCCATTCGTAGGATGTCCTGAATTCCTGCCAAGCCACCAGAAGGGTAGACCAAAAAAGAAACAACAGGCACGCGGGGACACCCTGTCTGAGTTGTAGGGGGAGGATGTAACAAGCGCGTACGACTACGTGACTAAAGTCACGTATCCCGTTCCTCCGTAACTTGCGAGGGACTTCCCGTAGCCCGACACCCAATCGCCGAACGCTCGGCGGTCAATCACTTTTTATTTTATTATCACAATCATTAGAAAAAATAATTTTATATAATTCAACTAATTTGTATGGCTATACATACCTAATGTTTTTAATTTGTGAATATTTCATACAAATATTGTAAATGATTTGATTTGATTCATAAGTAAGCCAAACTACCGCATTGAAACACGAGTGCCTATCATATCTTGTTTTTGCTTTTATACTTCACTCTTAAAAGGAATGAAATCAAAATATTTTATTTTATAAACCTTCAATGCCCTTCGGCAAAGGATCTTTAATCTGCATCCAAAAACAGAATGAAGTCTGTAATTATCTAACTATCCAATCGACGAATGAATAAATTATAACGTGTCAGAAGGATTATTTTTCTGACAGAGATTACCGTCTTTTATGTTTTAATAACCTCCTGTCAAAATTGACCTTCAGATCATCACTGCACTATACCGCCATGCTGTCCATAATTATTTAGGTGGCGCTGGTCGTGTTGTATACTATTTCAAATGTATCGGACGTTTGGGTTCAAATTCCGGTCATTTAAAGTCTCTTAGTTTAGCAAAACAACCTAATTAGCTAATTAATATTGTTTTATTTTACTAATTATACAAACAATTAAATTAGATTTATCAGACTTTCTGTTCAAATATGAAATTGAAATTTCAATTTAAGACCACTAGTCAGCTACCTTTGAATGTTTGGAAATGCACTACAGTCCTATAATCTTTTTAATTTGAGGTTTTTCAAAACTAATCAGCTGTTGTTTGTTTTGTAAAGTCCAGGTGAGACCAAACGTGAGTTGTGGTGACTGATTAGAATATAAACCGAATTAGGCAATTAACATCCATCTACACTAATCAACAGCTACACAAATTATCTTAAAATCAATGGCGCCCTTAAAACTAATCGTCCATTAAATCTTAGTAACAAGTCTAACACAGAATTCACCTATATCGGTAGTCAGTAGTTTAATCCTACTAGCAATGAAGCAGGACCTAGAATTTTAAAGGATATAATTTAATTTACACCTAAAATTATATATTTTGTAGTACATTAAATAATTAACTTTTTAGAAAGTGCTTTGCGCAACAGAGTGCAATATATGACTTGGGGTATTTTCTCGCGAATATATTTCAACGTCACTTCATACTTTTAAAAATAAAAGAATATCTACTAATCTTCATTCAGCTGTTGGAGGTCATTTAGGAGACACGTAAATCAGTTCAATGACTCCATTAAAGAACTCATTAGACCAAATGATGTCATTGTAAGAAAACCTTAACAATACTTTTTTGTGTTTTGACGGGTCTCTATTGATGCCCACAAATTGGTCAATATCTCCAAGGTCTCTGTTCTGAATGGTTTCTTTCTGAGTATCCATAACTTAAGTGATCCACTTAAAATATTTCCAATGCGACGTGGCCTTGTGAAGATAAACAGGTATAACTATTGTAAACCAAAATGTTCAAGTAATTTTTGTACGTTAACAATTATTGTTTAGGATAAAAATGGAACATATCTTTCGAATACCAACTTTAATTATAGTTCATTAAATGTTTGAAATCTCCTAATTGATTTTGTTAACGTAAAGTTATCGTAACTGGATTATTCGAACATAATTATACTCTAAGCGTATTCGTTTCAGTTTACATTTCTAGTAATTTAATGTTTCCTTGTTGCAGGGCTGCATCTGCATGCCAAACATGGCGTATTACCGTTGTGGTCCAACCGCCATCGGTAGTCGTACCTCCTGGGGTCCAGTCACGTCACCTAGTTCAGTCGAACCTAAAAGCTTTGAAAGACCATTGAGCGGGAACTTCGACCGGATCTTCAATGTCTTCGAAAGGACTAATACTTTCGAATATGTTAAAAATAACTTGGAAAATGGTAAAGAGGAGGAACGTAGTGTTGGACATGGAGACATCATAGTTAATAGGAAGATGAGTAGCAGCTACGAGAGGGCTGATTGTGCGCTGGCAGCGCAAACCCCCTGCTCTGAAGACGAGGATTTCTACAGAGAGAAGATATTGTATTCTCAGGCTAGGCAGCTTTTCCCTTTGCAAGAAGATTTAGCCGATTGGATTAATAAGACTATTGGTGAGTATATTTCTGCAAATCTACCCACATTTTCGATAATTTTATTTCTATTATCAACAGAAAAAATATTAATAAATACTAGTGGTCGAAGTTTGAACTTTATTAGAGTTCTTTTGTCAAAGGCTTTACCTCTATAATCCAAGGTTTTATCATAGCTACTCAGTTAATTTGGCCTTTTTATTACATCAGTTTGAACAACATCACTGAAAACTTCAAATGTTGCATTGCAAAACCTGCATTGTTAATCCGTTTCGTAAACATGTATTCGCATTTTGTACACATTATTCTCACAAATAGGCAAGAGTAAATCAATTCAGATTACTTATACACAATTTTCTTTATGCTTGAGCAAGATGTATTATACAAATTATAAATAATTCACACAAATAAAAACAATTCCAAAGTTTCATTCCTTGTTATGGTCAATTTTGACATTCAATAGACCAAAGAGAATATAATTACTAAAGCCAATTAAAGTTTATTAAATATGTAATACTATTGATTGTATAATATAATTATTTATATATAACTAGTTGACCCGGCAAACGTTGTTCTGCCATATGAATTTAAAAATAAGCCTAAGTCCTTTTACAAGGAGCAATCTATGACTATACCGAAATTCATCAACATTGGTTTAGCGGTTTAGGCGTGAAAACAAACAAACAAACTCAATTTCGCATTTATATATTAGTTAGGATTATTATTTATTTATTAATTATTTAAGTATTTACTAATGTATATTACGAATTTAAATATTATTATAAAATTAACCTAAACGGTCTTTACCAGGCCATAACTCTTATATGAAAAAAATAAATAAAAGGTATGCATTTGTGTGTAGGTTGTAATTCCAGCCTAAGCTGAACCCTATTTCATATGATTGTTGATTAAATCTGAGGTCAACTTAAATTGGAATAATAAATTTTCGAAATTCCATGTATAATTCTTAACAAAAACTATTTTATTCTCTAAAATAAAAATAGCCTAAGTTACTCCTTGTTACATCAGCTGTCTGCCAGTGAAAGTCCCGTCAAAATCTGTGCAGCCATTTCAGAGATTAGCCGGAACAAACAGACAGACAGACATACAAAATATGTAAAAAATGTTGTTTTCATACCTAAAAGTGCATTCGGACGCATACACGGTACATATACATGTACCGTGTATACATCCGAATGCATTTAGTAAAAAGCGGTTATTTTAATATTACAAACAGACACTCCAATTTTATTTATTTGTATAGGTATATAACATATTGTGAATATTTATCGATATTTTAGGGCTAAATGTAGCAGAAGAAGCTCATGCAGAAAATTTGAATAATAGGCATTTCACACATATAAGCATAGTTACACGAATACACGGACAGCGTGTAAATTGCAATTTTACGAGTTTCTCTGACCTGTTTATTATCTCGAATGACTCGTATGCTATCGTTGCAGTAACTAAGCATCATAATCATACGTAACTTATGGAGGCTTTCAAATTTAACCCGTCTTACTTCCTTCTGTGTAGTGGTTTCTTGGCAGCGATAAAGAACTTGATCTGGTCTGATGTAAAAGTGATCTCATTTTAAAAAAAATTGACATATTTTTTTTATTTTTAGACTTGTTATTCGCGCGCAATTTAACAATAGAGTGATCAATAATATTACGATACACGATTGTATCATCGTGAACCATAAAAGCACTTGAGAGTTTTTTATGATAGCCTGGTTACACGGCACGTTCTTCGTGTAGGAGGATTCTAATCAATGGTCACTGCGTAAACATGTTTTTATGAATGTAGTTAGTAGGAAGGTATTCCGTGTGGACCTGCTTTGTAATTATTTGAATAGTTTTTTTGATAATGAGATCATTGCTAATGTAGATATATTTTTTTTTCTTAAATTATTAAATACTGAGGGTAGAATAAAATGATTCCAATGTACGTATGTGTGTATGTGTAGTCAGTTGGACAAAATTGGCTGAAACCATAGAATACACGTGCTTTATATTCATAAAAAGTTATGTTAATTATTTAATTATATATACAGGGTTATTGATTATTTTAAACACCATATGCATTATGCAAAAGTGAACCATTTTTGAGTTATCATGTTTTTTAGCTTTTTTCAAAATAAATCAAAAATGTAATTTTCTCTTCTGATTTATAAAAAAAAACATTTAGCGCTGATTATTTATCAATATTAAAACACCAATTATCGGTCCAAATTTAAAAATTTGAGACGAAAAACGATATTATTTCAATATTTTTTGAGATTTTTTCCCACTAAATTGAACAACGTGTGTGTCTCGGGATGCCCGCTAGAAGTGATAACTTAAACTAATCTAAGTTTTTCAATGCTAAATATTGAAATT
Organism: Malacosoma neustria; assembly: GCA_963693495.1. Classification (NCBI taxonomy): domain Eukaryota; kingdom Metazoa; phylum Arthropoda; class Insecta; order Lepidoptera; family Lasiocampidae; genus Malacosoma; species Malacosoma neustria. Next base: position 15,962,562 of record OY856391.1, on the reverse strand, counting down.
GTTTAACTTGAGAAAAGCTTAGGTTATTACTTAATTTTTTTGTATATTAATATGATAATGTAAGGAAAGGTTATTTATTAATAAAACCAAAAATAATTAAAAAATAACTAAAGTTTACGAATTTCCAATTTTTCCAAAAACTGTTTCAAAATTATATTAAATTATTCCCTAATGTAGATTCTTTTAAATAAAACAAAACTCAACTGTGTTTCATTGTTATAAAGTCTCAATTTGAATATATCTAGCGCTGTGGGTTAGAGTGAAAGAGGAGGAGCCTGCTTACCGCTGCCGTATGCGTGAAGGGAAGCCAGACATACTGGCGCCTTTCCCATAAAAAGTTATCACTTCAAAAAAAAACGTTATGAAACTTGGCTTACAGATTATTTTAAAGACATAACCGTTTTCTTAGCTCTCTAACAATGCATAAGAACTAGGAACTTATTTCAAAGGGATTGAAAAAAAATGGTCACAAAGAAAGCAGGCGGAAATTCGTACTCGAACTAAACTTGAAATCGCTGTTTGAATATCTTGCAAATATATTTAATGCGTACCTAAGCCAATGCAGGAAGCAAACTGGCACGTTAAGAAAATAAAGTTTTCAAAGTGTTCTTTTTTCAAAAACTTTTCACGCGTGCATTGGTTTTCTTTTACAAATTGGCGCCGTGATTTTTGAAGTAAGTACATTCACGATTGTAGTTTAATTTTAATTTGAATTACAATATGGAAGAGCTTGATCAAAATGAACAGCATAATTATATTTCAAAATTACACAAATGAAGAATACGTCGATATTGTGTTTTGTTACGGCTTTTGCAACGGTAATGAAGCTGCTCGTCAAGATTATTCGCGTCGATTTCCTAATCGCCGCTTACCTCCATGTATCAGCTTTTAATGGAGTGTATAGGCGAATCCGACGACGAGACGACAAGTTAATGTCGGAAGATCCCCAGTTCATGTTGTTAATTACGAAGAAGATATTCTGCAAGAATTTATCGATGAACCAACAATTTCGACAAACACCGTCACCACGCGACTCTCTGTAACACAATGGAAAGCGTGGTCTACAGTGCATAATCCAGGATTCTATCCTTACCATTATATTCCTGTGCAAGTTATTCATGAAGAGAACTCTGGAAGGAGAGTTGCTTTCTGTAGATTCATATTAAATGCGGATTTAGAAGACGCATCTTTTTTGAAAAAAGTCATATGGACCGACGAATCAAAATTCGATCTAGATGGGATTACTAACTATCACAATGAACATTATTGGCGTGAGAAAGTGCACAAAAATCCTAATAAAAAGAGGCCAAAAGGGTCGCAACGCCGTTTTTCGATCAATGTGTGGATGGGAATAATTGACAACAATTTCATCGGACCACATTTTTTACCGAGTAATCTAAATACTACAGCTTACGAAAAATTTTTGACAAATGAAATATTTGACCTCCTCGAAGACGTGCCTTTGGTTACAAGGCAAAACATGATATACCAGCAAGACGGATGTTTTGCACATTTTAGTGTCAATGCTAGGCGATTGCTCGATAGCCATTTTCCTAATCGTTGACAGGGCGAGGAGGACGCATTCCGTGTCTTACGAGGAGTCCGGACTTAACGCGGGTTGATTTCTGTCTGGGGTCACATGAAATCCCTCATTTACGTCTCACCTGTGTCATCCGCGGAAGAACTCAAAACAAGAATTATAAACGCAGCAAATGCAATGCGGAATAATTTGACTACTTCGGTAGTTAAGTTACAACTCAAGAAAAGAATGCGACTTTGCGTACGAAGTAGGGGAAGTCACTTCGACTAATTAGGCTAAATTACATAATGTCTTAATTGTTAGTACTTATTATTAATTGTTAATTATTATTACTACTATACTGCTACATAATGGTTCTAAATTTTATTTTAAATTAGTGCTTTATTTGCATTGGGTATTGTTTTTAATTAGTTTAATGGAAATTTTAAAGAACGACCTTAAGTTTAGTTCGAATACGAATTTCCGCCTGCTTCCTTTGTGATCATTTTATTTTTCAGTTTCTTTGAAATAAGTTCCTAATTGTTATGCATTGTTGGAGAGCTAAGTAAACGGTTATGTATTTAAAATAATCTGCAAGCCAAGTTCATAACGTTTTTTTAGTATAAATAAAGCATTTTAGTGGAAAAAATCTCAAATAAATATTGAAATAATATCGTTTATCATCTCGCATTTTTAAATTGGGACAGATAATAGTTGTTTTGATATTGATTAAATTACCAGTGTTTAATAGTTATGAATCAGAAGAAAAAATAAGATTTAAATTAATACTTTTTCTAAATAAATTTTTATGTTGCATTTTTTACTTATTTAGAAAAATGCTAAAAAACATAACTCAAAAATGGTTCACTTTTGCATAATGTATATGGGGGTTGAAATTATTACAAACAGTCACCCTACCACCTTCTAACGGGAATACGTCCGTCGAATTACCAATAACCCTGTATTATTAATGAAAGAAAGACAATATTTATTGGAGAAATGTGGCGCTACGTTGTCGTCAGCCAATGGTTGTCCACAGCTGGACGTAGGCCTCCCCAAGCTTACCCTTTTTTTTATTGCTGTAGGACAGCAGACAGGCTGACGGCCCGCTTAGGATTTAGCAGTTACCGTCGCCTATAGGTGTATGCAACGCCAGTGGCATCGCGAACACTCTGCTGTCCCATAAGGGTACAGGAACTTGGGTCACTAATGCCGGAACACAACACAAGGTTATTATGGCGGCATACTTACGGCTACCCTTGTTGGGCACGATCCCTTTATGACACTCGTAATATGTACAAATAGCATTTTTTCAATATCCTAACAATCTGAACTATTATATCAAATAACATGAAGCGCTAGTTGACATACCTTTATACTAAATCTTTTTTAAATTTTATCCAGGTTTCAGTTCCCTACGTGGACAGCAACAGTGGTGCCCTTAGCGTGGCAAACTTTTATAAGCGACGGTCAGTTACCGTCGCCTATTGATGTTTGTCGTGGTAGTGGGCCATCAGCCTGCTACCACGACAAACTGCCACAGCAATAAAAAAAATAGCAATGTGCGCCATAGCTTATTTTATAAATAGGCTATGTTATCACATCAATGTATACGAATTTTAATTCATCTTCTAACTCCTCTAAAAGGCTCTAGCTAACGTAAAGTATAACCTTGATAAACATAATTTATGACGGCTGTGTCAATACAAACATCTTAAATTCGATTTTGAATTCGCACGTGAGTATTTCTTGATTAGCGTGGCTCGTAAATAGTAATGTGGTGGGCGGGACATATCATTGTTGTAGTGAATAATAAGATGATTGTCAAGTGAGCTGTTTCGCTATCGCGGTGAATTATTTCATAAAAATGACACCTCGAAACGTTATGCAATTCATTCATTTGTAATTTTCATTCATCTTGCCTATTCAAACTAACCATATCTTAGGATCGTTAACCATATCTATGTACTCGTGTACATATGCTACTAGATACTTAGCAATTGGATAGTTTCTCTAGAATTACAAATGAAAACTCCGTTAAAGTTCATTCAGTTGTAATGGTTTATTAAGTCATGGTTACTGTCATAATTACTCATGTCATACATACGTCATTACTCTATAAATAGATTTAGCTCGAATATTAATTGATACACGAAGGAAAAAGCCAACTTTTGGGCTTTAGCTTAAAATCAAAATTAGGAAAACTACTACTAACCTAATGTCATTAAATAAACTCTTTAATGAAATGTAAACTCAACATAAGAAAAATCTTTGACGACCTCCGTGGTAAAACTACTAACTCACCCCTTATGCGACAGCAGCATGTTCGCGATGCTACTGGCGTTGCAAACACCCATAGTCGATGGTAACTGCTAAATTCTAAGCGGGCCGTCAGCCTGTCTGCTGTCCTACAGCAATAAAAAAATGTATAAAATTATCGTTACAGCAAAATCTTACACGATACTTTTTGATTAGTACTATTAAAATATGTAATGATACTATTAGGTTCAGTCCCCTTTAATCATACGTGATCATGCAACTGGTTCATAAGTAAACAAAAAGTAACGCACGATCGAGCGTGGCTCGAGTGGACGCGAGCCGTGCCCCCACATTGTTATTCCAACGGCGTGCATTGTGTCACAAACAATGATGCTTTGCCCAATCTATTTCTCATCACCAATTAGCTACAGCTGGTATGCAACTATTAATGATATCAAGTAATTATGCGCTTTTGTAATTATACATTCCTAAATTATGATATAGTACCGTGAACATTTTTCATCAATATACGAGTATCAAACAAATATAACAGGGGTGTAAAGAGCTAAGCTAATCTGCTTTACTGGCATCTTTGCCAAGTTTTTCTGTAGAGATGGGGAATTCAAACGGCAATCATCATTTAAAAATTAAAATTTTTCGTATTCCTTATTGATCAAAATATGCAATCTTCACCGAAGCGCAATTTTGCTCCTGTGGACAGCAGTAACAGTGGGTTTTAGATGTAACCAGATTTACCACAATAGACGTTAACGGTGTCATAATATGACACATTGCCGTTCCATTGTTCCTAATGTGGTCTCAGAAATATTACGGTCTAGGAGTAATGTATAGAATATTTATTTTAATAAGTTAGTCTAATTGAAGAGATTAGGCGGACAATAAATTAAATAGGTACTCCAATAAAAAAAAATCACAGCTGAGGTTTATTATTTTCATATGGATACATACACACACAATCACTACACTATAGTAATACATTCAACCAAATATTAAAGTTTCTATTTTATATCCATGTAGCACTTAAATTATAATAAAAAAAACACTCCAATTAATAAATTAAGAATTTTATAAACTCCTAAATAAAAACTTTGTTTAAAAAAACAATGTTATTCTTCGCAAAACTGAGTTAATTCAGTATATCGCTTTATATGATGGAAAGGCCCTGTTTTTCTTTTCTACTTAAATATGTTTTAAACCATTTTATGTGTTTAAAATTAATGAAAAAAATTCAAGTGTCTCACTCAAAGTTCATATCCATAAATGTTTCTTCAACCGTATGCATTTTATAACATAAAACTAATGCTAACCATTACGTGAAGCCGTAATGGAATACCTTAGTCCCGTTCGAACCTGTAAAACTATAATTATCTTTCGCTCCAATTGGCAACATGGCTCACTGCTTCCTTATCCAGTAAATATTTTAAGTTAAAAATTTATTTTAGAAGTATATAAAAATGTTAAAGCTATAATTGTTGCATATTTTACTTTTTAAGTCTTCTTATATGTACTAACACTTTGTTTTGAGAGTGGATCAATTTATTTTCACACAACAGTATCAAATTAAATGTTATAAAACAAAGGTCTTAATTTTTCAATATGTTTTATTTAATTCAGTGTAAAACTTTAGTAAAAGACTAGACTATAATAACACAAATAGAGATAAACTCGTTTTACATGGGAATGCAGATTTATTTTGATGGGCTCCATAAATAAACATGTAGGTACGATACGACGGTGGTCTCCCGTTTAAGATTTAATTCACGCGGCGTAACTCGTCGCCGAAGTAAATACATGATATGATTTAATTCATCGTTCCTTACAACTATTTGGCATGAAGATTTTTTTATTTTTTTTTATTGCTGAGGAGCAGCAGATAGGTTGACGACCCACTTAACATTAAGCAGTTACCGTCGCCTATGGATGTTTGCGACGATAGGTGCACCGCGAACTCGCTGCATCGGAGTACAAGGACTTAGGTCACTTATGCCAGAACACAACACAAGGCTATTATGGCGGCATACTTATAAATCTGGGGTGGTCGCCATCGCTCGTCTGGTGGAAGCCATTCAGACGACTACGTAACTATGGTTGTTTTGTGGCCTTTTACGACAGGCCGACCCCGGCCGCAGGGGTTACAGAGTCGTAGTATTTTATATATAACTTATAATTAGCTATTTTATATTTAATTTTGAATAAATTACTATTTTCCCAAATATTCAATGGAATTTATTAATTCAATGAAAATAAATACTTAAATTTTTGTCGAAAAAATTATAGAAAAAAAAAAAAAGTATACAAATTAGAGATAGAGAAAGAGAGTTGAACAAAGGAGGACTGTACTTTTAGGTGTGATAAAAATCTTTATACATAAAACTGAATCTTTATTTCCCTTGGTCATCGCATCACGCGTGAACGGATGGAACAATTTCGCTAATTCTTTATTTGTTGTATTTATTAATGTTAGGAGAAGGTTCTTATAGAAGAAAATATTAAGAAAGTTGAGCGGAACATTAGAAAATTCAAGAAAAATTAACGACAATATTAATTTATATTAATTTTACATAACTGTCAGTTTTTTGACATAGATGTCAGCGATTTACAGAATGCGCGCTGCAAATATCGTTTAACACAGATGGATACGTTGATAAATAATTAATTTATAATTTCGTGTAGTTTCATTTAAATTATACAATGAGTTTTTGAGAAGTGTTTATTCATCACGGTAAGTTAGGAGCAATCACGCCTAATATTGAAAGTTCAATTTCATATAGAGATTTTGGTAGGTTTTAATAGACTGTTTTGATTGGCTGGATTTAAAGAAGAATACAATATTATTAATATTTTTTTTACATTTTCCCTTTTGATGTTAATTTGAGCTTTACTTGATTTTTATGTAGTTTAGCTCTATAATTCGTTTTGTTCGGCTTAATTTTTGACCACATTTTACACAAATATCGAAGTTCACCAGGTGCTTACGTGGGAAACAAATATCTGGTCATGCCGCCTTCGCCGGGCCCCGGCAGGAGGGGTAGACCCAAAAAAATGCTGGCTGGACGTCGTAAAGGGTGATATGCGTGCCAATGGGCTCACTACCAGGGATGCTGAAGACCGTGCGAAGTGGAGTAGAAAAAATCGGAATGCGGACCAGGACAAAACAGAAGCTTAGGTTGCGACCGGGATACAACGCTTAGATGAAGAAGAAGATCGAAGCTCACCGGGTCATCTATTATAAATATGAATGTAACTCTGTCTGTTATGTTTTCATTTTGATGAATAACAGTCGGTAACAGAGATAGATTGTTATACCTTGGAGAAAAACAGTTTATTTTTTAATTTATATGGCAGAACAACGTTTGCCGGGTCAGCTAGTACAGTAATAAAATCCATAAAAATCTACATTTTAAAACACGTTTAGAGATTAAAAAAAATATCGTGAAGAACTTTGTTCTTGACCGGGAGTTCCCCGAGCGCACAATTTTATTTTCACCTAATGTGTTTAAAACACAATTGCTAAGTACCTACAATAACCATACCTTTATTTAACTAATCATTAAACAATTTTAAGCAACTGATATGTGTGTTCAATAGTGCCCAAGTATAGCTGCGCAAAACTGGTTTACCGGCATTGATAAGGCTATTGCTTGCACATATTGAATTATCCCCTTCCGTACCCGTTTATTTTTGCATTGAGGTTGTATAACAGGGACCTTTGTTAAAAGACTGGTTTCCTTGAAAGCACAGCTAGGTAAACCATTCATATTTTTGTTAATAGCTTCAGTCCTATTAGAATATCGGTACGAAAATGCGAGTCAAATAAATGTACCTACATATTTATAAGTCAGACTGAATGCGACCACTTTTCTAGACTACGAACTTTGCCACCAAATTCAATTCTAAGGTGCCCAAGCTTTCATTTTTCGTAAGCAACGAAATATATTGCTCACGTTTTATAAAGATAGGTTAGCTCTATTCTAATAGATATGCCTTTCAGCTTCCCTTCCAGAAAGAATTTCTTCAGTACAAAAAATATGGAATCAATTATTTTTCATCTTGTGCTGTATTGTTGATACCAAAAAGGTGACTCATTCATTGCCAACGCTGCACTACTGTTAGTTAGTATGAAGCGATACAGCTGTAAGGGCTAAAGAACATCTCTGTATAACAATAATTTGATTTATATAAATACTAGCTGACCCGGCAAACGTTGTTCTGCCATATAAATAATAAAATGTCAAAAAATTAAAAAAAATTTTTTGGGGGTGGGTCACCCCTAACATTTAGGGGGATGTTGGCCGATTCTCATAGATACCGGATAAGCACAAAAAATCACTAACTCAATTTAGTTATCTGCCTACTGCCTACCCCCTAAGAACGATGGCGTGATTATTTATAGCCTATGACCATTTCTAGGTTATCATCTATCATCATACCAAATTTCATCAAAATCCGTTCAGCCGTTTAGGCGTGAAAGAGGAACAGACAGACAGACAGACAGACAGAGTTACTTTCGCATTTATAATATTAGTATGGATTGTATATATTGACTACTTCTTTCGCTTTATCTATATGTTTGTTGACGATAATAGTTTATTCGTAAATGTAGAAATATTGAAGAATACTACCTTGTCATCGCATTGCATTCGCGCTTCCATAATTCATGAGCACTGGGCGGCTGACTTATTTGGCCAAACGGCTGAACCTTTCAACATCTATTCTATACTTAGTCCTGCTATAAGTCTGCTACAAATGAAAATGAGGTATTTTTATGAAGCAATGTGACCTAAATAAACCTATAAGTATTTATAGTATTCCATAAAGTTATCATAGTTATTAATCAACATTAAAACTGTGTTTACTGATTACAATTTGGTGTTTTTTATGACTTTATCGATGTACCAGAAAAAATAAAACTATCTGCTACTGCCCTTTGATCATCCTTTAATCAGTCTGGTTATGATTCTATGGGTTTTTGCATTTTTATAATTGGATCTAAAACTGATAACAATTGGCAATGCATATGGCAGACCATTGCTCATATAAGTCCAAAACGTTCGTATCTTGTTGGTGCTTGTGTCTTCGAGTCGTATCAGTTGTAGAAAATTCAAGTGAAAATTTTAAGAAGTAAATTGCCGAGAAAAAGTTTAAGTTGAGCTAGTTTTTTAAACATGACCTCAGACTGTCCTTAATATATTGTGGTGTTTCTGTCTTAATAATTACGAAATATCTTTTGATGATAAGCTCTACACCATATCTATTGTTAAAGGATAACCATGCAGGTGCATGTTTATAAATAATTATACGATAATTTTATAAATAATTGTAACCGATTTGAGTTTAGAAGATAAGGCAACTCAGAAAAGACCCAATATTGCCAATTTAGAAAACTACCAGGCTATCATTGGAAATGGGAACAGATCTCGAAGGGTCCTAAGGTCATGCAGTGCCATCGGGGATCGGCCGGCCACTCGTGAAAGCGCGCTGCCCGTTTTGGCAGTCATGTTATTATTGTGACAATAGGCAAGTATCGCGTGGGCTCTTTGATCTGGGTGCGGTCAGAGGTCGCACGAGTTAAATACGCTTTCACGGGAATCGATACGTCTGAGAATCGTTCACAGAAATTGCGCAAAGCGATCGGACGCTCGCGAGTTATTATCAACACTACGAGACATGTTTTTGATAATTCAAATTTTTTTAAATTTAAAAGCTCCGTTATTAAGGGTATCAGCCAAAACGCAGCTTTTTCTCCGTGCAGGAGCAGAGTAAGAATGCTAACCCCTGCTGCCGGGTTTAGCCTGTCTGGATGGCAACCATCCAGTCAGCTCTACAAGTATGCCGCCATAATTAACCTTGTATTGTGTTCCTATATTAGTGATCTAGGTTCCTGTATCCCTATGGAACAGCAGCGTGTATGCACCTAGCGTCGCAAACATATATAGGCGACAGTAACTTCTCATTGTTAAGTGGGCCGTCAGCCTGTTTGCTGTTCCTCTGTTCCTCAGTAATAAAATAAAGACTGCTGGTGCTAAAATCAATGCATAGCAAAAGTTTACTATATCATCATTAGCATAGCCTTATCCTAATGTCTTTTTCTTCCATTTTACTTTATCCTGGCATTCTCCATCTGTTCCTTGACAAACCATCATATCATGTATCACACATTCTTTCCATCTACTTTTAGGTTCAACATTCTTCCACTAATGTGTTCGGCGTCACTTTTCATTACCATGCCACTCATGCCAGTCTCCTTCCTCCCAATTTTTCATTTATTGGTGCTACTCATAGTTTGCTATATCTTGTCTGAATTTTCTTTTCTCTTTACAGGTATAACGTATTTGAGCGGTGAAAACTTCCTGGATGTGTTGGACAATGGTGTCGAGTTGTGTCAACTTGCAGCCGTCATTCACGACCGTGCAAGGGAGGCGCTCGACCAAGGTCTTATCGTTGGGGTAGGTTCTAATACTGACAACAATTATTATTTATGAATATTTCTAGTTAAATATGTTCTAAAATTGGCAGCATTTACTGATTACAAATCATTTAATAAAGCCGGTGCCACAAATCAGAGGGCGATGCTGGCAACGGGCGGCACGACGCAGTTTCTTCTCCCGTGACAACACTGAGAATTTCATCACCTTCTGCCGAGAGCTGGGCGTCCATGAAAATCTACTGTTTGAGAGTGATGACCTTGGTAAGATATGGGAGCTTACTTTCTGAATATAGGCTTACGTGTGCGTAATAAAAGTCTGGGTTAAAATATTTAATTAATTAATGATGGTAACACTTCTATGTAACTTAAAATTTTGAAAGACTATATAAACTTCACCTTTTTTGTTTAAGTTCTGTCTTTGCTTAGAAAAATAATGAAATATATCTTCTAGTGTAATTAAACAAAACGGTGATAGCATGAATCTTTCTTATTATTGCAGTTCTACATAATCAACCGCGTCAAGTGATCCTCTGCCTTTTGGAGGTGGCCCGCCTGGCTACTAAATTCAACCTAGAACCTCCTGGACTGGTGCAGCTGGAAAAGGAGATTGCATTAGAAGAGCGCGACTCTGGCCTGGACTCGGCCATGTCCAGCACAGCTTGGCAGTTCAGAGACATCACGCCAGTTCCAGAAGACGATAAGTGAGTCATGATAGACACTTCCATTTTATATCGTGTCGTGTTCATTCTATGCTTTATATCTTTTTTATTATTGTTGAAGTGAAACTTTTTTAGCACTGCTGTGATTTTAAAATTCGATGAAACCAAAAAGCCACAAATATATTCATAAATAGGATTTAGCCAGCGAAGGAATGAAATAAAGTACCGGTATCGTGTTTCATATAATATTAATTTTCTCTTTGTTCGGGCTTCGTTGTTTTATACACTAATATATATAAAATTTTATATTTTGCATTAAAATATAAAATAATTTTTGAGCTATACCTTATCCGTTTTACCAAAAAATAAAATGTAAAGAAATCGTAAAAAGGGTTTTTTGGATATCGATTTTACAATAATCAACGTGATATAAAAATTATCATAGCAACTTTTAATTATTTATTAGAAATACATATCTCCTATATTATTATTTTTTTTATATTAATATTCCTTACTTTTAGAAAAAAAAACATAAAACAATTTTATTTTTACAATTATGAATGATAAATATATGTATGCGTATATAATTTACATATTTACAACATTAATTGTAATAACTAACTTACATTATAAAGAAACTAAAAAGACAATGTTTCCAAATCTCTTACTGGTTTTATATGCTGGTAATTATAAGTGTCGATTGGAAGGAGTGTTTTATTATTACGGTCGGATTACACCCGCCACGTTTTTATTAACTAATATTTTCAAGTAATAACCTCATAAAACATATTTGAATGTGCAGTCGGTGGACAAAAAAGTTTGAGAAACATTGGTTTGTTTGTTTACATTTTATTTTTTTGGTAAAGTGGATAGAGTATAGGTAAAAATTAAATATAAAAATAATAAACCTTATAATTATTCTAATACTCTATATTTAGCTCATTATCTCGTTGGCTATTCTTTTTTATTATTGTATTCAACTGCCTACGTCTTCATTTCAAATCTACATAATGCGGATAGATACATTATTTAATAAAATATTATTTAAATAGAAATGACGAGGTTAATATATTTTATAAATAATATTGTAGCGAAATCAATATGAATTGTTACAGAAATACGTCGCAGCTGCCCGCTACGAACGGTGACGAGAGTAAGTTCATTTTATTGGATCCAATTTACGACGCAGAAACGACAATGAAAAATAACTAGACTTCTTTAAATTTATATTATACCTACTAGAAGATTATTATGAATATTTATTGTTTACGGATTGACTTTTAAAATAAAAATCGAGCTTTAAAATCAAATTTTAAAATAAACACAAAAACCTAATTCAAATATATCGATAGGTTGTTTTGAATAATAAAATGTTCAAACGTAAAGCGTTTGTGTTGTATTGAGCAAGTACCTGACGTTCAAATGACAGATATACAGATATATGTATATAATATATCGAGTACATAGATTTCCAATTCTGGCGATGACGTGAATGCATACCTAAAGAGAATCCTAGGATTGTGTTAAATTATAACATGATGCGATTCTTTGAATAAAAAGCTATTTCAAAATACTCTTTTAAGCTTTACTGATTCTTCACATATTATTGTAAATTGATCAAGATCTGAGGGTCTGTGTTAGAATGAGGGCGTTTATCTGTAAATGTGTAAACAAAAGTTACAACAATGTATTGAATTGCAGCACTGACGTCCGTGCCTGACAACACTGACGCGGAGAGCACAAAGTCCGAAGGCACCGTGGCCAGCACTGACTCCGACGTACCTCTCAAACCGACTAATGAACTTGATAAGCGGGTGAGTTCACATTATTCTTGAAGTCACACTCTAAATAGCTTTTATCTTCTTTTAGAATAAATTTCATAATAGACCACTCATCTTCTTATCCTGACGTTTTCAGGTGCAGCTTGTGACGCGATTGATGGAACGCGGCTGCAGCTGCAGTTCCGGAAAATGTTCCAAGCTGCTGAAAGTGAAGAAAGTTGGAGAAGGTCGTTACAATATCGCAGGCAGGAATGTTTTCATCAGGGTGAGTTTCCAGCTTAATATATGTATTATACAATCACAAAGTCTTAATAAAATTTTAAAAGCTCCAATAATTTATTTAAAATGTTTGATAGAACTGTAATTCTGAGATTCCGATTGCGAATAGTGGAATATATAATGTTCTTGGAAGAAAACTTGGTAGAACATGAATGCGAATAATAACAAATTATGTTACAAATTGTTTCAGCTCCTGAAAGGTCGTCACATGATGGTCCGTGTAGGAGGCGGCTGGGACACGCTGGAACACTTCTTGTCGCGGCACGAGCCTTGCCAGGTGCGCCTCGTGACGCAGGGCCGCAAGGGCAGTGTACTGCCTGTGCCTATCCCCGATCAAGACGACATCGGCAAATTATCGCCTATCCGCAAGTCCAGTGTCTCCCCCGCTAGTAGCAAGGCATCGCTCAGTAAAGAGCCCTCTCCTGGCACAGCTTCACCCGTAGATAGCAAGGCTTCCAGTGGGAAGGCTTCACCAGAACCGAAGGGCGGTAGGACTCCTGCCTCCAGTATGACCAACAGCGGAAGCACTTCCCCGGTCCCCAACACCCGGCGCACCTCTACCCCCAAACTTCGGAACCAGCGATCAGCTTTGACCCTACCACTCCAGGATTCGGTGGAACACAAACACCCCGCACCAATCGTCAGGAAGCAGTCAGCACCTAGCTTAAGCACCCCGAACACACCCACCGGTAGATCGCCTAGAACACCAGTAGAGTATAGGAAATCTCTCACCTCCGCTAACTTGGTGAACGCCACGAAGAAGACTAGGAGCATGAGCTTGACCGGGCAGAACGGGAAGGTGCTTCCAGCCAAAGGACAGGCTAAGAGCAGAAGTTTGAGTACGGCGTCGACACCTACGGCGCCCGTTGCGAGGAAGACACGCAGCCAGAGTCTCGCCTCTACACCCGTCAAAGAGCCCAAGAAGATCATTAACGGCTACTCAAAGACTAGGAGCATGAGTGTTGCGAACACGGCCGAGTTTGGCAAACCGATCATCAAGAGTATTTCTATAAACGGTGCGATGACGCAAGCGGCCATCGAGGAAAGCATCCGATTGTCGTTGGCTGCCAGCATTGCGGACGAGCACTCCGCCAACAAGCCATTCCTGCACATCAAAGCCAAATACAGAAGTCCTCCTCCCCGGGAGGTGCCGCCGAGATAGATTCACCACTCATTCCATTAGTTTTATGTTCTGACTTCATATCATACAAGTTCTTCATTACAGAATATACTTCTAACTTTGATGTGACGCAATCGGCTGGGCCGACTTAAAAAGTTAAAAATAACATTGTTCTTACCACCCATATTGCATGCCCATTGTCATTTTCTATTATTATTTGTTACATTTCCATTCTTTTTAATTATTTTATCGAATTTTGTAGAATGTCTCAATAGTTTTAATATACATATTGTCAAATGCGTAGTTCGCCATTTTTTTATTTATCGCAGAAAGGTGGCATTTGAATCCTTCTTTAAATCTTTCTAATTGTTGTGTTGTAACGATCGGTTAGCATTCACTTTGATCATATTTCATATCTTAAACATCTTTTTTTCCTCTATTTCTTATATTTGAATTATATAACACAATATATGGACTATATTAGGTATATTCTGGGAATAGAATGCCTTGTATGCGATCTAACTTGAAATAACTTGACAGTCAAGTGACTCGTTAGCGCTAATTAGATCTCTTTATGTAATAATCTCGTTTTATCATCAATTTAACGTATGATAGCAATTGATTCATCCACTCTGACGCAGCGCGCGGAGACTAGTCATAATGAATATTATTATCATTTTAATTAATTTATAAGCTATATTAAAGACATCCCAATCGATTTTTCAATAATTCCTACATCGTTATTCCTAATTTAGAAACGTTGCACTAAAAATATTTGTGGCCTAAAACACACTAAGTTTATTTAAGATTGAGAGATTTTAGGTTCGAATCTAAACTTGAACTGACGTGAACCCTCTCTAAACACAAAATATAGGTACCTATTTAGAGATGTAAACAACATCGCTACTTAGTCGGTTGGTATTTCTTTAATAAATCAATTCAAATATAATTTTGCAATTAGAATACAATGATTAATATTATTTTATTTGAATTCGTATTATTTTAATCGGGTTTGACTGTAAGATAATAAATAGGACTTGTAAGTTTTTTTTAAATTAAATGAAACTATTAGCCGGTTGCACAGAAGAATTTTGCAACTGGCTGTATAATTAGTTAGTAAGCAATGGTGGCCTCAGATGACATCGGTACAAATCCTTGTGGTGTTTTTAAGGCCCTAGCTAAAGCGAATCATTTATAAATTTTCTCGAAAAATCTTTGATCTTAAGATTAAGTTGGTATATATATATTCGTGTTCTACCAAGCCATACTCGTAGATGTTCAGAGAGGACTCAATAAAGAGAACATTGACATTTACGACAGTTTCACATGGTACAGAAAACTGCAATATAATCTAACAACTAGTTTGGATAACCGTAGCTGGTGTTGAATAGTTACTTTTTATATGAAATAAGCAAACGTCGCTGTTAGCTACGGCCTTGTCCTTAACAATAGCTATATTTTGATAAGAGATTATAAAACGATATTTTTGCACGGACATTAGATAGAAGCACCACTGTTACAAATTAGCTGCGTACGTGTGTATTATAGTATCACTAAGTCACTTTATGCGATACGTCGTTGTAAATTTATTTCTTAATTTTAACTAATTATTTCTAATATACTTAGTCGCTCTTTGCGTGTTGCCTACTTGAAAAAATCAATTTGAAATTTATTAATGACTAAGATGTTATGTATTTAGAAATTGTAAATTATGTAACGTGTAATTGTGATTTGTATTACGCACAATTCCGTCAGCTATTTCTATGTTTTATCTGTTTGATAAGGGTTTGGAATCTGTCCCTCGACTTGATTACGTGTATTGTTACTTTTGTAAATCCGTTGCATGTACATTTCAGGTACATATTACAAAATATATTGTATTGGAAGATGTATCTTATTTAAATTCGTATTGATTATTATTTATAATACTATATTTATTTTATTATAATTTTTAATACTATATATTACAGGTGCCTAGTTTTAGCCGTTGCCACAAACGACTCACAAGAGCTTAGTATTTATAGATGCATGTTACTATTATTATGGTGATATTATAACTGCCAATTTACCAACCAGCAATATTGTGCCAACGTTTTATTATGTATGGTTGATAATAAACTTTTTAATATTCAGCATTATTGTAGTTTCATTCGGCACGCTTCGCTAAGTTTCACTTAACCAGTTTCTCGAATAATCTACGACATTTTCAATCCATCGGTTTCATTCATTACTTGTGTGTTCTCATATTTTGCTTTAATCTGAAAAACAGTTTAAATCGTTCAGATTTTTTTATTGCTGTAGGACAGCAGACAGGCGCACTTAGAATTTAGGACTTACTGTCGCCTATGTGTGTTTGCAACGCTAGTAGCATCGCGAACATGGTGCTGTCCCATAAGGGTACACAGCAACTCGGGTCATTAATGCTCTGGCAGAACATAGCACAGTAACTATGGCGGCATCCAGACGGGCTTCGGGCTCTACCACGTAGCTATAGAGTGGGTTGTTTTATTGCCTTTTACGAGGCCGACCCCGGACGCAGAGGTCGGTATTCTTTCTCCGCCCTTGCACGGATAAAGTTTCATAGATTTACATTAAAATAATGAACTATGTGGATGTTCCAGTGCCGTAAGATGTCTCAGCGGGGTTCAGTCCCACGAGTGCCCGTTTTGACTTCGGTGACGCCGCACAAGAGGCGTTACACCTACTACAACAAAATGTACAAACCCATGTGCTACCAGCTGCCAAAACCGCTCAAGATCTCCCTAGTTTAGTTCAACCTACCTGTCATGTCATTCATATTAATTTCAATCCATTTTGCGTATTAGGAAATAAGAAGAGAATAATAGCAAAAAAAAAAAAGTTTTTAGATTCCAACAATTCTAAAATCCAATTTTTATAAAAATAAATTATTTATAGTTATTACTCTAAAATTAAAACTGGTTTGGGTAAAAAAATAAAATAAATATGTAATAATTCTAATTTATTAAATACATATACCACAATAGGTATATAATATAATAGTACAAACCATTTAGGAATGAAAATTATAAATGCAAAAGGTTACTCTTAAATATTCGATTTTAAACGTAAATAGAGATTTCAATGTCACAACGATCATAGTATTTCTTATGGAGTCTTTCCCATCACTGAAAAAGGAGTAACATTAATTAAACAAACTAGTTATTGGCATTTCATTTACAGTATAAAATGCGTTAAACCCCATAAGGAAAATAAAATCCACCTACTTAGTTTTTAATGCTTACTTATGATATTTTTTAGAGCACTTAACAATTGGAGGTGTCCACAAGGTGTTTGGAATTGTAGTTTTTTTTGCTGTAGAGCAGCAAACAGGCTGACGGCCCACTTAAAGGGTGGTTGCCACCCAGATGGGCTTCGGTTCCGACCCCGGCCGCAGGGGATTCTTACTCCATCCCTGCACGGAGAAGTTTTTTCTAATATTAGCTTTTAGTTTTTTTTAATTACCGAATTTCATAAACTTACGACATCCTAACTAATATTATAAATACAAAAGTGAGTTTGTTTCGCTTTCATGTCTAAACCGCTGAACTAATTTTGATGAATTTCGGTATAATCTCATTGATTGGACCCATTTTAAATGAAATATGTTTATGTAATCACTATTTTTGTTTCATGGATATACAATAAAGCCAGGCTAGTTCACCAGAAAGCAATATATAATTGTTTTTGGCGTCGGTATATTACGGCCCTTATATTATTCGTGTACACCTCGGTGGCTACTCCAGTTACTTAAGTGCTCTATGATTACTAGTCACTACTATGCTTTTATAATATATGCATTTGAATAGATGCGACCATAATAAACTATCATAAACACAACTGGCTACTTTATTGATTCCTCCATATAAAAAGCTAAATACCATGCATTTATTTCATTTATAATTTAAAACGCGCTTGTTCCTACGATATGAATAAACTATCAACACGACAAACTAGCAATATTCGTTTGGAAATTTATACTTCTAGTATAATATATAAAAAAAATGTATTTTTAATATATATTTCATCAAATAGTTGGTAGAAATACATAATTCAACTTAACTGTTACGTATCATAATACAAAATTTGGTTTTTAATCTTAAACATAAAATAAACTTAGACCTAATACTATAAATCTCATTTTGTGTGTTTTTAATGCTTAAAAAATATTTTTTAATTATGTCTTACGAATTTATTTTCATTGTAAAGTTTTAATAATACCTTCAAATGCTGAAAAAATAGTTTTAAAGATAAATAAAATTAATACAAAGAAATTAACAGTACTTAGAAATAGTAGTAAATATATAAATGTACATATTATAAATATTTTGTATGACAGCAAAATTTTAGATACAGGGAGATATTTATAAACTTAGACAAAATAAAATTACACTAGACATTGTGAAAGACTGATTCGTAAAACGAAGATGTATGTATTAGAATATTATGAAAATGATTTTTTTACTGCCGGAATACAACACGAGGTTATTGACTTATAGACACGGAGTAGTAGTTAGACGGGTTCTGAACTCTACTAGGTTTAAGTTGTCGCTTTTTATGACAGGCCCTGAATCCGCCCCTGCGCGATCAACATAGTCATTAATTTAAATATAGTTTCTTTCATGGATTTCTATGGATTCACTACCAGGGGTGAATGGAAACTAAAGCAAAAATTGGGGGATGCACCCTTGATTTAATACCAATGACAGTACTCCAAGGGTGCAAGAACACAGTGAAATGGTGCGTTGTGTTCTGCTAACTCAAACATTTGGAAAAAATGTCAAAAATACTGATCTCCGAAATCAAGGAACCAATTTCAACATTCGTTAGTACAAATGACTATAGTATAGCCCGTCAAATAGGTAAATTTCTACCCGACAACAAGAAACCATCGTCGCATACGGATGTTTGCAACACTTTTTTATAAACAAGCTTATAGTCAAATATTTCGTTTGAAGCTGACGGAATATTCGCATACGGTGTTTGAATTTTTTTAACACCCACACACAACATGCTTAGCAGTCTTCTATTGCATTCCGTATCGGATGCGACCGGGATTTACGGCAGGGTGTTTTGTTACTTCTTCTTGCTCTTGCCGAGGGTGAGCGTGTGGTGCGACTGCGTGGTCTGCTGCTTGCGCCTGTTGAACTCTATGGTGTCGTCCTCAATCTTCTTGCGAAGTTCTTCCAACCTCTTCTTCTCGTCTGTGTGATCTTTCTTTAGTTTATCGAATTTTGCGTGCAACTGAAACACAAATTATAATAAATTGTTATACTTTTTTAGTACTTAATATGACACAACGTGTTTAAACTATTTAAGCTTGAAGCCGTTTTGTTTCTATGCGTTTATGGCACTAATAGTATTGTATGGCATCAGAAACTTAAGAAGAAAATAGATATAATGAAATTATGAATTACAGGTGGTGGAGTTTCCACCGCAAACATCGAATTTATCCTAACCGGGATAACCAAAACCCTTGAATTCAAGTGTCACATCACATGTACACAAAAATACACTCGTATATTTGATAAAATTTTCTTTCAGTATAATAAGCGAAGTTAACTGCTATAGCTATTATAAGTAAATATACGAGACTACAAAATCATTAATAAATCGGTTAGGATAATGGAATGAGGATATCCAAAATTCATTTACTTATTTTTTTTTGTAAAAGTAACCGGCTATTCACCCTTCTGGCTAAAAAGGGCCACAATCGCCTGGTTTGCTTTTCCTGAAGCGTTGTCAATGTCGTAAGAAGGAGCAACAAAATACAATGTTTAATAGTGCCAAGCATAATGCTATGATTCCAAAACTAAACTTAATTTAATATAAAGAAAAATCTATTTAAATTTAGTAAACCCTAAACCGACACTCAGAATAACAAACCTCATGAATTCCTATCATAAATAACCGTGTGGAAAAACTGCACTGTAATCTCAGTATCTCTCTTTCAATCTCCATTTTTCTCACTTTATTTAATGTTTGACAACAGAATGAGTTTTTTTTATTCTGTCTCTATACATAATGTATGTGTCCTGTTCACCTCTTTCTCTGCCTCCTTGAGCTCGGCCTCCTTCTCCTTGACGCGCTGCACGAACATCTGCCGCATCTCGTCCTCCTTCTGCTGCAGCTCCGCCAGGTGCGCGCTGCGCTTCTGCTCGAACGTTTGCTGGAATGACACCTGCAACATACAACGTATAAGTTATTATACTGTGAGCTGGACAACGGTCCAGCTCACTTAGAAATATTTGTTTACACACACACTGCACAATATTTGGTTATACTTTCTGAATTTTCTGATTGTTCAATCAGTATTGAAAACCTCAGTGGTGTGTAAGCTGCATAAATTTTGTATAAACACTGTGTTCACTTTGAAAATAAATCAATATGAGTGCGCGTAAAAATATGTCTGAGTTTGAAATAGAAAAACAATTGGAAAATCTTCGAGATCTACCTTATTCAGAGTCCGAATCGGGTGGAGAAAATAGTGTCAGTGCAGTTGGGTTTGTTGATGCAGATACCGATTATGTACCGGCGACCAACACATTGTTGTTGGTCAGTTCAGATTCAAGTGAAGAGATTCAAATAGAAACACCGTCTACATCTAGTGTTGCACTTAGTCGTCGTTGTATCAGATCGAGAATCGGCCATAGAGGAGGTCGAGGTATACGAGGTCGCTCTTTTTCTTCACGGCAATTGGTACGTCCTGCTTATAGGTGATACCTTGTTTACAAGTGATGGCACTGAATGGAAGTGTGTAGCAGATACACAAAGTACCATCCAGACAGGTCGGCGTAGTGCTCAAAAATGTTTTTCGAGACGTCCCGGGCCCAACCCCTAACGCGAAGCGATTTGTTCAAGAAGGTAGTGCTTACTGCTTGGCGCCTTTTCATTGACGAAGCAACTCTTCGGCACTTATGTGTTACGTCTTTATAGACGTGTACAGAAACATTAGCTCGTCAACGAAATAATGATGAAACTTGGTGTCTAAATTTAGATTAGCTTGATGCGTTTATTGAATTACTGTACGCCCGTGGCGCTTACAATTCTAGCCAACTAGATTCTGATCTGATGTGGTCTAAACTTTGGGGGCCACCTGTGTTCTGCAAAATACTGAGCAAGAACAGATTCAAATAAGATTCAAATGCACTAAATGTATCTCAGATTAAATAAAATAAACAAGTCAGAATAATTGTTAATAATAGTACCTAAATATTTTTCTTTAAATGTGCGTCAAAATGACGACGTTGGTCTTTTTAGGTAGGGTGCGAATGTCGGTCTCGCTAGTGTTAATGAACTATCGTTTCTTGGAGTTATTGACACCAAGGCCAACAGAAGAGGGCATGTCCTACATCTAATGCAGAATGAATACTTAGAAGACAAATTATCACAGAGAGACACAGCGTAGATTGTTATTGACAAACACATGCAAAGCAACGTACGGGCTTGTTGTCGGCGTCCACGTCGGTGAAGCCCATCTGCTGCAGGCGCCTCCGGCGGTACAGCTCATAGTGGCGCGCGTGCGTCTTCTCGCGCATGTCCTCCATGTTGGTGCGGATCAGCATCTCGCGCAACTTCACGAAGTCGCAGTGGGACTCGTTCTCGACTGACACAATACACATTTAAACGGTGACAATATTAACACTAGGTGTAACTTTGTTGCAGAATAACATACTGTGTATAAAGAAAGCGGTAATGACATCAATTACTATGACAAGACTAGGACTTCTGCCAAATGAGCCCAGAGATATGTACTGTTCAAACTGCGACTTATTCTATCCTAAAGCTGCTGTTTTTCTCATAACCAGGATTCTTCAATTAGTTTTTGGTAGATATTGCTTAGATTGTTAGTTTAATGAATAATCTGTGTAATTTTATGTCAATATTTTACATTTATACATAAAGCAATGTTTTTACAATGATCATAATAGACATTATGACGATCTCGATGATGTGAAAGTTAACGCCTGCGGAAGTCAAAGGTTCGATTCCATTCCACACCTGGGTGTTTGTAACATAGGACAGCAGACAAGCTGGCGGCCCGCGTAGAATTTAGCAGTTACCGTCGCCTATGGGTTTTGCAACGCCAGAGACATCGCGAACACACTGCTGTCCCGTAAGGGTACAGGAACTTGGGTCACTAATGCTGGAACAGAACACAGTTATTATGGCGGCATACTTAAGACCAAAGGTGGTCGCCATCCAGACTGGCTTGGGGCCCTACCACGTAGCTAGAGGGTGGGTTGTTTTGTCGCCTTTTACGACAAGACGACCCCGGCCGCAGAGGTTTGTATTCATTCTCCGCCCCTGCATGGATAAAATTACCTATAACACAAGTGCAATGCTGCTTACTTTGAAACTGAATGGCATTTTGTGACTTCTCCCAGTATATTTTTGTATTGAATTATTTTTAGATGAACTATTGGCCTCAAAAGCATTGGTAGACACTATTAACAATTAATTTCACAGCCTATAAAAACGTACCTTGAACAGTCCCCCACGGATACTGCCTGGCTCGGACAGTCTTATTCCCGATTTTGACAAAATCGGTACTGCCCACCACCGCAAACGGGATGTGCGAGTTCATGCTCGTGTTCACCTCGGACACAGACTCATCGTCAACTGGAAACTGGTAGATCTCTACTCCATTCGATTGGAGCTCCAGCATTATTTTGGACTGGAAGAAAATAATTACGTAATTATAATATGTCTCAAAGCTATTGCTGAGCTTTTCTGATAATTATTTTTATTACAAATTCTATACTATTTTGCACATTATTTTGGCAAGACTAAGAGATTACGTCTTAAATTAGTGAGGACTTAAATATATTTTATCAGTGCTGGGGCGGAGAAAGAATACTGACCTTTGCAGCCGGGGTCAGCCTGTCGTGAAAGACGACAAAACAACCCACCCTAGCCACGTGGTAGGACCCCAAGCCCGTCTGGATGGCGATCACCTTTGGTTTTAAGTATGCCGCCATAATAACCTTGTATTGTGTTCTGCCATGAGTAATCCAAGTTCCTGCACCCAAATGGGACAGCAGCGAGTTCGCGATACCACTGGCATTGCAAAAACCCATAAGCGACGGTAACTGCTAAATTCTAAGTGGGCCGTCAGTCTGTCTGCTGTCCTACAGCAATAAAAGAAATACTTTGATAAGCTTAGAAAAAAATAAATAAAAGGCCTAAAATATTATGCATACGACTTCGAATTATTATGTTATGAATAGTAAAAATATATATAACTCACAATATATTCTGCATCAATGAATAGTGATAAAAATGTACACATTTTTAAATACACACCAAGAGTTGTAACCAGCTCCTCTCATGCTCCCCAGGAGGTGGGAAGGTTAAGAGTGGAGTCATTATTATTAAATAGCACAAACCTTAAATTTCTGCAACTCTGTCTTGGAAATGGTGTCAGCTTTAGCAATGATAGGTATGATGTTGACCTTGGTGTCCAGCTTCTTCATGCACACTAGGTCGATGGACTTCAGACCGTGGCCTGGAATTTACAATAGCACTTTCTAATCACATCTAGTTAACTGTATAATGTCATCGCTATATTGGATTGTGTTAATTAGACCAACTGTTTAGAAAGTAATTCAGTATCATCAAATGGCAACCATTATGGAGTGTCAAACTGTTTTAGAAGAAGTCAAGCTAAATACACAAACCGTGACTCCATTAGTGAGGCGTCAGACTATCTTAGAAAAATATCAAGAAATACAGATTTAAGACAGTGGCACAATCATGCTGCAGTGAGTCGAGTCTGCCACTCGAACCGAGGTTAATAGTAGATAAGAAGTGTTCTACATGTAGACATTTTCACCCACAAGTCAGACAGACTGATTGCAGAGCGACATTATTTAGGCAATAATAATATAATAAATTTTGTACTGTCTGTAGAAAGGATATCAAGTAAATTCTGCTTTTAAGATAAAGCAGCATTTCCTCTGGAACAAATCTTTCGGTATTTGACTAGTACATATTCTCTAGTTAAATAAAGTATTAAAACGTAAAATCTCCAATATGCCAGATTAAAACATAATTTATTTTGTAACTGTCATATAAATTCAGTCCATTTGTCTTGGCAAACATTAACTGCAAATAAACAGTGCAGCAAGCAACAACGCTTGAACATTTGATACATAAACAATATTAACTGAACAATTAAGCAAGAGTGAGCAAATGATGTGTCAATGCACTTGTACACAATTTATTTAGGGACAATCACATTTGTGGAATACCACTTGTTATCAACTCGATGTTTGTTTTGACAGATGGATTCTATGTCATCAGATGTTTACCTAAAGTAGGTATGCTATTTAATTTCTTTGTAGGTTTGGAATGTCGAGTTTGTGTGCATATTTTGCTATTAATTTAACTATATACGACTAGCTTACCCTGCAAACGTTGTTCTGCCATATAAATTTTAAAAAAGTAGCCTATGTCCACTCTATCTCTGATGTGATGATGTGAAAACGTAACAGACATAGTTATTTATAATATTAGTATGGATTATAAGATCGAATAATTAGTAATAACAATAATAAATAAATTTCTTTTAAATAGAAACTAATGTCACATAAAATACGTTTGAAGTTGGTATTATATGACATTTCAAATTCAATGCACAGTAATAACATGCCCTTGTGACATTACTCTTGCCACTAAAACCTAAGACCATTTGCCTTAGACGTACCTAAGTACTACTAATAGTACTTATTGTACATTAAAGACAGTTTGAACCTTTTCAATTTATTGCCCATAAACATGTTGAAACACCATGGTCCTAGAAAAATATACACTTAATTAAAATAGAAAATATTATCTTTACATGGTCAAAACGCAAGGGACTCGACCACAAAAATTCGAGGACACCAGCGTATGCGTGTCGAATACAATGAATTCCTTTGCATATCAATGAATCAATGTCAAGGACAAGAGGATACAAACCAATGGGCACGGCTAGTGGGTCACGATGAGTGTTCGAATGTAGGTCTTTCGTCAAATGGAGTGAAAGTTGTGTTTTGGTGACAAAGGTATGATAGGAGTAGGACATCATGATAGAAATTTAAAAATTGTTATGCTATTAATTATGGTGTCATTTATGCCCTTATATCGATTGGCCTTTGAAATTGGTCTACGAGAAGAATACGGTCATCTGACGACGGTAATAGAAGCGCCTGGAGCAGTGCTCGGAAACCTTGTCAGCTAAATAAGCCAAACTTAGATAATACACAATTGAAACTTATTCAAAGAGCCATTTTTGTTACAATAGGACACATTATTGCGAAAATAATTGGGTAATATTCCGTGCCTGAAATAAACATTTCGCAGAAGAGCCCTAGCCGCGGAGACAAAGCACCCTATGAGTGTTGCCGAACATTGGTCTAGGGGGACGCATATGGAATACTTATTTTACTACCCCGTAAAAATCAAATAGCTACATATATTTTCTTATGTTTTGCTCTTGAGCAATCCTTAAAAGCATAAGCTATATAAATACATACATACATACATTTAATCACACCTCTTTCCCATAGGGGTAGGTAGAGACCACTTCTTTCCACTTGCTACGATCCTTAAATACTTGTTTCGCTTCGTCCACTTTCATTATTCCCTTCATACATGCCCTTCGGTTTAGGGTACTCTTGACCTGGCCTTTTTTCAAAGCGTCCCTGATCTGGTCTCGAAACTTCCGCCTAGGTCTGTCTACCCCTTCCAACACTTCCATTCACACTCGCCTTATACACTTTTTTCGTCAATCGTTCTTCATTCATTCTCTCGACATGGCCAAACCATCTCAGCATACCTTTCTCAATTTTTGTCACTACATCTTTTTTCAGACCACAACATTTCCTTAACTCACTATTTCTTATAAATAATTTATCTTGCTAAATTTGCGTTAATCATGGACATGTTAATTCTGTTCTAAGAAAAGAATAAAAATAAAGACAGATTACAGCCCTATGGAAAATGAAATATTCATATGATGCAAATAGTTTACTATGTGCTGGGTGCGTGTGACTGACTGGTCACTGTATTTTTGGAAAAAGCTCTATAATATAGGTTTTAGAAATGTAGAGACATACCAAACACTTATATTATGATCAAGTAATGGGTACAATATATTTGAAACAATGTATTTCAATGCTTATAAATATTTTCTAATAATATGAATGTAACTTTTTTGATATAAAACATTGTTGAGATGTTGTATAAAATATTTCAAACAATATGAGTAGATAAATATTATTGATTGCATAAGTATCATATGTTTATTGTTTTATTATCTATTTAATTAAGTTAAAATCTTAAATAATGATAAAATAGTACATAACTCCTATGTACATGGAAGGTTTTACATAAAGAATTGGCTTGCTTAATATTTTACATCAAACAACATCTAGACCAAAAGGTGTTGTTTGTATTTGATATAAATATATACCACATTATAAGATATGACATATTTCTTTCTTCTTATTATTCAATTTAAGACAGAAACAGATTTTATTAGTATAGGTTTTAAAATAAGGGAATTCAAAGTGTCCAAAAATTATTCATTCAAGCTATTCATCGCATTTGCCCGCTCATTCAACCTTTCACTTCAAAGTCACTCATTAGTGTTGTTACAGTACAAATTTTCTACTTTTCAGTTTGTGTGGGTGACAGTTATTTTGAGAAGGCATGAGAAAATTTATGGAATAAGACTAAATAAGGTTTTTAAATAAATGGTTTCAACTGAAATTTCCAGCCATAAGAGGACAAAAGGAACAGCTGCTTTATTGTTTCTGTCTGTTAGCAAACAATAGATTTACTTTAGAAATAGTTCTATTAGAATAAATATATTGTATGCATAAAATTAAGTACACTTTTATTGTAAAACAAAGAATAAAATGACCCCAAAATGATAATTAAGATCAATAGTAAAATACAACACTGAAACTTACCAGTAGGACAGATGAAATACAGGCAAACGTGCAGCCTGCTGTCATGATAAGTGGGCAGAGAGCGCTTGATCTTCAACTCCTCTTGGAGATACGCCTCAAACTGGGCATCTATGTAATCCACTACTGCCTTGAAACTGTCCTCCTTGTTCACTTGGTCACCATAACCGACTGTGTCGCAGATTGTAAGCTGCATAGTAGTGAAAAGTTGACTTATGGTAAATTATCATTACTGAGTAAATTTGAGTTAATTGCAGTATAATAAGTTAGTTTGAAGTTTGTTGTTTAAGTTTGATCAATAATATTTGTAAGAGGCATCTCCCTATTAGAAAAAGTGTCCAAAAACAGAGATTAGCTCTCCATTTTGATAAAACGACTGTGAAAGAAACCTTTTTCTCTCTTAATTTTTTGTATCTCACTTTTTTATTATCCTGACAATATAGCTCTTAACATATCATTCATTAAAAAAATAAGGAAAATTATTACAACTATATTATTAGCTTATGATTCTCAATGTTAAGGATAAAGCAACTAATACAAACTGATTTTCACTTATTTGTGTGTGTGTGTGTGTGTGTATTTTCAAGTTGATATACCAAGTAAAAATGTGTTGACATTTAGTTTATTGTGTGTATCACTTTCCTAAAAAATGCCAAATCATTTTAAAGAAGCTGAAATAAAAAAAATGTAAAGTGAAGGATTGTATGATAATTACTAATTAAATGAAAAAGTATAGTTGATAAATTACACTAACATATAAAAATAAATGAATTTCCTGGTACAATCTGCATGGATAAGTTTAAGGATGTTGCCACTATACTTCCATATATATTATAATAAAATAAAAATAGTATTATTGTCAAAATATCCTGGGGCAATTTGTGCCCTCATCTTTCTTACCGTTTTTGGACTAATTGTACTGATCAAATATTTTTGAGAACACCCCAGGCTTTTTTCATAACAAAAATAATATTTTTCATTCATTATTTTATTCCTATATTAAGTATAATTTTTAAATTTTTAGTTTGATTTATCATTAAAGCATTTATAGTCACCCTTTTTCTTATCTTGGTGACCCTAATCAGGACAATGAAATAATATTATCCAATAGAAACATATATCTAAATGAAACTCTTCTAAAATTGAGCATATATTAAATAAATATAATGTGACCACAGCACTACCTAGTTCAGCAGTAGCAGAACACTTGTATTACAGGTAATAGACAACAGGTATACATATAACTTACATATTTATCTTTGTTTTTGTAAATAAAAACATATTATAAATAAAACACAGTTGTAGCACAGCAAATAGAGAATATTATTGTTATTGATTATATTGTTTAACTATGTAAGTACACAGCTCATAGTTCATGCATGCATTCACAGTCATACTTTTTAAGCTACCTAAAGACAATGGATATGTATGTATGTATGAAATCCCTTAACAGTCACTCCAATAAACTAAGGCCATGTAAATTGTAAGCAAGCACATAATATAAATGTATCAGAAAGTAAAACCCAACAGATTAATGAGGTTGCTAATAACAGTCCTTGCAAATGACATTTCAACTTAGTGAAGATGCAATTACCAATGGCACATCATAATAATGGAAATGGATAAAAGAAATACCTTCAATCTCACATTGCTCTCTTGCAGTTCATAGGTGTGAGCCTTCAGTTTTACTGTGGGCAGGTTGTGGGGGCTTGGAGATGACTCAAAGTTTGTATTGAACAATGAATCCATCAGAGTCGATTTACCAAGACCAGTCTCACCTGATGAAACAATTTATAATAATTAAGCATCAAAACATAGTCTAGCTTAGTGTGTTTATTTTTATTGCTGTAGGACAGCAGACAGGCTGACAGCCCGCTTAGAATTTAGCAGTTACCATCACCTATGGGTGTTTGCAACACCAATGGCATGGCGAACCGTCTGCTGTTCCATAACGGTACAGGAACTTGGATCACTAATGCCGAAGCACAACACAAGGTTATTATGGTAGCATAATTAAGAAGAAAGGTGGTCGCCATCCAGAAGGGCTTGGGGCCCTATCACATAGCTAGGGTGGGTTGTTTTGTCGCTTTTTACAACAGGCTGACCCCGGCCTCAGAGGTTAGTATTGTTTCTCCGCCCTTGCGTGGATAATGTGTGCCTGTTTTATTTTTTTAATATCTTCAATAAGTCCCTAAACTATGAGTACTGTTAGTATTAATGGAAAGTCACTTGACCTGCTGCGGTAGAAATATTTATATACATAATTTTTCTGTGCATACATATGTATGTGCTGGACTGGATTTTGATGAAATTTTTATGTTGTCAAGTGGATTCGAGAATGGCTTACATTCACAATTCTGTCAGTGGACATGATAGTGATCATTTTTATTTATTTATATGGTATAGCAATGTTTGCCAGGTCAGCTAGTGTACATTAAGTATGAGTAGATTGTGTAGATAAATGCATGCTTGGATGCATCCATAGCACGCAGATTATAAGTTGCATATTTTAATAAGGCCTACTAGCCTTAGCCTACTCCTGGAGTTATTACATCAGTTTACCTATTTAATCAGAGCTCTGCACTGGCAGTTCTTTTTCCTTAGCAGAACTCAAAACACTATAATAATAGATATGGCATTATAGTTTTCACTAAGGACGCGGAGCAGGAAGAATTTCGTACAATGACCTCTTTACCTATTGACAGTGGTCACAAACATTTTTGTAATAAGTGTGATTTACATAAAATGTTTGAAGGAGAAAAAATTTACTAAATTATTAAATAAATTATTTATTTAGATTTTATATTATAACAGTTATAAAAACCGAGTTACAATTACTACGAGGCATGTCTTTTAAGTTTTGTCTTTTAAAGAAAAAAACACAACTAAAACCTTATAGTACTTTTTATTGTTTTTCAAAGTATTCACCACGTAGCTTAATATACTTTTCCATTTGCTCAAACCAGTTATTATAACATTTATTCCACTCTAAAGTGGCAGTGTTCAAAATTGCTTTACAATTTTTCACAATCCCGAGGACGGCGGTCATTGCTCTGTGCGAGCGAGGACTCATTATATTTACGCGGGAGTGACAGAGACAGGTAATAACAGGTTAACGTATGAAATTCTTCCTGCTCGGCGTCCGGACTTTAGCAGTTTTTACTGCTTCTTACATTTAAATCTAGACAGAAAAACCAAACAATAGCCTTCTTTTTTATCTTTAACTATCAAAGGGGTAATGTTTATTATTTCTTAAAAATCATTGTGATCAGCCATGGCCATAAAAAGTGATTGTCACTTAACATAGAACATTTT
Organism: Malacosoma neustria; assembly: GCA_963693495.1. Lineage (NCBI taxonomy): Eukaryota > Metazoa > Arthropoda > Insecta > Lepidoptera > Lasiocampidae > Malacosoma > Malacosoma neustria. The sequence goes on along the minus strand of OY856391.1, from coordinate 15,932,208 downwards.
TCATGTACTAGTTGTGTCTATAGCTTTCTTACTACAAATAAAGATATGTAAATATTGTTTTTTAACTTTATATTTATTTGATATGAAATATTAATCTAAATTTAATTATGTTTTAACATTAATATCACATACACTTTCATTTTATTTCAATGTATAATTGTACCTAAAACTCTAATGAATACGAGTAGGTATTTCACATTCATAGCATTATTAAGCAGATATCACATAACAAGGGTACACATCTCATGACCTACATAATCGTAACTGGGATGAACTCATTTCTTCACATTGTTTAAATGTACTTAGGGCACATCCTGTATGCATTTAGTTATTAATGTGAGTGATTAATGAAATAATGAATCATCACTCACCAATGCAGAGTATGTTGAAAACAAATCCATTTTGGACACTTTTATTCACCAGCTGATCTGGAAGGCTGTCGAAACCGACATGTCCAGACAGCTTTAAAGTACGCATGAGGGTCTCCATCTAAAACAAACACCTCTCTTCAAAACCTAATTACGACAAAAGCACCGCGACTATTGCCTATAGATTGCTTGTTAAAATAACATCCATTTCATTTGATTGTTGTAACGCACGGTATTGTTTGTTTACATTCTTGGTATTGAAGAACGTTCGACAAATCTTTAGACATTAATTATAAACATATTTCCATGATTGATTATGGAAGTTACGCCCAAACTGTAAAATTCTAATAACACATTAAACACTATATAGTTATTAGCGATTAATTGGTAATTAGCTAGCACACTAAAATGAAACAGTTAAACCCAAAGACATTTGAATATCATCAATTATTTATATTAAAAACTCACTTTTGGTGGCTCAACGTCTATCGCCGCCATGTTTACAAGTTGACTGACTGAGAATGATATGATTATGAAGAGAGAGACGTTTTGCGATCTAGTACAAATTACAACGTCAAGGCAATCTCAGGAACTTCTGGTTACAAAGCTAGCAACTTTCTAGGGCTTAAATTCAAAGGAAATTTTGCTAAACTTTGTCTTTTTTTAATTATACATACTGAATAGTAGAATCAAAATTTAATTTTATTAAAGTCATATTCAAATAAATAAATTAGAGGAATTTATGTGATTTCAAAATAAAAGAATACTAAATGATGCACAACCGTTTTTACTCGAAGTTGGCGACTATGTATAATGTTACCAACCAATCGAATTTTTATGTAAAAAGTTAATGCTTTTTTATTACACAGAATTTATACGACCTGAGTATTGCTGTAACTGAATTAATATCGGGTACTACAACAAGAGCCCGAAATTTATGATGGTTTCCTAAACTCTTGATCATATCCTTCCCTCATTATAGATTTGCTTGAATTTCAGCGTGCTGTCAACATCGTAAGTAGTGTTCTTTACTATTTATAATTACGTGCTCTATAACTACATATTTTTTTCTCGAAGTCTTTCTCTTAATAATAATAAACATATGACTGGTTTATTATTATGAATAAAAATATGAATATACTAGAGTGACATTATTGCTGCTAAAATTCACAATTTTAGTAATTTATGAAAGATCAAGTAGCAACACTGACAAAAAAACCAAAATGGCAGAATGCGACTTTTGTGTGTTATCATGTGAGCCGCAAGAATAATGTTTTCATGAATTCTATGGTCGAGAGTGGATTTTAAAATTGTGTATTAGTGAATTGTGACATAAGTAATCATGGCGGACATAAAATCACCGCCGTATAGTGATATCAAAAGACCTGAGGAAGTGGTTAGGATGACTACGAACGATAGTCTGAAATTTGCAGTTCTTATCGGGCTGATTGAAGTCGGACAGGTTACCAACAGGGAGGTTGTGAACACCGTCCTGCATTTGGTAAGTGGCTATGGTTAGGCTCTATCAGTTACAGGCATTTTATTTCCTAAACTCTTATTGGATTCGTCTTGGAAGGTTATTGGATTAGACATCAATGCTTTTAACATATTCAGCATAATAATTAATTAACTCGTCGGTTAAGGTAATGATTGTGTTATTAATTTTGATATGGTTGCGTGTTGAATTTCGTGAGGTGTTTTATTTTCATTGTTATATATCGATCGTTTATTATCGTGAATCGCGAAACTACACAAGCACCGAGCTCGTGCCGCGGCCGGCTGCACTGTTTGTTTTGATACAGCTTCGCCGCCGGCGCACACTTAGCGCCTCGCCGATATATCTCCATCGATTGATTGCAGTGATTTTGCAATGTTTATATTTTACGATCGAACTACTGTGTTAATTGAGGTACGAAAATAATGACGTGGGTTTACCTCGAATTATTGGTTAGGTTCGATTTCTGTAAACATCACTATTTTAAAAATGGATTGACAGTCTGCATTTTTTCAATCTGGCACGCTTATGTAATTAAGGTTTACTTTATTTACCCCAATAATAATAATTTGTAATAATTATTATCTTCTAGTCTAGGCTTAGGACAACTAAATATCATGTCAAATATATCATAAACCCAAATCTAGTTTGAAACATATTCGGAATCTCCTAATACTGAGAGTTGGTAGAAATAGCGCCAATCGTTATTTGAAACTGATATATGGACAGTTGTTTTTATCGCTGTAGGACAGCAGAGAGGCTGACGGCCCACTTAGAATTTAGCAGTTAACGTCGCATATACTCGAGCGTAGTATTCGCCTATGCCGGCAAACGCTACATCCAAACGATGTAGAGACTGCAAAACAAGTTCTTACGCATAGCAGTCCAAGCGCCCCTCTACATGCGTAACGCGGATCTACACCGCGACCTGGAACTCCTTCCTGTGAAGGAGTATATGGCCTCCCTCTCGAGATCCTTCTTCGGCCTCGCTCCCCACCACCCCAACCCACTGGTGGTGGAGACGGTCAATTACACGCCCAACTGCCGAGCTAGTCACGCGCGTCGTCGCCCGCGAAACGTGCTCACGGACGGACCCGACCCCATCACAAGAACGCTGAAGCGAATGTTCTCGCGGACGCAATCCCCCCCAGTCCGGCATGGACCAGCCCGACGCAATAGGTTTAGGGACGCCTTCCGCCCCCCATAACCTGTAGACGCACACAACCACACACTACACAAATACATGTAGAATAGATGTGTGGCGGGGGAGTTTCTTTCGCCGTTTCTTCTCCCCCGAAGCACTCCGAAACGGTAGTAGATTAGTATAGGATCGGCTTCACCGGTGGAGCCGATAGTCCCCAAATAAAGTATCCTTGCCATTCGTGACTGCTCTTCGTTTGTTCCCCATGCAGCGTTCGAGCCGGGAGTGCGCCTCACAGGAGACGCGCCCCGAGCACGCTGCCACGGCTGATCGACCCCGCTCCCACGGGGTCGGAATGCCTTTTCCGCCAGTTGTCGCTGTCGTTTGTCGTCTGAGGCGATACACAAAAAAAAAGTGTGTTTGTAACGCCAGGGGCATCGCGAACACGCTGCTATCCGCGTAGTGTTAGTGGAACCTGGTCACTTATGACCACCATCGAGACGGGTTTGGGGCCTTCTTATCACCTAGCTTGGGTTATTAAATCACCTTTTATGATAGGCTGACCCCGGCCGCAGAGGTCAGTATTCTTTTCCGCCCCTGCACGGGTAAAGTCGTTTTCTTCATCCCAGCGTCAAGTCCCGGTTGCAACCGAAACTTTTGTTTCGGTGCCCGGAGTCCGCTTTCCGACTTTTTCTACTCCACTTCGCACGGTCTTCAGTATCCCCGGTAGTGAGCCCATTGGCACGCATATTCTTTTCACTGACCGGGGCCACACGGCCGGCACGGGTAAAGTCGTAAATGTTGTTTAATCATATCTTTATTACTAAAGTTATATATATATATATATATATATATATATATATATATATATATATATATATATACATATATATATATATATATATATATATATATATATATATATATATATATATATATATATATATATATATATATATATATATATATATATATATATATATATCCATTAAATACCGTTAAACTAGAAAACTATCTCCCAGAACTCTTCATTGGTAAGCCCATTTATTCATTTTAAAAAGCATTTATATATGAAAGTTTTGAGATTATAACATTTTGTATTAAAGTATAATGTTTTCGACGTACGTCCTTGGAAATTAAAATGAACAGATGTGTTGCGTCCTTGCTTGATGGGAGGCGATGCGCGCCAGCGGTTTCATTCACACATACAAGACATCTTTTTTGAATAGGATACTTATGCCTCTAAGGAAAAGCTTCAGATGCCACGTGGATTCATTGTTAGGAAATTTTGTAAAGTTTACAATTGGTATATAAAACACTTATTGTAAGATAGAATACGTTGTAATCATGTTTGCATAAAGTGTTCGCTTGATCTCAAAACTTAGCAGAACCTAAATGCCGGCTTTGTTTAAATTGAAACTGTGTCTGTGAGCAATATCCCCTTTCGTTGTAATAGTAAACTAATGGAATATGTCCCACTTCCGCATCCACCTGATTGTCTTATGTGAGAAATTTGTAGTTGCGTCATTAGTTTTAAGCACCTAAACGGCATATGAGACTATAAACATGACATAATTTCTCATCTAAAGTGGAATTATATGTACTTATATAAACTATTTACATTCAATTTAAAAGGAATCTTTTTTTATACATTTTCTCTCTCCCTCTTTAGTCGGTCCGTCAGAGCTGAGGATCGTGACTCTGTTGCTGCAGTTTTCCAACCGTCTCCCTCCACTTGTTGCGTTCCATGGCCTGATGTAGTGCCGCGCTGGCATGTATTTTTAGGTGTTCGTATACCTAGTTCAGCCACCTTTTTGGACTGCGTCCTCTTGTTCTCTTGCCACCTCCACCTTTCCTGTCACCATCAGTTTCTCCAGGTTACCGGGATTTCTTCGAGCAGTACCTATGTCCGAAGTACTTGAGTATTTGGTGAAGACACTGGAAAGTCGCTGGTACTTTTCTAATTCTTATTTTCTTTCTCTCTTTTATACATTTACTTTCCTAAACTACCCCTGAATCGAAGAAGAAGAAAAAACCAGCACTTCTGATAGATCAGTTTCCGTAAATTTTTTTACTCGTCTAAGTTGATCGTTTTAATATTTTCAAAACTAATTAACGAATAGGATTCAACAAATTATAAACTGCTATTTGACCCATAAAAAACAGAACTTAATTACGTTCACCCCTATTATACCCCATTCAAGATTCACATTCGTGACAAAAAGTAGTTTATGTCTCTCCAGGGTCCAATCTATATCTATACCGAAATTCATCGAAATTGGTTCAGCGCTTTAGGCGGTGAAAACGTAACAGACAGAGTGACTCATATTTAACATAGTAGTATGGATTTAACACTTAATAATACTTTAAGCACTTTACTATTACACGTACGTCTTATCAAAAAAATGAAATCAGTCACCTAATTAGATGATTACCATCGACACTAGGTAAATGTCTTTTATCAGTGTTCATAAATATATTTACCATCAGCGCGTTTATTTGTCTTAACCGCGACCTTGCATTATGCGGCGTGTGCAATGGCTCCACTCCAACCATTATTATGCTGAGTATTGATGTCAGTTAACGTTTTTGCTGTCCTCCTTGCGTCATGCTTCATCGATCCTCGTCATTAGTATTGTTTTTTATATGAACGAAAATAGTAACAAATTTATACCTACATTATTGTACAGTAATATTTGAAAGTTTATTGTTCTGGAACAGCAAACAGGCTGATTGATCAGTGGATGGATATTTAATACACTGTCTTCGGCGTAGTGAAACTACGAGGCATGCCTTTTAAGTTTGGTCGTTTGAAGAAAAAAACACAACTAGAACCTTATAGTACTTTTTATTGTTTTTCAAAGTATTCACCACGTAGCTTAATACACTTTTCCATTCGCTCAAACCAGTTATTATAACATTTATTCCACTCTAAAGTGCGGGAGTTCAAAATGGCGGACTTGAAAGCGTCGACTGCTTCTTCACCAGACTGGAACCTTTAACCACGAAGACTTTTCTTAATTTTAGGAAATGTAAAGAAATTGTTAGGGCTTAGGTCAGGACTGTATGGAGGATGGTCAAGAATTTCTACTTTTTCCTGCTTCAAATACTCAATCGTTTGACGAGCGATGTGTGAGCTTGCGTTGTTGTGGTGCAGGATGATGCGTCGCTTTGAGTTGGATTTTCGAAGTTCGGCGATGACCACTCTGCGTTAACCGCTCTACGATCTTCAAGTGCAATAGTCGCAACATGACCGGTTTTTCCAACGAACGTGGCCACCATCTTCTTTGAAGTACTTCGAGAACGAACAACTTTAGTCGGCTTTGGCTCGTCTTGAAAGACCCAGATTGTAGATTGTTGTTTGGAATCAGGATCGTAGGCATAGATCCAATATTCGTCACCACTGATGATGTCGTAGACGTGATTTGACTCTCCTCGGGTGAACCTTTGCAGAGTTTTCTTAAACCATCTGACGCGGGCCGCCTTGTGATCGTCGGAAAGCAGATGCGGTGTCTAACGGCAAACTAGCTTTCTCACACCAAGCGCTTCATGCAAGATCTTCTGAATGGTTGTCCCTGAGATGCCTAATAGAGCCTCTATCTCTCGATACGTCACGTGACGATCTTCAAGAATTAGTTGTCTCACAGCAATGGTGTTATCTTCAGTGAAGGCGGATTTTGGGCGTCCTTGCGCGAGATTTGTCACTAACACTAGTATGTCCACACTGGAATTCTAAATACCAGCGTTCGACAGTCCGCAGACATGGGGCATCATCACTGAACACAGGTGCTCTTCAAAACACTGAAGCCGTTCAGGCCTCTTCTAAAGTTGTAGAACAGTTCCAAATTCAAAATTGCCGGGAAATATGGAAACGACAGAATCTTCGATCAACAATAGGACAGAATTTAAAAGGCATGCCTAGTAGAACTTGGGTTTGCTATAGGTACAAGGTTATGGCGGCTTTTTCGAGACATTTAAAGGTAGGTAGGGATTAGGGGTTGCCATCCAGACGAGCTTAGAGTCTTATGACTACCTAGTTCAGTTTAAGTGATCTGTAACATTTCGTTGTCTTCAATAGTGCTTTATCTTAATTACCTTATTATTTTTTAATTCCTTATAGTTTAAATGGCGTGAATAATAAGTAAAAACTGCGTGTCAGAACTAAATAGTCTAGAATCTGAAATTAGAGATTCATAATTAAATGTGTGAAATTCATTGAATTTAAATCTCCTCGTGAAGATCCGCTTTTTGTGGCACTTTAACGAAATATTTGCTTCTTTCTGTGAATTCAGGAATAATGAAAAAAGAATGAATGAAACTAGAAACGTCCATAAAAATGTCCCTATATTCCACCTACCTCACAGAAGAATAGATATCTGTGATGTCTTGTAAGACACATGGAATTCAAAATCAACATTTTCACACCAATTTTCTGTGAGGGAGCGATTTCATCAATTAAGTAGAGCTGTAGATATTCCTTGTCAAGACACAGTAATAAATTGTCCGAGAGTTAAAATGTATTTGATAAAAACTTGTTTAAACTGGTGCATTTTTTAGATTAAGGTTAAGTAAAAAAAGATTATTATTGCAATGATAAACAAAATGTGAATAATTATTTTTATGTCACGTTAGAAGGTTTTCATGATACGAGATCAATGACTTGTGTGAACTTTGGAATTGAGAGCCTTTTAACACAGCTGCACAAATTAATTGTGGAAACTATTTTTGTTAGTGTGTGAATTAAATTACAGATTTTTAAATGTCATGTACTAATTCACCTGATATTGCAAAATCTTAATAAATAGACGAAATAATTCAAATTTGAATTACCTGCCTCATAATCGCTAATTAATTTTGGTTTGTGGCCCATCCACATACGATATATCTTCAAACTAATTTTGTCGACTTAAGGGAGTCATAAAATTTCTTCGCGGACGGCAGCGAATTGGCGGTGCTCCTGGCGTCGCAGACATCCATAGGCGACGGTAACTGCTTGTTATTGAGTGGGCCGTCTACTGTTCCACAGCAATTAAAAAAAGTTATGTTTTAATTTACGAATTTTAATCAGTCTTGTACTTCACAAGCAGATCACCACCTTATTTCTTCTGGGTTAAACGGTTGCCTGGAAGAGATCGCATTAAGCGATAAAGCCGCCCATTAGTTGGTGAACAATAAAGTTTGATTCATTCTTTCACCTCAGTTTACGCCGTCTCGATTTGAAATAAACGTAATGAAGAAATTAGAAATATAGTACAGCCGACGGATCTTGGCCAGCTAGCCCCTATACAACTAAGTTGACCTAACACACTGGACACGTGGTCGTGTGAAACAGAGGAAATTTAAAGCATTTTAAAAGGTTTTAGATTCTTGTTTGAATGCTTCGTTGTTTTTATTTCTGTTGTACTAAATATACTCTTTTATCCTTCTATTCAATAGTGCTATTATATATAGGGTTGTTAAAATAACGTGTTAAGTTACGCGGTAAAAAAATAACACATTTCGGTTTCTCTTCGTGTTGTATTCCGGCATTAGTGACGCAGGTGACATTAGCGATAGTGAGAGACAGTAGTGTGTTCGCGGTGCCCCTAGCGTCGCAAACGCCTATAGACGACGGTAATTGCTTACAATAAGTGGGCCGACAACCTATCTGCTGTTCTTCAGCATTGCTGAAGAACTGATTTTTATTGAAAAAATTCGTCTCGTTAATATTTAATTTTTATTTATTTATTAATATTTAATTAAATTTAATAGCTGATGCTGACGTAATATTGTAGGAAGTGTTTTAAATTGTATTTGTATTGCTTCGTTGCATGCCAATACCATAGATTCGAAACGACACTTTCTGTATTATATCCGCGGGTCTACTCGTAACAATAAGTATGATTTATTACATACAACTTGCGTTCTCATTTCTCCCATATTAACTATATTGAAATGTATATGACCTATTTGAAGTGTATGTTTACTAGGTTATACATATAAATGTCTCACTGTTGTCTATGAGTCTTTAGAATGAATTATATTCAAGTTTATTTTAAACATCAAAAGCTCTTATTAATATGTCTTCTTAAAATTTTATAATAACGCCTGTGGTCAGGGTGTCGTCGGCCTATCGTAAAAGGCGACAAAACATAGCTAACCTTGGTCTAATAAGTATGTCACCATAATAACCTTGTTTTGTGTTCCGGCGTTAATGATTCAGGTACCCGTATATAAAAAGCAAGGTGTTCGCGATGCCCCTAGCGTCGCAAATATCTATAGGTGACGGTAACTGCTCACCATTAAGTGAGCCGTTAGCCTGTCTGCTGATCGTCAGCAATAAAAAAAATATCGGCTTTTACAAAGGCATCGGTTGTCCTCTCTTTTAAAAGGAGAAGTCTACCTCAGTCGGTATCTGGTGTTCAGTGCGGTTACTATTGCTCTAAAATAAATATCAGTTAAAATTATACTCATTTACGAGTATCAAATATAACACACGCAATAAATGAGTTTATACAAATATCATATAAATAACAATGTATGTAAAAGAATTGACAAATAGTATACCTCAAAACTACTGTACAATGTCTTATCATTGTAATATTTGTAACATTTTGGGAAAATCGATCAATAAACATGGACAGATGTACAATTCCAGCCAATCGTGAGGGAGGCTTACGTAACCTGAAATCCAGACGTCACCGCGTCCTCGCACATCCCAACCGAAATTTACTGCCGAAATTCCGAGTACGTTCCTGGAGTTCTCACCTGTTTGATTCTCACCTGTATTGATATTAAATATATACACAATTATACATATACTAGCTGACGCTAACCCGGCAAACGTTGTTGTGCCATATAAATTTAAATTGCGTTTTGGATAGGATTTCCGTAAATTCTGTTGTTAGTGAGCGTCTACATCGCAAAATGAGTAATCATGCTAAATTTCAAGTCAATTTAGAGATTTCGTGATGAGTGGTATTTTGCTCTTATAAATTTGTACTAACCGATCACGCCCGCTCCGTTGGGCGAATAACACGCAATATGAAAGAAAATCTATGAATTTTAGCAAATTCGGATCTTTCGTTCGTTAGAGCGCTCGGACCGCTGGAGGTGACGTTACTGACGTTATTCTGACCGCGAGTATCGTGTTACATTTGTTCAAAGAGGCCTTTATCACAAAGCCTAATCACAAATGCATAAGCAAACTCAGTTCTTATACATACATAGTTAGAATATGTAATAGTCTTCTAAGTTTTAAATCGTTAGCATTACGTAATTTTATATGGAAATAAGTGGTTTAGAGATATGCATTTCGTAAGTTTGGCCTCGGGGGCATTGGTTCCATCGTTTATTAGTACCTTTCAACATTGGAGTCATAAGAATCTATAATTTAAATGTCTCATCCCAAGCAAGGTCGCAAGCTATTCTAAACAAAAAAATATTTTTTTATCTTATTCCAACATCAATTCAACATCTAGTACACGATACTTATTTTTAAACTTGCATAGTTAAATAATGTAATAATAAGTAGTATAATAAAATTTTTATAAATATTAAAATAAACTACGTACTATTATTAAATTGGTTCAAGGGCTATTTATTATATTTATTAGTGTTCTTGTGAATATCATAAACAGTTGTGACTTTTATATACCTCTACTTTTCGAAAACAAAGAAATATTTCATATAGAATTACAATTAGACGAAAAATTAAATTATTAAGTACAAAAACGAAAAGAAATATTTATTGCTTTTGACTAGAAGGCTGCCATTGCGCCATGTGCTGAAATATTTTATGTTTAAGTATACTATCTACTATAATAACCTACGCTTGTGTTGATTAGGTTTTTTTTCCTCATTCCTAACAATGTAACATACATATATCAAGAATCCGATGCTGGGTTAGAAATATCTATTAATGATCAAGTCTAGATCGACATCCATTTTGTGTCTAATGTTCGACCAATTTCTGGAAAGAGGGAAAAGCAATTAAAAACTCGTTCGTCTCACGGCAGATTACTTAATTGTGCCGACCGCCATTGCCCATGTGTTGAAATATTTTTATGTATGCTATCCAGTGTTATACAAGTTTTATACCTGATGGATGCAGTGGTCTATATATGACTAAATGTCTTCAATAAGAGGACCGTCCGCTCGTTTATCTCCCTTTTTGTAGTAAAACATGCGAGAGGCATCCGTTGTACGAAGCTGCCATTTGCATGTAAATGGAACGTTGCTTTCATTTATAGTGAAAGCGCCATCGCACGGTCACCATCTTAATTTTTTTTACTACCGTAGGGCTTAAGTTTAAGCTTTAGTTATTACTATAGATTGCGTGTTAAACAATTATTTGACTGCGTTATATTGAAGGTGGAAGAGTCTAATATTGTATTAATTATTGTTATAATAATGTCTCACGGTGATTGTTACTAAAACGAAGACCCTAAATTTAGAATTATGACGATATTATTGAGGCAGTATTCCCTTACAAAGTATTATCATCATCATCATCTTTACGTTGTATCCCGGTTGCAGCCCAAACTCTCGCTTCGGCGCCCGGGGTCCGCTTTTCGACTTTTTCTTCTCCACTTCGCACAGTCTTCAGCATCCCTGGTAGTGAGCCCATTGGCACGCATATCACCCTTTACGACGTCAAGCCAGCACTTTTTGGGTCTACCCCTCCTGCCGGGGCCCGGCGGAGGCGGCATGGCCAGACATTTGTTACCCACGTAAGCATCCGGTTGCAGTAAAACGTGGCCGTACCAACGGAGCCGACACTCTTGTAATTTATCCGCAATGTCACGGACATGAAGACCGCCGCGAATGCGGGAGTTCCTTACAAAGTATTATGTATTGTATTAATTATTTTGGTTTTATTTTTGATGTATAGTGTCTTTGTGTTCAGATTTGAATACCTATTAAAATGAACAAGAAATCGATTGCAAAGACAGGATTCCCAATGTTTCTGTAACTAAATGACAATATCAGTTAACTTCGTCCCATGATTATAGGTTGATGCAGTTGGAGTTATCTTTCTTTGTCGTCTATTCGATAGCTGGTTTTCTTCATATCTGAAATGTTTCTTGATGGTCCTTTTTGCATTTATACATAATATTACAGATACAATTTACTGCCTCTTTTACTTGTAAACGCTGTTATCTTGTGTTAATGATTTATTTCATCTTGTTGTTATTGTCATAGACTACAATAGAAAACCTAAATAACCTAGCAGTAATTTGTTAGCTTGTTATTAATATTACTGGAAATCGATATTTACCGTGCATTCATTATGATAACCTACGCTTATGTATTGATTAGGTCTTTCTGTCATTCCTAACAATTGAATTTACTTATATCAAGAATCCGAAGCTGGGTTAAGAAAATATCTATTAATGATCAATCTAGATTGATCAAAGTCTAGATTGATTTTGTGTCTGATGTTCAACCTGTTTCTGGAAAGAGGAAAATAAAGGCTCGTTCGTCTCGTGGCAAACAACTTAATTGTGCCACGGTCTGGCTGCGAAGTGCGCGGTCGATACAGATTCAGTTTACTTATCTCAGGTAGACTTCGGCTCCGCAAGCATTGATGGAACCCTGTACACCCCTGTTTAAGTGAACTTGGTTATGATGTACGTAAAACTCATACAACGCGTTACAAATATATATCACACTACTATGAAATAGCTAGACATAACGCTGTGGAGGCGTCTACTGAAGGAGCCGAAAGAACATGTTCGATATTACATCATATCAATATTGAAAACAGTTAAGTCTGACATTTTTTCGTAAAGTCCCGAACCGAATGCATGGTTAAGGAATTCATTTCAAAATATCAAGACCTCTATTTGCAGGTATGAGCATTCAAAAATTCGTTAAAACGCATAACTATGTATCAATATACCGATAGTATTTCAGTATAATAACACGGCTGGCTAAGTAATTGCCTACGCCTGGTATTGTCGAGTTTGTGGGTTTAATTCCTGATAGAACAACATATTTATATAATACACACATCAAAAAAGCTAAGCAATATGTACTAATTTAAATTTTAGGATGGTGGATGAGCCGCTGTATGGATGAACTTCCTGAATGCACCTGATCCTTTCAGTATTTCCGGACCGACGGTACACTCGCACCCTTCTTGTATCAGGCCTAAACCCGAATCGGGACTCATAGGAAAACATAATTTTATCCCATTGTTCCTGGGTCCATGTTCTGCGTTCTCTACATCATTCATTTCGACGAGCGCGATTCCCGTGACGTATCGGTGGGCATCTAATTGGGCGTCGCGCTCTTAGGCCATACTCATGTAGTCGATTTCGCACAGTTTGGGGACTTACATCAACACCACTTGAATTTTGTAGCCTCAAACTTATCTCTCGAGCGGTTAACATCGGCTGGCGTCTTGCCGTCAGTTGTATGTACCGGTCTTGCCGAGTGGTTGTACTCCTTTTACGGCCTGGATGCTGTTCAGCGGGTTCCCTTGTATTATTGTAGCGCTGCCAAAGAGACAAATAACACTTCTATGAATACCAAAATGCCGAGATACCTGAGATTGATTACTTCCCGCTTGCAATATCCCTACAGCTCTTTGCATTTCATTTGCTGTCAAATGACGTCGCTCCATGTCGTAAAGAATATCTAACAATTTAATGTTGTCGCTAACTTTATTTAAATGGTTGGTAAAATTATAAAATCAAGACTAAACGTAGCAATAAAAACGAACTTAATTCAAACAAATTCATTCATTCATTCATTTAATTTTATGAAAAAAAACAAAACATAATCGAAATTTTTTTTACAATCTGCCAGTATGTCATCAATAACAAAAAAGTTTACATACGTACGCACTTTGAGTGAGTAAAGACTTAGAAATTAATTAGTATAAATGATTTACCATATAGGTTTGTAATATCATGCATGTTCCTTAGACTTTTTTGATGTGTATATTATTTTTTCATTGCTCAGGAACACTGTCTGGCCGGTCCACTTATTAGTAAGCAGTTACCGTCTCATACGGGTGTTTGCGATGTTAGGGGCATGGTGAACATGTGGCTGTTCGCCTGGGGGTACTGGAACCTGGGTCGCTAATGCCGAAACACAACACGAAGACAACCAACAATATGACCGCCCACCTTCTTCGAACTCCAAATAAGCGGACATGCAAGCAGAGCTCTCAGGGAATAGAATTCGTTGAAGGCATGGCATAACCCGCAGCTGTACCAATTAATAAAAACACACAAGGAGAAGTGTAAAACCTTCTCTATAGATAAAATCTTTGCTGAGAATAATCATGTAGTTCTAAGATTGCCACCGTACCACCCAGAACTGAACCCAATCGAGATGGCGGGGTCAATAATTAAACAATACGTAGGGATTAAAAATGTTAAATGGAATGTAATGATGTCATTAACCTTGAGGAAGAAAAAGTAAATTTTATGCGGGCATGGGATTGAGAAATTTTGTGTAACAAGGTGAAAGCTGTAGAAGACGAATACGCAAAAAGTGACCACGTCATAGATCAATTTATTATTCACGTAAATAGAGAGCTCGGATGAAGAAGAAAGCGAAAATTAGTGAAGATTCAGAAATATCTGACGACGATGATGTGTCTTCTGTCTCCTTGACTCATGACCTACTGGAAGAAATCTCCTCACTGTCGGATGACTAAATATAATTTTTTATTAGTATATTGTATCTTAATAAAAAATGTTTGTTTTCCTGAATGTTTATTTTCTTCAATATACCTACTGAGAATTTTTTATAGGTATTATAAAATTATTTTTCACACTACTAGCCACTAGCCGACTATAATATAAACTAAACATACGAGTCTGTTGCTTTTAAATTACTATAAACGGGCCACCCTCTATAACTTAAAATATCTTACAAATATGCACTTAAAACTAAATAATAACCACTTTATAATTTTGTTGCAATGTAAGCTTACTTATAGGTACTTAACTCGTTCTCAAGCGCAGTCAATAATACATAATTCTAAAGAAATCACGGAGAATATACTACAAGGCCCTTAGTATTTCTGTGCGCAATTGTATATAAAGGCGTACCTTTATCCTTGTTGCTCTCGTTGTCTGCCATTTTACCTCTTAATCGGTATTCTTGCAAGAAACGTACCGCGCACTACTTTTTATATCTGTAATTCACGATACTTGCATACGAACACACACACCATTTGCCGGTTCTTACTCAACATGGCCGCTATCCTTTTTGTAAACGAACGTCGCCATCCGGTGAGAACCCCTTTCCTGTATCTCTGCCGAAGTATTACAGTATCAATCCTGTAGATGGCGCTAGTATTTCACCACAGTGTTAATCCTATAGATGGCGCTAGCTATTCCGCCGTCACGGCCAGACTGACCTGCGACCGTCCTCGGGCGCTTAAACTTGTAGCTATTCAAACACACATAAGATTCTCTCTTATCATAAAACATCCTCACGTTGACTACCTGGTGCTGGACTAACGTATCTTATGACTAGCCACGTGTGCATAGCCTAGAATACGCTGTCCTTTTGACCAGCACATAATCCAGGTTGGACCAGACAAGTGTGCCTTTACATCCAGTTGCATGGCCAGGATGACACTGTCTCTGCAACCATTATCACTGTTAGACTCCTTGAATTCATTTTTTTTTATTCCAATTGTTGTGGTTTTTTTTATTATTTTTTTATTTAGTTATTTATTATTATTATTTTTTTTTTTAGTTATTTATTACAGTATTTTATATCATTATTAAATTTTTAAGTTTATATTAGTTGCTTTAATTACTTCTGGATATCACTTAAGGCGTCCACATCTGCTGTAGGTGAATCCAATTTTGTATAAACAGTATCTGTGCTTGCACTTAAAGTATTTGAATTTGGACTTAAATGATCACATGAACTAAATTTTTCTGAGAGATCCCTATTGGACTCCTCGTTATTCATTGCTATCATTTCCTCTTCATCTTGTTGCATTAGACTGGCGCATATATCTGATAGCAAATCATTTCCTTTAGGTATTAGGCGTAAGTTTTCATGTGCATATTTATAGATGTGGTGTGGATTAGTCAAGTTTTTTAATTCATATCTATCATTGTTTAGTACAGAAGATATTATAAAAGGACCCCTATATTTTCTGCCCAGTTTAGTCTTATTTCTTTCATTGGTTTTAATCAAAACAAAGTCACCTTTTGAAAATGGTTTGATGGTAGCTCGACCTTGATTGTATCTTTGAGTATCTGAGTTTGCTGCTTTTTTTTTTTGTTACAAAATGCATCTTGCCTAGCAGATTCTAGATCTATTCGTTGTTCATTTACTGGTTTAGGTGCTCTAATTTTGGACATCCCCAGGGACTGTGAACAAATACCAAACATGAGTTCCATTGGTGAAAATTTAGTGACTGTGGACTTTGTACTGTTGATAGCTAACTGGACATTGCTTAGCTCATCACGCCATGTTTTGTTAGGATCATTTTCAATTATGGTTAATAAGCTTTTCAGGGTGCGCATTACACGTTCCACCTGACCATTTGCCCTACTGGAGCCTGTTGCTATCAAATGCAGTTCCACATTATGCTCAGCACAAAAGGTTTTAAATTCTTGACTGGTGTAACAACGCCCCTGATCAGCAATAATGCGCCTGGGAGCTCCAAAAAGGCAAACGGCTCTTTTAAGAGTCCGGACTGCGCTAGTTGCATCTAATGAAAATGTGTGTTCTAGCAACACATATTTAGTGAAACCATCTATAATGACAGAACAATATTCCTTCCGATCACTTTTTCCACTTAATTTTCCTGTGAAGTCCATGTGAATTGTATGCCATGGTATGGAAATTTTTGGAATCGAGTGTAACCTCACAGGTTGAGCTCCTGAGGAACCTTTTGAAGCTTTGCAAACAATACAGGATTCAATAAATTTTTTAACACATTTGGACATCTCAGGGAACCAATATTGTTCATAGAGTTTATCTAAAGTCTTGTCTTTACCCAGATGTTGTAATTCATTATGAATGTGATTAATCAGAGTCCATCTCAGGGAGCGTGGAACTACTGGTAGCCATGTAACAATTTTGTTTCTAACAATTTTTCTATAAAGGATGCCATTTCTGACGTCATAAGTTTCTCCAATTCCTTCAGGTAAATCAGCGTTAATATGTTTATTAATTAGATCTTGAATTTCTGTATCGCGCTTTTGTTCTACAGATAACCAGTCTTGATGCAATTCTACAACATTGACGATGTTAAATAAAGATTTAAGAGCACATGATTCAGTATCTGAACTTTTAGGGTCGGGTAATGGATTTCTTGAAAGGTAATCTGCATGCTCCATTCTACGACCATCTTTGTAAATAATATCAAAATCATAAGCTTGTAAAAAAGCCCACCAACGATGAACACGTGGTGTTAAATCAGTTTTTGATTTTGATGCCTTGAGTGAGTTACAGTCTGTGAAAACTTTAAAATGTTGGCCATACAAATAATGCCGGAAATGTTCAACAGCTTTTACCACAGCTAATGTCTCCAATTCATAGGAGTGATAACGGGACTCAGCATCAGTTGTTCGTCGGCTATAGTATTCTACTACATGTGGAAAGTTGTTCTTTATTTGTATTAAAATAGCACCATAACCCTCTGAACTAGCATCACAATGCAACTCGACTGGTAATGAAGGATCAAATATGGTTAAAACTGGTTCAGATGTAAGTATATTAATTGGTGTCTTACGGATATCTTCATGCTTCTCTTCCCATGTTACACGGCCTTTATGTGTTGTTAAGGGATATAGTGGACTAACAATTTTTGTGAACTGAGGAATGAATTTTCGAAAATAGGAAGCAAGTCCTAAAAATTGTCGAACCTGTTTTCCAGTTTTTGGCTGAGGAGAATCTGTTAAAGCTTTTATTTTACGAAAATTTGGTCTAACCTCACCATTCTGAACAGTGTATCCCAAAAAGTCAATTTTTCTTTTCATAAAATTGCATTTTTTGATGTTTAATGAAAACCCTGCAGTAGAGAGTGCATCTAAAACGTCTTCCAATTTTTTTCAGACCTGTGCTAATGTCATGAGAATAACACAAAACATCATCCATATAGATCAAGGGTTTATTTTTTAATTGATGCAAAGCTTTTGTGATGCATCGCTGATAAACTGAAGGGGCATTACGTAATCCAAAAGGCATTGCTAGATATTCATATTGTCCCTCGGGTGTCACAAATGCAGTCTTGTCCACAGAATCTGGATGAATTGGTATTTGGTGGAACCCTGAAGCCATGTCTAATGATGTGAAATACTGTGCTCCACTGAGTTGGTCTATTTGTTCCTCAATACGAGGTAATGGGAAGTGTATAGGTCGTGTATTGGAGTTAAGCTCACGGTAATCAACACACATTCTATGAGTTTCATCCTTCTTCTTTACAAGAATAATAGGACTAGCAAATGGTGAGGAGCTTTCTTGAATAATACCCGCATCAAGGAGCTCCCTAACCTTGTCTCTCACAATTTCTTTTTCTATTGGTGCTAATCTATAAGGGTGCCTCTGCACAATTTTATGTGGGTCTGTTAACACAATTTCTAGTTCTCCTGTTTTTACTCGTCTTTTGGGAACACCTTCCGTGAAACAGTCAGCATATCGGTTTAAGAGTTTGATAAGGACATTTTTATAATTACCTGTCAAGTCTGTATTAACCTGGGTAAAATCTGGTTTAAAAATACTAGACTCACATATGTTAGTATGTTGATTATAATAAAATATCAACTCATTGTTATTAATTTTAACATTTACTCCATTATCCAAGATATCCCTTCCTATTAAAACAGGATCTTTAATACAATTGTCCGGTACTACATGAAATGTTAAAGTTTGAGATACATCTCCAATATTTACTTCACTCAAGATTTGGGATGTACATTTTAACTCATCTCCCCCAATCCCAATGAGATAAACAAGATTACGGCACAACGTGCCCGGCATTTTATTAGTAACACTTTCCTTCATAAGAGAACAAGATGATCCACTATCAAATAAAAAAGGAACCGACTCACCGGATGATGTCTTCAAGCTGCCTCTCGAAGATCGCATTTCACAGAGGTTTACTTCTTTTTTTGAAACCACTCCACCACCACTTTTCCTCTCTTTACAATATGCTGCTACATGTCCGGTATTACCACAAATGTAACAAATCACAGACGTACTTCTTTCAGGAATCCGTGAGTTATTAAGTGCACTGTCTCCCCTGTTTTGGTCGAATTTTGGAAAAATCCTCTCTGCGTGCTTTGCATTCAGCAGAACGATGTCCAATTATTCCGCAAAGATGACATTTACCAGTAAATTTAGTATTCATCACTCGAGGTCTTTTAAATTCGGGTTCTTGGGTTTCAGTAAAATCCATTTCACGTTTTAGGGACAGACCATTTAAACATCTAAATAATTGTGCTTTATTAGTGATAACACGTGAAGATAACTCGCGGCGTATCGTACTGTCTTTTTTACACAATAGTGACGTCACAAAACCAGCTATAGCATCCTCGTGCATTTGTGTTTTTGGTATTCGTTCAATCATATTCCATACCCGAAGAGCACACTGGGATGCGGTTTCTTTGTTATCAATGCGAAAATGTAAAATTTCATCAAAGTAATCTTGTAACGACTTTGGCCGGCAGAATCTCGCTATTAGGCTTTGCTTCACAGAATCCCATGACAAATCGTTTAAATTTAACTTAGTGAGACAAGAGGCTGCCTGTCCTTTCAGTGCACTTGATAAAGCCACTAACAAATCGACACCCTCTAGGTGTTTACTCTTAACAATGAGCTCGGTAACCTGACACCAGCTTTCTATATCTGCGTCAATATCTTCTGGTTTAAACTGTATCAGCTGCACTGAACCCGTTTGGAAACTAGTACCGGCTACTGATGGCTGCGTTTGCGTCGTAGTTAACATGCGAGTAATAAGCGTCTCCATATTGCGTAACCGAAGCGTACTTTCATCCGGGCCTGGCACGGGGGATCCCACTTCTGATAAAGGCGTACCTTTATCCTTGTTGCTCTCGTTGTCTGCCATTTTACCTCTTAATCGGTATTCTTGCAAGAAACGTACCGCGCACTACTTTTTATATCTGTAATTCACGATACTTGCACACGAACACACACACCATTTGCCGGTTCTTACTCAACATGGCCGCTATCCTTTTTGTAAACGAACGTCGCCATCCGGTGAGAACCCCTTTCCTGTATCTCTGCCGAAGTATTACAGTATCAATCCTGTAGATGGCGCTAGTATTTCACCACAGTGTTAATCCTATAGATGGCGCTAGCTATTCCGCCGTCATATACATGTGCAAATCACCCCCATCTGTTTCGCCGAACGCTCATAATCCGTCGCGCGACCTGTAAGCTCTTCACTTCAATACATATTTTCACCTAGTACTGAGTACTCTTTATAAATGTAATAGGCACGATATAAATAAGACATTTATATTGAACCCTGACGAGTGTTAAGGCGATTATTCAAAAGGACTTGTACATCCTCTGTTTAATTAATAAATCTCCGAACAAGCGCAAAGACATTCCTGATGGATCATTTCCCTTGCGGCATATTTTGGCGGGGTTACGTCATTTCCTTCATGTTACCACATCGCAGCAAACTTGTAAGTGTAGCCCACACAATTTTATTGTAACGGAATAAAGTGCAAAATGATATCGGTTAGTTGTCATTGGACTTTGTACAACACACCTGTGCCTGCGTGTATTTATATCTTTGTTCGTATACAGGATAATAATGCTTACATAAGGGATGGAAAGTAAACATAGTATGGATTTTCCTGAAGTTACTATATTTAGAAAATTTTATGGCATTCTATGCTTTTGATATGTACCTATGTAAGTGGAATGTAAAACATTAGTTTACCTAGTAAACGATATCGCAATATCAGTCGAAAAAACTTCGTACTTATTTATGTACGCAAGTAAGAAGTTATACTATTTTGGCGTAACAGAACAAAAATGGCTAAACATTACATCCCGTATGCCAAAGCTCTTTGTTTGTGAAAGGAATAAAATTAATAAAAAAAATTATAATGTAAACAAACAAATAATACATACAAATAATTAACCTCAAATATAATAAAGCACTTAAAATTGTTTTGTACTGTTTGGCTAGATGGCAGCATTGTCCTTTTATTTCGCGCAATAGTTTCCAAACTATGTTTCATACTATACACATACACTCATGTAGATTTATGAATATTATGTATTTGAGAAACTACTGTGAATATAGTTACGAGTTTTTACGGTACACCGTACACAGATCAACACGTAACACTTGAGAGACAGTTATCAGCTAACTTCATCATGTCGAATTCTAAAAATTTTACCCTCATAATTTTTTCCAAACGCGCCAAACCGGGTATTTATTGATACAAAGTACTACTGCAATAGGCAAGACGACTTTTTCCGCATGTAAATTTGGAATATCATATTACGAATAAATATTTCTTTGTCTTCTATTTAAATTATTCAATAATTCTTGTCTGCATTGATTGTTGAAGTTGTTTGATTTACATCAACTGTTATAAAATATTTTGTTATCACTAAAAACATGCCAAGAGAGGAATGAGCGACCAAAAATTAATTTAAAATGTGCAATGACAATAAGAAAGCTGGTTGATGACTATCCGTTCTAAAACATATTTGTTTTTAATATACGATCAGATTTTTAAGTGGTTATTTTAAATATCGGAGTTTTTAATTGGATTTTATGTCGGACCTACAACCTGGTGCGTCCTTTGATAATCTAATCCAGTGTGACCAATACTCTCTCTCTGGTACGTTTGTTTAAAGGTCCAAGGGGCTTGGTTATTCATCATGGTAAAGTGCACAAGAGCCAGGATGAATATTCAACCACTTCACTTGTACCTTTAGATAATTACTCGGACTCAAATCCTACTCTTTTTTGGATAAAAACTTCAAATTACAGACAAAAATTCCGGGTTTAAAACGGATTTCCCGTAGAGCCAGACTAACAGCTCCACTTTATCTAAATCTTTAAGAACAGTTTTAAATGACAATTCCGAACGAGTCTGGGAGGATTTGTTTGCTGCTTATTAAGTCCTGAACTTAAGCCAAGATGACTTGAAAAAGCAAAACGACATCTAAATAAAATAATTAAAAATTGTAAGTTAGAAATTTAGACAGTTTAATCATTCCCAAAAACAGACTCCACAAGGCGGTTGAACCAACTTGTGGAGTCTGTGTTTTGTTTATTTTACTTGAATATCTGCTATTCTTGTCTACCGCGCCCCTTCCTTACCTTTTTTTAAACTGAAACCGAAAGATACCTTTCCTTTCTGTCTGTCAGTTATCAAAAAAAGTTTCCTTACTTTACGTTTACTACTTAAACGATTTATGGTTTTTTTTTTAATTTCTGAGGAACAGACAGGCTGACAGCTCATTAAATAGTAAGTAGTTACCGTCGCCTATGGATGTTTGTGACGCTAGGGGCACCGCGAAAACGCTGCTTTCCCATAGGGGTACAGAAACCTTAAATATAAGTTGCTAACCTAACATACTTTTCTATTGTAGATACATAAACATTTAAACGCGGGTCGGGAATCGAACCTATGACTAATGCGTTTCAACGTGCGAAAGTCGTTGCGAAGACTAAGTTATTAATACGAAATAACCTTACTTATGTTATATACAGTCCTTATATTTCATCACTCTAGAACTTTTTTATTGCTATAAGACAACAGACAGGCTGACGGCCCACTTAGAATTTAGCAGTTATCGTCGCCTATAGGTGTTTGCAACGCCAGTGGAATCACGAACTCGCTGCTGTCCCATAAGGGTATAGCATAGAGTTAGTATCTTAATAACTCCATGGGGTACAGGGACTTAAGGTCGCTAATGCCGGAACACAACACAAAGTTATTATGGCGGCATACTTATAGACCAAGAGTGCTTGCCATCCAGATCTACCACGTAGCTACTAGGGTTGTTTTTGTCTCCTTAAGAAAGACTGGTCCATAATTATATGGCCATCCAGACGGATTCGCGAGCAGATACTATATCATATATAATTTTACTGCATATCTTTATTTATAAAGAAAGGCAGTAAAACATTTGAGTATGTATGATATTAGTTATAATGTATCAATAGATGGCGTTGTGCAAAATTACATCGCGGTATAATTTCCTCATAACTGATGTAGACTAATTCGTATATAGCTTGCATATGTCTTCCACTTCGGAAACCCTAAGGGGTCCGCTTTCCTACTTTTTAAATTTTTTGATAAGTGATACTCAGTTATTCTGGGTTCATCACTTTAGAGATGAAAGAGATGGGCTGAGTGATGATTTTTCTGTATCAATGACTGCATGACAATGACAAAGAAATATCGATGACGGGAACAATGACAAAATCATCAATGATTTTTAGTTGAGTATATGATCACGTCACTTCAATTATGCATATGCATGCTGAAAGTTATCGTTGATCATGATGTGAAATTATCATTAGTTATGACTATTTATTTTATGAACCGTAGGATGTAGTTTTAGGCATTTAGTGTAGTTAGGTACTTTGTGCAGTTTATTGAATAAGAATCTTAGGTATCAAAAGTATTTTTTAAATATAGGTAAACTGCACAAAGTGATACACAAGTGTTTGAGTTGTTGCTGAACTGCTGGGTCAACATTTTCTTTGTTTTAAAATCTTTATTACACTTCACTGTATTCACTAAAAGATACTTATCAAAAAATCAATTATAATGAGCCAATACTATTACTCATGTGTATTTTGCACGTGTAAAATTAAATTAAGTAAGGGTGGTCGTCCTCATTTAATCAAAACAATAATTTACGAAACAATAAATAATAATTATTACATAGTATGTACATATTTTTCTAATATATATTAGAAAAATATGTACATACTATCGTAATTCGCGCGTAAAAAACGCAAGTGAAAGCATTGTTGCCGTTCCGTGCGCCCAGCACTGGGCATTTTTATCAAAAATCATGCATGACTGTATCCCCCCGGCCTGGCAATGTCGCAATTTGGATTTGAATCGCAGTGCCCGACTGAGACGCCTCGTCCGAATCACAGTTCGCGTTCATTCAAGTAATGATTTAAGCCTTTGATTATATACTTGAGTGGTTTATAATCTAAGATTTAAGCATTGATGATTTTGTCGTTGTCATTGCATGATGAAATGATTTTAAAATATCGATGATTTTTACATGCGACATGATATCGGTCTCAACTCTAATCACTTCGTTTCGTAAGTTTCGTTGTTTGTTATAGTTTAGAGATGGGTCGTACTAGGCAGTACTACTAGGCACTAGGTAAATCGGATACTAGATGTAGATCCACCTGTTCCTAATCTTAAGAAATACCTAATCCAAATACCTAATCCACATAATCCGGTTGCCTGGAAGAGATCGCTCTGTAGCGATAAGGCCGCCCATTGTAAGTCACATCATGTACATATTGATTGTGTAAATAAGTTTCATTGTGTTTATATAATTCGTTTACAATAAAGTGTTATCTATCTATCTATCTATCTATCTATCTATCTATAATCTTCCTAATCTCATTCACAACCAATACTTAGCAAGCAATCTCAATCTGCCTATTCCTAATCTCAAGTTCTGAGTTCGTTATTAGGATTAGATATTTAGCAAACTGTGAAGTGTTGTTTGTGATATTTTTGAATGAGAACAGTTTAATAAATTGTTGATCGAAGAATAGAACAATAAATTATCTTATTTATTCATTAATATAATTAGTATTCAATGAATTGGTATCTTCCCTTCATACTTATTAGCTTAGGACTGTCATCTTACTAAGGAATGAAGTTACTCTTGTAGGTATATGTATAATATAAACTGTTGTGTAAAAACAATTATTTCGATTTAGTTCGAAAGTCTCGATGTTCAACCTTCGTAAGATGGCGTATTTAAAAGATTTCAATTCATTATAGATATATACATTTATTTTAAGTATGTATATTACTAATAAAATATGTAAATCTATTTGTATTGAAAATCTTTTTTGTGTGTTAAAAATGCAAAAAAGGGTTATTTAGAAAGGAAAATTTTATTAAGTACTTTTTTTACGTCTATGTTACGTATTATTTTAATTTTTGTGTGACCATGCTCTCCCGCGCAAATCTGATAAACATAGGGCACGTGCTGCGAGTGAGCAAGAAAGAAGGTTCAATAAGCTATCCATTGTATAACGCTGTCCCGCTTTCTACGGTTCTAGATGTGTAGCGGGATGGTGAGATACGTTGCAACGTGTAAGTGAGTGAGATAGCGCAGGAACAGGTAGGATCGTATGCTGAACATTCGATTTTATGTTTTAAGAATATGAAGATTAGGTGGAACAGGTGGATTATACACATTGACAAAATGGGATTAGGTGCAGCCTAATCTCGTAAAATACCTAATACTCGGATCTGTTCTAATAAATCTGACTCATCTCTAGCCAAAAGAAGTATAACTTCAAAAGTGTACATTTTTTGTACGTTACCGATTTATTTAGACAAGTATATTAAAGTCGTCAAAATATATTTAATTAATTATTCTTTTATAGTTTTCAATCTAAAACTTTCAGTTTATTTATACACGAATAGAAAAGATTGTAACAAAGCAAGTCGTCAACTCTATTTAACAAATAAGGGTCGGTCAGTTTAGCAAATAAGGATATGTGAAATATAATACAAGTTATACAAAGTAGTAGAGTATACCAGTTTATAGAGTATTCAACGATTGATCGATGTGGCAGGTGTGGTCAGTTGTTCCCGGCGTACTGAAACTATGTCATCAAACAAGGGCTCGGTAATTGGTTTGTTCTACGTGCGGACTGTGAGTATTGGTTACATTTTAGATACATGGGCGAAATCGATCTCAAGCGTCTTGTTTTGAGAAATATCTAGTTTTCTAGTACTCTTGCTAGTAGGGTGGGCCATTTGCCTGTCGGATGAACTCAAACTATAAAAAAGCTAGTAAATAAATTGTAAATATATTTTTAAATGCAATATTTCAAATACACAGATAAAAGACAAGAGTATTAAAAACGACACCAAAAGTCGTCTGTAATTATAAAGCGCTGAAGCCAAAGGCGTGTTTATAAGATTGAATAAATAAAACGGTTCTGAAACTTTGGGTGCTCTTATTAAAATTTTACCACGTATAAACACCGCAAGTTGAGCAGACTGAACTTTCTTTAGTATACGAACACTCTTTACGAACTTCATAAATGTTAACACCAGCAACTCGGGGAGGCAATATTAAGATATTTAAATACGTTTCTGTTTACTGTGCTTGTAGCCAGTGGCTAAATATCGCCGCTCGATGTTGGAAAAGCGTTGTTCGAAACCAATCGACAGTTTTAAGTTTCACAACGGCAACACTATATACGTATACGTCATGCGGTCAGCTGGACGAACGGACGGTTTCCGGCTCGTAAAAATTGTACGGTTAGACTTGGGAAAATTGTTGCATTCGGCTCGCCAGTTTACATTGAGTTTGAGATTGGAACTCGTTAAGGACAATTGTGAAGTGGGTGGAGTTGTGGTACGGCTATTTTCACGCGCCAGGAGATGGTTTCGCGTGTCGGCTGCGCCGCCACGCCGTACCTCATCATCCCCTACATTTCCTGCCACATCCTCACCTTGAACCTCCTATCCTAAGATACGATACGACGAGGCCATCGGATTCGTGGTGAGTAATAGGCTAATTGTATTATATATTACTAAGAAAATTTACATTACGGCGCCGCGCGATCGCGGCATATGTTCGGCAGGCCCCCTCGTGCAGATTTCCGGAGCCCTAGGCTCAACGAGGGGGCTGGATTCGGAACGAACAGGCGTGTAAGTAAAGTAAACATTATGAGATATTGGTGTAATTCGAAGCTATACATGAACTTACTGTAACTACAAATTCATTGTATGTGAATCAATAAAACAATTGAAATTCTGTTTAGCATTTAGGTGGCTTAGGTAGGAATAAACGATACTGAATGACCTAATCAGGGCTTGCTAAGAATAACTTAAAACTCTATTTGCTCATTCTG
This sequence comes from Malacosoma neustria, assembly GCA_963693495.1. Lineage (NCBI taxonomy): Eukaryota > Metazoa > Arthropoda > Insecta > Lepidoptera > Lasiocampidae > Malacosoma > Malacosoma neustria. The sequence goes on along the minus strand of OY856391.1, from coordinate 15,905,149 downwards.
ATTGCTCTTCGAAATGTAATTCGATTATATCTGTGTACAGACCGTAACATAGCGGCTGTATTATTTCTAGGTGTGATCACAGTGTGAACGCAAAACGATGTGGCAGGAACTTCAAAGTATATACAGGGTGACTTTGACAAACTTGGCCAAATTCACACAGAAGAATCTTTAGTAAAAGTTATGAGAAACATGTATTTTAGTTTTGTATCACATAGTACAAAAATGTTGAGTAATCAGCATCACAGTCATTCAAAGAACTCGCAATTTACATAATACGGCGATAGAGTGTCAATGACCGAGAGGTCAGAAGATGGAGACATCTGACCTAGTAAAAGGCCGAGGACGGCGGCATTGCACCGGGCGACCGAATACGCACTACTCATTTACGCGGGAGAGACAGAGACAGGTAATAACAGGTTAACGTAGGAAGGTTGCACCATAGCACTATTCTGTACGATTGAATTAATGATCATATATGAAATATTTTATGGTGAAAATTTGACATACAATTTTTTTTTGCAAAAATGGGTTCCTTAAATGATGTTTAGTGCGTAAAAAAAATTTGGACGGGTTTGTCAAAGTTACCCTGTATACATATCTATCGCGCATTGAGAAACGTCATAGTATGCGTGTGAAATAAAATACAAACTTTGACAGGTTCACACATAAAAGGACAGATGCGCGTTGAAGAAATCTGTTTTGAACGCAATTTTAAATATCGATTAGTAAAGTGTGTCTTAATCCATTACACTCAGTGTAATAACTCATTATTATTGCTTTCCGTTTTTTCCTTCTCCACTTAAGAATTTAATAAAAATAATAAGTGTATGCTATCATGTTATGGTGATATTTAATAATTAAATCAACAAATTTAAAATAAAGTTTAATCACTGTCACTCATTGGCACGACACCTACATAATTTCTAAGTGGTATGGCACCGGAACTTGGACCAGTGCTTGCGACTTCATTTTCACTGTCACTTGAATCACTGCCGTCAGAATGGCCAACTCGTATTATAAATTCTTCACTTATTTCGTCGATGACGTGATCACTTTTCGCATAGCTTTTTCCAGTTACTCGGTCCCATTGAATTTTTTTTTCGTTCACTATATTACACGGGTCACATTCCACTGAACATTTTTGTTACTGACATGTCCTTTTATTGTTGCCCATGCCATTTTAACGGGATTTAGGTCCGGGTGGTAGGGTGGCAGGCGAAGTATGTCATGTTCATGGTCATTAAAAATTCTGTGTATACTAAAAACTTTGAAGCGGTCTTTATTTTTTTTTATTAAATCATATAACTGAGGCTTCAACATATCAAGAGCATAACTGATCTCCTTTTCCGAAAGCCAAGCCATCAATCGGCTTTTTTTGCTTTAACATTTGGTGCTAAATCATTATTCCTTATTGTGGTATTTGATAATTTTTGTAGCTTCGGTAGTTTTATTTACAGAAACAGTTATATTATTTTCTTTTAAAAAATAATTGTAAACGTCAAATATCATCTTTCTCGACTGTATCTTTAACGTTGGTTGGGACCGAGACATTTTAGTGAAATTAAACTATCACGAATTTCATAGCCTGAAGTGTAAAAAAAAATGTGCACGAATGTACACTAGGACCGCGGGTAGCGTGCGTGCGTAAAGCAGGCAGGGTGACACTGCGCGGGAGCTAGCCTCCCTACGTTGCTATGAATCCGCACACCCCCTCACGTTTTCACTCCATTTGAGACCCAAAAATGTGTTACTGCACATGCACTTACAAGGTAATGGGTCAACTAAAAAACAAAATTCTGTATATAGTATCAACGTGATAATGCGGAAGAGTTCCTTCTCTATAGATAAATAAGGGGCAGCAGAGTGTGCTCAGTTTCGTGATCGCCTATTAGACGTGTAATACATCGATATGCGAGCGGTTATCGCTTGTTTCCCTTTGTCGAGCCGTCGATGTTGTATGAATATTTTATGCCAGCATGGCGCGAGGACGCCGCTGCCATGTTGTGGCCTGATCGCGCCAACGCTCATTATATGTACTCAATATTCATAGTTATTTGGCGTAATCCGTGATTCCTGTTATTAATATTTTATATTTATATATTCATTTCGAGACCAATTTGCAATCGATTTTTATTTAATAGATTTTTTGGTTTTCATATTAAACTAATATCAAACACGAGTGGGAAGCAAACATATCTATAGCTCTAAAAAACGCTTCTCTTAGGAATTTTGCAACTTATGTGCACAAAAAAAAGTTTAAAGGTAAAAAAAAATCTTCCTTTCCGTATCCCACTTCATTCTCATTTTCTAGCAGACCACGTTAGCCTGTTACTCTACATTCAATTTTCCTCTGGTGTAAAAAAAAGAAAAGATTGCATAAGACATCTTTCCTCCGTGCAGGGGCGGAGTAAGAATACTAACCCCTGTGGTCGGGGTCGGCCTGTCGTAAAAGGCGACAAAACGACTCACCCTAGCTATGCGGTAGGGCCTCAAGCCCGTCTGGATGGCAACCACTCTTGATCTAAAGTATACCGCCGTAATAACCTTGCGTTGTTGTGTTCCGGCATTAGTGACCCAGGTTCCTTTACCCTTATGGGACAGTGGCGTGTTCGCAGTGCCACCACGGTCGCAAACATTTATAGGCGACGGTGACTGCTTGCTGTTAAGTGGGCCGTCAGCCTGTCCGCTGGTCCTCAGCAATAAAAAAAAAAACTAAAAATTCACGTAGAAATTGCCTGCGTGCATAACTAACATCGATTTCGCTGATAAATAAATTATAGCAGGTCTACTGTTTGATCCCTCCATAGGATAAGACTCGATCAAGTACAAAAGTAAACTTTTATCACATATTAATAAATAGTTTAATAATAAACTTGTAACAAAGTAATTTTCTTATTTCAGTTATACAATAGTTGCTACAATTTTAATCATTTTATTTCGAATAGAGATTGGTCAGAGATTTGTTTAGTAAATAAAATAATAATAAGTACATTTTATCGATAACGAAACTGTATGTTACTAACCCTTTTCAGTCCCGAACCTAAAATCTATTCAGTGAACTACGAAGATAACAATTACGTATGTGGAGTTAACCTTTCCCCCATTTCTCTAATCCGTGATCTGATTTGGTCTTAACTCGGCGGAATCGGGATCTCCTCATTTCAGGTGCCTATTATTTACCTTTGCGGAATTGATCCGGGACTCTGGGATCGCGGCAGGGGACACGACGATCTCCCGGAGTGATCGTTTAATGAATGCTAGTGATGTTCCTGTTTCTGTTTTATCAACATTTTTTATATTAAAAATAACATAATTTGTTAATATTTTTGTATTGTTATAATTTATTATAGAAGATTTTTTTTTATAAGAATCTGATGCAACCAATAAAAATAATTGTATGAATTTGCTATTTACTTCGACTTAGCCTAATTCCTCTCTTGACTAATATTGATTCTGTTTTTTTTGTTTTCTATATAATAGTAATATAATTTAACAATGAAATGTCAACACAATACTTATAATTCCAGAGGCAATTATAAAATCCCATTTCTAATATTTATTGATACCTTTTAAGTCTGCTAGGTCTTCCCAGGGATACTTAAAGCGGCCAATTAAACTACGCCCAATTGATCAGCGATAGGCTAATTATTTAGTGTTTACTACTACTAATTTACTAAACTAATTTGTTAATGTCTAAACGTAAAATATAGCCTTTGCGAATTTCTGATTCAAATAATATCGATAATTGTTCAAACATAGGTGCGTCACTAACGAAGCGCCACACCAATTTGTGACTCGAACCCTTTAGAACGTGTTTTTTCCATCCGTATTTAAGCCGCGAGAGGATTATGTTGCAATTACATCTATTGCTGTGTTTTCAAGCACCCTCTCTGTGTTTGTTTTTACAAATCGTTTCCTGTTGAATGTTCCTTTCCGGTGATTTTTATACTCAATGTTATTGTCTGTAAAAATTTATTACTATAACTGTTTTAAAGGTGTGTTTAGTATTCGTGATTTACTATCTGTTTTATTAAATGGTACGTCTCATCCAGGGATGTGAAAATATGGACTACAAAAGAAAATCTGGTGTCCGAAACGTTTACTTAAGTACGAGTACTCATTGAAAAAAGTTAATCATACGATCGACCGTAGACAGAGTATGAACTGCGTTGTAAAGTGTTAGTGAAAATTACGGAAATGTGACTGAAACTTGAGATTGACACAGCTATAAATATGTAGAAAAATTCATGCGTAATATTTTGACTGACATGAAAACTGAAGATAGTTATAAAAATTATAATATTCATCGGAAAAACAAAAATACAGAAAATGAAAAATATTCTACAGCAAGAGACTATTTTTAGAAGATCGACTGTAAAGATTTTTATAAAAATATTCGGCTTCATTTTAAAATTACCTATAGGAAAGTTTTCACATTTTGAATGTATGAAATCGATATACAGATTATTAAAATGCATAGCGGGTTACGCTTGCCCTCGAAACGTGGCCCTTCAATTAAATGGAATATCGGCCTAGCCCCTCGACGTCACGGTCAGGCCACTATCAGCATGATGCCTGTATACTGTTATACGGGAACGGTTTCCGTAGATTTATGGCGGTATTTTTTTTAATACTGCTCTAGAATAAATTTAAAACTAGTTATTTCCTTTCCTTGCAAGATTCATAAATACAAGGGAATACACAAATATTTTTAAATCAATTACAGTGTAATTTGACACAAATATACATAACATAATAAGATAAGCATTCAAAGATTAATGTTAATTAGAAAATAATTCACCTTTGCATGTTTGTTCTTCCAAATAGCATTTTAAATTTCGCATATTTGAAAGTATTCAATATTGCAACAAAATACTTGGTATATTGAAATGCGGGTTGCATTGTGCTGCGTTTCCACTACTGCGTTCACACTGGGTAGGCATACATATTTCACGCTAAAGTTTCCCAACTTTTGTAAGAAAGCACGTTTGAATAGGTAGCTGTAAAAAGTACTTTTTCATTTTACTCTTTTAAAATATACTTTACATGGTGCTAGCATATTCCATTCATGTTTGGCTTCACTTTGAATTCGGATGATTTTTATAAAATTTTGGTGATATCCGGCGATTGCATATATGTTTAAAAATATTTAGAAGTCAATAATAAATATTAAATAAAATAGCCTTTATTACAGGAGTCAGAATTTCTAGACAAATAAAGTTATTTAAAAATTTACATAATATCTCTGATTTCTGTGTCATTCTTGGCAAAGACCTCCTCCAGCTGTCTCCATTGAGCTCTATCTAAGGCAACTTGTGTCCACAAAGGTGCCAGAGTTAAACGGATCTTATCCTCCCATCTCCTTATCTGGCGTCCTCTTTTGCGACTGCCCTCCCTGGGGTACCAGACTGATACCCGTTTGCTCCACTTATCCAGGCTGCTTCTTAGTAGGTGCTCAGTCCATCTCTATTTTAGTTTATCGACTCGAGTGAGTATATTGGTAACTTTTGATTTGTATCTGATATCATCATTACGGATCTAGTCTAGTTAAAAATTTCACGCCCAACATACTCCGCTCCATTGCACGCTGATACATTGAAAGCTTTTCCCTGTGAAGTTTTGTTAGGGACCAGGTCTCGCAGCCGTAGGTTAAACAAGGTAGGACACATGTATCGAAAGTCTTCCTTTTGAGTTGGATTCCCAGCACTTTGCTCTTCATCACCTCCTTCAAAGACCAACATTTCTTCCAATCGTAGGCTCTTGTCAACCTCCTTAGTCATTTGGTCGTATGAGGAAACAAATAATCTTGTCCTAAATAGACATATTCGGTTACATAGCTGACAATATTTCCATTAATTGTTATGTCCACCTGTTTGAAGTTGGTCATCACCTTGGATTTGCCCTCATTTATCTCCAGTCCTACTTTTTGCTTTTCGCAGCCAGATCTTTGAACAAAACAATATCATCAGCGAAGTGATTAAGGTGACAGCTATTTATATTTAGACCAAAGCCAACCCAGTCTACACTTCTGAATATACTTTCTAAAACTGCTGAAAAGAGATTGGGGGATAGTGGGTCCCCTCTTCTAACACCTCTATCAATAGGGAATGGACGACCAGTTCTTTCCAGCTTTGTGCTACTTTTGCTTATACCATAGATGTTTTTAATTATATTTACATAGAATTCGTTGACGCCCTGCTGTCTTAAGCTTGACCATATGTGGTGGTTGAGTGTATTAAACGCCTTTGTGTAATCAATGAAAGCCACGTATAAGTTCCTCTGGAATTCGTTCTACTTTTTGAAATATCTGTTTCACAGCATGGATATGGTCAATAGTGCTGAAATTATTTCTAAACCATGCTTGTTCCACCGGTTGGTTCTCGTCCAGCGTTTATGATATTCTTTCCAGTAGAACCTTAGCAAATACCTTATATACGTTTGATATGAGGCTTATTGGCCGATAGTTACCCATCTCATCTTTAGCGCCTTTCTTATGAATAAGGATAATGTGCGATTCACCCCGTTTATTAGGGATGAGCTCCTATGATATGATGTCGTTGAATACCGCTGCTAATATTGGACTTAACTCTTCAATAGTTTATTTCATCAGTTCGTTAGGGATTTTGTGAGGTCCTGGTGCTTTTTCCAGCTTTTGGGAACTTATGGCCTTCTTGACTACGCCTGAGAGTATATTTAGTACTAGGTGTTTATCTGAGTGATGTTCAGGTTAATTTTGCTGGTTTACATTGTTAGCATGATTTGTAGAGTACATTGAGCGGTGTAGCCATTATCAACAAATGTGGTGCTAGTTTGATTCTCTTTTATTTTGGGTCTCCATTCCTTTCCTTTCTCTCTTAATTCTCTTAGGAATTTCTTTATGCCGCCTGTTTTGGCTATATGTTTTTCTATAGTTTGTAGTCTTCTTCTCTTTCTGTCGCTTTTCATACTTTTTTCAGATTTTGTTTAGATTGTTTCCTTTTTCCAAAAACAACTTCTTTATATCTTCGAGGAGATTTAATGATTTTTCGCTGTTTGTTTATTTTTATGTTTGTTAAGCTGGATTTTGTTAATTCGGTAAGTTTGCTTTCGACTTTATTGTATTTTTCTAATACATGTATTTCTGACTTAGCAATTTTCAGAAGAGGTCTGGTAACAGATTTATCAAATTTAATAAACTCTTGGTTTGAAGGTAGGACGCTTCTATTTATTATAGACTTGCTTGACATTTTAGGTAGTGCGGGGTTTAGGCAACTACGTACTATGCGGTGGTTTGTGTTGAAGTTTAGGCTTTCAATTTTGTAAGTGTCCCTGAACAGTTTGGGTTTGTTTGTTATTATGAAATCAATTTCGTTTTTGATTCGACCAGAAAGAAAGAAAGGATATAATTTATTTTCATCCGGGGATCATCGATCAACCGGGGATATCCATGTCCATTTATTCTTAAGCCTTTTCTTGAAAATTGAGTTTAGTAACATCAAGTTGTTTTCAAGCAAGAATTCAACCAACTTGTAGCCATTGGTGCTTCTCTTTCCATGACCAAATGTCCCTGTAGGTCGGCAGCTCAATTAAACGCTTAAGCAGTTCGTACACTTTATACTTATAATTAATATAGAAGTATACTTATTTAAATAATTAAAGTAATAAATAATTTTCACTTGTAGATGACAATGTACGTCAAATCGGACGAGTAATATTTTATTTCTTTGTCATAATATCGAAAGGCTTTGTAAAATATTAGATACAATTAACATACATTAATGTTACACTACAGTCCCCATAATTAATTTCTCTCCCACTTGTCTTGTGCCTACTTGAGCGTTAAAGTTTCCCATCACAATGAGATCATTGTTGGAATATTTTTCACACTGTTACAATTTCTGACAGAGAATCTTAAAAGTGGGCTATGTCGTTCTCAATAGCTTGCTCTGTAGGGGCACAACCTGAGTGATTGACTAGTCTTTTTTGTCGTAGGAGAGGTCAATGTGAAGAATTGCTATTCGGTCTGATATCCCTTAAATTTTTTTTATCTTATTTTTGTTATTTGTCTTAACTAAGAAGACCACTCCGCGGTGACCAGCAGTACCACCTTTGTTGTGCATGACATACCCCTTTTTCTCTTCTATTTACTCACCTTCCCTTCTCATTTCACTGATACCAAATATGTCCCAGTTAAGGTCTTGTAGGGCAAGTTCTAGTTCTTCAAGGCTTTCTTCTGTTCTCAGTGTTCGAGTATTCAGCGTACTGATATACATGAGGCCCTTTCGTTTGTGAATTTGGCTTGGCAATAAATATTACCATTTGTCAAATACATTCAAATGTTTTGTATAACACATCGCAATAAAGTTTGAAAGTATTTTCTTGTACTTTTTTATCCAAAGTATGAGAAGGATGTAGACTAAATGCTTTGTTATAAAGTATGATTATTATGGCCCCATTTACGCGGAGTTATGGCAAACAATCACCGAGCACGGATAAAGTAAATACGATTAATAATAAAATACGTTTGAAAAAGTTGCCAGTTGAGGCGTACGTGGCAATAAGTGTTGCTAAATGAAATCTCCCCGTCGTTACAATTTTATTTCGCTGCGTCCATTCGTTCTCGAATTATTAGCGTCCATAATAACCCCCATAAACGTCCCTTGTTCGGTTCTTTTTTCGGATATAGGGAGTTTATATCTTGTGTGGATAAAATATGGTGCACTGAACATAAACTGTTGTAGTAGCTTCCAAATAATATTTCTTTTAATAAAATGTTAAATGCTTCTGTATTGCAGAGGTTTATTAAAATTTCACCTCTTTCACAAATATACTTGCAGATCTAGATCATACCCATAACATAGTTTTTACAAAGTAGAGATCAAACTTGCAACTATCACTCTAGGCGTACTACAAAAATATTGTTTGTAACGAGCAATATTTATATAGCCAAGTCAGATGTGCATAATATCTAACGATAGGATTTTACATTTGTTTACCTTTTCCAGTCTTCGAAATAAGAACTATTTCTATCTATTACTTTCCATTGAGGTTGGAATGAAGTGAATGAAGAAGACAGAGTTGAAAAGCTGGGTCAAAAAATCGGTTGCGTTGTTCGACAATTCACTTAAGATTTTTCATTGAAAATATAAAATATACGCTTTTTATACTAAGATCCTGGATGGAGAAACCATTATATAGTATTTTTATTCGATTATTACTACCAAGTTCACATATTCAGAAATTATTTTTTGAATTTAGTATTTTGATAGCAGTAATTCGCATATTCAAGTAGCAATGCATATTAAATTAAATTTGTTAATGACTTAAGTTGATGTTTACCTAATACACAAAGGAGTCTATATTTCAACTTGAAATTACAACGCGCAATTTATATAACGCCCCATAGCAGTACATTTAAAATGAGATAATACATCAAAGGTCTCAGAACATTTTACCAAAAGGAGTAGCCGAAGAGATAGGCCGAGGTGGGCGGGCTCATCATACTACAAAAATACACACACGCTGTATTCACCAGTGCGAAAATGTATACGATTAAAAAAATGTCATCCTAAACTTTATTAATATGTATCTCGACGACCCCCGCGGCGTAACGGATAACGTACTTCAGAAAGCTTGCGGAGGTCACGAGTTCGATTACCGTCCTGTGTCTGGGTGTTTATGTATAACATGTATTTATTTACAAAAGAATAGTATATGTGTAGTATATTAGTTATCTAGTACCAATAACAAAAGTGCTGTGCTACTTAGTTTGAATTTGACGGGGCTGTGTGAATTGTCCCACTATGCTATTATATTATATTTGCATTGGAACTTAAAATGTTTCTTTGTTTAGAATTGATACAATTTTTTATGAAATTCAAATAACTGATATCAATTTTTTTTATTACTGTAGGACAGCAGACAGGCTGACGGCTTCCTTAGAATTTGGCAGTTACCGTCGCCTGCGGGTGTTTGCAACGCCAGTGGCATCGCGAACACGCTGCTGTCCTAAGGGTACATGAACTTGTATCACTAATGCCGGAACAACACAAGGTTATTATGGTGGAATATTTACGATCAAAAGTGGTTGCCATCCAGACGGGTTTGAGGCCCTACCACGTAACTAGGGTGTGTTGTTTTGTCGCCTTTTACGACAGGCCGACCCCGGCCGCAGGGGTTAGTATTCTTTCTCTGCCCGTGCACCATAGGCGACGGTAATTGTTAAATTCTAAGCGGGCCATCAGCCTATCTGCGGTCCTACAGTAAAAAAAAAAACAATTTGATACAGTATGACCAAAAAGTGGCGAATGGCACACGATCGTCGTGTCTCCATATGATTAAAGTCTCATGATAACTCACTTTGATAATGAGATAATTTATCATGTGCGTAATAAAGATGTGCGGCATGTAAATTTAAACCGAAAATCAACATGGCCATTTGTGTTTAGTTCTTTACATGCCCTCATATTGTATTAATACGCGCGCCGCAAGATTCTATGACCGGCCAATTGCAATCACACCTCCAAGCAATTGGTACAGGAAATTTTAATGTTATTTTTTATTATTATTATTTTAATGTCAGATTACATTGATCCATTTTTATATTATAATAACAAAGATAAAAATTAAATACTATAATATGTCAAAATACAATTTTTCTTAGTAAATATTATATACGCCCTACATTCCCGTTCCAGGTCTTCATCGTCATGCAAATTAGATGTAACCACATGGCCCAAGTATTTAAATTGTTCACACTTTTCTAATGGGATTCCCCTTATTTTTAAAATTTGTTCCCGTTTTGAAGACCATTCATTGGCTCTTTTTTGAGTTATACGTCAAACCGTGTTTGGATGCATATTCCTCACATATTTTAAGGAGTTCTCTCAGACCACAGACTGAAGCACTAAGCAGTACCATGTCGTCCGCGTAGCTAAAGTTATATACGCATATGTCGTCAATATGGCATCCAACATGATTCCTACTCAGTGCAGAAATAAGTCCATCCATGTAGAGGTTGAAGAGAACAGGCGAGGTTAGTCCCCCTTGTCTCACCCCACATTCCGTTGTATATGGGTGTGACAACTGTCCAGACCAGCGAACATTATTTACCTGGCTTCAGCTAATACAAGAGGAAAGTGATCTGACCAATAAACCAATAAAATAATGCTTGATGAAAACATTTTGTACTGAGATCTGGACAGAGTACGTTATCAGAGAATGATCCAACTATCGCTTAGATCCATTTGCATCACTAATAAAAGTATAATTATTACTATCTATTCTAAACATATTAATATCTATACATATAAAGTTCTGTTTTTGACAGAATACTTCGAGTTTTTTATAAAATATTTCACTAGGATGAGCATGAAAGTCCCCTAATACATACATACATGTATACAGCGTCAACCATACACTCTTGCGTTAAAGCACTCATCGTGCCGAGACAGTTTGTGAAGTCCACCAAATTCTGCGCAATGTCGCAATGTCTATTGGCATGTAGACACATAACTAATATTGGCCTGTGATTAATTATTATTTTAATTGCATAAATACGAGGACTGTTACATTGTACGACAGACATGTTATGGAAAATGTCATTTCTCCATAACAATGCGACACCACTGTGGGGGCGGCTGTGTAGCATTCCCGTCGTTGTGTCTACGGCTGAAGTACCCGTAGCGCTAAAATTACGTTAAATTGTATTCAAAAGTGATAATTCATCTGGCAATAACCACGTCTCTTGAAGCGCTACTATATTTGAAAAGTAGCAAATCTCTCTTATACTATCTATCGATCGCTTAACATTTTTACAGTTAAAGCTGGTTATTTTAATCAATTTATTATTCACTAGCAGCCCGTCCCAGCTTCGCACGGGTATTTAACAAAAAATTAAAAATTAAACCCTTCTATTTTTTTCGGCCTCGGGGAAAAACCTTGACGGGTTCCCCCGGCTCGGGGGGACCGAGGGATATAAGGGACTCCGGAAAAGATGTTCGACCATCCGACTACCCACTAAAAACCCCGCTGTTCTCCTATCGCCTACGCCCGGGCCCACGGATATATGGCCTGCCGATCTCGTGGCCCGGGACGGCGCCGGCCCACGCTTTGTCTTAAAGCGGGCCCCTTCTAAAGTGCTGGCGCCAGGGGGTCAGGGTTTCGTCCCCCCGGCACTCTCTTATAACAACTCTAGGAGTTGAGGGGGGCTGCGGAACAGCACGCGGCTTTCTCCCTCGCGGCAATAGTGCGGGCGGCGGATCCTCCCCCGAGGGGCCGCCCGCGGCCGCTTTCTACGGCGCCCGGAGATTGTTGCCCGCCCTCCGGCGCCGACGACGCAGCCTACGTTGGCGGGAGGGGAGTGCGGTGGCGGACTCCCGCTCCCGTTCCGCCGCCTCCCTTGAAGATACTACTGCCTCGCAAAAGGAGGCGACGGCCGTCCATCCAGGATCGCCCCCGACCATGGACAGAACCAGGGCCGGGAGCGACAGGTCCGCGGCCAATTCCGGACGGGACTCGCATCCCCGTCGCGTGCTAGTCAGGCGTGGGTACGACTACCAGACGATACTCCAGAAAAAGCAGAGTCGCCTGACGTCGTAGCCGGCCCAGCAAGACCAACCGACAGCGAGGATGCAATTCCCGCCCCGGGAACACTCTCTGTGCAGGCGCAGTCGAAATAGGCATGGTTTCGACTACCAAATCATGTCCCAGGGTAGAACCCGGGACCCCAATCAGTATTCGCAACCATCCCACCGGGGACCACGCCACGAACAGAGAGCTAAGTTGGAAAGGATGTAAGAGGTAGACGGAAAGAAAGGTAGGACTCTGTCGCCTCGAACGGAGAGGAGAGTGAAGCGACGGATGCTCGGGCACCTCGGGTACGCACACCCGTGCACTCCTCGGACAGAGGAGCGCCCCTGAGGGCAAACCCTTCTATTTGCGTCAGGTTACTAAAAAAATAAAATTATAAAGAAAGTTTGAATATTATTATTTCTATGAGCTTTTATTTTAATGGTTTTTTTTGTTATTACTTTTTATTTATTTTTCGTTATTTTTTAATAAGTATTCTAATTTTTGTAAAAACCCCAGTGACGCACGCCTACATTGCATAAGGTGCTGCCTAGCTAGCCGAACAGGGTGAGCGGCTACCACGCAACATTTTTCTAATACTTACATTTTTAAACTCGTGATATCTTTCGAATGGAATATCCGAATTGAATAATTCAAAAAGTTATGTATAGGTATTGAAACATTTTTGAATATGAAGTGATTTATTTTGATAAGGATTAATACCAAGATCCAAATAAAGAGCCTTTTCTAGGGGCGGCATTTCAATTAAATTTTTAAAATAAAAGAACACTTATTGTGGCATAACTATAATAGTTAGACATATGCTGTCGCGACACTTTTTGTAAATAATGATGTGTTCTGCAAAGTTGTAGTACATTATTTTATTCTATCATCAATAGTTTTCGCAACGCACGCGATTTAAATAATATTTTAGGTAATTTTGTTACACTTTGGGTTACATTATTGAAGTTTTAGTAAGGATCCCTAATTTTTTTGAAAATATAATATAGCCTATGTCACCCGGGGATAGTGTAGCTTACCAACAATGAAAGAAGTTTTTAAATTGGGTCAGTAGTTTCGGAGCCTATTCAAAGCAAACAAACAAACAAACAAACAAACAAACAAACAAACAAACAATCAAATCTTTCCTCTTTATAATAGTAGTATAGATTTAAGCGTGTGTATTTGCTGGGACTGCTACGTTTTGTCTTATAAATTTAGGTCGGAAATTAATAAATCGCCTAAATAATATTCCTTCGAGCCATATGTTCTCGTCAAGGAAAATGTGTAATTTATTTTGAGATAAAAACAGCTTATATGCATTATGTTCTTTGATCTTCTTAATATTCACTTTCTCAAGAGAAACCATTTACTGTGTTTTATATTGAATGTATTTTATAATGTCATTTTCTTACGTATCTTTATGCACATTAGTAATGAAAACTGGTACTTTTTATCAGCGGCTTTGAATGTTCCTTCTACGTCTTTAGCTATTCCACTTTTGCCTATATATACACATCTATAGTTCGGTTTGCGCCTGGATACTATTTTCCAATCATTTTCCGTAATATTATCAGTCGGAGTAACGTTCTGTGGAGGTAGCGCTGCATGCCTGTTATTATTATCATAAGCTCGCAGATTCTATATTTTCCTCGTCAGTGTTGATACATTGTTGACATTGGCCAATACTTACGCCTGAAGAAACCTTTACCTTTACCTTTAGCAGAAGCAAAAACTATATTTGCAGCTGTCTGCAGATCTTTGATCTTAATATTTTTGTTTTTTATGGCGTACATTTTTAGAATCAGTTACGTTAGTAATATCGTCGTAATTACTTCAATGATTGAATCACAAACTTCAGAAGTTGTGAATTCTGTTTTTGAGAATAACATTGAGTACCCCTTTTGTAAGTTAACGAAATTAAGGCTCGTGTTAGAAATTATACGAGGTTCATTTTTAAACGAATATAACTCTTTCTTTAAGTCTTGTAGCTGATCATTTGTTGCATAACATGTTTTCATTGTTTTGATTTATTCCTTCAAAATCAAAATATTTTTGAGTAACTTTGTACAATCAAGATGATCAAACGTAATCGGGGGTAGTTTCTCTAATTGTTTTGCCACGAATATAGGAATATCATTTGGATCTGTTATCTTAGTGACAATAATGATCATTCCATGTCCCGGGTTTCTTTTCCTATTCTTTCGACATGTTGAATATTCGCGATACAATCACACCCGTTTCGAATCGTTGCGCGCGCGACTCCCTTATTTATCTAATTCTTTGTAACATGTGAAATGTAAACTCCAAACGGACGACGGACTAGATTGATAATTATTTGGATTAATTACTAAAGCAAACAAATACATTCAGTAAAAGTAGTTTTTAAGTGTTAATCAATATTAAATGTATTTTAAGTGGCTACATTTGGCAATTTATACGATAAACGGGCTTTAACAACGCCGTGGAGAAATTTACTAAACCCTCTAAATCGACGAATTCATGGTGTGGTGGAAATAGTATTAGGTTTAACAACCTCGCATTAAATGAGTTTCGTGTATACTTATGTAGAGTTTGTTGGTTAAATGGCACAATATTTAATGGTAGGAGCAACAACCTACCTGCTTTCGATTACAAATTAATGTAATTATGATTTTATGAGTCTGTACATTAATTAGGCTTCTGCAGCCTCCTTGCGGAGACTGCGGAATTTTTTGCCACACACAACCAAAATTGCACTGGCACAATCCCTTCTTTTACCCATCTTAGACTACGCCGATGCTAGCTATCTTGACCTCGCAGAATACCAGTTAGATAAACTTGAGCGACTCCAGAATTTTTGTATCCGTTTCATATTTGGGTTACGTAAATATGATCATATATCCGAATTTCGCATTAAGCTCAAGTGGCTCCCTATCCGCCTTCGCCGGAATACGCATATCTTGTCTCTTCTGTATAATGTATTGTTTAGTCCCAAGTCTCCTCCTTACCTTAAGGAACGTTTCCAATTTTCCAATGTGAATCAGGGGAAATTCCTCAGTTGACAGGTGAACATGAGACTAGAAACACCGCTTAATACAACCATGTTTTATAACCAGTCATTCAGTGTTCAAGCTGTCCAATTATGGAACATGCTGCCGCTAGAAGTGAGACAAGCCCAGTCAGTATCCACCTTCAACAGACTCGTTAAGGATTACTACCTCAAAGTATAATATATGCTGTTTTTATTATTGTATTATGTATGTATATGTGTGTGTATGTATGTATGTATGTGTAAGCGTGTATATATGTGTATATGTGTTTGTATTATATATTTTTGCAATTTTGCAGGGGCGGAGAAAGAATACTAACCTTTGCGGCCGGGGTCGGCCTGTCGTAAAAGCCGACAAAACAACCCACCCTAGCTACGTGGTAGGGCCTCAAGCCCGTCTGGATGGCGACCACCTTCGGTCTTAAGTATGCCGCCATAATAACCTTGTGTTGTGTTCCGGCATTAGTGACCCAAGTTCCTGTACCCTTATGGGACAGCAGTGTGTTCGCGATGCCACTGGCGTTGCAAACACCCATAGGCGACGGTAACTGCTAAATTCTAAGCGGGCCGTCAGCCTGTCTGCTGTTCTACAGCAATAAAAAAAAATTATATAACATGTATTGCTTTAACAGTTATAAATATATGTGTGTGTGTGCATTTATATGTGTATAATATTATTATATTTTTTTTTCTTTTTAAACATTGTGCAACAGAACCCTGCCCTAGTTTTTGTGCCATATTTCTCTCTCCATCCCAAGGTTGTCTGGAAGAGATCGCTGTCAGCGATAAGACCGCCATTTGTACCTAATTCTAAGCTGTTTTTTGTATTGTTTCATTAATTATATTGTACAATAAAGTATATTCTATTCTATTCTACATTAAAGCCATATTCTAATGGAAAGTTCTCAATAAGACTAGAGCGAAACCTTCAGGAAAGATAAAAAGCTATAAGTTCGGGGGTGATGAGCGCACATTTGAACTTTAAGATGTTGACCTTTATAGCGTAATTGCTAATGCACGTTGGAACGGTTACGGAGGTCAATGGTTCGAATGACGTCTTGTGTCTTGCTGTTTTTATACTATATTAGTTATCATTAATTATTAATAATTACAAACTGTCTTTTTTGCTTTTTATGTAAGTAAATAGGAACAAAAATTAATTAACGCATTTATGTTTTAAGGAGATAATTTCTTTGGGTTCCTAACAACCAAAATTCGAACATAAAATATGGCATTATATTTCCTTATCGCTGAGGGTGTTACTTAAACATTTACAGTATCTATATATTAATACGTGAAGCGAATACGTTGTACCCCTTTTTACGAAAATGGCGCGGACGGATGAGTATGAAATTTGACACAGTTAAAGTTTATGTGGAGGAGACGTGCAGAAATCTATTTTGATACCTTAAATGCATTAGAATTACACTAAATTAAAATAAACATTACGCACCCTACTGCTCGAATTATACACAACATACACACACATCCATACCTTACTTACGCTTTTGTTTATTTGTAAAATAGGCCTTTAAGGTTAATTTTATAATAGTATAATATGACATATTTAAATTCATAATAAATAATTATTTAATAAATAATAATATTACACAATATATGTTATATATTACACAATATATTAATAATATATGTTCTTAAGTGGACATATCTCTTGGTCTTATTGAATGTCAAAATTGACAATGAAAACGAATGAAACTAGAATTGTTCTCATTTATAATTTGTGAAATACATCTTGCTCAAGCATAAAGAAAATGGTGTATAAGTAGCCTGAATTGATTTACTCTTGCCTATTTGTGAGAATAATGTTTACAAAATGCAAATATATGGTTATGAAACGGATTTACAGTGCAGGTTTTGAAATGCAAAACATTTTGAAGTTTACATTGATGCTGTTCTGATGTAGAATGCTCAGATTTTTAAAACGTAACTCGGACGGATTTAAACATCAGCGCACCAAAATCTTGCTTTACCAATCCTTGGTGCGCAGCCATCTTGAGTTCGCCAGCGTTGTATGGAATCCGTATTATGCCGTGCATTCGCAGCGTGTTGAAAGCATACAAAGAGCATTCACTAGGCATCTAGCTTATAATTCTAGCGGTTTTTCCCACAGAAATCCTTATAAAGAGGGCCTAATTAGGTTTCGAATGCGTTCTCTTCGTGAACGGAGACTTTTATTAGACATGTCCTTCTTTCACAAAATCGTGAGCGGTCAATATCAGTGTAGCTACTTTCTGGAGAACATGCCTTTAAAGGTTCCCCGTACCTATCCTCGCGGGAAACTCAAATATATTTTCTACACCCCACCTGTAAAGTCTAATTTGGGACGGCAAGCACCTCTCCGTAGAATAATTGATGAGTATCATTCCCTTATCACAGTGATACCCGATCTTGATGTGGTCCACGATAAGTTGCGTATATTTAAAAACAAAATAAAAAATGCACCTTAATTTTAATCATTAATCATTTATTGTTTTATAACTGACTTGTTGTTACTTGCTTATATATTATTATATTGACTTTTATACCTAGTCAGGTCATAAGTATTGTCACACAGTAAAAACTTTTCTTTTAGAATGCTGGCCACAAAAAAGTTTATTGAATTCGAATCTCGAATTGTTCATGAAAATAAAAATGTATACTTTTAGTATTTTACTCATTTTTTAAATATGGAGTGGACGCTTAAAGAAGACCGTGTTGCAGTTATTGCGTTGCATCGTTGCGGTTACGCGCCAATTCAAATTTTTAACATACTGAAAAATTTGAATATAACCAAAAGATTCATTTATCGTACCATCAAACGATACAATGAAGACTCTAGTGTAGATGACAGGTCAAGAAGTGGTCGCCCTCGGTCTGTTAGGACTCCACCAGTGATAAAAGCTGTGAAGGCACGAATTCAAAGAAATCCCAAACGTAAGCAGAAACTGTTGGCCCTTCAGATGGGGTTAAGCAGAACCACGGTGAAAAGGGTGTTAAATGAAGACTTAGGGCTTCGGGCATATCGAAGAAAAACAGGACATCGTTTGAATGCTCGTCTAATGGACCTGAGACTGAAGAGATGCCGCGCTTTGTTGAAGCGGTACGCGGGAAAAAAATATCGGGAAATTATTTTTTCGAATGAAAAAATGTTTACCGTAGAAGGGAGCTACAACAAACAAAATGATAAGGTGTACGCACACAGTAGTGAAGAAGCGAGCAACCGTATTCCGCGTGTCCAACGAGGTCATTTTCCATCCTTGCTCATGGTATGGTTGGGAGTTTCTTATTGGGGCTTAACAGAGGTACATTTTTGTGAGAAAGGTGTAAAAACGAATGCTGTTGTGTATCAAAATACAGTCCTGACGAACCTTGTGGAACCTGTTTCTCATACCATGTTCAATAACAGGCACTGGGTATTCCAACAAGATTCGGCGCCAGCTCATAGAGCGAAGAGCACACAAGACTGGCTGGCGGCGCGTGAAATCGACTTCATCCGGCACGAAGACTGGCCCTCCTCCAGTCCAGATTTGAATCCGTTAGATTACAAGATATGGCAACACTTGGAGGAAAAGGCGTGTTCAAAGCCTCATCCCAATTTGGAGTCACTCAAGACATCCTTGATTAAGGCAGCCGCCGATATTGACATGGACCTCGTTCGTGCTGCGATAGAGGACTGGCCGCGCAGATTGAAGGCTTGTATTCAAAATCACGGAGGTCATTTTGAATAAACTTTAATGTCATAAGAATCTATGTTTTGTTAAGTTCATTTTGGTATATAAATGGTTACATAATGAATAAACTTGTTACAATTATTTTACATTCAACATGTGACAGAATTTATGACCTGACTAGGTATATATTAGATTATATTGACATTGCCTCTTTTTTTTATATGACATGACATTTATTAGACATTCATATTAATATTTCATCAATTATTACTGTATTATTTGTTAAATTTGAATTTCAAAGTATTCATTAGGTATTCTTTTTTTATTTCTTTTTCTAAATTAATTATTGTATTACATCTTCGAGCCGATGAATTGCCAATGTTATGTACGCCATTATTGTCACATGCATCAGGCCATAAATTAAATAGTTTGTTATTTTCAATGTTATATGTCTGTGATGTGGCAGTACTTTTTAAATAAATAAATAAAATAAAATAGAAAAATGGCAAATTAACTGAGTAGCTACGATGAAACCTTGGATTGTAGAGGTATGTATGACAAAAACCCTAATAAAGTTCAAGCTTAACTTAAAATGAAATATGATCGAATTTCGACCCTTGGTCGACCACTTGTCAAGGTAAATATGTTAATACTTTTGATAATGTTATGTATATATATGTAATATCAATATGTTATCATTATGATCTATAATTGTGCTACGGCTTATATTGCTACGGCGTAGTACTACGACTGAGTTCTGACGGGGTTCTCCATAGGTGTCTAAAGTACTATTTCTATTACATTGATTTGGTTTTTCAATTTAAACATTTATAATTATATCTCGCTTTTAATCTAACCTCTGTTTCGATGCCAGGGGTCTCCTGTTCTACTTTGAACGGTGTTGTGGCTGACCTTCCCCACCGGTATAGTTAGATATCATAAATAAAAACGAATCAGTAACATTACACATTAGACGAATTTTTCACATACATAGAATTTTTCAGAGAAATTAATTATCAAACTAATCAGTCCGCCTCTTCTTAAATTGCTATAGTAATTATAAATTTTAGTCCCTTTATCGATGACACAACACTATATTATAATAACAATCACTATTTTTTTTTAGTTTGTGGTTTCGCACTCTGTAAGCTCTGTAAGATATCTAAATAAAATCACGTTTGCTAATTTTGCAGTTTGCTTTTATTTCAATACATACAACACTTCTTGGGATTAATTATGTATATTTAACAAGACCTGTGCGATAAATTTTTGAATATTACGCGTCCTTGGCAATGAATTCAAATATTACCGCTATATACTACTACATATATAGCGGTCCTACTAATCTCTACCCCTATTGGAGTATTTTGGTCACAAATCACTAGGCACGTCACGCTTCGACCCACGCGCCACGCGGCAGTAATTCTTGCTTTGATGTCGTAATCACCGCAACATGAAATATAGATCTCAGTCTGCTTGTATTTGATCGACTCAACAATAATGGGGGTTTACAGTTATAGACCAAGTGTCTTTAACAATATTTTTGGAAATAATCACCGTTGGATTTCTGAATGTTTCAATATTGTGTTTAGTGTTGGCACACTTACACTTGCTAAGCACACCGCTCTCGCACATTGTAGTCGCTTTGCTAATGAGTCCCGGACCACCGCAGTGTGACATTTAACAGGGCTTTCACTGAAATTTATGCTTAATGGAAAACACCTTTCTCTTTATCGTCTAAAGAGCTTTTTGTTTGAAATGGTAATATATTAGGATGGTTTATTTTTAGTGCAGTTTTTAGTGGATCTGATTAATAAATTCGTTTCGGTAATACGTGGTTAGGTAACTATGTTCAGTATAATTACGACCATCCATTTCGGATTCGATCCCCGGCAGAGTAAATACGGAAGTTGACGTTTTCTCTAACCTGGGATCGTACCGCTTCTGACAAGTTAAAGCTAAATCTGAATTACTTAATTGAATTTAGGTAAGCAACCTTTGTTGACAAGCAAGTCTTTTAGTTTTTATAGAATGACTAATACCAGACAAGAATAATATTGTATGTTACACCATCATCATCATCTTTGTGTTGAATTCCGGTTGCAACCCAAACTCTCGCTTCGGCGTCCGGGGTCCGCTTTCCGACTTTTTCTTCTCCACTTCGCACGACTGCACCTTTGTGCTGCGTGTTCAGCAGCTCGTGGAAATACGAGCGCCATCTATCCTTCACCGCGAGGTCCTCGCATAACAGGTTGCCCACAGGATGTTTTACACAGCGACACTTTTAAATATCCTGTGACGCTTTGACCCTGGAGCGCGCCAACTTATAGATGAGCTTCTGACCCTCAGCCGATTCCAACGTATCATAAAGTGGTTGTAAGTGGTCTCGTCTGGCCCTGGCAACAGCTTTCTTAGTGGCGCGCTTTGCTACACGGTATGCATCACGATCTTTAGGTGATATGGACGCTTGCCACATTTTAAATAGAGCATTCTTCGCTCTAGTCTCCCTCTGGACAGTGTCGTTCCATCACCATGTCTCTGTCACACTTGTGAGCACCGTTAGACACCCCAAGCACCTCCTTCGCCGACCCAAATATAGCCGTCTGAATCTTGTCCCAGTAAGCCTGAACCTGTTTGCCCATACCACCGGCGGCTAAAGCGAACCCCTAGGACGTGACTTCATCAAGCAGCTACCATCTGATTAGTCGCGACATGGCATGGGGGACTCGGCATGTTTCTTTAGACTTAGCGCAGAGGTCCATGACAAGAAGACGATGTTGTGCAGTGAGACTCTCACCGGGTATTACCATGCAGTTTACCACTTTGCTGATGTGATGTTTCCTAGTGAGTAGGAAGTCGATTCAGGTAGCATTCCTTCCGTTTCTTGTAGGTGAGAAGATGCTCGGGTCTCTTACTGAAATACGATAATAAGGTTGTCAGCTGCACACGTATTGAAAATGTCCTCCCCTACCGCATTGCGGCTACCGTACCCAAATCCACCTTGAATACGCTCAAATTCCCCATATCCCTCACCCACATGACTGTTCAGATCACCCCCCAAAACAATCCCCTGTGATAATGGGATTCCACTTCTCCTATTAGATTCCAAAACACTATTTTATCGGCGTCGTCACTTATCAACGGTAACTACCCCATCGATAAGTACCCTAACGATCATAAGCCGGTCGCTATGACGTTTCACTTCCAAAATGTCATTTTGAAACTCCTCCGAGAGCACTATGTCAACCCCATTCTCCCCATCAGGTACACCTGTGTAGATCAGCTTGTAACCATTCCCAATGAACCGGGATCTGCTGGCCTTCCACCAAGTCTCCTGCAGGAACGCCACGGCGACCCTCCGTCTGTAGAGCACATCAGCCAACTCTTGCGCGTTCGCCTAGCGTGCCTATGTTCCATGTTGCGAAGCGGATCTTTCGAGATGTTTGGGCTGCGTGAGTTGGGGCTAACGTCGTTAGCCGTGCCCGCCCATGACACGGTAGCCCTTGTCCACTTCTCACAAGAGCCGGGCGAAGCTCTTGCGCGACTTTATGCGGCGGCGCCCTAGCTCACGATCGATATACGATCCGTAATCTTAGTCTTTCCATTTGATTTGGCTGATATTGTATGATACACATGTAGCGATAATTCCATTCGTATATAATGCCTCTCCACTGTATTGTCGAGTGAATTCGGGCATTACGGGCACACGCCTAATGAGGCGTATGCCGCATCATTAGGTGTGTGCCTTTCACAACAACCATCAATGCAATGTTGCTAATGATACAGAATTATTTTTGATTAAATTAATTCTGAGAATAAGTTTTGTAATGACAATATTTATAATTGACGTAAAAAAAACGGACACCCATTGGCAGTCATTGGTTTTATATGGATGATATTAATGTTTCTAGTATGTCATTAGATTGGCTGACTAGAAATTTCATATGAGATTATAGTTTTTAACACTTTAATCCTGAAATCGGTATTTTAGTCAAGGTAAACAGATAACCGTGGTAAAATGGTCATTTTAATGAAGACTACGTGTATTTTCATGGTTTTTTTATATGGTAGACATTAAAAAAATAAATATTAATAACGAGTATGACCTCTTGCAGCAATTACGGCATGTAATCGTCATGGTATGTGTTCCACCAGGCTTTTGATGGTGTCCTCTGGAATGTGTTCCCATTCACGATGTTTTGTGGTGGTGGTTGGACAGATCGTACTTGCCTTTTAGGAGGTCCCAGACGTGCTCAATAGGGGTTAAGGTAGGAGCTCCGCGCTGGCCAATCCAAACGATGAATACCGACCTCTTGCATATAAGCAACTACGTCGCCAGAACGGTGGGCCCGAGCATTATCGTCCATGTAAATGGCATCTTCAGCAATTACAGTCAGTGCGGGTTGTGGATCGTACGAGTCGCGGATGATTTCTTCAAAACACGTCGGCATAGCGTTCCTCTGGTCTTCGTAACACTCGCTGACGTCGGTCCTCACCATGCAGACAAATTCGAAACGCTACTCCAATTACCTGTTGTCCAAGATAAGCAATTTCTAGTGAAGCTCAATCGAACAGTCCTAGTGGCTTAAGACATATTCTTACCACATAGATCATGTTTATACGAAATCCTTAACCCGATCTAATTCACAAACCGTACCGTTTCCACAACAACCGTAAAGGGCGCACAAATATTTGAGACTACACATAAAAGTAGGCGCAAAGCGCTCTTATATGGTTTGTATATAGGCTATGTTTACACGAGGGAGGGTGGGTTACCCAACCCCATTGTCCAAGCCATAACTGTGTGTGCCTATTATAAGGAGACAGTCAGTTAAATCGGTATTTATTGATATAAATTCACCATCGACCTCTTGGTAGAGTTTTATGGGTACGCCTGAAATGCGGTCAGATCAAAAGGGCATCGGCATGCATTGATAGGTCAGAATTAAATTGACCTTTCGACTCTATTTCGGCCATACATTTGCAGTCATGTTTGTATTCTAACGGTAGGTAGTAATGTGATTAACTTACGTATTATTGACGCGGAACAAATGTATGAATTCAGCTAGTTTTTGATGATTTGTCACTGGCAGCTAAATCTCTGTTACAAATAACTTATACGAAAAGAAAGCAGCGTATAAAGCTTTCTGTTAACTAGTAATGATAAATTTTGATCTATGAAAGCCATTTTTATGTATATTACCCCCAAAAATATGCATAATTTGCGTTTACGCGCAAGCTTCTAAACGGATGAGATGGTCGACGTTCGACCTTCCTGACCGAGTAACGCGCAAACCACAAAACTAGCAGGACAGTTGACGTTCGACCTCTTCCCTGGTTACTCCAAACTCTAATTGGCCGTGCCATTAAATCTGTGTGTTCAGTGTTGTGACTTTAGCTGGTGCCGTGCAACAGTTCCTCCGCGACCTGAACCGAACCGGGAAGGGGTGGAATCAAGGTCAGTGCGAATTTCTTTGCCCACTGCAAGGTATCGCGTCTCTCTAGCCACCGCTCCTATGCCATCCTCTCTCATACATTCCACTGCTCTCCAGCTATCCTTCTCATTCCTGTACGGTGCAATCTCGGTCCGTGACCGGCATCGTACAACTTTCTTTTTGGTCTCTCTTTTGGTCACGCTAAAGCATGTCACTTCCCTCTGGGTGTCAGGCAGTAGAGGATCACTGGGTGCTTTTAGTGGATATGAGGGCGTTCAAGTATTACGTAACGCAATTTTTGGAGATTTCTGACCCACCGTCCTCCCCATGTAACGCACAGTAACGTTTATCTGTAACCCGTTTTCCTGTTTTTGAAATTACAAGAAGTAAAAACGTTTTAAAAATGCGTGAAAGAATCTCTCTACGCGACCGTTCTGAAGGATTAAAAAAAAAACAATGTTACGTAACGCGTAGTTCAAAGCGTAACTTGTGTGCACAAAGCGTAACACGGCAGCTTTGTGCGGGTCTAGCAGCTGGAAATGCACGCACCTCCACATTTTCAAGCTTCATACCGGATTTCCACTAAAAACTTCCTCCCGGTTTCAACTTAGTTTTCCTTATGTCCTTGATGATGGGAAGTGGCGTTAACTGCCCACGACTACCTCAAACGGGCGCGAAACACCAATCGAGAGGAGAAAATCCTCTTACTACCATGGACAATTGATACTCCTGGCTTCTTCTTGCATTTTTAGCGTATATCTTACTTATAATACTTTTGAAATAAGCAAACAATCCATTTACCATCTACTGTAATTCTACTAAATTTATACTATGTTTACTTAAAAAATAAGCGTTGTTTAATTTAATTTGCAACCGTAAGCGTCATTTAAGACGCAATAGCTTTAATCCTGAACGAATCACATTCAAACATCTTGAAAATGAGGAAAAATGTAAATTCATTCCGAACAGCTTGATCTGTTTGCTGACAAAGTTTGCAACATCGGTGCTTCGCACTATTTATTCCTTGAACTCTGAGGAAGGTTTTTATCGAAAAAAAAATTGGAAAAATTGCACGGCAAAACCTAAAAACTAATTTTCTTTTTCTGTAATTGTGAACGCAACTTCAAATTGCTATTAGCAGCTTGAACGCATCCAAAGATGCATAAAATTAAAAAAATGTGTGACGTCACCAGGGGGAGGGAGTTGTTAAAATGTGACAACCTGTGACAAGGACGGGAGGAGGGGCTAAAAATTCCTAAAATTCGTGTGATGTAATTTATGGATGGCTCCTTAGAGAAGGATATATGTATGCTACTTTTTGTCGCGAAAATGAATATTGAATGGAGTGAAATAGGGGTGAACGTAATTAAATTATATTTTTTTAATTATTTATATGACTGAACAACGTTTGCCGTGTCAGCTAGTTTATTATAAAAATAATTATTGGTCCTGTTGCGTTTTCTCGGGCCAGGTAACTCTTAAGAAGTACTCGTATATAGAAGACATCATAACATTCGATTTAACATTATTATGTTATTGTTTTCGTCAAACCTTCTTCGATATATAATATTGAATTTATTATGTTCTATTATTTCACCATAACGTAATCTAATGACATTGTTTTCATAACAAACTTTCATGTCGATGATACTTAAGTGTTCTCCATGAGATCGCGGGATATTGGTATGCTATTTAATGAGATAAATATAAAATAAAAACTGTGTGTGTCAGCTCCGACGCACGACTGGAGTTTACTACTTAAGTACGATTGTCTAAACATACGCAAAAAGAGTTTGTTTAACTGAAAAAAGATTAATACCATATGAAAGGGTAAATTAACAAATTAATGAAAATAATATACATATATAAAAAAGTTTTAAAACAGTTTTAAGTTCAACCTAATTACAACTATGGCACCTAGTAATAAAGTCACAAATCTCCAAAACATTATCTAATACTTACGACCATTGGTCATATAAATTGAGCAAAGCAATAAATTACTCTTGTCACTTACAAATGAAAAGACATTATGTTAAACAACATTTAATGTGAAATCAACCTTTAGTTGTAACAAATAAAGTAATTTTTGCCTTGAGAGATACATCGTTTTGTTTTGTTTAGTGTGTTCCGATGCACGCGCACATTTTTCTCATACCGGGCGCCTTATATATGAAAATCGATTCTTAAGGAGTAAACTCCAAAAATACATATTACTTAGAGACCTCTATTACTGAAAAATATTAAATTCTTGTATCATTTTCCTTCGATGCTCTTATTTCGGAGATTGAATCGGACTTTGTAAAACAAAAAGTGTCCAGCAATTAATCATTATCCGGGACTGTTTCGTAACAGGGACAATGCATCGTTATTTCTTATGTACAGGTATACACAGATTACACCTGTTTTTATTTAACAAGTATATAGAAAAATAGCTATTAAGATTATCATATCTACAAATATACCTATAAGTGTGATATATCTGCTGAATAGATTTAGATGATGATATTTCAAATACCTTTTTTCGAAAAAGTGCTGGCTTGACGTCGTAAAGGGTGATATGCGTGTTAATGGACTCACTACCGGGGATACTGAAGATCGCGCGATGTGGAGTAGAAAAAGTCGGAAAGCGGACTCCGGGCACCGAAACGGAAGTTTGGGTTGCAACCGGGACACAACGCTGGGATGATGATGATGATTTCGAATCCCTTTTTTCTGCGATTGGAGGGTAAAATGACAACCTGGCCTCTGGGTCTTGGATTTGCATTCAACTTCACACTTACTCGGTCGCCTGTCGGTCTTATATCAATTGGATCCCATTACTTACTTCCATAATAGGAATGGGTAATCGGTACAGTAACCTTCTACGGGGACACATTGACCAACATTTCCTTAGTACATGATGGTTCAGTATTTACACCACATATATCATAAAGAATTTTGTTCTTAGAAGCGTTTATCCGGGTACGATTTCAGGATTATGGACAATTCCATTGAATTGTCAATTTGTATTGTAAACCCTTTTTTAGTACTGCCTAGGTAAGCTGCTTCTGAGAGCTTATTATAGATTGATAAAAAAACTACTACGATATATATTAAAACTAGAACCAAGTATTGTAACAAAATATTCATTAAAATAATTCAGAGGCGTAGACATTCGTGTGCAGGATGAAAAAATATCTTGTCCTAAAATCGAAAATCAATAAAAGGAGAGAGTTAGTGGGTATGTCCAGTCTTTTTTCCATGACCAACCACTGGCACCCCACTTGTAGTTGCAGTGGTAAAATTCGCCATGTGTGCACTTGCAGGTAAGGAAGTTTATTGCTGTAGGTGGAATTGGGTGGTAAAAATGTGTAATGAGATACTTACTTCTATCTGTTTGTAACACATTGTAACTCATATAAGTTCGGGAGCGTGCTATATTTCAGATTTTTCTAGAATATCCTAAATATTTCCAGATTGATCGAGAAAGTTCTAAAATATATTGACATGTTCTATATTAATTAAAATTATTTTAGATACGTTAGAACGTTCTAGATGGTAAAAAAATTTTCTAAAACATTCTAAAAATATATAAAATATATTTAAATGTTCAAAAATATTTTCAAATGATTGTGGTAGATCTAAAATATTTAAGGTCATTTTAAACTTTTCTGAAATAATATAAAAGGTTTTAAAATTTATTTAAATGTTTAAAATCTATTAAAAATAATTTCCAGAATATTCTAGGATATATCACAATTTTTAAAAGGAACTGTGAAAATGACTGATTGTAGTTGATCCATCATGTTCTAAACTGTTTTCGAATAAAATCTGTTACACAGAATTTGTATGTTACACGTTCATGGAACATAAGTAGTCTGTGAAGACCTTACAAATTTGAAAATGAATTATTTGAATTCCTACTTTTATTAACCGACGAAAAAAATGGAGGAGGATCACAACTCGACGTGTATATTTTTTTTTATGTATGACCACGCATAACATTTTACAGAATAGTCCGGTTTTAAAATAATTTTTTTATTGGAAAGGGTATAACCCCGAAGGTGGTCCCATATAAATTTGGGAAAAAAATTCCAACCCTAAGGGTACGAAAACAGAGAATGATTGATTGTTCACTCACTGATTATATTGATGACCACGCATAACTTTTGACATTACGTACTTTTGACATTAAGTATTTAAGTAGTAATTAGTAGATTATAGCCACAAAAAATTGTAAAATAAAAACTTTTTGACGAAAAATTAAACCACCGAAAAAACTGAAAAGCAAAAAATAAGAAACCTTTTTTTATTAACCTTAATAACTAAGTTCTTAAACTAATGTAAGTATACCTAGTCAGTCTATACTAATTTTGAGTCGGCGCCAAACAAGCAAATTAATTAATTACGTAAATCGAGATGCGCGGTGGCGGCGCAGCGTGACACGCCCCTTTGCCGGAAAATGCCGAGCGTTTACGAAGTTAATGTCAGCGAGATAGTAACCCGAACGGGCACACACGTGAGGGCAATGGCGCCGATTCAAAATCACTTAGGTATACTTACATTAGTTTAAGAACTTAGTTATTAAGTTAATAAAAAGGTTTAAAATTTTTTGCCGTTAAGTTTTTTTGGCGGTTTGATTTTTTTGTTAAAAAGGTTTGTAATTATGTATTTAACCCTTCATTAGCAGCGCCGAATTTATTCGTCATCCATTTGTCGATCCGTGTCTCAACGCCGAATTTACACGGTATCACGACTTATATTGTATTGGGTTATATTGGATTAATTACTATGTGTGTGCAATTAATGTAGTTATTGAATGTGAACATTTCGCGGCGCGCTTCAGTAACGTCACTTCGACGGAACAAACTGCGGTTATGAAAGGGTTAAATATCTATCTATAAAATGTATCTACATTATGTTTTCTTTGTCTTTTCTATTATTGATAAATTCGACATACTGTATGCTATTATTCTGTGTGCACGGCTATGCCCAAGTACCAGCCATATACACGGTGCTCCTGGGTTATGGGGCCAATGGGAATGCCCGGCGATAGTGGCACTACGATATTGTTTACGAGGGGTCTATTTTGGTTAGACGTAACGGATTCATTTCCTTACCTAATACCCTTCGCAATTTATTACTAAGTGGTTTGGACAACACGTCTTAAACTAATAAATGGACAGTGTGTTTTGTATATACATATAGTAATGTATCGTAAGTTCCCGAATTTAATTTAGTATGCTAAATCAGATTTTGTTTGCTAATATTGTTTTAATGGAAAACGGAATATTTGTGTCCGGAAGAGATTATTAAAATCTAAAAGTACAAATTACGATTTTTCAGTTTGTTCTATATCAGTTTTGTGTTATTTTTATAAAATAGTTTCGATAGTACTTTTATTTTGTTCAATGAAAATACACTTTAGTATTCATAGTGTGCCGTGCTGTTTCGTTTATAACCGAGCGCTGTACTCGCCTCTGTGAAATATTTAACGTCTCATTTCTGGTTTTTGACGAGATTCAGGTGACACTCGTCACATGCTTTCCTAAATTAAATATTTTTGGAAGTAAAGTAAAATATATATCATAAGATACGTTGCATTATGTACCTACACTCGAGTTTTTTTGATAGCCCGACAAACAGGCGGTTAACGCCTTTAATTAGCTTTAATTTAACCCTTTCAATTTGTAAGCAGTTTAAAACATATTGACATAAGTACAAAGTATATTGAAGTTTGAAAACTTTAAAAGAATTGGATTGAAGGAAGAAATGGACCAGTAGCGGATAGAAGAAATATACCAGGAAAGTGGGGAAAACAGAGTATTTCACAGGGAAGAGTTGAATTTGAATAGGTACTAGAGTGAGAGCTGGTTAGACGCAGTTCAAAACGTCATACCTGAGTAGTCAAGGGTTAATCATTGTACGCTAGTATTCTTTTAAATGTTTATATTACACTAGTAGAACAGGTCTAGGAAGTTAAAGTTCGACAAACGTCAACTGTCTTTCCCATGTATGTGTGGTTATGAATAAAGTTGTTATTTAAAACTTAATCTTTGGATTTTGTTTCTATTGCTAGTAGGTGCTTGCTCGCATTACTAGTTCAGTCTGATCTATCCTTTACCGTTTAAGGTGATACGCAAATGTAGCCGATATTTTTAGCTAACACATTTAAAGTTAATCTATCAGTGAGAGTGAACCGAAACTTAAGAACGAATGTTTTACATTTGAATTGTATTTATTTCGCTCATTATGTTTTCCTCTGCACTATTATTTCATAAAAAAAAAAACAGTTCGATTCAGCAAAAAATATCAACAATTGAGATAATAAAATTGAATAAGTAAATGTTAATGACAATACCGGAACTATTATCGCACAAACCCTGTTAATTATCAGACAACATATTATATTTTACGAAATACGCGCAAATAAGAATGGTAAAAATTACGTTTATAACTGTTGAATGAAATGTATATCATGTTCTGAATTCTTTTGAAAGTAAGAATTTTCAATCATAATATAAACACATGTCCATTTCATATAAACTCATCAATTCTATTTTGCTGCCTAACTTTAATATAGTTTGCGGCATATTAAGTTTCAGAACCGATGCATGTACGTAACATACATATATGTATGTAGATATTCAAAGTTGGAGGTAGATTTATTTTTGTCTATACTATTTAGAGGGTAACATTGAAATCCTTTTAGTCTCAACTACAGGGTAATTAAACAACAGGCTGGTTTGGGCGTAGCGGT
Organism: Malacosoma neustria; assembly: GCA_963693495.1. NCBI lineage: Eukaryota > Metazoa > Arthropoda > Insecta > Lepidoptera > Lasiocampidae > Malacosoma > Malacosoma neustria. The sequence goes on along the minus strand of OY856391.1, from coordinate 15,873,724 downwards.
GCGATTGGTACTCGATAACGTTTAAATTTTGCAGGATAATTAGGCAACACCGGTTAACGAGTTTATCATGTTGTTTCAGCTCCGTCGGTGGGTCCATGGTTTGCCGGAGTAATAGCCCTCGTGTCTGATCAACTAATTTGTGTTATAGTCTGTCAGTCAGATGCTGTTTCGATATTAAAACATAAACGTTTTTAACGCATACTTTATGAATATATTTCGTCGTACTCGTAGAATAGTGACGGATCTGACATATATTAAACTTTACAGGACAGCCATTTTAGAAGTACACAAGCGTCATTTTACTATGAGAATCTATCATATCCGTCACTTTACCGACTGCTTAATTTGAAATCTAAAATACATGTAATTTTTTTTAATGTAGCAATAATATTTAGACAATGTAGTATCCAAATATGGTAAAAAGTGAATTTTGGATTTTTTTCAAATCCAACGTTATTCTACGATCACGACGATTTATTTCATTAATGTATTGTTTTCGTATAGTGTCTACGAGTATTGCAATATATTCAGCACAATCATTAGTGGTAAATTTTCTTCATATATTAAAAACAATTACAAAGGAGTGTTGTGAAAATGTCAATAACATATTCTAGCTAATATGGTAAGATACTCTGAAATAGTGAAGATTCTTAACTGGGTTTTTTCACAGAATTTTCTTAATCAAAATTAAAATACATTTTGATTAGGTAATTAAGCGAAAGAGGTTTTTATGTTGTGGATATTAATTGTAATTTTTCTGTATTGTTATTATTACTAGGAGATAGTTAGTTCTTCAGTTGGTGAAGACTGTTGTTGCAATGTAACCGGATCGTCGCAAAACAATGTGCTCTATATTAGTAAAATTTTTAATATATGATATGATATGTGTATGTTTCTAATATAATCTGTCGAAATTTAAAATAGCATATCAAATATTTTTGTTTTGTTTAGCTTTCTATGTACATATTAACTTATATGTGGAATAACTATAACAGCAATAATAATAAATAATAATTTTATAAATAACCACACAAATTCAGTTGCTGCTCAGCTGCTAGAAAACTTTGATTGCTGAATATATTTTTGTTTGGCCATGAACTCCGAACACCCACCAATTATAATAATTTCCACAAGCTGTTAAGAGATTTTCATCGACAACGTAGTTTATTGCCTCCATTTAATTCTCGAGCCATTCTCTTGAATTTATAACTGCGTGGCCTATTAAATCACGTTTGATATCTGTTATCTGAACTAAGTGAGCCACTAAGTAATAAATTGTCAATACTCGTATGTATGTATTTTAGATATTATCTGATTATGTATATACACGCAAACATCCATAGGTGTCGGTAACTGCTTACTAAGTGGGTCCTCAGATTGTTTGCTGCACCTCATCAACAAAAAAATAAATTAAGGTTTAGTTGACTTACAACAGCTTTATTAGGTTATCTAAAATAGAAAGAAAATACACGTCTCAGCGTGGTACGTCATTGTATTATATATAATAGCTTATTGTGTAACGACATCATTCAACAAAGACCGTGTGTAGGCAGACATTAGACTATACGTCAAAGTGAGATTGCTGAACGTACCGTATATAATTTAGTATTGAATACAAAGCGCTCTTGTTGTCAGTTACCTAATTCATGTTCCCTTCGAAATTATAAAGCGCGCCGAAGATCTGGCACCTTTGTTTATCACGTCCCAAATCGACTGGGAGTTACGCACTGTCGTAAACATTTACGTGCCCCGTTACGTTGAATCCCCGATAAGCAATTTATTGAGCTTCCGTTATTGCAAGGCTTCGCGATGACTTATTCATGTACTACGCTACTGTCACTGGTCTAGAAACTGTTCTGGTGACACAAAGGGTAATAAAATAGTGAATAATTGTAGTTCTAGTACTGGATGTATAAAAGTGGTTATAGCTGTAAAGATGTACACATGATGGGGTTTAGTTACCATCTCTCATGAACCAAACGGAACATCATAAATTTCACATCGAAATTTACTTCATAACTGGATCTAATGTTTATGCCATATAAAACTTTAGAGAAGAGGGACGTAGAAATAAGAAGAAGGCTGTCCTGTTACTTACGTATAAGACTACAAGTGCATTTAACTGAATTTACCAATTCACTGATAGTATGCTTCGAACTTTTTTGGCTTTTCTTACTGAGAAGGCAAATAGAGTATTGGATCTATATTTAATCTATTTTCTTGTAGTTCAGTGATCGGGAAAGGGGAACGTTAAAAAAGGCAATCGATGCATGTAGTCTTGTAGAATTAAGTGAATTGATATAATAATACTATTAAATAAATATATCGTAACACGTTAAATTACCTTGTTCATTTATAACGTATTAGTTGACCCGGCAAACGTTGTTCTGCCATGTAAATAATTTTTTTTTTTTTATAAAAGTAGCCCTTGTTCTTCTTCGAGGTTCTATTATCTATCTATTCTATCTATTCTATCTCTATACCGAAATTCATCTAAATTGTTTCAGCCATCGTGGACTTTTTTATCGATCTTTTTAAGATATACAATGCTGTAGTATATTAATTTGATCTATCTCTTAAGGTTTAGCCAGCGTTTGGGATTTAAGCGCACAAAATTATGTTTGTTACGACATCACATGACAAATGTTTGAATTTTTTGGCTTTTCTGGACTATAATATAATAAAGTAATGTACTATAATATATAAACCATATAAAGCTTCCTCTTGAATCACTTTATTTACTGCCGAAAATTGCATTAAAATCCGTTGAATACTTTAAAAGATCTAAGCGAACAGACAGTAGAAGCGACTTCATTTTATACTATGTAAAGATATAAGAAGCGTGCAGCTTTATAGCTCGTGTGATTGTAACTAACAGAATTTCCCGCGCTTCCTATCTGCTCAGCCGTTCCAATTACCATGTAGGTAATATGCGCCCGGTGCACGGAAATTGTCGCGTCGCGTTATTAGTGCTCTAGCAGATTTGTGCCAATTCCACGGCGCTCTTGCATCTTAACGTATATTGGAACGCTTTGTAAGCCGCTCTAAATTGCTATCGAGTTATGAAGCCCTAGTACTCTATTATAATTGTATACGTTGTATATTCGTTGATTAATCTTGTATTAGAGTTAATAATTATAAGTGTTATAGGTGGTATAACGGCATTCAGATTCTTAGGTGAGGAACAAATGCTTAGCTCTACCGTCTTTGCCGGGCTCCAGCAGGTGGATTAGACCTAAAAATGCTGACTGGACGCCGATATGCGTGCCAACGGACTCACTATCTGGTATGCTGAAGACCTTGCGAAGTCAAAAAGCGAGCTCTGGGCACTGAAGCATACTTTTTGGTTTTAACCGGGATTTAACGCTAAGATAATGATTCAGATTGAAGATGTTTCTTCTCCTATGAAGCGCTACAAATGAATAAATACATACATATAATCACGCCTCTTTCCCGTAGAGGTCGGCAGAGACCACTTCTTTCCACTTGCTACGATCCTTACATACTTGTTTCGCTTCGTCCACTTTCATTATTCCCTTCATACATGCCCTTCGGTTTAGGGTACTCTTGACCTGGCCTTTTTTGAATAAATACAATTGGGTATTTTCTAATTTATTTCCATTTATAAATTCGAAGTTCTCAATACTCGTATGATAATTGATAATGAAGAAAAAATATTCGAAATTTATCAGCACTATTCTTGTTTAGGTGTTGTAGGCGCTGGTTCTGGTAACTTTTGTAACTCTGTAGTCATGCGAAAACCCCCTATTGATGGAGGACGGAAATTGAAAAGGACTCACCGAACTCGAGGGTCTTCTTTCTGTACTGCCGTTGTCCACCTTTATATTCTTATATTACTAGCGTGGTACACAATAAAATTACCGTAGTAGCATTGATGTGAAAACAATTTGAAACTATTCTTTAATTATAGGAAAAGACGTGCGCGCACAGGCACAATGTCGATCCTTAGCGGTTTTTCACACACACTCTGCTAATAGACGTCACGGCAGCACGCCATCTCTTGGTGAGAAATAAGTATTAGGATAGTGTAAGGAAGATGGCACATAAGGCGTTCTCGCATGACTACTTATTAAGAATATATCAAGCGAACCTTTAATAGTATTAACGGCCTAAACAGGTGTACAAATCCGCGATGATGGATAGCATGAGTATGTTATTTGAAATAAAAACTTACTCTTTTTCTATATAAAAGGTTTGAAACAAATGTTCAATGATATACAAAATAGTTTTAAAAATAAACGACCCCTGAAAGATTTACTTAAATGGCCCGTCACTAAAATGGATGTCCGTTGAAAGCTACTGCGATTGCTGTGAAAAATTCACCTCTTTTACTTTGTAAATGACCGGCGGGCTCTTTGAATTTAATCTCGGCGGTGGATCATGCTTTTGAAGCGCAATTTGCCCAGTATTTTACCGACTTGCTCGCTAATGGTTGACTCAGTATTTATTTTATAAATGTCATCATCACGGCTTACTGATTAACAAGTTGTTTTAAGTATTGATAATGCATTTTCCTTTTTCTTTATTTTCCTATAAATGTTTTTGAATTTATCATTGTTAAACCACATTAGTATTTAGTAGATACAGTAAACACCGTTCACCTTCGCTTGAAAACGGCGGTCTGAAGCTCTACGTGGCGAAGGCCGAGTACCTGGTCTGCAACTACAGATCCCACACTCGTGCGCATAGGCGACAAGACAGTAGTTTACTAAACGTGCGGATCAGGTGAAATATCTGGGATCTATATTTCACGCATCTGGTGATATCGATTGCGATGCCGAGGCACGCATAGCCGCCGTGTGGATCAAATAGCGTGAAGTGACTGTTGTCATTTGTAATCTCAGGTTGCCGGTTAAAAAAAAACCATCATTAGTCCTGTCCTTTTATACGATTGTGAAACGTTGCCAATGCTGGAGCGACACAAGCAGAAACTATGTGTCACAGAAATGAATATGTTGCGTTGGATGTGTGGACTGAAGCGGAATGACCGCATTAAAAACTCCCACGTTGGTCACGTTTTACGGCAACAGGCTATTTACGTGGGGAAAAAATGTCTAGCTATGCTGTCTCCGCCAGGTCCAGAAAATAAGGTACATTCAAAAAGTGCTAACTGGACGTCGTAAAAGGTAATATGCTTGCTAATTGACTCATTACCAGAGATGCCCGAGGCCGCGCGAAGTGGAAAAGAAAAAGTAGGAAAGTGGACCTTGAGCACCGAAGTGAAAGTTTGGGTTGCAACTGGGATTTAACGCTAGGGTGATAATGATGAGTGGATACAAGTACTACTTCCTTTTACAAAAGGCTTACACTCAAGTAAGGGTAACTTATAGCCGTAACAAAGTCATAACTTATAGCTGTAAGTCAAACTCAATTCAACTTTTTGTTTTGTTTGGGATGTACAATTATTTACAAAGTAATGCCAATGCTAAAATGCTATTATTGTTATATTTTTGTTTATGGTATTAGGCCTACCTGACTAGTTGATCTTTGGATGAATGAATCTAATGAATCCACAGTGACATATATTTTACAAATACTTAATATAGTTTATTGCCCCGAACAAACTACACTTCTCATCAAAAAAATCGAAACACCCTTGAAGTTTGGTTTTGAATGAATTTAGTTATTTTTAATATTTAACCAAAAATATAAATAATGCCTGTTAATTGTGGATATTATAAGACAACATTTAACAAAAATGTCAAATTAATATTCAATTTCTTTAGCTATAGTGTTATGTTTTTTGTTCAACAGGTATGTTTTTATATGTTAAAAACAAAAATGTAAAACAGAAAAATGTTAAAATAAGTTTATTCAGTATTTCGTATTTCCTTCCCGGCCTCTTATCACTGCTTCCATGCGGTTCCTCGTGGAACGGATAAGCGTCACAATCTTGTGGGATGTTATCCCACTCTTCTTGTATAACTGTTTTAAACTGGCCAAGCGTCTCCGGAGCAGGATCTCTCAAGTGCTCAAGTGCAAAGTTGAGGCGCGCTATTCGGTGGTCTACCGTCGATTTTGGGCCATTAGCTGTTCTATGAGGTTTCATGCCACTCTACCTCACGGAGCCGTTGCTGCAGTTGAATAAATTTCAAGTGGCGATTTCTTAGAGAAACTGACACAATATACTGGTCATCTTGCTCAGACCTGGCTCGATGTCTACCAGATCCTGAACGGCGAGTAAACATACTAGTTTCCCGATAACGGTGGTTCACTCTATTGACAGCAGAGAGGCTTAGATGCATGCTCATGCAGCCACAACACGCTGACTATGCCCTGCATCCAGCAACACAATGGCTTGGGCGGCTTCTGTGGGTGAGGTATCCATATTTTTTAGGAAAAGATCTCTGGGAGGATGTCACAAAGCTTAATCAATGATAATTTATCAAAAATATAATGTTATTAAGCGCAGAAATTCCGACGGAATACACATTAAAAACAATCTCTTCATTCATTTATTGATGAAAATTCGAAAATTTAAATTCAAATTTGGAATTCTGGTACATCATTGTTGTGACTAAGCTAGACCAGCTATTTATTGACGTATTTTTTTAATGATATCAATCCTCTTTTTCATTTAAATGCCGCCTGAATAATACTTGCAGTTTTGTTTCGATTTTTTTGATGAGAAGTATATTATATACTAGCTGACCCGGCAAACGTTGTTCTGCCATATAAATAATAAAATGTCAAAAAATTAAAAAAAATTTTTTGGGGGTGGGTTACCCCTAACATTTAGGGGGATGAAAAATAGATGTTGGCCGATTCTCATAGATACCGGATAAGCACAAAAAATCACTAACTCAATTTAGTTATCTGCCTACTGCCTACCCCCTAAGAACGATGGCGTGATTATTTATAGCCTATGACCATTTCTAGGTTATCATCTATCACCATACCAAATTTCATCAAAATCCGTTCAGCCGTTTAGGCGTGAAAGAGGAACAGACAGACAGACAGACAGAGTTACTTTCGCATTTATAATATTAGTATGGATGGTAACATTAATTTTGATACTCGTTTCGTAGTTGTGCGGATACAGTAACAAAGTTAAAACTGCAAACTGTTGCTACTATCTGTGAACTGTGTACGTATAAGGGGAACTCGTTTTTAATCGTGTTACGTTGATTCGCAACCGACGCGACGCCACACCGACCGAGTGTGTTTATTTCGAGATAACTTCGTATCCGAGTTTTATTGTGCTATTTTTGAGTTTATTGCGTTTGATGAATATTTTTTTTAACTTAGCAGTTTAAAAAGAAATTACTTTGCTGTTTAAATTCAGCATAACTTTGAGTCTGACTTGAAGCTTTATATAATAATTGAGTGACTGCAGACTTATTATCAGTTTTTGAATGTTGAACTCAGGGTTAATTTGAAAGCTTCTTAGTTCTTCTTGTATATTTTTTTATCTAGCTTGCGCAAATCTAGCGTGCGCTCGTCGGCGCGAGCGCGCACGCGCACTTACGTGAGCGCGCACGCGCACTTACGTGCGTGCGTGCGAGCTAGCGTGTGTGCGTGCGTATGCGTGTGCGTTGTCGTAACTTAAAAGATTAAAACCCTTCAGAGTGGTTTCCCTGGTTTCAAGTTTGAACTCCGAATGTACAGATTACTTTAAAGTTCAGTGTTTTTACAGCAAAGTTCGGTGCACGTTGTTGTGAGCGAAAGGTTTACTGGGTAATACCCGTATATGTTCGGTTCAGTTGATAAAGTAAAGGGGATAGCTATCTGTTGTACACGGATGAGTGCGCAGCCAAAAAGGGATTACGTTAGTTTCGCAATGCTTATGTGTATTCATTTTTTTTTTCTAGTTTACTTTCGTATGGGGAAAATAGTTGTGTGGTATTTGATTCGCGTGGGACGAGTTTTATAGGAGTTAAGTCACTTACACCTTCCTTAGTATGTTAAATATACACTGTATTCAATTTTAAATTAAACTTATTGTGAGTAGTTTTTTCTTTTTATTATAGGTATTGTTAAACAAAATTGGTCACTACAAAAAAAAAAACAAATTTCAAAATTTACTTCAAATAAAAGTGAACATTATAAGTTTTAATTTTCTTGAACTTTCTTATTGTAAACCATGTAATTATTTCCCAAGAAACTTGGTTATAACTTTGCATTATTGTTTTATTAAACATTTCACGTTTTACAATAATATTGTTACTCAAAACTTCTCAGTGGTATATGATATCTTCGTGCGTTCTGAGATATTGCATAAATTACTCTGTGGTATGATTTAATACTTCATTTGGTGTGTCTTACTTCGTAGCAAGAAAAGAAAAATTAGTTTTATCAAGAACCTTGATGGAATCTGTATTGGAAAATCTTGTTAAATTTATTGCATTATTTTAAAGTAATCAACTGAGTTCAAACTGAAAAAATAACCACTTGAAATGAACTGTCCGCGAGTATTGCTGTAGAATAACTCATCGACGCCCACGCCATAAGAAGTGGGCAAGCAATTTTTCGAGACACGTGTATACATTATTACATACATATATGTATAAGCGGAAAAAAGTCTCCTTCGATTGCACGCGAAAGACTTCATCTTAAGGAAACTATTTTTGGTCAGACATAGTTTGTAGGATTTTCTAGATAGTTACTTCTAAGTATAGATACTTTTCCGTCTAAACCATTCACATTGAAAGTTATAATTTAAATTGGACGGAAGAAGCAGAGCATCATGTGTTATTCTTTAATCTTGGCTTAGTCTATTAGCCCTCAGTGGTATGAAGTTAACGATACTTTCTATTTTTATGAGCTAAATCTAATCGTCTTAAGGCTTCTGAACACCGCCTAGTGATTTGATTTAGTTATTTAGATTCGGGAGACCCTTAAAAATTTGAAAGGACAAGGATTTAATATCTTTCTGTTTTGGGTTAGGGCTCCTGTCGGCAACCCCGGCAATGTTGTTGCTTGCAACAAAGTCCCTATTTTTCATTTTAGTACAGAACATAAGAAGAACATGGCCTGGCAGTGGGAGTAACTAAAATTTTCCTAACTTATAAAAGGTAGTCAGAAAAATGAAGCTGGTTACTAGTACAGACTGACAGCAGATGGCTTCTAGTGATAGTTATACAAATTATCCAGTGCCTGGAATGCATTGTCTACGAACACCATAGGCATGATCTGGAATGGAATAACGCCACTATTAATAGAAGTGAATGTATAAATTTGCAAACCCATGTCCTCCTCCTCGCGTCGGTTTCCTCAGTGCTGAGGGTCGTGATCATCTCGACGGAGTACTTTGGTGCGTATTATTTGCCGCCATCTGCCCCTATCGGAAGCAGAGTGTAAAGCGTCGTGGACAGTAGTTTCCAGGGCAGTGCGAATCTGATCGGTCCATCGCATGGGGCTCCTTCCTCTTGGTCTTCTTCCCTCCACCTTCCCTGTTACCACCAGTCTCTCCAGGTTGTCCTCATCCCTTCTGGCGATGTGGCCGAAGTATTCTAGGACCCTTCGCAAGCAGATGGTGGAGAGCCTAGTCACAATGCCCAGCCGTTTCAGGATCGACACATTAGTTCGGTGTGCAAACCCATGTATAATACAAAAATCTATTCTAATATAGTTTTATGTGAAACGGACATTTTCCATTTCTCTGATTGTGTTCGCAAAGTAATGGTTCGAGATAGGCATAATCTGTTGAACGGACCGACGGATCTCAATAAAGGGGCTACTCAATCATTTGGAAAGGAATAGTCGAAACGGGGATTTCAAAATTGATTTCTTTATAAATATCAATATTGATTTGGCAATATTTTTCAAGGATAATTCAATTTCTAGCTGATTTATTAATTAGAAATATGGTAATTTCGCATCCAAGTTCTTATGATGATTGGCTGCACTATAATGTAAGACGCTTATTAACAATCCTATCGTTTAATTTTTCAATGGAGGGTTTGTTGCTCTTGTTTTACCTTACACACTATTTTTTCCTGTCTTTTGCCTAACCGATTTCCTTCCTTTCTTTCCTTTCACATTTCTGTCCGTTTTAATTTTACCTTACTCCTCATACTGCAATCTTCTATCGAACACTGTAATATCTGGGAGGTAACAAGTAGACGTAAAAAAAGGTCAAAGAGAAAAGGTTAATAAGTATAGTAAAAACAAGTCGAGGCTGGCGCCCGTGCTCTAATTAAGTCGCTCGAGAGAGCTACCATTTACCCCTCTACGTTAAAGGATTTCAGAGCACTTTTGCCCTGTGATTGTCATTTATCGATATGATATCTTGTTTAAGCCATAAATTTAAGTTAATTGTTAATTTAAATTGTTAGTTTAAATAGTTGATTTAGTTTATATGTTCAAACAAAAAGTTAAAGCGTTCTTTGGTATGAAATATGTAGTGAGAATAATTGTTTTATAGTAAAAGCCTATATACATTAATTGCCTATTAGAGCCTAGAGAGAATTGTTTATTTTCCTTTATAATTTCACACAGCTTACAAATAAACTTGCAGAAAGTCTTAAGTTCGTAAAACCATAGTTGACTTCTTAAAGTACTCGAGTAAATTTTTATAAATGTACAATACTCCCCAGCATGTTGCTTTTATTGTATGTTTGACTTCAATGGCCTAAGTAAGTGGTGGGTGAGCCAAATATAGATAATACACAATTAAAATTTATTCAAAGATCTATTTTCTTAATATATGTTTTGCTTTAGTAGGAGACATTATTACGGACACAATATTTCGTGCCTGGACTAAACATTTCGCGGAAGAGCCGTAGCCGACGAGTCGAGGAGCCGCCTGCGTTTCACGAGTCGCGGGTTGCCTACCACTGCCTAAACGATGATGTAGACTTATTTATTTTACTAGCCGTTCCCGCCAGCTTCGCTGGTCGAATAACAGAATTTTTTTGTGAGATCTTTTTTTTCTAAAATAAAAGTACGCTAAGTTACTCCTTGATACATCAGCTATCTGTCAGTGAAAGTCCAATCAAAATCGGTCCAGCCATTTCAGAGATTAGCCGAAATAAACAGATAGGCTAAAATTGTAAAAAAAATTGTTTTGTATTCATCCAAATGCACTTATGTAGTAAAAAGCTATATTAATATTCCAAACAGACACTCCAATTTTATTTATTTGTATAGATTAAGTAATTGACACTGAATGAAAGAAATAAATGTAAAAATATTTGATAAATAACTCTCATCTAAAATTATATTGTAAATATTCGTTTTGAATTGTGAAAAATCCCTGTAGAATATTTAGTTCATTAAAGGAGAGACTGAGACATGCCGGTGCGAGCGTAACTGCCGGGGCGTGCTATTTCAATCCAATGCCTGCGGGACCTCCCGAGTTGCGGACGTGCTCTGGACTTGCGAATAAACTTGCTACACAGTCATCAACTAAGTTATCCTTCGTTTGCTTGTGTAGGTAACTACACGCCAATTTTGTATCCCATTAGGGAAATAAAATATTGAATGAATGAAAACTCTTTATTGCATACAGATACTTAAAACTAACTTAAAATAGGTATACAAAAATATAATGCTGTATGACAATGGGCGGCCTTATCGCTTAAAGCGATCTCTTCCAGGCAACCCGAAAATATTCTCTTTGATTAAATTTAATTCAAGCTAATTCTTTAACTTACATGCACTATGCATATGTACACTTAGATACATCCGTTGTAAAATGAGTTGTAACGAGTTTCGGTGCTGCATTACTTTTCAACCCTCAAACCTCTGTCTCGTTGGTAGCTAGATAATGTGCTATATATTGAACATCTATACAAATTACACTTACGTTCAACGTGTGTTTTAAATTTTGATATTTTCTAAAGAATAGATCTCGTAATTTCTACTCCTAAAGCAGCGTCTTGTATTCCTTAAATATGGTAAATAGAAATGGTCTATAGATGTCTTTATGAAATTTTAAAATCAAATATCAATATCATATAAGGTGAGAATGCGAAGAAAGAGGACAAGGAATTTAACTAAAATTATTTTGATCCTATTCAGTAAAATTCACAATCAAATAGTTCTTGTATTTTAACACTTGAGAGGTATTTGAAAGGTAAAATTCCAACCTTGTTTTACATCGATTGTAAAGAAGCTTGGTCAATAAAATTCCTTTGATAACATACCGGTAATTAAGCTGCTCTATTTAATGAAAAGTTGAATAGAGAACTTTTTATTTTTCTGGTAGAAGTTTTTCTGCATTCGTATCGGATGTACAATAAAATCTATGAAAACATTATGTATCATTAGGTGACATTTGTATTTTATAAATATTACTTGTATGTTAATAATTTAGTGTATATACGAGTACACATTTACACTTACAGTGTAGTAGTGAGATAAGTATGGATGAAATAGTGAAAGCGTTGAAAAGTATGAGATTAGGTAAGGCTGCAGGGTATGACAGGATTACCGTCGAGATGCTGAGGGCTGGACAGGACATAGTGGCTAGCCAGCTGTACCGCCTTTTCAATTTGTGCTGGCGAAATGGGCAAGTACCGGGAGACTGGTGCAAAGCCGTAATCGTGCCATTGTATAAGGGAAAAGGGTCACGGCAGGACTGCGTAAATTACCGCGGTATAAGCCTTCTCGGCGTCGTCGGTAAATTGTATGCGAAAGTGTTGATTGAAAGGGTTGTGAATGAAACAGACGTAAAAGTATGGGATGCACAAGCGGGATTTAGGAAGGGAATGGGATGTACGGATCAGGTCTTTTCCTTGCGGTGCATAGCCGAAAAGTGTTTGGCTATAAACAAGAAGGTCTATTGCGCGTTCGTGGATCTGGAAAAGGCCTATGATAGAGTGGTGAGGAATGAATTGTGGTCAGCATTGTCCGTGAATGGTGTGAGCAGTATCCTCATACGAGCATTGCAATCTCTTTATAGGGATTCTAGTGCTTGTGTAAGGATAAACGGGGCACACACTGAATGGTTTAATATCGAAAAAGGTGTTAGACAGGGATGTGTAGCGTCACCGTGGCTGTTTAATCTGTTCATGAACAATTGCTTGACAGATTTAAAAGAGAATGAATGTGGGTTGAGAATGAATGAGTTACTCGTTAAATGTTTTCTCTATGCTGATGATCAAGTTTTACTTGCGTCTTCGGCCGAGGAGTTGCAGGACATGGTAACTGTTATAAGTGGAGCTTTTGTTAGAAAGGGAATGAAGATGAATGTAAAGAAGACGAAAGAGATGGTGTTTGAAAGAGATGAAACAGTGACAGACTGCAATATTGTGATTGGAGATGAACAAATTGAACAGGTGAATGAGTTTGTGTATCTGGGTTCAAAGTTTACAAGAGATGGAAAGTGTGAGAGTGATATTAAAAGAAGAGTGAATGCAGGAAACATGGTGAATGGAGCTTTGCACTCCTTTATGAACAGTCGGAAGGTGTCTAACAAGGCTCGTCTGGCTGTGCATTAGGGGGTGTTGGTTCCGACACTCATGTACGGAAGTGAAAGTTGGGTATGGCAGAAGAAACATGAAAGCAGAATAAATGCAGTTGAGATGAGAGCGTTAAGAAGTATGATAGGAGTTAAACTGAGTGACAGGATAAGAAATAGTGAGATAAGGAAACGTTGTGGTCTGCAAGAAGATGTAGTGACAAAAATTGAGAAAGGTATGCTGAGATGGTTTGGCCATGTCGAGAGAATGAATGAAGAACGATTAACGAAAAAAGTGTATAAGGCGAGTGTGAATGGAAGTGTTGGAAGGGGTAGACCTAGGCGGACGTTTCGTGGGGTGCTATTGGCGGTGTCACTCGACATCGCCAATGCCTTCAACACCCTGCCGTGGAGCTGCGTGCGGGAGGCGCTCAAGTACCATCGGGTGCCTCCCTACCTCCGTCGCATAGTTGGGGCATATTTGAGTGATCGTGCCGTCGTCTATCCGGTCCAGGGTGGGCAAAGTCGGCGAGACGTCGTGTGCGGTGTTCCACAGGGGTCGGTCCTGGGCCCCCTGCTGTGGAACATCGCATACGACTGGGTCCTGAGGGGGGCACTCCTCCCCGGCGTCGGCGTCATCTGTTACGCCGACGACACGCTCGTCACAGCGCGCGGGAGGAACCCCCGCCAGGCGTGCCTTCTGGGCACGGCTGGGGTGGCGCACACAGTGGCAAGAATCCGGCGACTAGGCCTGGAGGTGGCCTTGAACAAGACGGAGGCCATGATATTTTACGGGCCCCGTCAGAGGCCGCCACCGGGCCTGCGCATAACGGTAGGAGGCGTCCACATCGCCGTCGGGCCGTCCATGAATTATCTTGGACTGGTGCTCGACGGGCGATGGGACTTCGCGGCACACTTCGAGCGCCTGGCGCCGAGGCTAGTTCGGGCGGCGGCGGGACTCTCCCGTCTGCTGCCGAATATCGGCGGGCCGGGCGCAGTGTGCCGCAGGCTCTTTGAGGGAACCGTGCGGTCGATGGCCCTTTACGGGGCCCCGATCTGGGCGGATCGCCTGACGGCCAAAACGACGGCGCTGCTTCGCAGGTCGCAGCGTGTCCTGGCCGTCAGAGCGATAAGAGGATACCGCACGGTGTCCTTCGAAGCGGCCTCCCTGCTGGCCGGATCCCCACCATGGGACCTCGAGGCCCGGGTCCTGGCGCTGTTGTACCAGTGGCGCCGGGGCGCGGCCGAGCGTGGCTCTCGCCCCACGCCTCGTGAAACTGAGGTGAAGCGCGCGGAGCTGCGCGACGAGGTGCTCATGGTGGAGTGGAAGGAGCGCCTCGCGCACCCTAGCGCGGGCCTCGCCACCATCGAAGCGGTGAGGCCCGTCCTGGCTGAATGGTTGGAAAGGCGCCACGGCGCCCTGACCTTCCGCCTGACGCAGGTCCTCTCGGGGCACGGTTGCTTCGGGAGGTACCTGTGTCGCATAGGGCGGGAGATGACGTCAGGGTGCCACCACTGTGGCGCGGGCGACGAGGAGGACACGGTGAACCACACTGTCGCCGTGTGCCCTGCGTGGCGCGAGGAGCGCCGCGCCCTCGTCGCCCAAATCGGCGTGGACCTGTCGCTCCCGGCCCTGGTTCTGTCCATGGTCGGGGGCGATCTTGGATGGACGGCCGTCGCCTCCTTCTGCGAGGCAGTCATGTCCGCAAAGGAGGCGGCGGAGCGGGAGCGGGAGTCGACCACCACACTCCCCTCCCGCCAACGCAGGCCACGCCGGCGGCGCCGGAGGGCCAGTAACGACCTCCGGCCGCCGTAAAAAGCGGCCGCGGGCGGCCCCTCGGGGGAGGACCCGCCGCCCGCACTATTGCCGCGAGGGTGAGGGCTGCGTGCTGTTCCGCGGCCCCCTCAACTCCTAGAGTTGTTAGGAGAGCGCCGGGGGGACGAAACCCTGACCCCCTGGCGCCAACACTTTAGAAGGGGCCCGCCTCAAGACAAAGGGCGGGCCGGCGCCGGCCCGGGCCACGAGATCGGCAGGCCATATATCCGTGGGCCCGGGCGTAGGCGATAGGAGAACAGCGGGGTTTTTTTAGTGGGTAGTCGGAAAAATCCCGGAGTCCCACATATCCCTCGGTCCCCCCGGGCCGGGGGAACCCGTCAAGAGAGGTTTTTCCCCGAGACCAAAAAAAAAAAAAAAAAAAAAAAAAAAAAAAAAAAAAAAAAAAAAGGCGGACGTTTCGAGACCAGATCAGGGACGTCTTGAAAAAAGGCTAAGAGTACCCTAAACCGAAGGGCATGTATGAAGGGAATAATGAAAGTGGACGAAGCGAAACAAGTATGTAAGGATCGTAGCAAGTGGAAAGAAGTGTTCTCTGCCTACCCCTGCGGGAAAGAGGCGTGATTATATGTATGTATGTATGTATGAGTACACTAGTAATGACACGTTTTCTCGTGACATGAGTAGTAAACCTTTGATTGTAGTGCCTAATGATCTTATTATCAATGAGTTAGAAGACGTATTGGATGGGAAAAGCTACTTGGAGTGGTCGCCCGGTGAAGCCGAGATTTGTAACTTAGCCAACATTTAACGATGAACGTTTGTCAATTATGACAAGATATGTTTGGAGTATATAAGTATAAATTTGTGAGCTATTCGGTCAATTACTCTCAGTTCCAAATGCATCTTTGAGTGAAACGGCAAATATATAGATAGCACCAGGTTTAAAAGTTAATTAATTTATGAAAAATAAAGTTACAAACAGTGAAAAACATATTAATATATTTTATTAAGAAGAATGCAGGTCTTGAATGCGTAAAGCATACATTTCAGCCCACCAGAGCAAGCATATTTCAAAACAAATGGCGACCGAGGTAAATTCATAGAAACAATCTGCAATGCGACTTACATTTTAACAAATTTATTTCAGGGCAACGGCGGAAGAATGTGTGCTTTATCTACTTCAGGATTATTTTCTTGAGTTAACCACTCGCCAATGGCGCGCTGCTGGAGCACATTGTGATGCTAAAATCTAATGGAGGGGAAAATTTGCTGACTATGCATTTGGCTTTATACTGAAATTCCAGTTGTTATTGTTACTTTATATTATTAGGGAAGGCAGTTTTTGTCCATGTATACAATCTTGTTTAAGAATTTTATTTATATTATTTACTATACATATTATATTCGCATATATAATACATATTATATTCGCTTACATGTTTTTATTGCTGTAGGACAGCAGACAGGCTGACGGCCCACTTAGAATTTGGCAGTTACAGTCGCCTATAGGTTTTTGTAACGCCAGTGGCATTGCGAACACGCTGCTGTCCTATAAGAGTACAGGAACTTGGGTGACTAATGTCGGAACACAACACAAAGTTATTATGGCGGCACACTTAAAACCAAAGGTGGTCGCCATCCAAATGGGCTTGGGGCCCTACCACGCATATAATAAAATAATAACTTGATAAAAATTAATTTATCGGCCGATTTTGAGTAGATTACCTTAAAGAGGTATGTATAAAAGTATGCATTATGTAATTTGAAGGTAGTTTCATAATTTCCGTTTATTTATAATTATTCTTGATGCTTTTCATTAGAAAATTTTAGACATAAACAATAATTCGTAAACTGAATTGTATATTATAGGTAGTATATTATATAACACTATATTGTCATTGCCCGGCTCGGAGCTCCACCATGAAAACAGACAGACTTTGCCGTTTATTATTTATCACCACGCTTTTATTAAGCTTCCAACCGCGGGAGACGTGGAAATTGCGTTACGCTTATCTTCTGCAAGTTTGTATGTCGGTAAACGCTTATTCCCCGTCTAATACGTTTCGCGTATGTCATAAAGTATGTGGGTGAAATATAAACCTATGTAGAAGATTGTAATTTGTTAAATTTTTGAGAAATATCATCAACTGTAAGGGATATGATATTGTTGAATAAAAATGTTGCTTACAATACATTATGAGTATGTGATTTATGCTCTACATATGTGCAGTGACACGTCGCGGTCGCTGGCACTGGTACAAATAAATACAATAAAATCTGTACCGAGTATTATTAATTATTAGTAGGCCACTCACTCATCTTGAAGGTGAAGTATTCCGTACACCACCACCACCTTTACACTGGTGATCCTCGACTATAAATTTCAAACTAAATAGTGAGTCCTTTTTTTTCTGTAATATAAATCCGCAAATTCCTTTCTCGGGCGCCGTGGCGTCGCCCGCGCATTGTGCCACAAAAACTGACGCGAAAACGGAGACAATATTGGCGAGATAGCGAAGCTGAGTTCCCGAATCAGCAATATGCAACGAGCGCAACGCTGCCGACCCCAGCAGCGTTTTGACAAGCGCCGCTCACGGTCTTACTCGCGTGCCAACATCCAGACTAGGCGTACACCAGCAAGTTCAGATTGGTTGTACTTCTATCACTTCCATTTTAAGGGCCGTGCTAAAAAATTTGTGTAGCCCTGCGCATAGAAGAAGCAGGAAAATTAAATGCGGCTGTACAGGTAATGGAGGTGGATACCTGTGTACCGTCACCAACACATTGTCTGCGCGTTTTAGACATAAGTACTGGACATAAATTTTTAATTGACACTAGTGCATACGTTTCAGTGATTCCCGTAAATAAAAAGTTTAGGAGTGTTCAGTGTTCTGATTATAAACCATAAGTGGCTAATGGTACGGAAATTAAAACGTACGGTACAAAATCTATGGTACTAAATTTAAGTTTGCGCTGGCAATTTCGATGGAATTTTATGATTGCAGATATAAAGCAACCGATATTAAGTGCCAATTTTTTAAGCTATTACGGATTATTAGTAGATACTACATACGTTAGAGGTTGTTGCGTCAGTCTTTTGTATTTAGTAATAATTCGATTGTCTAGCGTAGATAAAAATCATTCGTATTGGGACATAATTCAGAAGAACGCCGATATGACTAAGACCGCTTGTTTGAAGGAAACTCCTAAACAAATAATAATAATAATGTGTATCATATCGAAACGAACAGACCCCCTGTTCACGCCCCCGCCAGGCGATTACCGTCCGATAATTATAATAAAGTTAAGACAGAGTTCGCTACTATGCAGGAGTTAGGAATCTATAGGCCGTATCGAAACCCTTGGCCTAGTCCTCTACATGTTATACCCAAAAAGAACGGGGAAATACGTCCTTGTGGAGAGTTTTAAACGCGGTTACTATACCGGACCAATATCCGTTACCTAGAGTACAGTATTTTACTTATTTGTTGTATTTTCACGAATTGCCGTAACAAGAGCTTATCATTTTATACCTGTTTGGCCAGAGCATGTACAAAAAACAGCGATTATTACTCCATTTCACTTATTTGAGTTTCCCAGGATGACCTTTGGTTTGCGAAACGCAGCGCAAACATACTAACGATTTATGAACCACACTGCACTGGAAGGATTAGATTTTATTTTCTCGTATTTGGATGACGTCATCATTATGATCATATCGATTTTGCAACATAAACAACACCTTGAAGAAGTTTTTGAGCGATTTAATAAATTCGGCATGTCTATAAATTTATCTGTTGTTTTGGTCAGGAAATAATAGAATTTTTAGGCTATGAACTTTCAACAGATAGTATTCGACCCTTAGATGTGAAGTTCAAGGTCATTCAAGATTTAGCTAAATCAAAAAATGTAGAAGAGTTCCGTAGGTTTTTAGGTACGGTAAATTTTTACAGATTGCATATACCTATGGCGGGAATACATCAATCTGTCATAGACGGATATTTACATAACGCTAGAAAGAGAGACAAGACATTTATCGCTTGGACACCTGACGCCGACGAAGCGTTCGAACAATGTAAACTGAGAAGGCAATCATGTCGCCATCTTGACCCGACGTACCTATCTCGCTGTGGATGGATGCATCAAATTCGTGCGGCAACGATAGTTGACACATCGACGATACATGATGATACATAAATATCTAGGTTATTTTTGTCAAAAAATAACTAATGCTCAATTTAATTACTCTAATTATGATAGACAGCTATTAGCAATTTATTTAGCAATTCGGTATTTTAAAGATATCGCAGAAGGACCTCATTTGATCATTTATACGGATCACAAGCTTTTGATGCTATGCATGACCTAAGTCATCCTGGCATACCAACAAGTAAAAAAATGGTCGAATGAAAGAAGGAATGGAAGAATGGTCAGTTTTGGTCGAAAACACGCGTGGTATGCCAACGATCAAAAATAGTTAGGCACACGAACACAACATTGGAATCATTTTTCTCTTGTGATAGGTTTGAGCAGGTTCACATAGACATCGTAGGTCCCCCCGGCCTCGACGGCATACCGGGGCGTGCCTGGGTTCAGTCCCACGACGTCCTGGAGCCCCGACTATTGAGGCTCTTCGACGCGTGTCTGCGATCGGGCCGGTTTCCCCGCAGATGGAAGACGGGGAGGCTGGTCCTGATCGCGAAGGAGGGGCGCCCGGCGGACTCACCGTCCGCCTATCGGCCCATCGTGCTGCTGGACGAGGTGGGGAAGATCTTCGAAAGGATCCTCGCAGACCGCCTCGTCCGGCACCTAGAGACAGAGGGGCCGAACTTGGCGGACGAACAGTTTGGGTTCCGCCAGGGGCGCTCCACTATTGACGCGATCACGCGTCTGAAGAGCCAGGCGGAGGACGCAGTGGCTCAAGGTGGGGTGCTATTGGCGGTGTCACTCGACATCGCCAACGCCTTCAACACCCTGCCGTGGAGCTGCGTGCGGGAGGCGCTCAAGTACCATCGGGTGCCTCCCTACCTCCGTCGCATAGTCGGAGCATATTTGGACTATCGTGCCGTCGTCTACCCGGTCCAAGGTGGGCAAAGTCGGCGAGACGTCGTGTGCGGTGTTCCACAGGGGTCGGTCCTGGGCCCCCTGCTGTGGAACATCGCATACGACTGGGTCCTGAGGGGGGCCCTCCTCCCCGGCGTCGGCGTCATCTGCTACGCCGACGACACGCTCGTCACAGCGCGCGGGAGGAACCCCCGCCAGGCGTGCCTTCTGGGCACGGCTGGGGTGGCGCACATAGTGGCAAGAATCCGGCGACTAGGCCTGGAGGTGGCCTTGAACAAGACGGAGGCCGTGATATTCTACGGGCCCCGTCAGAGGCCGCCACCGGGCCTGAGCATAACGGTAGGAGGCGTCCGCATCACCGTCGGGCCGTCCATAAATTATCTTGGACTGGTGCTTGACGGGCGATGGGACTTTGCGGCGCACTTCGAGCGCCTGGCGCCGAGGTTAGTTCGGGCAGCGGCGGGACTCTCCCGTCTGCTGCCGAATATCGGCGGACCGGGCGCAGTGTGCCGCAGGCTCTTTGAGGGAGCCGTGCGGTCGATGGCCCTTTACGGGGCCCCGATCTGGGCAGATCGCCTGACGGCCAAAACGACCGCGCTGCTTCGCAGGCCGCAGCGTGTTCTGGCCGTCAGGGCGATACGGGGATACCGCACGGTGTCCTTTGAAGCGGCCTCCCTGCTGGCCGGATCCCCACCATGGGACCTCGAGGCCCGAGTCCTGGCGCTGTTATACCAGTGGCGCCGGGACGCGGCCGAGCGTGGCTCTCGCCCTGCACCTCGCGAAGTTGAGGTAAAGAGGGCGGAGCTGCGCGATGAGGTGCTCATGGTGGAGTGGAAGGAGCGCCTCGCGCACCCCAGCGCGGGCCTCGCCACCATCGAAGCGGTGAGGCCCGTCCTGGCCGAATGGTTGGAAAGGCGCCACGGCGCCCTGACCTTCCGCCTGACGCAGGTCCTCTCGGGGCACGGTTGCTTCGGGAGGTACCTGTGTCGCATAGGGCGGGAGATGACGTCGGGGTGCCACCACTGTGGCGCGGGCGACGAGGAGGACACGGTTGACCACACTGTCGCCGTGTGCCCTGCGTGGCGCGAGGAGCGCCGCGCCCTCGTCGCCCAAATCGGCGTGGACCTGTCGCTCCCGGCCTTGGTTCTGTCCATGGTCGGGGGCGATCCTGGATGGACGGCCGTCGCCTCCTTCTGCGAGGCAGTCATGTCCGCAAAGGAGGCGGCGGAGCGGGAGCGGGAGTCGACCACCACACTCCCCTCCCGCCAACGCAGGCCACGTCGGCGGCGCCGGAGGTCAAGTAACGACCTCCGGCCGCCGTAAAAAGCGGCCGCGGGCGGCCCCTCGGGGGAGAATCCGCCGCTCGCACTTTTGCCGCGAGGGTGAGGGCTGCGTGCTGTTCCGCGGCCCCCCTCAACTCCTAGAGTTGTTAGGAGAGCGCCGGGGGGACGAAACCCTGACCCCCTGGCGCCAACACTTTAGAAGGGGCCCGCCTCAAGACAAAGGGCGGGCCGGCGCCGGCCCGGGCCACGAGATCGGCAGGCCATATATCCGTGGGCCCGGGCGTAGGCGATAGGAGAACAGCGGGGTTTTTTAGTGGGTAGTCGGATGGCCAAACATCTTTCCCGGAGTCCCACATATCCCTCGGTCCCCCCGGGCCGGGGGAACCCGTCAAGAGAGGTTTTTCCCCGAGACCAAAAAAAAAAGACATCGTAGGTCCTCTACCTACGACAAGTGATGGGTATAGATATTGTTTGACTATGATAGACGCACAAGTTGGCTCGAAGCGTTTCCGATAAAATATATTACAGCGGAAACGGTAGCCAATATAGTCTATGATGGGTGGATCACTCGCTTTGGATGCCCTTTAAAATTAACTACAGACTAAAGTCGTCAGTTCGAGAGCGATTAGTTTGCAAAATTAATGGAGTTGTTAGGTATACGTAAAAACCGAACCACTTCTTATCATACGCAATGCAATGGTGCCGTTAGGCGGTGGCACCGACCATTCATTGAAGGCAGCGTTAACGGCTCGCTTTTAGCGATTCAGGAACTTTGTGGTTAGACGAACTTTCAACAGTTTTGTTAGGTTTAAGAGCAGCTTTCCGTACCGATATCGATATAAGCGCAGTGGAAATGACTTACGTCAGAGTTTTAAGATTACCATCAGATTTTTATACATGTGAGTCAAATTGTGCAAACGATTATACATATGTAGCGAAATTACGTAATATTATATAAAATTCTAAGCCGATATCTATATCTAAATCTATTAAATCTATTTTCGTACATCCAGACTTGCTATCTTGTAGCTATGTGTTCGTGAAATTCCTAAATCTTTAAAACCTATATAGAACGGTGTCCATATCGTGTATTAAATAGAGGAAATAATTAAGGTTTATAAAATTAAATTTCCGAATCATAACGTCAAAATTTCTATAGATCATTTAAGACCAGTATATACTAAATTTAGCCGGGCTGTAAATGTTTCATTGGAACCGCTGTCGCCTGACGCGAACGCTAGCAGTCGAACCACACGCTATGGTTGTGTCGTCAAGAGATCGTACGTTTCGATGCATAGGCATAAATAATAAACTGTTAAGTACATGTATTTTTTATCTAGGTTAACATGTTACGAGTACGCTGATATGTTGTTTTTGCATTGTCATTAATGTATTATTCATATTATTTTAGACATTGTTTTTAATAAGTTTATTTTTGAGACAAATTTTAAAATTTTTTATGACTAATTGTGTACCTGTATTATTTATAAATGTTATTTTTATGATATAAGCATTATAAGAGAGAATATTTTTTTTAAATATGCGGGGGAGGGATATGATATTGTTGAATGCGCAACATTACATTATGTGAGTCAGTGGTCTATGTGCAGTGACACGTCGCGGTCGATGGCACAAATAAATATACAGTAAAATCTGTACCGATTATTATTTATTAATAGGCCACTCACTCATCTTGAAGGTGAAGTACTCCGTACACCACCACCATTTGGTAGTGGTGGTCCTTTACACAATCATTTTCAAGACAAAATTAAGGAGATGCAAGCATAACAAGATTGACAACACGACATTTTATTTACCACATTCCCCCGAATTCAATCAAAAAAGAATGTCGAAGAAGGTGTGTGGTGTTCAAAAAATGCTAAAGATGATAAAAAAATAAGAAAAGAGACTTAAACTTGGTGTGATGAATGCAGTGTAGGATTTTGTATGGAACCATGCTTTAAAACATATCATACCTAGAATTTTTTTAGAAATGTGAAAATAAAATGTACCCTGTTAGAAGGTTTTTTTTTGGTCTCGGGGAAAAACCCTCTCTTGACGGGTTCCCCCGGCCCGGGGGGACCGAGGGATATGTGGGACTCCGGGAAAGATGTTCGGCCATCCGACTACCTACTAAAAAAACCCCGCTGTTCTCCTATCGCCTACGCCCGGGCCTACGGAAATGTGGCCTGCCGATCTTGTGGCCCGGGCCGACGCCGGCCCGCCCTTTCTTAAGGCGGGCCTCTTCTAAACTGTTGACGCCAGGGGGTCAGGGTTTTATCCCCCCGGCGCTCTCCTGTTGACTCAAGGAGTTGAAGAGGACCGCGGAACAGCACGCGGCCCTCTCCCTTGCGGCAATAGTGCGGGCGGCGGATCCTCCCCCGAGGGGCCGCCCGCGGCCGCTTTCTACAGCGGCCGGAGGTCGTTGCTTGACCTCCGGCGCCAACGACGTGGCCTGCGTTGGCGGGAGTTGACTCCCGCTCCCGCTCCACCGCCCCCTTTGCGGACATTACTGCCTCGCAAAAGGAGGCGACGGCCGACCATCCAGGATCGCCCCCGACCATGGACAGAACCAGGGCCGGGAGCGACAGGTCGGCGTCCAATTCCGGACGGGACTCGCACCCCCGTCGCGTGCCGGTCAGGCGTGGGTACGACTACCAGGCGACACTCTAGAAAAACCAGGGAGTCGCCCAACGCCGTAGCCGGCCCAGCATGACCGACCGACAGCGAGGATGCGATTCCCACCTCAGGAACACTCTGTGCAGGCGCAGTCGAAATAGGCATGGTTTCGACTACCAAATCAGGGCCTGGAGCAAAACCCGAGACCCCAATCAGTATTCGCAACCATCCCACCGGGGACCACTCCACGAATAGAGAGCGAAGTTGGAAAGGATGTAGGAGGTAGACGGGAAGAAACGTCTCTGTCGCAGAAAGGGACTCTGTCGCCTCGGACGGAGAGGGGAGTGAGGCGACGGATGCTCGGGCACCTCGGTTACGCACACCCGTGCACTCCTCGGACAAAGGAGCGCCCCTGAGGGGACCCTGTTAGAGGGTTAACTTAACCTGTATGTAACTATGTAACGGAATTTTCGGATACGATTTTTACCCATTTCGAACGATCAAAAAAATTTAATATTTTGCACCCTTGTCTAGACCTGATAATAATACACAAATTTAATAATTTTGGCCCATAGTCCTTATCAGGATCACCAAGATTAACATTTTCTTTTCCTTCTACCGGAAGATGGCGTTTAATTAATAAAACTGTTGGAAAATGACGTTAAATTAAAACATTTACCGACTGGGAATAGACATCAAAAAAAAAATAATTAAATTATAGTTTAAAAAAAGTAAAAAACACGCTTTTACTGGATACTAGAAAATTAATGTCACTGTTCTAAAAGCGTGGGTCACGTGTTTGATAACGTTTTAAGTTTGACTAGATTCCATAATATATTTTTTGAAATCGTACAATACCCAGTTACCTGTATAATTTACTGCGAATTGTGCTTCCTGAAATATTGTTGCGGAGATCAAGTCGTAAATGCCGTAATTCTGTGCAAAAAATTGAAATTTTTTCTGCTACCGGTGTTAGTGATGTGACTTGAACGTTTATACGGCGATCCTGACCAGTTTGTGTTGTTACTGTTATAAATAATGTACTCATTTCCTCAACCAGTTATTTTATCTATTATGATTGTTAATTGATTTATTTTGGCCGTTTAATTGCTTTTATCATTTTAGGGAATACTTTTCTTTTATATATTGATTATATTGCCTCTGGTTTATTGTTTATATATCTTATCGATTAAATTAGAGATAAATCATACGAGTATATTAAATAAGAGTTTTCAAAATCGCCTATGAAGATAAAATTACTAAAATGTGTTGAGAAAGTAAATCGAATTAACTAAGATAAAATATGATAAGTCAATTAATATTAAAATAGTCAGTAATATATTAATTAAAATAATCGCTATAATTAAATTCCATTTATCTGTGCAGGGTCGGAGAAAGAAAGAATGAAGAAATGACCTCTGCGGCCGGGGTCGCCCTGTCGTAAAAGGCGACAAAACAACCTTAGCTGTGTGGTAGGGCCCCAAGCCCGTCTGGATGGCGACCACCTTTGGTTTTAATTGTGTCGCCATAATAACCTTGTGTTGTGTTCCGGCATTAGTGACCAAGTTCCTGTACCCTTATGGGTCAACAGCGTGTTCGCGATGCCACTAACGACCCATACGCGACGGTAACTGCTAAACTAAGCGGGATGTCGGCCTCTCTGCTATCCTCCAGCAATAAAAAAAAATGCCAATTTGATTTTTGTCGAATATTACCAACTTGCACCTATTACCATCATGTGTCCTACACAGTTATCTATATCGGAGGCTGTTAAAATAAAATCATTTGTTTCATAGAAGGCGGAGAGAGAAAGCACGAAAGTGACCGCGGGCTCCGTAGCAGAACTTTAAAGAGTAACCCGGATTTAAAGCTCAGATAGTGAAATCAACTAAATTTTCATAAGTAAAATAGCAATAAGTAAAAGTAAGTCGATTATTTTCACTCGAGTAAAAGTGTCAAGAGACTCGGAATGTAAACGAGTCCTGTCACTACCCCGCAAGGTCTTACAAGGGTTTCTAAATTAACTTAACTGTGTAAATAAATTTTACTGTACAAAAAGTTTCCTCTGCTCCGGGGCTGTGCCTTTAGCACAGTTTCCGTTTGTTAACAAGTTTCCAGAGCGGGTCCGACACGAAATACGATGACAGCTCGACATAGTTTAGATTGAGGTTTTATGGAGTCCTGGTACTTTTTTACAGACCTTGTAGTTTTTTCCCGACCTGCTTGGCAGGTAGATTTTTCTCAAGCAAAGACTGGCAAAACTGTTGTGAAAATTTTTGAATAGACAAAATGTGACAGCGGTTACCTATATCTTCTATTACTAAAATTACAAGGAGTTTCAAAAATTTGCAGCAGTTTTTTTCAGCGGAGTAAAAGTACTGCCTTTGCGGCCTGTCATAAAAGGTAAAAAAACAACCCAAGCTAGGTGGTAGGGCTACAAGCTCGCCTGGATGGGGCAACCAACCTGGATCTATAGGTAGGCCGCCATAAGACCTTGAGTGGTTTCGAAATTAGTGACCCAGTAACCCTACACTCACGCGCGTTGCCCCTGGTGTCATAAAGTAGGCCGTCAGACTGTTCTTTCCCTTGTCTCGTTTTTTTTATTCCTTTTCCTAAGCAAAAGTTTCTTTTTTAAGAAACCTTTGTTAAGAACATTCATTTTTATGTAAATTATCTTGGAGTAGTTGAACAAAGTACAGATTTGCTGAAGACCTGTACAGTATACTGGTTGAATAGAAAGAAGTGGATCGTATAAGTGAAATTTCCGTCTAATAATAAATAGCTAATAATGTGAGCATCGGCCATATGGATAGTATGCACAAAATCAATATTCCTTCAATTTTAAAACGAAGCTTTTCATTTTATTAATCAGGTTGACCTTTTGAGATTTCTCCGACGCCTCTTAATTGGGTCATCAAACTTGGTATTTAGGATAAGCTGGATTTCCAAATTAGTTAACAGAATTACATTTCTAACTAAAATTAATAATCGGTCGTTAAGAAAGCCAAGGATTTAAGTTGGTTAACGATGTCTCAGTTAATTGGTTGAGCCCTTTCTACGGACTTGGCGGTGTTGGAATAATGGAATAAAAACTATATTTTGTGTATTAAGCATTTTCGTCGCTATAAACGAAAGGTGTGGTATATGAAAATAATAAATTATTTTCAAATATGTTTGTTAAAAGTACTTTTATTTTCTCCGTTCAGGGGCGGAGTAAGAATGCTAACCCTTGCGACCAAGAGCTGTTGCCATCCAGATCAAGAGAGATAACGTATGCCGCCATAATAATAACCTTGGGTTGTGTTCCGGCATTAGTGACCCCGGTTCCTGTACCCCTATGGGACAGCAGCGTGTTCGCGGTGCCCCTAGCGTCGCAAATATCCTTAGGTGGCAAGTGCAGTCGTTGTAACTGCTTACAATTAAGTTGGCCGTCAGCTTGTCTCCTGTTCCCCAGCAAAAAAATAATGCAGGTGAGTTTTGGCACCGTCATATGCTTTTGACTCTTATTTAGTTTTGGGATGTGTATACAGTAAGTACTCGCTTTTGTAGATATCGTCCTTTGTATTGAATATGAATTGACAACACGTTTGGTTCAGTGGCTATTGTTTGTAGGTTTGACACCCACGGAGGACAAAATACTTACTTGATGCAAATACTTTGTTCTGGTCTGGGTGTATATGTCAAATCGTATGTTTATGTATATATAAGTCATCATCTTATTCTTCTTCCTCCTGCCCTTATCCCACATTATATGGGGTCGGCACAACATGTTATATGTTGTAATAGTTGTGGTTTAGTTTTTACAACCGACCGCATGTCTGACGTGAACCCCTTTTTGGGGAAAATCTCCTTTTTATTTAAATTATTTTTCTCGTTTCACATTGAAAGTAGGACACGAAATATCGTTGTCAATCATCTAATATATCCTCACGCAACACTTTTATAGGTTTCTTCTTGAGTAAACAACATCCGAGTGTAGGTTTGGGTGTGCAGGGTGGCACGTTTGCCGGGTCGCTTGCTTTTACGGAGTCCGTGCACAATTCACTTTCGATAACTACGTCACGAGGGCTAGGAGGTCTAAATAGGAATTTCGCAGTGTCGAGCTTCTTCGAATGCTCTTGGTCCTGCATTCCGTTGCGCTTGAATGCAGACATAGGCAGCTTGCGCACAATGCGTCTATCTTCATATATTTTGTTGGTGGCTCACAGCAGTCTTCCTCTTGACAAGTTAGAGGCCTTGAAGCTCTCAGTTTCTCTTCACAACAATACATAATCTTTGGCGAAGGGCAT
Organism: Malacosoma neustria; assembly: GCA_963693495.1. Lineage (NCBI taxonomy): Eukaryota > Metazoa > Arthropoda > Insecta > Lepidoptera > Lasiocampidae > Malacosoma > Malacosoma neustria. The sequence continues at coordinate 15,845,326 of OY856391.1, read as the reverse complement.
CGTGGCAAGCAGGAATAGCACATAGGTGGATCTTCACAGCACGTTGTTGGACTAGGGACCACTAACATTGGACACACTGCAAATTGCTCGCAGTTTTCGGGGTAAAAGCACGTCATTTTTATTTATATTTTACTTCTCTTTACATAAGTCATCTGTGCGCGCTATTTCAGAACAATAACGGTAGTGCAACTGAGCAATTGTGACATATGCTTATAATGTGACGCTCACTTAAATATTATTGAAACTAATTTAGAACTTATATTATTCTCATGTAATAAATAATATCCGGATGACCAAGCTTTGCTCGGTATTTTTTTTTAAATTGTGTTTTTTGGAAATTAACAATTGATTTTCTTAGTCTAACCTCAAAGCAAACACTCATTGACTTTTTGTTACTTAACAACGCCATCTGCTGGAATAGCTTTAGTGTTGTGTTGTTAAAGCAATTTAAAAAAAATAGTATTATTATTCGCCGATAGATGTCAGAAAGGGTCATTTTTCAGTTTAAATTATTCGCCGATAGATGTCAGGAAGAGTCACATTTTTGTTATTTTTCTTCCAATAAAAAAAAAGCGAATAAAATGACATTTTCTAGAAATTGTTCCTAGCTAGATCGATTTATCGCCCCCGAAACCCCCCGTATACTAAATTTCATGAAAATTGTTGGAGCCGATTCCGAGATTCCAATTATATAAGTATATATACAAGAATTGTTCGTTTAAAGATATAGGATACTATGACAATTCGCTACATCATCCAGTCCCAATGAGCATCAGAGCCTTCGATCAACATCCAGAGCGCTTGTTATGGGCAGTAAACAACTCATATATCTGTTGTTTTACTACAGGTGTTTTTTAGTGCTTTACAAAATAAAAATACTTCTACTTTAATATTTTTATTTTGTAAAACAAAACATATTTATAATGAGAATCGGGACGGGAATCGAAAACGTGAACCTCATGTATGCTTCGACATCGTCATATACTTTTGTAAATTAAAGCTAAGAGATATTTTACTTTCAATCTAATAGTTGTACTTCTTTAAATCGGTAATTCTACTGTTAAAAGCTGTATTCACTAAATTTAATGTATCTTTAAATAAAGCTAATTACGAATTCAACGTGTATTTGAGAAACTTTTTATTAATAATAATATAACTAACAGGAACGAAAGTAACCGATTCCCGTCGAATCCCTTTCGGAATGAACCCAGAAACGAAGCTAATTAATCTTTTGGAGTACTTTTCATGATATTACAATATTTATTGAAGTTGAATCAGCGTCGCGTTTTTTTTTGTATCAAAGGTTACCTTTATCTTTGTGTTCTTTATGTTTTGAGGTAAATAGGAATGCAGTGGAATAAGTTATATGTACAGGAAATGTAAAATTTGTTGAGCTGTTTAATTTTTATACCCCAGTATTAATGTATTCATCATAAATTAATTATGCAGAAAGTTATATAATTATGTATTATTTCAAATCCCACGATGGAATGCATCGATGATGATACTGAGATCATCGGTACGTGTAACCTGTTAATCCGCCTTGGAAAAATATTGCTATAACCACTCCCTGAAGGCAACGGACGGTCTGTTGCCTTCAGTGGGAGGTCCGAGCCTATTGAATGGTTTTTTTATAAATTCCATATCTATTGCGGTAGCAATAAGTTATCTTTTCATTACAAGCATGTTAATCTGGTTGAATGAATAGCATGTACTTCGAAGCTTAGGTGATCTGCTGAGTTGCCAAATGACTAAACTTCGCGTCTATTCACGCCGATGCCTTTTCAACTAAAGGTTATTATGTGGCCAACACGAATACATAAAAATGCAGTATACTTTCAGAATAGTATTCGACTTAATCCTTCCTCGTTATGCACGTGTTAACAAAGTGTACACGTTTGTTTGTGAAATAAATTAGATAAGTATAATTATAAATATTTCTTCATATGCGTACATCTATTTTTCCCCTAGATGTAAAGAAGTACTATGTCTGTCTTGGTCAGTAAATCCAGGATGAATTCGAGGGGGAATCTAATCGGATAGCTGGTCTGGTCTCTGGAGTGGTTAACATATTTCAAGTCATTCAACGCACTATGGAGCTTTGTTGGCTCTCATGGATAAGGACATCCTTTAGAGAAATAACTAAAGTAACATATCTCGCAAAAGAAGCTGAAGTTGCCGTCGTTCAGTCGAGTCTGTCGCATGACCGATGGCCTATGGCTCTGTCGGACGCTTATGTACCTGCCTAACCGGAGCCGCACTGGCAACACACAGTCAAATTTTTTATGACTTTTTAGAACTTAATCTATGTTGATGTTCATTTATTATATAAGACAATAACATAAAATATTTTTTGGAATTGCAAATTTTAAAAACAATTGCGCTGCTCTGAAAATAAAGGTTTATTTTCTAATTTACATAGTACACGATAATAAGAATAATTTGTTTAAACTTAAATAATATACCTACCTGAAAATACAGAAACGAAAATAAAAGTATTTTTTCAATTTGTCAATTCCATCTTCTTAAATTTACAATTTTTTTAATTAACTAAAAATACAAACTTAAAAAAATCATGACTTTTTTGACATCTGCCAACATACATACATAGCTGCTTTACCGACAGAAGTTAGTCGCCATCATGGACGTATATGGTCGCCATTACTTCTAGCACCATCTATCACATAAATGTTTATGTAGGGCACTGTTTTATTGACAGCACAGTTCAGTATAAATTAGAGAAACACAGTTTTTTACACATGTTAACTAAATATCTTCTTCTATACGTAAATAATTTATTTATAGACTAACAAAGATAGTTTCGATGAAGTATTAGGGGCTTATTTGCGATTGTGACCTAACACTTGTAATTTGCTTTTGTAACTCATTTAGAAGACTTATATTGGATGGTAAATTTTAAATAAACAATATTAAAAAAGACTTCGTAAATCAGATTTACGTGACTAAAATATGTAAATTTTCACGTACAGGCTCCGTATAAAAAGTATTTTAATTAAGGATGAATTAGATTAGTTTGTGTGACCGGCGCCGGGCGCCCTTTTGGGACTGGCGGCGGGGTAGGTCAACAAACGCAGTTCTTACCAAGTTGTTAAACACGAAATTTTATAGGATTAAATGGAGTACTTAGTGTGTTTATGATATGCACTTGGGTTAAATTTTACCAAAGTCATATGTGATAGGAAAACCAAGGTGTTCAAGCCATAAATGTGATAGACCATAAGAACTCTCTCTATCTCTCTCTCGCTGCCATTATAGTAACAGTCACGTCGTATCAAGTCTTTTATTTTAAATAAATATAAATCGTCCATCCTCATCTACCTCACACACCTATATACGAGTACAATATTCCTCTTTGAAACAGGTTCGCATTTCGTGTATTATTTTCGAATATGTACGATGCGACTGTTTACAAAAAATTATGACAGCATTGCGATGTGCCATGCTGACCTCAGTCTGTAATTTCTATACAAAATATATATCTCCTATACATTCTTTACTTGGCTATTTATTCCAGGTAGTAATGTCATTAATAAATGAAATAATGTGTTACGATGAGTCAGGATTATACAACATTTCAAATTCTATGAGTATACTTAAAAGAAGAACTAACATTATTGTTTGTATTCTGAGTATGGAATTATTCGTACATTAGATAAATAGTGAATATACGAAATCAAACCAAAAAAATGATTGTAGTGATCACATATACGAGGGTGAACCAAATACAAACGGGATTTTTTTATTAAACTAATTATTAAATGATGAAACACAAACATAATTTATTTTAACGTAGTTTCCTGCTTTAAAAAATACATTTTTTCCAGTGCGCAGTAAGGTTTTTTTTTATCCCAGCATCGTAAAATAGAATGGTTGGGTTAGGAGCCAATTGCGCACAAACTCCTCCACACCTTCGTCATGTTCAAATCGGTGCCCTCCTAAAGCTTCCATAAGCGGCCCAAACAAATGAAAATCGCAGGGCGATAAGTCCGGGCTGTAGGGAGGGTGTTCAAGTTGAATTCAGTGCATTTCTTCCAGTTTTGACATTGTTAGAGCTGCAGTATGGGGTCTGGCATTGTCATGGAGAAGGATGACTTCTCGAATCCGTTGTTTTCGTCTTTTGCAGCGATATGCATCTCTCACCATGGTCAATAGTTCGCAGTAGTAAGCAGCATTGATTGTGCGTCGCTCATGTAAAAAATCAATGAGCAGAATACCTTGCTGGTCAAAAAACACTGTTGAGAGAACCTTAGCAGCATTTTCCATTCGTTCTTGCCCTACTTTGAACTCCGTATGCCAACCAAACACACGAATCCTTGACAATGTTTCATCCTCGAATATGCACTTAATCTCTGAAAAATATCCGTCGCTTGAACCCCTTCATGAGCGAGAAATTTTATAATAATGTGTTGCGCAGTAGAAGGGTACACTGCTGCTGCGCACTGCAACAACTGACAACAGTCGGCTATCCAAATCACAGTAAATATAATAAATATGAATAAGCACAAAAAATTCCGCTGTTGTCCTATCATTTAGTACTTGGGCTGACAGACAACTGACCAGCGTATACCGAGCCCAAGTTGGTGCCGGCCCGCCCTTGTGTTAGGGCGGCCTATTCCATGGTGTGCGCCAGGAGGTAAGGATTTCAAGCCCCCGGAGCTTTAGTGTCAATTCAGGATTGAGGAATGTACGAGGAAAAACACACACGCGAGCGGCGGGGCCTTATAATTATTATGTAGTGACTGTGAAACATCTCAACGGCTTAATATGTTATTAATTAATAGTATCCGACCGAAAGTTCGGTTTCGTTTTCGGCCGAGAAAATCAAGATCGACGGCAGTTTCGGTTTCATTGGCTGAAACTTTTGCCGAAACCGAAACTGATTTCGGAAGTAGCAACACAACTTAGTCAGTGCGTTATCGCCCGACGCAAGACTCAGTCTTACCTATCGGAGCCATTATTACAACGCAATGCTGACATATACAGTTCTTGGAACAGCAGTCAATATCCTATATTGAGAAGTGCAGTTTTAAAATACCTTTCAGCTCCACCTACCAGTGTCCCGAGTGAACAGCTGTTCAGTGCTGCTGGCCAAATATACTTGGATCGTCACAATAATTTACGTGGCGGAAACGTAGACAAACTGCTTTTCTTGCCGTACAATATAAGACTTTTTAATTATGAATATTAATAATACGAAAAACCAAAAAAGTAACGTTTTATAACTGTTTTCTATTTAAATGTTTACTGTAGTTTAGTAGTGAGTTACTTACATTCACTACACTAAATAAATGTAAGTATGACTGTCCTACTAATTGTGATCTAGGTATATTTGTTAATTCTAAATGTGCGATTTGATTATCTTTGTTGAGACTGGATCTAAGAGTGTAATAATAATTTTAGTAATTATTATTTTTATATAAGAGGTATACCTAAAAGAGATTGATGATTCTTCTAAGTACAAATACAAACCAAAGAATTAATAAGATTTCAAAATACCAATACTTAGTATATAATGAAACAGTAACAATTAGTCATTTGATTATTGATAACTGATAAACATTTTGCTATGAGAACTTAATTTGAAAAAATAATAAAAATATTATTAATATTTTTTATATTATATTAAATAAATGATTACAACAAAATTAATATATGTGTTTCCATTTCATGTCCTAATTTTAAATAATAATGGGTAAAATGCACCAAATTTCAGTATTTTAAGGAATTTTATACTTACCACGTGTTTCGGTTTCGGCCGAAACTGAACCCACGGCCGAATATTCGGTTTCCGCCGGAAAACCAGTTTCGGTCGGACACTATTAATTAATACACATATTTTAATACTCTTGACAGCAGTATGATCAGCTTAGACGACCTTCAGGCGTGCCCAGTCTTTAATTAATTAATAAACAATAAGGGCGCGGGCACTCGCGATGGAAACGATAGCCTGTACAGTGGCGTTAATTAGGTAATTGGATGATTTGGGCGCGGAATGTCTTTAAAACATACTATTTGGCATACCGAATAGTATGTTTTAAAGACATTCCGCGCCCAAATTATCATTATTTTAAGCAAGGTTAAGAGATTCGATCTCCTAAAATTTCGGGTGCTTTTTATATGTATTGTATACAGTTTTTTACTAGATGAGTAAACGTATAGGGCTATTTCACAAAAAATCAATAGACCTGAACTATTTTCAAAACATACAAATATTTTGTCCTGTATCGCAACCATAGATACGATTGTATAGCAGCTACGTGCATATCTAGCGAATCAGCTGTTTCGAATTATATTACTGTTATACATTGATTCTAACTAGTTTGAGGTTTGAAACGGAATTATTTGACGATTGATTAAATTATTTAGATAGCCCTTTAATTGGTAATAAGAAATGCCATAATTTGAATAAAGACAGAGGGTATTCATACAGAGTAAAAAAAATTCTACTCTAGATTCTCCACCTTGTTTCAGAATAAAACACAATAAAAATATTGTATATGAAGACAAAGATAAGTTTAACTTCTTCATCAGCCAATCTTAGTCCACTGCAGGACGTAGGACTCCCCAAGTTTGCGCCACAAATCCCGGTCCTTAGCTTTTCCTATCCAGCACCGTCCAGCAACCTCGCGCAGGCCTTCGGGCTAGGGGCGTCCTACGCCACGTTTGCCTAGACGCGGTCTCCACTCCAGGACACGTTTGCTCCAACACCCATCGGTCGTGCAACAAACGTGACCGACCCATTGCCACTCCAGCTTGACATTTTTCGAGTTAAATATGCAAGCTGATAAGTTTAACGCTTGATAGTTTTTTCAACAAAGCAAAATGAAGCTTTGAAAATTTCTTTAATACAAAAGATATAAGACAAATTTGATAGCCGAATCGTTACTGAAGATTTCACTCAAATTAAATCATTTGAATTTCTCGACATTTCTGAAAATAGATCATAATCTGCTTGGCCGGAGTTCTTTGTTACGTTTTTGTTTATGCCTACATTAATTTTGCTGAAGAGACTTCAGTCTGGTCACGAAATGCCAAGCTCGGCTAAGAACTCATTATTCGCGAATAAGTGCACTTGCATCGTGGAATGCCTCCCGCACATACATATCATTAACTTCAGAATATAAAGAATGGTTGCTCGGTTACCGTTGTTTACGAACGTAAAGCCAGAAGATTGCCAATATCTTTTAGCTGTATACAAAGGAAATTTGTGGCATCTTTTCAATAATATCTTATTATTGGAGGGCGGGTATACAAAAGTTGTTTTCTTGTAGAATGAAATGAGTTTTTCAATTATTTGGAGAAACTAGCGTATTGGACTTTCAGCCCGGAATGTTATTTAAATATTTATATAATTGCGTATGTAATGTATCTTACAATATTTATTAAATCATCGGCAGAATTAAAGAAGCTCGTAGTATACAACATTTTCAGTTCCGGCTCTTAAAATGGCTTATTGAGCGCAACTTTTATAGTCTAGAAGAATTTTTAATGATTGTGTAATAGTTACTGATATTTATTTATATAACTTGTAATATGTGTTATGTACAAAACAAGTTTGTCCTTAGAGAGACGTTATCCATCTGATACGTGTACTATTTTAAAATCGCGTCTCGCTCTTCAAAGCTCGTGGCCTCAAATAAAAGTTTCGTGGATATCAAAGCCTCATTGTTCTCTTCTTTCGGTGCTAAATTAATTGCCATTTCTTACCTTTCTCGTGGTTTAATTATATTGTTTGGATGATTCTATCTTTTGTTATTTATCTTGTCTGTTGTTTTTATTACTAAACAAAGTATGTTTAAAATATATAAGTAAGTATCAGTGCCTTCGTATTGCGTTAATTATGTTTTTATGAAGATTAATTACAGTAACACACATTTGTTATTTATAATGAAATCATGTAAAAATTTCTGAAAAGTATATTAGATTTCTGAAAGTATATTAGATTGTAACTTATTAAATACATAGTAATTATCCTTAACAAAATTCGTTCAATCGTTCAGCGTTTAACTACAATATATTTTAACATTAACATATTCACGTAACCTAATGTTTATTTGAGCAAACAAGCTTGTGAAGCAAATAAGTATTATCATTTAATTATTTTTTGGGATAGGTACATATGTCACGGTTCAAAATACGTCAGTGCCCGGGGTTCTCGGTTTACTGCTAAACTTTATATGATTTTCAGCCTTCTTGTCTAGCTCTGGTGTTGTCTTTGTTTGCTCGTTTCACATCCATGGGCTTGAGAGCGATATTGCCCGTGTTATAAGAGTGTATCATCACAGGCTAATATTTATCTATTTCGCGTTGGGTGAAGTATGTGCTCCCTCTATTAAAGCGATCGATGGAATGGATCAACTCAAGAGGATCATAGTTGCATTCATTAGTATTACAAATCTGCATATGTTAATCACATTACTGTAATTTGATGTGTTCTTTACGTATTACTAGTGATATATTATCATAAGATATATTTATATATATTTTTATAATGCATTCAGCGCCATTTAGTCCCAAAGTAAGTAAAGTAGCATATATATACTACTTACATACTTGTCTATTTTAAAAAATAATTCATATCGTACATAAACACCCAGACGGGGGACGGGAATCGAACCTGTGACTTCCGCAGGCGCTCCGATATCTTTTATCATTACGCCATGGAGGTCATCAAGTTACCATAAAACTTGGTGTGTTATGTTGAACTAGAAAAAGCTTAGCATAAAAAACTTGAAATATACCTATGAAATGAAATTAGTTAAGATCAGTAAATCATATTTTTTGAAAATGTTAGTTGATATTGCTGCCTTTTATAAGTATCATTGTGAGTTAACAACCCTCCAATGTGGGGGCGTCTGCCGTCATTTGAGCAGTATGCAAATTTGGCATAACGTCAGCCTCTTGGCGCGTGAGGATCTTTTAAATGACTCACTTGAATTAATGTATTGACGCATTGCAAAATAGCCCACCAAATATTAATAAGCTTTTATATAGGTAATACCAAATCTTCGACTGACTTTGGAATGGAAAGTGTCCCGAAGAACTATTTAGAATTGTGCCTAAGTAATTATATTTGCTAGCTACTGATTGTATGTTTATTTTGTATTAATTCTCATTTGAAACACTTAAAATTCCAAGTAGCTTGATATCTCAATTTACTAAAATATCATATTAATATTTGTTTTCTCGACTTTGAATAAGCTCTACAACTTTTGATTTATGTGAGGTAGATTAATATGTGACACGTGAAGAATGCTAATACGTCTTTTATAAAATTACTCGCAAATGAAACTACATTAACAAGGTCACTGATATAGTATAAGTCCTGTTGTTGATCCAAACAAATCGTCAAAGAAATCTTTTTGTACTTTGTTCGTAACTTTTTAATAAGAGTCTATATAGAATCTTAATTAAGATAATAAAAGTGAATCCCTATTTTCCATAAATAAATGTCACGATTATGGGGCACGGGGCCCATGGCGTCACGCTCATTATGGGGGTGACTCTTCGGATTGTGATCATTTGTTGGCTGTCACGACATAGTGTGGTGAGGTCAGTATACTAGTTTAGTTTAATATGGTTTAATTCCATTCTTTTACTTTCTTATATCTTCATATCGCAGGCTGTATATTATTACAAGTATTTTTTTCGCTGACATAGTCTTCACGAGAAAAAGGGTAACCGATAGATTTGTAGTAATTAAGACTAAGCTTCACTTTATGATTTATTATATAACTAAAATATATTGACTAACTTAGCTTAACAAAAAACGTGCTCAAGCAACGCACACACGCATATACGGCATCCGCTTTGTTAAGACAAGTTATTAAAATCAAAATATCCCAAACGCCAATAGTGGTTTACCTGAAAGTTTGGTAGCTGTCGAACAAACCACATTTCTCCAACGTTAGTTTATACGATTTCGGACAGTTCCCAACAGATGAAATTCTACGATGATTTGGTTATTATTAAAATTTATAATATCGATGTCACCGATATTAGTTTCGGTGTGTATTTTATGCAATAAAATACCTCGGGCTGACTGATATCACACCGAGAGTGTAGATCGCTTCTTGACGAAACTTCACTACTTTCTCATGATATCAGCAAACAAAGATCTGATTTTTATACCCTCCTTGTAAAACAATAAAGATTTTTTTCGTAAATTTTTAGTAAGTCATTTGGTGGCACGAAATCGTCGGCGTTTATTATACAATTTTAATTTTATTTAGTTCACTGAAATTTTAACAGACATATTTTTCATCTACAATCCTATGTAATGTAACAAAAACAGGCACCTTACAATTATTGGCTTTTTTTTTTATTGCTGTAGGACAGCAGACAGGCTGACGGCCCGCTTAGAATTTAGCAGTTAGCTTGCCTATGGGTGTTTGCAACGCCAGTGTTATCGCGAACACGCTGCTGTCCCATAAGGGTACAGGAACTTGGGTCACTAATGCCGGAACACAACACAGGGTTATTATGGCGGCATACTTATTTCTATGGATAATATTAATATTTTTAGCTTATTAGTAGTAAGCTTAGATGACTAGAAATTTCTTAATATCAATAAGAATATAATTTTTAACACTTTAATCTTGGAATCGGTGTTTGAGTCAATGTGCCGTGAGCCGTGTTAAAATGGACATTACATAGACCCATAAGGGTATAATGAAATTAAGATTACGAGAGACATTAAAAAAGAAAAATTGATAACGACCTCCCCGTGCAGTGATTACGGCATGTAATCGTCTTGGCATGCTTTCCACCAGGCTTTTGATGGTGTCCTGTGGAATGTGTTCCCACTCAGCCGAGATCAAACGTTTAAGCTCCCTAATGTTTTGTGGTGGTGGTTAGACAAATCGTACTCGTCTATTTAGGAGGTTCCAGACGTGCTCAATAGGGTTAAGGTCGGGGCTCCGCGCTGGCCAATCTAAACGACAAATATAGACCTCTTGCATATAAGCATCTACGTCGCCAGAATGATGGGCCCGAGCATTTATCGTCCATGTAAATGGCATTTTCATTAATTATAGTCAGTGCGAGTTATGCATGTTGACAAAGGATTTAAAAAAATATATGTATTATTTTTGCCAATACTCAAAAATCACTACCGTTCGATAATAACCTCAAAATTCAAATTCATAATTGTGGAAATATGGCACATAATAATAATGTATGTGCTTGTTATTATTTAAAAGTCACTAAAACAGTAAAGTATTTGGGTATTATGCTAGATGGAAAGTTAACGTGGCAACCTCATATTAATTAACTCTCAGAGAGAACTATAAAATGGATTAACATAAAAAAAATTGCGTACAGTTGCCAATCATAAATTACTGAAAACTTTGTACTTTGCCATAGCTCAATCGATTTTGTCTTATTGTATTACTTCTTGGGGAGGAGCTCGCAAGACTCGTCTAATAAAACTGGAATGATCCCAACGTGCTCTTTTAAAGGTGATTAAACAAAAACCTTTTAAATATTCTACAGCTGATCTCTTTAAAGAGGGGTGATGTTTTGTCCTTAAGACAGATGTTTGTACTTACTTTACTATCTTATGCCATCATAGTATCATCATCATTTCATCACACTAAAATGTGGTCGTCTCGTGGTTGTGTGCAACGTTTTCTCCCAGGACCTTGCCTTCTCTGAACACAACCTGTCTCTTGGTATCGAGTCCAGGTTTATTGGACTCTTGAACGACTCACGTTTACCGTTGTGAGACGTAACATTGGCTACACCCCTCTTCCAGCAGCGCTATAATTTTACTAGCTCTTATTGCTTTTTCTGCCATTACAATAGACACAAAGATATATCTGTTTTTAGTCACAATAAGGCGGGATTATGCGACAAACATAAATTATGGTAATAAAAATAACGAGAAGTTAGTTTTAGTTGCCTGATGAGCCTTTAACCGCAAACCCGCGAAAAGTAAGTAAAAAGTCACAAACTGACAAAGGGATTATTATTTTTAAAAACAAAAGTTTCGAATTTAAACTTAACTTTTTACATACCCAGACTCTGTTAAGTGCCAGTAACATAGTTTGGGCATAAAAAACCTCCTTAGAACTAAATTATTACTAATAATATAGAACAATCAAAACCGTCCGTTTTTTTTAATAAGAGTTTATAAAATCACTTTATGTCCCACGGAGTATGTATGCGTAGCAATAAGCTCATTTGGGTTAGTAGGAGCGTTAGATTTTGCCGCGTTCACTTATGGGAGTTTATTGTATGGTTAGACGCAATGATCGATATAAACGTAAATACGTTCAAACGTATGATATTGGATTATTATACGTACATTATTATATTTTTACATATCTTGTTCAAATGTTTATGAAATTAAATTTGAATTGTTATTTCTAAGCAGTTCGTAAATAAAATAGAAATTAAATACTGAAATACAAACAAAGTATTCAAATGTTTATTTCAAATGACTACCTCACTAACTAGTTGCTTTTACACATTACTGTAAATTGAAAACGATACTTTTACCATTGACCTGGCAAAGTTCATCTTTTGAATTTTAAAGTTTATTTGTTTATAGTCATTAATTTAATCTGCGTCATCAAATAATCTTTTCTGTACCATTAAATCTAAGTTTTGCTCCATTTAAGTTTACTCGTTCATTTTTTTATTGCTGTAGGTCAGCAGACAGGCTGACGGCCTACTTACAATTTAGCAGTTACCTATGAGTGTTTGCAACGTCAGTGGCATCGCAAACACATGCGACACACAACACATGCCGTTCCATAAGGGTACAGGAACTTGGATTACTAATGCCGGAACACAACACAAAATTACTATGGCGGCATACTTATGACCAAGGTGGTGGGAATCCAGACGGGCTTGGGGCTCTACCACGTAGCTAGGGTGAGTTGTTTTGTCGCCTTTTACGACAGGCTGACCCCGGCCGCAGAAGTCAGTATTCTTTTCCGCCCCTGCACGGATATATAATATTTTGGGATTTAGGTCGATATCAGTTAACCAGCATAAACATCGACATCTTTATGGTTAAACTTAGCAGAGTTATGGTTCAGAGGTTCACGTTATAATAATGATAGTTTGTAACAAAGAGTTCAAACCAGTAAGTAATGCAAGTGACATACGAACACATTATTATTAAAATATCCTGTAGGATGTTCCTAGATTCTGTAGAATCTAGGAACTTTTTGTACCTGTCTCAATAGTGCATTGTACATTGAAGCTTTTACTGTCTGAAGTGTAGTCGCATCTCCACATATCTTCCCAACGGCTCGTTGACGGATTACCGTCATGTAATTGTAAATTTTAAAACATACATCATAGTTTACCTTTTGCAAAATGTGAACAAAAACCTCGTCGCAGAACGGAACAAAGGCCCGCCGCGGCAGTAACCGTCGCTGCGTTGTTTTTTCAAATAGTACATGTCAAGTGTTTTAACACTGACACTCGCATTTCTCTTTATTTTCCAAATACATTTTTTTGTCAATTAGACTGGGCGTCGGTACTTACGGATTAAATACAATGAATTGTTCATCGGCATATTTAAACGAACGTATTGCATAGTTTTTCTAATATTTACATTTGATTTGTTCGTAAACTTTGGCAATCCACTTGAAAATAGTTCAGGCTTCACAAAACGTTCGAAATTTCGTGACCTTAGTGTGATGATTATTAAACAAAGATTCAGTTTATTTAAGTTGTAATAACGTATTTAATCAAATATATGAATTTATTTGTATTTATTCTCAACCGTTGTTTTTAACTAAATTCATACTAATGGTGGTTACTTAACTTAGTTTTAGTACATAAATACAACAAATTTCTGTTCGTATTGTTTGTTTGTATGTGTGTATGTTCGCAAATGTGTGTGCGTAACCCCGTGGCATTTAACTGCATTTTTTTATTTTACAACAAAAAGTGGTCATTAAACATTCACATAGAATATATATAATATATTGTATTATTTAATATTTATTTAAAAGTGGTTTTTTTTTAAATAAATATAAATTCATAAGTTTATTAATAATGGATTTACATCGCTATTCAATGTTTTAAAAGTATTAAATAATAACTCAATCGGCAAACACCTTTATTATATCTTGTACATCAACATTGTAACCATCAAAATATAGTAATTCTCTTAAGTAGGACCACTGCACGTTAATGTTTATTCCTGTCGGATTGCATTTTCCACGTGGCGTAGTGTCTACACTGTCAACGAACTACGCTGCTGCTACAAGCTTATTCCATTTGATGCTACGGCGTTATTGTTTTACTACGACGCTACGGATCTACAATGGCGTGTCGTATCGTAGTGTTTTGTTTTATTCTGAGAATAAAGGTATTCATTTTGCTGTAATTTCTAGTAAACCATCTTTCGCATCAATTATTAAATATAATGACCATAATATTCTAACATAGATTTTTAAGGTATATATAAGGGCACTTTGGAACCAATAACATGCTCATGAAGATGGGTCTATCCGCGATACCTATGTGCAGGTTGTGTGGGGAACATACAGAACGAATGGAACACCTACTGTGTAGATGCGATGCATTGGCCAGGAGGCAAATGAATCTTAAGGGGGTATGATATCCGACACCGGAAGACTACAGGCTCCTATCTCCATATCTCATTGTTAGGCTCATGAAGCAAATCTTCAATGAGATTGGAGAGGAGTGATTGCTATCTAGGGGAACACAAAAGATCCCATTGGGTCGAAGTGTCCTAGATATTTCTCGGCCCCGAAACAAGATAAGATAAGGTACATATAAAAAACCAATTTTCTTCGTATCTCCTAAGACGCACTGTATGTCTCCTGTATAGAGCTTATTCATTCAAAAGTTTAATCTGAAGTTTTTAGTTTGAAGAGCTAAAGATGAATTCCTGTGATAGGTAATAACATGTCATAATAATAATAATAAAGCTCATCTCTCTGCGGTCATTCCCTCATGGCTGAGGATTGTGGTCATCATTGACTGTGGACATTGGTGCTGTGGTGTACCTTGATTTAATAATCTGCCTCCATCGATGCCTTTTAATAGCGTCTCTGACGACCGAGCAAAATTTGGCTGAGGTTGGAGCCTTTACTTGACCACACCACTTGGAGACATTCCGCGGGCTCGTTTACCCTCCGTGTTTCCTACTACAATCAGCTTTTCTAGGCTGTGATCTCCCTTCCTCACTATGTGACTGAAAAAAATATTATATAAATAGGCAAGATTTAGAGATAGGCTGAGAATGCGTAGTTTGCTTAAGTAACTACATTTTTTAATAAAGTACATGGCAACAGTAACCCACATTAATACCGATTTAGCAATAAAAAAACAATTTCCGAGAGCAAATTAATTTTATAATTATGAGACTATCCGCTTACAGATATAAGAGTAATGTAACCCTTCATAAAACGTGGTTGGACGTTGATTGCGCACTCCGCAACTGGTATCAATGTAATTACCCCATTTGGAATTGAACAACAAGGGATCCCTTTTCAATTTTCCGTTTTAAATGATTCCCGTTTTATTTCCTGACAGATTTGAATGAAGATATTCGGAAACCCCCATTAGCAAATTGAAGAAGTCGATTTGGAATGTTGTATCAGCGCCCTTTATTGCCTTTTGTTTTATTATTATCGAATTTTATATTGTCAGAAAATTTCTAAACACCATTTTCTGTATGTGTATATGCTTCATAATTTCTTGTTTGATAGACAGACGTAAAGATCTAAAGCGAAGTAAAAACAAGAGCTCCGATTTAAAATATACATAGTACAAGCCATTATGATGATCCAAGTAGTAAATACTGGTTGCATCCAAAACCTTTTTTTTTCAACTCGGTTTCCACTGTTGTGCCAGTAGAATTGAGTGCGCAATATATAAAATTCGCATCAGTGTCCTTTCCTGATACTTCCTTGTCTTAACCAAAAAGACACAAAAAAATATGGAATGGAAAGGGAGATTTGATGAAAAATATCGCGTTTGAATAGTAGTGTTTTGTAGATAACATTTTACTATCCATACTAATATTATAAATGTCAGAGTTACTCTGTCTGTCTGTTACGTTTTCACGCCTAAACCGCAGAACTAATTTTGATGAATTCCGGTATAGAGTTAGATTGGACCCTCGAGAAGGACAAAGACTACTTTTTGTCACGAAAATGAAACTTGCTGGGGGTGAAATAGGGTTGAACGTAATTAAGTTCTGTTTTTTTATTATTTATATGACAGAACAACGTTTTCTGGGTCAGCTAGTAGTAATAAATATTCGTAGTATGTAGGTAGTATTTATGTTTTTGTCGTGCGTTAAACAATAAACGATGAATGCTACGTTGTTGATTATTATTTATAGTAAATATTGTTGTGATATATTCATATTCAATCTTGCATGTGAGATGGGCTTTGAAAGTATTATTGGATACTCTGAGATCCGACAATTCATTTAAAATTCAAAAGAAATATATCTCGAAGTATGAAATCTGAATAGCAATCGTGGTTGGGTCAGTGTTCTAAATATATTTAGTACTGCATGAGAATAAGAATTCGCATGGACAGATACTAACTACGTTTGTGTCGATTTTCCAATATTTAAGTTTGGATATTTCAATTATTCATACACGGTTGCAATTTTCTATATTGTTGAATTTGAACAAGTATGTTCTTTAGGGTTGTATTACTTGCTAGAACCTATCTGTCTTGTTGGACAGAATTTGAGCATTGATGTAAGTAATTGTTGCCCTGACAGTTATTGCCAATGATGCCCCTCGTAGGCCACTACGAAGTACTCCACATGATGTTTATTCGCAGTAAAGATAATTTATAGAATTGTATGTAATCTGTCGGTTAAACGCTTTAATTTAAATGCAAATCTCAACGCGTAAGTCAAAACAGATTCCCATTTCTTTTATTTTCCCTCTTTCCCTCTTTAGGCTCGTAGCATTCACAATGGTCGTGGCGTTGTAAATGAGAATGAAGAGATTTGTCTACGTGATAGTTTTAAATCTAACATAGGATAAATGCTGTGCTGTAATGTTTCTAAATATTTTTTTCTGTTATTACTTCATTACGTTAACTTAAACGAACTTTAACTTTTTAACGTTTAATCTTTTTAGCATTCAATGTCCAACTCCTGACACCGACCACAGCGTGTTCTTCTTTAAAATTATGTTTTTAACACTCTCCGTTTTCCTATTATTAACAGTTCTAATGATCTTGTAAGATCATTAGAACTGTTAATAATATAATAAACTCAGACTGCCATGAGTTTATTATGTAAAGAGTACCTGCGTACCACATTTCATTAATATACATTCGGCCCTTTAGTAATTAAATCTAAAAGGGACTTTTTAAATTACAATACATACGTATAAAATAAGCTCAAAAAATCGCCACCTGACAGCCGTTCTGTTGAAAATTGATAATATTTCAATTGAAAAGTTTACACCAGTAGTTCTCGGCACATTATGATTGCGCGCCACCCATCCCGCTGAGAGCTTCATCAATATTTCATTAACCAACCAATAACCTGGCCCCGTGTTTTTTTTTTGCAGCCACCCTCCTTTTTGTACTTTTGCATCTTCCTACCATTATTATTGAGTTCAGAATTGTTATTGTTGTTAACTACAGCAGAGAAGCTGTTGTATTGTAATTAAGAGCTTTGAAAGCACTCTAATTTGCTTTTCAATTCGCTTCCATTCAACGATATTTGTGTAATTTTACATTTAGTTCATCTGTGTAAGTTTGATAGGTTTAAAATAATCGTTAGTTACATTCAAGTTTTAACCTTTACAACCCAATGTACCTTCTTTTTCTGTGGAACTGTATACATATTTGTATAAAGTGTACACATAAGATTTTCCCGTTTTTTATAAAATAAGAAATGTATTGTAAAAGACTGGCACAAGAAAGGTTTTATTAAAAGTATTATCCATCATTAGTCACTACTTTTGCCTGACTTTCTGGTAACATTCACTTACTACGTCGAGAGAACTCTTAATCTTTTGAGGCTATCTACAATACAACCCATTTTTGATATCTTCATATGATACAAAACGCTGCTGAAACTGACCATATGCCATTGATTGGAACAACTGGCAATCGGAAGGGGCACTGTCTGGTGAAAACGAGGGGTGGGGCACGACTTCCTGATGTTTTCAAGTAGGTTTTCCTGATTTCAAGTAGGCCATTTCCTACAAATTAAATTCATGCGCAAACTCTAAAATATGTTGGTTTGGAAAATTTACTCTATGGAAGCTTACTTAAAATCCTAATTCTCTATTTTATAACATGCAAAAATGGTATGCCTATTTGTAAATGTTTTCATTTCTTTATTATTCCAATAATATCAAAAACCTTTTAAACTATAATAAATAAACGATTTTGGTTTAGGATACACTACAAATATACAGACGATTGAAAAACGGCTAACAGAGGTATCGGGGGAACATAAGTGTTCTAGAAGCTAACAGATTCGACCCGCACGTACTTTTGAAGTGACCACTCAATTGTTTATGCGACCCTGGTAGCAATTTATTCCAGCTCCGAATAAATGACTTCACTCACCCTTCTTTTTCTCATTGTTTCGTATTAATCTATACATCTATACAAATAAATAAAATTGGAGGGTCTGTTTTAATATTAAAATAACCGCTTTTTACTAAGTGCATTCGGACGTATACACGGTACATATACCAAAACAATTTTTTTACAATTTTTGTCTGTCTGTCTGTCTGTCTGTTTGTTCCGGCTAATTTCTGAAATGGCTGCACCGATTTTGACGGGACTTTCACTGGCAGATAGCTGATGTATCAAGGAGTAACTTAGGCTATTTTTATTTTAGAAAAAAAAATAGTTTTTGTTAAAAATGATGTTTCGAAATTTTTTTTACCAATTTAAGTTGACCTCAGATTTATATCATCAATCATATAAAATAGGGTTCTGCTTAGACTGGACTTTCTAGGTTCGAACGCAGTTTGTATATTTCATTTATTTATATTTTAGGGTTTATAGGGTTTGTAATCTAAAATAAACCATAAGATATATCCAAAAAATGTTGCCTAAAGTCGCTATTCCACGCGGACGGAGTCGCGGGCACAGCTAGTAAATGAAATATGCAAACAGTCAGTATTATCGAATGCAACTGTTACGCCATGTAAGTAGTTTTTGTTAAACATGATAAGTTTCGGAAATTTAATTGTCCAATTCAAGTTGACCTCGATTTATATCATCAATAATATGAAATACGGTTCAGCTTAGGCTGGACTGCGTTGGTTGAATTTCCAATTTAAGTTAACCTCAGATTTATGTCATCAATCATATGAAATAGGGTTTAGCTTAGGCTGGACTTTGTAGGTTCGAACGTACGTATTCCAGAGGCGCATGGCGTAACAGTTGCATTCGATAATACTGACTGTTTGCATATTTCATTTATATTTTAGGGTTTATAGGGTTTGTAATCCAAAATAAACCATAGATATATCCAAAAAATTCTGGCCAAAGTCACTATTCCACGCGGACGGAGTCGCGGGCACAGCTAGTGCTTAAATAATTCACGTTGTATTTTAAATATTACACATTATTAAAAAATTTCTGCTAAATAAGTTTGTAATTGTTTTTTTTTAATCTTCCGAATAAAATTTAAGGATTTTGCTCAATTTATTCTCACGAACGAACTCACGCGTTCTAAGGGATTTTCAGTTTAAGAAAACTAACTTAAAACAAATTGGGAATCGTCATTTCACATAAATTTAGACTCTCTGCTGATCAGTTAGTATAATAAAATTTAAAGTCTAGTCAACATTTAAACATTTCAAGAGTTAGTGGATTAAGAAATGACGATACAAGAAATCATATCATATTTACAACACTTCTAATACCGGTAAAGAATAAACATACTGTCAACCTTAAACATCATAACTTCCTAATTAATATTATAAATGCGAAAGTGAGTTTGTATGTTCCCCTTCACGCCTAAACCGCTGAACTAATTTTGATGAATTTTGTTATAGTCATAGATTGGACTTTGGAGAAGGACATGGGGTACTTTTATTTTAAATTCATATGGCAGAACAACGTTTACCGGGTCAACTAGTATATAATAAAACATAAACCTATTTGGGTGTTTCCTAAGCTATTTCTACTTTTTTTTATTGGCGGTATTTCTCTGCAACTTAAGTATATAACCTCCGTTAGGACGATGAGCTGAGTAAAATCTTTTTAATAGTTTTCCATCAATATATATATATATATATATATATATATATATATATATATATATATATATATATATATATATATATATATATATATATATATATATATATATATATATATATATATAAATATAAAGAAATAGTTAAACATTTCTTTAATTTGAGTTTTGCCGCGACTCGTTCCGTCGGTAAATCAATATGGTGTTCGGCTGTGTCGGCAGATGGCAGTAGAAGCAATGTATTCTGTTACGTCGGTAAAGCAAAGCTGTCATGCACAGATGGATAGAAAAAGAAAATATAAATGGTGGTCTTTGTGTGTTAAAGTAAAGTAATTATAGAAAGAAATACTGAATAATATATATATATATATATATATATATATATATATATATATATATATATATATATATATATATATATATATATATATATATATATATATTATTCTTCATTTAATTTTGTCCAGTATTATGATGACTAAATAAGCATTTTAAATCTCTTATCTAATATTAAACCACAGCTGATGGCCAATGACTTTCGTAATTGGTTTTCCGAAGCCATTCCGTTTCAACAATTGCATAAAAGTTAAAATGGAATAAAGCACTTTAATCTGAAAGTTCTGAGACTTATTTCGCAAAATGCTTTTCACTTGTTCTAACTTGAATTTGTATTTTATGTTCTAGGTTTTAAGGTTGTGATTGGTTTGTAGTGTGTTTGAGTGTGTGCTTAACGAGTGATCTTGAGGCTTCGTCGATTGCCCTCGACGCAGTACGACTGCGAGATAGCAGTTCTACAGAAGGAGTAGCTTTGTACAATTTTTAGATTCATAATCGTACCTAAATTTTCTAGTATATTCGGACACTGTATTGAAAGTGATTTGAAATAAAATTAGTGTATAAAATCTTGTAGTAACGAGATAATGTATATATGTATATTCGGATAATATTTGATTGTGGCGTGTTATTTTTACTATAATACAATATCTAGGATTGCGGATAAATTGCAAGAGTGTCGGCTCCGTTGGTACGGCCACGTTTTACGGCAACCGGATGCTTACGTGGGTAACAAATGTCTGGCCATGCCACCTCCGCCAGGCCCCGGCAGGAGGGGTAGACCCAAAAAGTGCTGGCTGGACGTCGTAGAGGGTGATATATGCGTGCCAATGGGCTCACTACCAGGGATGCTGAAGACCGTGCGAAGTGGAGAAGAAAAAGTCGGAAAGCGAACCCCGGGCGCCGAAGCGAGAGTTTGGGCTGCAACCGGGAATTAACGCAGAGATGATGATGATGTCAATATCTAGCGTCCATTAAAGCATCATCGTCTATTATTATTACTGAGGCTGATTTTCTTATATGCATTGTATTTCTAGTAGATAATTTTGATGTTAGTCGAATCAAGTAATTTTTAACAAAATTTATGTAATGAGTAACCTTTTAGAAATTGAAAACAATTTTAAATGAATGTCATAAAAGGATTGTAATTTTCATATTTTGGCTAACGACATTCGTCCCATATTGTGACATTAACGAGGTACATCGCTTGGCTAACTGCCATTATATAATTTATGCTCAACTAAATGGATTAGTGTAATGTCAGGCGCGAAATTGATGTTGAATTTTACACTTCGAGCGAGCTTTTGTAGTTCTTTAACTAATACTCGGCACACGCGCTGCTAAGACATCGGGGTCACCTTCGTGAGATTAGAAATTCATCTTTCATCATTGTATCCTAAGAAGGTCGCTCGTGACAAGTTTTTTATAATACTTCTGTATAATATAATTTAAAAAGTCAGTTTTGGTAACTTATGCATTTTAAGAGACATTATGGTTAAGTAGTCTAAATAATTTTCATATTGTTCTCATAAAACTGCAATACTTGATTTATTGATTTGAAATTTCGATTCAGTGTTAAATTTTAAAAGAAAATCTTCTATTTGAACTACTAATAAAAGTTATTATTATTATTATTCTATCGATGAAGTGGTTTTTAAGCGAGAAAGAATAATTTCAATTATGTCTAATAAGAAAATAGTGTAGTTATTTTGAAAATAATAAACTAATCATCATTCCCCCAAATCCAGACACTATATTGAGTCATCATCATCATCATCTCAGCGTTCATCCCGGTTGCAACCCAAACTTCCGCTTCGGTGCCCGGGGTCCGCTTTCCGACTTTTTCTACTCCACTTCGCACGGTCTTCAGCATCCCTGGTAGTGAGCCCATTAGCACGCATGTCACCCCTTACGACGTCAAGCCAGCACTTTTTGGGTCTACCCCTCCTGCCGGGGCCCGGCGGAGGCGGCATGGCCAGACATTTGTTTCCCACGTAATCATCCGGTTGCCGTAAAACGTGGCCGTACCAACGGAGCCGACACTCCTGCAGTTTATCCGCAATGTCACGGACATGAAGACTGCCGCGAATGCGGGAGTTCCTAACGCGGTCCTTCCGCGTCACTCCACACATCCACCGCAGCATATTCATCTCCGTGACACGCAATTCTTGCTTGTGTCGCTCTAGCACCGGCCACGCTTCACATCCGTATAAAAGGACAGGCCTAATGATGGTCTTATAAACCTGTCCCTTCAACTTTACCGGCATCTTGGGGTCACAAATGACACCAGTTATCTCACGCCATTTGGCCCACGCGGCAGCAATGCGTGCCTTGACGTCCCAATCGATGTCACCAGACGCATGAAACACAGATCCCAGGTATTTTACTTGGTCCGTGCGCTCGACCGTGTCGCCGCCTATGCGTACGGGTGTGGGATCTGTGGAGTTACAGGCCAAGTACTCGGTCTTCGCCACATTGAGCTTCAGACCACCGTTCTCAAGCGACTCCTTCCACGCCTTCACGCGTTGCACCAGCCTACCCCTGTCTGAATCTGTCAGCGCGATATCATCAGCATACATGAGCAACCACGGGGGCTGCTCATGTGAGTTTCTGATGCTGTCTGACAATACGTCTAATACCACGCTGAACAGAAACGGACTAAGGACGGATCCTTGGTGCACCCCAACGGTGATGGGGAAAGGTTTTGTGTCGCCAACAGCGGTCCGAACTACGGAATCGGAGTCATGGTACATGTCTTGGATGATGTCAATATAGGCCTCTGGAACCCTTTTGAATCGCAATGCCCACCAGATTATCGCACGAGGAATACAGTCGAAGGCCTTCTGCAAGTCCAGAAACAGGCAGTGCAGAGGCGTATTCTTCGTCCTGTATTTCTCCGCGACAGTCCTTAGGGCAGAAACTGGGTCCATGGTCCCATGTCCAGGGCGAAACCCATACTGACATCCCGAGACAGTGCACTCCTGCCGAATCCGAGAGTCGATAACCCTCTCGAAGAGCTTCATGGTGTGGGACATGACCTTTATTCCACGGTAGTTACCGCACTCCTGCACCGATCCCTTGCCTTTGAAGACTGGAGTAATGGTACTCAGCCTCCATTGGTTCGGGATCGTACCGGTGAGGAGTGTCCGGTTGAAAAGGTTGGTTAAGATGCCCACACCACGAGAGCCCATCGCCTTCCAGGCTTCGATGGGGACTCCATCGGCTCCGACAGCTTTCCGATTTTCCATGCGGCGAAGACAATTCTGGACTTCTGCAGGCGTTACCGGTGGCACTAGTCCTTGATTTGGAGGAAGATCTGGCGGCTGCACCTCTTTATGCTGCTTGTTCAGCAGCTCGTGGAAATACGAGCGCCATCTCTCCTTCACCGCGAGGTCCTCGCATAACAGGTTGCCCCCGGGGTCTTTTACACAGCGGCACTTGGAAATATCCTGTGCCGCTTTGACCCTGGAACGCGCCAACTTATATATGAGCTTCTGCCCCTCAGACGATTCCAACTTATCGTAAAGTGGTTGTAAGTGGTCTCGTCTGGCTCTGGCTACAGCTTTCTTGGTGATGCGCTTGGCAGCTCTGTATGCGTCGCGATCTTCAGGAGATCTGGACGCTTGCCACTTCTTAAAGAGGGCTTTTTTCGCCCTGGTCTCCCTCTGGACTGAGTCATTCCACCACCAAGTCTCCTTGTCACATTTGCGTCCACCCTTAGACTCGCCAAGCACCTTCCTCGCCGACCCAAGGATAGCCGCCTGAATCCTGTCCCAGTAAGCTTGAACCGATTCGCCCTCATCACCGACGCACTTGTCGCCGATGGCAGAGGCGAACTCCTGGGACTTGACTTCATCAAGCAGCCACCACCTGATTCGGCGTTGAAGGCGATCTACACGTTTGCCTTTGGGCTTCACGCAGAGGTCCATGACAAGAAGACGGTGTTGTGCAGTGAGACTCTCACCGGGTATGACCTTGCAGTTGGCTACATTGCTGATGTGGTATCTCCTAGTGAGTAGGAAGTCGATTTGGGTAGCATTCCTCCCGCTCTTGTAGGTGATGAGATGCTCGGGTCTCTTTTTGAAATACGTGTTCACGATGGCAAGGTCGGCAGCCGCACACGTATTGAGGATGTCCTCCCCTTCCACATTGCGGCTACCATACCCAAATCCACCGTGAACACGCTCAAATTCCCCACATTCATCACCCACATGACCGTTTAGATCACCGCCCAAAACGATCCCATGTGACAATGGAATCCCACGAAGCACTTCTCCGAGTAGGTTCCAGAACGCTATCTTGTCAGCGTCACTACAACCGGCCGGTGGCGCGTAGGCGCTTATCAAGTGGGTAACTACCCCACCAACAAGCACCCTCACAACCATAAGCCGATCGCTACAGCGCTTCACCTCCAAAATGTCGTCCTGGAGCTCCTCCGAGAGCACTATGGCGACCCCATTTTCCCCACCAGATGCACCCGTGTAGATCAGCTTGTAGCCATTCCCAATGAACCGGGATCTGCTGGCCTTCCACCGAGTCTCCTGCAGGAACGCCACGGCCACCCTCCGCCTGGAGAGTACATCGGCCAATTCCCTCGCACGTCCGGTTAGCGTGCCAATGTTCCATGTTGCGAAGCGGAGTTTCGATTGGGCTAACGTCTTTAGCCGTGCTCGCCCACGGCACGGCAGCCCTTGTCCACTTGTCACAGAAGTCGGGCGAAGCTTCTGCGCGTCGTTTTGCGGCGACGCCCTATCCATGACTGGACCTTTCCTTGTTCTGACCATTGTAATTATTGGCTGGTTTTGGTTTTTACGGGAGCGACTGCCGTCCGACCTCCCAACCCCAAGAGGAAAAACCGAGATGTGCACTTCCTTGCCGCATGTAAGCTGGCGAAGGAGTAGTCCATCCGTCGCCTTTTACGACTCCCCTGGAATGACCTGGGGTGACCCTATTCTTTTCACTGGCCGGGGTCACACGGCCGAGACACTATATTGAGTCTAGCTAGCTTTTACATTGATCTAAAATATAACGTAATAGGCTTTTCGAAATTATATGCTTTAATATTTCTCAACATTATATGAGAGATGAAAACTGTCTAAGTTTTATATATGGATTTATTTAATTTTCCAAGATTTGAAGAATTTCAGGAAAATAGTTTTGCTTTTGTTTTGCAATCAAATATTATGTGTAAAAATTATATGTGGATATTTAGATAGTACTGGAAAAGGTTTCTTCTATCATTTAAATGTGTACGAGTATAAAAGTATAAAGGCATACTAGAAAACAAAGCTAGAGACACGAGTTCGAAACCCATGATGGGTTGTTGATTGAAAGGGTTGTGAATGAAACAGACGAAAAAGTATGGGATGCACAAGCGGGATTTAGGAAGGGAATGGGATGTACGGATAAGGTCTTTTCCCTGCGGTGCATAGGCGAAAAGTGTTTGGCTATAAACAAGAAGGTATATTGCGAGTTCGTGGATCTAGAAAAGGCCTATAATAGAGTGGTGAGGAATGAATTGTGGTCAGCATTGTCCGTGAATGGCGTGAGCAGTATCCTCATACGAGCATTGCAATCTCTTTATAGGATTGCAATCTCTTTTTGAAGTGCTTGTTGTAAGGATAAACGGGGCATACACTGAATGGTTTAATTTCGAAAAAGTTATTAGACAGGGATGTGTAGCGTCACCATGGCTGTTTAATCTGTTCATGAACAATTGTTTGACAGATTTAAAAGAGAATGAAAGTGGGTTGAGAATGAATGAGTTACTCGTCAAATGTTTTCTATATGCTGATGATCAAGTATTATTTGCGTCTTCGGCCGAGGAGTTGCAGGAGATGGTAACTGCTATGAGTGGAGCTTTTGTTAGAAAGGGAATGAAGATGAATATAAAGAAGACGAGAGTCATAGTGTTTGAAAGAAATGAAGCAGTGACAGACTGCAATATCGTGATTGGAGATGAACAAATTAAACAGGTGAATGAGTTTGTGTATCTGGGTTCAAAGTTTACAAGAGATGGAAAGTGGGAGAGTGATATTGAAAGAAGAGTGAATGCAGGAAACATGGTGAATGGAGCTTTGCACTCCATTATGAACAGTCGGAAGGTGTCTAACAAGGCTCGTCTGGCTGTGCATGAGGGGGTGTTGGTTCCGACGCTCATGTACGGAAGTGAAAGTTGGGTATGACAGAAGAAACATGAAAACAAAATAAATGCAGTTGAGATGAGAGCATTAAGGAGTATGATAGGAGTTAAATTGAGTGACAGGATTAGAAATAGTGAGATAAGGAAACGTTGTGGTCTAAAAGAAGATGTAGTGACAAAAATTGAGAAAGATATGCTGAGATGGTTGGCCATGTTGAGAGAATGAATGAAGAACGATTGACGAAAAAAGTGTATAAGGCGAGTGTGAATGGAAGTGTTGGAAGGGATAGACCTAGGCGGATGTTTCGAGACCAGATCAGGGACGTCTTGAAAAAAGGCCAGGTCAATAGTACCCTAAACCGAAGGGCATGTATAAAGGGAATAATGAAAGTGGACGAAGCGAAACAAGTATGTAAGGATCGTAGCAAGTGAAAAGAAGTGGTCTCTGCCTACTCCTACGGGAAAGAGGCGTGAGGCGTATATGACTGTTCATAATTTATATTAATGATTTTCCTAAAATAATAAACAATAATATTTCAATATAACACCAAGGACATTATATTCAAGGAATACAAAATAAAAAAATTCTAGGACTTCATATTGATTTAAATTGGAAGTCATATCGAGCACTTGAGTAAGAGATTTGATCAATATCCTATGCATTATACATGTTGTCAAAAGTATCCAATACATGTACGGTAGTAACAGCATATCATGGCAATGTCACATCACTTTTGCGATACGGCATCCTGTCCTGGGGTAACTCTATTGATAAGAAAATTGTGTTTATATCACAAAAAAGATGCATAGGAGCTATATTTAAATTGAAGACAATACAAGAGATCAGTTCAAACATTTTAAATCATTTAATTAATAAAAGTTAAATAAATATATTTTCCCCTAAAATGTTAGTACCAAAAACCACCAAAGTCAAGCGTACACACAAATTATTTAAAATTCTATCAACTGGCAGCTCACAATTCCTTTTAGTTGATGCCTTTGAGTACTTACGGCAGTCGCGAGGGGCGGAATAAGCCTGTTTGTTTGGTAAAAGCTATAGCCGCGAGCGGCCGACGAGATTTAGCTCGGCCTGTGTTCGAGACGAATAACTATACGAAATGTAAATAGCCTAGCGTGTCTGCTCGATGTTTTCACATTGCAATCATTTTTAGAGTCTTGTATTCTTAATTTAATCAATGTTTTCTGTGATATAAATGGAATTGTAGTATACGTGTCTGTCTATAAAAATATTTAGGGACCCAAATTAGCTGCCTCAGTTTTATTCCTCTGCGGAAAAGATACTCTCGTCCATTTTAATTTTGAAGTTAGTTTTACAGGAATGACCTTTGATCACCTATTAAAGTAAACACCTTCACCAGGTTGTTTCATTTGCTGCGGGTGCCTAGTAACATAACATTCAGTATTTTATAGTAATATCAACCAGATATACGAGGGTAAGTTGAAAAGTTCTCGGCCTAATACAGAAAGTGCTTTCCAATCAGCGAAAATTTATTATTCCTGCCTTGGTGCATGTCTCACTAGTTCGTATGACAAGTTTCAACTTGTTCTCTCAAGTAGTTTGTTTACACGAATTTCCGCAGTAGACGTCTTGCGTGTTTTTCGTTAAAATGGATAAACTGAATATTGTGTGGTCATAAAATTCTTCGTTTTAGATGGATCAACCCCTAAGGAAATTCATCCGACGTTGACAAAAGTTTACGGGGAGTCTGCTCCTTCAATATCAACCGTTAAAAAGTAGACAGCCTCGAAGTCACCTCGAAGATGACCCACGTGAAGTGACGGTCGAAAACAGCAAACACTGGAAACCACCGTAAAGGTGCACGATATCGTGTTGGATGATAGGCGTGTTATAGTGAGTAGCTGAGACCGCAAAAAAAAATAGGCCGTGGAAATCGGAAGAAAGAGTGCGAAACATCTTGCACAAAGAATTAGGGATGCGAAAGCTCTGCGCATGGTGGGTGCCGCATTTCCTGAATGCCGATCAAAAGCAAATACACAAACGATATTCGTAGCAATGTTTGGAGCGATTCAATAGGAATCCGACCGATTTTGTGCGGCGATTTGTTACCATGGATGAGACATGGGTCCACCGCTACACGCCAGAAACGAAATAGTCGAAGCAGTGGGTAGAAGCCGGTGGTTCAGCGCCAAAGAAAGTGAAGTTCATCGCATCTGCCGGAAAGGTAATGGCCAGTCTGTTTTGGGATGCGAAAATGATCTTGTTAATAGATTATCTTGAAAAAGGCAAAACATCTACAGGCGAATATTACTCTAATCTTCTTGATCAGCGGGATGTCAAAATCCGCGAGAAGAGGCCTGGCTTGAAGAAGAAAAAAATCTTTTTTCACCAGGACAACGCACCTGCTCACAAAGGCGCGTTGGCTATGGTAAAACTTCGGGATTCGGGGTATGATTTTCTCGGCCATTCCCATTATTCTCCTGATTTGGCACCCTCAGACTTCTATCTGTTTCCAAATTTGAAGAAATTTGTTTCTGTGAAGCGCTTCGTGTCTAATGAAGAAGTTGAGAGGACCGTAGATGGATATTTTCACAGCCTTCCAGGCTCACTTCCGGGAAGGAATACTGATGTTGGAGAAACGCTGGACAAGTGTGTTGAAGTCAAGGGAGAATATGTAGAAAAACAAAATCATTTTTCAACTGAAAATTGCAGTCTTTCATTGTCAGGCGGAGAACTTTTCACCTTACCTTAAATATACTATTTTTATTAACCATTGGAGGACGATTAAAAAAATGGCAGGCAGACCGACAGCTTCCGCACGCGACGACGACCGAATGAAAAAGTCTCCTTGCGGCACTTTACATAGAAGCGGTCGGCCTGTCCCTCACTCGTCTCCACTCCACACTTCGGAAGCGACTCTCATTTGGTTGTCCAAACATTAGATTCTCATTGGTCGTTTATACTCCGGAAGTGTTACATTCCGGAAGTGAGATTCTCTTTGGTTATTTTAAATATTAGTCAGTGTTGCCAATAAGATAATTTTGAGTTGAATATTCATAACACTGGTAACGTGGTATATAGTCTCAAAGATGCAGAGTGCTCGTGTACTAGGCAACTGATATACTACTTATTTTTTTTCCAACACCTTTTGTAAAACACATACCATAACGTATGCGTATGAGAGTGTGTGTGTTTTACAAAAGGTGTTTATGTATTTGTGCAAGTAAATACAGATATATAAGCACCAAGACTCGGGATGGGAATAAAGCCCCTGAACCCCGCAGGCATTCCGAAGTGCTAAAGCCATTGCGCCACAGAGGGTGTCATTTCTATGTATAAGAAATATTGTATATAACCACTGATATCCTGAATAACTTTTTGTTTACTTTAAAACATTTATAACAAAAAGAATAATATTAAAATGAAATATAAAATTAGATATTATACGAGTTGGAAATGTAGCCGATAATTAATGTCGGCCATTAGATGAGTCGCTTTTCTCTTGTAATTAATTGCTTAAAATTAAAGTGTGCCAGCAATTTCATTGCTGTCTGAAGTCCCGCGGAAGAATTGAAATTGCGTAACAAAAGGAAACTTGAACAATTTCCGTTAAAGATTCTTTATACTTAACGTTTTGTTTGTAACGAGGTCAATCCGCTTTATTTTTAAGTGTTTACATTATTTTCGAAAGCTTAGCCTGTTGGCAGGCAAAACCGTTCGAAGTGGAGATACCCGAAAAAATTACATGCGACAAGGAGCGGGCGTAAGCGACGCGATGTGCTCACGGTCCACTTGTTCTTTTGTTTCCATAACAGAACCCCTTATAGATTGATGTTTCAATATATATATAAAATAACTCCTTCGCTGTTGTTACAACCTGGCACTTCAAATTCCTATTAGTTCAATCGTTGCTTTTGCTAGGACACATATAAAATTATATAACCAAAAGAATGTTTGTTTGTTTGTGTTGTTAATCCAAGCCTTTAATCGCGATTGTATCTGTATGTAGATTTAATTATTGTGACAGAGTAATTTTTATCACTGCGTCTTATTGCATTAAGCGCTTCTGTAACAAATACTTTTCTTAGTTGAAGAGACAAAACAGGAGGAATATGGTTTTTTATTAGGGGTTGAAGCGAAGGAGATAGGAAGTTTTGCAATTATTTTATTACTTTTAATGTAAAATAAAATATAAAGTATTCACGGTATAGTATGGTATGCACGGAGAGCAAGGGCGGGGTAAGAATACTAACCCCTGCGGCCGGGGTCGGCCTGTCTTAAAAGGCGACAAAACAATCCTAGCTACGTGGTAGGATTCCAGGCCCGTCTGGATAGCAACCGCCTCTGGTGTATAAGTATGCTGCCATAATAACCTTGTGTTCAGTGTTATGAATTCTATAACTTGCACATTGCATGCACTATTTGTATACTTTTCTGTTGTAAATAAATATAATACATAAACACACAGACTGGGAACGGGAATAGAACCCCAGCCCCTCAGTCAGTCCGACGTGCAAAAGCCGTTACGCCACGGGGTTCACCAGTAACATGTGTAACATGTATCCAACATAAAAGAAAAAAATACGGTGAAGATAATTTACTTCTGGTACTCAGATATATACCTATAGCGATATTATAAGTTGTCTGCCTGTATTTATACTCAACAAAATATAGGAGCAAATTATTGTATATTTTGTACCGTGTGTTCACTTTGTATATGAAAACTTAACGACAATGCTCTTTGGCAGCGAGCCGCGCAACTTAATGTTACTTTTCCACCCAACGACATTATTTATGTAATATTCTTTTGCAGTAGATTTTTTTACTTACCTAGAAATGGTGGCAAGTGTGATACATTCTCGTTCCTTGCTCCCTGGTTCTCATGTTACATCCAAGACAACCCTCTCGGGTTTATTGGGTGTAGTTGAATATTTTGTAAAATTATTCTTTTTAATAAATAAATTAAAAAAAAAATGTTTGCCTGGAATGGAATTTTAATTTCAATTAGCTTAGAATATTTACTAATATTTAATTATTTTGTGTTTTCTTTATCTCATGTAATAAGGAAGAACACGCGTTCTCTCGCACCTCCATTTCATATGCGGTGCGTGCCTGCCGGTAGTGACTGATCGGTGACGTATCGTGTATGGGCAATTTCGCTGGATTGATGACGTCATCACCGACAATGGCCCCTCGGAACAAAGGCCTACTCTGAAATTGCTCACTATAAGCTCCGTTTGTGCTGTTTTATCTATATGGCACTTTCATTTACTTTACTGCCCCGGAGATCGATGTATACAATTTGTAAAACATATCCCTTTGTATTAGTGACGTCATAGCTTAATAATATTCTAAATGTTAAAAAAATCCAGATGCATTTATGCACATTTAAACGGTTATTTATTTTTTGTTGGATCATTTAAATTCAATAATTTGATGAATCTTTTTTTTTTCATCACTCAATGTTTCTTAGTAATGTTTCCTTTCAAGCGTCGATATATTTACATCAAAACAATAATAATTTCCTTTTTATTCCATATTAATTGAATTTTACGTAATCTGAAATCCACGTAATAGGCCCAAGGGTAGGTGATCGATCAGTGTTGATATTTGTTGCTATATAATCTTTTGAAAAGTAAATAACTCGTATCTTGGGGAAACAGTGATGCGGGAGACACGTTTCGGGGAGTAATAAAGTATTGCGGCTTGCCGTGTGGTACATCTCATAAACTTTTGCCGGTTACAAAATATTATTTCTTATTCTAAAGATGGTTCCTGTTAGTGTTAGTTTAAATAACTAATTAATAAAATTTTGCCGTTATGCCATAGTCTCCAATGTACTCCTAGCACCTAGTATGTTATCTTGACTCTGGGTCCTTTACTACCCAAACTAATTATCTAATAATTCCGAATACGATTGAATTTACGAGTGAATTGATTCACAAATTATATGAAACGCTGAATATCGGGACGTTTTAAGAGCAGGCCCTCTGAATCTGGCTATAATTTTTAGTTCAAAACTTCAAAGTCTGATTTAGACAAAGCCGTCTTGGTCAGATATTGCTAGATACTATTTGTTTAAGGTTTGAATGTTTGGTTTATTCCGTCTCTTAGCATAATTCGTCTAAAGTCCGTTTCCATTGAAATGTAGACTTGTCAAGGATTATCTAACAAGCTAGCTTCGGCTTTTCTGATCACTTGTGCGGCTCCAATATTGAAAATGTTTTCATCAGTAAAGAGGCGTTTTGATCGATCAACATCACTCTTAAACTGTATAACAATAAGCTTTGGTTTATTGAATTTGTTAGAATCTTCATTTAAGCGATTTATTTTATTATGTTAAAAGACTTTGTTATATCGCCACACCTGATATATGAGTGTCTTCTAAAGTGCTAGTGAAAAAAAATCTATACATAGATTTACTAGCTGGTAATATTTATAGTGATATACCGTTGTATCAAATCCCGTTTCTATAGCAATATGCAGCGGATATCTTAGATCTTATAATGACAGCAATCCTTTAGTAATCCGTTTTAATTTCGTAATTGAATTATAACAATGAATAAGATAGAAGTTTTTAACACACTAAATTTTAAAAACAAAAATTGAAGTTTTTTTACATACATTTTTTATAAACAATTTGTACATAGAATGAATTGTAGATAAAAAAAAAATATAATCATACCAGTAATTTTTAGTATAAAATACATATTTAGAATTTTATCGAATATTACACAGAATAACAAGCATATAAACAACTGGATGTAAAGCGTTAAAGAAATAATAATGCGAGCATTGCGTAATAGTTGTATAAAACCTTACAAATCACTTGAAAAAAAATTCAAGGTACAATAGCAGTGTAGCACATTTTTCACAAAATTCATTTTGTCCCACACCGTGCAGAGATAATGTTAGTTATGATTAAGCGCCACCTGCCAACGCTCTTGTTCCGTCCCATTACCGCACAAACGTTGACGTATCGAGTCTTTATTCCGTACATTTCAACGTTTATTTTTATTCCACGCTGGGAAACAAATTATCCATTATTTATGCGATACAATGAGTGATCCGGGTTTGTCAGATCCCTGGAACCTTTTTATCTTATACCTGTGCTTATA
Organism: Malacosoma neustria; assembly: GCA_963693495.1. NCBI lineage: Eukaryota > Metazoa > Arthropoda > Insecta > Lepidoptera > Lasiocampidae > Malacosoma > Malacosoma neustria. The sequence continues at coordinate 15,811,535 of OY856391.1, read as the reverse complement.
GCTGTGTTTTTTTTATACCTGAGGAACAACAAACAGCCTGACAGGCCACTTAATAGTAAGCAGTTACCATCGCCTATGGATGTTTGACACACCAAGGGCTCAGCGAACACGCTGCTGTCCGCATAGGGGTACTGGAACCTGTGTCACCAATGCCGAGACAAAACATAGGGTCATTATGATGGCATACTTATATAAGGGCTATACCAAGAGTGGTGGTCATTTAGACGGGTCTGGCACCCTACTTAGCTAAGGTAGGCTATTTGTAATAAATGTATCAATTTGTTTAAACTTTATAAGCCTGTATTTTCATGCATTGCTAAAACCGTAGTTTAATTAAAATCTTTAGGAAACAGTCCACTGAAGTTATCTTTGTGTGTAATTTTTACTCGCACTATTTTTTTATTGCTGTAGGATAGCAGACAGGCTGACGGCCCGCTTAGAATTTAGCAGTTACCTTCGCCTGTGGGTAACAACAGTGGCATCGCGAACACGCTGATGTCCCATATAAGTACAGGAACTTGGGTCACTAATGCCGGAACACAACACAAGGTTATTATGGCGGCATACTTAAGACCAAAGGTGGTCGCCATCCAGACGGACTTGAAGCTCTACCACGTAGCTAGGGTGGGTTGTGTTGTCGCCTTTTACGACAGGCCGACCCCTGAGGTTAGTATTCTTTCTCCGCCCCTGCACGGATAAGATACAATCCAAAAAGAAGAATATTAAAATAGATTTCTAAAGACTAGTATCTTAAATTATAATGGGTAGTTATATGATGTAATTCAAGCTTTTGCCGGATAATTTTACAATGCTGAAAGAAACGTGGCAGATAACTTTTGTCGTAATAAAGAAGACGTTTAATGTTATACTCATAGATAAAAATAAATCTCCGATTACATTAACCAGTGCGTTATTCCACTCATTAAACAACTTATTAACCAGTCAAAAAGTGATTGGGGATAAGTATCAGGAAACAAATACCTCATTGGCCACAAGAGGGATGAGGAGTGCTCTGAAGACGGGCGGAAGGCTGCACCTCTATAAATAATTTAGTTTACGCCGTCGTCGGTTTATCCAGAAATGTGTGGGCTTCGTACGTGATCGCACCACTCACTTGTTTCCTTCGTTTTATGCCTGCTATGTAATTTTGTCATACGAGTTTTGGAATTGTTGTTTCAGAATGCGGTATATTCTTTTAAGTGTCTATGTAAAATCCGTATTTGTTTTAAACTTAACCTTCATTGTCCAAATTTATGAAATAAACTATATCCTTAGCGTTGATAAACGTTCACGGCAAAAAGTCAATAAAATTTTGTTTTTTTTTTTGTTTTAATTTAGTGGCTGTTGGCTAAGGCCATTGTTTAGGTATTTTATCGGGTCAGAGGCCAGATGGCGCTCGTCCGTATAAAACCAATTTTTTTATGAAACGTATTTTTATAATATACATGGCTATTGCACTTTCAAATGTCTACTATGTAGGCACAAAGAAATTAGGGGCACTTAGGAAAGTTATGGTACATCTACTAGGGTGCTCTTATAAGTACTTCCAAGCCGTTTTTACAAGAATTCGTCACAGGTTTAATCAAAATTATATTTGAAATCGATAGTTGAATAGTATCTCATTGGAACAGTACTGCTGCATTTCCTGAACACCTAACAAGTAGTTTCCATAGCCACGCAACGAAAAATTGTTACAACCAGCCCCCCGCTCCCCTACGAGCGTCAACTATAGTCGACAGCCAACTTTTGCCTCATGTCTGCAATTGCAGTTTTTACATTCACCTAATACGCGTCTTCGAATTATTGCGTATTAGAATGATGCCTGTATGTATGCAGGCCGCCCTGCTATCCGTGCAGGGGCGGAAAAAGAACACTAACCTCTGCGGCCGGGGTCGGCCTGTCGTAAAAGCCAAAACGCCACTCTCTTTATCTAGAGGAAAATTACTATTGTTAGTTAGGCTTCGAGCGTGCGGATGATGAATACCGGATGAGGGAAAGGTATCGTGGCCGATAAGCGCCGTACCGCAGTGTATTCACCAGAAAGATTTTCATGTATGACATAATGCTCGAGGGCTAATGTGAATAATCTGCGTTGTACACCCCTTGGTGAAAATTATATTAATCCGCAGGCGTGAAATTATGAATACTTTTTGTTAAAGTGGTTTGATTAAAATAAGAAACTATTTAAAAAAAGTGCGTGCGTACAATGTACACATGTCAGAAGTGAAACTTCTTTGGCAAACTAATTTTTAAACGTTCTAATAAATTTAGAAAAGATAATTTATGAAATATTATTTTATATCTTATTAAAGAAAACTGTATTTTATTGCAATAAAATCGCAATTTGAATATATATGTATAAGTAATGCAATGCAATCATTCTAAAATTACATTATAGAATAAGCCTTAAGCTATTATTAATAAGGTTAGTATTACTGGAGCAAAAAAAAAGTTTTACATCTTCGTGACGCTAATATTGCGTTTCATCCGTAAAAATTTTACCCTCATGTGCGCAAAGAAGTTTCACTTCAACATTTTATTTTTGTCTAAAAACGTAACTTACGTTGCGAGGCGCCATTACTAATGAGCACAGAATAATAACTTAGGGCAATTGCTAGATGGCGATAATTAAGATTATAATATTTACCATATTACAACACTTTTATTAAGACTACAGCTGAGAGAATTACTTTTGGTGTTGTATTGATGCAATAGAACCTACCACTTATAGTTTTTTTTTATTGTTGTAGGACAGCAGGCAGGCTGACGGCCCGCTTAGAATTTAGCAGTTACCGTCGCCTATGGGTGTTTGCAACGCCAGTGGCATCGCGAACACGCTGCTGTCCCATAAGGGTACAGGAACTTGGGTCACTAATGCCGGAACACAACACAAGGTTATTATGGCGGCATACTTAAGACCAAAGGTAGTCGCCATCCAGACGGGCTTGAAGCCCTACCACGTAGCAAGGGTTGTTTTGTCGCCTTTTACGACAGGCCGACCCCTGCCGCAGAGGTTAGTATTCTTTCTCCGCCCCTGGACGGATAAAAACATGTGATACAGACATGTTAGAATAAAAAGTATTATTACAGTCAGTGCCGGATTAACCACGTAGCAAGAGTAGCAATTGCTACGGTCCCCGCGTGAAAGTGGGCGCCGCATATTTAAACCCACACAGAGATCTGTCTGAGTATCTAATATACAAAAACAAACAAAACGCATAGACGGCAAATAAACGATTGAGGTATTGAGTATCGAATTTTTTTTCCACTCTAGTTACTTAAGAACCCCTAGCAGATCAAGGGCTCAAAGGGCAAATAGAATTTGCTACGGGCCCCGGACTTGCTTAATCCAACACTGATTACAGTCCACGCGTCTTCGGCTCTCGACACCTACGCTGTCCCAAAACTATTTGTCTTGACTACAAAAATTCTCACGCTAGGTTTCTTTAGTCGAACATATATTCCTCAATGTTCCTTTGATTTTCAATTTATGAGTAAGTGTTGTAGCTGCACGATTGCATCTAAGTCTCTGCTGTCAATAGAGTGTATTAGCGTTATTGGGAAATTGGTATGTTTACTCGCCGTCCAGGATCTGGTAACATTCTCTAAGAATTCGCCACTTTAACTCTATTCAACGGCGGCAGCGGCTTCGCGAGGGTTCGAGGATTGACTGTAATCGATTCTACCATAAGAAGAAGATTGACAGAGCGTGGCATGAAACCAAAGAAACCAACTAATGGTCCAAAATTGACGGTAGACCACTGAAGAGCGCGCTTCAACTTTGCGCTTGAGCATTTAAATTGGTCATAACTTTAATGGAGCAAAGTTCTTTTTTCTGACAAGTGTAAGATCATGCTGTATGCTAATGACGGTAGAAAGAAGGTGAATCGAAGAGAAAGAAAGCATTTTGCACAGTGCTGCATCGATGAAAGAGTCAGTTACGGTGCCGGTTCGTGGCCGGTTTAGGGAGACATAAGCGCCGATAGAAAAACTGAATTTGCGTTTGTATCTGGACCTCAGTTACCGTTATTGAATGGGTCATGTTACACCGAAGAGTCCCAAGATACCACAACACAAGATTGTGACGCCTATCCGTTCCACGAGGAACCGCATGGAAATAGTGATAAGAGTCCGGGGAGGACATACAATATACTTAAGAAACTTTTAAACATTTTTCTGTTTTACGTCTTTGTTTCTAACATTTAACAATTTCTTCTTAAAGGGTAAGAACATACCTGTTGAACAAAACACAATAGCTAAAGAAATTTAATTTTAAATTGATATATTAATATTCGTTAAATGATACTTTATAATATCCACAATTAACTGGCATTATTTATATTTTTGGATATAAATTTAAAAAAAATCGAACTTATTCAAAACCAAACTTCAGGGGTGTTTCGATTTTTTTGATGAGAAGTGTATTATATTATAACACTTTGATGCAATCACCATCCGTGCGATCTACTCTGGTGGTATGGTAGCTTATCTTAGCTATCACAGAATTGATCTAGTGCCCGTGCGTTGTATTTATTGTTTTAAAAACATTACGTTTTTAAAATAACAAATAGATGTTTATTACACCAAAAAATTTCAAGGTTTACAACTAATGCTACTTACTAACTTATATAAAATACCTAAAAATAAATATAATCATAGGTTCCACTTACTCCAGAACTAAAACAAATTCTAAGTTAGATAATAATCAACGAAATATAAAAAAAATAGATTTAGTTTTTACGTTTAGTGTGATTGTCGATCGAGACCATCTTAATTATGAAAGTGCAAAGTTGTCAGAGCCTCATTTGATTTTGAGCAGGATTCACGAGCTAGCAAGTGAGTTTGATTAGGGTCCCGGAAGTGTAAATGGACCCACACACTCATGTAAGAATTTGAACTTAGGTAATATGTTACACGAATGTATATCCAATAACTAAAGTAAATCTTTGAAATTTATTCTCGTATCCAGACGCTATTTGTTCTTTGTATGATGTGGGAATCCAGAAAATCATGAAAAGGCTTTACATGTTTTGTATGTAACTAGCAAACGGTTGTTTTACCGAAATGTGTGCCTGTTTACGAAACTCGGCGAAGGCGTTATGTCTCGTTTTCCGCAACACAATTTCTGATTCATATTATCTATCCTTTTCTGATACCTCCTCCATGTATTTTATATCCTAGACATGCGTTGATATTTTGCCTGGAATATAAATCTTCCGGCAATTTTCTATGCTCAGAGATAAAAATGCCAACATAACTTTGTTTTCTTTTTAACGAAAATGGTAGTACGAATATTTTTTCATGTATTTGCCCTATGATATCATGATTTTGCAGTTACATTACCCTACAGTAAACAATTCATCAGTTACAAATTTGCACAAAAACACTGTTAGTTTATTTATACATACTAATAGATTTCCAGTGAATAATAGATTGGGTGTTAGATTTAAGACCTGTCGGTCTCATCGCCTTTACCCATATTCAGGCAAATAGACTCACATTGGCTTGGCTGCTCATGTATGCTGATGATATCGCGCTGGCAGACTCGGACAGGGGTAGGCTGGTGCGACGTGTGAAGGAGTCGCTTGAGAATGGTGGTCTGAAGCTCAATGTGGCGAAGACCGAGCACTTGGCCTGTAACTCCACAGATCCCACACCCGTACGCATAGGCGGTGACACGGTCAAGCGCACGGACCAAATAAAATACTTGGGATCTGTATTTCACGCGTCTGGTGACATCGATTGCGACGTCAAGGTACGCATTGCTGCCGCGTGGGCCAAATGGCGTGAGGTAATTGGTGTCATTTGTGACCCCAAGATGCCGCTAAAGTTGAAGGGACAGGTCTATAAGACCATCATTAGGCCTGTCCTTTTATACGGCTGTGAAGCGTGGCCGGTGTTAGAGCGACACAAGCAAGGACTGTGTGTCACGGAGATGAATATGCTGCGGTGGATATGTGGAGTGACGCGGAAGGACCGTGTTAGGAACTCCCGCATTCGCGGCAGTCTTCATGTCCGTGACATTGCGGATAAATTGCAGGAGTGTCGGCTCCGTTGGTACGGCCACGTTTTACGGCAACCGGATGCTTACGTGGGTAACAAATATCTGGCAATGCCGCCTCCGCCAGGCCCCGGCAGGAGGGGTAGACCCAAAAAGTGCTGGCTTGACGTCGTAAAAGGTGATATGCGTGCTAATGGGCTCACTACCAGGGATGCTGAAGATTATGCGAAGTGGAGTAGAAAGAGTCGGAAAGCGGACCCCGGGCACCGAAACGGAAGTTCGGGTTGCAACCGGGATGCTACGCTTAGATGATGATGAGTCAAATAGACTCAGTGCAGTTAAAATGACATCAATAATATGTTTTAAATTAAATAATAATTTATTTCAGACTCTTGATCCATATTTAATACATTATACACACACGCACGCACGTCTAGATGACCATCTAAATATATAAAGCCCAAATAGTTTCGTCAGAAAATCATCACAAAATCGTTACCAAAGCAATTCTAAAACACGATGGTAAATTTGCACTCTATTATCTTAATGCCTCCATCCGTGAAGAACTGCGCATTAAGCAGCATCTCTCCGCTTTGGTCCAGTCACGTATTCTCAAAATTTTCGGCCACGTTTCAAGGCGAAACAATGACTCCATAGAGCGTCTCGTTGTCCAGGGCAAAGTGGAGGGGGCCAGATCACGTGGAAGATCACCCATGCGATAGACCGACCAGATCAAGTCGGCTGTGGGCGGCCCTTTGCATGAGTGCACCAGAATGTCTCTGAATCGCGAGAAATGGCGTAAAATCATACAGCGAACAATATCTGCCTCTAATAGTACTGCCAGTTGATCACGACCGCTCTGTAAAGAGTGAAACGACTAAGAAGAAGAAGATCTTAATGCATCTGGTGCCAATTGCTTTAGTTTCCCTGTAGAGGGCACAAGAAAGCCCCTCGAAAACTTAGCAGTTGGGAACCTATGGCTCCCAACGGTAAATGCCACAGAACATAGAACTAAAGTAATACATGACACCACCGAAACACTACCCATAGTTTTATTTGATTATTAAGTATTGAATACATATTGGCTTTAAATATTTATCTGTCCAATCTGTTTTATGTTTAAAAATAACATGTTCAGTTTTATAGATGTAGATGTATTTTTTGTTATGCTGTAATTTTTTTTTTTGTTAAGATCCCAAGCCCGTCTGGATGACTACATCTGGTCTATAATAGAACCTCTGAAGTTAATAAATCAAAGTTAATAACATTAAAAAACCTTTTTATTGCACATTTCACAGCGTTAATTTAGTTACATCTCTAACTATGCTGCCTCGGTATCTCTAACGAGTTTCTCATTACGGTACCCGCGGAGACTCCCCCCGCAATCTTAAGGGTAGGTGACAGAGGTAATTATTTACCACTTTAAGAGGCTTTAAGTCACGCGGTTTTGTACATTACGGGTCTCAACATAAGATTGGTTAAGCTTTGTAAATTAATGCCATTCAATTAGTGAGATTAATCAAGACGTCGGTATCATATTTACATACGTGCGACCTGTATAGGTATACCTGTATTTTGAAAGGTAATATATATATATATATATATATATATATATATATATATATATATATATATATATATATATATATATATATATATATATATATATATATATATATATATCTCGATTGGGGAGCCTAACTCCCAGCTGAATACACTACACTCTTTCCAACAGCGTAGTTCTCATTTTCGACTACCATTATATAGAAATCCTTGATTTCAAAATAGCACGCTTGATCACAAGAGGAGGGAGGGGGTGGGCGTTAGGTTTTTTTTTAGGAAATCTCGAGCTACAATCGAATATGGCTCGCAGCATTTAGAGCTAGCTGTATTAATATTTAATATAAAATATTTAATTAAATTATTATTTTTTACTTTCTGTTTGAAAACCATATTTATGTATTACTTACACTTAGTAGTGTAAACTATAGGTGAAGGGAAGTGTTTTCATATGCTGCGGATGGTCACCAAGGGGAGGGAGGGGGTTAAAAAATTGTCGTAAGTCGCGTGGTATGGGTACGTTCCGTAACCTTGTACGGTCGCTTTTGTGGGTTTTATCCTGACGGAGGATGAAGTATTGTGAAATCTGAAAAATGTCCTATTGTAGAGGTTTTTAACAAGGCCAAAGAAATATTTTAAATAATTAAGATATCAATTTCCATAATTTTACATAAAATTTTCAGTACTGTTATTTTATAACATTGTCATAAGTATGTGTAGTTTTTTTTTCTTAATATTTTGCATAGGCTTTGATTATTTTTTCACCATATATCTAATCAAATATACTTTTCAACACATCATTTTATGCATCACTCCTAACAATACTGATTCGCATCAAGTGTAAGCAAAACATTCATAGTATTGACCGTTGTTCCAGCTTGATGAATATGATAATGAGACAAATGACGCTGTGTTTATACCGCCCATACAGAAATCTGTGTTTCATAATACTATATTTTATAAATTAACTATATCTGCGCTTACCGCGTTTCCAGGAAAAATTTTCCAAAAGTTATTTATCTCTTTGTTACGATTTGTGATGTAGTAAACCGCCATTATACTTGTATATGACTTAATAGTTAAGTTGTCTGGAATTGATAGCTTATTAGCGATATGAGCGGCGAATATTCCATATATTGTTAATTTAGATTTTAAATAGTTTTTATTATTGTCCAATAAATAGTTTTCTATCTATCTAAACTTTGGATAGATTCTTTCTTCTTACTTCTTTTTATTTGCTATAGTTTGGAGTCCCAAGCAACCCATATAATTATATTACATACACCATGTTTAATTAGCTCTGATAAATCATGTATAAACGTAGTGTAATGCCAGGATTTTGCTTGTATTATTTATTGTGTATATAATAATCATACTAAATTTATTTTCAGGTAAGTAAGCAGATATTTCCCACTCAGATTGAATAGTAAGTTTTAGTTTTGTACACTTTTAAATAACTGAATAATAAATAAATTTGTATTTTTACACTAGGAGGATTTTGAACTAAAATTTTTACTAGCGCCATCTATGCGATATCGTCTGAATTATTACTATACGTAGGACGGCACAAACCGAAAAGGTTCTCAATCCAAGAGTGTTTGTTTAGAACCAGCGTGACGGTTCAGCAAGTGATACGTGCGAGTAGTAAACAAAATGGAACGGACTGCTAGCAATACGCGCGAGTTGCTTCATTTTGAGTCTGTCGAGTTACGTATCAAATGCAAGTACTGAAAGTCGTTTCGTGCGTAATACGCGACTCTTACATGAACTGTTTTTTATTTTGATAGTAATGGAGAGATTAATGGTTCGGGTTTTGGTGGCGTGATTTCGAATGAAAATGTAAGATGGCGCTTTTTTTGAACGATGTTTCTTATTATTTAAATGTGATTTCAATCACGGATATTTTTGTATTCTGTAATTGATCACCTCAAATATAATTTGATTTGATATAAATGTTGGCAAGCTGCTTTTAAATACGTACCGTTTTTAGTATGGATAATAAGGCAAATATTTTTTAAATAATTATATTAATAATGTTCAGAAGATATTGATAATTAAGACTGTATTGGAACGTGGGTATGTTTTCTTGGTGTTTTAGAAGAAGAATATCAAAATATTTGGTTCAATTCCTATTCCATCATTGTCGTCTCTAATGAACCGATCGGATCCGCTATTGAGTTGTAACAAGTACGCTTTTAGCGACCTAAATAACTTTACGTGTGTTTTGCTATTATAATATTTAAAGTATGTTCTAAAATGTGATTAAAAGTAAAAAATGTATTTCTTTGAGCGGCAACATAGACATATCTTTATAATAAAGATAACTATATCTTTATAATAATGTACTTTTATTACACACTACGATTAATTTGGGGTGACCCCACTCTTATGCCAGAACCACGTACATTAATTTCAAAATATTCAACTTTAAACTAAATTTATATTGTATTCTTTATAATAAAGATAACTATATCTTTATAATAATGTACTTTTACTACACACTACGATTAATTTGGGGTGACCCCACTCTTATGCCAGAACCACGTACATTAATTTCAAAATATTCAACTTTAAACTAAATTTATATTGTATTCTTTATCATATTACGGGTTTTATGGTCAAACGTATGTTCTCATAAAATGTTTAATATTTTATGAGGGCATATATTTGATCTTATAGGTTGTCCGGTAGAGATTCCTTTCAGTAATAGGGGGCCGGCCGTCGTTTTCTTCTTTATGTATCTTTGGTGTATGTAATTAATGCTATAAAAAGTATTCTTTTGTATTTTACATTAAGTTTTATTATGTTTCCATATACGGGAAATACAGGTGTATTAGCAAAATAGTGTTCATTCACGTTATGGTGTTAACTGAGTAAGTTAGTGCTTTTATGAAATGAGATTCTGAATTATTCAGTTGTTTATTAACATAACAACCATCGCACGGACTCGTCGTAGCGAAAAAATAACGACACCGTAAATTAAGCGAGCACAGTGTGTTGCTCAAGGATACTCGAGAGTCCTAGGTTTGGGTACTTTTTTACTCTTTGTCATTCGTGTAGGCCTGGCGCAGGTGCCACTTCACTTCTCCCGCACTAGAAGTAACTTTGTTTCCTTATTTGCCGGTGTGGCGCATGATTTTCTTTTTATTTCCGTTTTACACATACTTTGTATTGTTTTTACGACGGAATTCTTTGAGAATTAAATATGAATCATAATGTATGTTTCTGTAGTGTATGATAACGGCGCGGTTGTTATTATAACTATCGTCATAGGAAACTGATCATTTACTGATTTTTATTATGTAATCTCTTAAAGCATTAGAAATCGACTAGCACATCAGACTTTTAAACGAAAGAGGCCCACTGGCGTATAATCCTTTACGACAATAATCTAGCAAATAAATTATTTAAAAATATATAATTATTAAAAATAATTTTCATTCCTGCATTGAGTTTGGTTGAATTTGGTAAATAAATAAAGAAAATAACTTTGTGCTGTCAGGTGTCCGTGAACTAGATAACTTTTTAAAATACTGTAGTTTGAAATCTGAATACTTGGTCCACTACCAAAAGCAGGTGTTCTCGAGTTTGCACCACACATCATGCCTTGTTCTTTCTTGACTCAGGTTCTTTTACGGCACTCTATCGGGTCAGGCAATAAAGTCCGTTACTTACTCATGTTAGATTCAATTTTAACTTAAATATTCTGCTATTGACATTTCTTAAAAATATGATGTCATTTTTAAATAACCTAAATTTATGTAGGTTTCCTTAACATAAACTAACCGGAAGTTTGTAAATGTTTAAAAACGCAATAACCAAAATTAATACAAAATATTTATAGAAATAATATAATAATTAATGACTAAATGATTTTATGTTCATAGTTTTAATTTAATATTGTAAAATCATAATTTTGCTATATACATATATATTAACTAGGGAAATTGTTTCCGTTCCTGTTATAAATATTTTGGTAGATATTTAATTTTGGTTATTGGCAAGTAATGGCAGCAGGGAAGATACCTATCGAAGGGATATAAAAAAAAAACTAGCGTCATAATATTATAAAAGACGGTGTAATACTAAAAAATAGTCAGTGTAAGAAATATAATTGATAAGTGAAGGTGAAATATATTCATGGTGATTAACGCTCACGTTAGTTTTATTTAACACTCACGTGGTCAATTGTATAAATATAGTTAATGTGTCATCGAGTTTTTATGTTGAGGATATAATTTAGACATATTTTTAATATTTTAATTCAGTTTAAGTTATCAAGAATGAATTAAGTTTCTCATAATACACACCCTCATTCCCCGTGACGAAATGCGCCCGCAGGCCATTGTGGCTATTAAAATTAGTTTTTGTGGTAGAATTCAATTTTGCCGCCGAATAGCCCCTTGAGGGTAGGCTTTCTATCCCTTTGTTTTTCCCTTAGCTACAAAAAGGGCGACCTCTTACCAATTCGTTAATGTTATCCGAGAATTATCGGCGGCTATGTACATACTTTATAATTTTTATACACTTACTAACATGAATTCTGGTAAAAACGCCTTAATAGCTTTGCTTTATAGAAATAGAAATACTTTAAAATATTATAGCGTCATATAAATATCTTACAATCAGGTTTATAGGAACCTTTGTTCCAAACTTTCATATGTTTTTAGCAGTGCACCAAGACTAACATAATTATGGTAGATATACCAGACGAGCTGACATAGATTCCGAAAATATATACTCTAAATAAATGCTTTGAGAAGCATAGTTAGGTAGGTGGTAAGGCTCCAAACCTATCCGGATGACGACGACCATCCAGGAATAAGTGACCTATTTTCCAGTTCCCCTACGCGGATGGTTGCGTATTAGCGGTGCCCCAGGCGTCGCAAACATCCATACGCGACGGTTGCTAGTAAGTATGCTGCAACTGTTTGCTTTTCCACAGCAATAAAAAGGGACAAACTGAAAAATAAACAAAGTTTATCTTAAAGTTACTGCATTTTACAGTGAGATCATTACCAATACTCTATTTCTTAGACCTTAAACTTAGTCTCTTTGGCGTGGCGTAACGTATATAAATAGATCAGTGTCCATAACACAAGTGTTTTGCAGATGGCGCTATGTCAATTGACGCAGTATACCTATTTATTCATTGAATTAGTTATCTCGTTTTCTGCCTAAAAGATGTCCAAATATTAAATTAGAATAATGTTCTGAATAGAATACTAGGATAACAAAGTTATGAAGGAGCTCTTTTTTGTTTGACTTGCTAAATGACCATTCCACCGCACCATGTTGCCTGCGTCAGCAACGACATACAAATTACAGCGCCTTAGTATAATAATTATGCTTTAATTAGAGCTAGCAAGCGTTGAGAAACGTTGTGTTACTAATGAGCGAGGCGTGTGCGATACATAATAATTTATATTAAATGCCTTGTTATACCGGCTGTATGCTTATGTAATACTAGCAGCCCGTCCCAGCTTCGCATGGGTATTTAACAAAAAATTAAACCCTTCTATTTTTTTTCGGTCTCGGGGAAAAACCTCTCTTGACGGGTTCCCCCGGCCCGGGGGGACCGAGGGATATAAGGGACTCCGGAAAAGATGTTCGACCATCCGACTACCCACTAAAAAACCCCGCTGTTCTCCTATCGCCTACGCCCGGGCCCACGGATATATGGCCTGCCGATCTCGTGGCCCGGGCCGGCGCCGGCCCACGCTTTGTTTTAAAGCGGGCCCCTTCTAAAGTGCTGGCGCCAGGGGGTCAGGCTTTCGTCCCCCCGGCGCTCTCTTGTAACAACTTTATGAGTTGAGGGGGGCTGCGGAACAGCACGCGGCCTTTTCCCTCACGGCAATAGTGCGGGCGGCGGATCCTCCCCCGAGGGGCCGCCCGCGGCCGCTTTCTACGGCGGCTGGAGATCGTTGCCCGCCCTCCGGAGCCGACGACGCGGCCTACGTTGGCGGGAGGGGAGTGCGGTGGCAGACTCCCGCTCCCGTTCCGCCGCCTCCCTTGCAGACACTATTGCCTCGCAAAAGGAGGCGACGGCCGTCCATCCAGGATCGCCCCCGACCATGGACAGAACCAGGGCCGGGAGCGACAGGTCCGCGGCCAATTCCGGACGGGACTCGCATCCCCATTGCGTGCTAGTCAGGCGTGTGTACGACTACCAGACGACACTCCAGAAAAAGCAGAGTCGCTTGACGTCGTAGCCGGCCCAGCAAGACCAACCGACAGCGCGGATGCAATTCCCGCCCCGGGAACACTCTCTGTGCAGGCGCAGTCGAAATAGGCATGGTTTTGACTACTAAATCGGGTCCCATGGTAGAACCCGGGACCCCAATCAGTATTCGCAACCATCCCATCGGGGACCATGCCACGAATAGAGAGCTAAGTTGGAAAGGATGTAAGAGGTAGACGGAAAGAAAGGTAGGACTCTGTCGCCTCGAACGGAGAGGGGAGTGAAGCGACGGATGCTCGGGCACCTCGGGTACGCACACCCGTGCACTCCTCGGACAGAGGAGCGAGCGCCCCTGGGGGCAAACCCTTCTATTTGCGTCAGGTTACTAAAAAAATAAAATTATAAAGAAAGTTTGAATATTATTATTTCTATGAGCTTTTATTTTAATGATTTTTTTTGTTATTACTTTTTATTTATTTTTCGTTATTTTTTAATAAGTATTCTAATTTTTGTAAAAACCCCAGTGACGCACGCCTGCATTGCATAAGGTGCTGCCTAGCTAGCCGAACAGGGTGAGCGGCTACCACGCAACATTTTTCTAATACTTACATTTTTAAACTCGTGATATCTTTCGAATGGAATATCCGAATTCAATAATTCAAAAAGTTATATAAAGGTATTGAAACAGTTTTGAATATGAAGTAATTTATTTTGATAAGGATTAATACCAAAATCCAAATAAAGAGCCTTTTCTAGGGGCGGCATTTCAATTAATTTTTTAAAATAAAAGAACACTTATTGTGGCATAACTATAATAGTTAGACATATGCTGTCGCGACACTTTTTATAAATAATGATGTGTTCTGCAAAGTTGTAGTACATTATTTTATTCTATCATCAATAGTTTTCGCAACGCACGCGATTTAAATAATATTTTAGGTAATTTTTTTACACTTTGGGTTACATTATTAGAGTTTTAGTAAGGATCCCTAATTTTTTTGAAAATATAATATAGCCTATGTCACCCGGGGATAGTGTAGCTTCCCAACAATGAAAGAATTTTTTAAATCGGGTCAGTAGTTTCGGAGCCTATTCAAAGCAAACAAACAAACAAACAAACAAACAAACAAACAAACAAACAAACAATCAAATCTTTCCTCTTTATAATAGTAGTATAGATGTAACATATTAAAAAGCCATACCTTGAATTGCAATTATATAGTAAATTCCATTTAGAAGTCTTCTTCTTGTCCTTGTCCCAGACTGTGTGGGGTCGGCACAACATGTTCTCTCCTTTCACTTTGTGCTATTTCATCTTTTATACGATCTATCCATCATCTTAGCATTCTTCAAATTGTATTTATAAGTATTGCACAATAAAACGAATTTTTTCTATTTTGATGTTCATCTATTGGTTAGTTCAAAAAATACAGGGCTACTTAGCTATACTGTGGTATTTTAATTCATTTGTATGTAGAATATAATTGTAGCATATTATTTTTTACTGATTAGCATAATTGTACTGTAAATAATTATAATACAATAGACTTTATCCGTACAGGGGCGGAGAAAGAATACTAACATCTGCGGCCGGGGTCGACCTGTCGTAAAAGGCGACAAAACAACCCACCCTTGCTACGTGGTAAGGCTTCAAGCTCATCTGGATGGCGACCACCTTTGGTCTTAAGTATGCCGCCATAATAACCTTGTGTTGTGTTCCGGCATTAGTGACCTAAGTTCCCGTACCCTTATGGGACAGCAGCGTGTTCGCGATGCCACTGGCGTTGCAAACAGGCGACGGTAACTGCTAAATTCTAAGCAGGCCGTCAGCCTATCTGCTGTCCTACAGCAATAAAAATATAGACTAAGTATGTATTATTATCTTGTATATAATTCTCGTGTCACAATGTTCGTTCCCGTACTCCTCCGAAACGGCTTGACCGATTCTCATGAAATTTTGTGAGCATATTGAGTAGGTCTGAGAATCGGCCAACATCTATTTTTATACCCCTTAGTGATAAGGGTTGTCCACCCTTAACATTTTTAAAAAAATGCTGCCCAAAGTCACTATTCCACGCGGACGGAGTCAAGGGCACAGCTAGTTAGATATAGTTTGTTCATTTATTTCAATCATGACATTTAAAATGTTACATTGTAATAAATTACAGTTTAAAAGAAATAACTAAAAACCAAGCTTTTATAGAAAATCAAACAAAAGGTAAAAAATAATTTTCAATAAATTTAAATTAAGGAGAGTGTGATTAACAAAGAAATGAATTTTATTGTAAAAAGTGTGGCTATTAAGCTAATATAAGCGTGTTAAAAAGTACAATGTATTTCATATAATTAAAAGTTTGATATATATGCAGACCGTGTAGATAAAGTACACGTAGTAGACAGTCGTTTTTTAATCAATTTAAACGTATGAAATAGTATGCCTTAGGCACTAGCATTTTACACCGCCAGACTTGCGCAATCAATTTAGAAATTATGGAAGCGGTTATTCTCTGTGTTCACATGTGCATAGTTAATTACAACATAAATTTCTGTAATATTATAACCTATTCACCTGACCCAATTTTAAATCCTGCATTTGTAGCTAAATACATTTTAACGTAAAAGAAATTATTCGAATGTATGTTTCTTGTGTTCACATATGTGGATAAAAGTTCATGCTATTATACATAGTGTCAAAGCGCCTGATGAAGGAGCACCATCTAAATACATACAAATATTATTTGCTCATAAGTTTCCGAAAGGGGCACAATTAAAATTATTATTGTTCATTGAGAATTTATAACTCAAAGGACGGTATTTTTTTTATTATTCTTCTTACGAACTGAGATTAGCACGGTTGGTTGCTGCTTACTGTAATAATTTACAAATTATACAAAATCGACAAAAACCATTGAGTTTCACTAAAGAAATTCCAATCTTGAGCCTAAACACATAGTATTAAAATACCATAGTAGCAAACCAAATGTTTGTGTGTTAAAACAGTCTTGGAGGCGCCGGGTATCGATCCCGGTACCTCTCGCATGCTAAGCGAGCGCTCTACCATCTGAGCTACGCCCCCGTTGTGGAAACAGCTGAATATTTGATTCTGTTACGTACAAAGAGAATATAAATTCCGCACGCATTGCCCGCGGCGAGGACAGGCATTTATTAATACGTGGTCGTTTTCTGCTGGCATTACATTTAAGGTTGCTACACTTTTATGAATAACGTTTGATTGATATAGTATTTGACAAATACAGTGTAATACACACTATAATAAAATTAATTGCCCCATTAACCTCTTTAAATTAATATTAGTCTTAATACAACCAAAAATTTCAGTCATATAATTGTTTTAAATAGATTTAGCTCGTAGATTTAAATTTAATTGAGTAAAATAAAAACATGAAAAAAATAATTAAATTTCCACAATTTTAATTTCTTCATAAATTATTAGATAACCAATAATATGTATAACATGCTTCCCAAGTTCAGATTTCGGATCCCGGGTAACTATTGAATGTCGTGACAATTTTTACCCTTCCATGAACCTGCTTTTTCTTGGGCACAGAAGTGCAATCGATGAAATGACATTGGTTTTCAACTTTCGGTACAGTTTTGGTCGGTCGGCAACTGCCACAATTTTGATGCACTATGCCTATTATATACTTACATGTTAAAAATAATGGAGTTGCTGTAAATAATACGATACGGTTTTGGCGTTTATTATTGTAACAAAATTATTTATAATAAAATGTTTCTTTTCCTGTCTATGAAATTAATTATCCCACAAAACTAATGAAAACATTAGTGAGTGTTGAAATCTTATAAATAGCTCTCCAAAATTAAAACACGGAGAAATTTAAAAGGTTTTAATCAAGAAAAGACGGGTTCCACAAAGGTCTTACCGAGAAATGTAATTAATTAGCTGAGAATATTGAAGCGCCCAGATTTAGGATGAAAAACACCCTCAAATTTCTGGCCGCGGTATTAGTTTGTGTCGCGGGATATAGATGAGTCGGCTACTTACGAAATAATTCTTTAAAATCTAAGAATACATTTTTTGCTACATAATGTTTACTGCACTTTTTATTTTATTATCTAACGCAATGAAAACACATTGCAATAAATATAGACGCAAAATTCGCCAACTTGTGGTCTTCGAAAGGCCGAGTTCTTGTGAGCGACTCGAAAGCGACTGCCTCGTATTCTCCTGCACATTCACGATCAGCGGTGATGATTTCGGCAGATCTTGGATTTCGTCGACGTACGGGTATTGGTCGATTGTTTACTGAACCAGTTGACTCATATTTATCCACCACATTGCGAATAGTCTCCTCGGTAGGGCGATTATGGCGACCATAATGGGCGCGCGGTACGTTGCCCGATCAGAACACCCATTTTGATAAAACAATTTTATTATTTGCACGTGTTGTTGAATGCTACATCCGTCCATGGTGACTAGGCAAAACATACTTAGAAAGACCCTTTAGTTATAGAGGCAGGATTTTGAAATCTTCGAACAAATTTGGATACATAATGATTTTAATGAGGATGAGTTCATGTATGAAGATAGACTGGATTTATTGAAATAATACTTCAACCAAATTATTGTGATTTTAAGTACTTTTCTTAGTGTCAAAAAAATTATATATTTTATAGGAAATATGTTATACTTCCTGTAACAATATTTTAACGTCCGGCTGGCTCATCCGTATATCGTATTGGCATGGTTTTGTCAAAATGAGTGAATTGATTTACAAAATCAAAATGAAATTTAGTCTAACGTAAGTAACGAATTACTTGGTATAGCAAATATTTTCTAATCCCCTTAAGTTTTGTTATGTCGAGGTTGTACTGTATTACATATTACCTAAGCTCAAATCTTAATCCTCTATATACAGTACACAGGTAGCCGATTATCAAATGCTAAACAACTAATCGGCTGAGTAAACATTAGGATGATATCTCGTTTACTTGAGCCCTCCCTGGCGCACCGCCTTTCGGACGTCAAAATGGTTAGGCACGCAAGGGTTCGATTCCCGTCTCGAGTCTGGATGTTTATATGTTACAAAAGAAAACTGTATAAGTAGTTCTACGAGTAATAGTTGTATGAGTTGTCTTGTAACCATATGCGATTACTCTACTGCTTATTTTATTAGCTATTATCATTATCAATATATCATTAAGAAATCGGGGCTCGAAGTCCACTCTCAAGTTTTGTGATAGAGTAAAATTATTGATAAATACATTTAATTTATTTTCTGTAAAGGATACAAAGATGTTTTTTTTAATATGGCGCCCGTTAGTAGGCGAGGAATTAGTCAGGAGTTTTTTGGCTTTTACTATATACAATGAAACAGAAAGAGATGTCAAATTTCGACATCGAGGTTATCGAGATTGTACTTTATAGATTTGATCTATTTTATACAGTACAAGCATCTCCACCTACATACTGAATTTCTCGATGTAACACATTGCCTTCAACAACATCCAGAGAGGAATTTCAGCCGTTTACATAACAGAATAGTTTGACTATGGTATTCAGCTCCCGTAACCAACCACTTTAACTGGCTAAAGTTATAATTTAATTGTATCTGTTTTGACACGAAAGCTTGATAATATCAAGAACCCAATGTGTCTCATTGCTAGGCTGTCCCTACTAGAGGTATCGATCAGTATACCTACGCTTGTCCAAGATAGATTAGTGGGTTACACATAACGGTGCTTTCGGTATGCAAGGTTCTATACGATGTTTTCATTTACCGTCGTTTACATGTCATCGTGGGATACGAGCCTGCGACCTCTAGGCTGATTTGCGAGTGTGATTCCACTTATCGAAATCGAATAAAGTATATTTCGTTTTAAGTCTCAAGTTTTCATTTTTCCTACAGAAATTTTTGATAGGACAAAGTTGTGGCGTATATTTTTAACAATCTTCACAATAAATTATGAATAAATTTTTTCGGTATTCAATAAGACAAAAGACATCTGGCGCTCAAATTCCGTAAAGAAAAATAGTAAATTCTATTAAATTGTCCTTTTAATAACACACCATTGAATATATTTGGAGTTTTACAAGAATTCACTACATGCTACTGTAATTAATTAACTTTATTGAAATATAATATTATTTGGTGGTTATTTTATCTGAGCGGTGAATCCTAACAACTCTGTTCGCAGCCGTTGATATGAATCACTCCCGCAGTTAATTAATATGATTTTTGACTTGTGACCTTTCAAATAGAAAAGCTCGCGTCAAAGCCTCGTTATATTTATTATGACTATGTATAAATCAAGAAAAGTACTACCCTAATGTATTTGTCTATTTACGAATAAGGGTGGCACAGGATGAATCCCTTTTGCCACGTGCCCTTAGGCCCTGTGACCCACATCCGCCATGCATGCATACTGAATGAGTACAACCCTCTTGGTACTAGGTATTCAGTGCACGTCAGGAGGTGAGCCCCATACATACACCGTTCCTTTGATCAAGATGCTTCTGCCCCAGTTGTTTGCATGCGCGGTGATTTTTTATGTTCTCACTTCCATTCATTCACAAAGGCCAAAAGTCATTTAAAAGGGAATATGTTGGTTCTGTATGTTTCACCGTACATTTAATTGAATATTAAAAATACAAATCATAGATTGTTTGTTTAGTGCTTTTATTATTTTGCTTATCATTGTGATTTTGAATAAATTAATATTCTTAATGCACAACACACAAGATAAAAAAGAAAACACGGAAGAAAAAGAAATGGCAAAGATGGTATAATTGGCGGCCTTATCGCTAAAAGAAATTGCTTCCAGGCAATGTTGATTTTAGCATGTTTTGACATAGAAAAAACTATATGTTATTTAAAGTTACATATTAAAAATTTGTATAATAGTAGGGAATGGCGAATTATATTGTTAATTATGTTTTAACGAAATTGAATAATAATTATTAATACAGTAAATGTATGAATTGCCTGCTTTACAATAGCTATTCTAAAATTTTAAATTTCAAAATCATATTTTAATTTTAAACTTGTTTTAAATTTATATATGGTATTTTTTATATTAATAAATTATCATCTCCTGATGCATTTAGAGTCAGGACTTTTTATATCTTTTTTATCTTTCTTATTTATTTTCTACAAACTTATATACAAACTTATTATAATCAAATCTAAATCTAAATCAAAATTACTATTTCTTTATTTACTATTTAGGTACTTTATTATTTACTGTTTCATATTTTAGTACTTGGTTTTATACGAGTATACTCGTAATGCTATTTTGCTTTATATAAGGTAATTGCTAGTTAGTGTTTCGTAGAGATCAAAGACCGCGTCAGATTCCATGTATTTACAGACGAATAAGTATTCATTGGTTGTTGAATTTAATTATTTCGGCGCCTTCTATACTACTCAATAATAGGGGGATTCAGGGAAATGTTCATACACATGCATAGTTCTTTGTTTAATTAACTTTCATAAGAATCGTTTTACAATAATGCATTCCCTCCGGTTTAGAGGGGTGTAAAATTGCTTATAACAGTATCTATTTATATTAATAAGTATCTCAATGTACAGTATTTTGTTTTTACTTTTTAGCCGTCAATTGCCTTTGACTAGTTGATAGAAAGCAATAGAAGAGCATCGTTTCGTTGCGTTTTAGTTTTGTGGGCGTTCGTTTCGTTCTTTTAAAACCATACTATCAAGTTACGTTTATTTCAGCTAATTTTTGAACAGGGACGGTCAAGTTAGAATGGTTGAACAAAAGAGCCTATTTGCGGACTTCAAGATATGAAATTAGCTAATATGCAAGTATATACGAGTATCTATATACTTTCTCATTCGGTGTATTTTACATATCGGTAGTTTGATGAATGTCGACAATTCTAGGCTTGCTTAAGTCGGTGTCCTCCTAGCAACAACGAATTCAACAAATTACCTGTAGTTTTTATGAAAGTAGTCTATACGACAATGTTAGGGGAACTACCCGACTTTAGGAGAACCAATTTAAGTTTGCTCAGCATTAGGCAACTTGGATTCATGGATCTGAATTGGGTATGTTTCAAAAGAGAACGGCGTGCTACCTGAATTTATGTATAGGTTAAAAACTTTCAATCAATATGATTATTTATCAATTCGATAAATTGACTTAATTTATTTCATGTCGCCCTTGGTTTTTTTTAAGTTGCACCATAATGTTAATTTTTGCACTATAATGTCTAAGCATTAGCCCTGGTTGCATCCTAAGCTTTTGCCAACATATGCAACAGTAAATAAAAATATATATGGGCTTGATTTTTGCAACCGCTGACTATGCTTCCAAGCTCTATAGGAATAAGCTAATCGGCGTTGCTTTGCAAGCCAGCTAAACAATCCTTTTGCCGGCTCGTAAGAAACTAAGAATTCTTTTGAAAGCATGTGCTCAATATCTGATGCATATACTACAAAAATAACAAAAACAAATTTAAAAGAAAAAAATTATTACAAAAGAAAACTAACTAAAGGTAAATAAATAAAATAAAATTTAATTTATAATAAGTTTCCTACAATTTGAACTATTATAGATGTAGTAGAAGTAATCGCTTTCTCTTATAGTTTGGGCGTAGCGAGACCTCTTGTGCGATACGGTCGATCTTTCTCGACTAGAAGTAAATGAGGGCTCATAGAGCTCTAGATTAAATTTATCCAACGCGTTTTATTACCCTAAAATTTCGAAATGAAATATTATATAACAGTCAATTTATGATAACTTGTCATTTACGCTAAAATGTTTATTACATGGAGTACATTAATTTGCACTGAAATTTGTAATTTTCTTTTACTAAAATAGTCGTCTCTGAGTTATCATTCATTATTATTTGAGGATATATATTAAATATATGCTAGAATTATTGTGCATAAAGACAGACCATTTACAAATATACATAAATTATAACAGCACATTTTAGGTCGCAAGCAAAAGCAAGAAACGAAGTCGTTCCAATAATTAAATTGAGATTTCTATTTTTGTAATTTGTAAAAGCAATCCGATGTTACGTATCAGAATTTGAAAAGGGCTTTGATAAATAAATTATGTGTACAATGAAATGGAGTATAAGGCGGGACAAGCGAGCAGATAAGTGGATTAGGACCTTTATGTACGCGGGAGCGATGGTATCGCGACAGGGGACATCGGACAGGGTTTTCGGTGTACCGCCCCATGGTCTTGTGTCCCTGGTACATTGACTTGGATTCTACAAAATCCTGTTGTGGCGATATCTTTGGTCTAGTTAATTAAAGCATAGCTAAGTGAGCCGTTCCACCTAGAGGTCATACATATAAATACTGTATATAATAAAAAAGGGATCAGAAAGAGAGGGAGAAGAAATCGGACAGAACACATAACACTCCCTGACATTCTGCTCTGTAGTAGGCGGGTATACCCATAAAAAACTACGAAATTCAAGGTAAAATCTTCCAAAAATAATAATATAGTAGTAATTAGGATATTAAATTAATAAGTTAGGTTAGGCTTTAAAATATTTATTCTTCCAAGAATTACAAATTCACTTACAAAGAAATTTAAAAACAACATAATTATAAAAGCGTAACAACTAATTTTTACATATCCCAATGTCATAATATCTAAATCATAATGTAATAATAAATATATACGCAAACACGATATCACAAATAATTATAATTCTTCGCAAATTTGTATTTTTAAACTTAATTACAAACTAATGTAAAAATTACATAGACGTAATATTTATACAATAAAGCAACGTTACCAAACTTACAAAGTTCTTTGTTTTGGATGACAACACTAATTCCTCCGTTCCAAATACACCTTTTTCACCGATTTACACAGTACCTGTTTTACACGACTTCGCTTTTACATGGTTTATAAATTATAATCGAATGTTGAAAAAAATATAAAATGTATATATGGCATATTTATATTATACGTATACACATCATTAATAACATTATTGGGTTTCATTCATTTCGCAACACTGACGGCAATAACGGCGGACTCTCCGTGTTGTGAAATACAATATACATTTAGGGAAATATGTAGCCTTAACATGCTCATATTTTTGACTACGAATGCGTGTTTATGTATTAGATATTAATAGTAGCCTTTTATTCAGATCTCATAATTGATTAACACTGTACTCTTAAACTAAATATACTACTTAAGCTATCTGTTGCTTGGTTATCTTCCCTAGATCTGTTTGCCAACCGGCATAGGCTTCCTCCAACTGCGTTGGAGGGTTGTGGTCTCTTTCCCTCACGAGGACCAATCGACTTGGGAGAGTTTGGTATTTTGATGTTTCTCTATTGGCAGTTTCTTTTGTTATAGTTGGAGGGTGAAGCTGACGTTTCCCTTTTCCTTATCTCTTGACTGGTGTTGTTCTCTTTAACTATTAGTTTATCATATTTCAAGTATGTCGTATTGCCCTTTTTAATCTCTGCCGCTAGCTTTGCTTGCGAGTCTTTTATTCTTTCCAACACTGCTTTCGAGTAGTCGATATTTATATAAATTGTTTTAAGGTTCCTTTTGTTTTTGATGATTTCATTCTTATTCCAGTTGTTTATAAACGAACACAATACCGGTCTCAGTTTGTTACTCACTGATTCCTTTTTTCCTAAGCGATGGATTTTGTTTACTTCGTACTCTTCTATGTTAAGATTTAAATCCTGATTGAAGGTCTCCTTGAGCTTTTGAATTAGTTAATAAGAGGATTTTTCTTGTTCTTCTAAGCCAAATACCATTATATTATTACTTCTTTCCACTCTCTTAGAATACGTTATCTCTCTCCAATTTTCCTATTTTAATTTTTAGGTTATTATTTTCTTCCACGATAGGGATTAATTTGTCATCCATTTTGTAATACTTTTTGTAATCGAGTCCTTCAATTCAGCAATTTGGTTTTGCATTTCGATCTTCATTTTTTCGAATAGTATTTGAAATTGGCCTTCCATCCTATGTTTTAGGTTTTTGTCTGCGTTAAATGATGAGAATATGGTGATGAAAATGATTTCCTTATTTGGCATCACTGTTAATATGACAGATTCGTTGACGTTTTAATGTCGTTGTCACTGAATGATAATATGATTTTTGTGATTGTGTTTATTAATGATTTATCACTAAATTTCAATTCAATATGGGTTAGCCAACATTCTGGTTGTATTTTTAGTGTTGCCATTTGATTTGATTCACACACAATCTGTTTAAATAAATAACAAATAATAATGACTTTCTTGAAATCACAAGTTAAAAAAACTTTTAAATTAAATGAAGATTACATATAGAAATATCTAAGACATTAATTAAATTAGATTTAATTTTTTTGAAGCAAATCTTTCAAAGTAAATATAAAAATGCTTTATGATCCGCACATTTAAGAGATGCTCAGCGAGACGTATCTCACAAATCAATGCATTTAAATAAAGGGTCCAGTAATCGGGCTTCGATTCAATATTTTAATGAGATTTTTCTTCACCAGAAATGGGTATAGAGATAATTTGATTTTACTTTTTTAGATATGAAGGAATTAGATACTATTGTGAAAAAAATGGGTCTAGCAAGGAACGTAACACATATTACGGAACCCATATTAAATTTAAAGCAGACTAATGTTTTAGGAACATTTCTAAGAGTTAAAATATTTAAGACAGTCAATAGTAGAGATATCAAATAAATATCCCAGATTATGTTAAGAATAAAAAACATTTATCGTTTTATAGTTCAGGAAAACGCATCAATTGTATCAAATATACATCAATATATATAATACCAAACTCAGTTATGCCAACGTTCGGTCAATATCCGAAGTAAACGAATGAGTGACTGACACGGTATGAGAAATGGTGCGCTTTTTCACAGCAAAGGTGACCAGGTCATGTTAAGGTTGATATATTCCCTTTCTGCCCGATAATAATACTATTTAACTTTTCGCATTGGCAGCTTCGCAAACTGACCTATTTAAATTCAAGTTTTAAAAAATAAATATCGACGACCTCTGGCTTAGCGGCTACGTATTTGAGGGTTCCGATGAAAGCCTAATATATTTATAATGAAAAGAGATTTTTGTTGGCAGTTGAACACTTTGTAGCCGGCAATGTAACTAACCGGAATTGTGATAGTTGTAATATGTCACATGACACTCATAAAGGTGAATAAAATATCAATATTGTTTTGGACAAAAAACTACAAGTTTACCTACAGTTCTGTTTTTAGGTTTTTATTAAATCTCGCTCGAATTTAAAAATATGAATTCAAAAAATCAAATTAAAACACATTTGATATTGACTTCGGGTACTAAAAACTGTACAACAAGCTTTTAAAAAAGCTGGTCGAAGCACAATTTATTTTGTACTACTTAAATGAGTTACGAGTATAAATAAGTAATACTTATAACATGCTTGATTTAATACCGAGCGTCTAAATCATACGGCCGAATTGATGCCCTTTAAACACAAAACTTTTATAAGTGACCGCCCTGCCTTTGTGAAGGTTAAGTACATTGAATTTACCCCAAACCTACCTGGGAGTTATGAGTAAATTTTAAATTCGCTCACGCCTCTGACCCTTTCCCATATTATTGTAATATTTGTTGTAGAATATTTTACAAGTAGCGGAACATGTGAGTATAGTGTTTTTGGGATTTATTTCGTAATAAATTACGTATATATGTATATAAATAATATAGAATATTGATTAGTATTTGAAATAATATTTAAATTTGTTTACGTTAAATATGTCAATATGAAATAAATGATTGTAGGAATCTTTACGAGGTTTGCTTTATATAAATATTTGTACAGTTTCATTTATACTGATACTGAATGATGAAACTGTACAAAGTAGTAGTAGTAGTTAGTTGGGATTACCCAACTAACTACTACTACTACTTTGTACAAATATTTTGACGTGAAATGTTTTCGTATGATTTGCTTGATTTAATGTTCGATGACCTAGGTAACCTAGGTAAGGCAGAGGGCGTCTACAATATTGCCATTGCGTTCAAAATTTATTTGTATATGCATCTGTAATTGTTGAACATAAGGTTTTTGTGTATAAATTTCGATTTAAAAGAAAAACTGTTTTGCATTGTTATTCAAGTTGTAGTCTTAGGAATAACGATGGGCGACGTCTAACGTCTCTATAATATCTATTAGTTCCTGTTAAAGCATAGAGTGTTTCTAAAGTCATCATGGGTCAATGGAGTTTCCCGAAACTTTCTTACCTTATTACCTGAGGCGATTCTGCTTTAAAATTAATTAAAATCAAATGTTTCCTTATTCAGTCACTTATACAAATTCCACGAGAATTTGAAGCTTATTTCCATGAAATTAAATTTATAATTAATTCGGTATTCATTCGACTGAGACATAATTCAATAAAGTGAAAAATATCAACGTTTTACGAATTTCAAACGCTCTTTTCTATTCGCATAATGCTACGTTTTTGTTACTTTCTAGTAGCCATGTTGAACACATATTGATAAAATATTACATTCTTCAAAATATGTAGATAATGTCAATCAAAATATCAGAAATAAGTTTTATTCTTGCTAAAGCGAGAATAAAATAAATATTAAATGTAAAAGACATATGTCTTTAGATACTCGTAGTTGTAGTTAACCAAATTGTAGTGGAAATTAACTTGAACGGAGACGGAGTACAAACTACACATACACATTCCTAATGTAATTACTTTTACAAAGTTAAAGAGGCTTCCCTGTAACCAGAAACTTGTTTTAAACCAGGAAGGGACATTTTAAGAAGCAAGCTTGCTTTACTTTGTAGGCAATATATCGGCTTCCTTCAGTGAGGGCGAATAAATACAGTCTTTCAAATTCTCTAAGTCGATTTTTTGAAAAGCCATGTTGTATTACACTAGATGAGAAACTGCTTTGAATTTGTATGTTATGTGCTGAAATTGAGCTATTAAGATCATTGATAAATTTATAGCAAGGTGCGGAATATCGAAAGACTTCAGACGACTTTAAGAAAGATTAAGCGATGTAGAGGATAAAGGCATAAAGCCCACATGTTCAGTGATAAAATGCTTGCATGCCATTATCTTCCACCGTACTTAGGTCGCCCACATGTGGGAATGAACAGTATTCTCGTCACGCTTGAAATAGAGATTAAATGCTCCATACAATAGGGTTTAGTCAGCTAATAGACCAAGATTGGTCGCGTTTTGGAGCTGACGAGAAAAATATACCTATTCTCACATCTTTGTCTACAAGCGTAAAAGTTGACAAAAATTTAAACCTGTTGCCAATTCACAGTCTGCAAAGAAAAAATAGTTGTTCATCATTGTTCATTTTATTGTATCATGATTTAGTTATATGACAAAATACAGAATATAACTGAAAATAAGTAGACAGGATATATTAAAGTATGAATGATAATGATTATGTTGATAACATATATGTAGATAGATAGATAATTATTGTCCACCACACAATTTTACCAAAAAATATTCTTTTAATCTTTAAATTTAAAAAAATATCTTAAAATTAGTCTTTTAATTAAATAGCGAGCTCTTCAAATCAACCTTATCAGTAATTGTTGTAGGTAGTTTTAGTTTTTATATTTTCGTGGCTGGCTGGCTTACCTAGTTTAATATACGAGCTAATTATTATCGGTTCTTTTAATGTGCGATATATTTATAAACTGGATGCGAAAGGCGCTGAACCGAGAAGATTGGCGTGCATTAGAAGAGACCTACACTCAGCATTGGGTGGTGAAAGGTTGAAAAAGAGGAAGAAGAATATTTATTAACTATATAACATTGATCAAAAATTTTCCGGACTTAGTAAGAAAAACACAAAATTTTCCCAAATTTCGTTTTCATTCATCGACATAATTTCCATCTAAGGCGATACAATCGGCCCAACGCTTCTCTAACTTCTCGGTACCATATTTATAGAACGCAAAAAATCTTTGCTCGCAAAATAGGCCTTAGTTTCGGCAATGACTTCCTCGTTGGTGCTAAATCTTTTTCCCCAGAGCATCCTTTTAGGTCTGCGAACAGCCAGTAATCGCTGGGGGCCAAATCTGGCGAATACAAGAGGTGGGGCAGCAATTTGAAGTGCAATTCATGCAAATCGACCATTTTAGCCATTGATTTGTACCATGGTGCCATTGTCTTTTTTTTTTTTTTTTGGTCTCGGGGAAAAACCTCTCTTGACGGGTTCCCTCGGCCCGGGGGGACCGAGGGATATGTGGGACTCCGGGATTTTTCCGACTACCCACTAAAAAACCCCGCTGTTCTCCTATCGCCTACGCCCGGGCCCACGGATATATGGCCTGCCGATCTCGTGGCCCGGGCCGGCGCCGGCCCGCCCTTTGTCTTGAGGCGGGCCCCTTCTAAAGTGTTGGCGCCAGGGGGTCAGGGTTTCGTCCCCCCGGCGCTCTCCTAACAACTCTAGGAGTTGAGGGGGGCCGCGGAACAGCACGCAGCCCTCACCCTCGCGGTAATAGTGCGGGCGGCGGGTCCTCCCACGAGGGGCCGCCCGCGGCCGCTTTTTACGGCGGCCGGAGGTCGTTACTGGCCCTCCGGCGCCGCCGGCGTGGCCTGCGTTGGCGGGAGGGGAGTGTGGTGGTTGACTCCCGCTCCCGCTCCGCCGCCTCCTTTGCGGACATGACTGCCTCGCAGAAGGAGGCGACGGCCGTCCATCCAGGATCGCCCCCGACCATGGACAGAACCAGGGCCGGGAGCGACAGGTCCACGCCGATTTGGGCGACGAGGGCGCGGCGCTCCTCGCGCCACGCAGGGCACACGGCGACAGTGTGGTTCACCGTGTCCTCCTCGTCGCCCGCGCCACAGTGGTGGCACCCTGACGTCATCTCCCGCCCTATGCGACACAGGTACCTCCCGAAGCAACCATGCCCTGAGAGGACCTGCGTCAGGCGGAAGGTCAGGGCGCCGTGGCGCCTTTCCAACCATTCAGCCAGGACGGGCCTCACCGCTTCGATGGTGGCGAGGCCCGCACTGGGGTGCGCGAGGCGCTCCTTCCACTCCACCATGAGCACCTCGTCGCGCAGCTCCGCGCGCCTCACCCCAGTTTCGTGAGGCGTGGGGCGAGAGCCACGCTCGGCCGCGCCCCGGCGCCACTGGTACAACAGCGCCAGGACCTGGGCCTCGAGGTCCCATGGTGGGGATCCGGCCAGCAGGGAGGCCGCTTCGAAGGACACCGTGCGGTATCCTCTTATCGCCCTGACGGCCAGGACGCGCTGCGACCTGCGAAGCAGCGCCGTCGTTTTGGCCGTCAGGCGATCCGCCCAGATCGGGGCCCCGTAAAGGGCCATCGACCGCACGGTTCCCTCAAAGAGCCTGCGGCACACTGCGCCCGGCCCGCCGATATTCGGCAGCAGACGGGATAGTCCCGCCGCCGCCCGAACTAGCCTCGGCGCCAGGCGCTCGAAGTGTGCCGCGAAGTCCCATCGCCCGTCGAGCACCAGTCCAAGATAATTCATGGACGGCCCGACGGCGATGTGGACGCCTCCTACCGTTATGCTCAGGCCCGGTGGCGGCCTCTGACGGGGCCCGTAAAATATCACGGCCTCCGTCTTGTTCAAGGCCACCTCCAGGCCTAGTCGCCGGATTCTTGCCACTGTGTGCGCCACCCCAGCCGTGCCCAGAAGGCACGCCTGGCGGGGGTTCCTCCCGCGCGCTGTGACGAGCGTGTCATCGGCGTAACAGATGACGCCGGGGAGGAGTGCCCCCCTCAGGACCCAGTCGTATGCGATGTTCCACAGCAGGGGGCCCAGGACCGACCCCTGTGGAACACCGCACACGACGTCTCGCCGACTTTGCCCACCCTGGACCGGATAGACGACGGCACGATCACTCAAATATGCCCCAACTATGCGACGGAGGTAGGGAGGCACCCGATGGTACTTGAGCGCCTCCCGCACGCAGCTCCACGGCAGGGTGTTGAAGGCATTGGCGATGTCGAGTGACACCGCCAATAGCACCCTACCTCGAGCAACTGCGTCCCCCGCCTGGCTCCTCAGACGCGTGATTGCGTCAATAGTGGAGCGCCCCTGGCGGAATCCAAACTGTTCGTCTGCCAGGTTCGGCCCATCTGTCTCTAGGTGCCGGACGAGGCGGTCTGCGAGGATCCTTTCGAAGATCTTCCCCACCTCGTCCAGCAGCACGATGGGCCGATAGGCAGACGGTGAGTCCGCCGGGCGCCCCTCCTTCGCGATAAGGACCAGCCTCCCCGTCTTCCATCTGCGGGGAAACCGGCCCGATCGCAGACACGCGTCGAAGAGCCTCAATAGTCGGGGCTCCAGGACGTCGTGGGACAGAACCCACGCACGCCCCGGTATGCCGTCGAGGCCGGGGGCCGTGTTCTTGGCCTTCAGCCGCAACATCGCTGCCCCCAGCTCTGCCCGGTCCACGTCGGGTACGGGGTCGTCGTCCGCGCTAGGGTCCCTCTCATCCCAATGAGGCGGGACCATGGCAGGAGGCGAGTGCTCAGCCCTCGTGGGGAACAGAGCGCCGACAAAACCATCCACCTGGCGCAGGGGGAGACTCTCGGTCAGCGGGGGCGCCCACGGGCGGAGCTTGCCCCGCACCGTTTTGTAGGGTCGCCCCCAAGGATCTTGATCTAAGCTGGCCAAGAGCTCCTCCCACGCCGCCGCCTTCGCCTCGCGTATAGCGAGATGGAGGTCGTTTCTGGCGCTCCGGTACTCCCCGTAGAGCTGAGCCTCCGCGGCCGCTCTGTCCGCATCGCGGCGACTCCGTCTTCGGAGCCTGGTGTACCGGCGGTGGGCGTAGTTGCACGCCCTGCGGAGCCGCTCGAGCTCCGCATTCCACCAGTACACCTGGCGCGGGGGTCGGTGTGGCCCCCGCCTCGGCATCGCCGCGTCGCAGACGTCGGTCATAAGCGACCGCAGGTTCTCCGCCTCCTCGTCGACGTCATCGGGAGGTACGTCGCCCGGCCTCGACCACGTAGCGACGGTCAAGGCCTCGCGGAAAACCTCCCGATTCATCTTTCCAAGTGTCCAGCGCGGACAGTCACCCAACAGGGTCACCTGGGTTGGAGGCTCTCGCTGACGGGCGGAGACGCTGAACCGGATGTAGCGATGATCCGACAGCGTCTCAACGCCCGTGAGCACCCTCCAGCCTCGCACACGGCGGGCCAGGAGGGCCGACGCGAACGACACGTCGACGATCGACCCCCCCCAAAACCCCCCCCATGGTGCCATTGTCTTGGCGGAACATACGAGTTCATAAAACACAAGTAATGGTAAATACTTGTATACTAAAGAACTAAGTTATTTTTTTTTTTTTTTTTTATCGCGTAGAACAGCAGACAGGCTAACGGCCCGCTTAGAATTTAGCAGTTACCATCGCCTATGGATGTTTGCAATACCAGTGGCATCGCGAACACGCTGCTGTCCCATAAGGGTACAGGAACTTGGGTCACTAATGCCGGAACACAACACAAGGTTATTATGGCGGCATACTTAAGACCAAAGGTGGTCGCCATCCAGACGGGCTTGAGGCCCTACCACGTAGCTAGGGTGGGTTGTTTAGTCGCCTTTTACGACAGGCCGACCCCGGCCGCAGAGGTTAGTATTCTTTCTCCGCCCCTGCACGGATAGTAAAAAAGTAATAGTAACATAGCTAAAAATATACAAGATTCTGAAAATATATAACTATTACAATGTTCTTATATAAGAACTAAATACGGCTCGAAGCACCATCTTACATTTTCGGTAGTTGACGGTAGAAGTGTGTCAGTTAAACGAATGAACTCCTCGCCAAAGTTGCCCTTAAAAGTGGCGCTCTTGATTAGTTTGAACGAGGTTTTGTTGCGATTCGAAACGAACGTTACTCCGGGAAAGACCCTATTATGCTTGTACGAACTTATAAATTACTTTTGAATCTTCCTTTACCGGTCGTCAGAAGTTTTAGAAAATGTTTTAGGGTTTCCCTTTGACCACTTAGCTGTGACTAGCTTAAAATAATATATTCCATTCTTGATATTTAACATCATTGTTAATGTTAGTTACTAGAAATTTTGGATGAGGGTAAAAAAAAATTGTCTTTACTCATAAACAAACTATCATGAAGTCATAAATTACAATGGAATAGAATTTATCTTAAGGACGAATGGATGAGTCGGTCTTTCTTTGGTTTTCCTTTGTAATTGTTTAAGCAAGTAATAGGGTTACATAACAATGGTGCAAATGTTCTCATTGTTAGTCCACGGATGTGCCGCAAGGGACGTCTGCCATTCCTAGTTTTATGTGTTTGAAACTTTTGCACGTCGCACCAACATTTCATCGCTCTTTAATAGCGTCACTTTAATATGTTTTGATCAAGTGATAGCTTGGTCTCTCTTTTTTTTACTAATCACAAATCACATTTACTAATATCAGCGTTCTCAGTTGCGTGTGTTGATAAGTATACTTTTATTATTATTATAAATGAAGTGCACGTCGCTTCCGATTAGTGTAGGCTTTAAAATGTTAAAAATTGTTTAATTGTTTTACAAAATAATCTCTTCGTAATATTAATACAAATATGTATCTATTTAAAATTATTTGGTATCAATGATCAGGTTCAATATAATGGTTCTACCGTGGTGAACAATATTGAGCCCATTTTATTTTTATTATTATGTATGTGTATCTTCAAGATAAGTAAAATAAAAAAAATTCATGAAATACTATGGATACGGAACACGTAGACGTAACATTTCGCGATGAAACATTAAGTACGAGTGTAGGTAAAGGTGAAACGTGGTACGGGCCGTGTACGGTTCATTTAACATTCGTTCGGACACGGTATGCTGGCTTAAGCACTGAAAAGACGAGAGACGTATGGGCGAACTCGGAACTTAAACACAATATACCAAAATGAATTTTTAATATACCGAAATTAAGATAAATTTCTCATTGTTAAGTTTAAATAGACTCAACTCATAATTTTCTCAACTTATAATTTGGAAGACTTCTTACAGGAATATAGGAATAAGTTTTCGCTTTTTAAGCCGTTTTTACCAAACTACGTTATCACTATTACTATGATTATGTTATTACTATACCATTTCTTGCCTTTAGAGATAAAACAACTCATTTTTAATTCTACCTTAATTGCTTGATCATATTTTTAATTCTAGTGGTATTCACATGACTTAAATTTTATGATGTCTATGATACAGGGAAGATAAAACATGCCATCTGTCACTTAATAAAGTAGTCTCAAATAGGCTTTTCGACCAGTTTTGCATTGCGCGTGGCTCAATCAAGACCTGATTAAATATAATATCGGTCTTTAATACCCAGTCAAACGAATTATATCCGTCGAAGCTCTTGTTCAGTACTAAACCTTTTTTAATTTCGCTCGTGAACGCGAACTGAGGACCGAGGGCGGGGTTTGCTATGAGAGGTAATTAGGCCGCACTCGAACCGTCTTGCCTACTTTGTGTTTGTCGATGGACTGTTGGCCTTAATGAATTCAATATTGGAAAAAATACTATGACCAAGTGTTTTAATGGAGAAAATCTATTGATTTTCCAATATGAATTTTTGTATCCAAGCAGCAGTTTATGTATTTTTGAACACTCTCACTCTGGGGCAAGCCGCCGCGGGTATTGTGGGGTTCTCCACCCTACTACTGTGAACACAACTGGCTAGCAAAGGATAGCCAGGGTGGTCGCGGCGGCATACCCACTAAAACCCTGGTGGTCACCTAGAGCCTTTTTGGGGGTTCGCTAGATCGACTTTTATTGCTCTGCGACGTAAAACGACGACTCAGTTAACACCTACAAACAACGACACTACGGCAATGATTAGTTTTAGATTAGTTAGGCCAAGGTATCTGAACATTAGATTTTGATGCTTCGCATAACTCAGCGTAGTTCCTAATAGTTATTTTTCTTCTGAGCATTTCCTTGATTGGATACAGACTTAGGTTTTGGTATCCAACATTGAGTAATGGCGCAGGTTAAAACTTCTATTTGCTATTTTCTAAACTACATCTAAGCACATGACTTAATACAAAATATGTTTCAATTGTTGCGGAATATTTTTTGACATAAATATGATCGCATTTATAGAGAATATAAAATCCGCGACATATTTGTGCTTTCCTCCTTCAATATGAAGATTTTAATATAAATTGTCACGTGAAAAGATCAGAGCAGCCAGCGAATGAGACTTCGCTCCACTGAAGCAACGTCGAATCGCTTATTCGTTTTAAAGATGACATGAAATTTTATTACTCTCAGATTTAATCCTTTGTATGAAAATGTGTTATATTATTAGTGGTGTTTCAGTTGTTTATAAAATATATAAGTGTTGTGGCTGAAGGACCGTAAATTATGCGAGGGGAGAGGGGGGGAGGGGGTTGTCGGACCCGTAAAAGGAATGGTGCGGTTTAGGCCTCGAAAGACGGTAGCCGCGGTGCGGGAAACAAAGGTAGTGCGGGTTCGATAATTATACGTGGAAAGGAAAAGAGACGGTAATACCCAGCAAGCCAGAAAGCGCGGCAACTCATCTGAGGTTCTTCGATCTGCTACCCTCCGCGGCTGGTTCTGTGGTTTGTAGTCTAAGACTTTATAGTCAGCGGTTCACCATATAATAACACAATAACACACATGTAAAAACTCGTGCGGGTTCAATTAAGACTCGACGGTACGTGTCGTCGGCGCAGGCGCTCGCCAAGCAGAGAGAGGGCGGCGTGGCGGTGGTCGAGTAGTTTTATCGATAACTACCGTCAGGCGCCGCAGCATCTAAACTAACTTGCGGGTAGACAGCGAAAAAAGGATAGGATGAGGCGCCTAACCAATAAGTATAATCTAATTAGCTCAAGTACTTAACACGAGTAGAGTAAGACGTACCTAAGACTATCATTCTAAATAGTAAATAATTATTAGTAAAACATTATACAAAAAAAGAACTCAATAAAAGAATTAAAGCAGCAGGCCTATTGGTGTTTATAAAACAATAATGTCATTAATGTCTGCAGGTAGGTACCTATCTCATTTGTGGGATTACAAAGTGCCTAAATAAAATTCAAATAATTCCTGATTTGCATATGTCAGGAGAAGAAGACAAAACATTAATTAACATAATAGTCGAAATAACCATTATTTAAGACTCATGATTTCTTGCTAATACAAATATTAGCCGTTGGCCAGTTGTGTTGATTTACTATATAATAAATTAACATAAAGCTTTATTAAATCGAAAATTGAGTGGGATGATCATCGAATTATTCGGTCATGGACACGACTTCAGAGATATTCCATTGATGTGGAATCGAATGATTTTAGGATCAAGTCAAAATATTATTTATTATTAAGCTCGGCATAGCGTGACAGTCTTGATCTGAAAATGTTTTATGTGACATTAAAGAAAAATACATTTATGAACTAGATGAACGTATTTTTATTATATTTTTTAATGCTGTAGGACAGCAGACAAGCTGACTGCCCGCTTAGAATTTAGCAGTTACCGTCGCTTATGGGTGTTTGCAATGCCAGTGGCATCGCGAACATGCTGCTGTCCCATAAGGGTACAGGAACTTGGGTCACTAATGCCGGAACACAACACAATGTTATTATGGCGACATACTTAAGATCAAAGGTGGTCGCCATCCAGACGGGCTTGAGACCCTACCACGTAGCTAGGGTGGGTTGTTTTGTCGCCTTTTACAAAACAGGCCCGGCAGGTTAGTATTATTTCTCCGCACCTGCACGGATAAAATGCTTCTGCAATATAAAAAAAATAGCATGTGTCCTTTTCCAAGGTACAATCTATCTCTATACCGAAATTAATTAAAATTAGTTCAACGGTTTAGGCGTGAAAATGTCACACACAAGCAGAGATATTTAGTAAGAAACAAAACATGCATCTTAAAAGGCAATTGATTACGATGTTTAATTATTTTTAACACGTGATTGCTTTTAGAGAAAAATTAAATTCACGTTTTCTATTGTAATGAAAATCTTAATTACGCTAATTTAAAGCAATTAATATTTATATTATTTATAATAATACGTTCAATTTTCACATAACAAAAGGAGACAATTGCTATTGCGGCTACGATTTGTACCTGAAAACGTCCGAGGGAACCTCCAATTTCACATTACCGTTAAATATTAGTCAATACATTTGTATTCGGACGCTGCTATGGGAACATTGGGCCCTATATCTCTTCTCATTAGCTTCCCCTATAAAATAATTGAGAGTTTCAGTTGCGGAGGCTGTCCGGGACCGGTGGGGGGACGCCCGGGACGCCTTCAGTGATCGGCCGCCCGCCCTGGCGTCTGTACGCCTTGTCCGCGCTCGTTCTCACGTCCTATTCAACGAAATATGTATGTTAAATTAACGGGTTACCATAAATAATAATTGTGAAAAAAAAATCAATTATCAGTGGTGTTTATTTTATCACATATTTATTTTTTATTTGAAATCCCATCGTAACATATGCCACTTGATTGGTTATTATATTCGTGTATCGTGTTGTGCCAGGATTCAATAGAGATGGGTGGATTCAATTAGAAACCCATTAAAAGATAATTGGTTTTTGGTTAATATATGAGTTGCCCCGTCAAAGTTTTGGAGCAGGTTCTTAATCGATGAATATTACATCACATAACAACAGATCAATCATCGTTTGGCTTAAAAAAATACTACACTTTTACATACATGTATCGCAATGCTAGGAATTTCATTCTCTGCTGTTTAAGCTCAAAGGCGTGTATGAAAAGGTTTACAGCGGTCGTTTACTAGCCAGAATTCGAACTCTCTACCTTTGGATTAGAAGTTTTGTGAGTGAGTGTGTCACTGATATACGTTCCACTAATCGATAGGCAAATATTTAAATAACAATTATTTTTCAATGTTTACTATTGTATCTAATTTGAATCGTTGAAACAAAGAACGGTTTCCTTAACAACGTACGAAATTTTTTATGTAGACATTATTTATTAATAGATTTTATACTGAATAATTTGAAAAGCAAATCCCAAATATTAAATTTTTTACTGGCATACTGTTACATATATTTTGAAAAAAGCAATTATTATATTTATCTAGGCATTTTTCAGTTACGGGACAGCCTACGTACGCTGCCTTTTGCTTTTTTAATTCCTTGATTAGTCATTTATGAGTATTCTAAAAATACATGAAAATAAATAGGTCAATAATAGTTGATAAGGCTAGATACTTAAAAAATTGTATTTTGAAGAAAAATCTAATTTAGTATTAGAATATATAATTAGAATTAAATAAAAAACATGTTCCTTTAAAAATAATTCTAATGTATGTATAGTGATTATGTTAAAAAATAATTGGACCCTATTTCGCTCAAGTGTTAGATAAGCGTAGGTCACAGAAGATACCTGTCAGGGTTGACAGATTTCATTTGATAAGGCTCCAGGCTTTTTGCGAATTAAATCCGTCATTCTGTCAGTGAAACGAATGAATACGCCCTTTAATAAGGGAACGGATTTGTCTTGTTCATTTTTTTCTAATAACTATTCCTATTTAGTTATATATCTCGTTTTGATATTGTTCTTCCAATATATGTATATTCGAATATTCAACGGTTTGTTTTTGTCTGTCAGGTTTTGTTCATAGCCCAATTGAAAGGCTGAAATGCATTAAGCAATGTTATATGCTGAAATTGCAACATTATTTTAGGGTCTGTATTAATTGATAAGTACTAGCTTTAATAGTACTCACGATGGATAGCTTGCGTAAAAGACGATATCACGAAAAATGTGTGAATGTTGAGATAACGGCTATAAGTAGAGTTAGGAGAGGTTGCACCTGCCCCATACAATGTGGGTTACGTACAAAAAAAAGAGCGCTTATAATTCTTAACACTTATTTTCTGAGTGTGTCCTCCGAATTGTATACGCAGCTTTCATTTTGGAGTCTGAAGTACGATATCGTTACAAGTCAGCTCACCTTTTTGCGTCGGTATCCCTTTAATAACTCTTTCATTTCTATATCTAACTGTGCACATTGGCGTGTAATTTTTTTTCTTTTTAAATGTAAAAAATAAATCGTAACGGTCATCCTTATGAAAGCAAACTAAGTATTTGTTTAAACGTAAGTGTTTGTATAACTTCAACAACTTCAACAATCAACTTTGCGATTCAAGTTGCAAGCTTAATAGTTACGTATAAGCCAAGTTTCTTAGAATGTTAGATTATAATAGCGTCATTATATTCATAAGATTTTATTCATAACTAGCTGACCCGGCAAACGTTGTTCTGCCATATAAATAAAAAAAGTAGCCGATGTCCTTCCCCGAGATCAAAGCTATCTCTATCCCGAAATTCATCGAATTTGGTTTAGT
Organism: Malacosoma neustria; assembly: GCA_963693495.1. Taxonomy (NCBI): domain Eukaryota; kingdom Metazoa; phylum Arthropoda; class Insecta; order Lepidoptera; family Lasiocampidae; genus Malacosoma; species Malacosoma neustria. The sequence continues at coordinate 15,772,458 of OY856391.1, read as the reverse complement.
GGTTGAAACGTTACAGATCGACAGATTTCTCGGATTCGGGTGTTATTAATAACAGCACTAAACTGTGAATACTACTATTAAGTCATGTCTTTAGGGAGACCATGGGGGATGGATATGAGAGGGATGCGGGAATGAATGAGTATAGTGGATTTTTTTTAAATTACCCTCCATGCAGACATTTACCCGTGCGGATATCCGGAGAAAGAATACTGACCTCTGCGGCCAGGGTCGGCCTATCGTAAAAGGCGACAAAACAACTTACCATAGCTACGTGGTAGGGCCTCAAGCCCGTCTGGATGGCGGCCACCTTTGTTCTTAAGTATGCTGCCATAATAATCTTGTGTTGTGTTCCGGCATTAGTGACCAAAGTTCCTGTACCCCTACACTGTACCCTTATGGGACAGCAGCGTGTTCGCGATGCCACTGGTATTGCAGACACATTGGCTACGGTAACTGTTAAATTTTAAGTGAGCCATCAGCCTGTCTGCTGTCCTACAGCAATAAAAGAACTAAAGATAAACGATATTAGAAAACTAATAAAAAAATTTAAATAATACTCTAGAGTGGAACCATCTCTTGACAGAGTTGTGAACCGTGTTCTCTTTTCGAATCCACTCGTGAGAGCGTTGTGACATTTTCTAGAGTCTAATATTTATGATTTCAATGTAATTTATATGATTCTTTTCCTTTGAGTTAAATACGGTTAAGTTTGAGGGTATGGGGATTAGGACTTGGAATATGTTTTTTATTATATCTACGTGTTTTTTATATTGTAAATATAGACTCTTGAAAGGCAACCCTTACTAAGCGACATTGGGTGAACTTTCCAAGAAATAAACTCCTATACAGACAGCAGTGTGTTCACGGTGCCCTTAGCGTCGCAAACAGTTGTATGCGACGGTAACTGATTATTATTAAAAGGACCGTCAGTCTATCTGCTGTTCGTGAGCAATAAAAAAGGACAGGGATTTGATGTTCAGATATTTAGAAAATAAAACATAACTCGCCTAGTTGTTGGATTTGAATAATTTTCTGATAGATCAATTCCGAATTTCTCCGTGCACCCCTGCGGCCAGGGTCGGTCTGTCGTAAAAGGCGACAAAACAACCCTAGTTACTTGGTAGGGCCGCAAGCTCGTCTGCATGGCAATATGTATTTTATTTACTAAAAAAACTATATATGTAGGGTATCAGTAATGTAGGAACCATAACACAGCTCTTCTTCAGTTTCATTGCTTCGAAGATTCTGAACGCGTCTTGCGTCGCGCGTTCGACGGCCTATATTTTGACGCCTTACTGCTGGCATTTTCTTATCACTATGATAAAACTCTAAATACACGAAACATTTCGAAGCATTGATGTATCAGTTTGAAGTCACTTGTCACAGTTTGAAGTCAACTGTCACTTGATCTGCTATCATGTATACGACTATGTTGTATAATTTTTTTTTTGTATATATTTTTGCGATCTGTTTCATTATTAACATTCAGCAACTAGTTAAGCATGTTTAGTGTCTTGGAGGGCGGTCTGTCCAGTGACATTTGCCCTTTATTGCAAGTGGTGAAGCTTATGAAGGTAGGTCTATCTTACAAGTTATAAGTCATTAGGTGACTTTCTTTTCAGCCTTTTGAACGCTGTATCGATATTCATCAGTCCCGATGCTAATACATTTGGATGGTGGTTTAGTCTAATTCTGTAGGATCTCATCATGTGTTTTATTTCTTCTTGAACTGTCCTAACTCCAAGGTCATGATGTAATTGTTGGTTGGTAATAAACCAAGGTGAATCTGAGATTATCCTGTTGTATAATAATAACATTAAAATAATTAATATAAAACACTTTTTTATAATTTTCATGTTATACCAACCTTGTCCTAACAATAACGAATACATAAAACAAAGAATCATCTAATTTGGTGCAGTCATTCGAACGTGATGAGCGTACATACATTTCGAAGATCCATTTTTATTTATATAGAAGATAGATTTATGTCACAGGTGCCATGTTGATTGCTTTAATTTTTACGAATCTAGGTCGTAGCAGGCTTTCATAGGCGGTACTTGAAATCTACTCCAAACTAATCAATCAAATTAAAATCGAACTCGTAACAATAAATAAGATAAATGCTTAGATAGATAGATAGATAGATAGATAACACTTTATTGTAAACCAATTATATAAACACAATGAAACTTATTTACACAATCAATATGTACTTGACTTACAATGGGCGGCCTTATCGCTACAGAGCGATCTCTTCCAGGCAACCTTGCTTAGTTGATGCTTTGTATTTTAAATTTAAATTGAGCTATAATTAAGTGAAGGAATGTTATTTTAAGAATACAGTAGTTGGATACTCAAGTGTAGAAACTTGTATAATGAAAGCTATATAAGATGCATTATACAAATTCAAATGTGATTGTTGGTTAGACAACGACGCTCTTGATCCATCTGATGTGACCTAGAACGAAGATAAAAGGTGCTCGCTGATTGCGAGCCACGAGACAAATGCCCCGTATTACTCTCGGAGTCGGGTGGTGCTGGGAACGGGTGAATGTGGCCCCAAGAACGAATGAAATACGTGACTGAATGATATTAAAGCACCATTCCGTTGACACATTAAAAGTTATAAATCGAGGTCGTTTTTGTGATGCTTCAGCGTTTTTGCTGCGGCCTAATAGTAATAACTGAGTCACATACCAATATATAAGATATATTTACGTGTCCCCTATAAGACACGGTCTCATCTAAACTCATCCAATATTGCTCTCGTGGTCTTTGTAAAAATTATAATAAATTTATGATTGAATTTAATTTTTATTCAGGAATTTGAATCAATGACGTACATAGCCAAGTAATATATATTTATCCCCAAACTTTCAGCTACTGCTAAAATTACTGAGAAATATTTCTGTGTTCATTTGCTTAGCTAATTTTTTGTACTAATAAAACTAATCGTGGCCGTCTTGAAATTTCAGTCAGTATAGTCCATTTGTAAAGTTAATCCTATTGCATTCAACATCACGTATTTTTTTATCCATTCTTAATCAGAAATAATTGAGATTATATACTAAATGTTATTAATTAAATAAACATAATATTAAAACACTAAATCATTATCAAATTAAATCCATTGAAGTTGGCGATCCACAATATTTAATAAATAAATATTATTTACACCAACAAAACTAATATCTCACCCGGCCTAGTTAGCAAGCAAAGCACAAATTCAGTGGACCCAAAATAATTTCGCTTAAATCGTCGCTTAGACGAATATCTCAATCTGGTAAATATTTGAGCGAGTTGTAAACTTCATCTAAACTAAACAGAACTTCATTAATTAAAAGGAATAACAACGTCGGGGCCCAGCTAGGTTGATCGGGCTTTAACGTGATCGCTTGATCGGAACCTTCTGTCTATTTTTGCTATCATCATAAAAAAAAAAAACATAATTGCTAGAAAAACTCTATAGCCGTAAATGACATTTACAAAAAGACCTCTCAAATTCCGTTGTTTCGTAGATAACAACCCATAGCGTTTCACTGCTGGACTTGGGCCTCCCCTTAGACAGTACACTCGCCATGTGTGTTCAAGGCTAATTGGCGGATTATACATACCGGTGATCTCGGTACCCAGGTTTCCTCACAATGTTTACTTTCACCGTTGGTACATGGCAATTATGAATATTCGACGATAAAAACAGTCTAATCGAATCCCACGGCGGCCTACATCGCTATTGTTAATGTAATACCACTGAGCTACCATGTACCTACTTGTGGATAACATGATAAGTTACAGTTGTTTACTTGTACTTGTGCATAAATATGTGAATTGTAGTAATAAGTTGATATCAAACTATGAACAAGGTAAAATCAATAGTGTATTAAATTCGGCACGACGACGAATTGTGCACCTGCAATGCGATCAGCATTGTTTGCGATCATGTGCCACCCCACTGCATTCGCACGTCGTTACGTAACCTGTGTATAAATGAATGCGCTGTGCATTCAAGCGTATAAGATTGTGAATATAATACTAAATCTCGAATATTGGTTTGAATATACATACATGTTAAAATTATAACTTTAAAGACGACATTGAGAAGTAGTGGGTATAATGTATACAATTTTAACAATACACGAAAACTATAAATAATGTATTGAATCCTGACCGCTTGGCTGCATTACCACGTTGGATGGCAACACTTTATCCTTTGCCCTAAATACAAATCAGCTTTTTGATCCCGTGAGAGAGATCTCACGGGACCAAGCGTTTTGACAGATTCCGATAAGACCTTATAAGCTTGTGGACCTCATGGCCGCAAATATGAATGTGGACCCCATGGCCGCAAGTATGAATCCGCTGCTAATAGATGAATAAGTGCGGCGTTTCAGGTCCTCTTGTTGTTCAGCCGTGGCACCGGCTCTTACTGGTGTATCTGAAAGATGAGAAGCCGCCAATGTGTCTACGCACGTAGCGTCATATACCAGAGGGCATCACATCTTCTAGGGCACCAATGTCATCCCGTCCAGTCTCTTGCCATCGTCGCGATATAGTCCATTTGGTTCCAAAATTCTATTTTAAATTCCATATTAAATTGAACATTGTAATAAAAGACGTCTAAATCAAACATACAAAATTAAACCTCGTAAACCGCGAACTAAAATTCATAAGCCTTATTAACTACGTATAGTGGCCTCGAATGTGGAACCCGACGCCCTCTCCCCTAATTCCCGCACCGAACGAACGTGCCCGCGTATTTCTGTTAACTCTTGCCGCTTTAAAATATCGTCATTAGTTTAATTTGCCTCTAGGTACGTTTAATGAGACATGGACTTGTTATTAGGCTTCATCTGGAGTTGTTAACGTTACGTAACCTAAATATTTCCCTTGTAATAAGATATATCTTAAAATTTAAATTTGCAGATAATAGTCTGATTATGTTCTTGTTCATTAAATATATTCTTTTATTTGCATGAGTAAACTGTTATTAATAATAATAACATAAATATTTCAACGCTCTTATGCAATAGCAAAAAATGAGTTACTCGTCAAATGTTTTCTCTATGCTGATGATCAAGTATTACTTGCGTCTTCGGCCGAGAAGTTGCAGGAGATGGTAATTGTTATGAGTGGAGCTTTTGTTAGAAAGGGAATGAAGATGAATGTAAAGAAGACGAAAGTGATGGTGTTTGAAAGAGATGAAACAGTGATAGACTGCAATATTGTGATTGGAGATGAACAAATAGAACAGGTGAATGAGTTTGTGTATCTGGGTTCAAAGTTTACAAGATATGGAAAGTCTGAGAGTGATATTGAAAGAAGAATGAATGCAGGAAACATGGTGAATGGAGCTTTATGAACAGTCGGAAGGTGTCTAACAAGGCTCGTCTGGCTGTGCATGAGGGGGTGTTGGTTCCGACACTCATGTACGGAAGTGAAAGTTGGGTATGGCAGAAGAAACATGAAAGCAGAATAAATGCAGTTGAGATGAGAGCGTTAAGAAGTATGATAGGAGTTAAACTGAGTGACAGGATAAGAAATAGTGAGATAAGGAAACGTTGTGGTCTGCAAGAAGATGTAGTGACAAAAATTTAGAAAGGTATGCTGAGATGGTTTGGCCATGTCGAGAGAATGAATGAAGAACGATTAACGAAAAAAGTGTATAAGGCGAGTGTAAATGGAAGTGTTGGAAGGGGTAGACCTAGGCAGACGTTTCGAGACCAGATCAGGGACGTCTTGAAAAAAGGCCAGGTCAAGAGTACCCTAAACCTAAGGGCATGTATGAAGGGAATAATGAAAGTGGACCAAACGAAACAAGTATGTAAGGATCGTAGCAAGTGGAAAGAAGTGGTCTCTGCCTACCCCTACGGGAAAGAGGCGTGATTATATGTATGTATGTATGTTATGCAATAGTTCAGTGGTATTACATTCGGAGGCGAATCTAGAGGTCCCGGATTCGTATTCTAGGGTGGCATGCACCGCTTTAGTTTTTATTGCCCAATGTGCATATTATAGCATAATTACCATTTTTTTTATTGCTGTAGGACAGCAGACAGGTGATGGCCCGCTTAGACTTTAGCAGTTACCGTCGCCTATGGGTGTTTGCAACGCCAGTGGTATCGCGAACACACTGCTGTCCCATAAGGGTACAGGAACTTGGGTTACTAATGCCGGAACACAACACAAGGTTATTATGGTGACATACTTAAAACCAAAAGTGGTCGCCATCCAAACTGGCTTGGGGCCCTACCACGTAGCTAGGGTGGGTTGTTTTGTCGCCTTTTACGCCATGGCCGACCCCGGCTGCAGAGGTCAGTATTTTTCTCCACCCCTGCACGGATAACCATGTACCAACGGTGATGAAAAACATAGTGAGGAAACCTGCATACCGAGATTACCGGTATGTGTCAAGATTTTATACAAAGTATGATTATTGATCTGTTTGTGGGGTAAAATGAATTTTATCCCACAAACAGAACGATACAACAGAAAATGGAAATAAGCAAATTGTAGACTAAATTCAATGTATTTTTTATACATTCTAAATTCTTGATACCTGCATTTTCGGTAGTGTTAAAGTATAACGCAAAGTACACACTTAAACAAAATACAAGTCAAAAGTCGGCACAACATGTTCTCCCCTTCTACTCTCCTCTATTGGCCGTCATCTGAACATTCACGCCTTTTTTTAACCATATCATCTTTTACATATCATCCTCATTCACTGTGTTTTTCACATCTTGGCATATCTCATCGTCGTCGCTCTGGATTAATGATCCGAGGTACCGGAAGTTGGAGCAAGTTGACAGACAAGCCTTCTAAGGTACTCAAGGTGAAGATGGAATTTCTACCAAAATCGCAAAATTCATAATACGAGTAGATTAAATTTAGATTTCAAAATCCAGTATTTTAAAAAGATATCTAGTTCACGGACACCTAGCAGCACAGAGTTGTTCCGCTATTTCATTCCAACATTCATTTACATATTTACCAACTATTTAATCCATCTCTACCATTTTGTTTACCACTCTTTGTTTAAATTTACTTGCATACTCTTCCTTTTCCAGAAAATGCTATTTAATTTTAAGGGGTGACTTAATTTTGTGTTTTAAAATGTTTGGCGTTATGGTTACGTCTAAAATAAGGAGTCGGTGTTGAGAAACCACACTTTCACCGGGGATCATTTTGCAATATTTAATTGATTTAATTTTATTTCTTCTTACGAGTATAAAAAAAATAGTCGGTTTGTGTGTTGTGGTTTCCGCTGTTATACGTAATCAAATGATAATCCCGTTTTTGAAAAAATGGATTCACTGGTCATATCGAATACCAAAGCAGCTTGTAATAAAGCTTCCTCTTTCTCATTTCTATTCCCAAATTACAGTCCCCCATGAACTCTTTCATATTCCCCATTCATTCTTCCCACATACTCCTTAAAATCACCACCCACATATACGTTTTCCTTATCTGCTATGTTTGATCATGACTGAATCAAAATCTGCCCAAAATCTTTCTTTCACTCTGTCGCCACATCCAGTCTGCAGGGCATAAACACTCATTATGTTGTAACGTACAGTCGTCCACCAATAATTTTACTACTATCAGTCTATCATTTATCCTCTTAACTATGTCACGCATTTTCAATTGGCTGTCTAATACTACACCCACACCGTTCCTCTTACCATCACTTCCACAATAGTAAAATTTATACCCCGCCCCAATCTGTCTCTCGAACCCTTCCATTCCGTCTTTTGATTTTATTTTATTAAATACATTTGTTAAAATAATAATGTAATAATGTTCCCCTAGAAATGAAGCTACGCTCTTTTAAGCAACTGTATACAGAACGATTACTACGAAACACATTTATGTCGTTACGTTGTGCTACAATGCACTACTACTGCGTGTCTTGCTACAATGGGCGCTACGTTTATATTTCCGTAGTAGTTTTAACCAATAACGTAATATATTTGCCGTAGTGAAAAATTATCCTAGTGTGATTTGGGGGAGACCTGATTCCAGAAGGTAAGATGAGATGTTTAAGAGCTGATGAACATCAATTGATGTTAATAAATAAATTTATTATAATATAATAAATATAATAAAAAGCTGAATTATGAATTGGACATATTATGTCCAATTCATAATTCAGCTTACAATATCTAATGCATACTATAGAACGCTCTAATAATTAACAATTTAATTGTACTTATCAATATGTAATAAATCGTCGTTAAGACTCTTAGCTGGAAATCCCTAGACAATTGAATGTTACGTAGCATCGAATAATGTATGTTTCAGTAACAAGAGAGTGATCATTTATCACGTGAATCACGTCTCCGGTGACATCAAATGAGGCACACTAAATACCGAACAATAGTGAAGGGTGGATACAAAGATAGGCTTATTTCCATTGCCTGTGAATAGGACTCATTGTTTCTATTATGTCCTAGTACTTTGATTGACATACAAGGTTCATTTAGAAATAAAGTGTATTCCTAAGTATTAATAGTGATGGAATAGTATATTTATTATATAAAAAAGCATGCGCTGGAGAGTTTGGATCGCCGTGTCTTCTCTAGCCAGCGTTTTGTAATGGAAACGGTAGTAGATTCTTAACATTCAGTAAGTAATCCGTAAGGTCTTATATTGAAATAAATGATTTTGATTTGATTTTATTAATTGAATTGCTTCACCTGCTATTCTTAATTTATCGTTGTAAGTTAAAAGGCAAACGTTAAGAGCCGTAATTATTAGTTTTTAAAGTGCGGGTTCTAAATTTAATGCCCAAGCTACGCAGTTAAGATATGGTTTTACAATTATACTTGATTTTTGGTCATCTAGTATATGTACAAAAACACCTGACTGGTCACTGATATTCTTCGAAATCTCGTTATTTGTAGTGAATTATAAACTATATATCATATGAGATCTATTTGAAATGTTAGTCTAGCGAAATTTCCCTTCCCCGATGAATAAACTAGTACAGTTAACATTACATCCTCCCTTTAATTAATAACAACCGCACCATGACACGCGTAACGTACGCCGAGTAAACTCGGCTTATTTGGAAATCATATACTTGGATTAAAGGAGATTTATATAGTCAGCTTAGCATTGGAGACACGTTTAATATAATTTTTTTTACATAATTTTAAGGAAACGGTAATTTTCAAATGTAATTACATTAAAGTGGATATTCATTATTAATTTGTACTATTTAATCCGCCGATACATGGTTTACGAACAAGCATTTCAACTTTTTAAATTAATAGGTAAATATAATCATTAATAACAAAATATATTCATTAAAATTTCCTTTGTAATTGATTTATAGCAAACACAATCTAATTACGTCATGTAATAAAAATAAAACAATATTACATTCCCTTCAACGAATGGAACGACTTCAAAGAGGCTCTTTCTATTGAGTTGTTAGAAAATATTTATCTCAAACAAACAAATACCAGAAACATATAACATATATCACACACGGCAAGTGCTTAAGTTGCAAATGTCGTTCTCCTTATATCGAACGGTCTTCAATTAAAATAATTCGGATGGATTCCACGGTGTCGCGATAAAAGCGAATGCGATGTATATAGAAAACTGTGTATTGCGAAATAAACTGTTTCAACACCACTCTTGCTAAGAACTTCTGAAGCGTTGTTCCTAGAACGGGCGAACGTAGGCGTGTAAGCGAAGACGTATAACCGCCCACAAGTAGTGTACCTTCTTACGTAAAATGTATTTCTGATGGCTATATTTACAATTCCAATTTGCTGTTATGTATTCGTTATTCAATCTATTAATAAATTATTAAATTGGTACATGAATCATATTTCGTAAATTATTACTGAATCGACATTTGCAGTACCGAACTGTTGATTTGATTCTAATGTTCAAAGACATTTTTTAATATTCATTTAATTAGACGAACAATATAGATAATACAAAATGATAATAAATCTTTCTTCTTCTTCCTGCCCTTAGTCCAAACTATGTGGGGTGGGCTCAACATGTTCTCTCCTTCCACTCTCCTCTATTAGCCGTCATCTGAACATTCACATATTTTTAACCATATCATCTTTTACACAATCCATCCATCTTTTCTTTGGTCTACCTCTCCTCTTGTATCCATCCACTCTCATTTCTAGCATCCTCCTTGTTACATGACGCTCCTCTCTTCGCATTATATGGCCATACCAGGCTTTTTTTTTGTCTCGGGGAAAAACCACTCTTGACGGGTTCCCCCGGCCTGGGGGGACCGAGGGATATGTGGGACTCCGGGATTTTTCCGACTACCCACTAAAAAACCCCGCTGTTCTCCTATCGCCTACGGATATATGGCCTGCCGATCTCGTGGCCCGGGCCGACGTCGGCCCGCCCTTTGTCGTAAGGCTCCCTCCTAAGGTGTTGGCGCCAGCTCTCCTGTAATAAGTCTAGGAGTTGAGGGAGGCCGCGGAACAGCACGCAGCCCTCACCCTCGCGGCAATGGTGCGGGCGGTGGGTCCTCCCCCGAGGGGCCGCCCGCGGCCGCATTTCACTGCGGCCGGAGGTCGTTAGTTGCCCTCCGGCGCCGCCGACGTGGCCTGCGTTGGCGGGAGGGGAGTGTGGTGGTCGACTCCCGCTCCCGCTCCGCCGCCTCCTTTGCGGACATGACTGTCTCGCAGAAGGAGGCGACGACCGTCCATCCAGGATCGCCCCCGACCATGGACAAAACCACGGCCGGGAGCGACAGGTCCACGCCGATTTGGGCGACATGGCCATACCAGGCTATCCTATTACTTTTCAGCTTCTCAATCACTGGCGCTACTTTCAAACTTCCCCTAATATACTCATTTCTAATTTTATCCATTTTTGTAACTCCGCTCATCCATCTTAACATTCGCATCTCTGCTGCATGCAATAACCTTTCATCTTTCCTCTTTTTGGCCTTGCACTGATCCATACAATATGACAGGTCTTATAACGGACTTATAATTTTTACCTTTAATTCCAAACGGCACTTGTGGATCGCAAATTGTTCTTGAGACCTGTCGCCATTTCATTCATCTAGGACTATCTCACTGTCATTCTGGATTAATGATCCGAGGTATCGGAAGTTGGAGCAGGTTGGCAGACACCCGCCTCCTAAGGTAATTGGGGTGAAGGCAGAATTTCCACCAAAGTCGCAAAATAGATGTTCAGTTTTGGTTACTTATCTTCAACCCAACACCCTTCTATCACTCCTGCCATTTAGCCAATCTGTTCTGAACCTCGTGAACATTTTTCCAATCAGCACAATGTTATCGGCAAAGAGCATACACTAAAGTGCCTCCTCCTGTATTTTTGATGTTACTGTACCTGCCACCAGAAGAAACAGATAAGAGCTAAGAGCCGATCCTTGGTGAAAACCTACCGCAACATTGAACTTGTCTGTGACGCCAGCTAGAGACCGGACGTGTATTTGCCTTATCGTACATCACACGAATAAGATGTAAGTACTTCACAAGCACTCCTTTTGCTTTCATAGCCCACCACAAAACCTTTATAGGAACCCGATCATATGCCTTTTCGAGGCCAACTAATACCATGTACAAGGTCTTATGTGCACTTCTGTATTTCTCGCATAGCTGGCGAAGTGCGAATATAACATCCGTAGTTGCTCGCCCCGACATGAAACCAAATTTGTTCTCCCTTATTTCACTCTCGTCTCATAGTCGCCTATCATTTTCTCCCAAATATTCATGCTGTGCAACATCCTCTATACAGCAGCTTTATTCCTCACAGCTTTATTCCTCTATAATTGTTACAAACCTGTACATCTCTCTTGTTTATAAGTCAGCCACTTACATCCATCTGCTTTAAAGAACTTCCATCCTTCCACAGGTATTTCATCCGGTCCTACAGACTTGCCAATTTGCATACTATCTACAGCCAAATTAACCTCAGCTGTACTCACTTCTTTTATAACGCCCATGTTAACGGGTGCCTTCTGTAACATTCCACTCCAGACATTCTCTTCATTCATCAATTCATAGACATAATTTTTCCATCTGCTCTTTATTTATTCATTGTCTGTTAAGACCCCTCCACTATCATCTTTTATACATTTCATATGGGTTATATCCCTTGCATTCTTTTTTCTATCATTCACCATTTTATAAAGATGTTTCTGATCACCAGAGCTTCCTAAAAACTCATACAGCCTGGCATGTTCCCTGGCCTTGGATAACAAATGAACAATAAAATGTTATATTAATAAATTTTGCTAATTTTTAATTAATGCCCCATTATCAAAAAAAACCTTAAACCAAGTAAACTTCACTTATCATCTGGTGCTTCTGGTTCTAGTCCTAAATAAAGCACGAGGCTTTAATGTGAAGCTTTTTTCTGTTTATAAATAAATGGATGTATGGATGGATAATTAAGCTTGATCAATTTCATCTTTTTTCTTCCTTGACGCGAACAAAACCAATTTTGTCATGTGACATAATGAAAACATCTTGATATACGTGGCTTTAAAATAATGGCAAACAAGTTACGTCACAGGGATAGAATCAATAGTCGATACGCCTTCAGTTCCAGTTCTCGAACTGACAATGCAAACTTCATCCGCACACTAGACGGCACTTATAGTTTCCCTGGGCGTCGTATTTCCAATCCCTGTTTCAACATACTTTTGTCGTGTACGTACTCCAAACTTTTTGATTTCCTCGTACTGCTAAGAATCAGTTTATGGTGAAATAAAATTGAAAACAAGATTGGTGCTGATTTGGCCTATCTGCGAGTCAGATGATGCTTTCTATGCCAGTTGTTTTTGATGTCATTTATTGATTGTTTTCTTTAATTTTAAGTAGCTTTAGAACGATACATGGCCCATCTATCGCCCTTAATATTATAATAAGCAGTTACTGTCGTCTATGGACGATAGCGAAGCCAAGCGCATCGTCATATTGATGGCCTTGTAGAAATTTTATAACGCTCTTTTTTAAAATACCTCATGAGGTAGGACAATGGGAAACCTTCAACGTAAATTGAACCTCTTTCCACAATATGTCCTTTTTAACGTTTCATTTTTAGCACAAGTTTGTTTAGTAAAATTAATTTTATTAATATTAGCTGAAGGGATTAACTACCACCAAGGTCAGCATTGTGGAAAACTAAAAAAATAATTTATGTCTATAATTATTGTGAAAGAAAATATTTTAGTTTATTAATAAAAATTATTCAGTTATATAATTAGATTTCGAAGAATTGATCTAAATGTATGTTCACATACTAACTAGATTAAAATATAACAACTGTAGTAATACGTTTTTCTTTGGCAATATATTTTTTTGACGAAAAGCTTACTGGTTAATACAGACAGGATTACAAATGCCAGCCAGTGGAACAACCTAGTAGATTGCTGTTAGTATCGGGTCTTAACATTAGTTAAAGAGTCCATACTAGAACTATATTAATAGTATAAGAAAAAACTATCACATGAATTTAAACGTACATTGGAAAATTTACTTTCGTATTTTGAAAGAAAGAAAGAAAGAAAAATATTTTATTGGTCAAGAAAAACAAACATATAAGATGAAAAATAAATTATAAAACATTAATGTATTGTAAATGCCTGTCGCTTCTCCAACCAATAAGGTCAGCCCTCAGCATTATGCCGTGTTGGGAAACATGGCGCTGTTTTTCAGTGCCAACCTTTATAATAATCATAGTTGACCCACGTTTCTTCATAAAAACCACACATTTTTTGCTTTTAATGATTTTATACACCAACAATATATCTTATGTAATGTTAAGTAGTATGTTTGTAATATTATTCTACATTTTGCATGTAGAATAATATTACAAACATTACATATATCATACTATATACAAACCAATACGATTTAAGTGTAAATTTTCTGTTACGTCGGTTGCCGGTGCCGGTCTCGGCCCACTGGCGACACATAATTAAAGGCAGGAACCCTAAGTAGCGCTACAAAGGGCTCAAAGCGGGCTGTGCCGCGATTAAAAACCGACCAAACGGCCATCGGAATTTCCGCTTTGAAACCATTGACAACCAACCGAGCTAACAATGACCACAAATATTTTATTTTTAAACTTGTTGCTTACTTCTTAATAATTTGTAATTCTGTCGTATGTTCGTTTTAAATTTATGTAGGTATTTATGAGGGTAGGCAATGTAATTTAACATCCCTGGATTACTTTTTTTATCAGTTCAATGAAAACAGGAGCTGAAAGTAGTCAAGAATGAACGTAATGAAGTCGCATTTGTTCTTAAACTATATTTAATATAAAAAAAATTACTTAAATTCTTTCAGTGTGAAATGTTAGATGTTGAACCAAGGATGCGGTAGAATTTCAATCTAAAATAATTATTACTGTTTTTCTATTTTATGAGTATTTTTTGTTTTGAGTGAAATATTTCTAATTCTGTAAAATTATACTTTGTTCGGTAAACATTGTTTAAATGTATTATAAGTATTTTATCATGTTTATACAACGTGATGGCACCGGACCAGGCCGGACAGAGCTCTGGAATTGCAACTAATTCACCCGAGACCGCATTACAAACAGAAAACGTGGTTGGGAGAAAGAATGGGGAAATTGGGTATTTGAAAAAAAATTATTGTTTTTTTATGTACTTTAAAACTTTATTATTAATAATATTGATATTTAAAGCAAAAAACTTAAAAATTTATTTTTTGAATTAATTATAAACAATTAAAAATTGATGAAATTTAAATAAAAATCACGTGACTATAAACGCGCCATGATTGGTCACCATAGTTGTGACGTCATAATGTTATAGCTATTCAATAACAGTACAGCGTTAAAGGCTATTTACACGTGACTAGACAATAATATTGAAAATTTATTGCTAAAATGACGTTCGGTTTAATTCTGCTGAAGTTCGAGGTGCCAAGGCATCAAGGTAAATCTGTTAAAAAATAATATAATAAATGAAAATATTTAAGTATTTATTATATTATTTTGTTTTGGGATTATCACGGTGCACTGCTTGAAACCATTTATTTCGACATTTGTCATTTTGGGGAACATTTAAAACATTTTGTCAGGAGTTGTTTTTTTAGTATTCGTACATAATGGTACAAAACAAGAACGATAACTTTTTAGGTTCGACATTTTTAATATAAATTTAAATATTTAACAATGACAACAAAATTAAATAGATCAAAACACTATATTTATTATTTTTCTATCAACTGCAATGAGTGAAAACTAACATTATGACGTTACACACGCGCTTGGGTTTGTTCGGGAGTTATCGGCGTGTCTTCGGTACTGGATTCAAAAATAAATTTTTATTTTGAAATAACTTTTGAATTATTGCGAAAAAAAATAAAATAAATATAGTTTTGCTATAAAACTTATACCTAGTCAGGTCATAAATTCTGTCACATGTTTAATGTAAAATAATTGTAACAAGTTTATTAATTATGTAACCATTCATATACCAAAATGAACTTAACAAAACATAGATTCTTATGACATTAAAGTTTATTCAAAATGACCTCCGTGATTTTGAATACAAGCCTTCAATCTGCGCGGCCAGTTGTCTATCGCAGCACGAACGAGGTCCATGTCAATATCGGCGGCTGCCTTAATCAAGGATGTCTTGAGTGACTCCAAATTGGGATGAGGCTTTGAGCACGCCTTTTCCTCCAAGTGTTGCCATATCTTGTAATCTAACGGATTTAAATCTGGACTGGAGGAGGGCCAGTCTTCGTGCCGGATGAAGTCGATTTCACGCGCCGCCAGCCAGTCTTGTGTGCTCTTCGCTCTATGAGCTGGCGCCGAATCTTGTTGGAATACCCAGTGCCTGTTATTGAACATGGTATGAGAAACAGGTTCCACAAGGTTCGTCAGGACTGTATTTTGATACACAACAGCATTCGTTTTTACACCTTTCTCACAAAAATGTACCTCTGTTAAGCCCCAATAAGAAACTCCCAACCATACCATGAGCGAGGATGGAAAATGACCTCGTTGGACACGCGGAATACGGTTGCTCGCTTCTTCACTACTGTGTGCGTACACCTTATCATTTTGTTTGTTGTAGCTCTCTTCTACGGTAAACATTTTTTCATCCGAAAAAAGAATTTCCCGATATTTTTTTCCCGCGTACCGCTTCAACAAAGCGCGGCATCTCTTCAGTCTCAGGTCCATTAGACGAGCATTCAAACGATGTCCTGTTTTTCTTCGATATGCCCGAAGCCCTAAGTCTTCATTTAACACCCTTTTCACCGTGGTTCTGCTTAACCCCATCTGAAGGGCCAACAGTTTCTGCTTACGTTTGGGATTTCTTTGAATTCGTGCCTTCACAGCTTTTATCACTGCTGGAGTCCTAACAGACCGAGGGCGACCACTTCTTGACCTGTCATCTACACTAGAGTCTTCATTGTATCGTTTGATGGTACGATAAACGAATCTTTTGGTTATATTCAAATTATTCAGTATGTTAAAAATTTGAATTGGTGCGTAACTGTAACGATGCAACGCAATAACTGCAACACGGTCTTCTTTAAGCGTCCACTCCACATTTAAAAATGAGTAAAATTCTAAAAGTTATACATTTTTATTTTCATGAACAATTCGAAATTCGAATTCAATAAACTTTTTTGTGGCCAGCATTCTAAAAGAAAAGTTTTTACTGTGTGACAATACTTATGACCTGACTAGGTATATGATCTTTTCATTTATCACAAGAAATAATTTTTTTTTCAAATACCTAATTGAAACGATGATGGGTAAAAGGACTCCACTGCCTCAGACGAGTGTGAATAAGGTTGCGTACGCTCGGGTGCGCACACCTGTGCACTTTTCTTATGGATTCAGTTCAGTGCCGGGATTGTATATTTAAGTTAAATATGACCGTTTATAATCTATTTTTTTTGTTTTTTTTTTTTAATATTGTAGGACAGCGTACAGGCTAACGGTCCGCTTAAAATTTAGTAGTTACCGTCGTCTGTGGGCGTTTGCAACGCCAGTGCCATCGCGAAGACGCTGCTGTCCCATAAGGGTATAGGAAGTTGGGCCACCAATGCCGGAACACAACACAAGGTTATTATGGCGGCATACTAAGGCCAAAGGTGGTCGCCATTCAGACGGGCTTGAGGCCCTACCACGTAGCTAGGGTGGGTTGTTTTTTGTCGCCTTTTACGACAGGCCGACCCCGGCCGAAGAGGTTAGTATTCTATCTCCGCCCCTGCGCGAGTAAATTATAAGTAATATGTTGTCTAATGCGCAGAACATAAGCGCTCTGTCTCTTAATTTAAGACCAGATGGCGCTGAGTGAATTGTCGAATTATATTTAATATTGTTATTTTTTAATAATTGCCGCTGAAGGATTATTCTACATATTTGAGAGTAAAAATCTAAATTACAATACAAAGTAACATGTTATATAAATTAATAACGTCACTAGATATTTGTGACAGTTCCTTGTCTGTTCTTCCCTGTTCCCTCTTCTATTTTAGGCACAGTCTATTAAAATACACAACGTGTTTATGTTTTCGACAGAAGTGTGTTTAATTTGTCACAAAACAATATTATATATAATGCTTATATTTACATAAAGGCACAGTGACGGTGTTCCCGCGAATGCCTGCCTCGGTTTAGGTTCTATATTTGTTCTTGCTTTGTAGTCCTGGTTAATGTTTTTCCCTACGCTGTGTGCTTTCAGCTTACAAATTCATATTAGGTCATAATTTACTATGTAATACGCATTCGTTTTGAGTTAATAAAATTATGAAGTCTAATTTTTGTATTCTCAGAACTTAAAACAAGAGACCTAGTCAGTTTTAGCAATAATTTTTAAAAGTGAGCACTTTAAATAAGTAATGTTAGTTGTGTTCAACGGCGGTGTGCGATGTAAGAATACTGATTCCTGCGGCCCCGGGTGACCTCTCGTCAAAACCACCGACAACAAATTGACCCTAGCTAGGTGGTAGGATTGGAGCCCTCTGGATGGCAACTAACCCTGGTCTGTAAATATCGTGCCATAATAACCTTACGCTTCGTTCCGGCATACATGACCCAGATTCCAGTTCCACTATGCGAACGGAAGCGTGTTAGCGGTGCCTTCGAGGCGACGGCAACTGCTTACTGTTAAGTTTCAGAGCCTGCCTATTCGGGCCTTGAGGCAAAATATTGACCCAACTAAATAGTATTAAGTGTTACATACATACAACAAAACAAACATACGAGTACATATTTAGAAGGAGGCAGGCAATGCGTGTATTCATTTATTTACTTCTTAAATTTACATACTAGTATTTAATTGCTAGATATCGGAGACAAACTATGCAATCTTAGCTTGCGCATTATTGATTGATAGCAGTAATGTAAAAAAAAACAAAATAATCAACCCGCTGTTCAATTGGTCTTCTGACATTTCTTAAGCCATTTAGTTCTCTCTGTTTTCTAATTTTTATTTACCAACTATGTCTTTTTTATCTCATTGCCCATTAGTTTTATACAAATGGTCAAGGACAACTTTTTTTTACATAACAGTACATCTTCATACGTGAAATGGTATTGCAGTGCATAGAATATGTTTTTTGCTACCGTAAACTATGATAAATAACATTATAAAGTAACTGCGACTACTATAAGTAAATTATCCCACAATAACAGTGTAATGTGTGTCGCTAAGTCTTATGTATGCAATGAACATAGCCTTAGCGAATAAGATTGTTTTGGTTCGTAGATGTGCAAAAAACTGGCGATAAACCATTCCTAATGACGGATGCGATGCGGCGCGACTAATCCCTGCCTTATATCTTCATAAAGCTTCTTCATCCCACTTGAAATGTAAATGCATGTTCGTCTATTTTGGCAGATTGGTCTCAATTGCAAATGTGAGTTCATTAAATGCGAAAATGGATTAAGCCTTTTGCCAATTTACACGCAGTAAGAAAAGGACATTATGACGCATTTCTTTAGCCATAGGTACGAGTTACAATCAAATGAAAGGAAGAGGTGCCACGAATTAGCGACGCAAAAGGCGTGCACACGACGACATCTGTGGCGTAACGGCTAACGCACTTCGGTACGTTTACGGAGGTCAAGGGTTTGATTCCCGTCTCGCGTCCGGGGGCTTATGTATTATATGAATTTATTTACGAAAGAAAAGTACTATAAAAGTAGTATATCAGTTGTCTAGTACCCATAACATAAGTGGTATACTACTTACTTTGCAACTAGATGGCGCTGTGGGAATTTCCCCAGTATATTTATTATTTAATAAGAGTTAGTTTCGTCTGTGATAAAAGTCCACGAGGGACCTTAGTCCCGTATAATATTGTATAAAACCTAAAAGAAACGCATAGAAAATATAGAACTTTTATTAATTATATTATTATTAAACAATTCCATAAGCTCATAATGCTAAAGAAAAGAACTTGTTTTAATCTTCATTTCATCTCGCGAGAAAACACAGTTAAGTTGTTTGTTCGTTAAATCACTAAGGTAGCGCGTTGATTTGATCGGTTTTTAATCTCAGTTTTATAATAATAGTTTTTGGTGAAACTGTACCGTTAAAGCGATATCCCACTTATAGGATATATGATAGGATACATCAGTCAGGAATTAACAGCCAGATCCCTTTACCACACCACCTCCTCGTCGTGTACCTCTGCGTGAAATCAAAACTAGAAGAAACACATGAAGATAGAGAAATGGTAAATTAAATCAATCCGAAATAATAAAAAAATCGTTCTCATAAAAAACATCAGATAGTGTTGCTGAAACATCAGATGTTATAACAGTGTGATCTATGTGTGTGACGATATATCGATAGTGTTATCGATATATCGTGTTGATGTATGCGTAAACACGCTACGAATAGACAAAGACAAATACTCGTAAACGGAGCGCCGCGTCGGGAAATAAGGGTTTGCGAGCATCGTGTATCCCGTACAAAACGCGCGTTATTTTGTCATACCGATAGATGTTCTGGTTTACATGATTATTGTTTGGAAATTGTTCAGGTTTGTAAGTACAAACCTGACTAACTTTAGCCTAAGCCGTATTTTACAGTACGAATCTTTTGGGTGAGTTTAATACTGACCTCTGAATATATGCATGCCAAATGTTATCTACTAAAAACCTTGTAAATATTATAACTCGAACATTTTCATCCATTAAGCAATCCATATAGCCCACAGTCCTTGTTAAAATGTAAGAAATGAATATTATATTTATTAATGTAGCAAAAAAACTCTTTCCCTTTCCATTAAATCCTAATATACTTTCAACATCGCTGAAAAAAATTCTATTTTCATTGCGAAATATTTAGTACACGTTTTATTTAGCGACCCAAATTGGACTGAATCCCAGCGTCCTATTGATTACTTTCCAAAAAGTTGAATTCATTGTACGAAAATGTGGTTAGGTACAACCAAAAAAGATGAAGAAAACAGAACGTCCACTTCAACTGTGCCTTCTGTACTCTGATGTCCGCGTATGGGAACTGGAACCTAGTCACTTATGCTAGAATAAAATACAAGGTTATTATGTCGCTATATAATTTCACCACGACCACCAAGAGTGGTTGCAATCGAGACGGGCTAGAAGCCATACCACCGTTCGCGACAGACCTGGCCGCGTCCGCATAGGTCAGTATTCTTATTCCACCCCTGAACGGGGGGAACTATCTACGCTCTTTAAATTTATTTTTTGCTTAAAAAGTTTGCCCTTATTTATTTATATAACATCCACACTAGAGTGGCGAGGGTAGTACTCTCTTTAATATCATAATAACTGATCGTATAAAAGTAAATTCGTACATAAGCTTGTCTTCTATACGTTCTGGTGTTTTGTGATACAGCGCTATACATATTCTTACCTATTTTTGTATATTCTCCCATTTTGTTTTGATTAAAATTCGCTTTTACAGAAATCAATGGTCGTAATTGACCGATTGGCAAAGATTGGCAAGGCTTCTTCGTGTCTGAGCGACAGAAATGGTTTTCACATTGAATACCTATTGTTTAAGTATTTGTTAGATGTTTACATGGATTTTCTTCTTTGCCTTCCAAGTAATTGCCTATAGCGTCTTCGCGTGGCCAGTTTTAATAAAGACTTGTGATGGCTTCATTCTGGTTTATTGTACTATATATTAAGCTCTTGCAGCTTTTCAACTGACTTTGTAAAAGAGGAGAATATCTTTTCGACTGTATTCGAATATATTTCATTAATGTGTTGTTTAATTTTAAGGGTGAGGTATCAGATGGTATTCGCTCATGGGCAAACCAAGTATAGACAAATCAGTTTTTGACTGCAGATTTTTTAAACAACAGTCAGTGTCGTGGATGCAAACGTTCTTTTTTTATTTCATTACAGTTAATGAATATGAATTCAATTAGTTTACACAATAACATCCAAGAAATATAAAGTACTATATTTACTTATGGAAGTAATGAAGTACCAGGCAACCATAGCCAATAAAGATCACAATACTACAAGACATGTCTGACGATTGAATGCCTCGTGATTGAACATCGGTACGTGAGACGGTAAAATCCCGCGATCCCGTCTCACAATGGGGCCAATCAGCAGGAATAAGTTAGTTATATGCTTATATCTATCACTGATTGTATTCTAGTGCTTATATTGTCTTTGTTTTTATTTTATTGCTGAGGAACAGTAGACACGCTGACAGCCCACCTAACAGTAAGCAGTTACAGTCGCCTATAGATGTTTGCGACGCTAGGGGCACTGCGAACTCGCTGCTATCTCATAGGGGCACAGGAACCTGGGTCACTAATGCCGGAAACCAAAGTTATTATGGCGACATACTTATAGACCAACAGTTGTCGCCATCCAGACGGGTTTGGGGCCCTACCACGTAGCTAGGGTTGTTTTGTCGCCTTTTACGGCAGGTGAACCCTGGCCGCAGGGGTTAGGTTAGTTCTTATTCCGCTTCTGCACGGAGAAAACAAACAAACTTTGTAATATATTCATGACATGTAACATTTTCACATGTGTTTCATGAATCTAAGTTGAAGCTACTTATGATTGTTATTGCCACTAATAATGGTTCAATGGATCGAGTTGTTTTTCTTTATCTGGAATGTCGTGAAATATCATTGGCGATTACGCAGACGTTTTTATGATTAAAGTAAACAAAATATTTAATATCTCATCGCAGAGTGAAATTATTTTGGTACGAAGTAATTTATTTTTTTATGTTTGCTTACGACGGTTTATAGAAAAATCATTCGAATAATTGCTGTGTAGGACTTTTTGGAGAAAACGTTGTAATCAGAATGCTATTTGAAATTATTCGAATTCGCGAATTCATCCTACGCTGTATCTGTATCATATCCAATTCTTTTTTAAATAATGATCATACTCAAACTTACGATTTATGAATGTAATAAATCTGAATAATTATTGAATTGTATCAAATAATTATAGCTCGTTTAGTAGCGACCTAAGTGGCTTAGTGCTAGTGTGCGATGGCTACATCAACCATCAGCCAGTGTTCATCTTTATAAAATTAGAATTATATCTTTGTAAAAGTCCTAAGATACAAATTTAAATTTAGGGCATAGAACTTTTCATTTAAAAAACTTTTATATGCCCTTTATTTGATATTAAAGAGAGACTTATAAAAACGGAGGCACTTTGTTCTTTAAAATCTTTGCTCCTTTAAATCGTATTCAAATGTTATGCACAAATCAAATAGCACGAATTTGTTTAATTTTTGTAATTTAATATTAAATTAAATGCCACAAGCATTGTCCATTAAACACCACTGATGATTCGTGAAACAGTTATCTGAATACTTTCTATGCAATTAATTGATGCATAAAAGCAATTTATCATTGGATATTTGTATTTTATATAGGTAACTCGTGTGTCAAATATTGTGCCATAAGCGTGTGCCAGTGCATTATGGAAATATACATAATAGTTGGAATGGCTGTGTTGATTTACACTTTCGTCACTCTGCTACTGAACAGTGGCTGCTGGAATACGGATGAGAAGTGTCAGTGTGACGAGTGCAAAGGGCCGTGCCTCAATTCAAAGATCTCAATGCTCTCGATTGCATCAGTGTCTTCTCGTATCGACTCCGCTGAGCACCGTTAACTCTTGACATTTTCTGAACTCCCAGTACCTGTCGATAAAACTGGATTCTCCTAGTGATATGTGTGTGAAGTGGTGGTAAGGGTGCAGGCATGGACCCGCTGGCAAGGCTGATGGAAGGCGCGCCCCTCCCAAGCGTGCTGGGAGCGACTAGAGACGCCCGACCACGTGGCGCTTTAGTGCACGCGAGTTTGGTCGCAGCGCCGGCCCTCGGAGACAAGAAGGGCAGGCATTTGACTGGCACATTCTGCCTTACCGGCGACACAATGGAGGGCATTATTCAATGTCTTGTATTCCTCAAAGCATTTTCGGTAAGTTGTATTATTATATTCTCGTTTTATTTGAATATTAACGGAGAAAAATATTTTTCTTGAGTTAAAACGGTTTATAATAAAATTGAATTTTAAATATTAATTGTACGGGATTTCTCGGTTGGTTCCTTAAGAGGATTACACATTTAAACAACTTTGTAGCATCCTCGCCTTATGTATAATGCAGCAAAGTCGAGTTTCAACGCAGCCCAAGTAGTCGGTAAGTGTATAAGATAAGGAGCTCGTAGCGAAAGCGAGCTACGGGACGGCTTTGTCAGTTATTAATGAATGAAGAAATTACGAGGGGGATTTACATCACTCGCTAATATTGTTTGAGTTATTCGTCTACGTTTTTCATGTGATTTCTATGAGGAAGGTATTTGCAGTAAATTCATTATATATATATATATATATATATATATATATATATATATATATATATATATATATATATATATATATATATATATATATATATATATATATATATATATATGTATTGTTGCGTACTTAGCACAATCAATTTACCGCGAATATTTCTTAGTATCGAGTTGATCGTCTCTAAGCAAATGTATTGCCACCCCTCTTCTACGACGACGCTGCCATCTCTCGATTCGATACATTTCAAAAACATACGCTGCGGACGCGTCGCATCGATCTCCGTTGTTCTTTTCAATATTTCCATACATTAACTAGCGCAATCAAAAGTAGTTCGGGCCAGTGTTTCCTACAGTCTTAATAGAAGAGCTCCAGCAGCACGAAGACAAGAGGTAAGTGGTAGTGCATTTGTGGTGCTAAGATTCTACTCCCGATACCGAACATGTATATATACTGTATATACGGTTTTTTGTTGTATTACTACAACGGAAGCAGCCTTGTAGGAGGTTATTTATATGTAAATAAAAATAGTAATTTTTGTTATAAATTACTTTTTTATAGCTAGAGCTCAGCAGACAGGCAAACGGACCACCCTAGCAGGTCGTCAACGTCGCCTGTGGACGTTTTGTTATAGGCCAATCGCACTCATCCCTATACTTTCAACAATTTATGAAAAAGTTATATATAATAATATGTACAACTTCTTAGAAAGAAAAAATGTTTTTGCGTAATAAGAATATGGATTTCGTAAAAATAAAAATATTAATATGGCGATTTATTCGACTTCCTTAAAAAGGTTATGCAGAATGTAGACAAAGGCATTTCAACGGTATCATTGTTTATGGATTTGACAAAGGCATTTGATCACGTAAATCACGAGTTATTATTAGAAAAATTAAATGCATATGGTATTAGAGGCAATCCTTTAATTAAAGTCGATCGAATCATTCTTAAATAACCATATACAGTTTTTATTTGTAAAAAAAACTGTACAAAAAGCTATTTACATAAACAATCTGCTTAATATAAGTGACCATAAAATGGTATTATTTGCAGATGACAGCACTGTTGTTTTCAGTGGTAAGGATGACATATATTGTAAATTCAAACTGACATTAATCAAACTATGGACGCAATTATTGACTGGCTTAAATGTAATAATTTAAAGATAAACCTGACAAAACTAATTTACTGAAATTTAAAAATAGAATACCTAAAATGGCCAACATTCTAGTAAATTACAAAGGTCAATCATTACAAACTGTACAATAAACAAAATTTCTAGGAGTATATTTAGACAGTGGATTAAATTGGAAATTACATGTTGAAAAACTTAGTGCAAAAATTAATCAATACTCAAACGCTTTACGCATGTTGTCTAAAAAAACAACTTGTCTACTGTTATTACTGCATATAATGGCAGTGTGACATCTTTATTACGATAAGGTATATTATTTTGGGGTAATTCAATAGATAAAGATATTGTATTTAAGTCACAAAAAAGATGTATAAGGTCCATATTTGATGTAAAGCTAATTGAAAGTTGTAAGCCTTACTTTCCTATAATAAATGCTTTTACTCTGCCATGTTTATACCTAGTCAGGTCATAAGTATTGTCACACAGTAAAAACTTTTCTTTTAGAATGCTGGCCACAAAAAAGTTTATTGAATTCGAATTTCGAATTGTTCATGAAAATAAAAATGTATAACTTTTAGAATTTTACTCATTTTTAAATATGGAGTGGACGCTTAAAGAAGACCGTGTTGCAGTTATTGCGTTGCATCGTTGCGGTTACGCGCCAATTCAAATTTTTAACATACTGAAAAATTTGAATATTACCAAAAGATTCGTTTATCGTACCATCAAACGATACAATGAAGACTCTAGTGTAGATGACAGGTCAAGAAGTGGTCGCCCTCGGTCTGTTAGGACTCCAGCAGTGATAAAAGCTGTGAAGGCACGAATTCAAAGAAATCCCAAACGTAAGCAGAAACTGTTGGCCCTTCAGATGGGGTTAAGCAGAACCACGGTGAAAAGGGTGTTAAATGAAGACTTAGGACTTCGGGCATATCGAAGAAAAACAGGACATCGTTTGAATGCTCGTCTAATGGACCTGAGACTGAAGAGATGCCGCGCTTTGTTGAAGCGGTACGCGGGAAAAAAATATCGGGAAATTCTTTTTTCGGATGAAAAAATGTTTACCGTAGAAGAGAGCTACAACAAACAAAATGATAAGGTGTACGCACACAGTAGTGAAGAAGCGAGCAACCGTATTCCGCGTCTCCAACGAGGTCATTTTCCATCCTCGCTCATGGTATGGTTGGGAGTTTCTTATTGGGGCTTAACAGAGGTACATTTTTGTGAGAAAGGTGTAAAAACGAATGCTGTTGTGTATCAAAATACAGTCCTGACGAACCTTGTGGAACCTGTTTCTCATACCATGTTCAATAACAGGCACTGGGTATTCCAACAAGATTCGGCGCCAGACTTCATCCGGCACGAAGACTGGCCCTCCTCCAGTCCAGATTTGAATCCGTTAGATTACAAGATATGGCAACACTTGGAGGAAAAGGCGTGCTCAAAGCCTCATCCCAATTTGGAGTCACTCAAGACATCCTTGATTAAGGCAGCCGCCGATATTGACATGGACCTCGTTCGTGCTGCGATAGACGACTGGCCGCGCAGATTGAAGGCTTGTATTCAAAATCACGGAGGTCATTTTGAATAAACTTTAATGTCATAAGAATCTATGTTTTGTTAAGTTCATTTTGGTATATGAATGGTTACATAATTAATAAACTTGTTACAATTATTTTACATTAAACATGTGACAGAATTTATGACCTGACTAGGTATATCTATGAAGTAATAATGTTTGTAAGAAATATGCATTTATTTAATAAATTTATGATGAATCGCCATCAAAACAAATTTTGTTGCCCACCTAGTAATACGACTTAACTGAACAAAAGCTTATTTTGTGTGGCCCCCAGAATATACATATAATCACTTGCCCAATTTGCTATAAAATATTAATTTGGAACATTCTTTTGAAAACAAATTGAAACAAATGTTAATTGAGAAGTCGTATTATAACTTAGATGAATATCTGAAAGACAAATTTCTTAATTAAGGGGAAATTATTATGGAATTGACATAAAAAAATTTATACATATTATTTTATTAATTTGATAAATGAATTCTAAATGATTTTTATTATTTGTATAAATTAATTTAATTTTATATTTTATGTCTTTCAAAATAATAAAACAATTGGATATAATAAACTTATAATTGCTAATAAATGAATATGTTACTATTATTTTCTAATTTGAAGCATAAAAATACCTTTATAAATATTGTACGCCTTAAAAAGATAAACTGTTGATACAGAATGTACTTACCAACAATAACATTATAATGTACACAGTTCTAACAATAATTAAATAAATAAATGCTAATCAGGATTATTCAAAAGAGTGGGGTACAAACAAACATACAAGTGAAACTAATATTATCGTTTTAAAAACATTGAGAATTATTGTTTATATTAAGATATTAACGTGAACAGTAATTCAAAGAATTTAAAGTGATAGCATATTAAATGAAATGTGCCGGACTTTATAAATGTGCGAAGAGGCAGGCACTTGAGTGTTAAACCACGAACTTCTCAAGCGGACGAACGGCCATAATTAAGTTAAGCTCTTTGCGACGCTGCTCACCTGGCATCGAGCCGCCTTTTTATCTAATGTGTCCAAGGGACCACTTATTTTGTGAAGGACGCACAAATTCCTTCAGAATTGAGAACGCTTCATATTATTATCTGTTTTGTAAACACTTTTGTGTTTGCGGTTCAGAGTGCTGAGTTTTACTTTTTTTATTGCTGTAGGACAGTAGACAGGCTGACAGCCCACTTAGAATTTAGCAGTTACCGTCGCCTATGGGTGTTTGCAACGCCAGTGGCATTGCGAACACGCTGCTGTTCCATAAAGGTACAGGAACTTGGGTCACTAGTGCCGGAACACAACAAAAGGTTATTATGGAGGCATACTTAAGACCAAACTTAACTGGTGGTCCATCCAGACGGGCTTGAGGACCTACCAAGTAGCTAGAGTGGGTTGTTTTATCGCCTTTTACGACAGGGCGACCCCGGCCGCAGAGGTTAGTATTCTTTCTCCGCCCCTGCACGGTTAAAAGTTACATGTTTACTAATTACTACTGTAATGAAATTAATCGGAGTAGATACTGATTTTTATTCTGTTTACGTTTTTCGTCTTATCTATCGTGATATACTTGTAGTTTAGAAAACATCTTCATCTTAACCCGACCTGTACGACGTGATCTCCTCCTCCACACATCTCCTTCAGGCAGACAAAAAATTAATACTCGCGGATCACCTTTATATTGCAACGTATGTAGAATTGTTATGCGTCGAGAACGTGCTTCTTTAGCAACAGCTGGAGGATAGGTAACGTGACGTCAAGGGCTGGAGAAAGTAAAGAAAATATCCAATGATGTAAAAAATGTGTTGCAATATGTTAATAATAGACAAGAGAAATACATTAAATTAATTAAAATAAACATTACGCACACCACTACTCAAATTATACACAACATACACACACATGCATACCTTACTTACGCTTTTATTTTTTATATAAGAGTTTATGGCCTGGTAAATACCACTAAAGTAAATTTTATAATAATGTAGCATTTAAATTCTTAATCTACCTTAGTACATACTTAAATGAGAATAATAATATATAAATTATAATATTATACAATTACATACTAATAATATTGTGTGCATAAGTGTAATAATTTTATCCGTGCAGAGGCGGAGAAAGAATACTAACCTCTGTGGCCGGGGTCGGCCTGTCGTAAAGGGCACAAAACAACCCACCCTAGCTACGTGGTAGGGCCTCAAGCCCGTCTGGATGGCGACCACCTTTGGTCTTATGTATGCCGCCATAATAATCTTGTGTTGTGTTCCGGCATTAGTGACCCAAGTTCCTGTACCCTTATGGGACAGCAGCGTGTTCGCGATGCCACTGGCATTACAAACAGCTATAGGCGACGGTAACTGCTAAATTCTAAGCGGGCCGTCAGCCTGTCTGCTGTCCTACAGCAATAAAAAAAATTATATTATCTTTGGTCTCATTGAATGTCAAAATTGGCATATGAAATTAAAAAGGAATGAAACTTTGCAATTGTTTTTATTTGTATTTTGTGAAATACATCTTGCCCAAGCATAAAGAAAATTGTGTATAAGTAATCTGAATTGATTTATTTTAGCTTATTTGTAAGAATAGTATTTATATGTGGTTACGAAACGAATTTATAATGCAGGTTTTGCAATGATGCAAACATTTTTAAGTTTTACAGTGATGCAACAAGAAAAGAAAAAAGAAAAATATGAAAGCAGAATAAATGCAGTTGAGATGAGAGCGTTAAGAAGTATGATAGGAGTTAAACTGAGTGACAGGATAAGAAATAGTGAGATAAGGAAACGTTGTGGTCTGAAAGAAGATGTAGTGACAAAAATTGAGAAAGGTATGCTGAGATGGTTTGGCCATGTCGAGAGAATGAATGAAGAACGATTGACGAAAAAGTGTATAAGTCGAGTGTGAATGGAAGTGTTGGAAGGTCTACACCTAGGCGGACGTTTCGAGACCAGATCACGGACGTCTTGAAAAAAGGCCAGGTCAAGAGTACCCTAAACCGAAGGGCATGTATGAAGGGAATAATGAAAGTGGACGAAGCGAAACAAGTATGTATAAGGATCGTAGCAAGTGGAAAGAAGTGGTCTCTGCCTACCCCTATGGGAAAGAGGCGTGATTATATGTATGTATGTACATTTATGCTGTTCAAACTGATGAAAAAAGGCAAATTAACTGAGTATCTATGATGAAACATTCGATTATAGAGGCCTTTTATTATAGCCTTTGATAAAAGAACCTTAATAAACTTCAAACTTAAGAATTTAATGAACTATGGTCGAATTTCGACCCCTGGGCGACCAGTATTCATAAAAATATTGTTGTGTTCTCAACTTTGTGTTTGATGGATATGAACAAAGATAATACGTAGGCTATCTCTTACCTTTTTTATCTCCTGTTACCCTGGTTCTGCTCGGTCTTTCGTTCTAATTTAGTACAATTCATTTGTTAATTCAACATGTTATCATTTTAGACTTTCAAAAAATGTTCGGGATATATGTATCCACTATACACTATCTATCTTTAAATTTTTATCGATAAATCTGTATTTATAGCAAAGCAATGTCATATCTTTTATTGCCAGGCATTTTAAAATATTGCCAATAAATGAATATTCTTAGTTATTCGCATACATGTTGGAGGTCCATGTAGGAGTAAAATGGTCATCCTTCCTTTGGGATTATTCGGTATCAAGCAAGACAATGAAATCAAATGTTGTTCTTTGAATGATATAAGTAAAAAATGATAGATTTACTTTAGAATTATCATTATATATTCTCTTCGATCTTTTATCATATTTTATAAGTGTACAATACGAGTGCTGTTTCAAAATTGGGTACACCTGTTCATTCAGCCGCGGATGCTCCTCTCTGAATATTTCATTGTTTCATTCTCCTCTGTTTCTCTGATACATATTTAATACATTCGTGCATGTTTCATTTTTTTAAGAAAGGGATACCTTATACGTTTGTCGAGTTAACGTGAACAGTTATTCAACAAAAATTAAAAATGGCAAATAAAATGAAATGTGCCGTACATTATAACTGTGCGAAGAGGCAGGCACTTGAGTGTTAAACCACGAACTTCTCAAGCGAACGAGCGTTCAAAACGGCCTTAATTAAGTTAAGCTCTTTGCGTACAAATCTTTTGTATAGAAACTTAATCTTTATAAATGAAACAAACCTTATCCTTGTTTTCCAATATTTGCAAGAGTTTGATAATTGTTTAAAAATCATTTATAATTAATAATTCACATATTCTAATATAATAATAATACACAAATTTCATAAATCTTTGATTTGATGGTTATTTAATGAAAAAACATAATATTAAAAATTGAGTATATTGAGATGAAGTTTAATAAAAAGGTTCAAGTTAGGTAATAAGTTTTTTATGCAGGCTTTGACCCGTAAAATATAATTGAAAAGAATCTTTTATCTAGTCTAGATACGACTCTGAGGCAAACACTCGTCGGGGTTACTAATTGTGTTACTGTTACACAAAGGCCGTCGGTAAAAGCCTAACATCACTAGACAGCAAAATTAAAGTCTCAAAAACAGCCGATTAGTTCGCTTTCAAAAAAGTTATTTGAACTGAATATCGGCTAGCTATGGGAATGAAGTTATATATCCAGGGTATTTCTGGTGTAGTATTATCCTATTAATTTCCTACTATTATTATTACGTTATTTATGAAATTTTGAATTCGTAATACATAAAATAATAAAGCTGAAAAACAGACCTACCCCGTAATCTTATCTTCTTTTAGAAGCGGAACTGATCATTATATCTCTCCTTTATGATGAATTATCATAAAGGAGATGATATTGAAAGAATTTGAGATGTTCAGTTCAGAGTTGGGTTTCTCCGTTTGAGCTTGGGGGGTCAGCCGTGAGTGTCTCTTGTGAAGCCAAATTTTGCCAAATCATTTCCACTTTGTGTTTTGTATATCAAGAAATGGAATTACTTACCGAAATGCATCGACGGGAAAAACACGTTGAATTTTGCCCTATGATTGTACACTTTAGTAGACCCCGGATCCTAAAAAGCAAGTTTTGGATGCAAATGGGATAAATCACTTTCATAACAACGATGAAACAATATGTAACGTTTTTACAGGATAGGAATGGACACATAAATGAAACTTGCACACTTCGCCCGTAAAGGGATGACGACAGGCTACCCTGTGTTTAAATTCGCTCCGACTGGATTTTAATGGACTTCAGCCAAATCTGTGTTTTGGGACTTCTTATTTAGATTATGAATAAAACATTGTCCCAAGGGAGGGGACGCAAGGAGGGCTTACAGGGAGCGGCTTCCAAGTCCGTGCAAGTTAAGAATTATCCGAACATAAAATATTAAGTAGGATCGTCGATAGATTTAAATAATTTATTTTGAATTCTGAATTAGCTGAGGGATTATACCAAGTTTCAGAACATGTCTACCTATCTAATAATATAAATAATTATAATTGAATATTCACTTTAATAGCCAGTTTAAAAAAAAATCAAATATAAAGCTTAGTACACGACTGTTTTATGAAAATGTGTATTGATTACTAGCTTCTATAATATTTATACATGTTAATGTAGTGTGTGGGTCAGTTGCGCCTGATCGTTGGATGATAGAGTAAGCAGATCCTAGGTCCTATAGTCTGTAGACACTCTCAGGGCTGTACAAATACGATATTGTCTGGTATTTATTAATATATTATGTCATCACCAGTCATTACGTCGCATAAAGGTCTAAGTCCAAGAGTAGACCACATCAGAATTCCATCCCACATCAAGTAACGCGTTTACCAATGAGCGGATTTTTTAGTTAACATAATAAATATCTTAATTTACTTCGTGCAGGGGCAGAGTAAGAATAATAACCGCTGCGGCCGGCGTCGGCCTGTCGCGACAGAACAACCCTAGCTACATGGTAGGGCCCCAAGCCCATCTGGATAGCAACCACTGCTGATCAAAGTACGCCACCATAATAACCTTGTTTTGTGTTCCGGCATAAATGACCCAGGTTTCAAAACCTCTATGCGGTCAGGAGCGTGTTCGCGGTGCCCCTAGTGCGCGCCCTCAACTTTGTGCGCCATTATCCTGTCTGCTGTTTCTCAGCAATAAAAAAAGTGGAATCTTTTTGTCTCAAATAGATTGATATGTGTATGATAGACTATTCGTGCAAGGACGGAGAAAGAATACTAACCTCTGCGGCCGGGGTCGGCCTGTTGTAAAAGGCGACAAAACAACCCACCCTAGCTACGTGGTAAGGCCCCAAGCCTGTCTGGATGGCGAGCACCTTTGGTCTTAAGTATGCCGCCATAATAACTTTGTGTTGAGTTCCGGCATTAGTGACCCAAGTTCGTGTACCCTTATGGGACAGCAGTGTGTTCAAGATGCCACTGGCGCTGCAAACTCCCATAGGCGACGGTAACTGCTAAATTCCGTAATAAAACCGTATGATTAAGTCAGTAAACATGCGTACCGAGAAACATGGAAAACAACTTCTGTAGTACGTAGTTGATTCTATTGTGAGCACGATAGCTTCAGAAGCCATTTAATAAAGTGTACTCGTACTTCTTCAAACTTCTACAACTTTGTAACAGTTTGCTATATCATTTATGTTTACGATACTTTACTGCATATGGATTGTTTAATTTGTCCAAATTTAAATTTAGTAATTTATTAAGCAATGCACGAGTCATTATATGCATGTATTGCACAGGGAAGAATGCCACATAACAAGAAAAATGGTAGAAATGAGAGTGGTTGGATACAGGAGTAGAAATAGACCAAAAAAAAGATGGATGGATTGCGAAAAAGATGATAAGGCAAAAAAGGGTGTGAATGTTGAGATGACGGCTAACAGAGGAGTGTGGAAGGAGAGAACATGTTGTGCCCACCCCGTATAATATGGGATATGGACAGAAGGAAGGAAGAGTCAGTATATACATCCATCTATCTCAGTATACATAGGCTACTTTTTATTAATTCCTTTGGCAGAACAACGTTTGCCGGGTCAACTTGTAGTATACATATAAAGTAAGCCTGTACCATTAAGTCTGGTAAATAATTAATACCCACCTAGAAATTACACTCACAGATAACTGACGAGAGTAATATAATAAAAAAATAACCTTATGCAATAGCCCTGATTGGGCATTGGGGGAAATATTTCATCATCAATTTGTTAGGTTCCGACATAACGGCAACATGTTGTGCGATAATAATCGACGACGTCCGCCGTTGGTGATTTATGGCATCGCCTTCCGCGCACCGCATCCTCACGTATTCTCGAAGGCCATTTATTGAAAATAAATCTATACGGAATCGTAGCATTAATGCAATCCCGGGGGAAATCGAGACGTGGCCTTCCGAAGCGCTGAACCAAATAAATAGGCAACATTAGAAGCGCCGCGCGCTTCCGCCTTCGATTGTTCATAATAATTGAACTCTACTGTCATATGCTAACCGCGTCTCGAGTTCTAATTAATGCTCACTAGGTGTCACTCGAAACAACTTTTACTTTTCTAATCTTTGATACGCAGTCGACTCATTCTTGTACTTCCTTCGTATAGTATGCTAAGATGGTGTGTACTCATACAAAAAAGCACCCGTGTAAATCGATTTACTTTGAAACCGAATTTAATACTTTAACTATGAAAACTTTATCCATAATAAGTATTCTGATACTGGATACCTTTCTGACCAAATCGCGGTCATGAATTCATTACATATATTCCATGCAAATTAAGTCAAAGTAATTATATAAATAATTTTTACTTTGGTATTTTGTATTCTCTTTTATAAGCAATATCTGGGTTTATTTTTCTTTTATGCTCCGATATACTGTTTTTAGTTAGAGTTTTAAAATAGTATAAAAATATAGCAGTGTTTTGGTTGAAATTCATTTCTACGCGTAGCTAATGAACTGATTCATTTTAAAAAATGTGCATTTTTTATATTACTATTATATAGTCAGTATTTTTGTAGGCTATGCGGCTGCAATAAAATGGCCACCAACATTCTTTGCAGGAATAGAATAGAAGTATATTCATACCCATGTCGGTTATGGAAGATACATGTTTGATCTGTTATATCTGTTATAGACGAGCATTCAATAATAAGAAGCTTCTAATCGAACATTTATATAGCTACAATATGTTGAATATTATTGCCGGTCATTGTGCTATAATATGCACATTAAACGATGAAACTGCCAGCGGTTGTATGCTCTCGTGGGATTCGAACCTCTTGGTCTCAGAATGGAAAACAACTAAACTACGAGGTGCTTTATCCAGTAAATTAGTGTGCATATATTTAATGTTGACTATTTGCATGCTACTCATAGTATATGAAGGTAAAAATGTTAAAGAATGAAAGGACATGCAACAAAAGCACGTAATGTATATAGTCTGATGAAATTGTGTATTATGAGCGGATAAACTAATATTTGTATTGACATTAATAGAAAGGAAAGATTGTGCTTTTCATGCTCTTTTATATAGAATATTTTATATTAAGAGTATTTGTCAATACAACAATACAATATTGTTTGTGTGAAATAGACGATACTTATATATAATGTTATAATACATAAATAATAAACAAATTAATATGAGTAACAAGTAAGTTAATTTGCCGATGACAATATTCGACATAACAAGCTCATTTGAATGGAATTACGGTACTGAAATCGGCTTTGGTTTTCGTAATATCGTCATGTGGATGGAATTTTAATATATAACATAATTTTGTTTGTTTTATTAAGATAAGAAAATTGACGAATAATTTAATGAAATGGTTGGTCGCCGTTATCATGAAGATATTAGAATCTTGTTTTCATTTTGTATACAAAAAATGTGTATTATTATAAATACAAATGTATATTTGTAACAAGCCAAATGCTAGAAATGATATATATACCTAGTCAGGTCATAAATTCTGTCACATGTTTAATGTAAAATAATTGTAACAAGTTTATTCATTATGTAACCATTCATATACCAAAATGAACTTAACAAAACATAGATTCTTATGACATTAAAGTTTATTCAAAATGACCTCCGTGATTTTGTATACAGGCCTTCAATCTGCGCGGCCAGTCGTCTATCGCAGCACGAACGAGGTCCATGTCAATATCGGCGGCTGCCTTAATCAAGGATGTCTTGAGTGACTCCAAATTGGGATGAGGCTTTGAGCACGCCTTTTCCTCCAAGTGTTGCCATATCTTGTAATCTAACGGATTCAAATCTGGACTGGAGGAGGGCCAGTCTTCGTGCCGGATGAAGTCGATTTCACGCGCCGCCAGCCAGTCTTGTGTGCTCTTTGCTCTATGAGCTGGCGCCGAATCTTGTTGGAATACCCAGTGCCTGTTATTGAACATGGTATGAGAAACAGGTTCCACAAGGTTCGTCAGGACTGTATTTTGATACACAACAGCATTCGTTTTTAAACCTTTCTCACAAAAATGTACCTCTGTTAAGCCCCAATAAGAAACTCCCAACCATACCATGAGCGAGGATGGAAAATGACCTCGTTGGACACGCGGAATACGGTTGCTCGCTTCTTCACTACTGTGTGCGTACACCTTATCATTTTGTTTGTTGTAGCTCTCTTCTACGGTAAACATTTTTTCATCCGAAAAAAGAATTTCCCGATATTTTTTTCCCGCGTACCGCTTCAACAAAGCGCGGCATCTCTTCAGTCTCAGGTCCATTAGACGAGCATTCAAACGATGTCCTGTTTTTCTTCGATATGCCCGAAGCCCTAAGTCTTCATTTAACACCCTTTTCACCGTGGTTCTGCTTAACCCCATCTGAAGGGCCAACAGTTTCTGCTTACGTTTGGGATTTCTTTGAATTCGTGCCTTCACAGCTTTTATCACTGCTGGAGTCCTAACAGACCGAGGGCGACCACTTCTTGACCTGTCATCTACACTAGAGTCTTCATTGTATCGTTTGATGGTACGATAAACGAATCTTTTGGCTATATTCAAATTTTTCAGTATGTTAAAAATTTGAATTGGCGCGTAACTGTAACGATGCAACGCAATAACTGCAACACGGTCTTCTTTAAGCGTCCACTCCATATTTAAAAATGAGTAAAATTCTAAAAGTTATACATTTTTATTTTCATGAACAATTCGAAATTCCAATTCAATAAACTTTTTTGTGGCCAGCATTCTAAAAGAAAAGTTTTTACTCTGTGACAATACTTATGACCTGACTAGGTATATATATATATATATATATATATATATATATATATATATATATATATATATATATATATATATATATATATATATATATATATATATATATATATATATATATATATTTTCTTTGACTTCAATACGAGTATACTAGACCAGCTCCCATAGTAGCACATAATATTGGTTTTTCGTCTTACGTACGAAGCTTGACCCATCTTTTCTCCCTCCATTTTCTGGTCCTTTCAAGACTTTATTCTCGACCATAACTTCTATTCATTCTTCTGTCATCACTTTACGATCGTTAATTATTTCCATTTTTTTGAAAACAGCGGCACTTTGACGTTGCTCTTAGCGTTACAAAAGTGATTAAGCAAAATAACTATTTTCGATCAAGTGTGCCAGTCTGTTAAACTCCTACAGTAAATAAGTGCAATTGGTTCATCGGTAATAAAGTATCCTTAAACGTTTAGGTTTCTGAGTTCAAACATCACGCACAGCAAAATATTTTACCATCCAAAATGCTTTTTCTAGTGAACTCACTTGTTATTGGTACACTCGGGGCACGGCTGCTTCGGACGATATCTGTGTCGCATCGCTCATAAAGAGCTAACAACAGGGTAACGCTGTTGACGGTGTTGCACACCCTCCAAGTTTGCTCCACATGGGCATTGGAGCGCCGAGACCTCATCGCCACCCCTGGATCTGACCTCTCGCACTCGGTTATGATCGGGAACCAAGCGGGATGGGACGCTATCGCCTCCTTTTCCGAAACAGTTATGTCTGCGAAAGAGGCGGGGGAGAGGGAGCGCGCCAAGCTTAGCAACAGACCGTTGGCCACCGTAGTGAACGGTCACGGGCACGGCCCCTTGGCAAAAGGCTGCAGCCCGCATACACGGCTGAGAGAGGGGCGCACGCGGATGTTCCACGCGCCCAGCTCACCTCTACATGAGAAAGAAGATACCGGGGTTCATACCCCGGCTTTGAAGAGGCCCGTGAAACAGCCAACACTAGTCGGGGCCACGGTCTAACTGATTCGTCGCGTCCCGCGACCTCGGCACTCAAGGCGCGCGAAGGAACACCGGGGTGGTTTTAGTGGGTATACCACCGTCGTGCATCCTCCAATGTAGAGAGGAGGACGTACGGGCGCATTGCACGGGGAGTCCCGCACCGCGTGGAAACGGGCTGCGGGGTGTGCGGTAAGCATTTCCACCTTCCAAAATAAAAGAAGTAGGATTCATGATGTCAAATCCTAACTTCTATATATGTATGATAATATACATTATATAACGTTTGGATCACATAATAGAATATTTTATATATATTAAGGTCCTTTATACAAACGTGAAGAGGTTATTTCGATGAAAACTTTCCGCCCGCCCCATATCTGGAATAACTTTTCCTATTCATCAAGTTCCCTACTGATTTGGTCTTCATCGGCTATTCATTTATGAAAGTATCCAAACAAGCATTTAACAACTTCGACATTATCCAAAGTCAAATTATTAAACTTCTATTGTTCTAAGATATTTTAAAAGACGTTTTATGATTTTTTTCATAACTAAATTTATTTTTCCCTTAAAATTTGTGTTTTGGCGTGATTTGATTCGGTGAAGCCAGTTTTTAAGTCGTTGATTGAATTACGGAAATAGGAAGCTTAAAGTTTATGTTCGAAAAAGGGATTAAGAGTATTTCGGGTTCTTTGAGCGTTTGGAAATTTTCGAGAACAAATTTAGACCATATTGGGTCTTTTTAGTGGGGTAGCGTTTATTTTATTTGTAACACTTCATTTTTATGTCAAGGGGCTCATGGATATGAATACATATAAAAAAATGAATATCTATATGTCGCCTCCATCAAACATGTAATCTTGTTTCTCGTTAATATCATATAGTTTAATAGATATACTCCATCAACTAGCAGTCACTCCGCGATCCAGCTAGTCTCGCTACACTCATATTTTATTCATGTAAGGCTAAAAAAGTTATCTTCACTCTTGTATGCTCGTAAACTAAGGGCCTTATAGAGCATTAAATGAGTTGGAGTGGTTACGGACACGTATTACTTGTTGTATAAAAAAGTCTGTTTGTGTATATATTATCGATGCTTTTGTATAATTTGTATTATACACGTGTATATAACAATTAACAAAAAAAAAAATCATGCGGACAGTCTTTGGGGACTGCCGATAGGAGTGAAAACTAAATAACTTGTGAATTGTATCGTCGAGCTATTAGATTATTATTTTCGGTTTTATAAAGAAGTGTTTATGATCAAGGATTAAAATTTAAATTGGTCATTAATACTTATTTACAAACCAAATATTGTTCACCCAGAAAGTGCTCAACGCGCCTAAAGAAGTTTTCACTTAAAAAACTGAACTGTATTTCATTGTAATATAGTCGCAATTCAAATAGATATGTATAAGTAAAGCAAAGCAATCATTTAAAATTTACATTATAAAATAAACCTTAAGTCATTATTAATAAGGTTGGTATTACTGGAGCAAAACTCCGTCTTACGAATCTTACGAATTTTCGATCAAGACAAGTGATCTGACGCGAGTTTAACATTATTCACCCATCACAAAACTGATGTAGTGATGTATGCAAGCTGAAGTTTATCGACATGGTCAAGTTTGTCGTTAGCCTGATTTGTGATGGAGAAGTGGAATTCGTATTTTGCAGCAAAAGGACCGCCTTAGCTCCGCGGATGTAAGAAATAAGTTAGAATGTTGCAGTAAGATTTAAGATAAAAGTTGGAAATGTGTTGTGACAATAACTTGTATGTAACATCATAGCTTATATTGTCAATTAAACCCATCTAGAATCAAATAACGTTAATATCAACTCATATCTATAATATGCCAAATTCGACCATACTCGTACATCCTAAGAATTTGGGCACTGCGTCTACTCCATGTTTATATACTCCGAGGCCCAGATTTATTTATATATTGAATTGACGAAATCACATTCATTTTATAGGTATTTTATGTCAGAACGTACTAGAGGAATGTTGCTTTTTGCGTTCACTCAAATACGAATCGAGATTTTCTCCGCCCGCATATTCCTATGACGTAATTACGTCATAGGAATGGGGAATTCCCCAGTTGTATGTTTCAGAGCCACGGGTTTACTGATCAATCAAGCTTTATTGAGGTGACATGGGCGATTTGGT
Source organism: Malacosoma neustria (assembly GCA_963693495.1). Taxonomy (NCBI): domain Eukaryota; kingdom Metazoa; phylum Arthropoda; class Insecta; order Lepidoptera; family Lasiocampidae; genus Malacosoma; species Malacosoma neustria. Next base: position 15,732,548 of record OY856391.1, on the reverse strand, counting down.
TAATGGCTAAATACTAAAAGAAAAACCCATGTTAAGATTAAATTTGTACTGACTAGCTTTGTGAGTCTTGATATATAAATTTAATACTTCGTTTATGTCATTTATGATTTAAAATGACTAAAATGAAAGGGGACAGTATAAGTACATGTGCAACATGATAAAATATTGGGAGGTTTCCGTAATGGGTTTTTTCCGCATTCTACTTGCTAGGTTACATGGTTGAAAATACTGGAGGTGAAGTGGTTTCTCGACATTTATGCGCGTAATTCAATAGATACTATACAAAGACGTGGAAAACTATAGGTATTGTAATCATCATCGCGCTTATCTAAAATGACGCAGGTCGCGCAATTGCGTATATTCTGTTTCGCTCACAAAGCTGTTGTCTCATTCACATTCATTTATCTATTCATGTTAGCATCTAATTACACACCATTTTTGTAAATATAGTAAGTTTCCACTACGACTTCCATTGGGAACAAACCCAACAAGAAGACCTCCGAGGAAGAATTCTGCCTTCACACAATAAATCTATTGGATGCCAGGAACCCCTGCCCTTCCAAAGTAGTATACAAATATCGTCCAAATATCTTAAATTGTTATATATGAAAAACATATTATCAGAATCTGAAAGACGTAGTGCCGACCTCGAAAACGTAGTTCGATGGAATTGGTAAATAATTTCGGGCGTTATATAAAATGAAATTATTGCCGCCCCGCGCCAACAAAGTTCCCAGGCGATGAATGGGAAAATATTTGCACCGAGGCCTGCCCAGGACAGTTTGATTACGTATTGATTCATGTCTTCCGAGACGCGGCCGCCGAATCTTGGGTCATAGTCATTGCATAAATAATTAAGGTCCTTTTTACAAGTTTTTCCATAAAAATTATCATTTAATATCTAGTTTTGATCTATAAATTTTATACATGACAACTTTGATTATTATTAGTATCAGAAAGCGTTGCCTTTATCTAGACTAGATATTGAATTGTGTGAATCATTATAATTTTTATGGAAGTTATATTATACAAATAAATAAAATTGGAGGGTCTGTTTGTAATATTAAAATAACTGCTTTTTACTAAGTGCATTCGGACGTATACACGGTACATATACCACAACAACATTTTTTTAAATTTTTGTCTGTCTGTCTGTTTGTTCCGGCTAATCTCTGAAATGGCTGCACCGATTTTGAAGGAACTTTCACTGACAGATAGCTTTTTTTTTGGTCTCGGGGAAAAACCTCTCTTAACGGGTTCCCCCGGCCCAGGGGGACCGAGGGATATGTGGGACTCCGGGAAAGATGTTCGAACATCCGACTACCCACTAAAAACCCCGCTGTTCTCCTATCGCCTACGCCCGGGCCTACGGATATATGGCCTGCCGATCTCGTCGCCCGGGCCGGCGCTAGCCCGCCCTTTGTTTCAAGGCGGGCCTCTTCAAAAGTGTTGGCGCCAGGGGGTCAGGGTTTTGTCTCCCCGGCGCTCTCCTGTATTGTAGGAGATGAGGGGGGGCCGCGGAACAGCACGCGGCCCTCTCCCTCGCGGCAATAGTGCGGGCGGCGGATCCTCCCTCGAGGGGCCGCCCGCGGCCGCTCTCTACGGCGGCCGGAGGTCATTGCTTGCCCTCCGGCGCCGACGACGTAGCCTGCGTTGGCGGGAGGGGAGTGTGGTGGTGGACTCCCGCTCCCGCTCCGCCGCCTCCTTTGCGGACATGACTGCCTCGCAAAAGGAGGCAATGGCCGTCCATCCAGGATCACCCCCGACCATGGACAGAACCAGGGCCGGGAGCGATAGGTCCGCGCCGATTTGGGGGACGAGAGCGCGGCGCTCCTCGCGCCACGCAGGGCACACGGCGACAGTGTGGTCCACCGTGTCCTCCTTGTCGCCCGCGCCACAATGGTGGCACCCCGACGTCATCTCCCGTCACTGACAGATAGCTAATGTAACAAGGAGTAACTTAGGCATTCGTGCATAAGCTTATTATTTTTAACATATAATCTAGTTATAGCATATTTGTAATTTTATGTTGCTTGATTTCAGGTAAATATTTTTAATACACGAAAAAAGAATATATTTGAAGCTATATATGGTAACGTATAAAATTTTATAAATTCCTAGAAAGATATTATACTATACTTGTGTATAGTTTATTAATATATTTATCATGTAGAGCGAAACTAATCTTCATGCAAAAAAGTAAGTTCCTAAATAATGAAGCTTGCAGTGAATAGATGAAGGTCGTGAGCCTCTGATTTCTATTGATGCTACCAGATATATCGGTCAATATATTCCGATGAAAAAAATTGGAACGGCACGGAACAGCGTCAACAAGTTTTTTTTGGCACGACAGCCTTAAAAACACTTCCCACTACTCAACGTAAACAACTCTGTTGTTATTTTTTAGTTTTAAAACCAAATTTAGTGAAACATATTACAGCAATAAATAAAATATTTTGTCCAACATCTCACACGCACACAATGCGGGCTGGTAGCCCGAGCGATATAACAAGTATTGGTCAGAGCATTGTTTGTCGGCAAAATTGGAAAGAGCTCTGTTGAACAGGCCCCGTGTCGAGTGTTTATTAACTGACCCCGAGAGCGAACCTTCCTATTAAGCTCGCAAGAATGACGAGAGGTGGCTCTTCAAGATAATTTTAGACGGCAGAAATGGATGAATGAACTAATTGTTTGGGTAATTCGTTTGGAAATTTTGCTAACTATGCTAACGCACTTTCTTAAGGAAATTTGTTAATGTGAGCCTTCAGGAAATTGCTAGGTTCACTGGTAGTTTATTATCTGAAGTATTATAGTATGTTTTTATCTAAAATAATAAAATAAATCAAATTAACCTTATGATTATAAAAATTCTTTCGAAATAACTATAAATGTAGGTGTTAATTACTTATCAAACAACCTCGAAGAAAAAGTAATAGAGCCACATCAAACAAGTCAAATCTCCGTTAAGGCACTCATTTTTTTACTATACCTAGTCAGGTCATAAGTATTGTCACACAGTAAAAACTTTTCTTTTAGAATGCTGGCCACAAAAAAGTTTATTGAATTAGAATTTCGAATTGTTCATGAAAATAAAAATGTATAACTTTTAGAATTTTACTCATTTTTAAATATGGAGTGGACGCTTAAAGAAGACCGTGTTGCAGTTATTGCGTTGCATCGTTGCGGTTACGCGCCAATTCAAATTTTTAACATGCTGAAAAATTTGAATATTACCAAAAGATTCGTTTATCGTACCATCAAACGATACAATGAAGACTCTAGTGTAGATGACAGGTCAAGAAGTGGTCGCCCTCGGTCTGTTAGGACTCCAGCAGTGATAAAAGCTGTGAAGGCACGAATTCAAAGAAATCCCAAACGTAAGCAGAAACTGTTGGCCCTTCAGATGGGGTTAAGCAGAACCACGGTGAAAAGGGTGTTAAATGAAGACTTAGGGCTTCGGGCATATCGAAGAAAAACAGGACATCGTTTGAATGCTCGTCTAATGGACCTGAGACTAAAGAGATGCCGCGCTTTGTTGAAGCGGTACGCGGGAAAAAAATATCGGGAAATTCTTTTTTCGGATGAAAAAATGTTTACCGTAGAAGAGAGCTACAACAAACAAAATGATAAGGTGTACGCACACAGTAGTGAAGAAGCGAGCAACCGTATTCCGCGTGTCCAACGAGGTCATTTTCCATCCTCGCTCATGGTATGGTTGGGAGTTTCTTATTGGGGCTTAACAGAGGTACATTTTTGTGAGAAAGGTGTAAAATCGAATGCTGTTGTGTATCAAAATACAGTCCTGACGAACCTTGTGGAACCTGTTTCTCATACCATGTTCAATAACAGGCACTGGGTATTCCAACAAGATTCGGCGCCAGCTCATAGAGCGAAGAGCACACAAGACTGGCTGGCGGCGCGTGAAATCGACTTCATCCGGCACGAAGACTGGCCCTCCTCCAGTCCAGATTTGAATCCGTTAGATTACAAGATATGGCAACACTTGGAGGAAAAGGCGTGTTCAAAGCCTCATCCCAATTTGGAGTCACTCAAGACATCCTTGATTAAGGCAGCCGCCGATATTGACATGGACCTCGTTCGTGCTGCGATAGACAACTGGCCGCGCAGATTGAAGGCTTGTATTCAAAATCACGGAGGTCATTTTGAATAAACTTTAATGTCATAAGAATCTATGTTTTGTTAAGTTCATTTTGGTATATGAATGGTTACATAATTAATAAACTTGTTACAATTATTTTACATTAAACATGTGACAGAATTTATGACCTGACTAGGTATTTATGATGTTTTTTACCTATATATTTATAAAATACTTCACAATAAAGGAAATGAAATAGGCAGCATTCAAATTCATTAGTCAGCTATCAGCAGTCCGTTTCTTGAAAGAATCCAAATGTCTCCTTTTGAAAAATCTTAAGAACAATATAGGATGATCCAAACTAATCTAAAGCTGCGACTTAGCTGCTGCATCGTCTTCTTCTTGGTCGAATTCTTCATTACTGAAGGTCGTGGCCTCTCGTGAGCTGTTTCCACTTTGTCCGGTCCTCAGCTTCTCGAATAGCGGTTGCTGTTGGGAGTCCAGTGAGGATGATTACTTGGTTACATCGCCGGCTAGGTAATCGGCCACGGGTTCGCTTCCTTCCCTTGCCCGTCACGATCAGCTTATCCAACTTATCCGGCTGTCGTCAGGCAATGTAACCAAAGTACCCATCAACCTTCCGATAACAGATTGTTGAGAGTCTGACTTTAATGCGAGGAAGTAGTTGAGTAGCTGCTGCATACTTATTATAGAAACGTGTGTTATTCGCCAGTGTGGCTGTAAACCCCTTGGAGTGAAATCCGAACCCGAAATTGGAACATTCGTAGGCTGATATTGTATTTAGCATAAAAGTTACTAGGTTACCAAAAATAAGGTTAAACATCAAACGAAACTCTAATATTCCCTGTATATGGAGGTATAGTTTGAGTAAATGGGGCGATGTTGTTGCCTTTTTCTATACACGTGAAATTGTATTGTGTTTCTTTCGAGATTTTCCTCAATTTACTGTGAATATATTCATGATATTTTTTGATTGTTCAAGTTGCCATGCTTTACTTTGTTATTTCGCAGTATAACGTTTATGTGTTTTGGATAAACTGGTGGCTAAACTTCATGTACTAGTTAGTATAGGTCAAGAGGCCGAAGCTGAGTGTAAGTAGTTGAAAGAAAGAAAGAAAGAAAATAATTTAATATTTTCTTTCTTTCTTTCTTGTTTGTAGTTGAGCCAACATAACTTCGAAGGAACGGTTTCTATAAACTGGACTACATAGTGGAAATGTTCTATTCATCAAGAATGGCAATTTGAATTGTTTGCTTAAACAATTAGGTTTTCATAGCTTTGGCTGATCAGAGATAAAAGTATGTCCACAAAAGCATTTTTCAAGTGAGTCGTAAAAGGTAAACAAAACGGTTGCTCTCTCTGCTACTTTATAATAATGATAAATATTTTATGACAATTCACACAGTGCCATCTAGTCCCAAACTAAAGTAGTATAGAACTTGTATTATGGGTACTAGACGTCTAATATACTACTTGTATACGTTTTTTTTTAATAAATACAAATTATATATAAACACCTAGACTTGAGACGGGAATCGAACCCGTGACCTCGGCAAGCGTACTGAAGTGCGTTATTCGTTACGCCACAGAGGTCGTCATAGTTGTTATAGACCACAGAGGGATGGTATTGTCCGGATATTCTTTGCAGGTTGAGGGATGTGATAGCAGTTGCCCAAAAAATTGTCATATCTATTTTATGTGCAACCCCTTTTACGACATGCGAGGGAAATACTTTGTCTACGTGGTAGGGCTCCAAGCCCGTTTGAATGGCAACCACTCTTGGTCTATAAGTATGCCGCAATAATAACCTTGTATTGTGTTCAGGCATTAGTGATCCACCTATGGGACAGCAGCGTGTTCGCGGTCCCCTAGCGTCGCAAACATCCATAGACGACGGTAACTGTTAACTATTAAGTGGGCCCGTCAGCCTGTCTACTGCTGCACAGTAATAAAAAAAATCGTAAGTAACGTTCCAAATTAATGTTCATCACATTGGACATGTTTGAGTAGCGGCAATTAAAATCGGGTTGGCAATATCGCGACTCGATTGAAATTAAAGCTTGCGACTTCAGAATGAAATGTGGTTTAATAGATTCAACTAACAACAACCCAGAATAGACTTTAATAACATGGCGGTATGGCATACATTTATTGTGGAGTGCAGATAATATTGACTGATATCTGGGTAAGATTAATCTTTTGTGAAAATGATTGTGTGCCTAACCCACCCTTTTTTTGTCTCGGGGAAAATCCTCTCTTGACGGGTTCCCCCGGCCCGGGGGGACCGAGGGATATGTGGGACTCCGGGGAAGATGTTCAGCCATCCGACTACCCACTAAAAACCCCGCTGTTCTCCTATCGCCTACGCCCGGGCCTACGGATATGTGGCCTGCCGATCTCGTGGCCCGGGCCGGCGCCGGCCCGCCCTTTGTCTCAAAGCGGGGGCCGGCGCCGGCCCGCCCTTTGTCTCAAAGCGGGCCTCTTCTGAAGTGTTGGCGCCAGGGGGTCAGGGTTTCGTCCCCCCGGCGCTCTCCTGTATTGTAGGAGTTGAGGGGGGCCCCGGAACAGCACGCGGCCCTCTCCCTCGCGGCAATAGTGCGGGCTTACATATGACTATTTATATAGTTTTTATACTATAGTAATTTATTATTGAACACAATGTTTTAAATGATCATGCGCATCTCAAGATTATTTATTATATACAATATTTAAAAAAAATCTAGTGTTGCTTTGGTTTCGCAGGTTTTAAATTGCTTCATACGTATGTTAGTATGTGCCTATCGTATTTAACGGTATAAGTTAAGCAGCGTTGGGCGCGGTCAGTACTTGGATGGGTGACCGCCTGGGAATACCGCGTGGCGTTGGCTTTTTGCTCTTGGCCAATGGCCCCAGCGGAAGATCAGCGCTGGTAAATTCCATCAGCAAATGCTGAGCTGGGACCAATTTGGGACAAATATATAGTATATAATTATAAATTGTAAATAATAACTTTAAGTCCTAAATAAACATATTTTCTTTCTTTCTTCTTTTCTTCTTTCTTTCTCTTTTTTACTCGCTTTATATTAACTTGACCTGCATGTAATGGAATTTTCGGACTATTTTTACCTACTTTGAACAATCAAAAAAATTCAAAACTCTGCCGAAACGCCATCTGGTGTTTAATAAATAACACTGCCAAAAGATGGCGTTAATAACATTGCCGGAAGATGGCGTTAATTTAATAAAAGCATTTAACTATTGGGAATTGACCACAAATAAATTATATTTAATAGTTAATCAAACTAAAAAGTTAAAAATAAATTATAGTTGAAAAAATTAAAAGACGTACTTTTTATAATTAATCAAAGTAAAAAGAAAAAAAATTCTTAAGAATAAAATTACTGACCAGAATTAATGTCACTGTTCTAAAAAGCGTGGGGTGCTCGATATCAATCGCTATAATTTTTTGTTACTAGTTTCATTCCGAAATACTGTTTAAAAATATCGTACAAAGCACCCCCCCCCCCCACTTTTTAGAACAGTGACATTAATTTTCTCGTCAGTGATTTCATTGTTATGTTAAGAATGATTTTTTTCTTATTAGTTTGATTAATTATAAAAAGCGTGTCATTTATTTACCAAAGTATGTTAGTGAAGAATTTTTATTTCTCACAAAAGAAATGGGTCCATATATGATGATAGGATCCAAATTGGCTTTGGATGTCACCTAAGTAGTCACCTTTCAGTTTGGAGTGCGAGAAACGCCATTCAGAATAATATTATAAAGCGAAAATTAGACAAGCGTTTACACATAAAAACTTATATTTTGTATCTATGGCTTCTCAATTCTATATTCTGTGAAATTTATGAATCTAAAGAACTTAGATGTAATAACAAATTTGTAAAGGTATCTAAAAGTCTAACTGAGTCTCGTTAGTGTGATAGATTGAATTCCCAAACACCAGGAATACGGCTCCGTTTTCATAAGGGAATTGTGCAATTTGGCAGATTTTAACCGTGTACCGGGGTACCAGGAGTGCACTGCAAATTGAATCTTGGCGCCGGCTACTCGTTATTTTGGCGACTTGCCCGCTACACCCTCCCATGGGTACATGTGCTTTGATTGCGTAAAGCTATGGACAGATCGTATGGTAGTGGCGACTGATTCTGAATTGGTATTTTTACAAACTACTTTTGTATTTTTCTAATATATTAATTACATAGAAAATCGATAGAGGCGACATTTAGAACTCCTTTTCTTATTTCATAAACAGCCAAAGTTATACATATTTATAAACGGGTATCTTTGACTGATCAAAGTTACTTACGAGTAAATATCGATGATGAATACGTAACTCCAGATAAGTCCGGAGTCACGGAAGACTAACGATGCAAACAGACGCAGAAGTATTTTTTCTAAATAACACCAAAGACTTCAATTGGTTTGTATTGCAATTTTATTCCTGTTGATAGTGCTAAAACTATACACCCGATTGACTTCAAATTTAGACACTTTTCACTAAAAACAGATTTTGCGGAAATCCTATCCTAAACGTTTTTCTTTTTAAATTTATGTGGCAAAATAACGTTTGCCGGGTCAGCTAGTATAGTATATACTAAGCCATAACGCTATGTTATTAAAGTCTATTCTGGGTTGTTGTTAGTTGTATCTATTAACCCACATTTCATTCTGAAGTCGTAAGCTTTAATTTCAATGGAGTCGCGATATTGCCAACCGATTTTAATTGCCGCTACTCAAACATGTCCAATGTGACGAGCATTAATTTGGAGCGTTACTTACGTTTTTTTTTTTATTACTGTGGAACAGCAGACAGGCTGATCCGGCCCACTTAATAGTTAACAGTTACCGTCGCCTACAGATGTTTGCGACGCTAGTGGCACCGCGAACACGCTGCTGTCCCATAATGGTACAGGAACCTAGATTATTGTTATTATGGCGGTTAATATGGATTATTAGACAGTACAAAAGAGGTTTTATAAATGGAAAAATGTGTAAGATTGCATACCCTACGGTTTATTCCATCCGTAAAAGCTCCGAACGTCCCCACACGTACCAACTCTCACTGTGTCAATTGATCCTGACTGATTGAATTTTCAATATATTGAGATTTAGCTTTTCGATATTCAAATCAGTTACATGAAATTGTGTTATGTTATCCCTCCGCTGTTTATTGGATCAATATTATTGATATTGAACTTGAGCGTTGTATTTGTTAGGAATAAATCAATTAAGTTGATGTAGTGTTACATTAATATTATCTTATATTGAAGTTTCAGTTAATGATTTATTAGTTTGATAACTATCTTGTTAATTTGCAACTCGGTACAATTTTATAATATTTTCATGTGACATTTATATAGGGTAATTTGGACTAAAATTTATTGCTTTTGTTTATGAATCACTAAAATTATTTCAGTTTGTTTCATAATTTAATGCCACAACTTTATATTTCTAAATGGTGCGTTCTTTTTGTACAATATTTGATGGATTTGTCCAAACATGATTTTACAGGATTCTACGATAGTATATTTATTATTAAAAAAAATCTGTACAAATCCTGTTTGGTTGTTATCGTACCCGTACACTATATATGTGTAGCCATGTATACGCTTCCCTGACAATATTTCAAATGTTATGAAAATACTAGTGAAAGAAACTGAACCATATACATAGTTATACAAAGTTAACCAAAATCAAAGGGTGTTTATTGAACTTCACAATGTACGCAGTAATAAATAAACAGTGGAATTTTACCTCAAGTAAAATATATTCGCAAAATCATTTCGTGTATTTCTCAGCTATAAAAGTAGATGAGAAATGTCTAAATGTACTTTTTCCGCGCAGCCTTCCACCGCTACCTTAAAAGGTTTGATTTGGCACAAGCGTTGATTAATGTGTCCCTTGACAAATTACGCCCACACGAGGGGATTGTAAAACTTGCTAAGTGGGGGGCGGGGCTTTCGGAATGTGATTCCTTCATTGCAACACACATAGCGTTTGTATTGTGGAAATAAAAGGATGTACTTCAAAGGATTGAGGAACTGTTTTTAAATAATATTCCATTCTTATAGAAGTTCCAACCTTATTATTAATCTTAGTATTTTTTAATATTATATTTATACCATTATTGACTGCTATAGTTGTGTCCGTAGCTTTCAGTATACAGGGTTGAAGGTGAACGCTGTTATCTGTAATTTTAACCTGCTAGAAAAAGTTCTGTCCGTATTTCAAAACAGGTTTCCTTACATTGTGTGGAATGCCAGTCGTTACTGCTCATCCATCCTAGCGATCTGAATGCCAACGCCAACTCTCTTTGAGTTCAAAAACGTCAAATAAAATACACATACAAAAAATTGTTTATGTATATACACATATATTACGTATTTAAATAAACATAGCTTGGCTTTTAGATATTCTAAAAATGTAATTTTAATTATGTAAGAAAATAAATGTTGCCGGCGCGCCGACAATGCAGACAAGTCATTCGTTTCAGTAACTGCCGTCTCAACAATGCACTCATTGTGCTGCCACCACGTTAGCATTTATCAATATCTACCAAGGACCACGGTCTAATGGAATAGAAATTTTTAAATTATATCGGTGAATAAAGTATAGTGTTCATGTGAATAATTCTGTTGTTTTTCATTTATAATATGCAATTCAAATTTAAATTGTGTGTCGGAGGTATTTTATAAATATATTGTCAGCGATGAAGATTATCGAGTTGATTAACTGTTCTAGGAATTATAATATCTTGATAAAAATGTCCCGTTAGCAATTAGTTTGAAAAGTGATCTTTGTAGGCAATCGTACGAGTAGTAACCGAATGGTCGCCCTTCTAGTCAAAATGCGAGGTGCATTCAAACGATATCTTTCGGGTTCTGTCACAGGAATTACCTTTTACTAATTGTTTTCCTGGGTCTGTCAATTATACTTACTTTCCTTGTATCGATATATGATTATCTCGATATTTCTGATGCATAAAATACTATCTCGTATATTATATTATAAATACATTTAGTTAAATTTGTTAAAAAAGACGATTGTCGTGTGACCTGGATGAAGGTCACATATACAAGGTCACTAATAAAAGAGGTGGACCTGTAAAAGAAAATATTAGCCCCTCCATGTTTAGCAGAGTGTACACATTCATCACATCTTAATTACGTTTAATAACACAATATATGCTTACTCAACGCATTAAAGTTAGGCTCTCAACAATAAGTTATTGGAAGATTCTTGAGTACTTTGGTCACACTGTCCGACGACAGCCGGATAACTTGGATAAGCTGATCGTGACGGGCAAGGTGGAAGGAAAGCGACCTCGTGGCCGTTCACCTAGCCGCTGGTGTGACCAGGTAACCGCCCTCACTGGACTCCCAATAGCAACCGCCATTTGAGAAGTTGAGGACCGAACGAGTTGATTTTCAAGGACACGACCTTCAGCAATGAAGAATTCGACCAAGAAGAAGATATGTTTACTCTCAACTTATCTTTCATATTTGAATTAAGTTGATATCGCATAAAAATGTGAACAGACATCTTAGATTTTTATTCCAAACATTAATTACAGTCCACAGTAAAGTGAGTCTGAGTGAAGTAAACGGTAAGTATATTTGTACAAAATAAAACTCCTTAAATTCAATGCATTTAATGTCACATACATTACCTGCAGCCGATCTGAACTATGCACTTGAGCAAGTCTATCTGTCAGACACAAATGAACTAACGCCGAACGGCTAATTTGTCATTATAGTCTGCAGGAGTTCTCACGCGCTGGCATCATATTGCGAAACTTTGCTTAATTGACATTCACGACGCGCGACGGTAACAGTCGCCGCCGCGTCGCGCGTGTCGCCTCGGCTCTATACCCTTTATGTTATGATGTCCTAATTACCTGCAGACGTGACTTGTTAAGGGTACACTTAAGAAGTATATCTTAGTTATATCTGTTGTATACTTAGTGAGCTAATGTCTTGGATATCTTTGTCATTATAATTACCACAGGAATTGTTTAATGTCAATAAACCACTCGTATTTCTTTTTACCTACTTAATTTAATAATATCCAATATTTGGTTGTTGCCCGTGGCCGGAAATGTACTTATTTAGGATTTACTATATTTTCTTTAGCAAAATTATCCATACCTCTATTTTGATGTCTATTCTATGAACTTGGAGTCGTTGAGTCGTTCCACCCTAGAGAAACCTTCATATATCTTCTTCGTGTAGTATTATAATAAATAATGCTGAAATCATATTAGTTGTCCATTGTCTTAAAAGTAGATTTATTCTGCGCATTATAACGCACGATCACTGAAAACCAAACGTGCAGCCGCACTCGAGACATTTCTAAGTGCTTGGCCAGACTACACACACGGGCGCGGGGCGGTCGCGGCGCGGCATACTTAAACTTATGAAACCTTATTTGACACGTAGTGGGCACGCGGGCGGTTTCATATGTTTATGTAGCCGCGCCGCGCACGCCTCGCGCCCGCGTGTGTAGTCTGGCCAAGCACTAAATGTGCTATGTGCGGACCGATCTGCCTCCTTCTGAAACGGTGGTAAAAATTTTAAAGATGTCCATACCTATAATGAAATAAATAAAATATTTTTGCCATAAATGTTAGTAAAAATACTGATGTACCTTTTATTAAAATCGAATACAAACAATTAAAAACAATAATTTTAAAACCTTACGTTACAAATATATCATTCTACTGAAGCTTGAGGTACAGGTGAGGTTGAAGAGAAGTTTGAGATTTGAACAGAAGAAGTCTATTTATTATTAAACTATATCTTCGTGATGTTACTTACTCAACAACGGATCCGTACTCGCAAGCTGAAAACGATGAAGATGAAATATACACATCAAAAAAGTCTAAGCAACATGCATGATATTACAAATTTACCATTTATACTAATTAATTTCTAAGTCTTTACTCACTCAAAGTGCGTAGGTATGTAAATTTTTTTGTTATTGATGACATACTGGCTGGTTGTAAAAAAAAATTCGATTATGTTTTGTTTTTTTCATAAAATTAAATGAAAGGGAATTTGTTTGAATTTAAGTGCGTTTTTATTGCTACGTTTAGTCTTGATTTTATAATTTTACCAACCATTTAAATAAAGTTACCGACAAAATTGAATTGTTAGATATATTCTTTAAGTCATGGAGCGACGTCATTTGACGGCAAATGAAATGCAAAGAAATGTAGGGATGTTGCAAGCGGGAAGTAATCAATCTTAGGTATTTCGGCATTTTGGCATTCATAGAAGTGTTATTTGTCGTCTTTGGCAGCGCTACAATAATACAAGGGAACCCGCTGAACAGCATCCAGGCCGTAAAAGGAGTACAACCACTCGGCAAGACCGGTACATACAACTGACTGCAAGACGCCAGCCGATGTTAATCTCTCGAGAGATAAGTTTGAGGCTACAAAATTCAAGTGGTGTTGATGTAAGTCCCCAAACTGTGCGAAATCGACTGCATGAGTACGGCCTACGAGCTCGACGCCCAATTAGGTGCCCACCGATACGTCACGGGAATCGCGCTCGTCGAGATGAATGGTGTAGAGAACGCAGAACAAGGACCCAGAAACAATGGGATAAAATTATGTTTTCCGATGAGTCGCGCTTCGGGTTTAGGCCTGATACAAGAAGGGTGCGAGTGTACCGTCGGTCCGGAAATACTGAAAGGCTCAGGTCCATTCAGGAAGTTCATCCATACAGCGGCTTATCCACCATCCTAAAATTTAAATTAGTACATGTTGCTTAGACTTTTTTGATGTGTGTATATATATTTCACAGTTCCAAATACAAAAAGTACTAGTATGAAGTGAATTAAGACGAGTCGTGTCGGGTGGTTGGCTCGTCAATCACCCGGCGACATTTGAGCGCCCACGGAATTCACCCAACTTTTGTCATGTCACCTTCCATCGTTTTTATACTGTTTTAGGGAATGAGAATGAGAAATGGAGCTTTTTGCTTTCTTTTATTATTTATTAGTCATCAAACAACGTATAAAATATCTATTTCACATTTCAAAATCCTGTGCACTTCGTAATATAGAATTCCGTAGTAAATGAACACAAGTTATTGAGCTCAATAAGCTTATTCAAAGCGGTTAACTTTTAAATTAATTGATATGATTCAGAATTGAGAAAACTGAGCACGTATACTCAAACATTTAAACCAAATTATTTGTAAAAAATATACCTTAGTAACATGTGTAGTTAATTATTCTTTTCTTGAACCCATGCAGGTTTAATAACCGGGGCTTATGTAAAACTAAAATGAGCCTTATTATTGGAGTCTCTTTCACAAGAAAATGCACTCTTCTTCTTGCTCCCCTCCTGTTCTTATGCATTAGAAATGCAAAATAGTTATAAATTACCCATTCTAGACTACAATGTGAAATTTTGATGCAACTTGGAAAAACAAGAAATGTGAATTAATTTATTTTTGTAACATTTCAAAACTTTTTGTATTGATAGTTACGTTCTACGATTCAATTGTGAAATGTAAATGTACTGAAACAACTCACATGGTGTTATCTAGGACCTAAGTAAGCAACAGAGCGCTGGTGTTTTGGATACTACACGTTATGTAGATATGTTACTTGTATACGTATTTTTAATTTGTAAACAAATGCATATTATACATAAACACTCAGATTTGGAACGAGCATTAACGGACGTTGTTGATAATGATAATGATAATGAAAAGTGAAGTAATTCGTGTGGCCGATTCCGCACTCCATCGAGTACAAATCGATTGTGCCCGCAGACAGGCACGACTAGTGACATTTTGATGTATAACCCTCGGTGTCTAATGCACAGGAGCTGTCCGGGCGAATCGACGTCCGATGTTCTCGTAATTGCTATGTCATCCACCTTATTTTTATATTGTAGCTCCTCTCAAGTTAATCGAGCTCTCTTGACATAAGGGTGGTAGACCAATTTGGAGCTATTCGATCACTTAAAACGTTTTAGAAGATCCTGCATCCACCTGTTTATTTATTAATATATTATATATGTACTAACGGACCAGGCAAACGTTGTTCTGCCAAAAAATAAAAATAAACATTTTGTGGTGGATCGAATTGTGAATTAAAATTATTCTTGAATCCACTTAAACAGACTCACAAAAATCGGTGCAGCCGTTTAAGAGGAGTTCAGTGTCATACACACGCACAGAAGAATTATATAGATAAATATTGCTATTACATGCTTTGGGATGATAAAAACTTAGTAGTAGTCTTTTAATTTTTATTTTTCCTTAGCCAGGGGGTTGCTAGGAAGATATCGCTTAAGTCAGATCAGGCTACACAGTCATTTCCTTTGTTATTTCTTTTAATCACGTTTTTTTTCATACAATAAATAAAATAAATTTTTATCCGTACAGGAGCAGAGAAAGAATATTGACCTCTGTGGCAGGGGTCGGCCTGTCGTAAAAAGCGACAAAACAACCCTAGCTACGTGGTAAGGCCCCAAGCTCGTCTGGATAAAAACCACATTTGGTCTTAAGTATGCCGCCATAACAACTTTGTGTTATGTTCCGGCGGCATTAATGACCTAAGTTCCTGTACCCTTATGGGACTACAGCATATTTGCGACGCCACTGGCGTTGCAAACACTCATAGGCGACGGTAACTGCTAAATTCTAAGTGACCCGTCAGCCTGTCTGCTGTCCTACAGCAATTAAAAAACTTCTATGTCTTAACTTTTTTATTTTTTTATTTTTGTCTGTATCTTATCTGTCTGGATTAGGTAATAGTTACTTTAAGGCTTTCGTTGATTGAATTAGACATAACTTGCTTAGGTTATATAGTGACACTTTTAATTATAGGTTTTAACCTTAATCTAGTAGTTAATACATATATTGAATTAAAGAAACCGATCAAATCAAATATTGACTTAAGATCGCAGCGTCTATATCGGTTGTAAAAGAATATTGCAAAACACACAAAACCGAATTACGCCAAAAATCCACCATTGCGTCTCACGCTCAACAATTTCATTTTCTATCTAAAAATAATCACATCTACTTTGAAGAAAGCGGGGCGTCAATAAGGAGATCAATCTGCAGATTGGTGCGCGACAACCGTGAAACGCTCTGACGGTTCCACGTCTCCCGCAAATCTTTCGACAAACATGTGACAGGTGACTAACAAAAACATTGACGAATTCTATGTAAGGAGGCTTAATGTTATCAAACAACATTTCCAAGGCATGAAACATGTTTGCGTTAATATTATCTTTAGGTCATATATATGTACTATAGTTGATTCTAGAATTTAGTCAGTTACGTAGGATATTTTCTGCACTGGTGAACCGTGTTGTACCATGTTACCAATGTTAATGGTACTCGGTGCTTTTCACTACATTGTATATTATAATGCGTTCTAAAATACACATAACTATGCTAGTGTGGAATATAATATACTATGGAATCTTAATGCTGCCAAATCTATAACATATCCAAATCACACCAACACTGGAAAAATCTAGAAATCGAATCCGAAACGGACGGGACTACTTGATCACAATTGTTATAATTGATGCATGATGATTATAATTAATGTTTATAATTAAAACTGCAAATGCAGTTAGGTGAGCTTAAGAACGTGTTTCCTGGAGGTGGGGATTAACTAAAAAAGTCAGTTTCTAACATTAGCGACATCTAAATGAATAATGATAATACTAGTTAAATCGTTTTGTTTCAGAATATAGATTTTATTATTTCAGAGAATCATGAAAGTTGGGTGTTGTAGTCGTCGATATAAGAACTGCTTCTCCTTCCACTGATTCACGACCGTTAATTTTATACGTATTATACATTCATGGTTGCAAAATTCGTGAGAAAAGCATTTGCTTTCCTCAGGCTTGAGATTTCATACCAAAGCAAGCCGTATCCTTTTTATTCTGTTATTCTCGTCCCAAGAAACACGCAGAATGATATACCCTATGATAATACTACAGTGGACTGCTATAAATAAGCTTCCAATGTCATCTTACAAATCCTTGTTAGAACAAAATTAAGGTTGTAGAAAATTGTAACAATCTCTAAAACGTTGTTGCAACAAAAACAAACTCTCGAAAATTAATACAAATTCAATATTCTCCTGCAAAGTTCTAAACAAGGATGATCGAACTAACAAGATAATAAAGATGGAGAAACACATCAACATGTAGATTTCAATCAAAAGTTGTTGTTCAAGTATAGCTGAGTCGGTCGTGATTGCTCCGTCCGGGCCGGGCTGGCTCCTACAGCTGATGATGCGGCGATAAAACTTCAATACGGGAGAAATTTATTTGATATAACATAAATTGAAAGGATTCTCTTTATCACTCACATTGTATTCATACGATATTAATGTCCGTGTGGTATAGGGTTTTGTATTCGCGTCCTTTTCCTTATTGCCTTCGATGATGAATGAGGAACTATGCCATCGAAAGGTTTATATAATTTAGATGTATTTGGTAATATTTGTTGAATAGTTTTCACGTTTGTTTCACATATTGTCTACTTTCCGAATCTAGACAAATATCTCACACGTTTTGACAGCTGGTGTCGATAGCAATATTTAGAAAACTTGACTTAATATTGTATGTACTCGTATATTATTTATATTAGAAATTTTTGAATAAGTATGATTACATACTATTATCGCTATCATTTATTTTATTGCTGTAGGACAGCAGACAGGCTTACGGCCCGATTAGAATTTAGCAGTTACCGTCGCCTATGGGTGTTTGCAACGCCATCCAGTGACATCGCGAACACGCTACTGTATTTCATGTCCAATTGATATTGTATCGATAATATTAGTGTCTTAATTTTTAAGTTAATCAGTTTATATTAGTTAGCCGTTTATACCAAATATTTAAAAAAGTTAATTTTTAGGGCACGTATCGTTAGTCTTAAGTTTGTTGTATCTTTTGCTTACAAATTTTGTCCTGTTATCCACATAATATCATAATCTTGACTCGTCACAAAGTACTAACATTAGTTCAGCCTTTGATTCATGATGACGTAAGAGGTGGATTTGAAACAATAGCTTTTGTCACGCGAGTGTACCGGAGAGACATAAACCACAAGAGGTATCATAATATTTATGACCGCTGTGTAGTAGTCTCGGCTGGTTTATGTGACATGACTAGGGCTTTTTGATGAGGGACGGCATTCTCGCTTACTCTAATTTACGTTTATGAAATTTTCCAACAGGTCGTATAACCGTTGGAGATTTACAAAATTATTCTTATTTCCAATAATCTTAGTATAATCTTGTTGTGTGATCATTACAACAATGCTTTTTGCCATATTTACAGTCATTCCAAGAGGTTACTCCCGGTTACAAGCAATGCAATTTTGGAATACTGGGTCCTGTGTTGATCATGGTTAGCGTAGTTTTTACGTCGGTACCTCTTGACTGTTTGTCTCTTGGTCAAAAATGTACAAAAAAGCTAACAAACAGTTGTGAATTAGAGGAACGGCTGCGTAACACCTCCACACCGAGAGGAGCAATCAAAAATTCACTCCATAGCTGTAAAAGGAGTTGATACATTAGATGTCTCATACGACTCAGTGATTTGGGCTGAGTAAGTGATATGGTAGCGTTATCACTTACTAATTTCTGGCCTTGGCTACTACTGTATCGCCATATTGGCAGCATCTTCTACTAAAACTTTACTTTTTCTGATCTGTTCTCTATTATTGTTACAAGAAATATAAATAATATATTTTATGTTATGAAGGTATAAATAAGTTCATAATATAAAATATATGGATCGTTTCCAATTATAAAAAAAAAAAACTAGATTTGATTTACATTTGGACAGTTTTATTTTCTAATCAGCTTTCATTACAGATTTTTTATGGTTTTTTCGTATTCAATATAACAAATGTATATAGTATTTTGTATAAATAAAAAAATGCCTTAAAAATATATGAAAGTCTCCCGACAACAGATCTACACGTCTATACAACAAGTGCTGAATTCAAAAGAGGTGCTAAAAGGATCTTGCCGTATCTGATTTTTTTTACTAAAGCATAATACATAAGTTTTCCTTTTGCCCACAATATAGACGTGTGTGTATAATATTGTACTTTATTAATGATCTCCTGAGTGATGAGGAGAAGCTTTTAAACTTTACTAATCCCCGCTTCAAACTGGATGTACATAATATATTATTTGAAACGAAAGTTTATTTTATCTTTGTTTATTTAGGATAGTTATTTTGTATATCCATAAAACAAGTATTGGGTTTGGTATAAAATGAAAATTAAAAATTAGCAATCGCCATTTTCTGGTTGGGATTATTCTCCTCCAGACAACCTTTGACTGCTTGGGAACGTGGTCGTAAAAGCTCACTTATTTTCTAGTTTACGCATCGTAAGGCTAAGAAATTAATATTATATTTGTTTAAGATGATCATTATCCACTTGGGAATTGCGCCCCAGACGCCTTATAATGACTTCGGTTCTCTGGTATAGTATTTTAGATTAGGTGCAAAACCTTTTGTGTTATACATTTATCAGCTCGAATTCGTTTAAATTAAGCATTACTGTAACAGATCAGTCTCCACCGCTTCTGTATCATGCTAAATATTAGATTTGGAAAATATTATAATAAAAACAAAAACAAAAAAAATTAACTTCTGGTATGTATAGTATTACGTACTTACACAGTCGAAAATCTATGAACCTTGGCTTGGACTTGGGCTGGAAAATCCTCATGGAGGCCCTCCGCCCTCGTGGAAGGACGAAGGGGACTGTCAGACTCTTACTGACTAAAAACAACCTGTGTTCCTCATGTACCCGTGTGTCGGAGGGGCGGGTATCGCCGAAGCATTCGTCGCTACCCCTCGATGGGTATTGGCCCGCCAGATGGTCAGGCGGACCCCGTCACCCACTACGGCCGTCACCTCGGCCGCAGGACTCCACTATGAGGCGCGCGCAGAACACGACGCCGCCGCCTCGAGGCCTGCCGCTGATCGGACGACAAGACGCCCCGAGTCTGCCGTCCGACCTTAGTCACCCTACCATGATCTTACTATCATGTTTTATTTAAAAACTCTTATCATGTCAATACATTCAAGTTTCCTTTTACATTGTACAGTCCACAAAATATCATATTATGTGGTAAATTTATATGTCGATTTTAATTTGAATCATGTAATCAGATCAGTAATATAATATTAATAGTCATTAGATTCAGTTTCGGAAAATTATTATGAAATAACGACTTGAAAATACAATATTATCAAATCAAGTCAAAATGATTTATTTCAATATAAGATCTTACAGATCACTTATTGAATGTCAAGGATCTACTATCGTTTCCAATACAAAACGTTGGCTAGTGAAGAAACGGCGAAACGGACTCTCCGGCGAATATTTTTTTAGTCTGGCGTCTTTTTTATTCTGTACACCTTTACATACAAAATACATTTTATATTACAAAATTAAAATGAAATTGGAGGAAAAAAATGTGAGTTAACTTAATGGCAATATAGTTATTTTTATTCCCAGTCTGTGCGGACGTTAATAGTAATAGTTTATGTGTGTTACTAATAATAAAGATTATGTTGAATCCTATCGTACTAAACCTAATAAATATTTGAAAATAGCACTAGGACTAAAGCATAGTCCATTATTAAACGTTTCCCCAGTGTTTAGATAAGTAGCTCACTGTCCGCATCAAAACAGACATTTAATTAACTGTGTCTCGTGAAATAGCTCTCGCGCACCAGCGATTCCGGTCAAAACCATACATCAATATCACGAGCGGATTATTATGCGGTTCCTGATGAATCATTGTGGCTGGATAAACGCTAATCCGGTTATGTTTGTTAGCTATAATCCGGTATGTATTATGCATCGCTTTTGGCGAAACGGGATTGATTGAGGACTTGTGACGTACTCTCCAAGCTATTGAGACGCTGTAGTGTAGCGTAGCGAACGCAATTCTAAAACGAATCTGTACTTGATATTTGAAATTTTAGTTATTTTATTGAATAACTTTTAAATAGGTGATTTAAAATCAGAGCAGAGATATAATAATAATAATAAATATCAATAAAATTGAACGAACGAATGAATGAATATTCTTTATTGAGCCGGTGTTAGAGCGACACAAGCAAGAACTACGTGTGCGTGCTGCGGTGGATGTGTGGAGTAACGCGGAAGGACCGCGTTAGGAACTCCAGTCTTCATGTCCGTGACATTGCAGATAAATTGCAGGAGTGTCGGCGCCGTTGGTACGGCCATGTTTTACGGCAACCGGATGCTTACGTAGGAAATAAATGTCTGGCCATGCCGCCTCCGCCGAGCCCCGGCAGGAGGGGATAGACCCAAAATGTGCTGGCTTGACGTCGTAAAGGGTGATATGTGCGCCAATGGGCTCACTACCAGGGATGCTGAAGACTATACTACCGCTACCAGGGGTGCGAAGTGGAGAAGAAAAAGTCAGAAAGCGGACTCCGGGTGCCGAAGCGAGAGTTTGGGCTGCAACCGGGATTCAACGCTAAGATGATGATGATGAATTTGATAATTATTGCTGTCTAATAAATTTGGAAATTGTCTACATTTTGATACTATTGATGACAGTTTACCTATCTCTACCATTTCCCGGAAAGAAAGCTTCCAAATCCTTTGCTAAAGTATTAATAAGTATAGATCGAGTTCGTACATTTTTAAAGTATCATTTAGTATTTTAAATCTTAACATGTGAGGTCCCAAAGCTTTTGACCCAGCCCCTTGTCACACTATCACATTCCGGTGATAAACTCTCCCCCCTCCCCCCTTAACGTGTGACGCAATTTATGGATGACCCCTTTTCAAATCTCGACTAAAATGGTTAAGGCTCCTCCCTGGTTTTAAGTGTAAGATATTATTAAGTGTCATGAGTGCAGCATAATAATGAAATGTAGCTTAAGGCTATGACGATCATGATCATCTTTTAGTTAAACGCGGGTTGGAATGGAGAATTAAATTGTTCGATGCTCGAGGGCGTGTTTTTTTTCACTTCATGATAGTAAGACTAGTACGCATATTACGCTAAGAATCCTGAAGTGTTATATACATCCGTTTCAGGCTCAGATCAGCTCAGATTTACGAGATAAGTTAGAAATTAAAAGTCAATTATTTATACAGAGTTGGTCTTAGCAAATGATGTCCATATTTGAAAGCGAGGACATCAGTTTTAAACTTGCCAGCAGTAAATCGTCTGCCACTTTAGTCCATAATCTAATAAAAGTTTCAAGTGTAACTTGGCCACTTTTCAGACTTTAACGCCGGTCATTAATCCTAAACTTTTGAAATGTGAAACATTAAATTTAATGTCTTAACATACTTCAGCTAACTGAAGTACTTTGCGGCTGAAATTAGCGTAAAGAAATTTCGGTAAAGTGATTTCCGTAAAATGAAACATAAAGATGGCGGTCTTAGATTCGATAAAATCGATTATTTAAGTAATAATTATGATAACTTAATGTATAAAAAAATCATCTCGATCCTTAAATAGGTTTAAAATATAGGAATAATAGATTTAATTCAAAATAATTACTATAAATGTTCCACGATCCAGGATCGTGGAACATTTCTTTTCAACACAATTGTTGAAAAGTCACTTCTATCCGTCCATCCGTGCCAGTATCTTTTCGTGGCTCTATTTTTTTTAACAAAGGTGCGCAAACAATTAACTGAAACAGATGTATCCAAATTTGATTTGCACAAGACAACTACGGTCTGGTCCGTAAGTGGGGTTCCATGTTTAGCTGAACTACATGGCAGATTCTTCAAAATCCATAGTTATTTATATCGATTCAAAAATGGTCGAACAACTGCCCTCCTCAGGGAAACATTTGTATCAATAACATCGAGTTGTTTTCGTAAGGGAATTGCCTCCGAATCAGATGAGACAGCGAAAACACGAGACATTATAGACGATATAAAACACGAGATATAGTATATTCGTTGAATAATTTATGTACTTGAATAATATTTGTGTGTTGCTGATTGTGATGTTTCATCATAACACCGATTTCTTATTGTTGTCTTGTGTGTAACCTTAATACTAGACTGTTTCTAGTAATATACTACGATTGATTCTTGTAAAAATAATAAATATTTATGCGAATAATATAACTGTAAAAATCAGATTGGAATCTAACATTTTTGACATAGAGTAGATTTTAACAAGAAATGTATTGTTCTCAAATCCATTGTGCTATGCAAAGGTCACTACACAGAATCAAAATGATCACCCTTATCTATTTGAGCATTAATCTTGTCAAATTGAGATTTGAAATTCACGTTTCTGATTAGTCCACGCCAGTCATTCATTTCAACATTTTGAGTATATCTTAGAGGAGACATTTCTTAATGTAAGGTTATGACGGAGTGGAGAGTTTTCTGTATCTGTAATTTTGAGACTGAGCATCTTATTCTATATACGAGTAACAAAATTTGAAGCTTGTTTTTCTTTTAATGCAAGATTTAATTAGCACTCTCTTGAAATACTTAATTAACTTTTGAATCAATATTTATTGTAAAATAAATAGATTTAAGTAAAAAAAAATAAGATCTAGAAATTATGTTGGTGTGAACTAATATATTACTCAGTTAACCATCAAGCCTCACTTACTCGTATAAATAAAAGTATTACTTATTTATCCTTTAGATTACAAAATGCTATTAGATATTCTCTTGGAGAAGTAACAAGAATGAAATTATATGATCTATGTTTGTAAAGACCATATATGAGTAATAAAATTATATTTTAGATGCAATTAAGCTGTGTCGATTTACGATTATTGTCTAGCTCCAGCTACCTTGATTGCAATCGTATAAGCAATCAAGCTTACCACTTCTTTTAGCCGTTAAAATGTATCTGGTTTATATGGCCAGAAGGACTCACTAAGAGTAACTTGTTGTTGGTTTCATGTACAGTAGAATAGATAAACTTTCAATTGAATTTCATCTGTGCAAGGGTGAAGACCACTGACCTCTGCGGCCGGGGTCGGCCTGTCGTAAAACGCGACAAAACAACCCACCTCAAGTACGTGGTAGGGCCCCGGGCCCGTCTGGATGGCGACCGCCTTTGGTCTATAAATATGCCGCCATAATAACTTTGTGTTGTGTTCCGGCATTAGTGACCCAAGTTCCTGTAACCTTATGGGACAGCAGCGTATTCGCGATGCCACTGGCGTTGCATTCAACACTCATAGGCGACGGTAACTGCTAAATTCTAAGTGGGCCATCACCACCAAAGATCTTCCGATAGCAGTAAATCCTTTTCATTTTGTTGTTTGAATTAGACCCGTAGTAATGAGTGTCGACCTAATACGTCACTAACAAAACAATAACGCTTAGTGTGCGGTTTGCCTAGTATAAGATCCCCGTCTAGACACCGCGTCACGGCTAAGAACCCTGGCTGAGTATTCTTGGCGCATTTCGAGCCTTAATTGGCTGTGCCGCTCGATGCCGCCGCTCGAGACCCTAGAGACGAGTGGCCCGTTGTCGTACACTAGCGTGTTTGATACAGCCGCTATTGTCTGTATAAAGTGGATGTTACATGTTCAATGGCGGTGGTAGAACAAATCATCGCTGCGTCTACAAATGTGAATGTTTAGTACGTTCGAATAGCTAGCAAGGCTATATGCAAAATAGAAATACCTAAGACAATATGGTTGGTACTTTAACTTTTATTTTACGCCATTACAATTCGACTTTGTTATTATTAAAAAAAAACCTTTTTTTAATTTATTTCTTATGTTTCATTCATAGTCAAGTGTAAGAAATAAATAATATTTGTTTAATCAATACATATCATAACAATAATAGTAGAATGTTCTTAAAATCACTACTTATAAGGCTTTTGTTATATGATTCTTTAAATTTTCACTTTTCTAAAGAGTATAGTACTAGTACAATTAGTCTGAATACTCAAAAGCATGCGCTCAAGTTAACGTTATGTGATCTCAAGATGTATTCCTTCAGTCTTCCAAATGGCTTGGCGGAATCCTAGCCATTAAGGCCTTTGGTGAGTTACGATGAAACAGGCCATCAGAGCGACGTATGAGCAGAAACCCCACGCACAATACTCTCTATAAGCTCACATGTCGAACAAATCCTGGCCATTTAGATTATGCTTATTGTTATGTAGCCCACGTAACGTTGATATGGGCCGTCTATTATTTGTATTTCCTCATTGCATAAAAAATAGACTTTAACACAGTAAATTAGAGCTGCTTTTGCATTGTTGCTATGAAGTTTTTCCGACCTGTCCATTTGGCTTCCACCATCAGCAGATTGTTTCCGCATGAATATTTCATTATTAATGCTACCTGGTTGTTACCTGTATTTCTGTTGCAGATTTAGATGCGTACTTTTGGTAAATTTCACGCCTGTTTTCTTTTGTTTTCCTAATAATTGGGTCATATTTGAGGAGAATTGATTGTTATGGAACGGAAATGAGAACTCAAGGCAATGGACCTTTCTGTTATTGGCGGAAGGATAGTTGCTAAGAATTTCTTTGGCTATTAATAAATAAATATGTTGGAGTATTCATTTATTTTGTTATATTCTAAGATTACGGTCGTATAAGGGGTTTATGTTATAAATATAGGATTTTTATGTTTGATAACTTACAACAATCTGTCACTACCCAACCTCTACGGCTCTACGGATAAAATTGTTGGCAATCTCAATAGAAAAAAATATCTGCTTGAGTATTTGGATTGAATCGGTCTTTAAAATAATATTGATTTTAATAAAATATAGAGTTTTATTCTGAAACTTGGCATACGTATCAGGACACGATTTAGGTTTTGTTGCTCAATAGACGTCTCATAAAAAAATTAAATTTTACATTATGTCGGATTCCATTACGTAAATGTATCTAATGTAAATGTATCACTACGGTTCAATAAAATCATACATTCAGGATTATATAAACTTGCTGGTAAAATAACACAACAATACTCTTATAACGTTTTCCACTTCTGTCTTAATCAAAATGCGAGTATCCGGCCATCGCCGGTGCCCGCATAATAATGTACATATATTAAACTCTTGTTTGTCCGCAAAAAACACGGAAATATTTTTAATGAAGCCATTTCTTTTTCGCTTTCCATCGCGTCGGTAGAACGCTCGTTTGCCGCCCAGCAAATTGCTTCGTTACGTTTTTCGGTTGTTTGTTTTGCAGAGACGTCTTCCACTTTAATTGCTCAAGGTGAATATTGAGAGGTGTTTTTGCGCTCAAACGGTGATGGGTTTGAACATCTCTTTAAATTTGTTTTACCTTAGTCACAGAAAGCTATCATGCAGTATTTCGTCCCGATGTTATGCGGTCATTATGGTTATTTTACTTAGTTATTTTGTCCTTGATGATGTATGAAAACTGAGCATTGACAACTTTTGTGTCGCTAGGCAAGCAGCCAGATGAGTCTCATTATAATAGGTGGCTACGGCGCTATTTGTCTCTTTATTTAGTTTGTATTTGCCCTTACTTTGTAATTACTATTTGCGAAATCATGGTCTTAGCCTTAAGTAAGAAAAAAATTACCTGAAATGTTGGTCACAATTAAAGATTTGATTAAACGAGATAAATGAGTATACTAGAAATGAGCAATAGCTGACTAAATCACACGAGTATAAATTCGATAATGCAGTAGATTATTTGGAGTTACATAGATTCACAAGAAATATTGGCGTTGTTTGATATCGAAAAATACATAGATGGTAATGCGTAATAAATTTCTAATATTTCGTTTTATGTCTTTATGAAGTAATAATACTGGTTAATTTATCATACTGTTACTACTTTGGAAGGTGAAGATTTAATTTAATGATAATAATAATTTATTTTCTGTTTATTTAAACTGAGTAGGCGAACATAACCTACCTATCTCTTATCTCAAAACTTTCATTAAGTTTATTATCCTCGTTTGTTGTTAAGGGCCGTCTGTAATTTATATGACGATCCTTAATTATATTTTAGATTATGGGGCATTTCACGTAAAGTGATATAAACATGTTCACAAAATATTTTTTATTTGATGTTTAGATCTTAGGATAAAGATTTTTTTTGATCCGGGGAAAAACCCTCTCTTGACGGGTTCCGCCGACCCGGGAGGACCGAGGGATATGTGGGACTTCGGGAAAGATGGTCGGCCATCCGACTACCCACTTAAAACCTCGCTGTTCTCCTATCGCCTACGCCCGGGCCTACTGATATGTGGCCTGCCAATCTCTTGGCCCGGGCCGATGCCGGCCCGCCCTTTGTCTCAAGGTGGGCCGGCTAAAGTATTGACGCCAGGGGGTCAGGGTTTCGTCCCCCCTGTGTTGACTCAAGGAGTTGAGGGGGGCCGCAGAACAGCACACGGCCCTCTCCCTCGCGGCAATAGTGCGGGCGGCTGAACCTCCCCCGAGGGGCCGCCTGCGGCTGCTTTCTACGGCGGCCGGAGGTCGTTGCTTGCCCTCCGGCGCCGACGACGTGGTTTGCGTTGGCGGGAGGGGAGTGTGGTGGTGGACTCCCGCTCCCGCTCCGCCGCCTCCTTTGCAGACATTACTGCCTCGCAAAAGGAGGCGACGGCCGTCCATCCAGGATCGCCCCCGACCATGGACAGAACCAGGACCTGGAGCGACAGGTCCGTGGCCAATGCCGTCGCATGCTAGTAAGGCGTGGGTACAACTACCAAGATAAAGATTTTGACTTATTTCTAAATAACCGTGCATTGTTTTATCCCTTGTTGTAAACGTTCCGTAGCTCTCCCCTACACGTTCGTTCCTGTTTGAATAAGTATTCGTCGGTATCTACGTGTCCTAGATTTGTAACAAGCTTTGACCACATAACACATGAGAGTACAGAAGAAACGATTGTCATACAGGCATTTTCGCCGCAAAATATTCAGCCTTCCTAGCAACCTACCAATTGTTTCCGCTTCTATATCTTATTGTTAATTTTCTAAATCCCAGTTTTACTTTGGCCTTTCCGATTCCGTAAACTTTTTTTTTTAACGGATAAGTCGGTTAACAGTTACTATGTGTTATGACTTTGGCTAGAAGGGATATGTACATTATTATATACTTAAACATCTATTCTATTCAGATGTCATAAGAGCTTTGTAAGTGATAGTAGGGGTAATGGGCATTCCACCTTAGGTATTGTGTAAGAAACATATATTAAAGATCTTCAAGTCGTTTCGCATTCGCAATAGCCTTTTTGGCTAATATATAAAATGAAGTTTAATATATATATGCACAAGAAAGTTTGTTACTATATAGTAACATATCTCATATATATTTCAACTTATATTGTTAACTCTGAAATAATATTGGAAATATTTAATTTAGAGCTAATAGCGTCAGTGATACCCACTTAAAATATGGAATTTATTACATTTTCTGCAAAATTTGGGCAAGGAATAAATTTATAAGAAATAGATAATTCGGGTAACATCACTACGGTGATCGTATTTTATATAACTTTTTATAAGCTATAAATGATAGCTCTAACGCGATCACCGAATGCGGTTATCAAATGTATACTTCTATACCTTCCAATTTTTGTGTTCGTGCGGTGTTCTCAGTACAAAAGGAACGGAGACGGATGGGATTCAATGTAATTATGCATAAGGACACGCCCCGGGACCGTCCGATGCCAGATTAATGGACTCAGATGAATATGTGCGTTCCTCGTGACTGTATTAGTGTGGCACTATAAACGGAGTGCCCTCGTTCCAGACTATTATCACAGAAATTTTATCATGCCCTAGTAAATTTATTGTAATGGACATTAAATTTGCTGTCTGTAGATAGAAGTAGCTGCTGTATGTAATGAATTTTCCAGATATAACATAGGTCACTCCCTGACTCCGTTCGATCTAACTCATCTTTTCTTTATTAAGACGATATTTGAGCTCTACTTCCGGTTTTACAATCGCCTATGAGTGACGATAACAACTTGCCATTGAATAGGCATTCAACCTGTTCTATACAATAAAAATGTTTTTTCGATTGTCAGTGTCTACAAATCAATAAACATATTGTGACGATTTGAAAAGAACAGTCAAAGACAAAGTTAGCAGTAGAACGTTGTTTTATGGATAATTGACTACTAATAAATATATAATATGTTCCCATATAATACTCCTAGATTAAATACGGGAATCGAACTGGTGATCCCCGCATCCTACGTGTGAAAGTCGTTACGCCACGGACGTCGCCAATTTCTCTAGTTCTATTAAAAGTTAAATTATGGTTTATTGCAGTCGATAACGAGACAAGAAATAAAATAAGTGATCGTTGTAATGTATGTAATTTTAACAAGATTCAACGTTAAGCAATAGGTTTTAATTTCTTATAAAACATTAACATTTTTTTAACCTCAAAATCACCTCTCATATAACTTAATCGAAGGTTTCCTTGGTTCCGTCTACCTGCAACGCCATCTCCGCCTTAATGTAATCCCCGTGGACACGATGCAAATGTGATTACCGATATTCGGAAACGTGCCGCCTCATTTATCGGACTCGGATTTCACTTATTTCCGATATTCCATTAACTGTACTTCAGACGAGGGTGGGTGGAGTTGTCTGCGTTTATTTTTTTTTGTCGAACTCCTTGTGAATGATGTGGCGTATTTTTGATTTGAGAATACGATTTTTGTTTAGACTCTTATTTGAATGGCTTGTTTTGAACGAAATGAAAAGGCTTAGGCAACGACTGTATATATTCTGTAGAAAAGCTACATTCGATACAACGTTTTAACATAGAATTTCTAATATGTTACAATAATGAATAAGTATGAAAAGACGAATGTTAATACATCTAATGATTTTATTTATTTCATCGAATTAATGTAATATTATTTTCGAAAAATATTGATATGATCTTAGTTGGTTCGAACCTTTAGGTCTATTTTATTGGTCTGTCTTCTTGATCTTTTTAAAGGAATAATAAGTGATATGAAACAATATTAACTGATGAAAGTTTGTTATAATTTGGCCTTACTCGGTAGCGTGCCTTGGATTTGGAATTGTAAGCTTACAATACATCCGGGATTTAACTTGTAAGAATAAGTCTTTGACAGACATCATCATTAACTTTGTCATATTCCAATTGTTCGGGTTCGGCGCTGTATGTCTTTTTTTCCATTTATTTCAACTCAACCCTTTCTAGTAACGTGGTCTGCATCCTCATTACATGTCCGAACACCACCACTCCTTCATCTTAATTTATTATTTATTAGAATTTATTATTCCTTGACAGACAATGGATATAAAATTAAAGATACAATCAAATCAAAGATACGATCGTAGTTAAAATTCGTATTTACAAAAAAGTTTACGATACAGAAGTATACGTTCTTGATATAATGGTAATGCAGCGGTCTTTTTCTCCCGTCCATTTGGTCTGCCATGGCTTATCGGCATCGACATTTCGTAGCTCCATTACGAGGCAGACGAGATTACCGGGATATTATGGGTTTTAACGCGAAAAACTGTTTAACGACATCGCGGGCACTCCCTTGGTTCTGACTACGACTACGAAAATCACAGTCAATGCTCTTAACTTTCTTAGTAGTAAATAAAACAAGGAGATTAATATAATTTTCACCTTTTACG
Source organism: Malacosoma neustria (assembly GCA_963693495.1). Lineage (NCBI taxonomy): Eukaryota > Metazoa > Arthropoda > Insecta > Lepidoptera > Lasiocampidae > Malacosoma > Malacosoma neustria. The sequence goes on along the minus strand of OY856391.1, from coordinate 15,701,791 downwards.
ACTCTAGAAAAGCCAGGAGTTGCCCTATTAATACTCGTATCCTAGCTAATATTATAAATGCGAAAGTAAGTTTGTTTGTTTGTTACGCTTTCAGGCCTAAACTGCTGAACCAATTTTGATAAATTTCGGTATAGTCTTAGATTGGACCTTGGAAAAGGTCATAGGCTTTTTTTAAAATTCATATGGCAGAACAACGTTTGCCGGGTCAACTAGTATTATAAATATATAAGTAGTATAGTATAGTAGCGAATACGTCAATTAAACAAGCCACTCAGGATTACATGCTGTATTCGATGCGATGGCATTAGCTATTAGTACTTATTCATGCATACATAAAAATAAATAGCATCACTTGTAATGGTTGCACATTATTGGATTTTAAGCCACCAGTGCGTAGTAAATTGTAATAATATTGCACTTCAAATTACATTAACTGCATCCATGCTCAGGAATGTGTTTGAAATTAAAGACCATTTATATATTTTTCTATGCTAGCTGCTGTGTAGCAGACAGACAGCCTATGTACGTTTGGAACACTAGGGACATTGCTAACGCGCTGCCGACCTCCAAGAAGCTTTAAAACGCCTCTCTTGAAAAAACATCATGTTATGGGAAAACCTCAACTGGAAACACATTCCAAATCTAAAGAGTAAAACTGGTAACATGAAAATTCTCGAGAACCATTTCATACAGGAAAGAAGAGGCTTCAAGAAATAAGAATGAACGCCGAGAATGCAGTGTGGTGATAGAAATACTCCTCAAAGCATTCCCCGTTGTACAGACTCTGACAGTCACTGAATGCCAAGCGTGGCTAGACCGTGTGTGAGCATGGGATTATCAACAAAATGAACTGCGCGCCGTTAGTTCTAGCCTCGGGGATTGATCTTACAGAAAGAGCTTATATAAAAAGATCGTGCGAGACAATCGTGATTACAGTCTCTGGGCTTATTGTGAAACAACTTCTATGACTTAGGTACATGTTTTTCCTCTGAAAGATGTGTAAAAGAAAAATGGACCACACACTCGTTCCAATCGACAAGAGGACTTGGGCGATTAGTTTAGAGTACAGCGAATTATTAAGACGGTTTTGTTATTCGTGAACATTGCACACTATTATCTAGAAAAGCATAATTTTGGCCGTCTATAAGAATATATTTGTAATCTGTGTCATAACTGAGTCTATTAGAATTGCTGGGTGTTGGGTCGGGAAAATCATAATGCACAAAAGTGGTTAGAATTATTTAATTTAGTGGATACAATATGCAACGCCTCTTCACGCGAACCGGCCGACGAGAAACTACTGCGATAGATAAACTATAGGTATAGGTACACGCAACAACTTCGCACCATAACACTGGGTAAAATGACACCCCTGTGTATGTCTTTCTCATAAAGCACTTCGCTCCATTTTACTTGATACTCAATAAACAGTAAAATGGAAATAAATTCAACTTGAGCACAAGAAACTAGGACAGAAGTGCAACGTATGATGTATCTCATATTTCAATTTCATACCTACGTTCACTTCTCTTACTACAGCTATTAATTACAAGTCATTGACAAGGAAAACGTTTATACGAGTACAATACGGTGATTGTTATTTAAATAATATCCTACTCGATCTCTTTAAACAAAACCTGTGTGCGATGTAGTATAAATTATTTTTGTTGTCTTCTTTTTCAACCGAGCATCGAGTTTTCATATGTTCTTTTCAAACTTATCTTTTTGTTTTAAATACAATTCAGTTCTATTTGTAGTCTCGCACTCGGCTGGAATATTTTTCACTTGTTTTCTATTTTTTGTTCCTCTCAACAACACGCGCGCTTTGAATAACATAGGTACGGGATACGTTTTAACTGAATATACAGAGGCGTTACACCTAACGGTTTCAGTTATGAAAATAATAGTTTATTGCACTATGTACAGTATAAACTAGTACGTGCCCAAGCCAAATTGAGTAATACTTTTGGCAGAATCTTTTTACATACCATTGTTTTGGAATGGCATAAAGATAATAGTTATTTATAATAACAGCTCGTAACGCCCTTCTGTTGGATTCGGACCACCCCTCAGAGGGAAAAGTGTAGACGCATTTTTTGTTCTAACAGACTTTACCTGCCGTTTGTACGCGGTTGTAATACACACATATTATAAAGAAAAAAAAACTGCCGAAGAAGTACATGCGGTTTTTAAAAATGACTCGTCTGGGTTGCATTTCGTTTCGTGTGATATAATTTGGGTCATAATAATATCTTCTGCACTCAAAATGTTTTATGCAATATTCGGTGGCGTATTATATTGACGCCATGTTGTGTTATGTCCGAACTTTAGGATTAACATCCTACGTGCTGTTTGTGTTTTTCGTGAAAAAAATATTGAAAATATTTTCCAATGTTTGGGGCTTAAGAACGGTTATCGAAGCATTATACGAGGGTGGTTGTATTGAAATTAAAGACGGTTAATTGCCAATTGTAGCACTCAGTTTCATTTTATAGAGTAACTAATTTTTCAGTCTTATTAAAATTATAATAAAATTTATCATAATAGATACCTAGGTGGATCATTAGTCTGCTGTTACTACTTAGCATGTTCAAAAAAAAATAATGGTTCAATACCTAGCTTTTATTTTCGCTTTATCATCGACGTTTTTTAGCCCAAAGGGCATATACTCGAATTTTGGCGTTTACCTGAAATATTGTTTCATAATTTAACATAGTTTTTTGAATACTTGTGAATACTTGAAAAAATTGTAAATACTTCCGTTTATGTTGCAAACATCCCCAAACAGATATAGTTGGACAATATACGTGTCTCACTCTCACTGACTGTAAGGTATACATAAATTAATAAAAATATGATTTCAACGCTTAAATAAAATTATTTGCTTTCTTAGACTGCAGGATATATATACTGAATTATATAAAATTACTTTCTCATATTCGTTATGTTTTTTTATTGCTTTAGGACAGCAAACAGGCTGATGGCCCGCTTAGAATTTAGTAGTTACCGTTGCCTGTGCATGTTTGCAACGTCAGTGGCATCGAGAACACGCTGCTGTCCCATAAGTGTACGGGAACTTGGGTCACTAATGCTGGAACACAAAGGTGGCATACTTAAGCACTCCTGTAAAGAATACGTAATTCGTTGAAAACTGTAGTTCAAGTCCAATATCATGTATGGAATTAACAGATTGTGAAACTTTTTATAGCTTTTTGTCCGTGCAGGGGCGGACAAAGAATACTGACCTCTGTGACCACGGTCGGCCTGTCGTAAAAGGCGACAAAACAACCCACCCTAGCTTCGTGGTAGGGTCCCAAGCCCGTCTGGATGGTGACCACCTTTGGTCTTAAGTCATCATCATCTTGCGTTGAATCCCGGATGCAGCCCAAACATGTAACTTTTATCCATGCAGGGGCGGAGAAAGAATACTAACCTCTGCGGCCGGGGTCGCCCTGTCGTAAAAGGCGATAAAACAACCCACCCTAGTTACTTGGTAGGTCCTCAAGCCCGTCTGGATGGACAACCGGTTAAGTTTGGTCTTAAGTATGCCGCCATAATAACTTTGTGTTGTGTTCCGGCAATAGGTGACCCAAGTTCCTGTACCCTTATGGGACAACAGCGTGTTCGCGATGCCACTGGCGATGCAAACAACCATAGGAGACGGTAACTGCTGAATTCTAAGCGGGCCTTCAGCCTGTTTGCTGTCCTACAGCAATAAAAAAGCTACCACTAAAGCTTTTTGTTGCTAAGGCGTAAAATATTGGAGAACATTTCACATAAAGATCTTAACCAAGCAGAATCAAAATGTGCTAACGAAAGGTACATTTATATTCGTAATTGGCACTAAAACTCAAAACTTAAAAGGATCAACAGCTTCTGAAGTACATAATGTTCTGAACTTAACGAAATTGGAAAAGTTTCAAAGCTTTTTCTCGAAAAGGTATAGTTTTGTACCTTAAAATGGTCGTTTTTCGTCCTAATGATTGTATTTTAATCAGAGCCTGTCTCGTTTCCATCCTCTTAACGTTCGTTTAGTATTTGAATTTAGAGCATTTTGATTTGTAATAAGAAATCAAATATAAGTTTACTTTTTCTATTAACTTAGTAGAGTTGTAATATTTATAGTATTATGTTGATAACTGGCTCTCTCATTGACTTCACCAGTGAGGATTTCTGTGACCGAACGCTACGGAGACGAAGAGGTACATATGAATGGTTAAGAAACTTCTAGTATTCGGGATCTAGTTATGGAAAATGATGCATTAATATTGATTTTTATAGAACACGTTTAACAAAACTAATTATTTTTGTGGTATCGTTTTTAATTTCATTATTTCTTTTAATATATACAACGTTCATTATTATTAATCACCTCCCTTAATAATTCGGCTTTCTTCATTTCCGTATTGTAAATGAGAGGCGGGTGTATTTTTCATATTTCTTCGGAGGTTTTACTGATAGCCCCGCAGCAGCAGAACGACGTTGACAAATCAAATTAGTAAAAATTAAGTCGGCGGACAAACAAGCTCTATTCCGATTTTAGTAGTAATATTAATGAAAGTGGGTTGAGAATGAATGAGTTACTCGTCAAATGTTTTCTCTATGCTGATGATCAAGTATTACTTGCGTCTTCGGCCGAGGAGTTGCAGGAGATGGTAACTGTTATGAGTGTAGCTTTTGTTAGAAAGGGAATGAAGATGAATGTAAAGAAGACGAAAGTGATGGTATTTGAAAGAGATGAAACAGTGACAGACTGCAATATTGTGATTGGAGATGAACAAATTGAACATGTGAATGAGTTTGTGTATCTGGGTTCAAAGTTTACAAGAGATGGAAAGTGTGAGAGTGATATTGAAAGAAGAGTCAATGCAGGAAACATGGTGAATGGAGCTTTGCACTCCTTTATGAACAGTCGGAAGGTGTCTAACAAGGCTCGTCTGGCTGTGCATGAGGCGGTGTTGGTTCCGACACTCATGTACGGAAGTGAAAGTTGGGTATGGCAGAAGAAACATGAAAGCAGAATAAATGCAGTTGAGATGAGAGCGTTAAGAAGTATGATAGGAGTTAAACTGATTGACAGGATAAGAAATAGTGAGATAAGGAAACGTTGTGGTCTGAAAGAAGATGTAGTGACAAAAATTGAGAAAGGTATGCTGAGATGGTTTGGCCATGTTGAGAGAATGAATGAAGAACGATTGACGAAAAAAGTGTATAAGGCGAGTGTGATTGGAAGTGTTGGAAGGGGTAGACCTAGGCGGACGTTTCGAGACCAGATCAGGGACGTCTTGAAAAAAGGCCAGGTCAGGAGTACCCTAAACCGAAGGGCATGTATGAAGGAAATAATGAAAGTGGACGAAGCGAAACAAGTATGTAAGGATCGTAGCAAGTGGAAAGAAGTGGTCTCTGCCTACCCCTACGGGAAAGAGGCGTGATTATATGTATGTATGTATTAAAGTTAAGGTAATTCCTCGTAATCTTTATTTTACCCAATGATTAAAGTGAATGCTTAAAATGATTCACAGTTGTCAAGGGTTTAGTGTTATCCAAATAAATTGTCTTTGTACGTACTAAGGCAAAGTAAAGATCAATATAACTAAATACAGTTAATTCTATTAAGTATGAGAATTATGCGTCGACGAAGCGATTCACAAATAGACGGGCCTTCATTCAATTATCTACTATTTTATATTCTCCTGGTAGCTTTGCTAATTGTCGACCAGAGGGAACCGTAATTGGACGGGAGATAAAATTATATTTAATTGCTTTTTGTCGAGTTGCATTTAATAGTTGAAATAAAATATTTTGAAATCTATATTTTTATTGCACGAGTTTTAAGATCAATTTGATGCGCTATATGAAGGTTGTGGGAATAATACTCAGTGAGTAACTCTACAGATATAGTGTCTAGTATAGCTGTGTCTTAATCGACCACATTGAACATATCACGTGTTCAGTGGAGACATCGATTGCCATCAAAGCAAGCATTGCTGTCTTGGAACAAGGGGTGTGAGGTGGATTGTTGTCATTTATAACTACAAGTTGTGGTTTAGTTAGTCTATTTTTATGTTTAGATTTCGTAAAATAATTTTGCATATAAAGTATATGCATTACGAACTAGTTTCATTTACTCAATACTCGTTAAGTTTTTTAATATTCAGGTATAACCTTTCTACTCAGAAGTGTTAAGCTATTATTTACTATATTTTGTGGTTTTAAAAAGTAAACACTCGTATTAGTACATAAACAATAGTTATTGCCTTACAATATGTTTGTATGTCTATTAAGTTACCTAACTACCCAACGTGAAATTGAAAGTACGTTGCACCATGTAAACTTCTTAATTTTTTTGTAAAATGATTAATCTTCGTACATTAACGGGAAGGAACCAATAAATAGACGTAAACGTAAATAAATATATCAACGTATTGATAGAATCACAGACATCTGTCGCCGGGAAATTGTTTTCAATCTCAGCGGGAGGCTTGTTGTTGCTTACAGAACATGTGTTATCAGAGGGGAAACTTGATACATAGGAAAATTGAAATATTGTAATTTTTCTCATTTATATGATTTTTAAGAATTGTTATAGTCGAATTTAATTATATCTTGAACCATTTCAAATAGTAAAAGAGTTTCGAGGATTAATTTATGTTATTAAAGGAGCGTATGTAAGTTATCAAAATCTCACAATTTTGTTTTGCAATACAGTGTTAAAATTATTTTGAAATTGCTAAAGTTGTGATAGTAGTGATTGACCAAAGTGACATGCTTTACAGAATATATATACAATACAAATCGTTAGCAGTTGACATACTACTAGTACTTTAGTTGAGATTTAATATAAAGCGCAAGTGAAGTTTAACTTACTAACATACGTTTACTGTGCCGAAAGGCACAGAATGCCACCATCCGCAAATGAAATAAACAACAAGTGTGCCGTTGATACCTCTATCCAAAGCGTCGCGCACCGGCTGCTCCCTGGATAGCCTTTTGCAACTTATAACCTCTTTAAAAGTTATGCGAACCTGGTATATGATGCCCTTTTGTGGATAGTTTATTATTTCTCTCATGTAAATATAATTTTTTTACTACTTATGGCAAGTGTATGAGTTAAGACGATACAACTTAATAAGCCTGTGTTCCGTTTTAAACAGTATTTTACCAGTTGCCGTAAATATTAATAAAAGTAAAGAAAATACTTCATTTTTAATTTGAAGTAATTTGAATATAATCTTGAAGTTGCGTTTCTTTTCACACGACAGTTATTCCCTTGCCACTTTTGATCGAGTCATCTCGACGTATTTACATAATAATATATTTATAATCATGCATCGATTATAAATTGTGTACTATTTAATAGATCTTAAAGCTTTTTAAGTCTTATAATCTTTTTAAATATTATCCGAGCTTGGCATAAAGTATCTCAATTCAAATTCTCACTCGAAAATAGCATGAAATGTAAAAATAAAATAAAACCGTGATTACGATACTAATATTTGTAATCTTGTAAAAAGGCTCCTAATGCATTTCCATAACAGTTGATCTTGGAGGAAACGAAACATCGTATACTTTTATTATGAGGGCTCAGCCAAAATAAGTACTTAAGGAGATTACAATTTGTATTTTTCTTGCCAAAACTGTCTCTGTAGCGACATTACTCGGCAATTTGGTTTAAGAATAAAAAGGGACTGCGAAAAATTTAATCAAAACAAACATCGGTAGCGAATGGAGCGCGAACGAATTACCCGGCGATACCACTCCAAACGGAGATAACGCAAATTAAACCCAGCTCGAGCAAGGATCTCTGTTAGCGTGAAAAAACTTATCACCCTTCATAATATGCCGTGAGTTTTCAACGGAAACTCCAACGAATTCTCGTCGAATTATTCACATCTGCGCTGCGTGTACTGTACACCGACCCCTGAACTCTCAAAGTTAGATGAGTTTTGTCGCCATACAACGCGGAATAATTGGAAACAGGGAGCTGTTTGTCCGTCCGCGCGTCCTGGTTACTACATACTTCTATTATACTTTTTAAACCTGTTCTTGGCATAGTTCTGACAGTAAATAATGCAGATTCAATTTTATCATTTGCATGTGAAGTAAAGATACAAGTTATTTTTTAATAAATCATTCGGTTGACTTTATATTTTATAACCAAACCATACATATATCCTGACTCAAGCGAAGGATCAACCTATGTGTTTTAGCATGTAAAAGTGATTGACTAAATCAGGAACTGCAAATAAAAAGTACTTTTCTATTTTTACTTTCTGGGTTGGAGGTCAAACGGGGGGCATCTCTATAAAATCAATTGTAATTAAATTACTTGTATATATTTTCCATTTCAATTTTGTATTACTACTTACTACGTATTATTGATGGACATTGACCACACAATTAATTACACTTTTTCTTAAGTAATCGTGATTAAACTAATAATAACAGGATGTAAGACTGATCCAGTTTTCAACGATTGTAATCGAATAATACTTGACGTCATTTCTTATCGGCAGTCTCATTTTTTTTATTGAACTCAAAATAATCATGATAAGCTGCAATAAATTTTTAATCTATTCGAACGACGTTATTTATAATAGCTTGCAAAAAATACTTGTTAATCCTATATGTTAGCCTATAAAAATAAAAAAGTAAGTTGAAGTAAGTTTATTATCCGTGTAATACTCGATTACCAGTGTTATAACTGGAGTAACTCATTGTTCCACAATAATTGGGTGATTTTTCTGTCAACCTCCGTCCGCCAGCCAGTAGGCGAAAGGTCGTAAGTTAAACAAATCGTCGCATGCGGACCCGCCTCCGTCCTCGCTGGACCCAAATAAAGCTACTGACAGACATGCTTGCACCTATTAGTAAATTCCTGCAACTTATACTGTAATTAACTACTTTAATCAACATTTTTTGCTCTTTTAATTCTGATTGTATCGAAAACTTATCAATACAGCAGATTAGGATTTGGTAAAGTTTAATTTTCTCGAACCCTTTGCCATATTTTCCATATTCCCGAGACACTGGGTCTCGCTATTGTGGAACAAATGACTGCCAATGACGAGTCAATTGTTCCACAATATTATGTATTGTTGGTGAGATGGACTTGAGCCCCGACCTTCTTTGTAGGCTCCTTTTGGACATATAACTTACTTAATTTCAACAAATGCAATAATTTGGTACTTCAAGTAATATGCTACAAAGAATTTTAGTCGAAACTTGACCTTTCCTTCTTGTGTAATGTGTTTCGCTACCATAAAATTGTGAGACATTTACTCTTATTTCTTTAATGTCCATTCTTTATTCTCAGTAGAATTGAGAACGAGCTCCAAAAATATTTATAGACAACTAGCTGACCCAGCAAACGTTGTTCTGCCATATAAATAATAAAATGTCAAAAAAAAATTGGGGGTGGGTTACCCCTAACATTTAGGGGGATGAAAAATAGATGTTGGCCGATTCTCATAGATACCGGATAAGCACAAAAAATTTCATCAAAATCGGTCAAGCCGTTTCGGAGGAGTATGGCAACGAAAACTGTGACACGAGAATTTTATATATTAGATGGAATGATCTCATAAATAAAGTAAAAGATGAGATTGTTTTATTTCTAACTTAAATGTAACTGTGAATTGTTATTTTGATTGATTTTAAATCTAATCTGCGTAGAATTTAGGTGCATAATATAGTTAACAATACTATTTGAAATATATTGTGAAAATTATAAAGGTGGACCTGAAGGTTTAAGTGTGGAAATGGAAACTCCAGGTGCTGCCAGCTTCATGATCAGCATTAAACTCTCAATATGTACAATTTTTTACTTGTGAACTTATAACTTAACACACTTTCAAGGATTGTTATTTCTTGTAACAAATAAAATTAATTTGTTTGTGCTATACAATGCGATTGACAAATCGTTGGATTTTTGGCAATCCATTCGATTCTAATTCATGAAACATTTCCATGAATGTTATATAAACATTTAAAAGCTATAATAATAATATAATATGCACTAGATTTTCCTATTATTACCACATTTAAAAGGCATAAATTATAAAGAAAGATACAAAATTATGAAGCAATCTACTGTCTCATCGTTAGGAAGCGATCTTTCAGACAACCTAATAAAAATATTTACATTTGTATAAGGGCATTTGGGCATTTAATATTATGGATTATCATGCTTGACATTTGACATGCATTGTAAAGCCAACGTACTTGCTGGATCTCGACACAAGCAGGTACTGCGAGTCACGGAAATGAATATGCTGCCGGTGGATGTGTGGAGTAACGCGGAACGACCGCGTTAGGAATTCTCGCATTCACGGCAGCCTTCATGTCCGTGACATTGCAGGAGTGTCGCCTTCGCTGGTATGGCCACGTTTTACGGCAACCGGCTACTTATGTGGGGAACAAATGTCTGGTCATGCCGCCACCGCCGGGCCCCGGTAGGAGGGGTAGACCCAAAAAGTGCTGGCTTGACGTAGGGGTTGATATGCGTACCGATGGACTGACCAGAGATACCGTAGGTCGTGCAAAGTGGAGAAGAAAAAGCCGGAAAGCGGACCCCGGGCGCCGAAGCGAGAGTTTGGCCTGCAACCGGGATTCAACGCTAAGATGACGATGATGTAAAGCCAACGTACTCGCAACGTATAATCAGAATCTTTCTGGTTTGAAATTTTGAACCATGTCATGTTCTTTTAAATTTCCATTTATTTATTTATTTTTTAACTCACGTGGTTTAACCTCAGAGTTTTTATCCGTGCAGGGGCGGAGAAAGAATACTAACCTCTGTGGCCGGGGTCGGCCTGTCGTAAAAGGTGACAAAACAACCCACCCTAGCTAGCACCCTAGCACGTGGTAGGGCCTCAAGCCCGTCTGGATGGCGACCACCTTTGGTCTTAAGTATGCCGCCATAATAACCTTGTGTTGTGTTCTGGCATTAGTGACCCAAGTTCCTGTACCCTTATGGGACAGCAGCGTGTTCGCCACGTGTTGCCGCGTTCGTGTTGCCACTGGCGTTGCAAACACTTATAGGCGACGGTAACTGCTAAATTCTAAGCGGGCTGTCAGCCTGTCTACTGTCCTACGCAATAAAAAAAAGAGTAATGTTTAAAATCTAAGTTTTTGTATCAGATAGCGAAGAGGTCAACCTTAAACGTATATTATACTAGGAAATCAAGCGCACTGAAGAGATTGCGCGCAATTTAGCATCGGACACGTTGTCTACCCTCGTCACGTGGCGCGATGCCACGAGGTCGCTGCGCCGTCTCGTGGCCTCTCCGGCATCCGGCGATATTATAAGTGATACGAGAATTCAAAGTTCCTTCCGCTCCGGTACGTAATAGCGTAAAGCCTGTCTTGGTATTCACTAATAAACATTTTCTGGATACGAAACAATAACAATAAACATTTTCTGGAAACGGGTATATTAAACTTTTTTTTGCTATAACCACTCTTAGGCGTCATGACTAGTATTTACACTAAATAAATACTTCTAAAAAAATGTTTGACGATACTTACGATTACATCTTATCGATTTCGTTTTATCTGTTAATTCCGATTGATTGATGTTTATGTACAATTGTGTGATTTAAATCCAAAACTCTGACATATAATTTTTACATAATTGTATACGTTTTTGTAAAGAGCAATAAACAGGTCGTTACTGTAGCTTGTAAAATTAGAATTCCTTAGGAATAACCTTTGGTTTATAAATAATGCCACAGCGTCGTCGACTTGTTATACGGACCGCTCTTTCACGGATACAATCCATTATTTTCCTTCATAAAACTGTCTAGCAATATGAAAGGCAAAGGGCACCTTTTCACGGCCTCTTGTCGGGCCAACGTATTCAAGCCGTTTTTATTACGCGCCTTTATGTTGGAACGTCGCACTGATTACTCAGATTAATAAGGCGTCTCCTGGGTTTTGTCACAACGATATTTTTACAACGTACAAATTAACAAATCACCAGTTTACGAGTATAGCCTGTTCGGGAGATTCACTCGCATTTTGTAAGATGCCTTTTTCTGCTTTTATTTTAGGTTTCGTTTCTTGCTTAAAGTTGGCTTGTTACATTAGTAAACTAGTAAGAACGTAAAGTTAAAGGTTTTATTACTTCTCAAACGTATTTCATCCGAAGCTTGTTAACAAGGAAATTTGTACTGTATCTCTACTTTCATAATAGAATAATGTATTAATACCCGAAAGAGGTTAAACGTGTATATGAACTTAAGTTAGAATCAATCCTTACCTGTGAGTATACTTATCCTTTTCTTACTTTTTGAACACACTTGATTGACCTAGTCATTACGAAATAATAGCACGTGTGTTAATATCAGATCCGTTTAGTCGTCACAGTATGTAAGGCCACTATGGAATCGGAGCCTGGGTTACATGATTGTACTACTGTATTTACAAATTGCCTCGTGCAGGAGCAAAGTAAAATTACCAATCCCTGCGGCTGGGGTCGGCCTGTTGTAAAAGGCGATAAAACAATCCTAGCTATGTACGTGGTAGGGCCTCCAGCCCCTTGATTTATAATTATGCTGCCATAATAACCTTGTGTTGTGTTCGGGCATTAGTGACCCAGATTCCAGTACCCTTATGCGGACAGCGGCGTGTTCGCGGTGCTCATGGTATCGCAAACATCCTTATGTGACGGTAACTTACTATAAGTGGGCCGTCAGGTTCTCTGCGGTTTCTCAGAAAAATATTACTAGTTTACTATAAATGAAAGAAAAACGAACTAATTCTTTATGTATTTGTACGGATTTATATCTGCAACGCGTTTAGCAATAAATTGATTAACACAATACAACACTATTGTTAGTTGGCTGCTAATTGAATGAATTTTTAACCAACTTTCAGACGGAGATGGGAATAAATAATAGTAACTTTTTAATGGAAGAAAACTCGCTTTGGTACGGACAATCCGGCCCGTGCACGTAGTTCTGTCGCAGCTGCACTGCGGTATTGTTACGTGATCTTGTTATCCGAACACAACTTATTTTTAAAATAATTTTGTTCTGCACACGAATAAAATCATAGAAATGAGAGTGGATGAATACAGAAGAGGTAGACCGAAGAAAAGACGGATGGATTGCGTAAAAGATCATATAGTGAAACGTGGGTAAATGTTGAGATGACGGCTAACAGAGGAGTGGAAGAAAAGAAATATGTTGTGTCGACCCGTATAACAGATCTCCAAGTCCTTGACTCGCGATATCCGCCGCCATAACACAGACTGTGTAAAGGCGGCTATAGAGCGTAACAAGGGCTCTAAAGTATTCGCACGAGACTTGTCTATTGGGCAGAGCCAACTGACGAAGCTGAAGACCGACGACGGCAGGGTCGTTTCGTCTAAACCCGAACTTTTGAGGGAAGTCGAGAAGTTCTACGGACAGCTATACACGACCACACGGGCACCTGTTAACAACAAGGCTAAAGACCCAAGAGCCAAATTAAACCGACACTACACCGTAGATATCCCAGACGTCAGTCTGTACGAGATTAGTGTGGCCCTTAAACAGCTTAAAAACAACAAGGCGCCGGGTGATGATGGAATTACAGCCGAGCTTCTGAGAGCTGGTGGTACTCCTGTGCTTAAAATCCTCCAGAAGCTATTTAATTCCGTCATCCTCGATGGCAAAACGCCGCAGGCCTGGCACGGAAGTATAGTGGTGCTGTTCTTCAAAAAGGGCGACAAAACCCTTTTGAAGAACTTTAGACCGATATCACTTCTGAGCCATGTTTACAAGCTGTTTTCAAGGGTCATCACGAATCGTCTCGCGCGCAGATTTGACGACTTCCAGCCTCCCGAACAAGCCGGATTCCGAAAAGGTTTTAGCACCATAGACCACATACATACGCTGCGGCAGGTTATACAGAAGACGGAGGAGTATAACCAGCCACTATGCTTGGCGTTCGTGGACTATGAGAAAGCCTTTGATTCGATCGAGACCTGGGCGGTGCTTCAGTCTCTCCAGAGGTGCCACATTGATTATCGATACATCAAAGTGTTGAAGTGTTTGTATGAAAACGCCACCATGTCAGTCCGTCTCCAGGATCAGAACTCGAAGCCTATCCGACTGCAGCGGGGAGTCAGACAAGGCGATGTCATATCGCCGATGCTGTTCACTGCTGCGTTGGAAGATGTCTTCAAGCTTCTGGACTGGAACGGACTGGGCATCAACATTAACGGTGAGTACATCACTCACCTTAGATTCGCAGATGATATCGTAATCATGGCTGAAACCATGGAAGACTTAAGCCATATGCTTGATGGCCTCAATACAGCTTCCCAAGGAGTAGGTCTCAAAATGAACATGGACAAGACGAAGATCATGTCTAATGTCCATGTCGCACCTACCCCCGTAACAGTTGGGAACTGTACTTTCGAAATTGTTGACGAATACGTCTACTTGGGTCAAACGATCCAGTTAGGCAGGTCCAATTTCGCGAAAGAGGTCACTCGTCGAATCCAACTCGGATGGGCAGCGTTCGGGAAGCTCCGTAAAATCTTTTCGTCCCAAATACCGCAGTGTCTCAAGACGAAGGTTTTTAACCAATGTGTGTTGCCAGTGATGACATACGGAACGCAGACGTGGTCGCTAACTATGGGCCTTATGAGAAAGCTCATGGTCGCTCAGAGAGCAATGGAGAGGGCTATGCTCGGAGTTTCCCTGCGAGATCGAATCAGAATTGAGGAGATTCGCAGGAGAACCAAAGTAACCGACATAGCCCGGATGATTGCAAAACTGAAGTGGCAGTGGGCTGGGCACATAGCTCGAAGGACTGATGACCGTTGGGGCAGAAAAGTCCTCGAATGGCGACCGCGTACCGGAAGACGCAGTGTTGGTAGGCCCCCCACAAGATGGACCGATGATCTGGTCAAGATCGCCGGGATAGGTTGGATGAGGGCAGCGCAGGACCGATCATCGTGGAGATCTTTGGGGGAGGCCTTTGTCCAGCAGTGGGCGTCTTCCGGCTGAAATGATGACCCGTATAATGTAGGAAAAGGGCAGGAAGAAAAAGACACGAATAAAAAAATAATTGAAATATGATTGCTGTAACTTCAATTCAAGATCAAATTTGCTGAATCAAAAAGATTTAACATAACTTCAAATTTATTCTATATCTAAATGTAAACACTTAATTAATTGTTAATCAAGAAATTATTTAATTTGTTGATTAAAAATGTCTACTCTGTTACTACTTAAAGTGTTTGACGACCTCCTGGCGTAACGGCTAACGCACGTCGGTACGCTTGCGCAGGTCACGGGTTCGATTCACGTACAGGGTCTGGGTGTTTATGTATAATATGCATTTACTTACAAAAAAAAGTGTATATACATATATAGTATATAAGTTTTCTGGTACCCATAATACAAGTGCTATGCAACTTAGTTTGGTACTAGGTGGCGTTGTGTGAAATGTCTCATTATATTTATTTATTTAATATTATTTATTTAATTACATTTTAATGCTAAGAAGATTATCAAAACAGTTATAATTCTGGCGTTTCTATTCGTAATTAATGTATTTTTGTTTACAGGTAAGTGCTGAATGTAATAAATAAGGTGCTGTGAGGTAAGTCATTGTTTCACTGCCGAGAGATTCGTTCTCATTTCACCAGATATGAATGATGATTATAAGAACGTCCCACTACTGGGCGCATTGGGTGGTTACATATACCGGTGATCTCCGTAGGCACCGCGCAATTTTTGCCTTAGCGTCGATACGTAACAATTGTGTTTTAATATGGATATTTAGGGCTAAAGTGGCAGATGGCATGCCATCGTAAGATATGAACCCGTTACCTCTAAGTTTGTCTCCGAGTGTTGTACCACTCGGCTTCCGCGTATCTAATTTTGACGTACCACGATTTGAGATATACCTACTGTAGAAACCCACGTATCAGTTTGCAATAAAAGTACCCAGGGAAACATACAAAAGGGTACTTTAAACATTTCGCAACGTTTTTCACGCATTGGGAGGGTGAAGGACGTGCAGAGGGTGCGGAGAGGGTGAAGAAAGACGTGTGGCGTAACGGCTGCGTGATTGAATTGCCGTATCTTCGCCGCTTCAGCGCCTAACAACCCTTAATATCAATCGAATTAATTTATTTGGCTTATCTTAATGTTTCTACATTTGTAAAGTCTTCTTTACGTATCTGTTCACTAATATTTGAAACATTTTGTATGAAAATAACTTGAATATTTTTCATTCAAACTAGCATTTGTTTTACAAATATAACGGTACAAAATAAGACTAAGTTCATATACTAGGATTTCAGGTACGAAAGCCTTCGGGTTTCAAGCTATCCGATTGTACGAGTAGGTGTCCCAAGTCGATAACTTCATACGATATTGACTCTTGTGCAAAGAGATTGAGAATGGATGGATTCACGTCGCCAAGCCAGACTACTCATAAATATTCAGATTTAAATCACAAGAGTATAATTATACTAATCTGTGTTCCTTTACAATTTTTTATTGTTATTCTGCTGGTAATAGAAATTATATGTACTAAAGCAGAAACAGCTTAGTCATTCTATCTATTGAACCTATATTGTATGATGTAATGTTTGAATTGAATATAAAAGAATGCCGGGCTCGAGTTTCCCTGTGGAAGAACCGAACATTTAACCCTTGTCCAAGATGGATTGGCAGGTTACACACACTGGCGTTGCGGTGTGTATGTTTTCGCATAATATTTCTCTTTCACCGTCAGTACGTTGCATTTATTAGTGTGTGTAATATGTACATTAGGAGAGAACAACTGCCTCTGCCCCCTGGATGGAGCGTCAGGTGTGATGCGACCCGACCACCATGCTCCGTTCATTAAATATAGTTCTCGAATTTGTACGAGACTTATAAATGAGCATGGGAAATGTATACATCATAAGCATTGATTTTTCCACGTAATCATGCAAAATTGACTTTGTTTAACCCACATTGAAACACAAATGTTTGAGAGCGTATATCTTGTGTAATCCCCGTTCATTTAATTGAACACACATTTTCAATACAATACAAATGTAATAAAATCCGGTCGTTATCCGCGAATATATTAATCCCCGGATATAAATGTTGGACTCCGATTTGTTGGGACAGACCGGGCCGGTCTCCACTTGAGTTATGACCTCTAAAGCTTACGACCAGTGTGACCATCTCAAAATTTATAATCCTGCCTTAGCTTGAATAGAATCCTGCCAAATCCTGCCAAAGTTTATAATGAAAATGCCAAAATAATGCCAGTCTAATAATAATATTTTTTTATTGATATTGTTAATATGAAATGTCGATCATAATTCACAATTAAGATTATATTCATCGCTACATGTCTTTAGCCATCCGTTTAACCATTTTTTGGTTGGTTGAAAAGAAACACAATTCTTGAAAAATTTAGTAACCTACAACAACATTACTTTATGAAAAAACACGTTTAGTCTCGCAATAGTAAGAGTATTTTAGTCAGAAGTTGCTGCTATTACTTTATTTTAGCGACTATTAAACCTACATTAGATACACATAACGCAAAGAATAATTTTTTCAGTTTGATGCGATAAAATTAATTAATTAAATAATAATTCACTGGTGACTGCCTACCCCCTATAGTGATACTCTTCCATATTTTTCTTATGTTTTGTTATACAGGCATGTTTTTTAGGGCAGATAAATGGCAATTTACAATTGCATGCGTTACAAAATGCCCTGTCAGGATTGTCTTTAGCTTTAGTAAGCCACGATGACAGTAATGGGTCTTGATCCCACTCTTCCCTGTACGCTCTTTCATACTTTCGCTTCATTTTCTTCAAATTATATATTTATACTCCTTAAAGTCGGACTGTACTCAGAATAAAAGACAAAAGTTCTATGAATAATAATATGGTTGATTTGGTTGAAATGTACATACAACATTGCAAAAAGAATTTACACTCTAATATCAGTTTTATAGATAAAGACCATATAGATGAATCATTAGAGTTCACAATTAAGTGTCACACAAAAATTCTAAGAGAGGTTTAAGGGAATACCTGTAACTAAAGATGTAATATTGCCATAATTAACATTTTTTCCCAATACTGCCAAATACTGCCGAATTTTTAAAAACTGCCACACATCCTGCCACAGCCTAAAATAAGAGCTCAATCCTGCCAAAATGGCAGGAAACTGCCACATATGGTCACACTGCTTACGACAAAAAGGAGACTTACCTGCCGCGATTGTGATTTAATCGCCTGTAGGCCTCCTGGTAGGCGAGTTTTTGTATTGAGGACCTTGAAAATATTTTCAATGGATAAATCATTTCTTTCAATCTCATGACACCGTAAAAGAAATATCATATCCAACAAGTCCCGTATCTTGACCACTCTGGTCGTTGTCATCACTTCAGGTGTTGGTGGCAAGCTTCACAACACGCCGCCACTCTTCTCTGATGGCCGCCTTCCTCGTGCATACATGTAGTGATGATGAGCTAATAGGCAAATAAATGGTGTTTGGTAGAACAGTGTT
Organism: Malacosoma neustria; assembly: GCA_963693495.1. Taxonomy (NCBI): domain Eukaryota; kingdom Metazoa; phylum Arthropoda; class Insecta; order Lepidoptera; family Lasiocampidae; genus Malacosoma; species Malacosoma neustria. Next base: position 15,683,264 of record OY856391.1, on the reverse strand, counting down.
AATGAAGAAATAATAAAATACGATACTTTTAAAAACTTTCCTTCGTTTCCTGGTTTTCTAAACCGCTCACTTAATTATGGTTTAGAGGATCCACAACGAAATTCATTATTTTTATTAAGACTGTACTCCTCTCAATAATATTTTTTCTAGTCAAAATATGTATCTGAGACTTTATTATGCTGTAATCTTTATTATTTGTATTTTTATTTTTTATTATTACGAGAAGCTTGTTTATTTTTAGAAATTGGATGAAACTGTATTCACGTTGAGGGAATAAGTGTACAATACAAACAGAACTTATGTTCTCTTTTGCAGAAGAATTAGATGTCTAAAGAGTGCTTTTTAGGTGCATATTATTTCTGAATTATTAGTAAGTTTTATGCTAAAATGTTTCATGCTACAAGTCGCTTTTTTAATACAAATCTTACGTTTACTTTAAAAAATGAAAGCATACAATAGAAAATTACCCATATATGTGCCACTACGTATTGTATACTGATTCATCTCCAAAGTACAATACTAATATTTTTTCTTTATTATGTGTAGACATTTGAGAGTTTTAGTACATTCACCTTAATTTAAATCATTACGAACAATGCATAATCTTTTTTCTTTGTCGAATTCTGATTAATCTAATAATAAATGAGAAACAGTCAGCTTTGTTCCACGCACATTCAAATATAGTTTTTAATTATTAAGTTTGTTATATTTGTCTGCTAAACACGCAATCTGGTGATGGCTACTTGAATTTATACGAAAAAGATAAAAATTAAGTTGAAATATTTTTACATGGATGGATATATTTTTAATTTTCAGTTTCAATTCATTTTTTTAATATGTATTTAATATGCCAATTTTCATTCTTAGTTAATGTCTTTCTCCCTTCACTCATCGTCATCATCAGTCTACCTTTTTCATCACCAGTACTTGGTAATTGGGAATCCATATGCATTAAATTGTCTAACGCTAGAATTATCAATATTTAGGTATTCAATTTCTTTTAGTTTTTTTCACTTTTTTCGATTGCTAAATCAGCGTCCATTATTTTTTTAAATTATTAACTAATGTGAGTTCGGCATTGTGGACTAACATTGTAAAACCAATTCAAATGTCACTTGTCACGTTCAAGCGGTTGGGTGTTTAAAATATTCATTGTTTGGGAAAGACTAGCCAGCGCACATATGTAGTCTAACATTATAAAAGCTTGGGGGCATAAAGCGGTGGTCAGGCAAACCGGCGACTGGGTACAATAAAATTTAAATTTAATCCAGTATTGCCCGGTCGGTTAACTCGGAAAACATTAAAATTCAGGCCGTGGCCGCGGGGCCATAACACGGGAGGCATTGACGGTCGCGAGCGGATGACACGAGCGATCTACATACTTCGTGGCACACGGTTCAATTTTCATTAATTTTATTAGCATACGTAATGTGAATTGCAAATTTGAACTGATTACTGTTAAAACAATCACTTATTAAGTAGATAAACATGGTTTGGTTTATTATGATATTTTGATTTGGTCTTTTTGCGTGTTAATTATTAGTTTTTATCGCAAGAAATCAATGTGACCCTGTAGAAACAGTATTGTACATATGTTTATAGTGAATCACATATTGTTTCATATTGTTATGCACACTGATATAACCAAAAATTACCGGTTGTCGTAAGTGGCTAGATTAGGCGAACCCGCATGTCTCATCGGGGTGAAATGAAAAAAGAAAAGCGTGTTTTCATTCAACTAAGTTGAATAAATAGTTATAGTATTATTGAAACCATGTTCATAAAATTGATCATCACAATTTAAAATATTAAGTTTCGTGTCTGAAATAACCAATTTATTTCAATAAATAGTTTACTTAAAGGAACAAAACAGATTGATAAACGCCCTCTAGTGATTAAGTAGGCCTCTCCGTTTGGACAGCGATGCGGCCGGGGGTTACATTTACCCTGTAATTTATCAGTATAGCGGATGGCAGTGCGGTCCGAGCAGGTTTCCCTGGGGCTGCGAGATCGCTTTAGACCCTCCAGAGATATACTAAACGGTTCATATGTACTGTATTTATGTATATGTTGTATACTATTCTATGCATATTAATGAAATGTATTCTTAAAATATATACTTTAAATACACGTTCAATTTGTAATCCTAACTAATATTATAAATGCGAAAGAGAATTTGTTTGCTTGTTTGTTACGCTTTCACGCCTAAACAGCTGAACCAATTTCAATGAATTACGGTATAGTCATAGATTGTACTTTGGAGAAAGACATAGGTTACTTTTTTTAATGTCATATGGCAGAATAACGTTTGCCGGGTAAACTAGTGTACTAATAAAAAATTCTTTACTTAGTTTCTGGCATTTTAATAGCAATTCGGTATACTTATACATGATGTCCCAAAACTCAACAATAAGCTGAGTACAGGATGTAGGCCTGATTATGAGAGATCATAAAAATATGAGAAAAACATTTGGTCTCATTTTTTTATAGCTAGAGATCAGCAGACAGGCAGACGGCCCACCCTGGCAGGTGGTCACCGTCGCCTATGGACGTTTTTTTTTTTTTTATTGCGTAGAACAGCAGACAGGCTAACGGCCCGCTTAGAATTTAGCAGTTATCATCGCCTATGGATGTTTGCAATACCAGTGGCATCGCGAACGCGCTGCTGTCCCATAAGGGTACAGGAACTTGGGTCACTAATGCCGGAACACAACACAAGGTTATTATGGCGGCATACTTAAGACCAAAGGTGGTCGCCATCCAGACGGGCTTGAGGCCCTACCACGTAGCTAGGGTGGGTTGTTTAGTCGCCTTTTACGACAGGCCGACCCCGGCTGCAGAGGTTAGTATTCTTTCTCCGCCCCTGCACGGATAGATAGATACGTTAGCAGCACCAGAGGCAAAACCAACGCACTGCTGGCCTCGAAGAAATTTTAGAACGCCTTTTTTGAAGAACCCCATATCGTACCGCGCTGAGAAAACCTCAGCCGGAAGCTCATTCCAGATCCTGAGAGTACGCAGCATGAACGTTCTAGAGAAGCGTTTCGTACAAGAAAGTAGAGGTTCCAAGAAATGGGGTCTCATAATTAATGCAACAATTTTTTTTTCAAATATCACGAAAATCGATATCCTGTACCACATGTTTTGGTATTGTGGCTACAAATTTTTGGATGTCTTAGTTTTAATTATTGTTACGTAATCCTGAGTGGCCCTGCTATCAATCGCAGGTGCATTTAAAGAAAAAAGAATACTTAATTTGGAGATTAAAAAAATATGTTTGAGCAAAGCATCTGTAAATTTTTGTGATCTAGTTTTAACACTTCACCTTGTAAAAAAATGTATTGTACTAACTAGGCAAATTTCTTTAAAAGATAGCCCAGTTAATAGAGATTTTAAAATGGTAATACTTTAATCATTTAACTTAAAATATGTAAAAAAAAACTTTTTCCCAACACGACCCACTTTCGCGTCAGTTACTTGTAAATGTTATTCCTTACTAATACCTGATACAAATCGACCGAGTGATATGGATATTACGCCATACCCATTTAACATAGACGGATCTTCAAAAGGATCCTTTTGAAGAACCGATAAAGTTAATTGGGCAGACAAATATACTGGCACAATTCACACAGCGTCACCTAGTCCTAAGCTGCATAACACTGGTGGGGTACTAGATAACTGATATACTACATATATACTTTTTTTTAATAAATACATATTATACATAAACACCCAGACGCGAGATAGGAATCGAACTCATGACCTCCGTGAGCATACCGAAGTGCGTTAGCCGCTACGCCAGGGAGGTCGTCATTGTAACAGTCTTATTTATGAAATTACAGATTTGAACTCGCTTGATTTCTTCTTCTGGGGTTGTTTACCCCTTGGTAGAGTACCTTTAATAGGTATCACTACATTATCGTATATATCACGCGGCGAATGATTTTCAGGGTCCTGTAATTGAATGATAGTTCGAATAGACAACCACTAATCACTCGACCCCATAGCAGTCGATCATCATCTTAACATCGTGAACTTATAATTAAATTATACTCGAATTATACTATTTAAGTGTTGTACGTATCAGTGCATAATACTATAATTAATTATGTTACAATAGTTAACTAACTTAAAATTTACAAAACTTAACCGCAACCATAAAAGTTAAGCTATCGCTGAATTATTGAATGAAAGATGAGGTTATGTTGTATCGAGTATGGCAAACATTGTTATTTCATATTTCTCGGTCATTGCTAGTTGGATCAATTCTAATATGTTGTGTTTGATGCATCAAAAAGAAAACAAATGTAAAATATTTAAAAAATAAACCCGAAATAAACTCTGTATTTCACATACTTCAATCAGCACACAGCAATTTAAAGCCTTTTATTGCGATGAAAGGCGGTGGGTTGGTTCATTTGGGGAACAAAGGGCCGACGGAGTTAAACTCGAGTGGAATGCCCGTCGTGTCACAGACAGCGGTCATGACAAACATCCAGTGCGGAACTGCGGTGGCTAGGTGCGGATGTCAAACCGTACTGTGTGCAGAGGACTATGGAGAATTCCAAATTAAACCATGTAAAACATTTTTATTAAAAGTTGCAACGTAAAGTATGTTGTTTCCCGAGCTCATGTCTAAGGTTTGTAAAAAGAAATTGAGTTATATTTTTGTCATTCGCTACGTATACCTCAAATTAATATAGATACATAAAAATCTCTTCACGGTGTTTGAGTATACTAATGACAAGTAGATAAGTTTATTGTCTATCGTCAGTGTGCTTTATTAACTTATTTCAAATTCAAATAGCGTAAGGTTTTACTTTATAAAATGAATTGCTGTACTCTTAATGAGCTTATATATGCTCCGTGGATGTCTGGAATGATAAAGTAAAACCATTAAAAAAATTAAAGTGACTCGCCCTGTAATCATTCAAAAGACATTGCTAGTTTACTGTGTACGTAGCTGGTCCTTTATGATCGTAAGTGAATGGGTAAGAACAAAATATTTGTATGATGCAAACAGTTTGTTTCGCTATGTGTGTAATTCTCCGTCAACTATATGTTTATAGAAAACCCATCGACGCGAGGTATTCGCAGTGCAGATCGGTTCTTAAAAGAAATAGTTTTATTTATTATATTTTACTATTAATTCAATTAAGGTAGAATGGTGTATTTAAATTGTTTGATATGATTGATATAAATATACATAATATAAGCTATAGAATATATATCTATTGAAACTAACGAGATTGCATTTAAAAAGTCCTCTATGCTGAAATACGAAAGAACTTTGTCATACATACTAATTATAATAACAAAAATCTAATAGTCGAGCGTTTTTACGAAATGTATTTCAGAATCATAATGCTTGTTTGTGTTTCTTACATGATAATTTTGTTATACAGTGTATATTATTCCGGTTTATGAGCAAGCATGTACACAACCTATAAATCCTCTCCGGATTCACAGGACCGTACTGGTTGACATGCAAATCTCGAACTGTCCCATAAATAAACGGTTAAATACAGAATAGATTCGCGTTTTGGTGGTAAATTCTATTAACATACATTTACGCTATTTTCAGTTATTGTAAGTTAATATTTCAATTTTATAGTAAAACAATAATCGCTTTTAGTATAATGTATAGTTATCAGATTACAGCCGAAATAATAAGGCTTTTTTTGTAGCGTTCCGTCTGTGAGTTCAGTTGCCACTTAGGGCGGGATATTTGTATGATTTTCTAACAAATGTTGGGTACTTGTTAGTTCTCGACGCCTATGGATTTTTGCGACGCTACGAACTTCGAACACGCTGCTATCCCATAGGGGTATAGGGACCTGGGTCGTTAATGCCGGAGCACAACACAAAGTTATTATATGGTGGCAAAATTATAGACCGTGAGCGGTTGCCATCCAGCCGGGCTTGGGGTCCTACCACATAGGGTTGTTTTGTCGCCTTTTAGGCAGACCCCGGTGCAGAGGTTTGTATTCTTATTCCGCCCCTGCACGGAAAAAACTCGTATTGTTATAATAAACTAGCAGCCCGTCCCAGCTTCGCACGGGTATTTAACAAAAAATTAAAAATTAAACCCTTCTATTTTTTTCGGTCTCGGGGAAAAACCTCTCTTGACGGGTTCCCCCGGATCGAGGGATATAAGGGACTCCGGAAAAGATGTTCGACCATCCGACTACCCACTAAAAAACCCCGCTGTTCTCCTATCGCCTACGCCCGGGCCCACGGATATATGGCCTGTCGATCTCGTGGCCCGGGCCGGCGCCGGCCCACGCTTTGTCTTAAAGCGGGCCCCTTCTAAAGTGCTGGCGCCAAGGGGTCAGGGTTTCGTCCCCCCGGCGCTCTCTTGTAACAACTCTAGGAATTGAGGAGGGCTGCGGAACAGCACGCGGCCTTCTCCCTCGCGGCAATAGTGCGGGCGGCGGATCCTCCTCCGAGGGGCCGCCCGCGGCCGCTTTCTACTGCGGCCAGGGATCGTTGCCCGCCCTCCGGCGCCGACGACTCGGCCTACGTTGGCGGGAGAGGAGTGCGCTGGCGGACTCTCACTCCCGTTCCGCCGCCTCTCTTGCAGACACTACTGCCTCGCAAAAGGAGGCGACGGCCGTCCATCCAGGATCGCCCCCGACCATGGACAGAACCAGGGCCGGGAGCGACAGGTCCGCGGCCAATTTCGGACGGGACTCACATCCCCGTCGCGTGCTAGTCAGGCGTGGGTACGACTACCAGACGACACTCCAGAAAAAGCAGAGTCGCCTGACGTCGTAGCCGGCCCAGCAAGACCAACCGACAGCGAGGATGCAATTCCCGCCCCGGGAACACTCTCTGTGCAGGCGCAGTCGAAATAGGAATGGTCTCGACTACCAAATCAGGTCCCAGGGTAGAACCCGGGACCCCAATCAGTATTCGCAACCATCCCACCGGGGACCACGCCACGAACAGAGAGCTAAGTTGGAAAGGGTGTAAGAGGTAGACGGAAAGAAAGGTAGAAGGACTCTGTCGCCTCGAACGGAGAGGGGAGTGAAGCGACGGATGCTCGGGCACCTCGGGTACGCACACCCGTGCACTCCTCGGACAGAGGAGCGCCCCTGAGGGCAAACCCTTCTATTTGCGTCAGGTTACTAAAAAAATAAAATTATAAAGAAAATTTGAATATTATTATTTCTATGAGCTTTTATTTTAATGAATTTTTTGTTATTACTTTTTATTTATTTTTCGTTATTTTTTAATAAGTATTCTAATTTTTGTAAAAACCCCAGTGACGCACGCCTACATTGCATAAGGTGCTGTCTAGCTAGCCGAACAGGGTGAGCGGCTACCACGCAACATTTTTCTAATACTTACATTTTTAAACTCGTGATATCTTTCGAATGGAATATCCGAATTGAATAAATCAAAAAGTTATATGAAGGTAGTGAAGCCGTTTTGAATATGAAGTAATTTATTTTGATAAGGATTAATACCAAGATCCAAATAAAGAGCCTTTTCTAGGGGCGGCATTTCAATAAAATTTTTAAAATAAAAAAGTACTTATTGTGGCATAACTATAATAGTTAGACATATGCTGTCGCGACACTTTTTGTAAATAATGATGTGTTCTGCAAAGTTGTAGTACATTATTTTATTCTATCATCAATAGTTTTCGCAACGCACGCGATTTAAATAATATTTTAGGTAATTTTTTTACACTTTGGGTTACATTATTGGAGTTTTAGTAAGGATCCCTAATTTTTTTGAAAATATATTATAGCCTATGTCACCCGGGGATAGTGTAGCTTCCCAACAATGAAATAATTTTTTAAATCGGGTCAGTAGTTTCGGAGCCTATTCAAAGCAAACAAACAAACAAACAAACAATCAAATCTTTCCTCTTTATAATAGTAGTATAGATTAAACTATAATAAATACTGAAAATAATACATTTTATTATTCTGAACAAAATATTTTTTCTATTCTGTCCTAAAGCTTCTATTGTTATGTAAATTCTAAATTCATAATATGACAGTACAATAAAAAGTACATAAGTAAGAGAAAAATGTTCTAACATGTATATTTTACGGCCTGTCCTAGGTATTCTTCTCGTACAATGTCCATGGTAATCTAGATTTGTAATAATTGATTCTAAAGCTCGAGGCTACATATAAATTTCATCCACATAACCGTTTTGGCAATGTTATTTCAGCAACGTTTGTTTCTACGCAGAGCGTACCACGGGTATACATACATACATTATATAAATTTGTATGAATTGTATTAAATGAAATGTTTCGGGTGCCGTCCCGGTCGATTGGTTAGCTTCATCGATCATAACCCGTCACGAATAGGTCGGTATACATGGTTCGGGCCTAAGCGTTCAATTGACCGGAACGCAGAACGTAAAACGCAGGCTTTGTGCACGGACCTTTATTCTTAGATCTTGACGCTACTAAATTCACTTATCAGTTCTCATTATTTCATGTAAAATATAATATATATTACTAGCTGACCCGGCAAACGTTGTTCTGCGATATAAATAATAAAATGTCAAAAAATTAAAAAAAAAATTTTGGGGGTGGGTCACCCCTAACATTTAGGGGGATGAAAAATAGATGTTGGCCGATTCTCAGACCTACTCAATGTGCTCACAAAATTTCATGAGAATCGGTCAAGCCGTTTCGGAGGAGTATGGCAACGAAAACTGTGACACGAGAATTTTATATATTAGATATCAAATTAAATAGGACAAATTCAGCGCACTAGACCCGTTTCGTCGCTTCGTGACCATTCTTCAGAAAACATTATAATTTTAAAATAAAAATTAAATTATTTATTCCTTCATAAAGTTACCAACGATCACTTATTGGAAGTCAAAGACGTTATGGCAATTTCTTAAACAACGTTGACGAGAGTATAAGCTCCGAAAAAAACTAGCGATGATTATTGTATTTATCACTTACGTTGTGTAGTAACAATATTGCAAACCATGTTGACTATTTAATAGTCGATCAAACTATTCAAAGTCAAACTATACTAAAGTGAAGCAGGGGCCGAGTAAGAATACCAACCTCTGCGGCTGTTATTAATACTAACCTGTTCGCCTCTCGTAAAAGGCGACAAAACAAACATAGCTGCGTGATAGGGCTCCAAGCCCATCTGAATGGCAACCATCTTGTGTTACGGCATTAGTGACACAGGTACCTGCGCCCCTATGGAACAGCAGCATGTTCGCGGTGCCATGTATAGGCGACGATAACTGATACTACTACCAGGTGTACCGGAAAGTCATTACAGGTTTTTCTAACAGATGTTGATTAGAGGCTTAAGTATGAAATGTTATGATTTGACACATATGTATGTCATTTTATTCTAGTGAAATCAAGCTTTTAAGCTATACATCTTATATATCTTATATTTTGCGAAAGTAACTCCGTCATAGATTTATACCGCTTTGAAAATGTCAAGTTTCGTGCCTGAAAACGTGCATTGCACGTGCGCCATGAATTTTCTTATTTAACCAAAATAAAAAAGCCGCTGAAAGTCATTGTTTGCTGGTATAAACTTACGTTTAGCATGCTCTAACTTTAAAGCATGTGAGACGTGGTTATGAAAATTCAATAATGTTGATTTCGATGTGCAAGACAAAGAATGTTCTGGTAGACCGAAAAAGTTTGAAGATGCGAAACTGAAGTAGTTCATCATCATCATCATCCCAGCGTTATATCCCGGTTGCAACCCAAACTTTCGTTTCGGTGCCCGTAGTCCGCTTTCTGACATTTTCTACTCCACTTCGTGCTATCTTCAGCAAAACTGAACAGCGAAACTGAAGTAGTTATTGGATGAATATCCAACCCAAACTCAAAAACAATTGGCAGAAACGTTAAATGTGGCTCAAGAAACGATTAGCGCTAGAATCAAATGGCCAATACATTGAAAAAATAATATTTTCCATTTTCTTGAAAATTACGTAGCTTTTTTCAGGAATAACCGGTAATGACTTTCCGCTACACCTGGTAAGTGAGCCGCCAGCCTGTCTGTTGTTCCACAGCAATAGAAAAAATGTCTGTCACATTAAAAAGTTGAAGTAGCTTACAGGACTTAAAGTTGTATATATACCTAGTCAGGTCATAAATTCTGTCACATGTTTAATGTAAAATAATTGTAACAAGTTTATTCATTATGTAACCATTTATATACCAAAATGAACTTAACAAAACATAGATTCTTATGACATTAAAGTTTATTCAAAATGACCTCCGTGATTTTGAATACAAGCCTTCAATCTGCGCGGCCAGTCCTCTATCGCAGCACGAACGAGGTCCATGTCAATATCGGCGGCTGCCTTAATCAAGGATGTCTTGAGTGACTCCAAATTGGGATGAGGCTTTGAACACGCCTTTTCCTCCAAGTGTTGCCATATCTTGTAATCTAACGGATTCAAATCTGGACTGGAGGAGGGCCAGTCTTCGTGCCGGATGAAGTCGATTTCACGCGCCGCCAGCCAGTCTTGTGTGCTCTTCGCTCTATGAGCTGGCGCCGAATCTTGTTGGAATACCCAGTGCCTGTTATTGAAGATGGTATGAGAAACAGGTTCCACAAGGTTCGTCAGGACTGTATTTTGATACACAACAGCATTCGTTTTTACACCTTTCTCACAAAAATGTACCTCTGTTAAGCCCCAATAAGAAACTCCCAACCATACCATGAGCGAGGATGGAAAATGACCTCGTTGGACACGCGGAATACGGTTGCTCGCTTCTTCACTACTGTGTGCGTACACCTTATCATTTTGTTTGTTGTAGCTCTCTTCTACGGTAAACATTTTTTCATCCGAAAAAAGAATTTCCCGATATTTTTTTCCCGCGTACCGCTTCAACAAAGCGCGGCATCTCTCCAGTCTCAGGTCCATTAGACGAGCATTCAAACGATGTCCTGTTTTTCTTCGATATGCCCGAAGCCCTAAGTCTTCATTTAACACCCTTTTCACCGTGGTTCTGCTTAACCCCATCTGAAGGGCCAACAGTTTCTGCTTACGTTTGGGATTTCTTTGAATTCGTGCCTTCACAGCTTTTATCACTGCTGGAGTCCTAACAGACCGAGGGCGACCACTTCTTGACCTGTCATCTACACTAGAGTCTTCATTGTATCGTTTGATGGTACGATAAATGAATCTTTTGGTTATATTCAAATTTTTCAGTATGTTAAAAATTTGAATTGGCGCGTAACCGCAACGATGCAACGCAATAACTGCAACACGGTCTTCTTTAAACGTCCACTCCATATTTAAAAAATGAGTAAAATTCTAAAAGTATACATTTTTATTTTCATGAACAATTCGAGATTCGAATTCAATAAACTTTTTTGTGGCCAGCATTCTAAAAGAAAAGTTTTTACTGTGTGACAATACTTATGACCTGACTAGGTATGTATACATCGATGATGATATTTATTATTCGGTAAGATTGTTCATTAGTATAGCATATTATACATGAGTCAACGAATGCAATTAGTGCGGTATAAGCTATATTGTTTCTAATTCGTGTTTGATAATGTAGTAGGTTTGCATGAATTGTAAACAGTTCGATGATCTCTTGCCTGTCGACACCGGATTTCCAAAACGTTGTAAATAGGAGTGCGTTGGGGTGGGCTACTAATTGTGTGTTTACCTCGATACTGTGCTATGCATTCAAAGCTTTGTTTACTTTGATCTGTTTGACTGAACTTGTGTCGATATTACAGTTTACTGTTCAGTTATTGGATTCCTTTGCTTATGTTCTATACTAATGGATATGGAATGTCTATGATTGGCATTAATTGAAATTTATAATTACCTAACTCACCCAGGAAACGTCGTTTTGTCATATAAATTTAAAGAAGTAGCCTATGTCTTTCTTCAAGGTCCAGTCTACCTTTATACTAAAATTCATCAAAATTGGTTCAGTGGTTTAGGCGTGAACAGTAACAGTGAGACCAACAGAGTTACTTTCACACTACGTTGTCGTTAAAGTTCAAATATTTCGTGCCTGATCGTTTCTCATTATTCATTCTCTATAGTATTCTTCACTATAACTTAAAGTGCAAAGCTGGCACAAAAATAAACGCATGCTCTATTTTGATACTTATACGAGGGCTGTATGAAAAGTCGTTTTAAAAAGTAAAAAAAATATATAATATATATACCTAGTCAGGTCATAAATTCTGTCACATGTTTAATGTAAAATAATTGTAGCAAGTTTATTCATTATGTAACCATTCATATACCAAAATGAACTTAACAAAACATAGATTCTTATGACATTAAAGTTTATTCAAAATGACCTCCGTGATTTTGAATACAAGCCTTCAATCTGCGCGGCCAGTCGTCTATCGCAGCACGAACGAGGTCCATGTCAATATCGGCGGCTGCCTTAATCAAGGATGTCTTGAGTGACTCCAAATTGGGATGAGGCTTTGAGCACGCCTTTTCCTCCAAGTGTTGCCATATCTTGTAATCTAACGGATTCAAATCTGGACTGGAGGAGGGCCAGTCTTCGTGCCGGATGAAGTCGATTTCACGCGCCGCCAGCCAGTCTTGTGTGCTCTTCGCTCTATGAGCTGGCGCCGAATCTTGTTGGAATACCCAGTGCCTGTTATTGAACATGGTATGAGAAACAGGTTCCACAAGGTTCGTCAGGACTGTATTTTGATACACAACAGCATTCGTTTTTACACCTTTCTCACAAAAATGTACCTCTGTTAAGCCCCAATAAGAAACTCCCAACCATACCATGAGCGAGGATGGAAAATGACCTCGTTGGACACGCGGAATACGGTTGCTCGCTTCTTCACTACTGTGTGCGTACACCTTATCATTTTGTTTGTTGTAGCTCTCTTCTACGGTAAACATTTTTTCATCCGAAAAAAGAATTTCCCGATATTTTTTTCCCGCGTACCGCTTCAACAAAGCGCGGCATCTCTTCAGTCTCAGGTCCATTAGACGAGCATTCAAACGATGTCCTGTTTTTCTTCGATATGCCCGAAGCCCTAGTCTTCATTTAACACCCTTTTCACCGTGGTTCTGCTTAACCCCATCTGAAGGGCCAACAGTTTCTGCTTACGTTTGGGATTTCTTTGAATTCGTGCCTTCACAGCTTTTATCACTGCTGGAGTCCTAACAGACCGAGGGCGACCACTTCTTGACCTGTCATCTACACTAGAGTCTTCATTGTATCGTTTGATGGTACTCGTTTATCGTGTCTTTTGGTTATATTAAAATTTTTCAGTATGTTAAAAATTTGAATTGGCGCGTAACCGCAACAATGCAACGCAATAACTGCAACACGGTCTTCTTTAAGCGTCCACTCCATATTTAAAAATGAGTAAAATTCTAAAAGTATACATTTTTATTTTCATGAACAATTGGAAATTCGAATTCAATAAACTTTTTTGTGGCCAGCATTCTAAAAGAAAAGTTTTTACTGTGTGACAATACTTATGACCTGACTAAGTATATATATATACATATACATATATTTTTAAACAATTAACATTTATTTCTCAACATAGTCTCCTTTGAGGGCCAAACACTTATTCCAGCGAGTTTCCAATTTCTTTTATGCCCTCCAATACGTTTTGTCGAGGTCTTCAAAATAGCCATTTACACCTGCGATGCAGTCCTCATTTGTCAAAAATTTTTGCCCTCCAAGCCATCTTTTCAGATTTGGGAATAGGTAATATTCGCACGGAGCTAACTAGGTCCGGCAAAAACGGAGCATGCAGAACCAGCTCGAAGCCGAATTCGTGGATTTTGGCCATTGCAATAGCTGACGTGTGCACTGGGGCATTGTCTTGATGAAAGAGGACTTTTTGGGGGACAATTTTGGTCGGTTCTTCCAAGAATTCGACATTGAAACGGTACAATAACTCTGCATAATAACGGCCAGTGATAGTCTTTCCCTTTTCCAAGTAATCAATTATAATGATTCCTTCGCCATCCCAGAAAACTGTCGCCATCATCTTCCCAGCCGACAACACAATCTTGGCCTTCTTTGGGGCACCTTCACCCGTCGCCATCCATTGTTTTGATTGCTGTTTTGATTCATGTGTATAATGATGAACCCAAGTTTCGTCCACAATGACAAATCGGCTCAAAAAATTCCGAGGATTACGCTTCATCATATTTAAATAGAGTTTTGAAATTTGCTTTCGTTCGCGTTTTTGTTCGATTATCAACAAACGTGGCACCCATCGTGCAGACAGCTTTGTCATACCCATGCAGGATTTTATGTACTCGCTCAGTGGAGATGCCTGTGTTCTCAGCTATTTAATGCACCTTCACTCGGCGGTCGTCAAGTACAATATTATGGAATATTTTCGATTATATGTGTGCTAAAGAGATGGAAAGAGTATTTTGAAAGTTTGTTTGAGAGAGGAAGTGCAGGTACAAAATCCGGCAACTTCCATGGAAACTATTATAAATGTTGACGAAAGTGAGATAAGCATGGATGAAATAGTAAAAGCGTTGAAAAGTATGAGATTAGGTAAAGCTGCAGGGTATGACAGGATTACCGTCGAGATGCTGAGGGCTGGACAGGGCATAGTGGCTAGCCAGCTGTACCGCCTTTTCAATTTGTGCTGGCGAAATTGGCAAGTACCGGGTGCAAAGCCGTAATCGTGCCGTTATATAAGGGAAAAGGGTCACGGCAGGACTGCGTAAATTACCGCGGTATAAGCCTTCTCAGCATCGTCGGTAAATTGTATGCGAAAGTGTAGATTGAAAGGGTTGTGAATGAAACAGACAAAAAAGTATGGGATGCACAAGCTGCATTTAGGAAGGGAATGGGATGTACGGATCAGGTCTTTTCCTTGCGGTGCATAGCCGAAAAGTGTTTGGCTATAAACAAGAAGGTCTATTGCGCGTTCGTGGATCTAGAAAAGGCCTATGATAGAGTGGTGAGGAATGAATTGTGGTCAGCATTGTCCGTGAACGGTATGAGCAGTAGCCTCATATGAGCATTGCAATCTCTTTATAGGGATTCTAGTGCTTGTGTAAGGATAAACGGGGCACACACTGAATGGTTTAATATCGAAAAAGGTGTTAGACAGGGATGTGTAGCGTCAGCGTGGCTGTTTAATCTGTTCATGAACAATTGCTTGACAGATTTAAAAGAGAATGAAAGTGGGTTGAGAATGAATGAGCTACTCGTCAAATGTTTTCTCTATGCTGATGATCAAGTATTACTTGCGTCTTCGGCCGAGGAGTTGCAGGAGATGGTAACTGTTATGAGTGGAGCTTTTGTTAGAAAGGGAATGAAGATGAATGTAAAGAAGACGAAAGTGATGGTGTTTGAAAGAGATGAAACAGTGACAGACTGCAATATTGTGATTGGAGATGAACAAATTGAACAGGTGAATGAGTTTGTGTATCTGGGTTCAAAGTTTACAAGAGATGGAAAGTGTGAGAGTGATATTGAAAGAAGAGTGAATGCAGGAAACATGGTGAATGGAGCTTTGCACTCCTTTATGAACAGTCGGAAGGTGTCTAACAAGGCTCGTCTGGCTGTGCATGAGGGGGTGTTGGTTCCGACACTCATGTACGGAAGTGAATGTTGGGTATGGCAGAAGAAACATGAAAGCAGAATAAATGCAGTTGAGATGAGAGGGTTAAGAAGTATGATAGGAGTTAAACTGAGTGACAGGATAAGAAATAGTGAGATAAGGAAACGTTGTGGTCTGAAAGAAGATGTAGTGACAAAAATTGAGAAAGGTATGTTGAGATGGTTTGGGCATGTTGAGAGAATGAATGAAGAATGATTGACGAAGAAAGTGTATAAGGCGAGTGTGAATGGAAGTGTTGGAAGGGGTAGACCTAGGCGGACGTTTCGAGACCAGATCAGAGACGTCTTGAAAAAAGGCCAGGTCAAGAGTACCCTAAACCGAAGGGCATGTATGAAGGGAATAATGAAAGTGGACGAAGCGAAACAAGTATGTAAGGATCGTAGCAAGTGGAAAGAAGTGGTCTCTGCCTACCCCTACAGGAAAGAGGCGTGATTATATGTATGTATGTATGTATTTTCGATTGGGCGAAATTTACGAGTGATCACAGTTAAACAATGGTTAAACTGACAAAAACTTGTTTTTTTTTGCTGAATTTTCGACAGTCTTCATTTGAAAGATTGTGCCTGCCAAAGTTAATGCCATTTACCAGAAAAAAGGTTTTATATATAGTTTTTAAAAGGACTTATCAAACAGCCTAGGTACCAATATATTTTATATTCTCTTTGTTCAAGAAAAGTCTAAACGTCTTCTTGAGTGAAGAGTTAATAATTTCAAAATTATTATTATTATTCAATATTATTCAATAATAATAAATTTCCTTAATTTTTTAGTTTTATGGGGTTGACATACACACCCCTCTCCCTTAAGCTTGAAAAGAAACCTACCCGCAAAGGAAGTCTCATATTCCTGTGAAGCTTAAAAAGCCATAAATCATTTTTCGCCTGTAACGACTACCTATATAAGTAATCTAAATCTAAACATTAAAGGCATTTAATTATATTTTACATAATCGACGTTTTATACAAAATTCATAAATATTACATAACGGTAAAATAAAATGCCGGTAAAATTTATATAACAAGATTGAACGTATGTGTCGTAACAACAATTCGCTCCGACGCGACGCCATCCACTGTGATGTCATGAAATCTTGTAACCTCGCGGCTAGAAGGGTAAGGTAAATCAATTTAGGTGTCTCGGGGTTCTAAATTCGATTCCCACTCAGGGCAACGGATTCGCTTTCTACTCGGAAACCTTGGTTATACGCCCATCGACACCGACACAAATTTGATAAAGCCTCGACGTATATAATATTTTTGGCGTAAATGTGCTTTGCCCCAGAAATGAATTTTACATACAAGATTAAGGATTTACGCAGAAAATGAAGGCTTATTTCTGACATTTTACTTGTAAAGAAGATATTTTCGTATTATCACCCCATTTGTCTCGGTAAATTTCTGCATTGTAAACAATAAAAGTATGTTTTGACAGTCAAGTCTTGTCTGGTTGAAAATTTGTTTTGGAATTACTTATTGTACCAGGATTTTAGAAACTTGAAGAGCTTTCGAGCGAGATTTATAAAATAGATCCCATTTATCTGTGAATTATCTTTGAATTTATAATTTTTTGACTACTTATTGCTTGACGCTTGATTTTTTTAAATTATGATTATTTTTATATGTCTATTATATATTTTCATAAGTATATATTGTTTCTTAATTTATTTATTACAATGTATATTTAGATAATAATAATTTTCCAATTCTCGTTGACATCCATTAGCTGCAGTATCAATCATGCCATATACTATTGCTTGTTATTGTTTTTGGGTCGTTTTAGTATAGTAAAACTGGGGGTTAGCACTAAAAAAACCAGCGCTGTGTCGGAATAATTTCAATGCAACAAAATGCTGAGTGACGAACCCAATTTGTCGAGATTACGGCATTGATTTTATTTTTATGTTATTGTATGTAATAATGTATATGATTAGTGTCGTTGTCTTTGGCGAATAACTGTTTTTTATTTCTTTTTAAATAAATATAATCAGTAAGCAATGTAAGCATGGACAAAAACTGCGTATCTACTCAATTATTCTTCCTATATTTGAGCGTGCTGCATTGATGTGAAATTAGTCTAGATATTGTTTTTATACGTGTATATTATTATACTAATCCTAATCCTAACATTATAAATGCGAAAGTGAGTTTTTTTGTTTGTTTATTACGTTTCCACGTTTAAACTGCTGAACCAATTTTGATAAATTTCAGTTAAAGTCATAGATTGGACCTTGGAGAAGGACATAGGCTACTTTTTTAAATTCATATGGCAGAACAACGTTTGCCGGGTCAACTAGTAATAATGTATTTGTAAGCCTCATCTTGAAAAATAATTCCATTACATTCAATGAGTTTTGCTTTATATATTTGTTCGCAATGGAGATTCATTGCGCGTTATCCAAAATATTTATTTACATCTATATTATAACAGCACACCAAAGAGATCGACAGTGATTTATTTCTATGTAAGGAATCATATTATTCCAATCCCTGGACGCCTACGGTTGGTTTTCCATCGAGGGTTGACGACGCGTTCCTAATTTGTGATTTTTCGCGGGTAGGGAGGTCGGAGGGTGTTCGAGTCGATGTCATCAGCACCTGACATTGTACGTGACAGGTATCTTTATGATTTTTGACGTTAATATCCAGCGTATATTAGACACATAGATTTTGTTCTAGAGTAAATTCAATCTTAATATAGTACTGTGTACTAGTATATAGTGATTTTTAAACCGTTTTGTTAAATATCTGGAGTTGAGCAGACATGCAAACGGCCCAACCGACCACCGTCGGATACTGGTGGTCACCGTCGCCTATGGACGTTTGCAACACTAGAGACATTGCCAACGCTCTGCCGGCTTCTAAAAAATTATATAACGCCTTTTTTAAAAAACCTCATAAAGTACTTATCCTTCAAAAGACATTTTCCCTGCATTTGTTGAAGACAACTTTCAGTTTTCTTAGTTCCAGAGTTTTCTGAAACTACACAACTGTACTAGGGCATATATTTATAGTGTAAAATATTGTCATATAGAATTTATACAAGGCATTGTCACTAAAAGGATATACAATTCTAGTTTCTGATTAATTACAATGCAATTTGAAAGTCCAAAATGCTTTAGTGCTGCTATCACTTAAAGAAAAATTATAAGGGTACAAATTGCAATTCCAAAATTTAAGTAATATAGAAAATATAATATATTTATATATTTTTTTTTTCTAAATCTTGACATGTAGCTGTATAGTTTAAGCGTATTGTCTTTTTGAATAAATTGTATTTTAGAACTAGAACATGATTTAAAGTAGCAAAAATTAATGTAAATCCATCATTTTTCAACTATTGTTTATGTTTTGTAACATAAACATATTAGTAAATATATAGATTAAAGCACTACACTAAGAAAATAACTCTCGCAAAGTTAAAGAGAACATTAACTTTACGTTGGGAACAATCGTTCATTGAATATAATCTATCTTTGTTCAGAAAACTCTTGTGACTACGAATTGGATCGGAACAAAAAACACCGTATGAAGCCTGAAACTTTGTTTTGTGACGTTGGAGTATTCAATCGTTTAGAGTAACCGAGTCGTGTCTTCATACTAAAACTTTTATTTGTTAAGTGAATTGTTTAAATAGATGTATTCTTCTTCTGCCAATTGGACCTCTGCTAGACCTATAGCTGCGAAGTGTGACCAGTGCAAGAGGGAAAACCATGTGCGATTGCCTTTATTTGAAAGCAAAGTGGATGTTAAAAACTCCTGAACACCCATATAGATGGGAAGTAGATTCTCCACATGATGAATGTTCTAAGTTCGTATATCGTCTATATAAGGCTTTAGCCCTTCCAGTCGACTGATAATGTAGGCTTTCTAATCATGGAGTCCGATCTACACCCGTTCATCCATCCGTCTTAATTCGAATTCCGTCTAACCTGCTTAGAGCGCTCCGATCACTGACCATTGGCCTTTTCCTTTAACTTCTGTCAATGCTATTTAAGTGTTACTAATTGTGTATTATTAATTGTTGCCTTGTTTTTTCTATAATCTTATACATTTATACAAATATTTATTTATTAAATTATTAATAATTTTCCTTTTATATGTAACCATCCGAACATAACTAATAAAAATACTGAAACATTTTATTTATGGGAAATATATGCATATAGGTCTTTTAAATCCTGTTATTTAATTTAGATTTATAAACTTTATAACAACGATGGGGTTGTTTTTCAAAAGATATCCCTTAGAGACAGTTTTTTTTATTGCTGTAGGACAGCAGACAGGCTGACGGCCCGCAACGCCAGTGCCATCGCGAACACGGCGCTGTCCCATAAGGGTACAGGAACTGGGGTTACTGATGCCGGAATACAACACATGGTTATTATGGCGACTTACTTAAGATCAAAGGTGGTCGCCATCCAGACAGGCTTGGGGCCCTACCACATAGCTAGGGTTGTTTTGTCGCCTTTTACGATAGGCCGACCCCGGCTGCAAAGGTCAGTATTCTTTTTCCGCCCCTGCACGGATAAAAAGTGATGACTTTTTCCACTTCAAAGCAGTAATATAATTTATTCAACAAAAGAGTACATTAATACATACAAAATTCTTTTAATATTTCTACAAACAACGAGAAAAACCGGATAAATGTGGATAAATAACATTAATACATTTTGTATACTCACAAAAAGTATTTTCTTCGCAAATAAATTAAGCCTTTGATCAATATTCTGCAGGATTCCCGATAGTCTTAGGAATCAGTTGAAATGCTAATCAAATTCTTGGTTTTGCTCGGCCGACCTTTTGCTTAATTTAACGATCCGCCGTCCTATGTAAACTTGACCTGGGAAAATATGTTTACTGCCACGGTCGCATGAGGGCCCAGCGTGTGCACGCTCCACGCACCTAATATTGGACTTAATGTGTACCCCAAAAAGCCGCAATGAAAGTATATCATTATGAATGTAAAACCTTGATGTCTAATTCCGGCTATATAAATATTTCTATAGCATTACTTTTCACGGGAGCAGCATCATCATTATTCGGAAAATAAACCCTTAATATCGTTTGATGTTCAGCACCATGCTATCTAAAATGGAGAATATCTTGCCAGTTTCAGTGATGCCATCAATATATTCGATGCTCGTGTAATGAAATGAAGAGCGATCTAGAGAGGTTCCAGAGAATTTTCTTTTCTATGAGAATTTAGTTTTGCAGTTACTTGCTTTATGTCACAAATATAAAGCAAAGCTAGGAATTTTGCGCAAACGACCCACCCACTAGCAGGTGATCTCCGTCGCCTATGGACGTTTGTAAGACCAGAGGCGTTGCCAAGGCGCTGCCGGCTTCGAAGAAATTGTACGCCTTTTTTGAGAACTCCCATGTCATGTTAGTATTATTACAGGAAAGAAGACACTTCAGGAAATGGGGATGAGCGCCCAACCGATGGCGGGCAACTACTTATTATATTAACTGCTTCAAATAAGCTTATACACTTGTTGGAAATGTGTTTCTGTTGATGGACAGGATTTCTTGGCAAACCGTCAGTCAGCTATTAGAGCACAAAGCTCTATCTATTACATTTTATAAAAAATGTAATAGATACATAGAATAAAGAGAAGTAGTAGTAGTAATAGTTTACACAATATTACTTTCAAGGGTATATAAATGTATCCTTGATCATTTAAAAAGAATACTGAGCTTTGGGATTGCGCTATATCCTTTTATCTCTGACATTTCTCTTCCAACGGATCCCACTTACGTGATTCGATCGGAGTCTATTCTAAGGGATTGTACATAATCACAGGGCCATAATCGTTGGGTTTTTACGCGGTATTAAAAGAGGTAAAAATGCTTTCTCGGAGTTAACATAAAAAGTACAATTTTTATTGTATTGATTAAAAAAACAGCTAATAAAATGTTCAATAATGTTAACGATTTTATATACCTGTAATTGGTCCATGGTTTTAATCCATTTTTTAATCTAGGTTGCACTTATCTGGCACTTTAGAAATGCGGGATGTATTTTGCTCGTCGTCGAATGTTACTCATCATCTCTCAAGTGATCTGACAAGCCCGCCTATGGGAAATGGACGGAATAGATTTGGCTGAGGAACAATTTTAAGGAAGAATAAAAAAAACCTGTACTGAAATATCCCATGTTTAGCCGGATACTCTTCTTGCATGCAAGATTAATCAGAGCTACGAATATCTTGGTGAAAACCACATTTCAATATCAATACAATTTTCAACATATTCGAAGAAGGTAAAATTCTCTTTTTAACAGTATCATCGTTACGGCGATAATTTAAAACTAATTTCATATTATAAAATAAGTGGTATCAATTCCAATTGAAGATGATAATTTGTTCCATTCACAGAGCAAATCGGTTAGCTTTAATATTTCGTTTTGTTTTCCAAATAATATAAGAGGATCCTATAAAAATATATCGGATGCCAATCATCGTTTGCTGTAATTGGTTTCTTGTTTTATTGTATTTTTTGTTTTAAATGGAGATATCTTAATGTAGATTGTTAGCGAAATTATTTAATTTTTGTATATTCGCTAGTAAAGAAAATTAAACTGATCTAGCAAAGCACTTGGCGTTTTAAGTGATCTAGTTCAGTTGTTTTAACAAAGCCATACCACCTCACAATTTCCATTGCTTGACTGAACGAATTCTACTAAATATTACTCCGCGTGCGTAGGTAGATACATATTGCTAAATATTGTACATATTTGTTAAAATATCATAAATGTTTAGTTATAACACTAGACAATTTGTTGATTTTCTCTCATTCAGTAGAGTAGTTTAAATAATTTATAATCGGTTCAATATTGCCGTTTATTGCCGTCGAAGACCCTATTTAATATTCTCCAAGCAGTTCAGTGATAGTCATCTATATCTAGTGGGGGCTGCGTTATCGAATCCGCGGAATTGCATCCGCTGACTCGTGAAATGGATCTGGCGCTATCCCCAGGGCGGAGGCGCCTTCTTACACGGATCGCCCACCCGTGCATATAGCGATATGCTTATAAAGATTGAGAATATTTTTCATCGTATACAATATCTTACTGTCTTTTGAAACTCTTTGTTTTACTATTGATTGAGTGACAATTGAATATAGTTTTAGTTCCAGTCGATTCGTCCCTATTCCATTCCAAGTCGGCCATAATTGCGGGGAGAAATTACTAATTGCGCGTTCTCACAACGTGGAAATAAATACAAGAGAAATATGTAGAATAGATTTACTTGATTATCATCGAAGTGACTGGAAGAATAAAGAAAGTTATATATTTGAAGCAACATCAACATCTAATAAAGTGAATTAAGGAAATAAACCCTTTGCCTGAGAACTAGCGGAAGGAATTCATTTGTTGCCTTTGAGTCAGCCGTCTTCCAATTACAGTGAAAAAGTACCAATATTACGTTAATTCTTCTAACACTTAATCTAGGCTCGAACCTGGTTCATAAGGAACCAGGTTGCAGAAGTTCACCAAACTTGATGTACATCTGATGGACTCATCTGAAGATTAATTTTGTTATTGACTAGGCAAACAGCACTTGTAAAAAATAACTTTATCTGTGAAAATTATTCAACACATCCTTATTCAAGCAATTGAGCTGTTAAGTGTTAAGCAGTTTCTTCTCACATCAACATTTTTAGTATCCATGCTAAATAAGATTAAAACCATTAATCATAACTGCCAATATTGCAAGCACTCTCTCGTCTTCACGTGAATGTGTTGTACAATATTGAACATATTGCCAAACTTGGTCTCACCTCACAACACGTGTGAGTAATTTTGACAGCCCAGCGCCCACGACCGTCTACGCTTCGCACGTTCCGTACGAACAAGCCTAATGAAATTCTTCACGAATAACTCTTTTCATAGTATCTGTCCAAATAAGTATAGGAGTTTGTATAAAAAAAATACAAGTATATTGGGTTATAATTTTTTTATTATTTGACACGCTTTTATTGTTGTTTTGAATATTAATTTAAGTTTAACAGATTGTTTCTATTGAATGAGTAAGTTTAGCGAACTAAGAAACTTTACAATATAGATGTTAATACAATATTTGTATTAACATGTTTCAAGAATACATATATTGTAGAAAACTTCATTCCCGGTTTTAGAATCGAATAATTAGGTCTATTATTCTTTACGGGTATGAAATGTGACCGATTCCGATGGGACGCGAGCCGAAATTATGGTCTCACGAAGGTGAATATGCGATAGATATGGGAAATGACGTTTAAAGACTGCGCTAGAAACTGTCTTCGTTCGTATGGCCTCTTTTTACAGTAACCTTACGTGGCTATTAACTGAAATAAAACATTTTTCATTGTTTCCGCCGAATCTCGGATCCATCCATCCTGGATTCGAGAGGTGTTGGTTAAACGCTGTACAAGATAATATTCGTGCCAATCGTGATGATGCGGACCGTGTAGAATGGAAAGTAAAGAGAAATAACGCCTACAAGCATGTATACGTCCTTTTTATTTCAATGTGTGATGTACGAATAGGATTTAAATCGAATTTATTTATTTATTAACTAGCAGTACCCTGCGCGCGTTACTACGCTACTTACTAAAATAAATTTTGAGGAAAGACATTACACAAATATTGAATTTATTTCGAATCATTTTAATGATTATGTTTATGTCGAAAAAATTGTGACATTGCAGCGTTTCGTTTCAATTCGATATTTATTGAAGTGCTGTGGGATACACAATATTTCTTGTTTTTCCATCTGGTGCGTAAACGAATAAATCAGAAGGTTTTCCGACGCGTGTGCATGCCACATAGAGCTGCCCATGTGAGAAGCGTGGATTCTCCAAATTTGATCCACAGACTTGTAACGATTGTCCTTGTGCTTTGTTGATAGTTATTGCGAAAGCGAGTCGCACCGGGAACTGAAAACGTTTGAACTCGAATGGCATATCTGTCGGGATCATTGGGATACGTGGCAACAGTACGTCTTCACTAATATTTTATTATCTAATCAAGCTGACTATGAAAAATATGTTCGTTATATAAAGGAAAGAGTTTTTATGCAAAGATGCAAAACTTTTTCGATACATCCATAATATTAAAACATGGATTTTAATTTCACAATTTACATAAATTCTTACGTTCAACTGTCACGGCAATAAGTGAAATTCATTGGATTGATAGTGGCGCCATCTGTCAAAGATTGGTCGTACCAGAAACCTTTGTGGGCTCATGCACAACACTTTGCTGAAAATCATTACATGATCAAATGCATACTTTACGATTCTATAAAGGACATAAAGACAAACATTCATTTTTATAGATATAGATAGAAGATAAGGTATACCAAAAGATTACAATCTTAAAAATGGTCATAGTATAGGTACAGCGAATAGTGACATTCGATTCAAAACTCAAATCAAATAATTCGAATAATTGAAACAATTGTTTTCTTTTGATAGACTAAAAGTATTGGTACAAAGTGATGCAATTTATATGTCAAAGTAAACAACTCTCATATCCATGCAGGGGCGGAGAAAGAATACTGACCTCTGCGGCCGGGGTTGGCCAGTCGTAAAAGGCGTCAAAACAACCCATGTTACGTCGTAGGTACACCAAGTCTGTCTGGGTGACGACCACCGTTGGTCTTAAGTATGCCGCCATAATAACTTTGTGTATCCTTATAGGACAGCACGGTGTTCGCAATGCCACTAGCAAAAACCTATAGGCGACGATAACTGCTGAATTCTAAGTGGGCCGCCATCCTGTCACTTTTAATACAGCAATAAATTACTACTATTTACTATTACTTACTATTAATTACTATTATTTACTATTTCAATATAATAAATTGTGAAGAATAAATCGACGTGTTAGTGGTCGAGTGGGATGTTCGAGAATCTCGATATTGGGCGAACCCTTGCCGCGACCCATGTAGATTAATGAGGTATAAATTTGTTTTCGCAGAAGATAATGAGAGCGCGAACTCGTTCCGGCGTGATTTAAGTCGCCGCAACAGCCGCGGCCTGGTTTAAAATTGTGATTAACGGGTCCCGCGGGCTACGGGACCTCATTTGTCAGAGTGCGACCTCTCAAAAAGCCGAATAAATCATCTGCTGACACTATTTATGAAGATAACTCCCGATCCCGCACGCTCGGCTCATTTTTGAGATGGCCGGATAATTTTCTTTTATTTTTCACCTCGATTTATACACTGGCTATGATAATAATAATAAATCATATATAGTTAGCTGAGCTGTGACTTTTATGGTTATCGGCTATGATACATAACGGTCTCAATGACGGCGGTCAGCTTTTAATTTAACTTTTCATTATTGCTTAGGACCAGCAGACAGACTAGTCACCGTCGCATCTGGATATTTGCGACGCTAGGGACACCGCGAACACGCTAAACATAACACAATATTATTATGCTGGCATTCTTATAAACCAAGGATTGTTGCCATTCAGATGTACTTGGGATCCTACCACGTGGCTAGAGTTATTTTGTCGCCTTTTACGACAGGCCTCCTCCGGCCGCAGGAGTTAGTATTTTTACCTACCCTGTTCGGTGAGAAACTTGACTCAATGGATATCAATTATTACGTGACCTTATTTTGTGAAAGCTTTTATTGATTAATACTAAGGAAGAAAAATATTCTTAGATCTCGCTTGTGAGTGTCCTTGTACCTGTATAAGTTGACCAAAATAAAAACTACGGGAAGAGTTATGCTGTAAGCCGATGAGACATAACTTTGTAAAAATTGTAATCCAACAAATAAATCGTCCTGTAGCGAGCTGAAATTCCGTTCCGGAAATGCCTGTTTTTGCAGAGTGCGGCTTTTCTTTGGCTCCTTTGTGAACGAGCAAACTTGGTGCCGAGTTTGTTTCAATTAGGACGCGTGAATCGGCGTTTATTTCTTCGTTCTTTTACTTCTTTCGTAACTGTGGCTCAGTAATTTTGCTATTTTACTAAAGTTGAGTATGCGAGGAAAAGTATAGTTTATTACACAAACATTGGTGTATGCACGTTTTTATTGCTTTTTATTTGAGGAAGGCATTAGTGTACATGTGCCATTATTCTAATGATCTTTGATGAATTTTTACACGCTAAATTAAAAAACAGAAACAAAAAAACTCCGTCTGAAAAATAGGCATTGCAAACTAAATTTTAATAATACAATATTTGATTTTCGAAAATTATATTTTCTCAAGTAAACGAAACACTGTATTTAATATTTACTGTGATACACTAAATACACGAATTACTAAGTAAACAAAGACTTTCTTATTTTATTCTAAAGCTCTTTAAAGTAAATTTTAAGAGCTTTTAATAGCGAGCAGAGTGATTACGAGAATATGGCAAATAATCTCTGAATTTTAAAGATATAATTTAGATGCAATTTTTTTAAATTCGATAAGAAAGTAAAATAAAGGATAATTCAGTAATACGCCCACACTTTATTACAAATGCCGTAAAGCTCGTTATTTAACGCGGAAGAGATCACCCTCGTTTACTTGACAACGTGTTTATTTTAAACGAGCCATAAACTTCGATGTTTTCAAACTCTCCGATAAATATGCGATATTAATATTTGTATGTAATACAATTTTTACGACCTGTTTACGGTCATGGATGTTACAACCGTTCTTTATACTTTTCGTATTCTGATTGCATCTTTCGCTTTACTTTGTGGTTATGATCAAAACACGTGTTTGAAAAAACTGATACTTAATTCGCTACTTCAATGTTGTATAAATGCTTTTTCAATGGCTGTATAGTGTCTTAGACAGAAATTATTTGAATTACAACATATTTGTCTTACAGGACTTTTCTATACATATACCAACTAGTCCGACTACAACGTAAGGTAGATCTAAAACATTGCTCTTTATGTCAAATTGAAAGGTGTAAAATAATAAAACCATGAAAGGGTCGGCTTATTTGAAATCATAAAATCCTTTGAACACCAGAAGTGTGCCTATAAGCTCACTTTCAGCGGATATATTGAGCCAAAGTTGTGGTAAGTCGACTCGCAAAGTGCACAGACACTAAATCGCTCCGCAGATGTTTATGTTCTGCCAATTCTAAAGCTTCGTTCACAACATACATATCCGATGTGGATTAAAACTTTGTTCTTTAATTTTCTCTCTTTTAATGTTTTTGATGTATCTAACAGATCATACAGAACCTTCTAACATTAATTTGTGGTTACATTCTATATCTAGTGCTAGATATGTTTCGAACATAAAATGTAAAATTATCGAAAACCGATTACAGTTTTCCTACCTGATCGTCTCATCACATTTGAACATCGCATATTGTACGGATGAGCCAATCAGGCGACGGCATCTCCCACTGAGCATCCCTCCCATAGTTAGTACGCAGTACGTTCAAATCGTGCGCACTAATTGTACCGGTTGCTGTAGAGTCAAGGTGTTTTTTTATTCTGATGCCTTCTTTTCCGGCCTTCCTTTTTATGGTGATAACGAGTGACCTATTGTAGATTTAAACCTGCATAATTAAATAAGTCTAAAAGATAAATCTTTAATATATTACAGTATAATACGAAAGGCACTATTCGGTTTTCGGGGGGCCACCGGGGGACACAGGTGACATTTTTTACTGTAAAACTTAAATTGTGTCTTTTTTATCCATGTTTTTTATACTTTATAAGTTCTGAAAAGGGAATGATTAATAACTACTTCACGCCGGGCTCCAAAATGCCGAATCTAACTAGGATTAACCACATTGACGACAACATCGTCCGTGTATACAAGCTTTATAACCACTTACAAACTAAAGGAGGATTGCGCAAATAAAATATATCTTGCTTGTGGTTAAACTTAAAGCATTACGAGTTAAGTCTCGCTTAGACTTTGTAGTAAATATGTTCAACAACTTAATCCATGGGAGTCTGTGCTTATATATTCAACTTTATTCATATCAGGTTTGGAACGTTCTCAGCCGTAAACAAACTGCTTTGTTTGAATTTCCTGTACATTTTGCTGATAGACTACACATCATTACGGATTATACTGGAAATAATAGTTGTATTCTGTTTTATTTTATTGAAGAATAAAAACAGTTTAATTTCTGAGTGAAAATTAATTCTATTAAGAAAACGCAATTTCATTGTAGCACCATAATTTTGCCAGTAATTTCCCGTCTAACCCATAACCGAGTTTATATGCCTAATTTTGACTTGCCATGCCATTTGTAATTCCATGGAGTGGTTCTGTGGGATGTTATGGCAAAACTTGACATAAGTGTAGTGATAACATGGGTTGTTTTGTGGAGATAAGTAATCCGCAAAACATTTCAAGTGATGTTACATGGGTGAATAGGTCTTTAAACTGACAATAAAGAAAGCGGAATCGGGGTGTACTAGTGGTCTTCTAATAAAGGGTAATGACAACGCAGGATAAAATATTTATTTGATCTTCAATTAGTTTATTCTGTTCTAGGAATAAGAAAGAAATAGTCTTCAGAGAATATTGGCGAATGAGTTCTCGACCGGAGATCAAGTCACAGTAAACGTAATATATGAGGCTCAGGGGCGAGGTGGTACCATTGCTGACAAGGACTGCGAGGCTGGTATTAATTAGAAAATAACGTGATGAAACTCAAGGAAAAACATGCTCTCCTTGAATACTGGTGTGTTTTTAACTTCAATACCCGATTGACTTGAAATGTAGCATATTTACTCATTTCGTAATGTAGACGCTCACTAAGAATGTATTTTACTGAATCTCGATCCTTTTTTTAATATATAGTGAAGAACAACGTTTGTCGCTTCAGCTAGTTATAAATTATAAATAACACATAAATACTATTTCTAATATTAAAATATGTACAGCATCACACACACACACACACAACTAGAATGTTAAATGTTAAAACCAATATGAATAACATACAAGTTGCCCGCGTCGGTTAGAAATTGCCGAGCGTAAATTTCGCATGAGGCGAGCTGTAACTACCGATTCTCAGTTGGAACAATAAAGATAAATCATTTCGATGAAACGGCAAGCTTATCAGACCGTGTTTTTACTCGAACGTGCCTCACTCCCCCACTCTCCAGCCCGGGATAATTAAAAAACTTTCAAGATTCTTTTCATTATCTTTACTTGCTCTGTATACGTTCTTTGCTAACATATTAACTTTTCTCGATCAAGTAAATTGTGCTGTATATTAACAACATGTATGTGGTCTTGTACTCAACTATATTTTCATAAACCCTCAGAGGATCCTTTCGAAATAACTATCTTTTATTATATACACCTTTATTTTTTATTTTTGTGTGTGTAAATATACATATACATACATGCTTTTTTGTTTTTTAACATTTTAGAAACGACTCCAATTTGTCTAATGCTATAAGCCGTATATTTCAGGGGAAAACTAAGTTTGGCTTTTATTGTTCAGTAGAGATTTTATGTGTTGGGGCTTATTGAATAGAATCTTTTTTGTTGGACGTGTCTCTGTATGAGCCAGCATTGTTGGGAAACTAAGGCTTGATTTGATGCTGATACAATAGAAGCTTAGTTGTGGAAGTTTTAGTACTCTTTGCTCAATGGCAGCCACTTGACGAGTCAAGTTTGCATTGTCCGTTTATTGTTCTATACATTGGTTTAGTTATAACATTGTTCTCTGATGTTTCGTATAATTTTCAATTAATTTCTAAGATGAAACTTGTATAAAAATATTTTTCCGAAGTGACACGGATTACAATTATGTATTTTTATATGTCATTTCCGTTAACATTATGATTATATTCGTCTAAAAACCTTTATTTTTTCGAAGTAACAGTGTTTTTCACACTACCTGTCTTTTGGGAACGTGCAGCAGGCATGTTTGCGACTTCTTATAAATGGCTCCGGTGTGTGCCTTTACTTAATTAAGAGACACACGTCGCTGGCATCACCACTAAAACCACCTCTTTGTTCCTTGAGCTCTAGGGCTGCGGGACGTGACGTGAGTCTGACGGCGAACCCGAAAGGCACCGAAAAACAATAGATAAATTCATAGATACTTTTTTTATAAATTATTTCATTACTTACATACCTAAACACACGCATACATGGTTAAGTCAAAAGGACTAAAAACGACATAGATTTTTCAAGTGAAAACTTCTTTAGCATCGTTGTGATCTGAAACTTGATGAAACGGAAAAGTCACAGTAAAAAGAGACACCTATATACATCTTTCTTTTTTTAAAGTGTTTAATAACTTGAATAATATTAACCCTAAATTGCGATCGGATTATATATAGCTCTTGTGTTGAGTCTTTGGGTTTCGAATAGGTCCGGGTTCGAATCCTGACTTTAACTCCAAAAGTTCCCTTTTTTGATTGGTTTTTATCTTTTTCTTTTTAAAATTTACACAAATCTACTTTAGGGAATAATTTAGTATAATTTTGGAATATATTTTAGAAAATTTGTAAATTTATAAAATTTTAATAACATAATAACTAGAATAATTTTAACCCTAAATTTCGAGCGGATTGTAGCTCTTGGGTTGGGTCTCTGGGTTTAGGATCGGTTCGGGTTCGAATCCTGACTTCAACTCCAAAAGTTCCCTTTTTTAATTTATTTCTATTTATTGAAGTGAAAACTTG
This sequence comes from Malacosoma neustria, assembly GCA_963693495.1. Taxonomy (NCBI): domain Eukaryota; kingdom Metazoa; phylum Arthropoda; class Insecta; order Lepidoptera; family Lasiocampidae; genus Malacosoma; species Malacosoma neustria. Next base: position 15,652,062 of record OY856391.1, on the reverse strand, counting down.
TTTATTCAAGGTTTTGTTTCTATCACGTGTGAACAGCACACATGTTTATCTTCTATTTAATATTTATTTAAATTAAGTGCACAAGTATTTAGATATGACAATATCAAAAAATTTATACATTCAGAATATAAGTGAAGGATTTATGAAAACATTTTTGAATTTCTTACACGCTTAATTCCTATAAAAACTCTAAAATGAAAATTCAATTGCAGTGTAATCGGGAAACAACCGGGAAAGCATAGCGCATCGTTGACTTCAAAGTTCACGCACAGCTTGTCGACGTTTGACATGGGTTTGGTTCAAGAGTCTCTCTACGGCTTTACAGAGAACAAACACGGGACGAGTGCATTGCTTCTCGGGGACGTATGAATTTTAAAATAAAAATATGTGCCCTGTGAAATTATGACACAAGTTAAATATATACAAAGGGAAATTATTTAATCAAGCTAATATACTCTGAACAAATCAAAGGTAAAGATCCTTTACCTTTCTACGTGGTAGGGCGTCAAAACCCGTTTGGATGGCGACCACCTTTGGTCTTAAGTATGTCGCCATAATAACCTTGTATTGCGTTCCGACATTAGTGACCCAGGTTCCTGTATCATTATGGGACAGCAACATGTTCGCAATGCCACTGGCGTTGCAAACACCTATTGGCGACGGTGACTGCTAAATTCTAAGCGGACCGTCATCCTGTCTGCTGTCCTATAGCAATAAAAAAAGGTATAAAAAGCTAAGAGAGATAAATGATAAAAAATTTAAATAAAATATCTAGGTGAATATTATTAACAGAAAAAAGTTAATGACTTTTTACAAATTATATTAAGTATAGGTTTTTGTCTACAATATTTGGTTTAATGCTTTATTAATATGAAATTTTTACTTGATCCGTTACTAGTAAGCAGTTCAGCCTTATGACAATGCTGTGGAGCATATGGTTCTCATGGATATGCTTGTGATGCAACCGATATGATACGCAGGTTATAAGAAGAAGAACATAGGCAGGTTATTGTTGGACGTCATATTTTATTTAGTTTTTGAAGTGAAAACTCCTTTGACATCGTTGTGATCTGAAACTCGATGAAACTGAGAAGTCACAGTAAAAAGAGACACGTATATACATCTTTATATATTATATCTTTAGAATATAACGTGGAGAGAATGACATAAAATACATTATAAAGTGTTTCCTACATTTGTGGTCTCTTCTTTGTGCGGTGTTATATTGAAGTTAACATTTTTCAAGATTTCACTTCTATCACGTGTGAACTGCACTCACTGCACACATGTCTTCTATATGGATGTCTGTAATGTCAAAGGATTTGAAATGATTGCGTTGGTATTTAGTTTTCTTTGGTACAGGAAAGTATTCAATCTCTTCCATTGCATTATAGTTAGGCGTAAATATATTATTGATAGATATTGTAGGGCAATGGATAAAGTATTTGGCGCCCTTTTATAATGTGAGTAGTGGACTATAATATTAATTTTTTGTTAAATCGGTTCCTATACTAGATAGGCAGAAGCTCCACTAACCTTACGACTTCCCCGGTCTGGATCAGTTGTGGTACAGTTTGCAGTGGAATCACGCACGGCGCTAATTTTATTTTTCACATATAATTTTTTGGCACGGCCAATAATAATTAATATATGTAGTATCAATACCATTTGAACGCATTGCTCCTAATATTGTAACAGACGCTTTGTTTATTTATATTTTATTCACCCCTATTTCTCTCTCTTTAAGGTTCATTTTTGCAACAAAAAGTACAATTTATCTCTATACCGAAATTTAGCAAAATTGGTTCAGCGGTTTAGGCGTGAAAACGTAACAGATAGAGTTACTTTCACATTTGTAATATTAGTATGGATACAGATCAGTATATGTTAAAACAAACAAGACTTTATACTAATCTATACTACTAATATAAAGAGGAAAGATTTGATTGTTTGTTTGTTTGTTTGTTTGCATTGAATAGGCTCCGAAACTACTGACCCGATTTAAAAAATTCTTTCACTGTTGGGAAGCTGCACTATCCCCGGGTGACATAGGCTATATTATATTTTCAAAAAAATTAGGGATCCTTACTAAAACTCGAATAATGTAACCCAAGGTGTAAAAAAATTACTTAAAATATTATTTAAATCGCGTGCGTTGCGAAAACTATTGATGATAGAATAAAATAATGTACTACGACTTTGCAGAACACATCATTATTTACAAAAAGTGTCGCGACAGCATATGTCTATTATAGTTATGCCACAGTAAGTGTTCTTTTAATTTAAAAAAATAATTGAAATGCCGCCCCTAGAAAAGACTATTTATTTGGATCTTGGTATTAATCCTTATCAAAATAAATTACTTCACATTCAAAACTGCTTCAATACCTTTATATAACTTTTTGAATTATTCCATTCGGATATTCCATTCGAAAGATATCACGAGTTTAAAAATGTAAGTATTGGAAAAATGTTGCGTGGTAGCCGCTCACCCTATTCGGCTAGCTAGGCTGCACCTTATGCAATGTAGGCGTGCGTCACTGGGGTTTTTACAAAAATTAAAAAAAAATACTTATTAAAAAATAACGAAAAATAATTAAAATGTAATAACAAAAAAAAATCATTAAAATAAAAGTTCATAGAAATAATAATATTCAAACTTTCTTTATAATTTTATTTTTTTAATAACCTGACGCAAATAGAAGGGTTTATGTGTGTGTATATAATTTTTAATTTTGTAATTTTTGTTAAATACCCGTGCGAAGCTGGGGCGGGCTGCTAGTAGTTTATAATTTTGCTCATTTTCTATATATTTTATTGGTCTTTTAGTACGATTAAGATTTTTAAAACTCGACAAACGTAATCTAGGATGCCCAGCGGCAATGTGGGGGGACGATCTGGGTGAAATGGCTGGATGCAACGAGCTGGAGACAAGCGGACCCCGGGCGCCGAAGCGAGAGTTTGGGCTGCAACCGGGATACAACGCAAAGATGATGATGATGATGATGAACGAGCTGGAGATAGGGCTGTGTAATATGCCTTGGGAGAAACTTATGTCCAGTAGTGGACTTCAATAGGCTGACGATGATGACTGACAAAGAAGATGAAAATTTTTAAATGAGGTAATCAAGCTGCTGAGTAATCTGCACTAGATCTATTAAGCCAAATATATTTCAACACGAAAAGTCGTTGGAAAACACTTAGTCAAAAAGAGAGTTATCAAAAGGTATCGACGTAAATACACCAGAAATTTTTCCATAGTGACTACTCAATAGTGGAGCTCGGGCTCTAAAATGTAAAGTGCAACCGGGAGCAAACATTTCGACCATAAGTTCCTTACAATAGGTGAAAATACGCAATTCTCTATTGTAAATTGTTTAATTTGCAACCGGTGATAACATTACGTAAATTTAATGTTAATATTTAATGAAATAATGTACTTTAATGAAAAATAAATAGGAGCTCCCATTAGTCGTAGGTGGTATCGGAGCTCGTTTAATTATTCCTTTGATGCCGGATGTTGGAATTAAAACCATTTCATTAGAATACTAACTACCTCGTTTACGGATTAATGTAAACTCGAAGATGTTTCGGGATATTGTTGTATTCTAATCCATCTCGACGGGAATATTTGATCGTGCCAAATGACTCGGAATTATTAGCGGAAGATTTGGTACTGATTTCATTTATTTTTGCAAGGATGTTATTTTTACTATGAATATGCTTAGATTAATTTGAAATGAATAAATAAATATACGGTGATTATTCACATATCTGGTCCTAAAGTAAACAGTAGAGCGCTTGTATTTTAGTACTAGACAACTGGTGTACTACTTTTACACTTTTCTCCTGTATGTAAACACACTAGCTGACGGCAAACGTTGTTCTGGTATATAAATATTTTCTGACTATAACCCTTCAAGTTACATTTTCTCGATAAAAAGTATACTATCTCCTTCTCTATTGTCTAATCTATCTCTATACCGAAATTCATCAAAATTGATTCAGCGGTTTAGGCGTGATGATAATGATGATGTAACAAACAGACAGACAGACAAGAGTTACCTTCACATTTATAAAGTTAGCTAAAATTTTATACATTTTTTTTTATTGCTGTAGGACAGCAGACAGGCTGACGGCCCGCTTAGAATTTAGCAGTTACCATCGCCTATGGATGTTTGCAACACCAGTGGCATCGCGAACACGCTGCTGTCCCATAAAGGTACTGGAACTTAGGTCACCAATGCCGGAACACAACACAAGGTTATTATGGCGGCATACTTAAGACTAAAGGTGGTCGCCATCCAGACGGGCTTGAAGCCCTACCACGTAGCTAGGGTGGGTTGTTTAGTCGCCTTTTACGACAGGCCGACCCCGGCCGCAGAGGTTAGTATTCTTTCTCCGCCCCTTCACGGATAAAATACATAAGACCAAGACTCGAGACAGGAATCGGAGCCGGACCTCCGCTGATGTTTCCGTATGCAAAAGGCGCACCGGAGATTAGGATTCACAGCTGATATGATGAGAATTGTTACGATTAATTGATTGGGATTGAGATATTTTCTCCTTTAAGTTACATAATATTGTATCAGTATATTTTGACACGTAAACTTGTCCTTGTAATATTGAGCAAATTTTTTCAATGTTTATCAAGGCTCACAGGTGGTGATGTAGTTTTTGTCGCAGAGCGGTGCCACGCGATCCGCACACTCCGCAATGCATATTTGATAAGCGTTGCGGACTCGTGGCGCCCTAGTGACAAGATTCAAAGTAGATTTTTTGTTTTAGCTTTTTTTATTTTACCATTTTGGTTCATTGGATTCTTCTTTAATTTGTTATTAATTTATTCCCTTTGCCGTCGTTTGGTATATTGTGTTGTGAGCAGTGTAGACCCGAAATTCTAATAGGATTTACTTTGCCATTTTTGAATTAATTATTAATTGATTAATAATAATAAGTTTCTCGGACCAACGAGAAGTTGGAGGAACTGGAGGAAGTTTTGAGCAGACTGCGATGGGATGTTGTGGGGTTATCTGAAGTCCGAAGACAGGGAGAGGACTCAATAATCCTAAATTCCGGAAATCTGCTATACTTCCGGGAGGGCGACCAACTGTCCCAAGGTGGTGTCGGGTTTCTCGTTCACAAATCTCTTGTGAACAACGTTACTGAGGTGGGGAGTGTTTCGACTAGGGTAGCGTACCTAATACTCAAAATTACCAAACGGTATTCGTTGAAAGTCATTCAGGTTTACGCTCCGACTTCGACACATCCTGACGAGGAGGTGGAAGCCATGTATGAGGACATCTCAACAGCCATCCACACTTCTAAAACCCACTTTAACGTTGTCATGGGAGACTTCAACGCAAAATTGGGGAAACGTAGCGGCGATGAGTTGAGAGTGGGGCAATTTGGGTTCGGAAATCGGAACACCCGAGGCCAGATGCTGGCCGACTTCATGGAGAAGGAGGACCTGTATATGATGAACTCCTTCTTCATGAAGCCAGAACAACGCAAATGGACTTGGATTAGTCCCGATGGTGCCACCAAAAATGAGATTGACTTCATTATGTCGACCAAAAGACAGATATTCAATGATGTCTCTGTGATCAATTCGGTGAAAACTGGGAGTGATCACCGCTTAGTAAGAGGCACATTGAATATCAATCCAAAATTGGAGAGGTCTCGACTGGTGAAGTCTACGCTCCGACCTGCACCCATACAGATCCAAAACCCGGTAAACTTTCAACTCGAATTGCAAAACCGCTTCGAATGCCTCGGTGACTGCGTTGACGTGGACGAGTATAATAACAGGTTCGTGGAAGCTGTTCAAACGGCCGGGTCTAAATTCTTCAAGGCCAGCCGTTCAAAAAGAACCGGAAAAATCTCAGATTCTACTCTCAAATTGATGGATGTGAGACGTCAAATGACCCTTCAGTCCCCGGACGATGCTTCCCAGTATAGGCAGCTAAATAGACAGATCTCCAAGTCCTTGACTCGCGATATCCGCCGCCATAACACAGAATGTGTAAAGGCGGCTATAGAGCGTAACAAGGGCTCTAAAGTATTCGCACGAGACTTGTCTATTGGGCAGAGCCAACTGACGAAGCTGAAGACCGACGACGGCAGGGTCGTTTCGTCTAAACCCGAACTTTTGAGGGAAGTCGAGAAGTTCTACGGACAGCTATACACGACCACACGGGCACCTGTTAACAACAATGCTAAAGACCCAAGAGCTAAATTAACCCGACACTACACCGTAGATATCCCAGACGTCAGTCTGTACGAGATTAGTGTAGCCCTTAAACAGCTTAAAAACAACAAGGCGCCGGGTGATGATGGAATTACAGCCGAGCTTCTGAGAGCTGGTGGTACTCCTGTGCTTAAAATCCTCCAGAAGCTATTTAATTCCGTCATCCTCGATGGCAAAACGCCGCAGGCCTGGCACGGAAGTATAGTGGTGCTGTTCTTCAAAAAGGGCGACAAAACCCTTTTGAAGAACTTTAGACCGATATCACTTCTGAGCCATGTTTACAAGCTGTTTTCAAGGGTCATCACGAATCGTCTCGCGCGCAGATTTGACGACTTCCAACCTCCCGAACAAGCCGGATTCCGAAAAGGTTTTAGCACCATAGACCACATACATACGCTGCGGCAGGTTATACAGAAGACGGAGGAGTATAACCAGCCACTATGCTTGGCGTTCGTGGACTATGAGAAAGCCTTTGATTCGATCGAGACCTGGGCGGTGCTTCAGTCTCTCCAGAGGTGCCACATTGATTATCGATACATCAAAGCGTTGAAGTGTTTGTATGAAAACGCCACCATGTCAGTCCGTCTCCAGGATCAGAACTCGAAGCCTATCCGACTGCAGCGGGGAGTCAGACAAGGCGATGTCATATCGCCGATGCTGTTCACTGCTGCGTTGGAAGATATCTTCAAGCTTCTGGACTGGAACGGACTGGGCATCAACATTAACGGTGAGTACATCACTCACCTTAGATTCGCAGATGATATCGTAATCATGGCTGAAACCATGGAAGACTTAAGCCATATGCTTGATGGCCTCAATACAGCTTCCCAAGGAGTAGGTCTCAAAATGAACATGGACAAGACGAAGATCATGTCTAATGTCCATGTCGCACCTACCTCCGTAACAGTTGGGAACTGTACTTTCGAAATTGTTGACGAATACGTCTACTTGGGTCAAACGATCCAGTTAGGCAGGTCCAATTTCGCGAAAGAGGTCACTCGTCGAATCCAACTCGGATGGGCAGCGTTCGGGAAGCTCCGTAAAATCTTTTCGTCCCAAATACCGCAGTGTCTCAAGACGAAGGTTTTTAACCAATGTGTGTTGCCAGTGATGACATACGGAACGCAGACGTGGTCGCTAACTATGGGCCTTATGAGAAAGCTCATGGTCGCTCAGAGAGCAATGGAGAGGGCTATGCTCGGAGTTTCCCTGCGAGATCGAATTAGAAATGAGGAGATTCGCAGGAGAACCAAAGTAACCGACATAGCCCGGATGATTGCAAAACTGAAGTGGCAGTGGGCTGGGCACATAGCTCGAAGGACTGATGGCCGTTGGGGCAGAAAAGTCCTCGAATGGCGACCGCGTACCGGAAGACGCAGTGTTGGTAGGCCCCCCACAAGATGGACCGATGATCTGGTCAAGATCGCCGGGATAGGTTGGATGAGGGCAGCGCAGGACCGATCATCGTGGAGATCTTTGGGGGAGGCCTTTGTCCAGCAGTGGGCGTCTTCCGGCTGAAATGATGATGAATAATAAGTTTAAAATTAATTAGTATTATTAATTAATTATTAATATTAATTCATTCATTTCAGGTTGCTTATTTCAATATTTGTATTGTAGAATGTATCTATCAGTGTTTAAATTGTAATTTTTATATTGCACAAATGGCGGCTTTAACGCCTGAAGCTATCTCTTCCAGGCAACCTTTGAATGGACAGTCATCTCAGCTCGTCAGTATTCATCTCAAATTTTGAACATGATGGTTTTTATATACCAAAATTTATTAATTTTCAATCGGTATGTTTTACTAACAACCAATAAGTCCCTCGCGTACAAGCATCAAAAGGGCAGCTTATGATCAGCTTGTTAATAACGAACATAAATTACAAAAACAAAATGGTTGCAATAAAGACAATAGATTATACGAGTATTCTGTTCTATTATTTAAATTTATTAAGCACGTTTAATTATACTTGATAATCAAATAAAGAAACATTATTGCTATTTCATAAAATGGTAAAATTTTCCAAACTTTAATATCGCGTCTAAACCGAAACGCAATAAAGATGGGCGTGTTACCGCTTAACGCGTATAAATCACTACAATATTTTCAATCTTCCCAGTAAGGGGTAAGATGGAGTGCCTCGAAGGGGATAAATAGGGGTAATTTATGGTGTTATTGCGTTTCATTCGAGACCCCGTTCGTTAGCTGAGATTTTAAACGATGCTCAATTACTTAGTTTGTGAAGCAGAGATAGCGCTGCTAACTTTGTATGCACTTTGAAAGTTATAAGTTAGTGCTTCTTGGAAGCTGACCTTATTTCCTTTCTATTTTATTCGTTATTAGAAATGTAAAATTTATATTCAACTTGTTTGCTACGGTAGCATGTTATTGAATGTAAGGGAATTATTTTCCACGATGAGGCTTACAAATATATTATTACTAGTTGACCCGGCAAACGTTGTTCTGTCATATATGAATTTAAAAAAGTAGCCTTTGTCCTTATCTAAGGTCCAATTTTTGACTTTACCCAAATTTATCAAAATTGGTACAGCGGTTTATGCGTGAAAGCGTAACAAACAAACAAACTCACTTTTGCATTTATAATATTAGTTAGGATAATATTTGTATATACCATATTATGGTTTGTTAATGAAAATAACGTCTAAAATTTATCGTAAGTATTCCTATTATGAACCATGTGGATTACATACACTTCGTTGAGCAAAAGTTCATCGTGCAGTTTTCTTTATATCTTCCTTTATCTAGTAGTCACTGATGACACCACTCTATTTGCAACTAGTGCTCGCCATATGGAAGAACTGCTTCGTAAAATGGAGCGAGTGAGCTTAGAGTTTGGATTAAAGATAAATCGGAGTAAAACTAAAATGATTGTAGACCGTGCCAACGACAACTCGCCAGAAGTCACTGAAATAGATAACTGTAAAGTAGTGCAATCATACACGTATCTTGGAGCTTTTATCTCAAATAATGGGGGCTGCATTGACGAAATAAAGAAACGTATGGCGATCACTAGGACTGCAATGGACAAAATGAAGAAAATATGGAAGAACCGAAACATCACCAAGACCACGAAGAGACGAACTCGTGAGAACTTTGATTTCATTTTACCTATATTTTTGTACGCTGCTGAGACGTGGACATTACAAGATCTGGAAAGGAAAAAGATAGACGCGCTTGAGATGTGGTGCTGGAGAAGAATGCTTGGTGTATCATGGACCGAATTTCGCACAAACGCCTCGAGACGTCAAGAACTCGGCATCAATCAGTGTCTATATTCTATAGTACAGTCTCGCATACTCAGCTTTTTCGGACACGTTTCGAGGCGTGACAACCAGTCCATAGAGCGCTTAATCGTTCAAGGGAAGGTGTAAGGCACTAGACCGCGTGGAAGGTCGTGCAGGCGATGGACCGACCAAATCAAAGCCGCTGTGGGCGGTACCGTGCACGAGTGCACTCGAATGACCACCGACAGACGAATATGGCGAGATATCGTAAATCCTATCAGCAAAGCTACGTAATGACCACGACCGCTCTGCCAAGAGCGTAGCGACCAAGAAGAAGAAGTAGTCACTGTCATTGATCGTTGTCATATTGTATTATAATACGAGTATGCACATTAGACGATGAGAACTGCCTAACAAGGGCACATCATAATGAAAAACGAAGCTTAAATTTGTGAGTTATTTGTGATGGAGTTTTTTTTAATATAATATAGTAAAATATTGTTTAAATTAAACACATCGTCCGTTGTCCACTGCTGGACGTAGGCCTCTCCAAGTTTGCGCCATAAATCCCGGTCCCTACACAACGTTTGCCAAGGCGCGGTCTCCACTCGAGGACCCGTTTGCTCCAACGCCCATCGGCCCTGCGACAAACGTGACCGACCCATTGCCACTTCAGCTTGCATATTTAAAACACAGTGGTGTTTATTAATTTATCGTATACAATGCTACCAATTTTTTCAGATGGAATTGCTAACGAGTGCGTTTTGAAGTTGATTATTCAAAAACGCACTCGTTTCTTTGAAGATAGGTTGCACAGTGTCGGTACTCGGCACCGGCAAGTAGTAAACCAGTGGGTGTGACGCCGCGACGTCTCGGCGCCGCGTCCCATCGGCCGGCCGACGAACTGAGAACAAACCTGTTTATATGTACGATAGAAACGTATATTAAAGAAGATTTACGGTATAAAATATACATCCACAACAATTTGGATATAATTATTTCTCATACATTAGGCCTGGCTAGTATAGGTATACGTTTTGAAAGGAATTACTAAATCTTGTTAACAAAAGTTTTCTAGTTACTTTAATAACTCGAAGTACGTGTAAGGTTCGTTCTATGATGTTTTCATTGTACTAAATAGAAAGTAATAGGCTAGTCAAGAAACAATAACAGTGGTTGCAATATTTAATGAAAATTTTACATAAGAAAGCAATAAGTTCTCTTAAGTTCCGATGACCCAACTCTTCCCTCTATTTCTTATCCCATTTGATATTTTAGCTTGTCAATGCACAAACACAAACATGTTAAATATTTTTTCCTGTTTTTCCTGGCTTTTTGTCCAGGGAAGGAGAGTTAGTTATTTCCGATTCGATCGGATTTTCGACCCATCTGTATTTTTTATCCTCTTTCGAATACTACAACGGTTCTGGAATTACAAAATAGTATCACGATAACCGTATTTTAAGAAGTGAACCCTTGGTCACTTGTACTACTCCCAAAATTAATAAAACTGAGTAATAATAATTTTTTGTCGTTTTACTCTTTAGTTGTATAAATGTTTACCAATGATGTTGGCAATAGCTTTTTTCTAACCAAGGTTTTACTTTTATGCTTTGAAATAGAAAATGTTACGATATTTAATTATTTGTTGCTCTGTTAGGCGATTGCATACATTTATACCGTACAAGTATTTATAGAGAATGAATGCAATCATCTCCTCCAGTGATTCGGTATTAGTGGCCAGGTTCCAGTTTCTTCTTCTTTTTAAGGTTAAACGAAAATTACCTGTTTTACTGAAATTATGTGGAGATATTTGGTCATCATCATCATCCCAGCATTAAGTCCCACTAAACTCCAGCTTTAGTGTCCGGGATCTGCTTTCTAACTTTTCCTTCTTCACTTCACACGGTCTTCAGTATCCTTTCTAGTGAATCCATTTGCACGCATTTTATGCTTTACTGCGTCATGCCTACACTTTTTGGGTCTACCTCTCCTGTCGGGACCTGACGTAGACAGCATAGCTAGACATTTGTTCCTCAAGTATGTAGCCGGTTGCCGCAAAACGTGGCCACATTAGCGAAGGCGACACTCCTACAGTTTATCCGCAATATCAATGTTTGGAAATTACCCAAAAATTTATCATTATCTGTTGTGACGAAAGATTTTGTATTAAACACTCATGTCGTCAAACAGCGACCCTCCACAACAGACCTCAAATGTTTGAGGGCACATATCTTTCGAGCGCCGAGATTGCCTCACGCTCGGAGATTTCTTCATTAATACGTACACGCCGACGTAAACCAATTTAAAGTTAATAATCCATTCGACGTACGTAAGGGGAACCGAGCGAATAATGAGCGCATTACAATTTACAAGGCTCGTGTTGTACAAGGATAACATTTTATTTCTGCACAAATGAATAAAGAAGTTGTAATTAGATTTCAAGACCGATTAAATTTTGCACTGTATTATGATAGTGTGAATCTGACTAATGTTTTTATTCATTGTTAACATACTATTTATCAATGAATTAACTTACTAATTTTTTTTATAATAAGGACCAAGTGATACAGAATTTTTATATTGAAAGTATTCTTCTTAATGCTGATATCTCAAACTATCTGGAGTCTCCACATGTTTTCTCCTTCCACTCTCCTTTATTAGTAGTCATCACAACACACACCTTTTTTTGACATATCCCAATTTATGCAAACTATCCATCTATGCAATAGGTATATATAATATACTTATTGCATAATTAAATAAAAAACAGACAATAAACATGAGTTGAAAAGGAAAAAATTGGCAGTAAAAGAGATTGCTTTTGGCTATAAAAAATCTCTTTCTAGTCACTCTAGGACAGACGAGAAATCTTGTTTGAAATAAATATAAGGTTTTTTAGATTACTAACTGCTTATACTAGGAGCAGTTTTACGTCGCCCTTCCACTGGCCATTCCCCATTCGAACCAACAAATTCTTGGTTGAGGGTCCGAGGCGTTTGTGCCTTGCTTTCTTCTAGCCACATACGCTTTCTATTCTATGAAATAATTAAAAATGTAATAAAAATAAGATTAAAGATAACATGCAGAATGTATACATATAAAGATTACGATTTGAAATTCATACATACGACTACTAGAAAAGTTTAAAAGTGATCTGTCACTCAAAATAACAAAATGTCGACTTTACCAAGAATTCAAGAAGTGACTAGTATTAAATAATTTAATATAACTGGCAGACTATGAATAAGATAGTGCATGCTTAGATTCAAAAACATTTTTTTTAATTACGCATAATCTTGAATCTTGAGTTTAATGCCCTAATAATATTACTCCCCAAATGATTTTTATCATATTAAAATATTCAAAGTGTCTTTAAAATGTTAAATTAATTAAAAGTTGCATGGAATCCTAAAGATTCTTTGAATTTTCGCGAACAGCCCCGTGTTGGCGAAAAGTCGGTGAAAAAACTGACACGAACTTACCTAAAAGTTTGACGTTTAATCTACTTAAAACCATTCCTGTAACCTTGTTACTCACAAATTATTACTTCAACTTAAGCTCAGTCTACATCGAACAAGATGTATGTATTTATTTTGTGGGATAGATGGGTGATATCTAAATTCATTTAGAATGGGATTTAACACGAAACAAAATATATTTTAAAGTTAAATCATGAAATGGTTTGACTTATAAACATAAAAAAAGTTTTCATTAATATCAGTAACTAAGGGAATTTCATGTAAACATTTACTTAAAGCTTTTTATCCAGATGTTACTTTATTACAGCGAATCGCTACTAGTCCGTATTTTATATGATTTTTATCCGTGCAGGGGCGAAGAAAGAATACTAACCTCTGCGGCCGGGGTCGGCCTGTCGTAAAATCCGACAAAACAACCCACCCTAGCTACGTGGTAGGGCCTCAAAGCTCGTTTGGATGTCGACCACCTTTGGTCTTAAGTATGCCGCCATACTAACCTTGTGTTGTGTTTCCGGCATTAGTGACTCAAGTTCCTGTACTCTTATGGGACAGCAGCGTGTTCGCGATGCCACTGGCGTTGCAAACACCCATAGGCGACGGTAACTGCTAAATTCTAAGCGGGCCGTCAGCCTGTCTGCTGTCCTACAGCAATAAAAAAATCTATGTAGCTAGTTGAACTATTGTTAGCTATGTGATATTTACCCTTGAAATATTTTGGCGTGCTAGGTAAAGCCTTTATAGCGTTATAGAGGAAAACCGTTCACTAATTATTCACTTACTACTTAATAGCTTGTAAATGTGTCGTACCAACTTGAGCGCTACAATTATAAAAATTAAAAACCAATTTGTTGTAATATTTATTACTTCCGTGACTCTGCTTCTTTATCTAGAAAGGGACTGGGCAGTGTGCTTACTCGCCTTGATTGCGTTGAAGCAGGTACGTCTATGTTTATGAGCTGGAGACGTTGCAGACCAATGGCTCTCGATGGAGATTAAATTGCCACCACAGCCATCATGTCGATCCTTTAGTAGCCTGTTGAGTAGTCAAAGTAGCAGTGTGCAGGCTCACCCCAGAATTCCGACATGCTAATGAAAAGGTTTTCTCCCTTCCAAAATAAAGTACGTGTCAATATCAACTTTCTGCCGAGACTGAGAATTGAAAATCTATCTGATCGCCACTATTAAGCTGCTTAAAATCTAGCCATATTATTTTTTACCTTCTTGTTACCATGTTCACATGTTATCATGTTGTATTTTATAATAATTTAATGCTTGCATCTATTCCTTAAAACTTATGGTTACTTTATATTAAACTTTGTCAAACTATATTTTACTATTTCTACAATACATAAAAACAATTAAAATAATCTTCAATACAAAGAAAAATAATAATGAAGTATTTCAATAGATAGTCGAATGTGTGCCCTATACTTATACAACTTCTGCTTCCGTCACAGTTGCCGGAGTAGAGACGTGTGTTTCAGGGGAGTTGATGAAATACAGCTTTACGATACCGAGTTGACGGCAGCGTACATTTTGTTACGTTCAAGCTTCGTTGAGTTTACGTGTTGTTTAATAATCTCTTTGTTACCCATTTTCCGAACGAGTTTGCCAACAAACAGTTTGAGTTACTAAGGTATTATGAACAGTTAGCAGGAGTTTTGGCTTTTATTGAAAGCGTATCAAATTTTCTTTGTCAGAATTTACGTGTTCAGATTCTCGATACAACAGCTGGTCTTAGAAAATTTGGTTTTTATTAATTAAACACAAATTCTTTGGTTGCAATTAATAGCAAGCAATGAAAATTTTGAATGCACGATTAATGAAAATCATTTAATACATTTTTTTTGTTATTTTGGTCATTATCTCTAGTTGGTCCTGCATGAATGAAGATCATGATCGCTACATGGTGCACGCTACATTATGCACGGGGACGAATGAAATTCGCCATTTCGTATTTATGCTATATATCATCTATCAGACATTTCTTTAGATGGCGCATGGCGTCCAGGTTAAAGACCTGAAATTTGGTCTTCAAACTCCGACAGGATTTGAAAGTAAATCGAATCTGTCTGGATTTTTTTTTGTGTAATCTATCTATATCCACAAATGATTTTATACCACAGTTGTGTACACAAAAAGCTTATATTTTCTGATTATGATTTTTATTCAGAATAAATCCAGGACTGTAAATGAGTGTCATGACCATGTCACGAATCCTTAGAATATGTTTAAAGCTATTTCTAATGTAGTGAAATTATATAAGCGATTTTTAAATAATATTGCAGTTAAATATTTATTTTTCACTACTAGCAAATAATACGTAACGTTATGTTTTACACAACAATACCATTAGGTCACGAATAAGGCAAAATTTAAACAATGTAAAATCTTGTGTGCTATAGTAAATTATGTAAATCAAATATGGCGGCGAGATGTTCAAAGTTAATCCGCATATCGTCAAAGTCACTGTATAATTATTAATGTATCAATTACGCGCTAATTCCCTGAGACAGACTAACAAATATGTTATTTGAATAATTCAGTCGTATAATTTGTATCTACAGCGTGTTCGAGTTAACATGAACTTAATGTGACCACACATGTATGTATATAATAATACTTTACCACTAATAATGAAGGAAACGCATTTTCGCTCGCACGCGTGTTCACAGGCGAAAATTACCACGCGAGTTTAAGATTATTTTGCTGTTTCTTCTGACATATTGTATAAAATATTGTGAATACATTTGATTTGTTTTCTATATTTAGATTTTTTTTATTGATGTGGAACAGGCAGATAAACTGCTTACATGTGTAAGCAGTTACCGTCGCCTATAGATGTTTGCGATGCCGGGGACAGCGTTAATACGCTGCAGTTCACGTAATAGAAATGGTCCCTAGGTCACTAATGCCGGGACACAACAGAAGGTTATTATTGAGATATTTATATTAAGAGACCATGGGTGGTGGCCATCGAAAAGGCCTAGAACCCTATCACCTAGCTAAGGTTGTTATTAACGACTTGTTTTGTCAAAATACGGTCGGTAGTATTTAGCTTAAAGCGAAAACAAAATAATGCTCCTTCAAACAGTAAACTTAGATGAATATCTAAGAATTATATCTTAAATTAATGTTTATTTTCTGTCAATAGATTTAATCGAGATAGTCTTGTCCATACGAGAAGCATTGTCGTATTAGCATCATCAGTAATACCAAAGGTTTTACGCGCTGGTTGACTACGCAGCGAAATTAAATTAACATGACGAGCGAACGCTACTGTGACATTTTGCTAAGTAGACACCTTTAAGGGGCGCATAATTCATGCTACTTGTAGTCACTCCATGATGACTTATAAATCGTGTCAGGCTACGAGAAGAATATGTTTTAATTATAGTTTTTAATAAATTCGTTACCATTGCTTATGAAATTTTCTTTGTTTTATATTGTATATTCTATTATAAATTTAAATATCTCTAATGCCTATAATATCGGAATAATTGTAAATGATTAATATACTTGTCTCTAGTAGAATTAAAAATTGTCTCCTCTTATGCGATGGCGGGACGGGAAGGTTTTAATTTACACTATTTATTTTATACAATTTTATGAAAGAATTTGATATACACTTATCTATACAGTTAAATAACTAAAGAAATATGCGAGCACACAAAGAATGGATACTCGCGTCGGTGACGTGCAGCTATGCTTCTCTATGGCGCAGTAATGATGCGGGTTCAAATTAGGGATGCGACTTAACACCTTGATATAGGCATTGATTGAATATATGAGAAAGGTGATACAAAAAAATCACGATGTTCTTTTTTTCTTCTTTTATTGTTTAATTAACTTTTTTATTATAAAAAGGGCATATATGTATACTTCAGGCAGGTGGCCGGTTGTATAAATTTTTTTATTATGTAGTATTTTTATTATATTATCAATACATGTAATTTATCATTTAAATATAACTAATTTATGTAGGACAATGAAATCCTTTATTATCTAAACGCGAGGCGATCAAAACAAACGAACATTTATTGAATCCGATTTAGAATAATTTGTCTTATTTGAAGATAGTGTTTATGTTATGTATAAGTCGTGAAAAATTTAGTAACCCTATGTATTCTATGTAACTAAAAGCTTTTTATTTTAACTCCTTGGGAAATATTTACTATATTTATCCAATAATGCGAGATGATAAAATGACCTCAGGTAGCTAGAGACGGCCAAAGTGGCCATAAACGTCGTGCACAGTGAAACACAATGAGGTAATAGCGCGTTAAGACAATAAACGAGATGTTTTATCACGTTTATACTGCTTAAAATATTACGCGATATTGTTACTTTGTGCAATTTGCTTTAATATAACATATTTTAATTAATAAAGAATATATGTATTCTTTCCTTCACTAAAATTGACCGATATGTTGACCGGAAGGTATATTGTGTACTTCGTATACGGCTATTGCGTAAAAAATAATAAATTGCACCCCCCACAAATCCTACCCATCACTTGACAGCATAAGGAGTAATGACACTGTTCTTCCTTTTGGAATAGGCGGATC
Source organism: Malacosoma neustria (assembly GCA_963693495.1). Taxonomy (NCBI): domain Eukaryota; kingdom Metazoa; phylum Arthropoda; class Insecta; order Lepidoptera; family Lasiocampidae; genus Malacosoma; species Malacosoma neustria. Next base: position 15,634,513 of record OY856391.1, on the reverse strand, counting down.
AGTCCTGGTGATTGGCTTGTATACCAGCAGAGGGAGTAATCCATTCGCCTTTTAGGTCTCAATAAGATGGGGGTAGCCCTATACTTATTTCTGGCCCGGGCCACATAAAGAAGCACAAACAATAATCAACGGGGTCATTATTTAATCCAGAGCCGCCATTATCAGTAACGCATATTACTGTGCTAAATCGCCTACCACGACCGGGCAGTTGGAATGATTCCAGGAAACGAGACAAACGGGACAAATCCGGATCATCCCCTGCAGTCATGTTGGCCTAGTGCCCTCGCTTTGGTACATACGTTATTTGATGAATATTGCGATATTTTCAATGGTAGTGGCATTCCTTTTCATTGTTGTTTTTATACTCATGTAGAGTCTATTAATTAATCTACTGTCGTAGCGAAACCTATGAAGATAGGAATAGGTACTCACCTGACCAGCCCTTAAGCCAGTGAGGTGAGCCACACGAATCCTAGCTCGATGGTAGGGCTCTAGGCCCGTCTGCATGGTAACCCTGGTCTCTAAATAAACCGCCAAAAAGGTTCCAGTACCTTCCTTTGGTAATACTTTACGCAAAGAGTGCTAATGGAGCCCCTGACGTCGTAAACATCCAGAGGCAACGGTAATTGCTTACGTGGGTAGTCGGCCTGTCTGCTGTTCTACATAATAAAAAAAAACTCCGTAGCGCAATTTCTTTCGCACTTCGGAACGCCTGCACAGGTGACGGGTTCTATTCTCGTTCTCAGTCCGGCTTTTTATATATTATGAATATATGTTTTGTTTAAATAAAATATATAAAGTAGTATATCAGTTGTCTAGTACCCACAACACAAGTGCTACATACTTTAAGACTAGATATCGCTGTGTAAATATTTCCGGTATATTTATTTATAATTATCGATGAAGTAGACCGATCTTCAATTTCTTTTTCTAAGATCGGGGCTTATGATAAGTTATGATGAATGAATCTGAATGAGATATGCATCTATTTTATAGATAAATCTTATATCTTCTAGCAATAACGATACTGAGCGCGCCCGTCTTAATGCTGTCTCCAAGTAGGTATCAGGTTTATGGCTTCAAACCACGGCGAATTTAGGTACGCTCCTGGACGATAATTCAGTACGGTACAGGACGGTAGTTCCTTATCACTGTAGGCGTAGGCCCAAGGGCTCCACGGTTTATCAGGTAGCAAAAGCGCTAGCCAAATCGCTAGCCAAATACCACGACACGCTGCATTAAATGACATTATCCGTCGTTCTCTTGGCACCGTCGGGGTGCCTTCCATTTTGGAACCGAATGGAATAAGTCGCGACGATGGCAAGAGACCGGACGGGATGAAATTGATCCTCCAGGGGGAGGATGGGATGCGCTCTGGTATGGGACGCTACCTACCTGCGTAGACACATTAGCGGCTTCACATATTCCAGTTACAGCTCTGATAGCCGGTGCTGCTGCTACACAACAAGAGGACCTGAAACGCCGCAAATATTCATCCATTGGGAACGGATTCATATTTACAGCTTTCGGTGTTGAGACTCTGGGACCGTGGGGTCCATAAGCATATAGCCTTTATCGAGACCTGTCAGAACGCTTGATAGAGGTCTCACGGGATCAAGCTGATTTGTATTTAGGGCAAAGGATAAGTGTTGCCATCCAACGCGGTAATGCAGCCAGCGTTTTGCTGACGTTTCCGGCCGAAATAGATTTGGAATCAATTTATTATTTATAGTTTTTGTTTTTGGTTTTTTTTCTTCATAGATATATACTCTCTTTAATATTTCAGTATTTGCAATAAAATTATAATCAAAATAAAATATGAATGTTGAAACCTTTAGATGAAATAAAAATATCAGGTGTTAATTTATGGTTGAAGGATTTCTAAGAAATCTGTATGCCTAACTAATGTTAATCATATTTAGCTTGAAGGACCAACCAAAGCAGGATGATATCAAATCATGGCACTGATTACAATTTGCGGCTTCACCATGCACGCCTGGTGGCCCGAGCGCTTAATACCGAGGTATCCGAATTAGATGCCACTGACCGGACTATATCGATTCCCGATCGGAGCGCAAACAATGTCATCTTAGTCGCCTCACTTACGATAATAGAGTTTCAATCTTCTCTATGCTATATTATTTATGAGCTGTGTCATGAATTAGGTAGGGTATATAAGAGAACATAACGAAAGATAATGGTATCTGTTTTAATCAGAGTTGTTCTAGATTTGGCAATAAATGTATTAAATATGTAGATATAAGGCGATAAGACCGCCATTTGTACCTAACTCTAAGCTGTTTTTTGTATTGTTTCATTAATTATATTGTACAGTAAAGTATATTCTATTCTATTCTAGATATACCTAGTCAGGTCATAAGTATTGTCACACAGTAAAAACTTTTCTTTTAGAATGCTGGCCACAAAAAAGTTTATTGATTTCGAATTTCGAATTGTTCATGAAAATAAAAAAGGTATACTTTTAGAATTTTACTCATTTTTAAATATGAAGTGGACGCTTAAAGAAGACCGTGTTGCAGTTATTGCGTTGCATTGTTGCAGTTACGCGCCAATTCAAATTTTTAACATACTGAAAAAATTTGAATATAGCCAAAAGATTCATTTATCGTACCATCAAACGATACAATGAAGACTCTAGTGTAGATGACAGGTCAAGAAGTGGTCGCCCTCGGTCTGTTAGGACTCCAGCAGTGATAAAAGCTGTGAAGGCACGAATTCAAAGAAATCCCAAACGTAAGCAGAAACTGTTGGCCCTTCAGATGGGGTTAAGCAGAACCACGGTGAAAAGGGTGTTAAATGAAGACTTAGGGCTTCGGGCATATCGAAGAAAAACAGGACATCGTTTGAATGCTCGTCTAATGGACCTGAGACTGAAGAGATGCCGCGCTTTGTTGAAGCGGTACGCGGGAAAAAAATATCGGGAAATTCTTTTTTCGGATGAAAAAATGTTTACCGTAGAAGAGAGCTACAACAAACAAAATGATAAGGTGTACGCACACATTAGTGAAGAAGCGAGCAACCGTATTCCGCGTGTCCAACGAGGTCATTTTCCATCCTCGCTCATGGTATGGTTGGGAGTTTCTTATTGGGGCTTAACAGAGGTACATTTTTGTGAGAAAGGTGTAAAAACGAATGCTGTTGTGTATCAAAATACAGTCCTGACGAACCTTGTGGAACCTGTTTCTCATACCATGTTCAATAACAGGCACTGGGTATTCCAACAAGATTCAGCGCCAGCTCATAGAGCGAAGAGCACACAAGACTGGCTGGCGGCGCGTGAAATCGACTTCATCCGGCACGAAGACTGGCCCTCCTCCAGTCCAGATTTGAATCCGTTAGATTACAAGATATGGCAACACTTGGAGGAAAAGGCGTGCTCAAAGCCTCATCCCAATTTGGAGTCACTCAAGACATCCTTGATTAAGGCAGCCGCCGATATTGACACGGACCTCGTTCGTGCTGCGATAGATGACTGGCCGCGCAGATTGAAGGCCTGTATTCAAAATCACGGATGTCATTTTGAATAAACTTTAATGTCATAAGAATCTATGTTTTGTTAAGTTCATTTTGGTATATGAATGGTTACATAATGAATAAACTTGTTACAATTATTTTACATTAAACATGTGACAGAATTTATGACCTGACTAGGTATTTAGTTCACTGCCAGTAAAGGATATTGGAAGATATGAAGAGAAATATCGTAATTTTAAAATATTTTTGAATGGATTTTATATTTTACTAGATTAACGAAATGTAAAACAGAAAATGAAAACGGGTTCAAGTTGAAATATGCAATTTTTTGCTTTTATTATTGCCTTTAGGTTTTAGCTCGAAACAGACTACTTACTATAGTTGATAAATTGTATAAATCTTGCGACCGGGCGATTTGTTTTTCATCACAGAACCCTTCTTCTTCTAACAGTGCTGATGTAGCTGTGATTTTTCCAATATTAACGAAAAATTCAGTCAATCGGAATAACAAGCCCGCTTTGAACAAAAAGGGCATAGTGTTGGGAATTTCAAACCTTTGTTATCAGGAACGCGATGTACAGGCATGCATTCCTCGCGATCAAACGGGATTCCAAATAAGCAATAATACTATTGAGGATATGAACGTACTTATATGGGACGCAAAAACTTGATTATCTGATTAATTTGTGCAAATAATTTTCGAAAGATATATTTATCGGTGGCTTCGCCCGAAATTTAGAAGGTTATGTAATGTATTTGTATATTTTTTGTTACTATTGCATTATTTTTCTGAAGTGATCAGCTCACGAGGTTATATTTTTTAAGATTATTAGGACTGATGAATATTTTGTATCTTTTATCTATATTTTATACACAGTACCGATGATTAGCTGCATAAAGATAAATAAATGCATTGTTTGTTGTTTTATTTCAAATATTGTAAATAACAGAACCAGTTGAATACAAAAAATATTGCCATGGGAAACGTTGCTCCAGTAACTCGCTGTAGAGTAATTTCAGGCGGTAAACGCGGTGACACACGGCGCACCGCAGACATCGGGACAATGGCGGCACATCCGTATCCGTTTCCTGTGCTGTTCACTTTCCGCCCCTCAATATAGCCGCTGTTGAGCGTCCGGATTCACTGTTAACCTGAATGACAGAAGACTTCTTAAAGATTTGAAATGTCTTGGTACTTCAAACCCATAAGATGAATGATGGGTTTGAAGCAAATTTTGGAACAATATACATAGGTTAAATAGGAATTTTGGTGAAAATATATATTGGATTCCGTTTAAAATAATACATTAAACAAAAGCTTCAATCTTGAAATATTAGTTTGTTGTTAACTAGATGGATAGTATGTTAACATATGACGAAAAATGTATTATTTAATGTTGTAAAAAAGTAGACAGAAAATTAACTTTATTAAAATAACTTCTTACTTTATATCAACTTCGAACTCCTGGATAAGTTGACTGTATATCTAAAAAAGTGTAGTAAATTGATGAATGTATTAAAATAATGTATTTATTATATAAATATATTCGGCTCTACCATTTCGATGCTCGATTTTGGTTAAAGCATATCATATTTAACATTCACAAAGTATATTATATTAATTAACGAAGAAATCACTGTAAGACATATCTATCACTGTAAGATATTATGGGAGCGAAGCAAAAATATTAACTGGAAATCAATACGCCATTTCAAATAGCATTAAATTGATATACTTAGTACCATAATAGTTGAACTTTTCAAAGTGTCGTCAACAGAAGCTACTCGTGAACTCTTACTCTTCGTTTTTGCGTCCCTAGTACGGCGATGATACCTTTTTGGTCGGGTTTTATTTATGCCAACCGCAACGGGGCGTAGTTATTTATTTCTTGTCGTTTATTAGAAAATGACAAATCTATTGCAGAATCTATACTTTAAATGGGTCAACGACGGGTGACCGTTATTTTTGTGTCTTTCATTTTTATAACACAATAGTATCCATAAAACAAGTCGTTTTCACCTAGAACGTCAATCAATTTCTAAATTTGTGTGCTGTGGTTTGAATAAACGTTAGAATATAAATAAATAAATAATCTTTTAGGAAAACTCAGTACAGTATATTTTCATAGCAATTATACCACAACTTACAATTACATTGTCCTAAATAGGACCGAACTCAGCATGATACTGGTTCTTAAAAACCAGCGCTGATCTCTTAAGCCCTTGGAATGACGTCACGGAATTTAACATAAATATGTATGTACAAACTGATGTACTAGCAATAATTTAAAAAATATTAACTAGAACAGCATAAAAGTTTTTATTAAATGGAAAAACATTGGTGAATTTTAATTGGGTACATCACCAGTAGTAGTATTTCTCTGAATTTATAGAAAAAACGAACATTTTATTCGTATAATAAAAATAACAATATAGCCAGATAAATTTATTTACAGTTAATACAAAATAACTAAATATTTTGATATTGTTTAAGACATCTCAAGTTAATCTATAATATGCTATGAGGTACCATACCATAATTAGATTTAGTTTGTAGATAGAGACTTTAAAATATTTATCCGCATCTATGTCAACTGAATTATTTCGTTGCAAGACCGTAACGTAAGACCACTTGTGATTTGCCTCCATTTTAAGCTTCCCTCTACTTAGAGATTTTGGTGCGGCAGACGTTATAAATGCCTCTCTGTTGAATGCATTTGAGAGACGAAGGATGCGCTCAGACGAGCGTAGGTAAGAGGATATTAGAACTTCCGTTGCAGTCGGGAATTTTTAAATTCCTCATCAGCTATGCTATTTACGCGGTTATTTAAATAAAAACTATGAGGTTTTATAACGGAATTTTTAGCTTTTAGTTACCTCGCTATATTAAAAAAATGTGTTTTAAATACAAACAGAAAATGTATCATGTCAACCGTCAACATGAGAAAAAATTCTAGAAATATAAATCAATTGGCCGTTTAGACTTTTGGATAGATAACGTTTTGGATAGATAACAGGCTTCTAATGCGGTAAAATCAAAAGAACTGTATTTTATACATATATCCGAAAGAGTAAATGCACAGTAAGGTTCCAAGCAACTCGACCGCTACCCTAAAAAATTGGCAAGTGTTCCTTTCAGCTACTGCCTTTTATTTTCTTTTCGATGACTTTCCATAACGATCAGCGATATGAAACACTAAATCTGTATGTAATACGAAAGGCTGCTACTGAGCCAACCCCTATGAATAATATACATATAATAGTATAGCAATGGTAGCAATAGCTATTGAGCTGCACAAATAATTTGGTGCGGTCGATGCTGTAGGTTCGATTTCCACAGATAATGGGAATGAATGTAATAATATATAATTTGTTTTGTTTTGTCAATTGTTTTTATAAAAAAGAATATAATGATCAATCTGCATAAGTCTTTCTATAAGATTATTAAGATAAGAATTTTGTTATAAACGATACGACCGTTTATGCTTGTCGAAACAGCTGGTCATAAAATGTGCCTTAGTGTTTGTTAATTGTCTATAAACACCCTTTCGAATTTCATATCGTAAAAGTTTCATTAGGCACCCAAAAATTATCACCCCTACCCGCCCCCCGCACTACCCCGCTCTCTCCTGAAAAACAATAAAGTTCGCTTTTGTTTACGTCTACAGTTTTAAGACGTGCCATTTCCATTAGCATTCGTATGAATAATGCAAACAGGGACCCTTTTAAAGGCGCGAACGTTTATGTAGTATACAACAGTTTTTATTTAGTGTCTCCTTTGCGAATGCTCGGAGAGGCGGTTCAACCATTTTAAGCGCCCGTCGGGTATTAAGCGACGCTGCAAACGGCGAATTGTATTTACGTTGTGTTGTCCTAGTACGAGTATCTTCTAATAAATGTCATCTTGGATCTTCTGTTTGCGGATTTACCGTATATAATAATTATATACGGTAAATCCGTAGAATCAATCCATAGAATTATTCTATAGTAGTTGTATTTACGTAGTGTTTCAAAATTGTGGTTTTGTGACTAATTTTATATTTTTATCCATGCAGGGCCGGAGAAATAATACTGACCTCTGCGGCCGGGGTCGGCCTGTCGTAAAAGGCGACAAAACAACCCACCCTAGCTACGTGGTAGGGCCTCAAGCCAGTCTGGATAGCGACTACTTTGGTCTTAGGTATGCCGCCATAATAACTTTGTGTTGTATTCCAGCATTAGTGACCCAAGTTCCTGTACCCTTATAGGACAGCAGCGGGTTCGCGATGCTACTGGCGTTGCAAACCCATAGGCGACGGTAACTGCTAAATTCTAAGTCGGCCGTCAGCCTGTCTGCTGTCTTACAGCAATAAAAAAGAATTATTTAATAATTATTAAGAATACTCAATATGTAATAAGATATATTTTTTCCAAAAGCTATGTTAGTCATTGACATATTTTGAGATTCACATTAATTTAGTCCAGGATTTTCAATTGTATAAACTAAAAATGCCAAATTTATGGATTCTTATAAAGTTGCTTCTTTTACTTTTGTTACCTTGTTTAATTTTTAACACATTCCACTCGACAAAATAACGAATCAGTTCCCTAAACGGTGCGAGAATAATAGCAGGTGTTACTTTTAAGGTTCCTGTCCTGAATTTTTCGAATTCCGTCCCCGACGAGGCCGTCCCGAGGGAATCTTTTGTACTCGTCACAAATTTTCGCTTTTATTTTTTCAGACCTTAAATTTTTCTCCGGCGTCCAATTCCGGCATTGTATTTTGGCGTGACGACAATCGGAAATTAAAATCTTTGTTTATTACGTTCGGCATATCGTTTCGCAATCTGTTGAATTTATGCATTGGCGATTTAATGAACCTTTCAGACGAAACTTCATATTTTTAAAACTTTGTATTTGTCCGAAACCTAACGGAAAAATAGAGCTTTCATTCATCTAGCATTTAAGCTGTGCTAGGTATAATCGTAAATTGTCCTGTGTTTTTACCCGAGACCAAAAAAAAAATATCTTTGCTATTAAATATTTTCTTTCGAGATTCTTAATTGAGATAGTTACAATTTTATTATTAGTATTGAAAAAAAAACAGACTCTTGCAGTTGCTCTTAGCAAACGAATAGTACGGCATTCCGTCCAATCAATAAATAGTCAGCGTTTTGTGCTGGAAACGGTGATAGCTTTTTAACATTCAATGAGTAATCTGTGGGATTCTATATTGAATTTTGGTGAGTTAACTTGCCGCGTAAGTTCTAGAATGAATTAAAAAAGTAAGAACCTAAGTCCAACCGTGAATGACATATTGATAATAATGAAAACATCTAGCAAAAAAACATCATGATCCACAAGTAAATTCAAAGAGTAAAATTTTTGCGGGTCTTTTAGCTTCATTGCCTGCTCGTGCTCTTTCCTTTTAACGATGTAGATTTCGAAAAAATAGTTTTACGTCAGCGTATCCTGCACGCCAGCTTGCAGGTAAGATTGACTTGGGTAACGAAGGAATAGTAGCGACGGTCACGACCTTTAACGGAAAAAAAAACAGAAGATGTTATATGTCAATGTAGACAGTAATAATTATATAATAATGAAATCTGCGCTTGTTTGTATTTTAGCTCCTCCAATGGTATAGGTATCATAGGCATCTCGCAGTGTAATGCCAGCACTGTTTTAATGAAACACTTTTAGTTTACCTCTCTAATCAAATTATCGTAAATCCTCATCATTCGCTCATTGGCCCATATTACACGTTCACAAGCGAATGACAGCGAGTCATTAGCTCGCAAGCAACTGATCTTCCCGCTTCCGAGCCATGTAAAGTAATTAAAGGTCGGGTAATTGACAGATTCCTCACCGAGGCGTAGCGCAATAAAGTTTTATTACCCAGAAACACGCCTGTAATTTCTCAATCTCTTCCATTTTGCTTTTTCGGCTTACGACATAGGCGCAATTATTGTTTAGCATAATAAATTACGGCGCGGGAGATCACCGGCTGTGTAATGCGTACAATACGAAATAGGGTAAACGAGTGGTGTCTGGGGACAATCGAAAGAAACGAAGTTCTTTTTGATATATACAGAGCATGAGATGCTAAATGGATGATACACATTTTTTATCCATGTAGGGGCGGAGAAAGAATACTAACCTCTGCGGCCGAGGTCGGCCTGTCGTAAAAGGCGACAAAATAACCCACTCTAGCTACGTGGTAAGGCCTCAAGCCCGTCTGGATGGTGACCACCTTTGGTCTTAAGCATGCCGCCATAATAACCTTATGTTATGTTCCGGCATTAATTGACACAAGTTCCTGTACCCTTATGCCATTGGTAAATTATAAGCAGGCCGTCAGCCTGTCTACTGTCCTACAGCAATAAAAAAAAACATTACGTCGCTTTTCAATATTCTCTTTATTTATTAATTAGTTAATTTATATTCAAAACTAACCCATTTCATTGTATTATATTTTTCGTTCATGAGGTAGACATTTTCATTATACATACCCGCTGCTTGTACTGCGGCAGGATAGTGTGGGAACCCCGTGGAATGCAGTGCATGGTACGTACGCTTGTAAGGTGTGGGACATTGTCAAAGTCAAACACCGTTTGTAATAGCCGTGTCCATGTGTTTCACTCAATGGTTTTCAGTGGCGATGTACTCGTATCTTAAGCAGGCACAATGAAGGAATGGTCACCAAATCTTTCGTTTAGCTGCCGCCGTATACTTGTCGTAAGTTCTATGGAAAACTTAATACACAGAGCCTTTAAGTATTGACGCTATTGATACACTTCTCACGTACATAAACATTTCTCGAATACTTGATAAAAAAACATTGATTCGTCCCATGAAATTGCAACTCCTTTGTTTAGAAAATAATGTTGGTACATATGCGAGTATTTGAATTACGTCACTGCAATGTATGCGCAAGTTAAATTTCAGGGTAGTTGCTTACGGCGGTCGTGAGTAAGACATATTAAAGTTTGTAGTCGAGTTTACTTCACACAACACTTGGTGTCCGGAACATTTGCAAGAATTCTAGGAGAGCATAGTTGCGAAACGATGCGAGTAAATGGCGGCAAATTGCAACAAAGTGGACGGGCCGCGCTGACACGGCCTCTCGAACTAATTCTCTCGGTGCGATTTAACGCCATTGTTGGGCGAGCCTGGCCGCATACAATTGACTCTTGTACGCTTCGCTTAGCGCATTAATCTCCAAGGCCTGAATGGAAAAGTTTTTAATAGCTTCTTTTATCGGATTCGTTTCAAAGTTTATGTACTTCTCAAAATTGAGATATATATCAAGTCCATATAGCGACATCGAATGAAGTTGCAAAAAACCAAATTAGTATCGAGGGCACGTCGTTTATTTAAAAATCAATTTGCAAAATTTGAATAATATAAACATTTTATTTAAAATAATTAAATATATAATATAAAAGAGGCAACCACAAATTACTTATGTTGGGAGAATTTAAATTTGATATAGAAATTGCAAATTGAACGCTTGTGGGATAAACATTTAAGTAGTGACAATAACTGTTTAAATGTTGATTCCCGTGACATTGCGAACGTTGATTTACGCGTGATTTCGGGTTGTTTTAATCTTCAATCGAACTGCGAGACTGGGTTTCCCATTGTTCTCGGTCCCTAACACTTTATCGTATATCTGTTTATGATTTGGGTCCATGACTAGACAATTTAACTGCGTTCCAATTAAATTATTAATTCGGATATGCGTCATCTTCGATCTTTTGCCTATTTTGACGGTTTATGAAAGGAAATACTTGTGGTTTTGCATTATTATTGACAGTTGAAGCACTGATATGTCAATGGATTATTAATTACTTATTAATATCCTGACAGATTTTATGACGGTTTTTCGTAAAGTTTACGTTCTATTATATTATATTTGAATTGTAAATTAAAATTGCTGTGACTCGGTTTAGTATAAATTTCTTTGTGAATTATTTTTATTTTGTTAAAAATTTACCAATAAATATGTTAAGCTATGTTACATGTTATTTGAATCATATAAAAAACATTCACTAATAATTTAACTACTGAAATAAGGTGCCATCTATTGGATGATGTCTAACCATGACCATGAAAGAAACGTTTTGAACGCTGTCAAAACACTAACTTATACTGTCATCTGTTAGAACTATAAGTTTCTCACAGATTATAAACAAATTGTCATATAATATTATATTATGGAATGTTAATCTCATATGGGAGAAACATTTGAAAAGAATGTCCAGCTGTACGATGTAAATTAAAGTTCATAAACCCGCCAGAATGCAGTGCTAGTGCAGCCAAGTGTGTGCTACGAATGTAGATGACGAATCAATGTACCTACCGTATGCTAAATTAAAAATTCTCAATCCCACGCTCATAACTTTTGGCGCTTCTCTCTCTTTTACCCTTTGATATTGTGGCGCCGCTTTCATTTATTTAGACGGATACTTTTCTAACACAAAGATAATTCTTCTTACCTCTACCTTCTGGCCTGTCTCGTAAGCTGTTTCCATTTTGTCCGGTCCTCAGCTTCTTGAATAGCGGTTGCTATTACGAGTCCAGTGAGGGCGGTTACCTGGTCGCACCAGCGGCTAGGTAATCGGCCACGGGGTCGCTTTCCTTCCTCCACCTTGCCCGTCACGATCAGCTTATCCAAGTAATCCGGCTGTCGTCGAGCAATGTGAACAAGTACCCAAGGATCTTCCGAGAACAGATTGTCGAGAGCCTGACTTTAATGCGAAGCTGGTCCAGAATAGATTTATTTGTTCTTTTGGCCGTTCAGGGTATACGGAGCATTCGTCTCTAACACCACATTTCGCGGAATCGCATTAATGAGTACTAAGGTACATATTAAATCTTCTTGTAGGAACGTAAGAGTAGTTACGGATCGATGAACGACTTTGGGTGAGGAGTCCGTAAAAACTAATTGTTTTTCTAGTTTATTTGCTAATGGATCCCTTTAACTCGTACGTACGGTCTGCAACCGCCGACGATATTGTAACATTTTAAACTTACGTTTTATTGGTAGAACTTTAAATCATCAATTGTATTTAAATTAGTATATCGGGGGAAATTTATAACTAATGTAACATGAAAAATGACAGAATTGAGAGTGGATGGATTTTTTGTTGCTGTGAACCAACAGACAGACTGACAACCCATTTAAAAGGAAACGATTACCGTCGCTTGTGAATGTTTGCGACGCCACGAACATCACTAACACGCTGTCGTCCGCCTAACAATACTGGAAGCTGGATCACTTGCGCCAGAGAACAACACAGCGTTACCATCTAGCAAACATACATGTAAATTCATGCAAAAAGAGGGTTAGATCAAAGACATGATGGATAAATTGGCTAAAAAATGATATGGCGAAAAGGGGTTTTATGAAGAAATAATTATTAAAGAATTTAATGAAATGTAATGAAATTAATTAAAGAATTTAATTTTGAGATGACGATTATTAGAGGAGAGTGGAATGAGAGGACGTAAGGGCAGAAATAACATATGTTAAACCTTTATGCTACATTTAATAATTCCAATAGTTTGTTAAATAATACTATTTTAATGAGTACATAAAAACTTGAAAGTAGCAGTCTAGCGTGGTTTGGGAATGAGAGTGGATGGATACAGGAGTAAAGTCCGGACGCCGAGCAGGAAGAATTTCATACGTTGACCTGTTATTATCTGTCTCTGTCACTCCCGCGTAAATATAATGAGTCCTCGCTCGCACAGAGCAATGACCGCCGTCCTCCGGGATTGTAAACAATTGAAGCAATTTTTAACACCGCCACTTTAGGGTGGAATAAATGTTATAATAACTGGTTTGAGCGAATGGGAAAGTGTATAATATTAAGATACGTGGTGAATACTTTGAAAAGCAATACAAAGTACTAAGTATAAGTTGGGTTTTTTTCTTCAAACGACAAAACTTAAAAGGCATGCCTCGTAGTAATTGTAACTCGGTTTTTATAACTGTTATAATATAAAATCTAAATAAATAATTTATTATAATAACAATAATTTATTTAATAATTTAGTAAATTTTTTTCTCCTTCAAACATTTTATGTAAACCGCACTTAATACAAAAATGTTTGTGACCACTGTCAGTAGGTAAAGAGGTCAATGTACGAAATTCTTTCTGCTCCGCGTCCGTAGTTTAGATATATAGTTCCTACTACAGGAGGATATGCGTAAAAGATGATATGGCAAAAAAGGGTGTGAATATGAGATGACGATTAACAGAGGAGTGTGGAAGGTAAGAACAGGTTGTGCCAACCCCATATAATGTGGGATAAGAACAGGAGGAAGAAGATTAACTATAGAATTAGAATGTTTATTATAGTAATTTCGGTATATATAGGCACTGCCAAGAAATATATTGTTTAAAAGATTTTTGCTTGCCTGCTAAATATATAAAATTTTCGGCCCTCTTTTGCTGCTGACTGCACCGTGTGAAATGAAAATGTGTGCTTACGAACATATTGTTTTATGTTTTCCTATTATTTATCACTTGACTTTTTTTGTTTGTACCTAAAATGATTTTCCTTTTATAATGATAATTTTTACTCGTAGGTATGCAAAACTTGCGTGTAGCGATTGGGAATGAGCGTTCAATTGAGCTTTTCCTACATAGCGCGAAAAACATTTTGATGACGATATTTTCTTTACCTAGATCTTCTAAGTTTCGCGTTTAAACTGCCTTACTTGCGTTCATATAAAGCTTTACCGCTGCATTTATGGTAGTATCAGGCGTTTTCTTCAGTTTGATGTTACAACAGTATTAAATTTTTAAAGATGCTGTTTTATACGTATGACGGTATAAGTTTTAAGAAGTTAAAATTTTAGCTATAACTAGTATAAAGTAATTGTATAACTATTTTCTTAATTAAACACTAGTAAACTAACAATTATATATTAACTGTTAATTACTGCGTGGAACTAATCCACTTCTAATTAATTTTCGATTCCTATATAATACCTATTATAAGACAAATTAATTTCCACTTAGCTGTTAACCTGCCAGTTTTATCGCTATAATCGTATGGTTTCCTAAACTTTGTATGGCAACTAACTAGAATTTAATACATTACGTATTACAGTTACCATTGCTAATAAACTTGAAATAAAAAAGTGTGCGTGCGCAATTCACATACGGCAGAAGTGAAACTTCAGAAAAGTAGATTACATTTCATATTGTATAAAAGCTACGAAAGCCCGAACAAAGAGGAGACGAAGATTATAGGAAACACTGTATACTTGTATTCTATCTCATTCTCTAACAGGCTAAATCCTATTTATGAATAATGTCTCTTCTCGGTGTTGCTTTTTGTTTTCATCGAATTTTGGAATCACAACGATGCTAGAGTATGGCTTCTTAGTATTTTTTTTATACCAAAACAAAGTAAATACTATGAAAAGTACTTGTGTAAAATTTGTAAGTTAACCTTTTATTAGAGTTCTTCATAACGAAAATGTACATTGTAGAATTCTCTGAGTAAACATTTCTCTTTGCGCAACATAGTTCTATAGATCCAACTTTATAAACCGCTCTAAATTGTTTTACCTTAGTACGAACGTTAAGGGGATTATGTTGTCCCAGTAGTTGTTGTAATAAATAACTAAATCAACCATTATCCCCTTACTTTGAGTGGTATAGCTCGCTTGGGTATCATCATGCTTTTAATCATAACATGTTTGATATTTCAAAGAGGGGAGTGGTTTTCGATGGCGACGAGCACAACGGCAATTTTGTAGATGAGAGCCCCACTCTTATTCGGCCTGTTTGATATTGTTTGACGTGAAAATATCGACAGGTTTGATTAAAAAACATGAAACAACGTTTCCAATCTCAATACTAGTATTTAAGTATATTTTTTTTAGTATTTGTCTTTTATCTGTACACTGTAAATATATTAATTTGAAAAAAAAATACGGGCACCTCACAGTCATTGGCTTTTCTATGGATGATATTAATGTTTTTAGTATGTCATTAGCTTAAATGACTAGAAATTTCTTATTATCAATGAGAATATAGTTTTTAACACTTAAATCCTGGAATTTTAAGTTTTAGTTAATGTAAATAGAGAACCGAGTTAAAATGGATATTTTTATGGGTATAAAAAAAATTAAAGACTACGAGTATTTTATGGTATTTTAATAAAATAAGACATTGAAAATTAATAACGACCTCTCCATGCAGCGATTACGGCATGTAATCGTTTTGGCATGCTTTCCACCAGGTTTTTGATGGTGTCCTGTGGAATGTATTCCCACTCAGTCGAGATCATACGTTTACGCTACCTGGTGTTTTGTGGAGGTGTTTGTATAGATCGTAATCGCCTTTTTAGGAGGTCCCAGACGTGCTCAATAGGGTTAAGTTCGGGGCTCCGCGCTGGCCAATCTAAACGACGAATACCGACCTCTTGCATATAAGCATCTACGTCGCCGAACGGTGGGCCCGAGCAATATCGTCTATTTAAATGGCATCTTCTCCAATTGAAATTAGTGTGGGTTGTGCATGTTGACAAAGGATTTCTTTCATGTACCTTTGTGCATTTAGTGAGCCATTTTTAATTAATACCTACTATCTCGGTACGATAGCTAGAAGTTACGCACGCCCAAATATAACGGACCCCATACCATAAGGGGTGATTTCTTCAAAACACACATCAGCACAGCTTTCCCCTCATCATGCAGACAAATTCGAGCCCCATCGGAGAAGAGTACGCTACTGCAGTGTCCAAGATAGACAATTTCTAGTGAAGCTCACTCGAGCAATCCGGTGCTTACAGAGTAACTTCGGGGCCCGCGCTGCTCGTCGACTGCTTATATCATCCGCTAAAAGCCTCCTCCTCACAGTCCATAGGCTAACTTGTGCTGTAACTTGTGCGGCTATGTAACTGCATTTGCGGTTCATGAGCTCCTGAGTCACTAAAAAGCAGCGTCTCGTGGTTGTGTGCAACGTTTTCTCCCAGAACCTTGCCTTTTCTGAACGGACCTGTCTCTTGGTATCGAGTCCAGGTTCTTTGGACGATTGAACAACGCGCGTTTATCCGCTGTGATACGTAACATTGGCTACCCCCTTATTCCAGTAGCACTATAATTTTATTAGACAAAAGACACAAAGATATATCTGATAAGATCTGTTTTAAGTCACAATAAAGCGTGATTATGCTATAAATATAAATTATTGTACTAAAAATAACGAGAAGTTAATTTTAGTGGCCTGATGACGCTTTAACCACCAACCCGCGAAAAGTAAGTAAAAAGTCACACACTGATAAAGGAAAAAGGGATAATGATTTTTAAAAACAAAAGTGTATCGCAGATTTTTTCTACAATCATTAAATAAACGAATATATATCGACGGCAGAAAGCGAAAATGTCTTATCTCCAAATATCCAATTGGACACCAGAGCTGAAATATAATTTGAAAAATTCAACAAATTCAACAAATATAATTAGAAAAATTTCAACTTTCTGCTTCTTTCTTTCTTTGTTTTTGTTGCAAAATAGACCAAAATCTATAAAAGAGAACTCAATAGGTTGAATAGGTTGGTTGAAAATACACAATGTACTTACTATATACGTATTTTGATTGTAGCTAGATGTGTGGATGTGAAATAAAACGTGGGATCCTGAAAATACACGGCTTTTAGTGCGACGCCCCAATTTGCGTCGACAACAAGAGAGTGAAAAGAACCGCGAAGAGCACTTATACATCCCTATTCACATGTAACCTTAGTTCCCGCGTTAAATTGATCAATTCTAAGACATAATGTATGAGATAAGGTAAGGCGTACACATTGATGATTTGGCATTATTCAATAAACTTCTTAACATTAAAAGTTAAGAAACTTTAAAAAGAAAAAAAAGCATGTGTTGATAAATTCTAAATTGAATACTTAGCTTTCCTGGAATAATTAAATGCGTTAGGTATCCATCAATGTAATTATCGAATTTTATTTCTTATACGAGTATAATTCGGAAGATCATAAAAACAATGACAGCATTTTGTCATCATTCATTCTCGAAGATGTGACAAAATATTTTTTATAAAGATTATTTCATCCCAGCATCGAATATTAAGTAGTCATTATAATAATCAAACAAACAAAACAGGGAAACTCGTTAATATGGCAGGAAACGGTCGCTTCATTCGTCGCAGGGAAACTCGTTTCCTGCCTAACGTAGTACCTACGACGGGGTCTATTTGAACAGGTAATGTTGCTTACTAATCGATAAGCAATTTCGTAAACATGAACCCCAAACAAATATAATTACTAATGCTGGTATTAAATTTTGCCCTTTATCACTGAATATTGTACAATATTAAATTTTTATTAAATTCAGAATCATAATAACGTAATTCGTCATGAATTGAACGTTAGCAATTCATAAACTTTTATACTTATATTATCAATGTGAAACTCTGTCTGTATGTCTGTTTTCGCGCCTAAACCGCTGATCCAATTTTGATGAATTTCGGTATAGATATAGATAGATAGGACCTTGGAGACGGACACAGGTTACTTTTTTAAATTTATATGACAGGACAACGTTTGCCGGGTCAGCTAATTTCATATAAGTTTAAATTACAACACAAAATTCATCATTAAAACTGTAATACGTTTCACTGTACTTCGTTTATTTTTCACGTTTCGGCAACTTTCAGAACATGTTTTTACCGACCGACGAAAGATTACTGAAGTGGAAATTTAGGAAGATGGAACACGTGGAAGTTACCTGATAAAAATATAAAATATGAATATTGTGATAAGAAATACGAATATTATTATATATTTAAAACAATTTGTATTTTTTGAGTTTTATACGCTCTACGAGTTTTCAATTATTTAGTAAGTCCTCATTTTATTAGATTGTTTATTATTTTATTTTCCTGACAAGTGCGTAGACTTCTTAAATTTTTTGCAGTGAACTACTTGTGTATCTATTATTCATTGGATTCTTTCGCACGTTGGAACCCCTGCAGGCATTACGGATTTGATTCTCGTCCCGAGTAAGGATGTTAATATTTGTATTTATTTGCACAAGAAAAGTATATAAGCAGTATATCAGTTATCGAGTACGTATAACACAAACGCTCCGTTTATAACCTTGGGTCTAGAGGGCGCTGTGTCAATTGTCTCAGAGTAGTTACTTATCAAAATAGCAGAAATTAATTGATTTGAAAACAAGTGTTGTTTTTAATCAAGTTTAACCTAATTTAATACTAGTTTTCTATTAAATTCATTACACGATTCATTATTTTATTGTACCTTTGTATATGATTTAATAAATAAATAAAATAAATATTATTTCACTACACCGCGCTAGCACGTTTGTCCACTTTCCTGGACTGGACACAATATTATAAATCTTTTTCCCTGACTGCCGTGCCAGTTATTAAAAAACTTCCTACACTCCTCTGTAAATAGAATCCCCTACAAACAAAGAGTAAGTAGTTAGTACTCGTATAACAATACGTATCAAATATTTATATTGTTTGTTCTTGTTATTTGTTTCGTTTAATATAGAAAGTTGATTGGAAAGAATAGATTTAGATATTGAAAAATCAGATCAGCGATCGCGGAGCCCTCTATTACATATTGCAAGTGTCGTCGGCTTGTCACCGGGCACTCTTAAATAACTGAGAACATAAGCTTTAAAGTAAATTAGTTTTCAGTGTACGTACGTCGGGGACACTCGGCGGGAATACGTAATGCAATATTCTTATTCATGAGATATTTATCGGGGCGGCAAGGATGTGTTTTGCTCTTACCTAACGGGCACATATTCAGCGTCTATGTCTCTTCGCACTGTTCGAGAAATCTCTATTTAGTATTGTTATCGAATTTGCTTTACGCTTTCGCCGCTTGAATGTTTAAACGTCTCCATTTTGTTGTATAGCAAAAATAGCGGGCTAAAATAGGTACCTGGTAAAACAGTGGAATTACTTTGAGAGACCTTTCTAGCGTACGCACCGCTTATGGAGTTTTTCTCGTCTAATGTGAATATACCATAATTGCCATGTACCGGCGGTAAAGGAAAACCGGCATACTGAGCTCACCGGTATGTGTAACCCGCCAATCCGCTTTGGACAAGCGTGGCGGGTATGCTGTTCGTTCCCTCTAGGGTGAGGTCCGAGCCCGGCTGTTATAATAATACCAGCATATTGCTGTGCTATAATATGCATATTGCTGTGCTATAATGGGGTGTAAGGGGCCCTACCAACATCTTCGGGGCCCAAGTCAACCTCACCTGCAAGTCGGCGCACCCTGCTGAATAACGGACGAGGCTCTGACGACGGCTTTCCTTTTGGGGTTGGGGGGTCAGACGGCAGTCGCCCCCGTAAAAGCCAAAATCAGCCAAATCATAATGGAGAGACTAGAAATGCGAGATCGTGTAAGGGCTAGGGCGCCGCCGCATAACGGCGCGCAAGAGCTTCGCCCGGCTCTTGTGAGAAATGGACAAGGGCTACCGTGTCATGGGCGGGCACGGCTAACGACGTTAGCCCCAACTCACGCAGCCCAAACATCTCGAAAGATCCGCTTCGCAACATGGAACATAGGCACGCTAACCGGACGCGCGAGAGAGTTGGCCGATGTGCTCTCCAGGCGGAGGGTGGCCGTGGCGTTCCTGCAGGAGACTCGGTGGAAGGCCAGCAGATCCCGGTTCATTGGGAATGGCTACAAGCTGATCTACACAGGTGCACCTGGTGGGGAGAATGGGGTTGCCATAGTGCTCTCGGAGGAGTTCCAGAACGACATTTTGGAAGTGAAACGTCATAGCGATCGGCTTATGGTCGTTAGGGTACTTATCGATGGGGTAGTTACCCACTTGATGAGTGCCTATGCGCCACAGGCCGGTTGTGACGACGCCGATAAAATAGCGTTTTGGAATTTACTTGGAGAAGTGCTCCGTGGAATCCCATTATCACAGGGGATCGTTTTGGGTGGTGATCTGAACGGTCATGTGGGTGATGAATGTGGGGAATTTGAGCGTGTTCACGGGGGATTTGGGTACGGTAGCCGCAACGCGGAAGGGGAAGACATCCGCAGTACGTGTGCGGCTGCCGACCTTGCCATCGTGAACACGTATTTCAAAAAGAGACCCGAGCATCTCATCACCTACAAGAGCGGGAGGAATGCTACCCAAATCGACTTCCTACTCACTAGGAGACACCACATCAGCAAAGTGGCCAACTGCAAGGTCATACCCGGTGAGAGTCTCACTGCACAACATCGCCTTCTTGTCATGGACGTCTGCGCTAAGCCTAAAGACTCGCATACTGAGCGCGTTCAGCGCCGAATCAGGTGGTGGCTGCTCGATGAAGTCACGTCCCAGGAGTTCGCCTTAGCCGTCGGTGACAAGTGCGCCGGCGGTATGGGCGAACCAGTTCAGGCTTACTGGGACAAGATTCAGGCGGCTATCCTTGGGTCGGCGAAGGAGGTGCTTGGGGTGTCTAAGGGCGGTCGCAAGTGTGACAAGGAGACATGGTGGTGGAACGACACAGTCCAGAGGGAGACTAGAGCGAAGAAAGCCCTCTTTAAGAAGTGGCAAGCGTCCAGATCTCTTGAAGATCGCGACGCATACCGGGTGGCAAAGCGCGCCACTAAGAGAGCTGTTGCCAGAGCCAGACGAGACAACTTACAACCACTTTACGACAAGTTGGAATCGTCTGAGGGGCAGAAGCTCATCTATAAGTTGGCGCGCTCCAGGGTCAAAGCGGCACAGGACATTTCCAAGTGCCGCTGTGTAAAGGACCCTGTGGGCAACCTGCTATGCGAGGACCTCGCGGTGAAGGAGAGATGGCGCTCGTATTTCCACGAGCTGCTGAACATGCAGCATAAAGGGGTGCAGCCGCCAGATCTTCCTCCGAATCAAGGACTAGTGCCACTGGTAACGCCTGCAGAGGTCCAGAATTGTCTTCGCCGCATGAAGAATCGGAAAGCTGTTGGATCCGATGGAGTCCCCATCGAAGCCTGGAAGGCGATGGGCTCTCGTGGTGTGGGCGTCTTAACCGACCTCTTCAACCAGATACTCCTCACCAGTACGATCCCGAGCCAATGGAGACTGAGTATCATTACTCCAGTCTTCAAGGGCAAGGGGTCGGTCCAGGAGTGCGGTAGTTACCGAGGGGTTAAGGTCATGTCCCACACCATGAAGCTCTTCGAGAGGGTTATCGACTCTCGGATTCAACAGGAGTGCACTATCTCGGAATGTCAATATGGGTTTCGCCCTGGTCACGGGACAATGGACCCTGTTTTTGCCCTAAGGACTGTCGCGGAGAAATACAGGGCGAAGAATACGCCTCTGCATTGCCTGTTTCTCGACTTGCAGAAGGCCTTCGACTGTATTCCTCGCGCGATAATCTGGTGGGCATTGCGGTCCAAAGGGATTCCAGAGGCCTATATTGACATCATCCGAGACATGTACCGTGACTCCGATTCCGTAGTTCGGACCGCTGTTGGCGACACAAAACCTTTCCCCATCACCGTCGGAGTACACCAGGGATCCGTCCTTAGTCCGTTTCTGTTTAGCGTGGTATTAGACGTATTGTCAAACAGCATCAGAAACTCACATGAGCAGCCCCCGTGGCTGCTCATGTATGCTGACGATATCGCGCTGGCAGATTCGGACAGGGGTAGGTTGGTGCGACGTGTGAAGGCGTGGAAGGAGTCGCTTGAGAACGGTGGTCTGAAGCTCAATGTGGCGAAGACCGAGTACTTGGCCTGTAACTCCACAGATCCCACACCCGTACGCATAGACGGCAACACGGTCGAGCGCATGGACCAAGTGAAATACCTGGGATCTGTGTTCCATGCGTCTGGTGACATCGATTGTGACGTCAAGGCACGCATTGCTGCCGCGTGGGCCAAATGGCGTGAGGTAACTGGTGTCATTTGTGACCCCAAGATGCCGGTAAAGTTGAAGGGACAGGTCTATAAAACCATCATTAGGCCTGTCCTTTTATACGGCTGTGAAGCGTGGCCGGTTTTAGAGCGACACAAGCAAGAGCTGCGTGTCACGGAGATGAATATGCTGCGGTGGATGTGTGGAGTGACGCGGAAGGACCGCGTTAGGAACTCCCGCATTCGCGGCAGTCTTCATGTCCGTGACATTGCGGACAAATTACAAGAGTGTCGGCTACGTTGGTACGGCCACGTTTTACGGCAACCGGATGCTTACGTGGGTAACAAATGTCTGGCCATGCCGCCTCCGCCGGGCCCCGGCAGGAGGGGTAGACCCAAAAAGTGCTGGCTTGACGTCGTAAAGGGTGATATGCGTGCCAATGGGCTCACTACCAGGGATGCTGAAGACCGTGCGAAGTGGAGAAGAAAAAGTCGGAAAGCGGACCCCGGGCGCCGAAGCGAGAGTTTGGGCTGCAACCGGGATAGAACGCAAAGATGATGATGATGATGATGATTGCTGTGCTATAATAATAGCAATAATAATACAAAAATACTGTCGTGCTGACATGCTTTCATACAGACACTTACGACACTGTTCAATCAGTTTTTACGTCTTTATTTTTTTTATTGTTGTTTTTAATATTGTTCTGATTGAAGAAAAATCTCCGCGATATAGGCTTTCCTGAAATAAAAGGTACTTATCCTTTAATCTCAAAAGCATAAATCAAGTCCGTTATCTTACACTCAAGAAAATGATCCCACAAGGATATGATGCTATAAAGCGGTATAAAGTATGTCAAGGTCGAAGGCTAAGATTTACTCGATGATTTCTTTCTCCACAAAATGCTTCTATTTTCGCTAAGTGCTTGTCTGTCTTGTACGAAATGTGAAACAATTTTCCTTGCGTGTCTCCAGAAACAAGAAAATCGATGTTGTTTGTCATCCTCGTAAAAAACTAAAGATATTACTCGGAGAATAAAAATAGGTTAGCGAAGAGGCAAGAAAGCATGTTAAACATATTTCGTGTGCATTAACGTCGCGCTTTTCTCTGTTGACGTTTTTCTTAGGAGCATTTTCATGCTAACAGCCCCTGATCTTGTTTACATAATGGCGTACCGTACATGCATTTTTACTTTATACTCCATACGTTCGACCGTGTCGTTTGTTTGGTAAATATATACAATAAAAGCATTTTCTCTTATGTCATTTTTCAATTGAGAGATATATATAATGTCCATATAACACTTTTTGTCTTATTATAACTTCTACATGAATTGGACTCTTATTCAGTGTTAGTAATGTTTCCGTTATAATTTTTATTCTGAATCAATGAATTGAAAATAACTCAATCTACTCGTCAGGCATGCTTAATTTCTAAATATATTTAGACTTTTCTGTACCTAGTGCTTTTTGCTTATTTTAGAGATTAGCCAAATTGTGTTTATGTTAATTGTGTGTATGAATAATCCTTTTTCAACTGGGAAAATCCATTACGCTTTCGCTGCCGACTTCAAGATAGTTTTAGGTGGCGAAATGGGGAGCAATGCTCTTAGGTCCTGTCTTATATGCTCTTCCTAACGGAGATACCACGAAATATGATCTACTTTTTTTGTTAGGCCAGTCAGCTTGCTGATTTTTATAGCTGAGGGGACAAATAATTTAACGCAGCTCTAGCAGACTTCACATTTGGCGGCACTACTAGCACTATACTTCCAATCTCAATAAGTCTGTATTAGTAATATAAAATATGATTACTTCAGTTGCTACCAAAAACCTTTCGCCTTATTTCTCTTAAAAAAGTATGACTAAAAGTGTTTCTGTTCTTGTCTGTCTGGTAAACACGTTTTGAGAATTTATCCCACGATGACGTCACGCATATCACGCTCGAGTAATAGGCGAGCATAAACGATGAGAATTGTTTAAAAGGGTGGAGTCTACATATGTATAACCAACCACCCATCGCACCCAATAGGTTTAGAGAAGCCCTTCAAAGCTGTTTTATGGTTACAGCGTTTTTTTTTTTTGCTGGGTGCGGTGTATTTTGTACCCATAATTTACATAATATAAGCGTTTGAATGGCAAATTATTAGGGTTTTATTCCATTCTACTTCAGCTGGTGTAGTAGCTACGTAAATGGCCTTCTCGGTCTTGTGTCTATGAGTTTAATTCTCAATTGGGACAAAATATTTCGATCCGCGTTTAATTTTAGCCAGGGCCAATGTGTTCGTTAAGTGTTGTTTGTCTGTGAAAAGGTCTCCTATACAGGTTTTTACTGAAGGAAGCTCTGTTTATAAAAAAAATAACAGAAAAACAATATACAATACAATATACTTATTTTTAAATAATTAGATAATTATGTGTACTTTTTATGTGTCTAGAAGTAAAGAAGAGAAAGAAAGAAAAACATTTAGTTATCGCACATAGTGCAATATGAAGAACAAACATTGTTAGACCCATAAAACGGATAAAATATCTTGCGATGGTAATAAATGTGACCTAGATCAGCACAAGCCTATAAAATATTGAAAAACTATAATAATAATTATGTTGCATAATTAAAGTTAGCAATAATAATTAAGGTCATATCCTGTACATACATCCCAATGGGCATGTCATCAACTCATTTAGTTGAGGAGTGAGCCATTGACCTAACGTCTAAAGCCCTCAACCTCCGACGGGTAAATTGCAATGGCCGACTCGTTTTTATACCCATAATCGCCACTTCATAAAGGGTATACTTGACCTCACCAATTAAGAGGTGCGAAGCGATCCTTTGTTGCGTTAAGTATTTATATATTGGCTTATAATAAAACTGTTTGGAAGTCTACACTTTATCATTATCTATGAAGGAGATGAAGTCTTAAGATAAGGAGACAGAAGCACATTTTTGTGAGCTTCTTATGTGACATATTATTTATTCGCCTTTAAGTGTATAGACAGTTTAGAGTATACAATACTCCGGTCACAACTATTCATGAACTATATACTAAAAACCTACCTATTTCGTCACTTTGACGTTGGCAAAATCGATGCCCAAGGCAGCAATGATTAAATAATAGAGGAAAACAGAAAAAGGAGACTTCACAGTGACATGCCAGCTTGAAATTAGTTTTTTCACCTAATCGCATTATGCAAAGGCATTGGCGTTCTTACAGCCAATATATCTTTGTATAACATTTTAATATTCATGAGTACTAAAAGTGCTGACATTAGTGAAAAAAACTACTAGACTAGCTATCTTCTTCTTCTTCGTCGTGTTCTTCATTCCTGAAGGTCGTGCCCGTCTTGATAAGCCTTTACGGAGACGCTGACGAACTGCTTCCACACCACTCTGTCCTCGGCCTGTTTCAGAGCTGCAAGCAAAGTCAGCCCCGTGATAGCCTTAATTTGATCCGTCCATCGGGTTGGTGACCGTCCTCTGGGCCTTTTACCCTCTATTTTGCCTAGCACTATCAGTTTTTCGAGGTTGTCTGACTCCTTTCGAGCGAGACTAGCTATAAAATATTGTATATAAAAAAAATTCAACGAAATATCTTTTTCATATTACCCATTGTTAGAACAAAATACATACTCGTATGTTAGCAATGCAAACACTGCAATGTTCATACGAAAAATACTTTATTGTGACAGAATGCGCTAGTGGGCAAATATTCAACACAGCCGGTCGACCTCTCCGTACCGCTCTGGGGTTATTCATCGTTCGCATCTATTGAAGCGGACGACCCCTTACCGCAGGGGTTACAGCATCAAATGTTGCGAACTTCCATCCTCACAACTCTATGTTGACCTGGTACTTTTATTGCATATTAGTACCTTTTCAGAGATTTCGCGAGAACTTTTTCATTATTGATTCTGTTATTAAACCGAGGGGTTTGACGGTTATGGGAAACATTCATAAATTAATAATTCTAATTCTGTATAATAGGTAATTAAAAAATTGCAAATGATAAATCAAATCTTAATCCGGTTGGTTTCTATCTAGAATAGTTTGAGGAATACCTTAAAGTCAATACATGGCATCTTTTTCGTTCGTACCTACGCTCGTAATGGTATGAATCTATAATGCTCCATAATGTTCCCCCGGGAACTCGTTCACGTCAGTCAATCGCGTTTTATCTCTCAGATTTTATGCTCGCTTGGTACAAGCAATCACGTTTTAACCCTTTGGGAGTCTACGAATGAATATTATGTTAGAATAATAACAAGAAATTGGAATGATATCTAATCTTAGTTACCAGGATATCATAACTAGCGAGGAGTAGGGACCAAACTAGAGACAACACGTTGGGAATGTAAAAAAGGGTCGCTTGGTAATAAATGTCAGCATCCCTTGTAACGCATGTATCTATAAATATGTTTATCCCTTTCTTTCTTTAAACAGGTAAGAATGAGAGAACAAATATTTTGAATGAACCATAAGTGAACCAGTTCTGTTATTGTAAGTTTTTTCCCTAGTGTAGCATATCAGACAGATATTATCCAGATATTACAAAATAATGGCCCCGTTTTATTGACACGCGCCTTTCGCACGGTTAGGGCGGGGCGAGTCGGATAAATCCGGAGCGGCGGCTGGCGGCTGGCGGCTGGCGGCTGGCGGCTGGCGGCTGGCGGCTGGCGGCTGGCGGCTGGCGGCTGGCGGCTGGCGGCCCGGTAAACTCGGAATTTCCTGTAATCGAGACGCTAACGCTTTCGGGGAAAAATTTTGGGTCAAATCTTGCGTCCATTAGGCTTCCCTGATTTACTTGGGAGTATTTTAATTGCAATTACGTGAACTTTTAGAATTATTTATGCCTTAAATAGGCACAGTTAACGGCAGATTATAAAATAAACTAGATGTTTGTGAACAGTTTGTTTAAGCAACTGCAAGTTTGTAGGTGCAAGTTCATTAAGCGAGTCATTTGAATTTTACTTATAATCCTGTTTATAATCATACTAGTATTTGTAAATCACAATTTAAATTATATATTTTATACGTGGCAATATTTTTGGAGAAATAATATACTCGTATACTAAGTTGATTTGTTAATAAATCATCCTTCATAAATACATAATGCGAGAAAGTTATTTCATAGTTTGTGATAGCAAACCGGGTATATAATACTGAAAGCAAGTACTACTACTGATATATAAAATGTTTGTTTAGTTATATATCCAGCGCAAATAAAAGCAAATAAGCTCAGACTTGGTTGCATTTTATTTCAACTTCGCAAGCCTCGAGTAATCCTTGGCGCGGCAAGTTGTTTATTTGTTTATATCCCATTTTACGGCTGACGCTGGAAAGGTTTTAGTCCCATTTGGACTGTTACCCTTATATTTTATTACTCTCAAGTGATGGAAGAAAGCGATCTGAACGTTATAAGTATGGTAGTAACACATTATGAAATCTAATATTAACTCAGTTATAAAGAATTACTAAAACTTAAAAAAATATTAGAAAATTAAGATGTTTGTTTAGAATGCTGACAGTCGTTGCGCATTTCTCGACATACTTAATTCGGAAAAGACTTCGCATGGTCTTGCCAGTAAGATGCTGCTGTAAATAATTAAAGATCGCCTGAAGTTTGTAGAAGTCAAAGGATATTTCCGCTACCTTTTATGCTTTGCATAAAAAGCTTGCGCTATACGATTTGTCATTGCGACGTTTCTGCGTGAGATTTTACGGCCACTTTGTCTCGACGTGTGTAACAAATGCCATACGAACACGCCTCTCGTCCGGACTCCGCTTAGGTTGTTCTCGTTTTAACCCTTTTAGGGTCGTTTAGCTCATGCTCAAAGCCTACATATTTCTTCATTGTTAAATATTTTTTACGGCCACTTTATCTTGGCAATATCCCAATCATATCCCAAGTGGTGCAATCATATGTCTATTTAGGAGCGTTGATCTCGAACAACGGAGGCTGTATAGACGAAATCAAACGGCGCATGGCGATATCCAGATCAGCTATGGATAAGCTGCAAAAAATATGGAGAAATCGTAAAATAACGAAAGCCACTAAGACCCGGCTAGTTAGAGCACTGGTATTCTCCATTTTCCTATATGCTTCGGAGACGTGGACCCTGCGAGAAAGTGAGAAGAAGAAAATAGACGTTCTCGAGATGTGGTGCTGGAGAAGAATGTTGAGAGTGTCCTGGAATCAATTCCGGACCAACAAGTCCATTCTAGAAGAACTCGGCATTAAGCAGCGTCTATCTTCCATCGTACAGGCTCGAATTCTCACTTTCTTTGGTCACGTGACTAGGCGTGACGATGTCTCCATCGAACGTCTGGTTGTCCAAGGGAAAATAGAAGGAACAAGACCTCGCGGCAGATCGCCTATGAGATGGACGGACCTAGTAAAGGCTGCAGTGGACGTCCCAGTACACGTGTGCTCCCGAAAAGCAGCTGTCCGGGAGGAATGGAGACGGATTGTCAGGCGTGTGACTGAGAAATGATGACCACGACCGCTCTGACAAGAGCGCAACGAAAGAGAAGAAGAATCCCAATCATTTGGAGTTTAAATATGTCTTTTTCTTCAATTTGATTTTATCCTGACATTTTTTATCTGCCACTTCACAAACCCTCATATGATGCATCATACGTACTTTCTATCGCTTTTTGGGTCCATTCCTGCCCTTGTACCATCTACTTTCAGGTTTAATATTCATCTAGTGATAGGGTCGGCATCTCTTCTCATAACATGCTCGAACCATGCTAGCCTCCTTCCTCTCTTTTTACGGCTACTTTAATCATCTTAAAGGCCGATTCAGTTTTTGATTTCTAATATGAAATACTTGATAAATTTTTAATTTTATACTTCCTAACGTTTTTCATCGCTTTTGGTTTTGAGATTATTTCATAGCCACATAATATTTCAGATATTAACACGATATTTTTAAGTGTTTATTTAGACTTAAAGGGAGACTACTTCCTTCATCATCATCATCATCATCTTTGCGTTGTATCCCGGTTGCAACCCAAACTCGCTTCGGCGCCCGGGGTCCGCTTTCCGACTTTTTCTTCTCCACTTCGCACGGTCTTCAGCATCCCTGGTAGTGAGCCCATTGGCACGCATATAACCCTTTACAACGTCAAGCCAGCACTTTTTAGGTCTACCCCTACTGCCGGCGGAGGCGGCATGGCCAGACATTTGTTACCCACGTAAGCATCCGGTTGCCGTAAAACGTGGCCGTACCAACGGAGCCGACACTCTTGCAATTTATCCGCAATGTCACGGACATGAAGACTGCTGCGAATGCGGGAGTTCCTAACGCGGTCCTTCCGCGTCACTCCACACATCCACCGCAGCATATTCATCTCCGAGACACGCAGCTCTTGCTTGTGTCACTCTAACACCGG
Organism: Malacosoma neustria; assembly: GCA_963693495.1. Lineage (NCBI taxonomy): Eukaryota > Metazoa > Arthropoda > Insecta > Lepidoptera > Lasiocampidae > Malacosoma > Malacosoma neustria. Next base: position 15,604,764 of record OY856391.1, on the reverse strand, counting down.
CCACGCTTCACAGTCGTATAAAAGGACAGGCCTAAAGGGAGACTACTTTCTTGTACTATTGTATTAAAACACTGGACACGTTTCTCTTTTGCATAAGTACAAAAAAGGATGTGTTTAGTAATGGTTTATTAACTTTACACTTTGGGCTTCTTTATCATTGTTTTAAAGATAATAAGTAGTAAAGAATATATTATATCTATTCTATAATTTTTTTTTTGTTTTAGTTATTCTCCCTTTTTTACTAAAAGCTAGCTAGTTTCAAACATGGTATTCTTCACTAGTAAATGAAATCAAATCCATTACATAAAAATATGCTCGCTGCAATCTGCTCAGCAGTGACCTGGTTTTTTCCAACATAACTCGAGGAGCATTAATAAAAAAATTTAATACAACCAACGATACGTTATGACATCGTGTTTTTAAATGGATTCCAGAGTATTTCCCGGCGGGGAGTGCGGCTTGTGGGTCCATTTCCCGTAATTACGCAGAGTAGGACGTTAATGCCTTAATGCGGGCCTCGGTGAAAATCTCTTCAACATTTGTAATACACCTAAGCTTACTTAGACATAAAATTTTATATATAAAAACGTAATGCAAAAAGAAAACAATATTTTGTTCAAGTTAAGATTCAGATCTACGCCGCCTTCGACGTTTTTCTTTAGAAGAAACAAGTTACATTAAGCAGAATCTTGAAAACTCTAATGTGATATAATAAGTAACAAAAATCTGTTTAAATAGTATATGTTCAGTTAAGTGTATAAACATATCAATATAATGAATAATACGCTTAGAATTTAGGTTGCTATGAAAAAACAACGATACACATTAATTTAGAATGTTGCTTTAAAAATACGCATTAATCGGTTTTAAGTCTTAGAATAGTAAAAAGTTAAGAACCCCTTATTTATGTGGTATATATGGTTAAATAGTCATTATTTCAAAATTCTACTAAGTTAAAAACCTAAGTAGTAAAGACATTACTATGAAAATTATTTTCTTATACATTATATAATAATATAATTCTTTTATGATATTTCAGGAGCAATACAAATCCTCTGCTTAATAAATGTTAATAGAGCCACGAGGTGTCGTCTGTCACTTACAGACATGATTATTGCCCTCGGTCGGACGTTGCGCGTCACGCAGCCACCGTCCGTAATTCGATTGCCCGCCCCGCCGGCTATTATTGCCGGCAACCCTATATCCGTTTTCCGCACACGACCAGGTTATGAGACCCTTATAATAATGTTGGTACTCGAGCGTAGTTATTTGCTTAATAATATCAGGCATACCTAAGTATAACGACGTTCCATTCTATAACACTCCCACATGTTCTTATTGATTATAGTTATTATGATGATATTGATTCTCTCCATGCAGGGACAAAGTGGAAATACTGATGACCCCTGCGGCTGAGGTAGACCTGTCGCAAAAGGCAACAAAACAACTCTATCTAGGTGAGGAACCTCTACCGCAGAGGTTGGTATTCTTTCTCCACCCCTGCACGGATAAAACGGTGATAGCCCACCTGGATGAAAACCATCCCTGGTTTCTAAATATATCACCATAATAACCGTGTATCGTGTTTCGACATTAGTTACCCAGGTTCCTGTAACCTTATGCGGACAGAAGCGTGTTAGTGGTGTCTCTAGCGTCACAAATATTCCATACGCGACGGACATCTGCTCACTATTTATTAAGTGGATCATCATCCTGTCTGTCTGAGTAATAAAAAAATTAAATATCAGCAAGTTCCTGTACTGTGCCCAAGTTCCTGTATTCCTATGGTACAGCAGCGTGTTCTTGATGCCACTGGCGTTGCAAACACCCATAGGCGACGGTAACTGTTAACTGCTGGCGGCCTGTCTGCTGCCCTACAGCAATAAAAAGAGCACTTAAAAAGGAGTATTCTAAAATAAGAACAATTTTTAATTCCATATTAAGTAACCACAGTGCTGAGAAAAGATCATTGTTGTTTCGTATTGCGATCTTAGTTCGCAGAAAACCTAACAATTTGTTGGTGACACTTAGCTTTTAAAAGTTTTTCTTTCTATTAAAACTTTAATAAAAAAAAAATTAAAATTATAATTGCAAATAAATGAATATGTTACTATTATTTTGTAATAATTTGAAGCATAAAAATACGTTTATAAATATTGTACGCCTTAAAAAGGCAAACTGTTGATACAAAATGTACTTACCAACATTATAATATACACAGTTCTAACAATAAATAAATTTCTTGACTCTTCTAACGTCTACCGATGTGTCTACTAGTACATGCGTATTGTGGAAAAATTAGTTTAAACTTATTTTCAAGTTTTATGGGCAATGCTCCCAATACTAAAACCGATTCAATTAAATATGTAAGTGTCGAAAGCTTTTGTCAGATTGTTTTACTCCATTGTTTTACTACCAAATAAGATTATTACCGCTTACATTTTCTAAAGAGTCGTAAGGGGCCACAAATACCTGACGAAACTCATTTTGTTAACTTATAATATAAGAGTGCTTCATTCAGTTTTCCCTTTCGTTGTTGTGGTGTAGGTGTGTCTTATAGTTAGTTAGATATACTATTTATTTTTTCGTTCTTCTTTGCAGAAGAAATCAAAGTATCAATTGACAGCCATCCGAAAATTGTTAATTTAGTTTCGCTTTGTTCATTTAGTTTCGCTGAACGGCCTCACCTGGGACTACGAAGAAAAAGTTATAAATCGCAATAAAACGCTTAAATAAACGACCAAGACGACCAACTACTTAACAATTATGAATTTCTCATACTTATAAACAATTATTATTTTATATTTAAGAAAATAAAAATACAGCCCGCTGTATTCGTTTAATTTAACATGTTCAAATTATAATGCTTGCTTCGATTTTTTTATTTTGCTCCTTTTAGTTCAAATTTAAATAACACAAGCTATGAAGTGACAAAGACGACCTTTGTGTGCGTAAAAGGCACTTCGGTATGCTTGCGGAGGTCACGGGTTCGATTCCCTTCTCGCGTCTGGGTGTAAAAGTATATATGTATATACGTAGTATATTAGTCCTCTAGTGCCCATAACACAAGTGCCATGCGACTTACTATTGAATTAGAAAATATATATTGTGATTTGAATATTCGATGAAACGGAAAAGAGAAACGTATTTATAAATAGAGAGAGAATGAGATAGAATACAAATATATGTATATTGTTTTCTATAATCTTCGTTTCCTATTTGTTCGGACTTTTGTAGGTTTTATACACTAACTAGATGATCCAAAAAACGTTGTTCTGTCATATGAATATAAAAAAGTAGCCTATGCCCTTTTCCAAGGTCCAATCTATCACTATACCGAAATTCATCAAATTTGGTTCAGCCGTATAGGCGCGAAAGCGTAAAAAACAAACAAACTCACTTTAGCATTTATACTATTAGGATATATAAAATGTAATCTATTCTATTCTATTTATTCTGAAGTTCCACTTCTGCCGTGTGTGAATTGCACATGCACATTTTTTTTAATTCATCATGTATAATTTACAAGTATCTAGGCAAGCATAATCTGGAAGGCGCTTTTGATAAAGACCCTCTCTCGAGCTGGATTACATTCGATTCTTTGAAACTCTTTTTTTATATTTGGTGCGTCGTGTTCTTTGACGTCGACCCACAGAGGTCGCCGCCTTTGACTGGAGTCATATTGACGTTAACCTTGCCGACGCGACGCCTCGGGATATTTTGGCAACGGACCCGAAAACTTAAATTGAATATCCAAAAGCACTGAACTGCGAATCATTACAACTTGCGCCATTTAAGTTTGGAAATATTTAAAAATGCGATTCATATGTTATTTTGACTTAACACTTGGGTTTAGCTTAACCAGCGTTCATTGAATTTTATATAACTTACATTTATGCCGTCGTGTGAACTGAATTAATTCTTTTTCTGGTTTATATAATGTAAAATAAAGACGTGACGCGAAAGCTTTGGCTTTTACTTGTAAATATTGAGAGCTTATTTTGGCTCTGGAATTGCTAGGTGTTTAGAACTATTTAAATATGTACAGAAATATGGTGAAATGTTTGGTTTGTAAATAGTTAAGAAATATTTTATTGTTTTCATTGAAGACTAAATTCACACGCTTTGCTTAGTTCGGCGGTTTATTAGCAGGCACAAGGTATACTCGATAGGTATACTCGGTAGGTATAATCGATAACTTTTCTGAATATTGTATAAGTATTTTTTTTAAATAAAAGGGCATATTTGTACTAGTTGGAGAAAACCTGTGGCATAGACCATTCTTATTTGGGCCACACTGGCTCGTCCATGGCATCACACTCGTCGAGTATAACTATATGTCGCCCTCACTCAACCGTCGCTTCCATGTCTTGACAGTGACAGTGACATTTTCACAATAGATCATACCTACTCCGGGTATGCTATAAATGCGTACCGTAGATTAAATCGCACACATTACTACCCATACAAACTATTTGCATTAATAATGCCAAAATCGAACACAGAAACAACCGTACGAGACCATTGAGCTTGAGACCTTGTGTTTCCATTGAGCTATCCGTTTAAATGTTGGTGACATTAACGTATTAATCTGTAAAAACTAAATAATCAGTCAAACTAGAGCAAAAAAACTCTTGAATGTATTGTGAAAAATCCTTATCCGTGCAGGGACGAAGAAACAATACTGACCTTTGCGGCCGGAGTCGGCCTGTCGTAAAAGGCGACAAAACAACCCACCCTAGCTACGGGGTAGGGCCGTTAACTCGTCTGTATGGCGACCACCCCTGGTGTAAAGATATGCCACCATAATAACCTTATGTTGTGTTCCGGCATTAGTGACCCAAGTTTCTGTACCCTTAGGTGACAGAGAAACATGTTCGCAATACCACTGGCGTTGCAAACACCCATAGGCGACGGTAACTGCTAAATTCTAAGTGAGCCGTCAGCCTATCTGCTGTCCTAGAGCAATAAAAAAAATCTGTTAATGATTGCCATCAACTCCATAACAAAGTTTACTTCTCTATTTTTATCGTCTCCTGGTATCTTTACACCATAGGGGTAAATTCACCATTGTTCGAAATGAAGGTTAATAATGGGGTTTGCTCGGCAAATAGGGGTTGAAACGAGTGATCTTTCACTAAATAAAAAGTGAAACAGCGAATGCCTGGCGGGGCTCCTGATATTTCTGGCGAATGATTTATTATTTTTCAAGCTAATAATACGTTTTGCGTTATAGGTACATACTTTTAAAATATGTTAATTTTTTTTTAGTGATGACTACTTTAGTTTTATTTATTAACTTGTCTTTTTTTTTTTAATATAATATTTAAATTTAAAAATCTTTCGTTACGATGTTTGTTTTCATATGCTATTTAAATCTATTTCTGTGATTAAATATTTGTAAATACCCAATATATTATACCTAGTCAGGTCATAAGTATTGTCACACAGTAAAAACTTTTCTTTTAGAATGCTGGCCACAAAAAAGTTTATTGAATTAGAATTTCGAATTGTTCATGAAAATAAAAATGTATAACTTTTAGAATTTTACTCATTTTTAAATATGGAGTGGACGCTTAAAGAAGACCGTGTTGCAGTTATTGCGTTACATCGTTGCGGTTACGCGCCAATTCAAATTTTTAACATACTGAAAAATTTGAATATTACCAAAAGATTCGTTTATCGTACCATCAAACGATACAATGAAGACTCTAGTGTAGATGACAGGTCAAGAAGTGGTCGCCCTCGGTCTGTTAGGACTCCAGCAGTGATAAAAGCTGTGAAGGCACGAATTCAAAGAAATCCCAAACGTAAGCAGAAACTGTTGGCCCTTCAGATGGGGTTAAGCAGAACCACGGTGAAAAGGGTGTTAAATGAAGACTTAGGGCTTCGGGCATATCGAAGAAAAACAGGACATCGTTTGAATGCTCGTCTAATGGACCTGAGACTGAAGAGATGCCGCGCTTTGTTGAAGCGGTACGCGGGAAAAAAATATCGGGAAATTCTTTTTTCGGATGAAAAAATGTTTACCGTAGAAGAGAGCTACAACAAACAAAATGATAAGGTGTACGCACACAGTAGTGAAGAAGCGAGCAACCGTATTCCGCGTGTCCAACGAGGTCATTTTCCATCCTCGCTCATGGTATGGTTGGGAGTTTCTTATTGGGGCTTAACAGAGGTACATTTTTGTGAGAAAGGTGTAAAAACGAATGCTGTTGTGTATCAAAATACAGTCCTGACGAACCTTGTGGAACCTGTTTCTCATACCATGTTCAATAACAGGCACTGGGTATTCCAACAAGATTCGGCGCCAGCTCATAGAGCGAAGAGCACACAAGACTGGCTGGCGGCGCGTGAAATCGACTTCATCCGGCACGAAGACTGGCCCTCCTCCAGTCCAGATTTGAATCCGTTAGATTACAAGATATGGCAACACTTGGAGGAAAAGGCGTGCTCAAAGCCTCATCCCAATTTGGAGTCACTCAAGACATCCTTGATTAAGGCAGCCGCCGATATTGACATGGACCTCGTTCGTGCTGCGATAGACAACTGGCCGCGCAGATTGAAGGCTTGTATTCAAAATCACGGAGGTCATTTTGAATAAACTTTAATGTCATAAGAATCTATGTTTTGTTAAGTTCATTTTGGTATATGAATGGTTACATAATTAATAAACTTGTTACAATTATTTTACATTAAACATGTGACAGAATTTATGACCTGACTAGGTATATGTGTGCTTTGTGTACATTCACCACAAAGTAGATAATTCCCCAAACTTTATTTTTTTCTTACTGCGCTCTCATCATATAGAGAGACCATTGTGAGGGTAACAAAGGCCACTGGCACCAGGCAAGCAAAAGCTATACAGAGATTGACCGATTGCACAAATTGAATATCCGTCGAACGAGACGGGTACAACCGGCACAGCGCCCCATTGTCCGTTCGGCTTTTCGAGATACGCCCAATATTTCATTCGGTCACAAAATGTTCTGACGACACGAAAAAAAAATTGGTAGAGAAACCAAAAGACACGCACTGAATCCATTCACAACCAGTTGAGCGTGAATTCTCGATGGCCTAGTTAAAGGGACGGGTAATGTGCAAAATTAATGTGTGCCCTCTGGAACTACGCGATTATCCGAAAGGATAATACTAAATATAGATAGATATGTAGATAACTTTTTTCTTTGTTGAGTTATCGCTCTTTGGAACTTATTGTCTTTGTCTTATATTTTTTTTTATGGTTGAGCAACAGCAGACAGGCTGGTGGCATATTTGCAGACTAAGGGCGGTTGCCATCCAGCCGAGCTCGAGGCCTTACGATGTAGCTAGGGTTGTTTTGTCGCCTTTTACAACAAGCCGACCCGGTCGCAGAGAAAGGCCGCAGCTGCACGGAGAAAAAAATTGTATTTAACTCGTATAATATGTTTCTTGTGCCATATTTACGCTTCTGATATGTGACTATTTGTTTAATGAACTTTTTAAGGCATAAATATACAGTAAAATCCGATAGTCGTAAAAACCGTTGATGTTTTTGGCATGTAGCATTTAGGCGGGACTTTTGATTTTGGTCAATATAACCGGTAAGTTGGTCTAAACGACGTCGTTATAAACAGTTTAACTGTATTCATAAATTAGTAATTGTTATTACAATGGGCAACAGCCCATAGCGTCTCTCACTGCTGGCTTTGGGACTCCTTCTAGAGGAAACAGCGAAAATACCAATCACGCTTGTCCAAGTTGGATTGACGAGTTAAACATACCTATGTTTGACTCGTCGTATGCAGGTTTTCTTACGATGTTCTCCTTCGCAGTCGGTACATGGCAATAATGATATGCACATTAGACAAGAAAATTGTCCGATGAAGTGGTGCATATCATCGTGCACCGAGACCTCTAGATTGCTTTCTGAGTGTATACCACTGAGCTACTAGGTATCTAACCCAATAGAATAGCATAGAAATAAAAAAATAAACGCTAAATCGCATAGACGGAGCCATCGCCTGTTTATTTCCACGTGGAAATTGATACCTCATGCATCAGTATGTCATAAACAACTTAAAAGCATCCGCATTATGTATGACCCTTTGTCGTGACAACGGTCCAGCCACGTAGAAAGCAATTTGATGAATGGCGTCGTCAGTATTCAGTGTCGAATATCGGCTCAAAGTAAACCAAGTTGTTTTTGTTTACGTAGGTATCGATATTTCCTGAGGACAAATCTTATAATGGTTAATGTAGTTTGTAATTATTAATGATAATTATGAATGAATGACCTTTATCGTACAACACACAAAATAAATACAATATTAGACAAAAACAAACAACAAAGACTGTACAATTGGCGGATTTATCGCTGAAAGCGATTTCTTCCAGATAATATCTTTATCTTTTACAATAACTCGTCTAACTTTTCGCGACAATTTAATTTTATACGTATAAATGTTTTTTTTTTAATTTATTTTAATTATAGACTTATTAGTTGTATGTAATACTGTGGCAGTGTGTTGTGAAAACGCGTATTACATATGCGTTCTGCGTTTAATTTGACTACCTACTTAGTACTTTCTTGTGGTAAGAAATGATCACAAATGAAAAAGAAGTTGTATTTAAGTAGTAAAATTTGGTTTTTATTCAAGTGATCTCTGTTTAACTCTCAATCTAACGGGTGATCTGTCCCGTTAGCATAAGAGAAACGTCTTAGCGTGATTTCCTACCTCCGTCTGTGGGCCACCAAAGCACTCACACCTATTTGAGCGGTGGGGTATGACGGTGGTCTTCTCAATATCTGAAAGGCAATAAAAACCTTGTTATTTAACAGGGTCTATATGCATACATATATAACAAGTATATAACACGTATATATCAAGTATCAACTACTATACTTTTTTTTACAACAACGAAGTAAAATATTTCTTTACTCCTTAATCTTTTTATCGACTGCAAAATTTTCCTTTTAGAATGCTACCTATAACATTATATAATACCGATTGTAAATTGCTTTTATAATGAGTATATTGTTTGTTACAGTTGGTGGGCGGCGAATTCGACATGGAGTTGAATTTCGTGATCCAGGACGCGCAGAATATCCAACACATGCTGGAGCTTTTAGACCACTGTCCGCCCAGTTTGCAGGTTCGTGTATTTCTACTTTCATCATTTTATGTTTTTATTTTTTTAGATTTACATTGTTTATTTTAAGATTTATTGTGTATTTAATATAATAATTATAAAAATTCACTTTTTAGATATTTTTTTCATTGTCGGTTGTATTATATTATTACTTCATTATCAAACGTTTTTTGATCTATAAGATTTCTCGATAATATACATAGGTTTACTTAGTCTTTCTTTAGAGTCTAGATTTATATTTAAAGTTGAGTGGGGTACGTGAATTCTAGCCCAGTTTTAGCCTTTCGAAGGTTGGTCTAGCAATCTCAAAAGTATCGTTATAAATGATGTGCAATTTAAAAGTCCACTGAGTGTAATGGAGAGTACTTAAAATCAAGTTTGCATACAATAACTGGATGTCTGACAACGTTTGCTGTTTTGTAAAGCATAGTTTATAGCGCATAGAGTACTGCTGAGATTTATGTGTTTGGATACCTGCTTATTAGCTTAGTCGTAGTGTTGTAGCTTATTGACGATCCTGTAGTCACAGACGCCTGGCCTTGCGTGATTTTGTATACGACGAGTGTCTTCAGAAACTATTCAGTGCTTTCGTGCCTCTTCTTACAACGGCACACCATCTACGCAGTTTTATACATTTTCTGGATAATTATTTTCCACACATTGATTATGTGGATAATAATCGGATTATGAGGATGTGGAATGAGCTTTAAACTGTGAAATTTCCACTGGGGTACGACATTAAGTATTTTAAAATGGGCGCCACAAAATCTTTACGGGGTAAGAATGTTGCCGCCTACTATTAGGTGGGTCGTCTACCTGTCAGCTGTTTAATAGCTTTACAAAAAATATTCTTTTTCCCAGCTGATGTGTTACTATTAGATCCTATGACTTGAAGATCTTACCGTTTCAGGTAGGCGGTGGTTTTAACCTCTTTGTACGTTTTGATGTCCTAGTATAAATTGAGATGACTTTAGCCCTTTACTTGGCTTCTTGGCACTTCTGTATTATGAGGTGTTTACAAGGTTTGATGAGCATTTTAATAATAATAGTGTCTCAATAAATATGTATGTATACTCTTTTTTTTGACAACCGTACCTTAATCTTATTTAAAAGTAATTAATAGTCATCGTTCGTATTTTTTTTTCTTCAATTAATACGAAAATTATATGTATCGGCGTGTAACAATTTATTCCTGTGATTTTAACCCATTTATTGTTAGAAATTTGAAGTAGCATACATATACTGTGATTTTTTTTAGGTTTTTTTTTTCCAAAAATTTCCTTCACCGGGAAAATTAGCTCACCGATGTGTATAAAACTCGCCCAGCTTTATTGAACGAGTGAAGTGGGAATACAGTTTGGGGAACTATGGGCAAGCATGGGTCCAATTGTGACGTCATTCTCTAATTCAATAGAAAAAAAAATTACATTTTTATTCAACGTGTATTTACAGCCGCTAATTATTTTCATCATTACATTTTTTTATTGCGTAGGACAGCAGACAGGCTGACAGCCCGCTTAGAATTTAGCAGTTACCGTCACCTATAGGTATTTGCAACGCCAGTGGCATCGCAATCACGCTGCTGTCCCATAAGGGTACAGGAACTTGAGTCACTATTGCCGGAACACAACACAAGGTTATTATGGCGGCATACTTAAGACCAAAGGTCGTAGCCATCCAGATGGGCTTGAGGCCCTACCACGTAGCTAGGGTGGGTGGTTTTGTCGCCTTTTACGACAGGCCGACCCCGGCCGCAGAGGTTAGTATTCTTTCTCCGCCCCTGTATGGATAAAACATTACATTACATGATTTTTTCTTAAATACATAATATATGAGCAATACAACTCAATCTTAAGCGTGCTCTTTAAGTATTCCTTAACCCTTTCTTAGTATGTTAAGATTGAAATAAAGCCCAAATTTGTTCCTAGATGCAAGTTAAGTCCTTACTGCTGAGATTAAGCAAATGAATAGTGGATTAACTCAAGTTAAGCCAATGTTCAAGGATTACTAGATACGAGCGAATCTTTAGATGCCTCAGAGATTTTGGTGTTAAAGGTCTTGCTTTATTATTTACATTCCTTAATAGAGGCACGATTTACGTGCTTGAAATATATTTTGCGATTAGGCAACTGATATAAATTTTGATAACATTTATCCATAATATTTATTATTTTCCAATATAATTTTTTTTAAGTTTAAACTTCATTAGCGGCGTTGTGCACTTTTTTGTGATGGGTAAAAATATTAAACTCGCGTCAGGTCACGTGTCCTGGTTGTAAGAATTCGTAAGACGTAAGACGGAGTGGTGCTCCAGTAATACCAACCTTACTAATAATGACTTAAGGTTTATTTTATAATGTAACTTTTAAATGATTGCATTGCATTACTTATAATAGATATGCTATTCGAATTGAGACTTTATTACAATGAAATACAGTTGAGTTTTTTTGAAGTGAAAACTTCTTTAGGCGCTTTGAGCACTTTTTGGGTGAACAATTTTTGGTTTGTAAATGTCCAATTTAAACTTTATACTTGATCATAAACCCTTCTTTATAAACCAAAAATAATAACCTAATAGCTCGACGATACAATTCACAAGTTACTTAGTTTTCACTTCTATCGGCAGTCCCCAAAGACTACCCCGCATTGTTTTTTTTGTTTAAAAAGCGTATGTGAGCGTTATGTTTTTAAGAATACTATTAATTGTAAATAATGGGTTCAACAACAGTTATTCAGGTGCGTCATATTGTCAAAATAAACCAATTATTAACAACAATATTTGAACACTGTAAAACTAAGAACACCTTCCTGTTTGGATACAATAATAATAACTTCTAACTATAATCGTATAAAATTTACTATTAAAACTTTAACGTTAAAAAGAACTAAAGTCTCATTCCTTTTCCGAGCTGAAAAAGTTTAATTAAGCAATAGATCACCGGAGCTCGTTGCCACTAGGAACGCACGAGAGCGTAGCAGGTACGTACTCGAGGGTGAAGGTGAATCTGCAGTCATGTTTTTCTTTCGGTCGTATAGGTTGTAGAGAAAAAATTGCCCCACATTTTGGCCCGCGATTTGGGTAAATACGTTTTATTAGCCACTTTTATGGGGTGCTTATACTCATCAAGATATCATGTTGATTTATTGGACTTCATATCATTAGCACCTGGATATTTAGGAAACGTATTATTTTGGAATAATGTTTGTAAATCTCTATTTATTAAGTAACTTGAAATATTTCATGTACTCGTAACAGTTTTAAACCTAATTTCATTATTTCTAATTGTAATTTGTTAAAATATCTTCAATGTTCGCATCGATATTAGTCAGTAAACGTTTACTGCAGATAGCGGGTGGGTCTTGCTATACATCCTGCCCTGATCTTCCGTTTTAAAGCGGGTGCGTGTTCCATTGTACCTACCTGTTATGTCTCCCCAAGTGTGAGCCACAGAATCCAACCCTTGCTTTGCTCACTTGTCCCGACAAGCAAGCTTTCGCCGCTAGTTTTTGTTTCAATAGCTAATAACAACACGTTTACAGTTATTTTTCTTAATAATACCTATTTATAACAGACCACACAAATGTCAATTTTAGATGTGAGTAATAAAAATAGGTCAACCACAAAATAAATTACGTTAGCTTTAAAGATGGAGTAAACAGAGGTAAAATAACATTATCACATACTTAGAACAAGAGGTTTTTTTTTCTACCTAAGTAACTTTATGTAGATACGGTGTACGTACCCAGGCGACACAAATGCGGAACAAAGTTTGCCGCGTTAACTGAGTGAAAAGTTTGTGACGACGACACTGTTCATTATAACATGATGGAACACCTACATGCCTGTCAGGAGAGGAGTTTGAATTATGCGAAGTACTAATAATTCAGAACTTGTTAAATATCAATAACATACTTTGTTTTGCAGGGATTATATGTGTGCAGGGGCGGAATAAGAACAGCGAACCCTGCGGCTGTGGTCAGCCTGTCGTAAATTCAACAAAATAACCTAGCTAGGTGGTAAGGCCCCAAACCCGTCTGTATGGCAACCACCCCTGGTCTATAAGTATGGCGCCATAATAACCTTGTGTTGTGATCCGGCATTAGTGGCCCAGGTTCCAGTACCCATATGCAGATAGCAGCATGTTTGCGGTGCTCCTGACGTTGCAAACACCAATAGGCTACAGTAACTGCTTACTTCTTAAATAGGCCGTCAAAAACAAAATTCTGTTCATGGTACATAATCATTTTCACATCAAAATTGAACTCTATGAAAGACTAAATATTTCTAAAATTAAATTCTGGTCTATATATGTAAAAAATCATTTAATGTTTCTGAAAAAGCACTCACAAAGGTATTCTAAAAGTTATGACAAAAATATAACACATTAGGAAACTATTGTTAAGGGTGGATCCACGTGACTCTTAAAAATATGCAAAGGTATAAAAAGAACTTTTTTAAACATACACGATTAAAACCGTAAGCTCCGTCCATTCATTGCACACACATAAAAAGTTAACGCATAAAATCTTACGAGTCATGCTCCCTACTAGAGCTGCATAAAGTCGTAGGAGTTCATAGTACATATTCATTTTGCTGAGACATTAATTTATAAAGCATAAGTTTGTTGATCGATATTGAGAATTATGAAGAATGAAAACGAACGAATAAATGAACGTGTTTGTGTTTGTTTCAGTAACAAATTTGACCGGAAAATATTATATTATTATTTTTACTTATATAATTGTTAATTCCTTATTACTATGTTAGGCTTGTTACAAAGCAATTATTAGACACGTCAATAAAATCTTACCTGTGCTAATAAATTGTAACAATTAATGTTATGTAAAATTTTACTCAATTCCATAACAATTTTTTTATTGCTGTATGACAGCAGACAGGCTGACGGCCCGCTTAGAATTTAGCAGTTACCGTCGCCTATGGGTGTTTGCAACGCCAGTGGCAACGCTGCTGTCCTATAAGAGTACAGGAACTTGGGTCACTAATGTCGGAACACAACACAAAGTTATTATGGCGGCATACTTAAGACCAAAGGTGGTTGCCATCCAGACGTGCTTGAAGCCTTACCACGTACGTAGCTACGGTGGGTTGTTTTGTCGCCTTTTACGACAGGCCGACCCCGGCCGCAGAGGGTTAGTATTCTTTCTCCGCCCCTGCACGGACAAAAAACAAATGCGAAAATACTACATAATGATTGTATGCCAGTCGTCTATTGGTCTTTAACTGAAATCAAATTAAGGAAGCCGCAGTAAACATAGTTTCGTGGAAATAAACTGCAAGATGTTATTGCAATTGCAATTAATACATTATTTACAAGAATGCATGTTACATGTAATTTCGCAAGTATCAATTATTACTATTGCAAATTAATAGGATGTAACTTAAATTGTTTCCGCTTAAAATAATTATATCACGATATTACGATATACAGTGTAAACTCTCAATAACGTCACTCGATTTAACGACAAACTACTTAAAATGTCAAAATAGCTTGCCTTTGGTTGGTTTACCTTGTTTTCTATTCAATAATACACTATATAACGTCATGCTACTCTATTTAACGACATTAAAAATCACACTGAGGAACAACAAGTGGATAAAGAAGATGAAACAGACGATCTTGTCCCTCCACCAAGCATCAATCAAGCAATTAGCGAAACTATTAGAAAAATACTTTTTATATAATCAAGTCGATCCGGAAGTATCTCAAGTATGAGTAAAATGAATAAGAAAATCCAATTAAAATATTGGACCAGCGAAAAACATCAAACGAAGATAACAGACTATACGCAATAAGTGTTATTATTTGTATGAATAATAATATTCGCGTGTAAAATGTGTACTATTTTATATTATTATAGACTACTAAAATAATATCTTTTTTAAATATTTCTCTCCATTTAACGACCACTCTCTATAACGCTGAAAAATGCACAGTCCGTTGAGTGTCTTCATATAGAGTTTACACTGTACTTGTTCAGTTCAGTTGTCATAAAATGAAGAATGCCCTCTTATATTTTCATTAATTGTCAATTGTGTATTTTAATTTTGAACCAAAACTACATATGTATATTAACTATATTCCTATTCATTTTGAACTATAATTCGTACATCTTTACTTGTAGTTCCTAGTATCATCCCTGGTAGTTGTGGAAATATATGAATCCTTACTCATCATTATTATTTGTTCCTTTTTATTTATATATAGGTAATTGTAACTAATATTATAAATGTGAAAGTGAGTTAGTTTGTTTGTTACGTTTTCGCGCCTAAACCGCTGAACCAATTTTGATGAATTTCGGTATAGTCATAGATTGGACCTTGGAGAAGGACATAGGCTACTTTTTTAAAATTCATATGGTAGAACTTTGTTTTCCGAGTCAACTAGTTAAGGAGTATTTTAATCGAGAATGTTTTTAATTATATCATTTGTAAATTATAAGCCAATATTAATTGAACTCGCGCAATTGAAGACTGTATCTGTGTCAAATTGATTTAATCTATACATCTATACAAATAAATAAAATTGGAGGGTCTGTTTGTAATATTAAAATAACCGCTTTTTACTAAGTGCATTCGGACGTATACACGGTACATATACCAAAACAAAATTTTTTACAATTTTTGTCTGTCTGTCCGTCTGTCTGTCTGTTTGTTCCGGCTAATCTCTGAAATGGCTGCACCGATTTTGACGGGACTTTCACTGGCAGATAGCTGATGTATCAAGGAGTAACTTATGCTATTTTTATTTTAGAAAAAATAACAGTTTTTGTTAAAAATGATAAGTTTCGAAAATTTTAATACTAATTTAAGTTGACCTCAGATTTATATCAACAAACATATGAAATAGGGTTCAGCTTAGACTGGACATTGTAGGTTTTAGTTCAAATTTAAGTTGATTTATATCATCAATCATATTATGAAACTAGTTGTGCCCGCGACTCTGTCCGCGTGGAATAGTGACTTTGGGCAGCATTTTTGGATATATCTTATGGTATATTTTGGATTACAAACTCTGTTAACCCTAAAATATAAATAAATGAAATATGCAAACAGTCAGTATTATCGAATGCAACTGTTACGCCATGTAAGTAGCTTTTGTTAAACATGATAAGTTTCGGAAATTTTATATTCCAATTTAAGTTGACCTCAGATTTATATCATCAATCATATAAAATAGGGTTCAGCTTAGGCTGGACTGTGTAGGTTGAATTTCCAATTTAAGTTAACCTCAGATTTATGTTATCAATCGTATGGAATAGGGTTTAGCTTAGGCTGGACTTTGTAGGTTCGCACGCATGTATTCCGGAGGCGCATGGCGTAACAGTTGCATTCGATAATACTGACTGTTCATTTATATTTTACGGTTTATAGGGTTTGTAATCCAAAATAAACCATAAGATCCAAAAAATATCCAAAAAATTCTGCCCAAAGTCACTAATCCACGCGGACGGAGTCGCGGGCACAGCTAGTTTAAAATATGTTTGCAAAACTTTGTATTTATTTTATACGATCCCGCTGCAACTCATATAAAACTACGGGTTAATTAAACGCAGTTTTTGCAGGATGTTATTATTAATATTAAAATAACCAAGTGGCAGTTTCAGCATGCGAGCTAGCAGAAAAGAATTTCATTAAAAATATTCCGCATGCCCACGACGCGTCGTTACACGGCAAGCTCTATTAAACAGCGAGCTTTGAAATTGAAAATTTCTGCCTTGGTGCGCGCCGTTGGCACGGGCGGATACGCGCGCCAAGTGGATTATACTCTTTAGGTTTGGTGTTCACTTGCTGTAGTGGCTTTAAGCAAAGATGCTAAAAATTCACGATTGGACTTAGGTCCATGTCAGTGCCACATCCGATACCGTTTCTTCCCATCCATCTTTGACGGACAACTTTGCGCAGATCGCCAGTCCAACGGGCTGTAAAAATATATGAATAGGTATTAAATGGCATTCATATTCAATTAAACTAAAACTTTTTGTTTTTAGTATTTTTCCAAAGTTACTAAAAATCACACACACACAACTTTGTTTTGACGTATCTTTTCTCGTTTTAATGTTATAATTTCATTATTTAATTAATTTATTATATTCAATATATTATATTTATACAAAAAATTTGCTTAAATTAATTTTAATACTACACTTACATTTAGTCGCTTAAAAATATATACTAGTTAACAATCAGACAGCACCTATAGTAATTTAAATATATCATTGGGCCTATCCAGTCGCTATACTTGTTATGTTTACAAACTCTGTGCTGTTTGTGATTCTTTTAGTCTGCAACGAAGTAATGTATCTTCACGTTTTTTACGAGAGTGTAGATTTAGCCTTAATGCGTTCGCCGTTTGCGGACTCGCGCAACAACCGGCAGCATTTTTAACTTTCCCCGGATTGTTTGAAAACTCATTTTTATCCGTTATTTTTTTTCCATAGCAATTTGCTACATGTCCGTCCGCATTATGTGTTTTGATTATATTTGAATTTATTTATTAAGCTCCCTATACACGGTTCATTGTTTTATTGAGAATAAAATTCGTGCCGAGCTTTTTAATTCCTCTGAAATATATTTTATTTACATTCAGGAGAATATTAAATTCAGGAGAGACTCATCAATTTCATTATATTGAATATGTCTTATCTTTTTTTATTGCTTAGTAACAGCAAACAAGCTGACGGCCCACTTAATAGCAGTTACCGTCGCCTAAGGATGCTTGACTGGAGTCTTGGTCACTAATGCCGGAACACATCACATGGTTATTATGGCGGCATACTTATAGACCGATGGTGCTTGCCATCCAAAAGGGCTTGGCGCCCTACCATGTACTCGTAGCTCTAGCTAGGGTTGTTTTGTCGCCTTTTACGGCTGGCCGTAACAGTTAGTATTCTTACTCCGTCCCTGCACAAAGAAAAAAATCTCTGCACGTCTAGCATACAGCTCCAGGTTTCTTTTATTATTCTAGTATATCTTTCACAATAAATAGAATTTTACAGTTAGGTAATTTTTCTCATTACAGGCAGAAATATGGTCGGTGTTCATTGCGATCCTGCGCAAGAGCGTCCGCAACCTGCAGGCGTGTACGGACGTCGGGCTCATACACCACGTGCTGCAGAGGCTGCCTCGGGCGGAGACAGTCGTCGCTGGTATGTCACCTACTTTTATAAAAAACTATGAAAACCATCAATATACTTAATATATTACTCATTTAGACTCATTTATACGAATTATGAAACATATTCTTAATTAGTTTTTTTTATTGAATTACTTTGAAATGATACTTTGAATTGATTTGATAATTCAATGAAAAGAAAAAGAGACGCTAAAATTAGACAAACATATTCGTTAAAGCAGCTTTCAGACTACGCTTTAATATAATAGCATATTAGTATATAGCTGCTGTCCCATAAGGGTACAGGAACTTGGGTCACTAATGCCGTAACACAACGCAAGTTTATTATGGCGGCATACTTAAGACCAAAGGTCGTAGCCATCCAGATGGGCTTGAGGCCCTACCACGTAGCTAGGGTGGGTGGTTTTGTCGCCTTTTACGACAGGCCGACCCCGGCCGCAGAGGTTAGTATTCTTTCTCCGCCCCTGCACGGATTTATTTTAAATATTGTGGGTTCATTCATAGAGCGCTTGTGTTATGATTATTAGACAACTTAAATACACATCCAGCCATAAGACGGGAATTGTAACCGTGATTTCCGCAGGCATGTTGACGTGTTAGACGTATAGCGTTACGGAGCTCGTCATCAATCTATTTGTTTGCTTACAAACATCCTATCATTATAACATTTAGATAATTCACCTAGACGACCTCCGTGGCGTAGCGGCTTACGCACTTCAGTACGCTTGCGGAGGTCATGGATGCGATTCCCGTCTCGCGTCTGAGTGTTTATGTACAATATAATATGTATTTATTTACGAAAGAAAAATATATTAGTAGTATATTACCCATAATACAAGTGCTATTTAATTTGGGACTAGATTGCTCTGTGTGAACTGTGCGAGTATATTTAGTTATTTATAGTATTAAAAAAACCAAAACAAATCTCGCTACTCCCAGTCAGAGTTAACAACGCATTAAAATATTCTCCTTATAAAATAAACCAGTTATAAAACATTATAAAAAAAGCCCTTGGAGCTACCAGCTGCACCTGTTTTAAATCGATAGAGCGAGAAAGAGAACCCTTATTTATTCTATCCTTGTCTTCACACTTTTTTCACCCTACACGAGTAGTTTCTTATTTCTATACGATCTCCTAGTGCGTTTTGTTGCCTTGGTAGTGTTGGGAATTTTAAGAATCTGCTGAGAAAATGCCACGTCTTGGATACCTCCTCAAGATTTATTTATTTCTGGTAGTCGTGAGAATTTATTTTATACCCCTTTTACGTCTTTTAATCTATTGATCAATTTTTTTTCTATATTATCTTGTCGATTAAAGCGAGAAAAGTTTTTTACTCGAGAAGCTAACAAGGATTTTATATTTTTCTTATGTATGTATCTAGAAAAAGTTGTGATAGAAAATATTTTGAATTTTCATCCTAACTATTATAAATGCGAAAGTGAGTTTGTTTGTTTGTTTCGCTTTCAAGTCTAAACTGCTGAACTTTGATAAATTTCGGTATAGTCATAGACTGGACCTTGGAGAAGAACATAGGCTAGTTTTTTAATTCATATGTCAGAACAACGTTTGCCGGGTCAACTAATCTTATATATTTTATAATTACTTTATTTATATAATGTTTCTTCGTGATCGCAATACGAGAAACAATTATGTAAATACGAGAAGAAGGTTTAAAATTGTGGAAGTCAGTAATAATTTAATTGTAATTATGAGAAGGTAATTTTACTTTTCTCATAAAAAAATAAATAATAATAATAATAAATGTTTTGTGACAATTCACACAGCACCATCTAGTCCCAAACTAAGTAGAATCTTGTGTTATGGGTACTAGACAACTGATATACTATTTATATACATTATTTTTTTCGTACATAAATACATATTATACATAAACTCGAGACGGGAATCGAACCAGTGACCTCCGCAAGTGCGTTATTCTTTACGCTACAGAGGTCATAAAGAACGATCAGCGTTAGAATATTTAATTACACTCATTTTATATTTTTATTATTAAATAACATCTTGTCCTGCCCCTATCCCTGACTATGTGGAGTCGGCACAACGTGTTCTCTCCTTACATTCTCCTCTATTAGTCGTCATCTCAACATTCACACCTTTTTTACATATTATTTTTTACACAATCCATCCATATTTTCTTTGGTCTACCCTTGCTTTTTATTTATTTATTAAATATAGTGTTCTTAGTGAGGCAACTTATATAGGTTTGTAATTAAGTTATAGTAACAAAATTATAGACGAATCCAACTCAACCTTAATTCATCGTCTTCTTTATGATGAATAATATTTTCGTTTCTCTGGAATCTGTGCGGTCGCTGAAATGCATCATTATCAACGGAGCGCTCACACGGAATACATAAAAGGACACGTCTCACCTGCCCCGTTGCCAGCTTCACCCCTATTGTGCTGTGCCCGTCTGGCGCCTCGTGGCGTTCATTTCGCCGCCTCTCTATTCTCCCGACACCTTTTGTACATAGGCAAGAACGGGGTCAATGTGCCACGTAACTGGAAAATGAGCGAGTCGTGTGATATTTGAATTCACGCTTTTAATGCAATCCTATATATTGGATTTTTTTCGTAGAGAAAATTTATGAAATGTATTAAAATACGTTATGTGCGTTACGGTCTCGGGGGTGTAAGGGGCCCTACCAACATCTTCGGGGCCCAAGTCAACCTCACCTGCAAGTCGGCGCACCCTGCTGAATAACGGACGAGGCTCTGACGATGGCTTTCCTTTTGGGGTTGGGGGGTCAGACGGCAGTCGCCCCCGTCAAAGCCAAAACCTGCCAAATCGATGGAAAGTATGAGGTTACGGGATTGTGTAAGGGCTAGGGCGCCGCCGCATAACGGCGCGCAGGAGCTTCGCCCGGCTCTTGTGAGAAATGGACAAGGGCTACCGTGTCATGGGCGGGCACGGCTAACGACGTTAGCCCCAACTCACGCAGCCCAAACATCTCGAAAGATCCGCTTCGCAACATGGAACATAGGCACGCTAACCGGACGCGCGAGAGAGTTGGCCGATGTGCTCTCCAGGCGGAGGGTGGCCGTGGCGTTCCTGCAGGAGACTCGGTGGAAGGCCAGCAGATCCCGGTTCATTGGGAATGGCTACAAGCTGATCTACACAGGTGCACCTGGTGGGGAGAATGGGGTTGCCATAGTGCTCTCGGAGGAGTTCCAGAACGACATTTTGGAAGTGAAACGTCATAGCGACCGGCTTATGGTCGTTAGGGTGCTTATCGATGGGGTAGTTACCCACTTGATAAGTGCCTATGCGCCACAGGCCGGTTGTGACGACGCCGATAAAATAGCGTTTTGGAATCAACTCGGAGAAGTGCTCCGTGGAATCCCATTATCACAGGGGATCGTTTTGGGGGGTGATCTGAACGGTCATGTGGGTGATGAATGTGGGGAATTTGAGCGTGTTCACGGTGGATTTGGGTACGGTAGCCGCAACGCGGAAGGGGAGGACATCCTCAATACGTGTGCGGCTGCCGACCTTGCCATCGTGAACACGTATTTCAAAAAGAAACCCGAGCATCTCATCACCTACAAGAGCGGAAGGAACGCTACCCAAATCGACTTCCTACTCACTAGGAGACACCACATCAGCAAAGTGGCCAACTGCAAGGTCATACCCGGTGAGAGTCTCACTGCACAACATCGCCTCCTTGTCATGGACCTCTGCGCTAAGCCTAAAGACTCGCATACTGAGCGCGTTCAGCGCCGAATCAGGTGGTGGCTGCTCGATGAAGTCACGTCCCAGGAGTTCGCCTTAGCCGTCGGTGACAAGTGCGCCGGTGGTATGGGCGAACCAGTTCAGGCTTACTGGGACAAGATTCAGGCGGCTATCCTTGGGTCGGCGAAGGAGGTGCTTGGGGTGTCTAAGGGCGGTCGCAAGTGTGACAAGGAGACATGGTGGTGGAATGACACAGTCCAGAGGGAGACTAGAGCGAAGAAAGCCCTCTTTAAGAAGTGGCAAGCGTCCAGATCTCCTGAAGATCGCGACGCATACCGGGTGGCAAAGCGCGCCACTAAGAGAGCTGTTGCCAGAGCCAGACGAGACAACTTACAACCACTTTACGACAAGTTGGAATCGTCTGAGGGGCAGAAGCTCATCTATAAGTTGGCGCGCTCCAGGGTCAAAGCGGCACAGGACATTTCCAAGTGCCGCTGTGTAAAGGACCCTGTGGGCAACCTGCTATGCGAGGACCTCGCGGTGAAGGAGAGATGGCGCTCGTATTTCCACGAGCTGCTGAACATGCAGCATAAAGGGGTGCAGCCGCCAGATCTTCCTCCGAATCAAGGACTAGTGCCACTGGTAACGCCTGCAGAGGTCCAGAATTGTCTTCGCCGCATGAAGAATCGGAAAGCTGTTGGATCCGATGGAGTCCCCATCGAAGCCTGGAAGGCGATGGGCTCTCGTGGTGTGGGCGTCTTAACCGACCTCTTCAACCAGATACTCCTCACCAGTACGATCCCGAGCCAATGGAGACTGAGTATCATTACTCCAGTCTTCAAGGGCAAGGGGTCGGTCCAGGAGTGCGGTAGTTACCGAGGGGTTAAGGTCATGTCCCACACCATGAAGCTCTTCGAGAGGGTTATCGACTCTCGGATTCGACAGGAGTGCACTATCTCGGAATGTCAATATGGGTTTCGCCCTGGTCACGGGACAATGGACCCTGTTTTTGCCCTAAGGACTGTCGCGGAGAAATACAGGGCGAAGAATACGCCTCTGCATTGCCTGTTTCTCGACTTGCAGAAGGCCTTCGACTGTATTCCTCGCGCGATAATCTGGTGGGCATTGCGGTCCAAAGGGATTCCAGAGGCCTATATTGACATCATCCGAGACATGTACCGTGACTCCGATTCCGTAGTTCGGACCGCTGTTGGCGACACAAAACCTTTCCCCATCACCGTCGGAGTACACCAGGGATCCGTCCTTAGTCCGTTTCTGTTTAGCGTGGTATTAGACGTATTGTCAAACAGCATCAGAAACTCACATGAGCAGCCCCCGTGGCTGCTCATGTATGCTGACGATATCGCGCTGGCAGATTCGGACAGGGGTAGGTTGGTGCGACGTGTGAAGGCGTGGAAGGAGTCGCTTGAGAACGGTGGTCTGAAGATCAATGTGGCGAAGACCGAGTACTTGGCCTGTAACTCCACAGATCCCACACCCGTACGCATAGGTGGCGACACGATCGAGCGCACGGAACAAGTGAAATACCTGGGATCTGTGTTCCATGCGTCTGGTGACATCGATTGCGACGTCAAGGCACGCATTGCTGCCGCGTGGGCCAAATGGCGTGAGGTAACTGGTGTCATTTGTGACCCCAAGATGCCGGTAAAGTTGAAGGGACAGGTCTATAAGACCATCATTAGGCCTGTCCTTTTATACGGCTGTGAAGCGTGGCCGGTGTTAGAGCGACACAAGCAAGAGCTGCGTGTCACGGAGATGAATATGCTGCGGTGGATGTGTGGAGTGACGCGGAAGGACCGCGTCAGGAACTCCCGCATTCGCGGCAGTCTTCATGTCCGTGACATTGCGGACAAATTACAAGAGTGTCGGCTCCGTTGGTACGGCCACGTTTTACGGCAACCGGATGCTTACGTGGGTAACAAATGTCTGGCCATGCCGCCTCCGCCGGGCCCCGGCAGGAGGGGTAGACCCAAAAAGTGCTGGCTTGACGTCGTAAAGGGTGATATGCGTGCCAATGGGCTCACTACCAGGGATGCTGAAGACCGTGCGAAGTGGAGAAGAAAAAGTCGGAAAGCGGACCCCGGGCGCCGAAGCGAGAGTTTGGGCTGCAACCGGGATAGAACGCAGAGATGATGATGATGTGCGTTACGGTCTCGGCCTGGCCGTTACACGAGGAGAACGATTGAGATGTCTTCTAAGACTTGAAGTGGGGCGTTACATCGACTTCCTCACAGTTATTTTATCCGTGCAGGGGCGGAGAAAAAATACTAACCTCTACAGCTCGGGTCGGCCTATCGTAAAAGGCGACAAAACAACAGTCCGTCTGGATGGCGACCACCTTTAGTCTTAAGTATGCCGCCATATTAACCTTGTATTGTGTTCCGGCATTAGTGACCCAAGTTCCTGTACCCTTATGGGACAGCAGCGTATTCGCAATGCCACTGGCGTTACAAACACCCATAGGCGATAGTAACTACTAAATTCTAAGCGGGCCGTCAGCCTGTCTGCTGTCCTACAGCAATAAAAAAAGTTATAATCCTAGTCTATTGTCCTACTGTTTCACAGTGTGTTATGGTTGGAGGTATCTGGTGGCTCAGTGGTATTATACTCTGAGACTAACCTAGAGTTGCCTAGTTCGAATCCCACGACAGCATGCATCGCTTAGGCAGTTTTTGCCGAGATCACCGGCATGTGCACCCACCCGCCAATCCACCTTGGACAAGCGTCACGGGTATACCGTCCGATGCCTCTGAAAAACTGGTCGATGGAGAGTAAAGGCCGAAATTAACTCCTGTCGTCGGTTTCAGAAGAATTTAGTGGACGTAAGTTTTCGATTCCCACTGCCTGCCTCTTATGGATTTGAAAGGGGACGCAGCCTTAGATAAAACGTAGAAAGTGTATAAAGATTATTGACGTTGAAACAGGAAAGTTTTACCTATACATATGTTGATATCTATAAATAAGTCATTTAATCCATACTAAAACATATTATAAACGTGAAAGTTTGTATGTATGTTTGTTACTCTTTCACGCAAAAACTACTGATTGGATTTTAATGAAACTTCACAATAATATAGCTTATACATCAGAGTAACACATAGGCTAATTTATAAGGAAATTGTGTGAATTATTGTCCAAAATATAACGATAAGTGTCAAGTAAGTAGGAAATAATTCTGCCATCTGCGAACTATTCTGGCGTGCGCTGCAAAAACTAAATTTGTAATGAAAATGTTTATCTTAAATAGTCCTACAAAAAAGTCCACGACAGAATGATATATCTATCTTTTATGCCATTACCGCCAAAATAGTCAACAGTAATTACAATAAAAACTGATAATTTATTTCTAATAACATATTTTGTAGTAACAATTCTTCTAACTATATTTTCTACTAATCTAAAAGTAGAAAACTTACTCCATCCGAGATTGATGAAGTGACGAATTTCCGTTTTAATATTAATTTGTGCTTCACTTGATTTTTATGTAGGTAGTTTAACCCTATTAATTTGTTTTGTTCGGCTTAAGTTTCGATCTCATTTTACACAAAATTTGAATGTAACTCTGTGTGTTACGTTTTCATTTTGATGAATTTCGGTAATAGAGATAGATTGGATCTTGGAGAAGAACACAGGTTTTGTTTTAGTTTAAAAGTTCATCGGTATTTAGGATAATTTTGTTTCTAAATCTCTTTTGTACAAAATAAAATTTTATTTTATTTTATGATCGAACATAAATTCTAAATTTATATTTTTCAATGTAATAAAGTAAAATGCTGTTCAATTGAAAAGTAATTATGAGCAGCCTTTGATTTCCAAATCAATTCGCAAAGAGCTTTCGAATTATTGCCGAATTGGTTTCTTGGTCACCCCTTTCGAATAAATCTTAACTCGTTTTTGTCAATAGAGAAATCCGATTTAAATAATTTTCATTCAGGCGTTTTGATTGAGTTTTTATCAAAGGTTTACTTGAGATCGCTCACAAGGTTAACTAAGTTCGTCACATACATCAAGAGTGTGGATATGATTATAATGAGGGTAAAAGTCCTGTATTCATTGATGGCCTTTAGAATCATTAAGTGTGGACCCCCCATTGAGTGGCGACTAGTGTTTAGTCGGTATACCATTACAACCGCCGCTGGCCATCATATCTCAGCCAGCGAACCGAAACGTGATATGCATATCGGGAATATTGAAAACCATTTGGGAATTATATGGGACCGTAATGTTTTTTACATCTCATTTTTAAACTCAAAAACTTTCAAGATCATTATATTTCAGGTTAGACTAAAATAAAATGTAGTTAAAAACTAGTGAGTTATTAATCGTATTGTATGTTAATAACGATTAATCTCAAAAATTAATAATAATTTAATATCTAAAGGGGATATCAAGTACCGGTATTAATTGCTACAATAATTGTAAATATAAAAATAATTAAAATTATATTTTGGAGGCGCCGGGTATCGATCCCGGTACCTCTCGCATGCTAAGCGAGCGCTCTACCATCTGAGCTACGCCCCCAGTTGCTATAAATATATAAATTACAGAGCATAATTATTTGTATTACATATATATTTACGCAATCGAAGAGAAGGGGCCTCTGTTGGCCATTTAATAAAATTATAATCCTTCCCATGATAGTTTGCAATAATATTCGGACTATCTCTATGAAACCAAACACAATCAGATCTGGGGCGTATTATGTTTTTTTCGTCACACCAACTGTAACAACAACGCATTAGTCATAATTATAAATCAATTTTGTATTGTCTCTGCTCATGCTTTATTGAACAAAAGATACAATCGAATCAGCAAATATTAAATTAAAAATTAAATTGCTTTTTATTGCAGCAAACATTATATGGGCGGCACTTAAATACTACTTATTTAAAATGACTAAAAGTAGATCAAATAATTGATTCCACTGGCTTCAGAACTAGATCTAACTGTATCTCTGGGGCAAGTTTCTTCTCCCATTTTTAATTAGGTAACTAATTCTGCAAAAATTATTATTTTACGATACTTACTTTATTTAAAGTAAGGTATTCTTAAGGACTATTAAAATATGTTATATTTAAAAAAATACAATATACATACCATAACCCTAAACAAAAATTTTAAGGTAAAATCAGTAAAAACTTCGTCTTCCTTTAATTCAATTCTTGATTTTGTAAATGCCGTTGATTAATTAATTGTTTATCGTCCCTATCTTTTGTTGCCCCAGTTGTCTTGGGATCATAACGTGGCTTACTCGCGACACTAGTTCCTACGTTGTTCAAAAACCCTTAAAAAGGTGAAGCTATCTGTTATGTACTTCCATAATTTGAGAAAAGTCAAAATTTAGAGAAAGAAATAAAACTTTGTCATAAAGTAACATTAAAAATAAACATTGATTTACATAAGTATATTGGTAGTATACTTAAAATAACAGACAATAAACATATGCCGCGTTTCTAAGACATTAATTTCACAAACCAGAATTACGCTGTGTTGGATTACCAACAGTGCTCTGCTTTTCAGTGTCAGCCTCTTAATGAACAAAAAGATCCAAAACTTTTATGAAAGCATTTTTAAAACAAATATATTTATTATTATTATTAACTACCTCTGTGGCGTAGGGTCTGACCTTGGATTATATACCAGTATATAATCAAAGGGTCTGACTCACTACGGTACACTTGCGGAGGTCACGGGTTCGATTTCCGCCTGGCGTCTGGGTGTTTATGTATATTATGTATTTTGAAAAGAAAAGTATATATGTTGTATATCAGTTGTTTAGTACCCATAACACAAGTGCTATGTTACTTCCTTTGGAATTAGAGGGCTATGTGAGAATCGACACTGTATATTATTTAATTTATTATGAAAATTTTATTCACTATTGACGATTTACTACTTTTAACGACAAATTATGTGAATTACTGTATTTAGTTTTTACTGGAGTAATGGACAAGATGGCTGAATTGGTGGTCAATATATATAATTATCGTCTCCGTATGAACACTTGCAACACCATTTCGTCATTACTAAGCTGGTAATAATCTAATATATAAAATTCTCGTGTCACAGTTTTCGTTGCCATACTCCTCCGAAACGGCTTGACCGATTCTCATGAAATTTTGTGAGCATATTGAGTAGGTCTGAGAATCGGCCAACATCTATTTTTCATCCCCCTAAATGTTAGGGGTGACCCACCCCCAAATTTTTTTTTTAATTTTTTGACATTTATTATTTATATGGCAGAACAACGTTTGCCGGGTCAGCTAGTAATCTATATATTAATACGTGAAGCGAAAACGTTGTACCTCTTTTTACGAATATTGCGCGGACGGAGATGTAAGAAATTTGACACAGTTAAAGTTTATGTGGAAGAGAAGTGCAGAAAGCTACTTTTTTGTCAAAAATGCATTAGAAATAGACATGTGAAACATAAAATCCCATCATAGGCGGTACTTGTACCTTGCTGTTTGTCAGTCGGGAATCATCCTAGCGTCTTTTGTTGTCCCAGTAATCTTGGGAACATTATTTAACTTACTCAAGATATAATTTCCCACGTAATTTAAAAACAGACCCCTTCAACACATAAAGGGATCACCACTAAACTACCTCTTACGTATTTTATGACCCTTATAAGCCTGGGAATCCGGAGATATTGAAAATCAGTTTAATACTCATCGTTGTATGGCCCCATCTTTAATGTTATTATAAGAATGCTTCCTTGTTTATGCTACCCTAGTACGCCTGGGAATATAACTAAAGTATTACGAATTCATCGCATTCGTGACAGACTTGGGATGACAACATGCTTTGTTGTCTGGTTCTTTACAATGACCGTGAATAAACCTAAACGATATGGCGGATCTATGGGCTATCAGAACATTTCCATTGGTTTATTTTTTTTAACAAAGAATCGAGAGCTAAAGAGATATCTTTCTGTTTATAAATGGCAGCGTATAGATTTGCTAGGATATAAAATAGCATAATTAATATAATATAATCCACAATCACAAAAAATATAAAATTAAACGACCGTTAGTTGCTGACTGAAAGCTAGCAAAAGATGGAATCCATTTGTAGCATTTTCAGACTCGTGAGATATGAACTAGACTAGTGTTACTCAGTTTGTATCCCTGAAATATATCAGATATGTATATGTATAAAACGGTAATACTTAAAATTCAACACAATTTTCTCGCATTTATTGACTTTGGAATGGGAATGTTTAATATTCCCACGTTAAGCGGAAATAAAAAGTTCACTTCCCGTGGGAACCTCTACATATCTACCAATCGTTTGATATAACCCAATTTGAATTCTAAGTGCTATATTATTAAGTCTTATTCGTTTTGCTCAACTGATATTCGTAAATCGCTACGCGACTTTTACTATCCTGGTAATGCTGGGAATATTTAACAGGTTTTTGAAAATATTTCTGAATCGTGAGAAATTTCTCAACTGTGTTTTGATGTGTTATCATGTGTTTTGATGTCATCTCCTACGGCATTTTGATATCCTAATGATCTTGGGAATAATTTAAACCTACCTTTACCGCCGTATGTAACGTAAACATGACGTCATTCACGCAGCTGACGCTACTTATTTGTTCATCTACTCATACCTATGTCTATTTCTTTCACTTTGAAGTCACATTTGTGTATATCCCACTTTTTATGCTAGCCTGGTGTTCTTTCGAATCGATTTTTTAACGATCCAGTAGCTTTAATGATCATCGCCTGGTACTTACTTACCTTTTCTGTAAATTAACATATCCTTACCTACATACATCTATTTATATATTATGGATTTTGTAAAATTAGGGTTGATTTTGCTACCACACTCATTCTTATCTAATTTGATATAAGTTTCCAAAAAAAAAAGACTAAGCAAATCGATATGCGTACAATGAAATAAAAAGTCTTGGAGGCGCCGGGTATCGATCCCGGTACCTCTCGCATGCTAAGCGAGCGCTCTACCATCTGAGCTACGCCCCCGTTGTATATATATGATAAATTAAACCATGTTATCAAAATGAATGAAAGGTTAGCGGAACTGTATTATTTATCAACGAAGAACTAGAATATAAATTGTCTATAATCGAATGTTGTAAAATTGGTATCAAACGTGATTAGTACTAAGCTACGTCATAAAATACGCGTTTATTAAAATATGATATTCTTAATTCTTTTAAGAATCTATCTCACGTCAAATTATGACCGTTTCGAGCACAATTTTTTTTAGCTTGGTACAAAGAGGCCTTGTCCGTAAAGGAACATTTAAATACGATTCCCGAAACGTGAGCTTTTCTATATTGAAATATTTTCCAGCATATTCACTTATGCGTGCTCTCTAGAGGAACAGTAATTTTGCTCTTTCATAATAAAATCTCTAGTACTTTAATAATATTAAGAAAGTAGGTAATTATTAGACCAAAGTTCTTGACGCGTTGGGAGTACGGCATTATGAATGTGGCATAGTTATTGATGATAATTGATCTTGGATTGTGTTAAGCATAATTGTATTTTTTTTTATATTGCGACAATTCACACATTGCTAAGAAGCAAAGCGCTTGATTATTGTAATAGAAAACTGATACTCATATACTTTTCTTGTGTGAATCTGAATATATACATATTATATACAAACACACCCAAACTCAAGAAGGGATTCGAACCCGTGACATTCGCAGGCGTTCGGAGATCGGAAATCAACATTTGATGATACAGTTGGTAGCGGCGCACCGCATATAATCTTGTGTTCTCCCCCTCGAAGGCATTTTACCGTTAAAAATACTGTTCTACTGAATTTTTCGACCTTTAAGAAAGTAATTAAATTTCCTCAACCCTCATCCCAATTAGGTACTTTCCATAAATCGTGTTTCCATTGGCATTACAGAAATCTCTACCACGTCATAGTGATAAGAGATACATGTGAATTATGTTTTAGGTTTTTCTCCGTGCAGAGGCGTAGAATACTAAACCCCTGCGGCTGGAGGCAGTCTGCCCTAAAAGGGGACAATGCAATCCCAACTAGGTGGTAGGGCTCCAAGCCGATCTGGATGGCCCCACTGATCTCCAAATATGCTGCTATAAGAACCTTGTGTTGTATTTCGACATATGTGAATCAGGTTGCAATTCCCCTATGCGGACTGTAGCATGTTGCGGTATCTCTGGCGTCGCAAACATCCATAGGCGACGGCGCCTGCTTACTAATATATTAAGTTTGCCGTCTGCTGTTCATCAGCATTAAAAATATGTATTATAAGACCGGTTACATTTTGGTTTTAGAAGGGATTTATTATAATAGAGATATTTGATGAAATGGCTTCGTATCAAAGGGCTTACTTTATAACTAGCGAGAGTAATACTGGCCTAATCCTGGGCGTTCGTTCCCCTTTGATCTGTCCCTTTATCGGCTATTTGATATGACGTCACTATATTGGGACAAAGTTACATCATACTCGTATCTATAGTATAGATATGTAACGTTAGTTACTGAATTTTCATTATATGTAAAATATTCACAAACGATGTTTAACCAGTAATTATAAAATATAAAGTATACATGTATTAAATAAAATAAAAAAAATATTTTTTTATGATTTACTTCTCAAAATCGATTGTTTTAAACACTGGTACATTTGACCGTGATGAATCGGCTTTCACAGGTCCAAACGTTTGCGGGGTTCTCATGTTCGATACCCGTACCGAATTTGTGTGTTTATATAGTGTTTATTTATAAAAATATATATTTTTATTTAACTACAGGTTATATATATAACCTGTAGTTTATTAGTTGTCTGCTTATTCTGTCTATACTGTGTTACTTTCGTGTTAAGCAAATTACTTATAAGTATTTATCGACTTTTTTCCACGGTGGGAGTTGCTACTTATATGATGCTATCGTACTCCAATAATGACAAAAGAAGTATCTTAAACGCTTCTATGGGCCGAACGATAGATAATTAACTAAACTTAAAACATTGAAAATTTTGTTATTTGGCATTAAATAATACTTGCCGACCTTTTTCTGGAGTAACCGCACACTTCTCATATATTAATGACGGCAGACTCCTTCCACCGGGCCCGGAGTGGGTGCAGCAACCGTTTCTAGCGACTATTGGATATTCAATAAGCCTTATTTCTATTCGTGTTATTTTTTAAATATAATTAATGTTAAATATTTTTATAATTAACAGTCTCAGATGGTAAAGCGCTCGCTGAGCATGCGAGAGATACCGGGATACCCGGTGCCTCCAAGTTAGCTTTTGTGTAAAATATGTTATTTCATTATTACTTTGAATTTTTAAATTATATAGGTACTTTGTTTTAAAATATTTTTTTTATTGCTGTAGGACAGCAGACAGGCTGACGGCCCGCTTAGAATTTAGCAGTTACCGTCGCCTATAGGTGTTTGTAATGCCAGTGGCATCGCGAAGACGTTATTGTCCCATAAGGGTACAGGAACTTGGGTCACTAATGCCGGAACACAACACAAGGTTATTATGGCGGCATACTTAAGACCAAAAGTGGTCGCCATCCAGACGGGCTTGAGACCCTACCACGTAGCTAGGGTGGGTTGTTTTGTCGCCTTTTACGACAGGCCGACCCCGGCCACAGAGGTTAGTATTCTTTCTCCGCCCCTGCACGGATATAATAATTTTTTGAATTTAAAACAAAGTGAAAGTAAGTTACGAGCGCAGGCAAGGCCGAACCATGCGTTGCGCGTTACTTTGTAATGCTTTAAGTGTCACTTTTCGTATTGTATTAAAAACATTGCAAGGATTGATATCAGGGGGCGTAGCTCAGATGGTAGAGCGCTCGCTTAGCATGCGAGAGGTACCGGGATCGATACCCGGCGCCTCCAGTTGATATTTTTTTATTTTTCTAGTATTTACTTCGATTTTCTGTTGTTTATTGAATTCTACAAGAAAATAGGGTCTAATAAACCTAATATGATAATAATGTGTATTATACACAAAGTGACGTACGTCGTCATCATTTATGGAGTCTGTGCAATACATGCTAATGGATTCTTTACTGGGAATTCCGGAAATCTTGCGAAGCTGAGAAAACCGAAAAGACCGCCTATTGAAGGCGCGCGATATAGCTGAGACAGTAGGCATCTCAAAAGACCACGTGCGTAATATCCTGCATGAAGTATTGGGCATGAGAAAGCTGTCGCCGCGATGGGTACCGCGTTTCCTCACTCCAGACAACAAGTGCAACCGTGAAACCACTTCAGAGCAGTGTTTGACGATGTTTCGTGACCGTCGACAAAACATGGATACTGGTACACACCAGAGATCAAGGATCAATCGAAGTGAAGTGGACTTCGCCCGGAAAACGTGCTCCGAAGGCGAAGACTCCTATCGGCCGGAAAGGTGACGGGCCACCGTTTTCTGGGATTTAAAAGGTGCGATCTACATCGACATCCTGAAGAAGGGCAAAACGGTTACAGGGCTCTACTAGTTATATTGAATTGTTGGGCCGATTCGATGCCGAATTGCAGAAAAAACGGCCCCACTTGGCGAAGAAAAAAGTGCTCTTCCATCATGATAACGCACCGGCTCACACCTCCGCCGTCACCACGGCCAAATTGGTAGAATTAGGTTAGAAACTGCTGCCCCATCTACCGTATTTGGCTCTGTACG
This sequence comes from Malacosoma neustria, assembly GCA_963693495.1. NCBI lineage: Eukaryota > Metazoa > Arthropoda > Insecta > Lepidoptera > Lasiocampidae > Malacosoma > Malacosoma neustria. Next base: position 15,571,108 of record OY856391.1, on the reverse strand, counting down.
ACTTCTTTTTGTTTCCAAATTTGAAAAAGTCACTCGCTGGATATAAATTTGAGTCGAATGAAGTGATCGTCGCCAAGGAAGCCTACTTTGCAGACCTTCAGAAAACGTATTTTTTCAGACGGGTAAAAAAATTGGAGCATTCCTGGGTCAAGTGTATCGAACTCAAAGGAGATTATATTGAAAAAATAAATCGCTACTTTTCCAACTTTTTGTTTTTCATTTGTATGTATTACTTTATATGCTTGTGCACTTATCGGACCACCCTCGTATAAGACAAAATCATATGAGAATGGATGACTTGAACATGACTAACAATGAACACGGGCTGTTGTAGACACCAAGAGCACAATTTATGTCCTAAAAGCTCCCGAAATGCTTTTCATCAGAAATTTTAGCGAGCTTTACCAATTTTATGAATGAAATAACACTTACTGGAATGAATGATGAGTTAATATGAACGTCACATATCCGACAGTCAGCGGTCAGTCAACGAAATTAATAAGTTCATTTCGTGTTCATTGTGGCGTATGCAACACGCGTCAATGGAAATTTCCATTGTTTGTTTCCGAAAATGGAAATATTATTTTCGTAAGTCACTGTTTATTTGTAAAGCTGTATATTTATTGCATACTAGCTGACTAGGTGTTGGTTGATCGTTTACTGAACCAGTGGACTCAAATTTATCCACCACATTGCGACTATCCTCTTTGTAAGACGATTATGGCGACCGTGAAATGGACGAAGCGCGCGGTACGTTGCCCGAACACAACACCCATTTTGATTAAACAATTTTATTATTTGCACATATTGTTGAATGCTATATCCGTCCATGGTGATTTGAGAAGACAGACTGAATAAATGACAACTAATTTAACAGATGTAGCTTCAACAAGATGGCCGTTATCAACTGTCAAAGTTCGGAAGTCCCTGTTGGAAAACCCTTTAGATACAATAATATAAAAGTACACAACTCTTCAACACTAAGTATTCTAGATTTAATATATGTATGTTACATTTTCTCTGTGACAAGATTTCACACACAAAGAACAAAATAATCAGTCGAGTTAACGAAGTACCATTTTACTGGATTATCGTGTAAAAATGTAGGTACGATTTGTATGACAACAAGATACACAAGTTCGGATACACCTTACCGAAATATCTCAGCAAACAACACGAAGTTAACATGTGTTGTTTACTTGTTCGTCTAATGTTCTTGGAAATTATTGTTAAGAGATAAATTTGAAGAAATTTATTAATATTTTAACTGTTGCTCAATACATTTTGGTATAAATGTTTTATATGTTCATGAAAAATATTTTACCTTTCCCAAAACACAGGGAAAGAAGATAAAATAATTACATAAAGTATACAATTGTTTATATGATAAAGTATACTTTTTTACAATATAATCTCAGAGAGAGTTCAAGGACAGATGAATTATAGAATCTAATAAGCAACGTTTGTGTGGTAAAGGATATTACACCATTAAAGATTGTATTGACGACCGCATAGGCTGAGAATTAGAATATATTGCCATTATATTAACTCATACTCTTCCTTCGATTTTATTTTAATTTTGTGATCAAAGTTCGACAGAATAATAAAACAAATATAAAACAATACAGAAAATATATTCGCTGCGGAGTTTGTTTCGCCGTTTCTATCTTAGTCAGCATTTTGTATTGGGAACGGTAGTAGATTCTTGACATTAAATAAGTGGTCCTCTTTCTTCTTCTTTTTCAACCTTTAACCACCCAATGCTGAGTGTAGGTCTCTTCTAATGCACGCCATTCTTCTCGGTAAATAAGTGGTCTGTAAGATATTACAATAAAATATTTTTATTTGATTGATTTAAGCTGAAGAACGGAATGAAAAACATTGTTTTTTTGAAGTGAAAACTTCTTTAGCGGCGTTGTGCACTTTTTTGTGATGGGTAAAAAATGTTAAACTCGCGTCAGGACACTTGGCCTGATCGAAAATTCGTTAGACGGAAGGAGTTCTGCTCCAGTAATACCAACCTTATTAATAATGATTTAAGGTTTATTTATAATTTAACTTTTAAATGATTGCATTGCATTACTTATACATATCTATTAGAATTGCGACTTTATTACAATGAAATACAGTTGAGTTTTTGAAGTGAAAACTTCTTTAGGTGCGCTGAGCACTTTTTGAGTGAACAATTTTTGGTTTGTAAAGAAGTGTTAATGGCCAATTTAAACTTTAATCCTTGATCAGAAACACTTAAGGAGTCTGTCCACAACACCGTTTCATACCATGACCGTACTAGGACCGAATCAGACACAAAAGCAAACGTGCTGGTCGGTTACCGAACGGTCTAGTGGGCATAGTCACATACTTTTTAATAGAAAGATTATTTTTTTGCCTGGCACGTTCCTAGCACGGTCATGTTATGGAACGGTGTAGTGGGCAGACTCCTTTAAACCGAAAATAATAATCTAATAGAGCGACGATACAATTCACAAGTTATTATCCCCAAAGATTGCCTCGCATTTTTTTTCTTAATTAATTTAAAAATGTATAATGATTTGCTAGACAGTGGCCTGTTTTTGTATGACTACATTTTGCGACAATCAGTCACCTGGTGTGTAACTTATGTTTAGTTAAGAAGTCACCTCAGTCGGGTCCCTCTAGAAGTCGATGTCATTTCACTATTAGTGATTCCAAAGACCGTAAAAAATAATGTTTATGTTACTTATTCACAGTGCAGCTTCGGTGTTGAAGCACAGGTTAGAATGTAACAGTGATTTGCCGCTTGGTTGATAATGCTTACATATTTAATGAGAACAACTCACTTCCAATATCTTCCTGGTATTGCCTTTGATATTGTTATGAATGAACTCGGATGACACTTGAACTACATCCAAAAGCGGTGCCGTGCTTCACTGAGCATTATCAATGACTGATGAAACATAATTGCTAAGTGAACGTGATTGGACCCGTCAAAGCCTGTGGAGGCTGGATTGGCGCTGGTTACAACATATATGTATTTATCTTCTTATGACTAGGTTTATATAGATGTGAGATATTTGAACTGTAATAAGGTATTGTAGATTGTCCCCAATTCCCTGGATATACGAGTATTTTAGTCCTACTGTTTGCTGAAAATCCGTTCTTTATAAGGAACTAAAGGGTCCATCCTGAAGGGTATATACATGGAAAAAATTGGGAACGCTTACGGCAAGGAGCCGACTAACTATATTATAAACGCAGGCCCTACTATTTATTCGTAGTGCCGTCGACGTCGACGGCGCCGGAGGGCGTCCAACGACCTCGGCTGCCGTAGAAAGCGGCAACGGACGGCCCCTCAGGGGAGGATTCGCCTCCCGCATCATTGCCGCGTGCTGTTCCGCGGTCCTAAACTCCTTAGAGCTGATACAGGAGAGCGCCAGAGGGACAAAATCCTGACCCCCCCCTGGTGCCAACACTACAGAAGAGGCTCGCCCCAACACAATAGGCAGGCCGGCGCCAACCCGGGCCACGAGATCGGCAGGCCACATATCCGTAGGCCCGGGCGTAGGCGGTAGGAGAACAGCGGGGTTTTTAGTGGGTTTAAATGGCCAAACATCATTCCCGGAGTCCCACATATCTCGGTCCCCCCGGGCCGGGGGAAGCCGTTAAGAATAGGGTTTTTCTCTGAGACAAAAAAATAGGAGTTTATGTTTAATATAAGCATGCCAATTATTGGCGAGACGTGATGTAACTATATTACTGCTGTAACACCTCCAATACCGTGTATCGTGCTAATGCAGAAATGAATAAGAGCTTTATATATCTTAAGTCATAGATCATCATTTTGAATATACATAAACAAATGAAGACTGTTATAGATAATTGGATAATGTGCTGAAAAATATAAAATATGTTTCATAAACGTTAATATTACAAACATCGTCAGAAATATCTTAGCAAACAATTCTTGGAACTCTATGATGGAAGCAAACATTTGATTCGACATGTGTGGACATTATCGGGCGTGAGTTAATTGTCGGGTAGACATGGAGACATACTCAAGATCATTTAAGCCGATACATGTTTAAGGAATGTATGTATGTCTCAGTTAATTATGCAATAATGGTGATGAAAACTTTATCTGTTTTAACAGGGCGATTGTTGACTTACCTCTAACCTATAGAAAGAAAGTTATTTTCTGCTTGCGAACTACTGAGATAACTAATCTGTTAGTCACATTTTTGCCCCCTTTAAAAAGTGACTAGTAGCCATATTTTTATTTATATTATATGAGTCCACAAAGCCTCTCCGTTAAGAAATTTGGTAAACATAGCGTTCTTGTTATATTAGAAATACGCGCTCGTACAGCAACCTCGTTACTTGTTAATAGAAACACTGAATATGGATTCCAGTAATAGTTATGTTAGCACAAATACTGGAATTGTCGGGGTTAATTCACCAGGAACTCAGTTCCGAGTCGGCGAACGCTGTAAAATCAATTCGAACAGACAACAACCGCAAAGTTCGGTTAGTGTTAGTGCCTAATTGATATTGTATTATGCTTTTACAGTTTCCTGGTATTATTGCAATAATTATCAATTTATACTTTGGAGGATTAACCGGACCTCCTATGGGGTAAATTCTCTAAGCGAGAGATTTAATCAAACACGTATATCCACTGGCTCACTATTTTTAATGGTGGTGTGTATCATGTTATTGAGTGATATAAATAATTAATAATTACAAAACTTATTTAATATAAAATAATTTAGTGACAGCGCCGAATAATATTCCTTTTTGTATTTGACATATCATAACTCTCGAAAATATCTAAAAAGTATACATATAACTAGAAAGAAGAATATATATGAAAGTATACAATTATTCGATTTTAGCAGTGTAAGAAATCAGGTGGCGAGTGAGGCGCCACAATACCATATAATTTAGGGAGTTTTTTTTAATTGCTGAGCAACAGCAGTTAGGCTGACGGCCCGCTTAATAGTAAACAGTTACCGTCGCCTATGGGTGTTTGCAACGCCAGTGGTATCGCGAACACGTTGCTGTCCCATAAGGGTACAGGAACTTGTGTCACTAATGCCGGAACACAACACAAGGCTATTATAGCGGCATACTTAAAACCAAAGGTGGGCACCATCCAGACGGGCTTGGGGCCCTACCAAGTAGCTAGAGTGGGTTGTTTTGTCGCCTTTTACGACAGGCTGACCCCGGCCGCAGAGGTTAGTATTTTTTCTCCGTGCCTGCACGGATAAGATCGGTCGATAAAGTGTTAAGTTACATATAACCTAAACTTTGGTGCATGTTAGTTCAGTGATATTACACCTGAAGGCGAATCTAGAGGTTCCGGGTTCTAAACCCACAATAGCATGCCCCACTTAGGCAATTTTCTCCGTGCAGGGGCGGAGCAAGATTACTAACCCCTGCGGCCGGGGTTGGAATGTCGTAAAAGGCGACAAAACAACCCACCTTAGCTACGTGGTAGGGCCGCAAGCCCGTCTGGATGGCGACCACCTTTGGTCTTAAGTATGCCGCCAAAATAACCTTGTGTTGTGTACCGGCATTAGTGACCAGATTCCTGTGCCCCTATGGGACAGCGGCGTGTTCGCGGTGCCCCTAGCGTCGCAAACATCCGTAGGCGACGGTAACTGCTTACTGTTAAGCGGGCCATCAGCCTATCTGCTGTTGTTCAGCAATAAAAAAAATGTGTAATTGCCATGTATGTACTAACAGTGAAGGAAGATATCGTGAGAAATCCTGCATAACAAGATCGCCGGTATGTGTCCAATCCGCCTTGAACAACAAGGCCGGGATCCAGCAGTGGGACGTTAGGGGCTGTTATTATTTAAAATAATTAAATTTTGATTGAATTAACAATTTATCGACCGCTAGCCTATTTATCGGCTTTTAGCTAACGACGGTTTACTACCTTGAATGTATGTTATGAATGTATTTTAGGGCCCTTTTATATAAAATATAAATATCAATAAAATTACCGGTACTGGGGGTAAATGCGTGCGCGACTAAGCCGGTACTTGGAAAGGGGCAGACTCAAAACGACCGGTAGATAAAGTTTTAAGTTACATATAACCTAAACCCTGATATATATTTATTTGTTGCAGATCTTCTTATAGAAATGCTTGGCGTGCTGGCGAGTTATAGCGTCACCGTCAAAGAACTTAAGCAACTCTTTAACGCCATGAAAGCGGTAAATGGGAAATGGGTAAGAATTTAATTAACTATTTTTTTCAAATCTGTGATCATTTCAGTGAAATTTTAATATTGGATTAATATTCAACTGCTAAAGGTAATGACGAACTTCGAATAGATATACAGTTTAAAACCGTTTATAGCGACTTCGTTTAGGACAACATGCCGGTTATATTGACCAACGTGAGAGGTCCCGGCTAAATTCCATAGGTATGACGAAAACAGTTGTCGGTTGTTACGACTATTAATTCTTATGACATTTCCTTCGATGTCGTTATAACAGGTTTTGACTGTATTTCAATTCCACTGGAAACAATAACTTTTTTTATAATTTAGCAGTTACCGTCGCCTATGGGTGTTTGCAACGCCATTGGCATCGTGAACACACTGCTGTCCCATAAGGGTACAGAAACTTGGATCTCTAATGCCGGAACACAACACAAAGTTATTATAACGGCATACTTAAGGCCAAAGGTGGTCGCAATCCAGACGGGCTTAGGGCCCTATCACGTAGCTAGACTGGGTTATTTTGTCGCCTTTTACGATAGGCTGACCCCAGCCGCAGATGTCAGTATTATTTCTCCGCCCCTGCACGGATAAAACGATCGAACTAAAAGAATATATTATAACGGACGACAAGACATACAAATTGTAATTACAGTAGCGAAACGTTCAATTAGTGGTACTGCGAGTGCTTTTCTAATTTACATCGTTCCCAGAGCGCATGCCCTGTGGTTCTCTGGTAATTACTGGCTGATAGTCAACTCAGTCTCTTTGTGTTTATGCTGTCCTGGTATAAACTTGCATTTGTCGTTTTCAGTTCGCCTGCTATTTTACTCATACGATTTTTTTGTGATATAACTAAAACAACATTACCGAATTGTATGTACACAGTATTTAAAATCTTTCAAACGTTTCATCTCGGTTCGTCTGAATCGTACTCTTCGAATGTCAAATTACCTTTCCTTGCCTTTACCTAAACAAATTTCCATAAAAAGAGATATACTTTCCGTGCGGAGGCGGTCTGTTGTACAAGATGATAAAACACCTCTAGCTAACTAGCCCTAGCCCAAATATGCCATCATAACAACCTTGTGTTGTTCCGGCATAACTGACCCTGTAATAGTAATCCTGGGTGAACGGCAGTGTATGAGCGATGACGTCGCAAAAATTATAGGCGACGGTAACTGCTTACTATTAAGTGGACCGTCAGCTTATCTGTTTTTCCACAGCCATAAATAGAATATACACACATCAAAAAAGTCTAAGCAACATGTACGTATTTAAATTTTAGGATGGTGGATGAGCCGCTGTATGGACGAACTTCCTGAATGCACCTGAGCCTTTCAGTATTTCCGGACAGACGGTACACTCGCACCCTTCTTGTATCAGGCCTAAACCCGAATCGCGACTCATCGGAAAACATAATTTTATCCCATTGTTCCTGGGTCCATGTTCTGCGTTCTCTACACCATTCATTTCGACGAGCGCGATTCCCGTGACGTATCGGTGGGCACCTAATTGGGCATCGAACTCGTAGGCCGTACTCATGCAATCGATTTCGCACAGTTTGGGGACTTACTGATGTAAGATGATACACCACTTGAATTTTGTAGCCTCAAACTTATCTCTCGAGCGGTTAACATCGGCTGGCGTCTTGCCGTCAGTTGTATGTACCGATCTTGCCGAGTGGTTGTACTCCTTTTACGGCCTGGATGCTGTTCAGCGGATTCCCTTGTATTATTGTAGCGCTGCCAAAGACGACAAATAAAACTTCTATGAATGCCAAAATGCCGAGATACCTGAGATTGATTACTTCCCGCTTGCAACATCCCCACAGCTCTTTGCATTTCGTTTGCCGTCAAATGACGTCGCTCCATGACGTAAAGAATATCTAACAATTCAATTTTGTCGCTAACATTATTTAAATGGTTGGTAAAATTATAAAATCAAGACTAAACGTAGCAATAAAAACGCACTTAAATTCAAATTCCCTTTCATTCAATTTTATAAAAAAAACAAAACATAATCGAAATTTTTTTTACAACCAGCCAGTATGTCATCAATAACAAAAAAAGTCTACATACCTACGCACTTTGAGTGAGTAAAGACTTAGAAATTAATTAGTATAAATGGTAAATTTGTAATATCATGCATGTTGCTTAGACTTTTTTGATGTGTATATATATTTGCGGCGTCAACAAATTCATGTGTGGTTGAAATTAGCTTAGACAGCAATAATTTAATATCGAAAAAGTATGGAAAAACATTTGTAAGTTAATTTGGATGTGTTTTGTTCCAGCCCCGGCACTCGGCGAAGCTGTTAAACGTGCTTCGCCAAATGCCCCACCGCAACGGACCCGACGTATTCTTCAGTTTTCCCGGACGGAAGGGATCGGTAAGGAATTCCTTTGTCAGTTCTATTTATTTCATTACAACTCTACTTGTTTTGTGTTTAATGAAATTTTCGATCTACTTCTCCCGGTATTGTCCTCTTATATACAAAATATTGACTACTAACAAGATGGCATATTTATGTAGTATCATTATCTCAATATTAAATACCAAATAATTAAACAGGTCATAAGTGTAACAATATATTTGAATGAGTTTGTCTATTACAAAATTTTTGCTATTATAATCTTGTTATTTTTGGCTCAAACGTTTTGAGCACTGAATTTGTCGTGGTAAGGTAAAAGCCTGGTTACAATATAAAATATATATGATAAATTGACAATACTATAAAAATATATCGTTAAATAATAAAAATTTACTTAGTTTATAAATAAAAATAGGATCAGTTTGCGTTAAAAATGTTTTAAGTTGATTCCTAACAATTTCAAACTTCAAACGAAATGTCAATGTTTTTTTTTATTCGTAAGCTGTCATATGCTGGGCCGTCATTACTTTTGATATATTATAAGTTAGGTTTAACAACTTTTTCTATCTTACGTGTTATCTCTAGACGGCATAGAAACGAAACTTGTTTCAAATCTATTAAACTTGAAATTTAATTTAAATTTTTGTATATATTTAGCATGGAGTAGTGACGTCACGGACAACGACACAACATCACATATTCACGCTTACTTTTATTTTAAAAATAGTAAATTGCATCAAATCGCTTTTGCAGCATCCAAATCTTAAAGAACTTTATCTATATAAGTTGTGGTAGAGTTTGTGTTGTGTTAAACAAAGGTAACCGTCGTTAATTGTTGTTCACAAAAAGTGCTTGTGAGTACAGTGGACATTTTTAAGTGCGGGTAGAAAAAATATATATTTCCGTTAATTATCTACTAAGAATTATTAAATATTATTTACGTATAAATACACTAAATCACAATCACAAATTGCACGATTTGTGGCAAGTTTCTAGCAACTAAAGGAGCCGCTATGTGCCCTCTTATTTTCAATAGGGGGTGTGTGTCGATTGCAGATACCCTTGTTATACCTAATACTTGGATGTGTCCGGGCGCAATAAGAAGGTAGGCAAAGGCGAACCACTACAGCTACGCCTACATGTGATCCCCCACGAAAAAGCGCAATAGAATGGCGCTGTATAAATTGACCCAGTAGGTATATTAAGAATGCGAATGTTAAGATGGATGAGTGGAATTACAAAAATGGATAAAATTAGAAATTAATGTATCAGGGGACGTTTGAAAGTAGCTCGAGTGATTGAGAAGCTTAAAAGTAATAGGCTAGCCTAGCCATACTAGGCTACATATAATGCGAAGAGAATAATGTCATATAACAAGTTGGCTGCTAGAAATAAGAGTGGATGGATACGAAAGGAGGGGTAGACCAAAGAAAAGATGGATGGATTAAAATATGATATGGCAAAAAAAGGTGTGAATGTTCAGATGACGACTTATAAAGGAGAGTGGAAGAAGAGGACATGTTGTGCCGACCCCACATAGCTGGGATAAGGGCAGGAAGAAGACGATTTATATATTTAATAATTACCGTTCTATTGTTTCACGTTCTATAAAATCATGGAGTTATTTACGTTTCATCACAGTTTGGATGTTCTCCTGACAGATTTTGTTCTTACTTTCAAAATGATATTGCTTCATAGTAAAAGCAGGTTAAATCAAGCAGAAAGTAAATGTGGTTGCTTGCTACATGCCTTTATTTACGTGTATTACGTTATCTATTATGAGATTAAAAGATTGGAGAAATGCAAAGAATTCCTTCTCTTGAGATATACAACTATGTTACTCGTATAACGGCTACAACAATGAATAATAATACAATTTTCAAATTAAACATAAAAAATAGAAATGACTTGGAGGCGCCGGGTATCGATCCCGGTACCTCTCGCATGCTAAGCGAGCGCTCTACCATCTGAGCTACGCCCCCGTTGAATTTTATTGTCGAATACCTAAAGTATAACAACCTACATGCGTCGTAATTGTTATTTAAATCGTGACCCACATTTACATATATACTGTTGCGAAATTCCTGATCAAACACCTTTCACTTGAAGTATTTGATTGTTTCCAAGAGATAACCCATATTAATGATAATTTTTTATATCTCTCTATAATAAGTAAACAAGTATTATTGTACAGGTTGGCCAATACAGTTACATCGCAACGCTTTTGAATATGCGTGTTACATTTTTACTATGTGTGATCTGTTCATGTGAAAACATTTTTTCTGAGATGAATAATAGACAGTTAAGTCCTACCCCAAACCATTATGCTCTATATATCTGCACTAAATTTCATTCAAATCGTTTATTTTGCCGTGATTCTATTCAAACTGAGATTAGTTTGAATAGAATCACGTATAAAAGAATATTTATAAATATCTGTAATAATCTAGATTTTTGTTTAAGAAATATAACATTTTAATGGCTTTGTTATTCACGATATTATAATAGCTTATGAGTTAAAGTAATATATTCCTCCTCCCTCTTGAATGATTATTAGACATCTTGAAAAATTAGGCTAACAAACTGTTTAATGGGTTTGTAACCATGATCATCAAATTTCTTTGACACTTGCAGTAAGTAACGCCTGTCAAATGGTAAATGTGATTGTGACAGGCCTCAATAGCCGCTTTTTATCAGGTGGGTTGTCCGGAGTATGACCCATGGTCCAGCTATTCAAATGACATAGGTATTTAATAAATTATATTCTACTAACACTAACGGGGCCTCCATTTTACACAATCGCATTACGGTCGAATGAGTAATGAACGAAGGCTGGTGCGAAACAATAATTATTTATTCATTAAAACGTATGCATTTACATGCGTAAATATGACACCCGCGGACGTTGTAGGTATTATAAATTAATGGAACACTGAAAGTTTTAAACGCGATCATATTCTGTTTAATTTGCCTGCAAATTAAAATGCTTAGCGTTTATTCTTAACGTGCAATTTTTGGCAGGCTAATCTTAATTAATATTATTATGTTATTATACGATTATAAAATTACAAAGCGTCTTCTCGATGGTGGACCCTTCTAAACAATAGATGAGACTCTGACTGATAGTCTACCTTTCGGGGTTTGGATCACACTAAGCTTACTAAGTCCTTATTATGTCGGTACACAGCGCACTAGGTTGGTAGTGTTACAGCAAAAGCAGCAGATCATGGCAACCAAAATGAAAGCCTCAGATGCGAGCAGAATTAACTAATTTTTTTGGATGAAAAAGTATTTTCGCGAGTCTCCTCGGGGATGGGGTAGTAAAGGGATAACATTATATGGATAGCGAGAATGTACCCATTAAAAACGTTGCTGTCCTCCTGTCGTCTAATACCTAGATCAATGGGGAGGTGGTTTGCCTAATACCTTGGCTTTGGGATTGACTTTTAGATTTCTCTTTTATTTTTTCCATTTAGATAGATTCCAATTTATTGAATTTAATAATATTACTTAGGGGCCGTTCATAAAATACGTTCGCATACAGGAGGTCTTGCTGAGTGTAACAAGATGTGACAAGGGGGACGTGGGGTCTACGACAACGTGACGTTCGCCGTTCATAATTTTTCGACATGAGCGCTAGCTTATGCTCTAGCGGCGTTGCCATCCGTCACAACTGGTTTCTTTGTTTTTCCACGTCTTAAATAAATAATCACTTCAAAAATAAACAATAAAAAATCCACTTGAGAGAGTAACGTTTCCACGTACCCTGCGCTCTCGATTCAGTAACAAATGAAAATAATGTTTCTCATGTATTTATTATTATATTATTCCTTCATTCGCCATTTAGCAGTGAAGTAATACAGACGTTTTTTTTCATATTTATAAAATTAATACTCTTTATTACGTTAATTACTTAATACTCTTTATTACCGAAATTCACAAATTTTAACTAAATAAATATTTTTAATTCTCAAAATTTGTGTACTATCATTTGAAATTTATCATACTCAGGTGGAGGGGGGGGGGTCTTAGTTTTAGTAGGTGGGTCACAGAAAGTGTGACAGCGTGACAATAGGGGGGCTCAAAAGCTGATTTTAGCATGAGGTATTTTATGAACGGCCCCTTAGAAGAGTAAACAGCCTTTCAGTTGCGCTGTCCGGTGGCTCACTCATAAATTGTCGCGCCATTTCCATATTTTAGATTCATTCATTAAATCAAGGTATGAATATAATAAAGTGGGAAAAAATATGGTTCTCAGATCAGTTTTATTAGAAATAGTGGCCGCCCTTAAACGCTCTGCGGCTCTTCTCACCGCTATGCATCCAGATCATATTTTATTTCGCGAATATTTAGGGGTTGCCATCAATCATCTCGAGGAATAAGGGATGTTTAATATACAGAATTTATTAAGGCGTATTTTTCCAACGAACAAATTAAAAGTCGGCCCCTGACTGGGTAATTATTTAAACAACAGAGTCGACCGGACCCGTATTTAAGGAGCCATAATGAAATCTTTCACGTCAAAAAGAACCTCGGTAAGCAAAAAATGTGTATTGTTTTTATTTAGCTCTCATTTCAGTATTCTTTATTTTTCTTTTATAACTTAATATTTTTCTCAGTGAATTAAATGTAGGTTTATTTATATAAAGGCTTTATTTAAACCCAAAGGTTTTATTTTCAAAACTTGTGGCCGTGTAATCCAATTAATCCAATCTTATATTCCAGTCTTAAATTGTGTATGTACAACATCTTTTTTTTACATCTTAGCATAGTTATAAAATATATCACGGCGCGGCGCTGACTGGATTAAATTAACTTAAGTTTTACAGCATTAAAAAGTTAAACTCATACTTTTTTTAATTAATTAATATGATCACAAAATGATGTCAGCATTCTCTGGACACACATCCTAAAAAGACTGTTGTTTTTGACCACAGATACATCAACCTTATATCATAAATATGACCATAGACTATTTATTCCTTTTACAACAACAGGTTGTTGTAAACGATTATAAGAAAATTATAAAGTAAACCGTTCATGACTCCGCATATAACGGATTTATGATTAATAATCGCAAATTTTTACCATGTTCTATTATTGATTCGAACTCAAACTACAAGTGTGATCTTAATTTACTCGGCATAATCGTACAAATAGATTCATACACTCCGTACACAGATGTGGAGTAATGAGCCATCTCACTACTTTAACGCTCGGCTTGATACGCTATTATGCCTTTAATAACTTCGCACTGTTCAAACTCAAACTATTCTCACAAACCGCAAATTTTAAGTAAATTCCACTCCACATTTACAATTCTATATCCCGAATGAGTTCGTCCATCTTTGCATTTAAATGAGTACGTACAAAAGGATCCCGAACTTAAACCTATAAACAATACCCGTGTTCCTGTGAAACTTATGGGGACATCCTTAATATTCAGCGTTGGAAACAAATCGATAGCAGGCGAGCAGAACACTTTGGGGGCGCAGTTTAACTGGTCCAACCCCATTATTGGCAATTCTTATTCAAATACCACCCATAACCGTAATCCATGTGACATACCGGGCAATGTGTGTGTCCGTTTTTTCCTTATTTATCGCCGTCCCGCCCCGGGCCGGTCCATTTCTCTCTGTCTTGCTTATCCGGAGATCTGACGTGGAACTGACGCTCCTTAGCCGCTTCTGCTTGCCTGGTACTTTAATACGGGATAAACATGTGGCCTCCGTGATTTATGTATGTTGTATGTAACTATGTCCGGAAAAAAATCTTTTTTGTTGTTACATGCGTATATAACGTATGTAATGTACGTACGATTGTGATTATTGTAATTATAGGTATTTCTCATGTAGTTCACTATTTGAAACTATTGTTTCGCATAAATCAAAATTGAAAATAGAAAATTATCCTCATAGTTATTACTAATAGCGGTAAATCCCAGTTGAAAATTGCTTTTAATTAGCACATATTCAACATTATCAAATTGACTGCTGCCCACTCGGATCCGCGTAAAACGGTTTTTTCATGTGGGCTCCATACTTGTGACTCTTATACATGTTTTATGCGTTGGCATAGGATTGGCATTAGGGTCCAAAGAAAAACATATTTAATAATACAACATTCTGTCAATCATTCATCTATGCCTATTTATGAATTACTTAAAAACAGACAGTTTGTTTGTATTGTTTTTGAAATTTGAAATGGCAGTAACTTTTCAACAAGATAAAAATAAAACTGTGCTCAATAATTCTGGTTGTAATACAATGTAATTTGTTACAGGCTATTGTGCTGCCACCTCTGGCGAGATGGCCTTACGAGAATGGCTTCACTTTCACGACATGGTTCCGATTGGACCCCATCAATTCAGTCAACATCGAACGAGAGAAGCCTTATTTATACTGGTAACGTTGCTTTATTTTTTCTCCTTTCGTATTTAATAGAGAATGTGTTTGCGTGGTATGACTATAAAATGTAACGGAGATAATGCAAGCAAGTAATATCAATCAGTGGATAGGAGAAAGTAGACTACAGCGATATGAATTCTGAAAATGATGACATATAACAATGTTACACAATTGATTATCTCTGGATGTTTATGAAGAAGGAAGAAGGCCGGATCTTCGTAAAAAAATATGCATATTGAGTACGAATAAACAAAATAACATTTTATCGATAGCAGAAAAAACATTGACTCCAAACTTTAATATATGCCACTATCTAACACCTTATGTAACGGTAACAGAACTGTTAAAGGATATAGAAACAAGGATAAATACGTTAACGATGAATGATTACTGTATCATACTAATAGGTGAAGAGGACTTTAAAAAAACTCATGACTATATTAGGCTAATTTACGATATAAGAAACACATTAGTCAATATAAAAAATACTAATATTATTATATGCGCCCCTACGTACAAGTATGGATATGATATGAACTTGTTTAACTGGAGGGTGGAACACTTTAACAATCTCATATATTTGGATGCGCTTACACACGGGTATGCTTATATAGTGGATTCGAATCTTAAGTTGAAATATGATTTCACAATGTTCAATAGGATCACAGGAAGGATTAATGACTATGGAATAACTGGTATATTTAACTACATCAATAAATTTATTAGTAATATAAAGAATTATAAAGATAAAAAGTCACATAATGTCATCGATGGATTTAATGAACAGAGCCAAGATAATAAAAAGACTGCAAACATAGAATCAATGTTTTTTCGAGACTAAATATCTTAATATTCTACATCAAAACATAGCAGGAATTCTCAATAAATCAGATATGTTTCTCATTAATTTAGAAGAACTTCATGAAAAAAATATAAATATTGATGTAATTTGCTTAACTGAACACTTCATGATGCAGGGTTATGAAACGTTATTGGATTTACCAAATTATAACTTAGCAGCATGTTACAGTAGAATTAATACTAAAAGAGGTGGTGCATGCATCTTGGTCAAAAGTTGTTATGCAGTTAAGGAAATAGTCGCTATCAAGGAATTCTCCATTATGAACGTCTTTGAGTGCTGTGCCGTTGAAATGATGGACTTCAACATAGTTATTGTTTGCGCTTATAGAGTTCCTAAATCTAATGGTCTTAATACGTTCTTTGCAAAATTGGATTCATTACTAACGTACACTATGACTAAAATAAAATATGACTACCTTGTTTTAACTGGTGACTTTAATATAGATATGTTAAAAGTGAACAATGTGACAATGAGTTTTGAGTGTTTATTACTAAATTTTGATTTAAAATTGGAATTAAAGCGGCCCACTAGAATGACATCTAAAACTTGTATAGATAATATTGCTCATAATATAAAAAAGAGATGTAAAACAGAGGTACTAGACTTTGGTCTATCAGATCACACTGCCCAAATAGTCAAAATTCCTGTTAAAAACGTCTTCAAATTACAATTTTGGCGTAAAAAAACGCGTGACTATAATAAAAGCAATATAAAAAAATTTATAGATTGCCTTCAAAAATTATCATTCTCTAACATGTATGAAATCGAGGACCCTAATTTAGCTTATAAGGCATTCATAACGGATTTTAAGTTGTTTTATGACCTCTGCTTTCCACAAAAACGTCTGTTTGTACATGTTAATAAAAAATGTAGGTGGATTTCTCGTGGTATTAAATCCTGTAGTAAGAAAAGGAGAACGTTACTATGGAATTTCAGGCGAAATCCTACAAAAAGAAATAAATCAATTTATGACAATTATTCAAAAATATTAAGAAGAATTATTAGTCTTACAAAAAAATCTCAGAATAATTACAAAATTCATCTTTCAGAAAATAAATCAAAAACAACATGGCAAATTATCAATTCCAAGCAAAACATACCTAATAGAACCATCACAACCATAAAAACCTCAGAAAATACACGCATTACAAATCCAACACAAATAGCAAATGCATTCAATGATTATTTTATTGATAAAGTAAGCCCGGTAGAAGATCGGAATAAAAAATATAAAAATATTAATCTGATTAAACGTCAAAAGGAATCAATGTTTTTAGCACCTAGTACACCTCACAAAATTAGAGATATTATAAACAAATTGAAAAGAACTAACAGTGTTGGCTATGATGGTGTATCTACGATAATTTTGAAATCAGTAAGTAATATTATCTGCTATCATCTTAGCCATCTTATAAACTTAAGTATAACAAAAGGAAAATTTCCTGATGATTTAAAAATTACTATTATTAAGCCCCTGCATAAAAAAGCTAGTAAAGAAAATCTAGAAAACTATAGGCCAATTGCTCTGATTTCTATATTTGCGAAAATTTTTGAAAAATATTATTACGGAGAATTAAACGCATACCTTGAAAAATTTGATATTTTATGTCGAGAGCAAAAAGGGTTTCGTCAAGGTAAAACCATAAATATGGCCATTTTTGACTTCATTAAAGATGTTATGACATATGTGGATAAAAAAATCCTGTTTCTGCGGTTTATTTTGATGTGAGTCAAGCGTTTGACTGCATAGATCATGACATATTATTGGAAAAGCTTGAAGCGTATGGACTAAGAGGAAATGTATTAGAATTGATCCGATCTTATATAAGTGGCAGACAGCAAATAACGTGCATTTCAAGACTTAACCCCGTCACCAAATGCGAGGAAATTTTTGCTTCAAAAAAGCGATATGCCAAACACGGAGTGCCGCAAGGAAGTGTTTTAGGACCTCTTTTGTTTATTTTATATATAAATGACCTACCAAAGTGTATTGTATATCCTATGACATTATTCGCTGACGATAGTACTTTGATAATTCCTTGTAATGATATAAATATGTATAAAAGTGACATTAATAATTCTCTTCATTCAGTAATATCTTGGTTGAATAATAATAATTTAAAAATTAATATTAGTAAAACAAAAATAACGCACTTCACACAGAGACCCCAAAATGTTAATATTAAGGTAGAATATGATAATAATGTTGTAGAGAATGTAGAATCGACTAAATTTCTAGGATTAATGATTGACAATAAACTGAATTGGAAAAATCAAATTGCCGAATTAAGTAAGAAAATAAGTAAATCATCTTATGCATTATATAAACTAGCACAACATGTCAACCTAAAAGCCTTATTGACAGCCTACTATGGACTTGTTGAGTCTGTGTTAAGGTATGGAATAATATTTTGGGGAAATTCGACTAATGTGAACATGACCTTTTTAATGCAAAAACGTTGTATACGAGCAATGTTTAAATTAGATAGAACTGAGAGTTGTAAACCATTTTTTGTGAAGCACAATATTCTAACGCTTCCATCGTTATATATTATGGAAGTAGCAATGTTTGTAAGGCATAACCCACATCTATTCGAACGCATGTCAGATAGGTTAATACGAAACCGGAGGGATAATGATCGGCTTTGTGCGGTGAGTTGCAATACAGCACTGTTGCGTAAGAGTATTATATCTATGGCACCAAAAATTTATAATAAAATCCCTAAAAATATAAAATTACTGAATATAACCTCATTTAAAATACAATTAAAAATTTTTTTAATAAATAAGTGCTATTATAGCGTAAAAGATTACATAAATGATATTATTTCTAATTAAATTTACATGTAAATTAATATCTACAATGCGGAAATATTATAAATCATAATTGACAAATATTAATAATCAATAAACAAAAAATTTAATAATACTATATTAATGTTATAATTTAATTTAAAATATGTAAGCGCTCATGTATTCATGTCGACATAATTTTGTATTATTATCAATATTTATATGTATACACAATAAAAGATATATATTTTAGTCATGGTATTACATAAGGGTCCTTTGTTCTTTTATTTTTTATTTTGATTTTTTGTTTCTCAACGGTTTCACAAATCATAATTCATATGTTATGTCTTTTGTTTTCATGTTTAGTTGCTATTATTGCTTAAATATCTGAAAAATTGTGATCTTATAGGGCAGCAGAAAAGGCCTACTCATTTAAATTTTGCACGCCAAACTTGGCATAACATGTCGGCTAATTACTATAATTTTCTAACCAAATGCAATGTAGTATATCAAATGTAGTCATTGTATTGTAAACATGTTTAGCAAATAAAATTATTATTATTATTATTATTATTATTATATGAATAATATGTATTTATTTACAAAATAAAGATATATCTGTAGGGTAGAGTAGTACCCATATCTAGTACCTAGAACACAAGCTGCTTCTTAATTAGAAACTAGGTGGTGCTATGTGAATTACAACGGTACAATTATTTATCTGTGTTAGAATATTTGTACGGAAATTAAAGGATAGTTTTGTAAATCTCCTTCAATTATTGACCAGATCTTAATTATGTTTTCGTTTGGACAAAGTTACATTTGTTGAAACCATTTATACTGGCATTATCCAAATGATAATGTTTGAAGTATAATGAAGTATATGAAATGATACTTCTAAAGAATTAATTCATTATTAAGTCAGATTTTCTTGTCTATTATGTATATCATAACATAATTGCCACGTACCGACGGCGAACAATAAAATCATGATGAAATTTTCTGTCGGACTTTAAATAGCAAATGCTGATAAACTATAACTGTTCATAAATGTATTTTATTTTGTTTGTTAGCTTCAAGACTAGCAAAGGTGTCGGCTACACGGCCCATTTCGTGGGCAACTGCCTCGTCCTGACGTCCATGAAGGTCAGGGGGAAAGGCTTCCAACACTGCGTTAAATATGAATTCCAACCGAGGAGGTAAGCATTCAATGTTATATTAAAATTTGAATAATTAGGCATTGATGAAACCCAATGTTATGTCTCTTGGAAATATCTTCATACTTTTTTCGTATATTATTAAAAAATCATCAAGACCAGTTGTATTTATTTACCAAAGTAGTGTATATATACGTGTATAAGAAAGTTTTGAGTGATTATTTGTATGAGCTGAATTATCAAGAGTCAGAAGAGATCATCAAAGCAATTATTTAAATATAATATTACATTTTACTTATATATAACTTACATACATTATATTCACATACAATCATTGTTTCAGTTAATATGTATATGTATCTATATTTTTCTTTCCCTTCTTCTTTCATTAATATTTTATTTTAAATTATTATTTATTTTTACTACTATATCTCATTTAACTACTATATATTATTTAATTATTAATATAATGGTAATTATTATATATTAGTACTTATGTTAAAAATACTGGCCCACTGAGATACAGTATTCACTAGTTCAGGGGCCAGTGTGATTTTCTCTAAGTCAAATTAGTTGTTGTACATGAACTGCTGTGATATGTATCTTTTATATTTAAAATTTGTATGTCATGTATAAATAATTAAATAAATAAATAAATATATATAAGTAGTATATTTTTTCACTTACATATAATAGACATACGTATGCATCCAGACTATAGCAAACCATTCGTGCACCAAAGTATTTGTTGTAGCTAGTAGTAGTAGTAACACAATCGTAGCTATTTGCATAGCCACTGAATCAGCCGTGTCATCTGGATCATTAATCTTCACGCCTCTTCCCTACCTCACTGCTTAACCTCTTATTCTATTTTCTCCTCTTCCAAGGCCAGGTACATGTTAACGATGCCTCTAACTTTGCAAACGTTGTTGACTTGTTATAATAATAATAATATTGATCCATTTGGGTCAAATTGGCAAGCTAAAAAAGCTTGACAAATGGGTGCTCCACGAATTCAATGATCGCCAGCGTGAAGTACGCGTCGAGACGTGCCTTGCACTGCTCAACAGACACACAAATGAAGACATTTTGAACCGCATTGTTACCGCGTGTTGATAACCGCAAGCGCTCAGCAAGTTGGTTGGATCCTGGTTCAGCACCTAAACAATGACCTAAACGAAAACTTACCCCTAGAAAAGTGATGGTCACTGTTTGGTGGTCTAGCGCCGGTGTGATTCATCACAGCTTCTTACCAAACGGTGTGAGTATTACTGCAGATGTGTACTGTAAAGAACTGAACACAACGATGGAGAAGCTGGCACATCTCCAAACAGCATTGGTCAATTGCTCGTCTCCGCTGCTCCTGCACGACAACGCGCGACCTCATACTGCACAGAAGACGGTCTCCAAGTTGCAAGAACTGGGGTTGGAAGTTCTCCGTCATCCGCCCTGCTCATCAGACCTTGCGCCTACAGATTACTACTTTTTCCAGAATTTGGATAACTTCTTGGTGGGAAAAAAATTCAATACCCGAGAGGCAGTACAAAATGCCTGTGAAGAATTTGTTGCCTCCCGTCCAGCTGATTTCTTTAAGAAGGGCATCAATAAACTGCCACTGCATTGGCAAAGATGCATTGATTGCATATCCATGTTTCGATTAATTACTTCGATTAATACAAATAAAAAATACACGAAAAAAATTCGTTTAAATTTTTTCATATAAAACGGCAATTTCATAGGTAAAGACCTAATATTTTATAATTTCTGTGCCTACTTTTTATTTGAGCTATCAGTTTCTAATATTGTCCAGAAAAGAACAGAAAACTTTTTGTAAAAACCAGGCAAAGATATGTCTTCTGAAGACTATGTTTTCAAGAGTTTTTCTCATTAAGCTCTCGTTAGAGCTTCTAAATTAGTGTATTTGGTTAGTTGACTAAAGTTTTAGCATCTGTGGACTTCAAAAAAAGACAACTTTTTCGGGTAGTGGAGCAATGTTGGGGCATTAGATGAACCAAGTTTTGTAATGACTTTTTGAGTATGCAAGGCTTGTTTAATATTTAAAAGTCGAGTTTTTTTTCATATAATACGTAAAATTTATTATTATATTCGTAAATCTGTGATTATTGCTGTAGTCGAAATTGTTGTCAGCCTTTATTCTGATCTTTATTTATTTATCTACTCTCACACAAAAAATATTTATTAATCTAATATAGTTAAATAACATTTTTTCAAATCACTATATTTATTTAGATCTTGTAATGTATAAGATTATATTTTTCATTTACATATATCTTTTTTTGAACAGGTGGTACGCCATTGCGGTTGTCTATATCTACAACAGGTGGACGAAGAGTGAGATCAAGTGTTTGGTCAACGGTCAACTGGCCTCAAGTACGGAGATGGCCTGGTTCGTGTCAACAAACGATGTGAGTAGTAATGTATATGAGTGAATTAACTAAATCAACACTACATAATACCGATGGTTCTTCAAGGTATTGGATAATTTTAATAAACCATTTGCCGTCAGCAACATATTGTTTGGTGGGATACCAAAAAAAAAAAACTGGTAATATTTGTAGTTACACAGAAGTATGGAATATAACTTTAACATAAAACGATTCTTGCTGTTTTTTTATTGCTGAGGAACAGCTGACAGGCTAACGGACCACTTATACACATAAGCAGTTATCGTCGCCTAAGGGTGTTTGCGTCCTTGGGGCACCGTGAACACGCTGCTGTCTGTATAAGGGTACAGGAACCTGAGTGACTAATGCCGGAACACAAAACAAGTTTATTATGGTGGCATACTTGAAGACCAATGTATATGTTTTTAACATTACTTTCATCTCACCGTAATGGTGGCATGTCACATTGTTAGATCGTGGCTGTCTGTCATTATATATGACAGCTGACATTAGTATAGATAATTATGATCACAGATTATTATAATTATGCTCTATGATAAAATTGAATTGATAATTATTGTGGTAATGATGTAGGTCTCAGGTCTTGGTCAGTGATAAATAAGCGCGTTATCATAGGGACTCGAAATGCGAACAATAGAAACCTTTCCTTCTAGCATACAAAGAGCAAAGGAGAAGCACCGTTCTGCATCTCCTTTTGGAATAGAGGGGTCCCTTGTTCTTGTTCCACTTTTGGGCTCTGACTTCACCAGAGGGAACTGACACTATACCTGATACGCTTTTCCAAGGCCTATTGTCCTACATGCCGGTGGTTCACCTGGTGGTTGTCTATATATAGCAATTATGTCATAAGGCGAGATGAAGTGTCTAAGCAACTGCCATCGAGGGATTCAAACCTGTAACCTAGATGACTCCGAGTGTGATACCATTTGGCTACGTGATTGCCTAATTTACCGCGCTTATATCAGTTTTTTTTCTTGATATTTCTTACTCCTGAAAAAGAATGGTTACCAAAAGGCATCGAACTATTTGGATTACAATTCATAAGGGTACAGGAACCTGGGTCACTAATGCCGGAACACAACACAAGGTTATTATGACGGCATACTTTTACTTGCCATCCAGACGGCCTTGGGCCTCAGCCCTAAAACGTAGAAATTATCTAACTTTTGTCCTGTGAATATACTCAGTAGTAGATCCCGTGCTTCAAAATATTGAATTCAACCGCGCTTAATTACTTCGGCGATAATACTTAAATAGAATTAGTGCGTTTCTTTGCACTGCTGCATATCAGAATACTTAGTCTACACTAACAAAGAATCTAACAAAGAAGTAATAAATTGTCACTAAAGATGTATACGTGACGAGAAAGATCCATATTCGCAGTCGAGGGATGTGAGTCGTAGATAACCGAATGTGTTAGACTAAGCTCTAATGGAGTTATGCCAGCCTGGTACACGTAGCTGGATTAAGGACAGTAGCTATACTTGAGAAATTGAGATTACGCTTAATAATGAGAATGACGCATTTATGCGATTTGCGTTTATCTTATACAATATATTGTGTTTTAAATGGCTATGAAAGACAAACTATTTCTGGCTATGAAAGGCAAAAATCCATGTCTGCGACATAAAATATGAAGTGGGACACGTTTTAGTATTGAAGTATTCTTACATTTTGACGTCCCGCTTCTTGTATGTCCTACTCAACATTACTGTACGTTTGGCTCGATGATATATATGTACATCATTTTAATGTCAAATTTTTACAAAGTTTTGCAACAGAAATATTTTATCCAAATCTTTTATCAAATGTTATCATCCAAATCTGTTCTTCTTTTTTCAACATTATACATTTATTGTATATTATTGTATTTATTGTAGCATCTAAAGCTCTGTTCGTAGTTAAAGAATCTCGCTGGATGTACGTTTTATACTCCTTTTTGTGTGCCCTTTCGAAACTTTTCCTTTTCTATTCCAAAAATCCACTATAATAAAACATTAAACTTAGTTATGAAAATGAAATTAACTGCCGCTTCACATCAAATCTAAAAAGTGGGAAAATTTGTTGAAAAGATCCCCTTACGACATTCAAAGAAGGAGGTAGCAGGATGACTGTATTTTTATGCCATAACAACACGATTGATTTCACCATCCAATCATCGTTTGATAACTCTTTCAATGAGAAGACTTATCGTGGATATACTAGTTTCAGCGTGATTAATGAACGAAACAGCCTTGAGCGAAAGCTCCACTCAATATGATTAATAACAACACTCAATTTCGATAATGTTATTTGTACGTATGTGAATCACTATTGTTATGTTCATATATCAATGCTTTCAAACGCATTCGTTACGGTACATTAGTGAATTGGTTTCCGCGGCATAGGGAGTTCACGTTCGCGAATAATTGGATTTAAAACATAATCCTTATCTAAGGACGTTGTTCCACTATCTGTTTGATTCTACGTATTTTGATTATACGTATATTTACGTATAAATCCCTAGAAAACTATATTTGTGATGTTCGAGGAAAATCTCTGAGGCCGTTCCAAGAATACCCATGCCAGAGTAAATTATAGGAAAGTTGCTTTCATATTTATCCTGCCGGTAATTTAAACTGAAACCCTGAAAAGATTTCGTAAGTATCGATTTAGTTTTATGTGTTTGCTATTAAATGCAGATTTGTTAAGATTAAAAAATTTGGTCTAAATAAGCGTAACGATAAGTAGTCGGTCTTACATGGATATATCATTATTAAAATTTCTAATATGCCAAAAGTATTGGAAATAGTACTTCCATTATACTAATTCTTTACTATATTTTATGTGAAACTAGAAACCACTCTGCAGAAGATTCTTGTTTACCGATTAAAGATTCAAAAAGAAAGGCAAAAGGAAAAATGGCTCAACCATGACATGATGTAATTCCGTTAGATGACTAATCGCAAGCAAGCGTCTGGGCGCCTATGTAAAGAGAACTTGACAACTCATATACTGCTTATACAATTTTCTTTTGTAAATGTAAACATTCAAATTAGTGGCGGTAATCGAACCCGTGGTGTTTATATCCGAAAGCTGTTGCGCCATGGATAAGATTGTATAATTTTTTGTGTAACTTAAGCTATTAACTTACGAGTTATATTAAATGTTTTCAATTGGTAAATTATAATTGCGGGTTGCCTGGAAGGAATCGCTTTAAGTGGTAAGGCCGCCCACTGTCATACAGCATTATATTTTTGTATATTTTAAGTTAGTTTTCCATTCCTCCATTCAGTTGTTGACGAAATCTGAACGATTATACATACAATGGCTTTTTGTGGAATGTTTCCGAAAAGTACAAGATTCACTTTTATTGGATTCTCATTCACCTTACACAATATCATAAAGTATGACATATGAAACAATAGTATTTCAGCTTAACTCTGAGACGCTTAATTTCGCAAATAATTAATGAGATGTGCGATAGTAACTATAGAAGTTAGCAGTCACATCGCTTTGCGTATCATCGTTGCCAGTGGATTGAGTACCTGGAGCCAATTACGGCGATTGGAACATCCGGGATGCAATGCGTGTTTTTAAATCCTCTTCCGGGCTGTTATTTTGATCGAATTCTTTATTTTGTTCGCAATATGGCAGCTCACTAGGCATGTCACGTTTCGTGGGATTTTATCCCGGTTTTTGGTTTTGTTTGTTTTTCCGGGTTGTCCAATATCGTTGCAGGTATTATCTCTGATATATTTCTTTGATATATAATCACATTGTTTGTAAGTGCTTTAGGCACTTTACTTACTAATATTATTAATATGTAACACTAATTATTATTAATATTTAAAAACGTTATTTAATTTGTAATCTATAAAAATCATAAAGATGTTCATAAGTTTCAAAAACTTATGTTTTCACTTACATTCGATTTTTTTTTGCCTCTTGCCCATTTTCACCTGATGGGTTCTCCCATGAGATTGAGCACTTGGACTCCCTCATGCATGCGTTATGAATATTCACAGTTTCCCGTTCGTGGTCATGCATACATGAAACTATGTTTAGTTTGAGCATCGTCGTGAATAAGTAATAGTTATTTTAAAAAATTCATTTTCTCAAAATATTGATTCGTTACAAACGAATGTTAGACAAATATTTATCAAACCTTTATTTTCTCAAAGTTTCGAAGCTGTTGTTCGTAATTTAAACAATTTTTTTTTTTTTTTTGGTCTCGGGGAAAAACCTCTCTTGACGGGTTCCCCCGGCCCGGGGGGACCGAGGGATATGTGGGACTCCGGGATTTTTCCGACTACCCACTAAAAAACCCCGCTGTTCTCCTATCGCCTACGCCCGGGCCCACGGATATATGGCCTGCCGATCTCGTGGCCCGGGCCGGCGCCGGCCCGCCCTTTGTCTTGAGGCGGGCCCCTTCTAAAGTGTTGGCGCCAGGGGGTCAGTGTTTCGTCCCCCCGGCGCTCTCCTTCGTAATTTAAACAATGCTTTAAGCATTTTAAACGAATATTTTGCAGCTATTTTACCAAACGTCGGTTCGTCGGTCGAATCAATTTTTTTTTTTTTTTTTTAATGTATCTTGCGATCGGCTTTACAAGCCCTTAGCAGATTTGTTGTGAGGTTCTTGTCAGGTAAGAGCTGTTCCTCCTGTGAGGAATCTGTCTTTTATTTTAACTCCGGCTCTGTTTGATTACAAGATCCCATATATGTTGCCTTTTGAGTCTTCTGTCAGATAGCGGTTCACATAACACGGTTGCTAGGGTGTTTGTGTGTGTTTTTATTCGGCTTTGGTATGCCGTTACTCTGTGTTCCACTTCTTCTTTGACTGTCCTCATTTCTGTGTACTCATGCAATTCACTTATTTTGATAAACAGAGGTGCATTGGCTATCATTTTGAGGGCTTTATTCTGGAACCGTTGTAAGATTTCCAAGTTAGTATTTTTTGTTGATCCCCATAACTCAATTTGTTTGATTGGGGGGCAGTTGTCTTTTCTGAACGTGAAAGTGACATGCACTGACTTGCTTGAGCTGGCCTTAATACGCCACTTTTCCATCCATTTGCTGATTTTGTTGAGGTGACTGCAGATTTGAGGACGCTACATTGGGATCTTCATGGTTGCTAAGTGCAGCGGTGTTATCTGCGAATGTGGCAGATAGGACATTATCCGTTGTGGGTATGTCTGCAGTGTACAAAAGATACAGAGAAGGACCCAAAATGGAACCTTGTGGCACCCCAGCTTTTATATCTTGAAAGGCAGAGTAGGCGTCATTGATTTTAACTCTAAATATTCGGTCTTCCAGGTACGACTTAAGGAGCAGGTAGAAGTTGTGTGGGAGTTGATTCTTTATCTTGAAAAGCAGACCTAGGTGCCAGACTTTATCGAATGCTTGTTGCACGTCGAGAAAAACAGCAGAGAAACAGGTCGAATCAATTAACAAAATAAATACGCTATTAGTCTGTGCAACGTAGATATAGTGGATTATTTTGGTTTATCATTTTTTTTAAATAAGTAACTCATTCTACTGCTGTCGGACTTGTACTTGGTAGACGTATATTGTGGAAGACGCAGCTATTGATAAGACGACTATTTTTTAGTGATTACAATATATGGGTACATTTTTAATCGTATTCCAATTAGTCTTCTTCATTCGTATAACCCACAATAGAGTCGGCTCGTATTCCTATTGTCCTTGCAAGAAGTAGAACCAACTAGAAAAAACGATATATACATTGTATTGTACGTGCAATATTAAAGATGATGCCCTGAAGCTGTTTGCAAGTAGCTACAGTTAGTTTTATAGTATTTAAAACTGTGTCTTATCTAATGTGTCTTTTTTATCTATATTTCCTTTTGGGCCCTAATATCAATTTTTATATTAATACTAACTATTTAGAAGTTATATAGAAGTTTGATAGTAGCGCCAGTGATTGAGAAGCTAAAAAGTAATAGTGGTGGTAAAACCTGCTATGGCCATATAATGCGAAGAGAGGAGCGTCATGTAACAAGGAGGATGCTACAAATGAGAGTGGATGGATACAAGAGGAGAGGTAGACCAAAGAAAAGATGGATGGATAGTGTAAAAGATGATATGGTTAAAAGAGGTGTGAATGTTCAGATGACGGCTAATAGAGGAGAGTGGAAGGAGAGAACATGTTGTGTCGACCCCACATAATTTGGGATAATATCATAGGAAGAAGAAGACTAGCAATCTTCGCTTTTTTCTGGAACACTTTGTAATCCCTGTTTCCTCCTAAGAGATTTTTTTTTTATGGAATAGCAGACATATTGACGGCCTACTAGTAAACAGGTACCGTCGTCTATCAATGTCTGCAACGCCATGAGGCAGCGCCAACATTCTGCCGGCTGCGCACTAATTTTATGACACCCTTGTCGAGATACCCATGTCGTAATGTGATAGAGTACGTCCTCACTGTGTGCCTTAAGAAAAAACCTTTACGAAAACTTCAACCTTTACGAGTCCGAAAAGAGTGTATTTAAATTTAGGTCTTCTACATCGCAAAATAAAAGTGTAGTAAATATGCTTAATTTCATGGGAACCGGCTTTACAGTCGAGGATATTTCATAATGAGTATCTATTTTTTTTTACTGCTGTAGGATAGCAGACAGGCTGACGGCCCGCTTAGAATTTAGTAGTTACCGTCGCCTATGGGTGTTTGCAACACCAGTGGCATCGCGAACACGCTGCTGTCCTATAAGGGTACAGGAACTTGGGGTCACTAATGCCGGAACACAACATAAGGTTATTATGACGACATACTTAGGCCACTTAAGCCAAAGGTGGTCGCCATCCAGACGGGCTTGAGGCCCTACCACGTAGCTAGGGTGGGTTATTTTGTCGCCTTTTACGACAGGCCGAACCCGGCCACTAACATTCTTTCTCCGCCCCTGCACGGATAAAAACTATTTCAGAATTTAAAAAATTAATTGAATTCTTATTGAATAAATATTTCGTTTCATTAAAAATAGAATTTATTTAGCAGTTCAGTAGCTGGAAACGAGAATTTACATGTCATTATTGTGCATCGGGATGTGTTTAATGTTCAATATATTTTTTTTGGTCTCGGGGAAAAACCCTCTCTTGACGGGTCTCCAGGAAAGATGTTCAGCCATCCGACTACCCACTAAAAACCCCGTTGTTCTCCTATCGCCTACGCCCGGGCATACGGAAATGTGGCCTGCCGATCTCGTGGCCCGGGCCGGCGCCGGCCCGCCCTTTCTCAAGGCGGACCTCTTCTAAAGTGTTGACGCCAGGGGGTCAGGGTTTCGTCCCCCCGGCGCTCTCCCCCGAGGGGCTGCCCGCGGCCGCTTTCTACGGCGGCCGGAGGTCGTTGCTTGCCCTCCGACGCCGACGACGTGGCCTGCGTTGGCGGGAGTTGACTCCCACTCCCGCTCCGCCGCCTGCTTTGCGGACATTACTGCCTCACAAAAGGAGTCGACGGCCGTCCATCCAGGATCGCCCCCGACCATGGACAGAACCAGGGCCGGGAGCGACAGGTCCGCAGCCGATTCCGGACGGGACTCGCATCCCCGTCGCGTGCTAGTCAGGCGTGGGTACGACTACCAGACGACACTCCAGAAAAACCAGGGAGACATCCAACGTCGTAGCCGCCCCAGCAAGACTAACCGACAGCGAGGATGCGATTCCCGCCCCGGGAACACTCTCTGTGCAGGCGCAGTCGAAATAGGCATGATTACGACTACCAAATCAGGGCCCGGGGCAGAACCCGGGACCCCAACCAGTACTCGCAACCATCCCACCGGGGACCACGCCACGAAAAGAGAGCGAAGTTGGAAAGGATGTAGGAGGTAGACGGGAAGAAAGGTAGGTCTCTGTCGCCTCGGACGGAGAAGAGAGTGAGGCGACGGATACTCGGGCACCTCGGGTACGCACACCCGTGCACTCCTCGGACAGAGGAGCGCCCCTGAGGGGAATGTTCAATATATGCACTTTATGATAATCATGGCCTCTCAGGGGAATTACATCGTTTCATTGTTTGAATTTAATTCTATTTATTTATAATAAAAACATTACATATATTTATTATATTGTAATTAGTTATTTGTTATTATGGGCTTGGGCCTATAGGAAACGGACAGTAAACCCGCCACGCGTTTTTTAAGGTGGATTGGTAGGTTACACATACTGGTGATTACGGTTTACATGTTTTCTCATCACGTTTTACTTCGTCCTTGGTACATGGCAATTATGCTATAATATTAGGCGAGATAAACTGCCTAAGTGGTGCATGCCCTCGGGGAATTCGAACCCGGGACCTTTATAATGTTCTCCGAGCTTTTAATATCACTGGGGTACCATGTACCTACAGTCGAATTATTTATTGTGAAGTAATGAAATTTTGCTTTACGATGGTGCATGGCGCCAGACATAATCACCATCACGATGGTGAATATCGGTGGGATATTTGAAGCCTGGTCAACAGTTTGCTGACCTCCGTGTCCGATATTGATTATTGTCACCGGAATTCTACTGCGCACCATTTATGTCAGAATCGTAATACCAATCCGTCCGTAATACCGTCATTTCTTTCAACATACCTACATGAACAAAAATGTAAATTTTATAAATTTGGCTTAATATTTAATTACTCTTGTAAAAATGGTACCCTTCCTTGGTGCGTGGGCTTTTAGAATATTCTCGGTATTGGCGACTTTTTCCCTTTTGGTCTATGGTCTTTTTTTAGACCCCGGTGTAGTTTTTCATTTACAATTATACTTTATATGATATGCAATATACATACATATATTGCAATATACTACTCTGAAGGCTCAGAAGCTTATTTAATTTTTAAAAGAAAATACAAAACGACGTATATAATTATTAATTAAATTAAATGCTAAAACACAAAATCACGAGACACGAAAACAAACAGGGTTCCTAAGACACTTCCGTCGCATCTGAGCTCCCGAGCAAGAAGGGTTAGTCCGTAGTCGTGTTAGCAAGCCGTGCCGCTAACACCACGTCGTCCCTTCTACCTGCTACAGATCTTAATAAATGTAGAACCGAGAAGATATCGTAAATTTTGCTTCCAAACCTACACAACCTTCAGGATCCCATATCCCAGAGCCTTCTTAGCTACGCGTCAGGTTGAATTATTCGTAGGAACTAACAGAATACTTAGTAACACTGTATTTTGAATTGTTGTTTGGATGAACTTCTTTGAATGCTCAAATCAAATATTTAAAATAATTATTTTCTAGGCCAATATTTAAACACAGCTCAATCTAGCCCCCAATCTAAATAGCATAGCAATTGTGTTATGGGAGTTAAATAAATAAAATATACTTAGGCAAACTTTTGGTTTAATTGGAAGGGGTTAACTGGATTATCAGAACTGATCCTTTGAAAAGGTCTACGGAATCGAACCTCCGTTCATTTATACTTGTATATTAGAAAATTGCTCAACTATATTTTCTTAAAAACGATGACGACGCTCATACAGCCTTATCTTAATCGCATTGCAATATCCGTTTCTGGTTTTAATGCAATCTCCGTCTGGAAGTTTACTGAGACTCGCTTACAGGACCCTTTCTCGGTAACTCGTATACTTGTATTTTCTACGATTGACTTCCGTTGCCCGAGTAGTTTTACTCCTGTATTTCGTTTTTATGTTACACTGAGATGCAAGTTGATTTGTACGAGTCTTCTTCTAAATGTTATATTGATTGCATATAGCTTATATAAGCTTCTTCAGAATTCCAGTTGCGCTGTATATTGTACGAGGTTGCTTTATATTTTTACATAGAATGAAGGACCTTAAACATTTGCAGTCCATAACGGCTCCCCTGTGTTTTACTATGTAATAGATGAAAAGGTTCGTCTATTTCCCCGTGGCTCTTTGTGAATCTAATTCTAAAGGAAGTATGAGTGAAAAACAATGACTCAAAGACACACCCACTGCGGGCCCCTAGAAGGAACGGATATTACGAGTACACCCGCCACGCTTGTCCAAGGAGTATTGGCAGTTATGCTATAATATGTACAGTAAGTGAGAAAAACTTCTTAAGCGCTGCATGCATGCTGTATTAGTGAGGGTAAAACCGGGACCTCTACATTGGTTTCCGAATGTAATCTACTTCGCTACCACGTACCTTTATGTCCACGCGCCATTTTGCTGCATGCCTTACTTTGAGCTCCGAAACGAATGCTTCGGATGCATTTCTTCTAAGAATGATTAGTAAATATATTGTAGATAAAGTAGGAAAGCGAAAAATTAGAAGGTAGTCGACATTCAAATTTTATATAATGAAATTATGATATCTATTCATTCCAGACATACATAGTAACATCTAATACGAAATAGTGCCAGTGCTCTATTATGTTTAAAGTAGCTATTATCAACCTCAAGCCAATTCGTATACGTTTGAATTAATTCACCTCAAATTAGTAAATACCCAGTGTTACAAATAAGTACACTCATGAGCATGTTAGTGATGAGCCGGGGCCCCGTGGGGAGCTCGTAACGTTTATTGGGCCCGGTAACCCCCAATAAATACCGCGCGGTAAACCCTCGTTCATTTTATATTAAGGAACTTTTGCGGCAATATTCATGCTCCGGTTAGGTTAGTCGTAACTTTGTCACTGAATATATTACGCCATCGTTCGCTCATTATTTACATCGGTGTACTTATAAATTTGTCAGGTTTTTTTTCAGTTATTTGTAAAACTTCACGATTATTAATTAATTAATAACCGAAATCATTTATTTGCTCAAAACAAACAAAATAAATGTTATAGGATAATAAAAGTGTACATTATGTATTTCGGCATGCAAACATACATAAACTAAGTAGCATACATAATTTTTTATATCATCTCTCTCATATTATAATTCTCTAATTTTCTCTTTCTAATTTTTATGTCATCTTATATAAATCATTATTATTATTAAATATTAATATTATCATCACTTAGGTACTCATCCAGTCTTTAACTGAGTAAATCATTTTATCTAATAGCCATATTTTCAAATGTCTTTTACATTGGGTCAGTAGTAATTCTGTGATTGACAATGGTAATTTATTATACATATTAATGCACATACCATAACAATTTTTATGAAAAAGAGTCTGTTTATTTCTAGTACTATCTTTGGCCTATTAAAAATATCCTTATTATTTTTAACAAATATACTAATAATAAATAATAATCATCAGAAATGAGTTACTGCTGTTAGGTGTAAAAATGTTAAACAGTAGTGAAATACTCTCAAAACTTTAAAGTTTTTTTATATCTCAAAAATTTCTGAATTGAAAATGACGATGATCGTAAATAGTTCGTTATGAACTATTTACTCTTTGAGCTTACTCAATAGTTCTTTCTTTGCTTATCTGAACTCAAAGAGTTTTTATATCTGCATCTGTTGATACAAATTTGGTTTATATTATAAAAATAAAAACAAGGTTGTTAATTAATAACCTTTTACAATAATAGGACGAACGAAACGTCTCACGGCTGAATTGTATTTCGAAAATGAAATTACTCCGGTTACCTGTTTAATTATAAAGTAGAAAAGGAGATATTATTTTAAAACTTTGTAATTGGAGTGAAATTTCTCATCTTACGTAGCTTTTTCGCGAAGTTTTGAAGATTGAGATAATTTAGGCGACGGTGTTTGTAATTAAACAAGTATTTCAAAACTTTAAAATTGAATATAAGATAAAGCTAGTTGTCTGGAGTGACAACAAAGCGAGAAAATCACGTAATTATTATTATTTATATAAAATATGAAATATCTTGATTTGCTACCCAAAATAGGCACAACAATATCGTCCATTTATTTTATCGTCTTTATTATAACTATCGACACATATTACACACTTCTATATTTGCAACTATGCAAATTATTCTATAATAATCATCAAAAAATCTCTGACCAACC
Source organism: Malacosoma neustria (assembly GCA_963693495.1). Classification (NCBI taxonomy): domain Eukaryota; kingdom Metazoa; phylum Arthropoda; class Insecta; order Lepidoptera; family Lasiocampidae; genus Malacosoma; species Malacosoma neustria. Next base: position 15,536,965 of record OY856391.1, on the reverse strand, counting down.
TTAACTGATCAGAATGAAATAGATATTTTTAAATTTACCCTATTAGGTATGAAAGGAGATGAAAGCTGAGTGTCTCAGAATAGGTAAATTATCTATCCAAATGATTACTTTTGTTGAGTACTAGATATAATACTTATTACCATAATCATCATCCTTGCGTTAAGTCCCGGTTGCAGCCCAAACTCTCGCTTCGGCGCCCGGGGTCCGCTTTCCGACTTTTTCTTCTCCACTTCGCACGGTCTTCAGCATTTCTGGTAGTGAGCCCATTGGCACGCATATCATCCTTTACGACGTCAAGCCAGCACTTTTTGGGTCTACCCCTCCTGCCGGGGCCCGGTGGCGGGGTAGAGGTACGTACGGCACGTAAGCATCCGGTTGCCGTAAAACGTGGCACTCCTGTAATTTATCCGCAATGTCACTAACATGAAGACCGCCGCGAATGCAAGAATTCCTAACGCGGTCCTTCCTCGTTACTCCACACATCCAACGCAGCATATTCATCTCCGTGACACGCAGCTCTTGCTTGTGTCGCTCTAACACCGGCCACGCTTCACAGCCGTATAAAAGGACAGGCCTAATGATGGTCTTATAGACCTGTCCCTTCAACTTTACCGGCATCTTGGGGTCACAGACGACACCAGTTACCTCACGCCTACTGGCCCACGCGGCAGCAATGCGTGCCTTGACGTGCGACGTCATTGCAATTGCAATTGCGAATTGATGTCACCAGACGCATGAAACACAGATCCCAGGTATTTCACTTGGTCCGTGCGCTCGACCGTGTTGCCGTCTATACGTACGGGTGTGGGATCTGTGGAGTTACAGGCCAAGTACTCGGTCTTCGCCACATTGAGCTTCACACCACCCTTCTCAAGCGACTCCTTCCACGCCTTCACACGTCGCACCAGCCTACCCCTGTCCGAATCTGCCAGCGCGATATCATCAGCATACATGAGCAGCCACGGGGGCTGCTCATGTGAGTTTCTGATGCTGTCTGACAATACGTCTAATACCACGCTAAACAGAAACGGACCAAGGACGGATCCTTGGTGCACACTGACGGTGATGGGGAAAGGTTTTGTGTCGCCAACAGCGGTCTGATCTTATTACCATAATATACATCACAAAATCTTTTGAGTAATGCTCACATGCTCCCATTTTTCACAGCCGTTCGACAAATGCTACATCGGCGCCACTGCTGAATTGGACGAAGAGAGGGTGTTCTGTGGGCAGATGGCAGCGATATATTTGTTCGGCGAGGCCCTGACTACGCACCAGATTTGCGCAATGCACAGACTTGGTCCTGGTTACAAGGTATGTTGTAGAGATACATCTAGAACGAATATCTACTTATTCATAATTGCAAATATTATAATTTAAATTTAAAATTACCTTTGAAATTTCATAATAAAGTAACTATAATAGCAAAAGCTTACTACTTATACCTAGTCAGGTCATAAGTATTGTCACACAGTAAAAACTTTTCTTTTAGAATGCTGGCCACAAAAAAGTTTATTGAATTAGAATTTCGAATTGTTCATGAAATTAAAAATGTATAACTTTTAGAATTTTACTCATTTTTAAATATGGAGTGGACGCTTAAAGAAGACCGTGTTGCAGTTATTGCGTTGCATCGTTGCGGTTACGCGCCAATTCAAATTTTTAACATACTGAAAAATTTGAATATTACCAAAAGATTCGTTTATCGTACTATCAAACGATACAATGAAGACTCTAGTGTAGATGACAGGTCAAGAAGTGGTCGCCCTCGGTCTGTTAGGACTCCAGCAGTGATAAAAGCTGTGAAGGCACGAATTCAAAGAAATCCCAAACGTAAGCAGAAACTGTTGGCCCTTCAGATGTGGTTAAGCAGAACCACGGTGAAAAGGGTGTTAAATGAAGACTTAGGGCTTCGGGCATATCGAAGAAAAACAGGACATCGTTTGAATGCTCGTCTAATGGACCTGAGACTGAAGAGATGCCGCGCTTTGTTGAAGCGGTACGCGAGAAAAAAATATCGGGAAATTCTTTTTTCGGATGAAAAAATGTTTACCGTAGAAGAGAGCTACAACAAGCAAAATGATAAGGTGTACGCACACAGTAGTGAAGAAGCGAGCAACCGTATTCCGCGTGTCCAACGAGGTCATTTTCCATCCTCGCTCATGGTATGGTTGGGAGTTTCTTATTGGGGCTTAACAGAGGTACATTTTTGTGAGAAAGGTGTAAAAACGAATGCTGTTGTGTATCAAAATACAGTCCTGACGAACCTTGTGGAACCTGTTTCTCATACCATGTTCAATAACAGGCACTGGGTATTCCAACAAGATTCGGCGCCAGCTCATAGAGCGAAGAGCACACAAGACTGGCTGGCGGCGCGTGAAATCGACTTCATCCGGCACGAAGACTGGCCCTCCTCCAGTCCAGATTTGAATCCGTTAGATTACAAGATATGGCAACACTTGGAGGAAAAGGCGTGCTCAAAGCCTCATCCCAATTTGGAGTCACTCAAGACATCCTTGATTAAGGCAGCCGCCGATATTGACATGGACCTCGTTCGTGCTGCGATAGACAACTGGTCGCGCAGATTGAAGGCTTGTATTCAAAATCACGGAGGTCATTTTGAATAAACTTTAATGTCATAAGAATCTATGTTTTGTTAAGTTCATTTTGGTATATGAATGGTTACATAATTAATAAACTTGTTACAATTATTTTACATTAAACATGTGACAGAATTTATGACCTGACTAGGTATATGCATATGAATCAAAATGTAATTTGTCGTATTTTATATGAGATACTGTAAAATTTATGTTCTACATTTGTTTCTTGCTAACCATGGACACAGAGTCAATTCCGATTCGACAACGAATGCAACATCAGTTTGCCGGAGAATCATAAAAGGGTGAGCGAGACGCCCGCTCCCAAGCTTGACAGTGCTGAAACCCCGCAACAAACCTCCGCCGAACCAGATCCCCAAACTCCCGACCCGCAATCCCCGAATCCCGCTTTGCAAGATGAAGATACTAGGACAACAGAGACTGAAGAAGCATGTACAGTAGTTGTGAAAGAAGACGCGACACCTAGAGGACGGCGTATGGCTGATGAAGCGCGAGAAGTGGCCGCCGCGCATGCCTCCCTGCTCGTAGATATTGAAGCATGCAAGCGTGTAAGCATGTCGCGCCGCTCGCATTTTTATACTCATCTTTATTGGTCCGCTTTTGTCCGTCCTTGCAAAAGTTGGCCGGTGAACGTGTACTTTGTTGTGTTCAGCGGTCAATCCATACAGAATACTGCTTGTTCATATTGTCACTGTCATTGTGTGTTAAATATCCATGTGCGGTGCCAGGGTCAGTTTCGCTTCGACTCGGAGTGTCGGACACCGCTCCCCACGACCGAGGTCCGGGCGGATCGCTACGGTGACCTCGTTCACGACCCAATGCAGAATATACACGACGTAAGGCGTTCGATTAGAGAATTTATGTTCTGTTTGAATTGGGGTTTGAATTCTTAAATGTTCGGAAGTGGAATATTATTTTGAAACTAGTGATGCAACATTTGTATACTAACCTTATGGTGCCTTGGTATTTCGATATGAGACTAGTGCAATCAGTTACTTATCTTGCATGCTTTTGGGTAATGTTGCGTTTAATTTGTAAATTAATTCCTATTATTGCCTTTACGACCAGTACGACTCATCTCCATTTAACGTCTAATAAAAACGAAAATCATTTATAACGACCAAAGATAACGAAAGTAACAATGGGAACCGTAATTTCTTTGATTGCTTAACTCACTAAGGCGTCGGGATTTTCTGTGAAGTTCGTTGTATTGTCACAATTATCTCAAACGATCTATTAAAACGGGATAATTCAAAGCTTTCTCTTAAATATTTGACCTTAACTTCTGTTGATCATTTACCATTTGTAAGATATTGAGAAATATTCAAGTTCATTTTCTTTTCATGCCAATAAGTTGGACTTTGAGGCTTTAGAAGTAATTCATTTCTGCAAAGATGATAATTAATAATGAGTCCGTGGTCTCTTTATAAATATTTATTGACATTATTATTCCGACTTAAACTTATCTATTTTACTAATGTGGGTACTTCGTTCATAAAACTGTAACTTCTTTGGGCGAAACTAATTTCATTTTATAATAGGTTAACTATTTCATATCTATCGTCGTATACTTTATTGATGAATTATATTATACATATAATCGCCAAGGTAATTAATTGTATTATAATTCTAATAAATCTATATTTTGTACTCAATATCACCTATCTATTTCGTAAATGTGCCCAGCCAAATACCGACAAAACACAATCTATAAAATTATTTATGGTGATGCAAAATTTACAACGTAGACGATTGTATAAAATTTGCTATGTAATTTTACGATGCCGGTCACGGACCGAGTTTGCACCGTACAGAAATGAGAAGGATAGCTCGAGAGCAGTGGACTGTATGAGAGAGGAGGGGGGAGGAGCGGTGGGTAGAGATACGCGATACCTTGCCATGGACAAAGAAATTCGCACTGACCTTGATTCCACCCCTTCCCGGATCGGTTCAGGTCCGCTCGTGGAGGAACTGTTCCGCGGCACCAGCTAAATGTCACGCACACTGAGCACACAATCTTATGGCACGGCCAATAAAAGTTAGGAATAACCGAAGCCAATTGCGCACGGCGCAGAGAATGGTTTTCATGGAGTTCCAACGTTGACCATCCCGCGCGTTTGGTATCTCACGCAATACTACGTCTTCAGGGAGGTCGAACATCGACCGTCCCGCACGTTTCGGAGCTCACACGATACTAAGTCTTCAGTCTATATTATTTTCGTCCCACCCTCGCTTTTACCCTTTATCTCACCGAGAGTGAGGATGGGTAACAGAAATCAGCAGGCGGGATTTCAAATTTATGCAAGGATCGAACAAGTATCTCGTATTTCCTCCGCGGACTCTTACTGCTTCCATGCGGTTCTTCATAGAACGGGTAAGCATCACAATCTTGTGTTGTGGGACATCCCACACTTGTATTACTGTTTTAAGCTGGCCAGGCATCTTCGGAGCAATATCTCTCGCTCGTCTATTCAACTCATCCCATGGGTGTTCTATAGGATTCATATCCGGGCTTTTTGCTGGCCAGCCCATAACCGCAAGACCGACTTCGCTCAGTTATTCATTTACAATGCCAGCGGTATGAGCTCTAGCATTGTACTGCATAAAAATGAAATCTTCGTCAATAAAATTTGCGTAGAGGGTACCATGTGAGGCTCCAAAACTCTTCAATGTAACGTGACCCATTTAATGACGGTAACGGAGGTCCAGATGCAAACGCATTTTTTAAATGATATCAATCCTCTTTTTCATTTAAATGCCGCTTGAATAATACATGCAGTTGTGTTTCGATTTTTTTGTGAGAAGTATATATCATCACTTACTCATCCAGTCTTTAAATGTTAATGCACATGCATAGCAATTTTTAAGAAAAAATGCAGTCCTAGGCACAAAGTCTAGTACTAGTCTCTCTTGGTTTCTAGTACTACCCCTGTATACATCTTTGGCCTTTTTAAGCAGATCATTATTATTTTTAACAAAAATATATAGCTCGAAAATATACATCCATGGTAGTGGCAAAATTTGGAGCTCATTAAAATATTTTTTACATGACTCGTAAGAAGGAATGCCCATTATGTCTGTTACACACTTTTATTTGAGCCAAAAAAAACTTGTAAAATCGGTCCTATTTCCCCATAATAAAATTCCATATCGTAACAAGGAGCTGACATATCCGTGGTAAGCCATTAGTACTGTTTGCCGATTCGAGGTTTTCCTCAACTTGCTCAACATATAAACAAAACTGTTTATTCTTTTGCCACCGTATCAGCGTGGGGTGTCCGTGTACAATATTTGATCAAGGTCAAGCTTAAAAACTTCACTTCATCAGTTTAATTTATATGAATGCGTTTATAACTAAGTAATTTATGTGACACAAAATCAAACGCTTTTGATATATCAAAAAATATGACAATGGTTTGTTTTCTAGCTTCAATATTTTTAATAACGTTATTGACTAAATGAAACGCTGCAAGAGTAGTTGATTTCCCTTGATGAAACCCGTTATAAACAGGCTTTATAATGTTATTTTTGTTAAAAAAATTGTGAAGCCATGCATGCATAGCCTTTTCAAAAAACTTGGAAAATATTGGTATTAAAGTTATAATTCATTAAATTGTCTCTGTTGCCCTTTTTATGCAAATATTTCATAATTTTTTTTAAACATTCTAGACAAGTACCGGTTTCAAATGAGAAATTAATTAAATATGTCAAAACTGGAGTATAACATATTACCGCTTTTGTTAGTATGTCAGTACTAATTTCATCGATACCTACCGCCTTAGTATTATGTAAAGCCATGATTATATCTTTAACTTCAATGAACGAGATAGGTTGGATGAAGATACTAAGTTTAATTGACCTTTTATTATTTGTATTTGACAGGTCCTCATTTGCCTTTTTATTTTCATTATTTAAGTTTATGGAAAATTTATTTAATGTATTTACTATTCTAGAAGAATTTGTTATTATTTCATTTTCACTTTTGATTATAAAATCTAAAGATATATCATTAATGCCATCATTTATAATTTTCCAAGCGGCTTTACATATGTTCTTAGATTTGCTTATAATACTCATATTAAACAATTTTTGAGATTGATTTATATTTTTCTTTATAATATTACTATAATTATTAAATTTATTTAAAACATCAGGCGATTTTGATTTATAATATAGAAAACGCGAATTTCTTTTAGTTTTATACCCACGATGACAATCCTTTCGTTGTCCATTGGATACCTTGCGTTTTTTAATTATTTAATGTTGGTATTAAGGAAATCAGAGGTCGTAAAATAAACAGAAGTCCTCATAGAAATATTTGAGAGCTGTATTTAAGTAAACACTATTATATGTTTCGGAGAAACTTAGTTTGCTCAAACATTCTATAAATTTACTAGTATTGTCTTTAGAGTAGTCCCGTTTTACTGCAATCAATTTTTTGATGGAAGTATATTTGCGATATAGAAAAATTTAAAGTTCGAGCTGTTTCGTGATCAGAGAGCCCCAATTTTAGAACATGACTTTCTGTTTCTTTTATATTACGTATTATGGCATGTCGTAAAAGGCGACAAAACAGCCTTAGCTGCGTGGTAGGCCCCAAGCCCGTCTGGATGGCAACCACACTGGGTCTATAAATATGTCGCTATAATAATCTTGTGTTGTGTTCCGGCATTAATGACCCAGGTTCATGTACCCCTGTGAAACAGCAGCGTGGTCGTGGTACCCCTAGCGTCGCAAACATCCATAGGCGACGGTAACTACCTACATACTATTAAGTGGGCCGTCGGCTCGCCTTCTGTTCCTCAGCAATAAAAAATATGCAGATTTACAAGGTTAATGATTTAACCTTGTAAATGATTGTTCTATAAACTACAATATATTCAAGTGTTAACGAGTCATTGCCTCTTTTAGAATGTTGTCCCCGCAAATGGCTTGAACTAATAGAAACAAGTACAAACATGCCTTTGTAAATGGATGTTGCTGGAAGTTCGGCCTTCCACGCGAATTGTAATCAAAGTTTTGGACTGAAGCTGAATAATGTACTATACTAAATAACTCCTACTGCTGACCAGCTTTCGACTGTCGAGTTAAATAATATACATGTAAAATCGTTTACATTTTATACGTGAATTTTATTTTAGTTTCTTTACCGTAAAGTATATTTAGTAAACGTATTGACGCATACTTTTTCTTTCAATAGTATTCCGGTTGTGTCCGAAGCTTACATATCAGTCTTCGTGGTATGCTAATGCGTATCGACAGGGGGTTTTAGTTCTCTACGCATATTTGCGTCAGTGTCCTTGTGGGGGCTTTATGAGTCCCTACATTAAACAAAGGAATTGCTAAAAGATGCACTGTATTGTCAAGAGTTAAAATTTTTGTTATGTTTAGAATAGAAAGTCCGGAAACGGATAGAAAGTACGTCACAATACGATCTGCGATAAAACTAATGGCGTTTGCGGTTGTCGGTTATATGGCGGGCGCGCAGCCTTCCTTCTTGGCGTGCGGTTAACGACTGCTGTCGTGTCGCGAGCGATTTCGAATGAGCTCCCCCAGACAGCAGAGGGTGGCGTCTGCGTCTAATACTATTTTCCCGATCAAACATGACCAAAATAAAATAAACGGCGCAAATGAATTTATACTGGAGTAACTGCCGTCTGACGTCCTCAATCTTGAATGGAAAAATGAACGAATGAATCTTGGGTGAATGAAATATTTGTGCCTTTTGCGATAAGTGATAGGGTAGTTCTATTTTATTTGCGGATGAAGTCACTATGTTTTGAAACTTTATAAATAATGTCATTTTACTTTCGTCAGAGCTGGCTAGTTTCCCACACTTGTCTACTTCACGCCCGACGGTGAGACAATAGTTTTGTATATCAACCTTTGACTAAGTCAAACTGTTCTACCCATCAATCCGTGCAGGGGCGGCGATATTATTTGTTTATTCAATATTTATTATATAGATAATCATCCATCTCTATTTATAGGTATTTTATATAGCTATTCTTTATCAGAACTAATGGTTTTTCTGCTTCATTTATTGTTCTTTAGTCTGCGTAAAACAATACTCATTTATCTTTTGTTTTTTGTATAAACTCTATAGTTCAGAGATCTTAGCTTGATATTTCTATAAAAGGACCTAAATGTCTTCAAAAATTGTCTTGAATAGATACACTCGTTTTTGTCTCATTTGTTAGATAGATAACACTTTATTGTAAACCAATTATATAAACACAATGAAACTTATTTACACAATCAATATGTACTTGACTTACAATGGGCGGCCTTATCGCTACAGAGCGATCTCTTCCAGGCAACCCGGGCTATAGAACATTATTGGTGTTATATTGATGTGGAAGGGAGGTATGGTAATAAATAACAATTATATTTTATTTACATAATAAATAGATAATATACATAAAATTCAATAATACATATAAAATATAATAAATAAATAGATAAACATACTTAAATATCTATATTTGTAGAATACATAAATAAATATATGTTTTGTTGTTACACTAAAGATAAGTAGTGATTTTTAACCAATTTTTTAAAAGTTGGTAGTGACTTAGCTTGTCTTGAGTTTGATAGCATGAACAATGAAGGAGTTATTATAAAAATAAGAAGTATGAACAGGAGTTTTAAGCGATAGTTCAGTAGATGTACGCAAATTTCGGAGGCCAGACGAGTTAAGAAACTGGAATTGATTCCTTAGGTAAATAGGGGCATTTGGATAAAAGATAAATTTGTAAACGAGTGAAAGGATATGAGTTTTCCGGCGAAGATGGATAGGTAACCACTTGAGTTTTGTACGAAATTCTGAAACATGGTCATATTTACGCAAACCAAATATGAACCTGATACAAAGATTTTGGAGGCGCTCAAGTTTATTAAGTTGTTCTTGCGTTATATCTAGATAGCTGGCATCGGCATAATCCAAAATGGGCATGAGCAAAGATTCTGCAAGCCTAACTTTAGTGGCAATCGGTAGGAAATTTCTGAGTCTATTAAGAGACTTAAAAGAGAAGTAAACTCGTCGGCTTAGTTCAGCGATTTGAGGTCGCCAAGACAGCTCCCTGTCAATAATAATACCAAGGTCTTTAACCTTATCACCAATCTGAATATATAATCCATCAAAATTAATTTTCGGCAACTTTTCCCATTCAACTTTAGCTAGCATTCGGGAACTACCGATGACAATAAGCTGCGTTTTTTGTGGATTGACTTTTAGCCCAAATGAATCACTCCACAGCATTATTCTGTTTAAATCTGAGTTTATTTTGTGAAATGCTTTAAATAACTCAAACACAGAAGCTTGTGTGTATATCTGTAAGTCGTCTGCATAGAGGTGAAAGGATGAAGTTAACTGGTTGGAGATGGAGTTAATAAAAATTGAGAACAATAATGGAGACAAAACGCCGCCCTGAGGAACGCCAGCAATCAAGTCACGCCAAGACGAATAAGTTTCATCAAGCCGGACTCGCTGCCGACGACCATAGAGGTAACTTTGAAACCAGCCGATCACTTCAGGAGATATGTTAAGAGTAGAAAGAATCCCGTTATGATGACACTATACTTATTATTAGTATACAAAAAATTTTTGCCTCTTTATTATTGCGGTTTTCAGTTAATTTTGAATTGTTTAACAGTCTCTCTCTCTTCAATCGGTCCCTCATTACTGAGTATCGTGACTCCGTTTGATTCCGTCAACTAGCTGTCTCCATCGATACAGTTCTGTAGCTTGGCAGAGTGCGTTGCTGACAGGTATTTTTAATTCGTCCGCTATTTGGTCCGACCATTGTTTGGGACTTCTACCCCTAGGCCTTTTTCCCTCGATTCCACCAGTCACCATAAGGCGTTCCAAATTGCTGGTATCCCTGTGTGCAACATGACCAAAATACCGCAATATTCTTTGTAGGCAGGTTGTGGATAGACGTTGAGTCTTTTCTATTTTAACTGCTTGAGAATAGAGCTGTTGGTGCGGCGAGCCATCCATGGTATTCGTAGCATACGTCGCCAGTACCACATCCCAAAAGCGTCGATTCTCTGCCTATCTGCGGCTTTGGATGTCCACGTCTCTGCACTGTATAGAGCAATGGAGAAGACAAGGGTGCGGACCAGATGTATTTTAGTCCGGTGGGTAATATTACGGTCTCCCCAAATTTTGCTCAGTTGGGTTATTGCAGATTTTGCCATGGCAATCCATCTCCGTATTTCAGGTTCGCTACTTCCTTTGTTGGTAATCAGTTTTTTTTACGGGAGGGGGGGAATCCTCATGGACTACCTCCGCCTGGGGAAAGGCGGAGGGGCGTGCCGGACTCTTACCGGCTAAAACCACCACCCCGGTGTCTCCTCACACGTGCGCGCGGGGCCGCGGGAATCCAAATTCTTCCGCAGCCCCACACTCGTGCTGGCCCGGTCTGTCCGGGCCTCGTCTCCTGCACGGGGTAATGAGGTGTTCAGCTACCCCGTGCATCGCCTCAGAGGCGCGCGCCGACACCCGCACGCGCCTCCGCCTCGGGTCCATCGAATAGGGGGCGGGGACTTCCCCAAGTAGTTGGTAATCAGTGAGCCAAGGTATTAGAACTGGGTTACGGTTTCGTAGTCATGTAGGAGATTGTTGCGTTGGATAGCTGTGAAACGGTCAATGATCATGAACTTGGTCTTGGATTTATTAATAGCAAGCCCCATTTTGTTTTGTTTAACAGTACCAACATATTAATATAGCTACTGTGTACGCCTTTAAAATATTTCTAAAATATCCTTTCACTGCTATTTTACCGTGACGTTTCTTCGAGCGAAATAAATATTGAAACATCAGTGAAAACCGTTTTTATTTTAACTTTTTTACATGTTTGTATGATTTAGCATAAAAGCTTCTCCAACTCACAACCTGAAATATTCGTACGTTCGGCTCTACAACACATATTCTTGCTTTATCATTTTCTTATAGTTGTAGTAAGATAAAAGTTTTAATACAATTTACATGCTTAAGAGTCTGCACACTTTCCTACTCAAGAAATTTTAACTGTCACGTAGAACTACTACCATTAGCATACTCAAGTTTTCCTTGACCATGTCTACTTTGTTTGCAACTGAGTTCCACAGATTGGGCCCCGACTGAAAACTGTGAGTTTGCATAGCTTCCACCCCAGCGCGTTGCAGTTTGCAAGAATAAATTTATCCGCTAAAACTCGCTAAGTACCTATAGTATAGCATAATATGTATTCGACAACGTATTTTAAAAATTCTTAAACTTATAAGAATTTTTAAAAAACGCTCACTTCTAGAGCTGTTAAATGATATGTGTCCCCACGTTATGTTTTTTTTTTATTGCTGAGAACAGCATGGGCTGACGGCCCACTTAATAATATAGTAAGCAGTCACCGCCGCCTATGTATGTTTGCGACACTAGGGGCACCGCTAACACGCTGCTATCTGCATACAAAACAAGGTTATTATGGCAACATACTTCACATAGACCAGGGGTGGTTGCCATCCAGATAGGCTTGAAGCCCTATAACTAAGCTAGGATTGTTTTGTCGCTCTCCAAGTACCGGTTCAATCCGAAGTTTCTTTTAGTCTCTTCGCGCGAATATCAATTCTCATGTTACTGTCTCAAATATTAACTGCCGCGGGTGCCATCTGTGGGATATTAGAAAGAACAATAAATTTGTTACTATATTACTTTTACGACCTATTAATAATGAAAATGAGTCTCATTACTTTTGTAGATTTGATATTACTTTGCTATGTTAAAGATATTTTTTATTATCACTCACTATATTTCCAGCGGCACAATTCTTTGAGAACAATTGGTTAATCAAATGAAATCAAAATCATTTATTTCAATATAATATCTTACAGATCACATATTGGATGTCAAAAATCTACTACCATTCTTCAGCTTCTTCTTTTTTCATTCCGTTCTTCAGCTTAAATCAATCAAAACAAATAAAAATAATTTATTTTAATATCCTACAGATCACTTATTTAATGTCAAAAATATACCTACTACCGTTTCCATTACAAAACGCTGGCTAGAGAAGAAACGACGAAACAAACTCCCCAGTGAATGTTTTTTTAAGTCTTATTCTATGTTTATCTAACAGTTACCTAAGCGTAAATCAATGCAAAAGTTTTTGGAGTTGCCTATTACAAGTTTTTCTAATGTACTTAGACTTGCTTACATCACCTGTTAAGAAATCGCAGTTTGGAAAAAAAACATTACCCATAATTTTTGGTTTTCTTAATATTTTGTGAACTTATTAGCAAATGAAAATACTAAGCAGCAATCATGTGAAATGTTAGTTTGGCTATGAATTGTATTGTAGAAGGAATCGAGATACAAGCAGGGGGATGTTATGGGCTTGTTTTTTAAGCAATGTAAAGGTTTTTATTATGTATTTATATATCCATCTATCACTATATAACGATGGAATCCATTGAAATACCTCTAAGACATAAAGGTCTATATTCATTATCATCACATATTCATTTCGGATTAGCTACAACATTTAGACGAAATTTAAGATTTAAATATGCACTATAAAAAATTCTGACACGATATATAATCTTCTTTTGTCTTACACAAAACTTAACTAGTGCAAAGATTATTAATAAGGCTTTTGTCGACTCAAGCGGAAGAAATGAGAGTAATTTGTGTACTTTTTCCGCTTTTGCAAAAATTAGGGCACGTTTGCTGGGAACGCGCGAACGAATTAGTGATGCTTGATGCAAATTGAATGAGCACGCCGGGAAATTAAACATTTAACATTAACAAACTTTGTTTAAATAGATAGGTTTTCTGTAACAAATGAAGACTTGAGAATGTTTTATACACATAGCCCCACCTTAGAATTGGGATCTCTGTGTGTTTATGGATTGTAAAAAACTTTAATTGCAACGGTGTCAACTTACAATACCTCCTTGTTTGACGATCTCGGAAATGCAACGGCTTTCATTCATAGGAAAACCTGCAGTGCTCACTTTAAATTGTCAAAACAAACGCTTGACCGTGCGCCTTCCCCCGGGTCTCTGACTGGAGGGAAATACTCAAAAAGTGTTGACCCGACGTCGTAAGGGGTGATATGCGTACTAATGGACTCGCTGCCAAGGATGTTGAAGACCGTGCGAAGCGGAGAGGAAAAAATCAGCGGACCCCAGGCACCGAAACGGATTTTTACGTTGGAACCGGGATTTAACGCTAGGTTGATGATGATTATGACGACTATAAATTATTTATTTACTTTGAGGCTAAATGGCGCTTTCTGAATTGTAATAGTAAATATTTTTATTTAAAAATAAATATTAATTAAATAGTAGCAAAATGTGCGAAGTTAGATGGCTGCCTGAAATTTCACTCCAAAAAAGAAGAATTCAAAGTATTAATAATAAGAGAAGATATAAAAATAATTATTCACCCTCAACATCAAAATATATCAAACGAATGTCGTTCTATGGCTATTTACAGTAACAGTTAGTTTATTTTTAAAAATAGGCATTCAGTAGGCAATCAGTGCGACATAACTTTACGAAGCTTAAACTATCCGAACGCCTTCCCCTTATTAAGCCCGTTGTGCATTATTCATGCCGGCCACTGTGCGTAGCATATTGACTGTTTTTTGTATTCCATCTAAAACCAAAGTTTTACACTCAGCAAGTGTTTCTCGCGAAGTTATTTCCCATGAAGTGTGTCTTCGTGTACAAGTGGCGAAGTTTTAAGACTTTTTATGTATGCTCCTAATAAGATAGAAAAGTATGAAGTCTGGTAAATTGTGTACACACTTTTGCAAACTTGGCGAGGCTACTTAAGTTTGTATAGCACTTTATCAAGTTCTATAAACTCACCAAGTTTATTTTGAAATTTTAAGACGTTTTTGAATAAACTACTATTAAGATCTCTATAATGGGGTCATTATTGTACAGGTAAACGTTAAATCAAAGATTTGACGTTCTTCGATATTCCTTGAACAGCTGATTGTGTAAAACAAATGATTTTTTGGTAGTTATTAGTACAAAGTCAATAGCCGAGAGATCAGAATTGTTTTTCACTGCCGAATTTTGGGAGTATTATAGAACGTATTTAGCTGACCTGGCAGACGTTGTTTTGCCATACAAATTTTAAAAAAACGGCACCATCTATTGGATATTTACTCAGTCCAGTCAACTAATTACCTTATACCGCCTTCTGTTAGAATCTTATCGAACTAATATTTGTATTGACTCTATCAGATAATAAACAAATAATTCGCAATAAAAAAATACTGCGATTATAAATTGAGATATTATTATTATTATTATTTCGAAAAGTGGCTATGCTAGTCTGTTCTAACCTAGTATCACTGCGTCCAATTTAATGAACTATTGTGATCGCCACATTTACTATAGCTCATTGGCAAAGCCTGCCTCGTTGAAGTAGCGAAGCAGTTTTTTGGCAGGAGCTACACGTATCTCATCCGGTTCCAGCATGTGTTTTCCTAATATGAGACTACGTTTATGCATCAGGGAACAGCAGTAGCACAGCAGGTGCAGAGGCGTTTCATCCGCCTCATTACAGAATCTGCAGGCTTTGCCATCCCTAATCCCTATGATATTGAGGTGCTTGTTTAGGCAACAGTGTCCGGTAAGCGCCCTCGTTAGGTTGCATAGCTGATTCCTATTTAGTGCTAGTACTTCAAGCGCAAGTTTGCGGTTGTAGGCTTTAACTAGCACCTTGGAGATATAAACTATCCTATCTTTCAAGTAGGATAAAACTGCACACGATGTGAAATTTTTTTATTAAAATCGGTTCAGTACTTTAGGAGTCCATAGCGGACAAACAATGTGACACGTAATTTATATATATTAAGATGATTACTAACATATTTGTATAAACTCGCACTTTATTCGCCATTTTTATTTATGTGTATTTATTTACTACGCTTCCCTTTGCCAAAGAGGTTTTAACGAGACCTAACGTCGAGAACAACATTTCTTCTTTTTAGTTCACTTTAATTTTAAGCAATGTTTTCTATGGTATTTTATATTAGCAACATTTTAATGTTTTTTTCACAGTACAAATATTTTTCCTGAACGTGGGAGAAATAATTAAGACTGTTCGTGTTATAATTTTATTCAGACTGTATTTTAGTTGTAAAAAATATAAAATTTGTTTTAATTCAGTTTTCCAATTAAATTCACGAGGAGAAATACTAATTAACTAAATTAGAAGTATTTATAGAATATTAATTAAGGCTTCTAAATAGAATAGAGAATTATGTGCGTCTCTGAGCATTAGTCAAATTAGGAGGAGCTCAATTCGCGCCAATTTCCCATTATGTTGTCCTTTAACAATAATTATTGTGATATTATTTTTAATTAAGAATTATCTTTAAACAGTCGTTAATTTGTCATATTCAATTCGTTTTACTATTCGTATGCGTTGTATGTGTATTTGTTTACTATTTTAAATTCGTTGTGAAGAAAAATATTTTAAGTGCGATGGGTCTGTAAAAAAGTTACCCGTGGAAAAATATGTTATTATATGAGGGGCGCTAGGAAGTCTACGATCGATCTCTAGTGGTCGTGCATGTCCCCCGGCCCCGGTATTCGAGACAATCGAAGGAAAACCGAGGTGGTTTCAGTAGGGGCACATAATACGAGTCCGCACACTGTCTCGCTGCTTGATTCCTAGCAGCGAGGTGCCCAAAAAGCACTCCCGCCTGAAAAAAAACTCAGTTTTACCCATGGGTGGTAGGATAATACTGCTTAGGGGCTGTCCATTAATCACGTGAGGCTCGAAAGGGGGGGGGGAGGGGTCCATAAAAATCACGAAATATAACAACGGGGGAGGGAGGGGTGTAATAATATATAACGTGTATTTATTTTTTCGTCAAACGCGTACAATATCGAATTTAGCACTGTGCCAACAACTGACTTGCAAGATGCTTATCCAGTTATTGGTGTTGAAGAAAGTCTTGCTAACCCGTGGTCCGAGGATACTGTACATTAAATTATGTTCATTGTTCATGTATTAGTATAAAAAAGTTTTGCATTTCTTTCATTATTTTTATGTCAGTCAAAAACAACCTGCAACCTTTCTGTCTACCTCTAAACGTTATTATTATAGTCTTTAATTTTCTATAATAATAATAATAATAATAATAATATAATCTTTATTTGTAAGAAACATGGTGAATACATAGGTGACTTGTTCAAATTTTATAAATGTACAACACGTTTCGCCATTTCTGGCATACAAATTTCTTTATAAACCTAAAAAATAAAAATCTTAACATTAAATTATTTTATATGTTACATATTTTTGTTAATCTCTTTCCCTGTAATGTCCATAAAGATAATATAAAGTATGTCAGTATTATTTAAAAATAAATGTCATCGAATTAATTATTGTCATTGAATTATAATTGGATTAATTACATGTTCTTTGGTTACAATTATATATATCATATCATATATAATAAAATTAGATGATACTAAAAAATTAAGATACTTTGTAGATACTAAAAAATACACGTGATACAGGGGAGGGGGGGGGGTAGTCTTAAACCTCACCATGTATCACCAAGGGGGAGGGGGAGTTAAAAAATGCAAAAAAAACATCACGTGATTAATGGACGGCCCCTTAGGAATATTGGCATAAAGTTGAAAAAAGCAAAAATGTAATATAGTGTTCTTATGGCTACCTCATTTGCTCGACAGTGTCCACGTATGGCCTTCGTCGCTTATGTCTGGTATGTATTCCACACGCGCCCGCGGCTACATACTCGTACAACACGAGACAGTGTTTCTATAAATGCGTGCCATATACTAAATCGCATACACACTACAATGTGTATTTAACACTCTGTTCATGATGAAGTTAAATCCTTTAGCACTATAATCATGAGTTGCGTAATTCAATTCTGTTAAATCGACACTAGTAATAAATTTACATATTCAACTTAAATTGGTGACTATAAAGCATTAACTTATCGCGGTAGTTATATAAATATTGAAAAATATTTTTAAGCAAGCTGAGCTTAGCGAACTTGTCAAGTAATGAAAATTCAGCATACGTAATTACATTATGCTTACCAGGATCCCAGGAGGCAGCGGAAGCTTAAAAGCACTCCTACCAAGTTGCTACTTAGATTAGCTTCCGTATTGCGGATATATATCAGGCAACTTGCTCTCGCAATATACCATACATTGACTACACGTTGCTTATGATTCCCGAGTTACTTATCAATTATTTAATAACTTTGAATAAAATAAGCTTTTAAATTGCTAAATGCCCTGAAAGCTTTACAGCGCTTTTGCAACAGGCCGCTCAATTTAAGAAGTCTTAATTTACGTTACTATGCTACTTAATTTACATACTTTTTTTATTGCTGTGGGACAGCAGACACGTTAACGGCCCACTTAATAGTATGAATGTTAGCGGCGCCAGGGGTATGGCTAACACGTTGCCATCAGCGTCAGGGAACTGGTACCTGTTTACTTATGCTGGAACACTATAATTACGGCGGCATTTAAAAAAACCAGGGGTGGTTGCCACTCATGGGCTTGGGGCCCTACCACCTAAGATTTTTTTGTCACCGCCAAGGCTGCAAGTATTCTGATTCTGCGCCTGCACGTAGAAAAAAGTATAAAGTACGATAAAATAGGTCCGAACCATATTACTAGTCATCATCATCATCATCATTTCAGCCGGAAGACGCCCACTGCTGGACAAAGGCCTCCCCCAAAGATCTCCACGATGATCGGTCCTGCGCTGCCCTCATCCAACCTATTCCGGCGATCTTGACCAGATCATCGGTCCATCTTGTGGGGGGCCTACCAACACTGCGTCTTCCGGTACGCGGTCGCCATTCGAGGACTTTTCTGCCCCAACGGCCATCAGTCCTTCGAGCTATGTGCCCAGCCCACTGCCACTTCAGTTTTGCAATCATCCGGGCTATGTCGGTTACTTTGGTTCTCCTGCGAATCTCCTCATTTCTGATTCGATCTCGCAGGGAAACTCCGAGCATAGCCCTCTCCATTGCCCTCTGAGCGACCATGAGCTTTCTCATAAGGCCCATAGTTAGCGACCACGTCTGCGTTCCGTATGTCATCACTGGCAACACACATTGGTTAAAAACCTTCGTCTTGAGACACTGCGGTATTTGGGACGAAAAGATTTTACGGATTACTAGTACATACATACTAAATGTAACTTTAGTTTCATACAAAAAAATCTAGTATCAAACTCTGGTTGTCTTTAAGTTACTATATCTAATAAGATATGTATTAAAAATAATTAAATAAAACAATTAAATTTTTGTATATTAAGACAAAACAAATTAATCACAAATAATTTTTATGCATTTAATATGTGATCTAATTGAAGTAGAATTAATGTTGCGCCAGAGAATCATTGGTAAAAATATCAATGGTAAAAATACCCCTTTGCGTAGGGCAGAAAATCCATAAAATTCTGGTATAACTTTGTTCGTCTGTTATTGATATAATGCATGTTTGACAATTAAAATAAACAGTTTACTTACTGCACGAAGCATTTTAGGTGACAGGAAAAGAATCTTAATTAGCGGTAAGCCCACTTTTGGTATTGGATGAGATTCGGATTGGATTTAGAAAACTTGTGTTTACGTTTTTTTAAGTAATTGTGTCTAACAAGTGTCTATAATATTATAATCGATCGGTATATTCATATCCTCAATGTTTAAATAACAGTTATGCACGTTTCTTCAAACATTGAGATATGTGTATGTGTGCATGTTAAAATGTTTTTGTTTATCAGCCCGATGCACTAAACAAAATTTGTGTTAATCTATATTATAATTTGTATTAAGTGAAACATATTAATGGGGCCTTTTAGTCGACGTTTATTTTTAAAAGTGAAGGCCATTTTTTTTGTGTTTATAAAAGTTATGGTGTGAAAGTTATACTTACGTATAATTTTTATAAAGACATGCTTTTGTTTAAATCATCTTATAACTAAAAAAAAAGAAATTTTAATGAATTGAATTTTGTTCTTACATAATAAAAAATCGAATTTCATAATTTCTTTTCTTTCACTAAATTGTTTGTCCAATTTAAAGTTTGTAAATAATGATTATCAAATGTGTTTTTATCTTAAACAGAAAAATAATTATATCTATTTTAACGTTTTGTAACTTCATGTTTTGTAAGTTCCTTTTACATTATACAGTTTAAAAAAAAAGTTTTGTGCAACGGGCTGTTATACTCTGGTGACAAATTTATTTATGTTTAAAACCTTAAAAGTTAGTCATAGATACTTTTTTATACTGTTATGATAGAATTCTTTTAGAATACCTATTTCTGTATAATTTATAACTTTATAGATTTTTATAAACTTTAAATCAATTTGATCTCTATCCCTAACGTAATTTAAACTTGCCCTATATCATTTATGTGAAATCATTTAAATATTATCTAAAACTCAGGTACTCTACGACGGAAAACTGTCGTCGGCGATTGTCTTCATGTACAACCCAGTCGCTACGGACGGCCAACTTTGTCTACAATCGGCTCCGAAAGGAAACGTTTCGTACTTCGTGCACACGCCACACGCACTTATGCTCCAGGTTTGTTGAACATTCTTTCGGATTATGCCCGTAATAACGTATGATGCCCTGACGCGAAACTAACCGCCAGCTTAATCCACAAATTTAATGTCATGCAGCGAGTTATGCTCGGTGCCTCCCTAATAATCCCCTAAGGATAGAATCCGAAATGAGGAGATACGAGAAAGGTAACGGACATAGCTCGCAAAATATGCTTGTTGAAGTGGTGATGGGCTGGACACGTATGTCGCACGACTGACAGCCGTTGGAGTAAGCTAGTCCTAGATTGAGACCGTGTAGCAACCGTAGTGTAGGCCGCCCTCCAGCCCGGTGGACCGATGACATTAAAAAGGTAGTTGGTAGTGGCTGGATGAGAAAACCGAAGGATCAGGTTTTATGGCGTGATCTTGGGGCCTTTGTCCAGTTGTGAGCGACATAAGGTTGTAGATTGATTGATTTTTGATGTATTTTATCTTACGTTGCTCTAAGGCTTACAATTTAAATTATATGTAATCAATGCTCGGCTCTCTTAAACTTAATCAATATAAATTTAATTATGATGATATTTAGTATAAAATTTTAAAATAAAACCGTGCATTTTTTTAAGTTTTACATTTGTAACAATGCATTATTTTTTAAATGTTACAGATAATATTATAATTATATTTCAATCATAAAAAAAGCTGTTGTATATATAATAAGTATTGGAAAATTTCTGTATTTTTTTTTATATGAATAATGTTTTATGATAATGTACTTTACAGAGAAAAGTTCATAGCAAATGAATACGAGATGAAGAACAATGGTATTGTCAATGATTAATTATTTTTTTAATTAGTCAATGTTTGTAAATGTTCTTGAATATCGGCAAATGAAATACCATTTTCTTTTCTTGGTTCATTATAACAGAAGCTATTTGAAATCCAATTAAAGCTATCTCCATTTAACAGATTTCTTGAAATCAATTCAAAACATAAATTCCTCGTAATCTTAATTGGATTTGCAATTGAAGATTTTATTAACTTGATTGATTCAGGACTTGGACAGTTATTATTTGCCAACTTTGCTATTTTCTTAATGTAATTTCATTGAATTTCTTCAACTTGAAGTTGGTTTTGAAGTTGTGAAGTTTAATTAAAACAATTTTATTAGGACGTTGCTGTACTCGCTGTTTTTATGAAAATCGCAGCAGTAAATAGTATTTCATATTATATAGAATTTCAATGTATGATACTGTACACTATAGTGTGAATAAACTATTTTTTATTAGTTCTGAAAATGTCTATTTTTGTGCTAAATAAATATATAAATATATTGGTACATTTCACTCAACGCCATTTAGTCCCACAGTAAGTAGCGTAGTACTTATACTTAGTAGTATGGGTACTAAATAATTGATAAACTACATAAATAATTTATCAATAAATACATATTATACATAAACGCCCAGACGCCAGACAACAATCGAACCTATGACCTCTGCAAGCGTACCGAAGTGCGTTAACCGCTAAGTCGTCAAGTCTATAAAATGTATTTGTGGGGAGTTTTGTTACACAATTGTTTCTAAAGAAATCTGAAGTACAATGAATTTTTGTTGAAACAATGTTGTTCCTTATATTTGGAAAGCTTTTATTTTGTGAATAATAACAGCAAGAATTTATTCAAGATCCTAATAATTGAATTAGAATTTCGTTACAACTCTCGAATGGACACCGTCGTTTATTCAAAGTAGGGAAGGAAAAATTAATACCACCTACAAATTTAAGAACTCATCTATATATTATATAAAAATGTTATGTTGGTTTGTGTACGCTTCAAAAACTGAAAAAGTTCTGCACCGATCGAGCTGAAATTTTAGGATGATATATAATCCGCATCAAGGATTGTTTTTATCTATTTTTTTCTATCTCATTTCTCAACCATTCAATCACAATGTGCCACAGCGAAGCGTGGCAGGGTACAATCACAATGTACCACAGCGAAGCGTGGCAGGGCAGCTAGTTATTCATATATTTTCGCATCTCTGTATTGTGATTGTGGTTTGAATATTTCATCTGTAACAATATAATTATATAACTAAAGTCCACTATATGCGACTACTCTACTTCTCTAATGACATAGAAATACATAGAAATATTTTAAATGCAAAAATCTTGTCATCAGTTTTAGTTAGCCAGTTTTTATTCTTCCGTGCAGGGGCGGAGTAAGCCTTGCGGCCGGGATCGACCTGTCGTAAAAGGCGACAAAACCTTAGCTACGTAGTAGGACCCCAAGCCCGATGGCATCCACCCTGGGTCAGCATTAGGTATTAGGTACATTAGGTACCCAGGTTCCTGTACCTCTATAGGACAGCAGCGTGTTCGCGGTGCCCCTAGCTTCGTGAACATCTATAATCGATGGGCCGTTAGCCTGTCTGCTATTCCTCAGCAATAAATCTTTTTTTTTAATAAAACTGACCAGTCAATCATACGTTCCGCCGAAAAATATCTGAATTTAATCTTTATTATTATGATTGCAGGAAGTGAAAGCAGTGGTCACGCACTCTATCCACAGCGCTCTAAACTCAATAGGCGGGGTGCAAGTGTTGTTCCCCCTGTTCGCACAGCTCGATCTGTCGCACGACGCGCCCGCTGCGGACCCTAAGCGAGACCCCTTACTGTGGTATGTTCTCCTGGTACTTTTATGGATATTAATATGCATAGTTGTCATTACGGTCACGTTTTTTTTTTATTTCTTACTAAAATGTAGTGGCTAGCAATGTTAACGATTTCGGTCTGCCTGTATATTTACTTTACATCAAGATTAAAGCAGTAGTAATATTGATTTCAGATTCGTTTTTAGGAGCTATGTATCCCGCGATTTATCGAAATAGATATATCGATCAATAAAAAAATCGTATGTGGATATTATTTTGTTCTAAAGGTGTACGGATTTACGATAAATAAAAGGAATGGATGCCGAAAACCATGCGAAATGGAGAAGAAAATGTTGGAAAGAGGACCCCCGAGCACGGCAGCGAAAGGGGTTGTCAACCGGAATTCAACGCTAGGATGATGATGATGAAAAGAAAAACCAAGTGGGATTTTATTTTGAGTATTTGACAACATATGTATTTAATCATTTGTGTCGAACAAAATCAATAAAAATATTAATACGAAAGTGAGTTTGTTTGTTACACTTTCACGCCTAAACCGCTGAACAAATCTTGATGAATTTCGATATAGTTTATTTAATGGACCTTGAAGAAGGACGTAAACTACTTTTTTTTAAATTCAGAACACGTTTGCCGGGTCAATTAGTTATACATTATATTATACTGTACGTATAAAATTGTTAAAAATATAAAGTAACGCCTGTAAATACGCCTGTATTTAGGAGCAAAGGTTTCAAAACGCAAAATTACTATAAAATCCGCAACATAAGGTTTAAAATCGGTTTTTCGTTTAAACTATTTGTGTCATAGCACAGCTAATAATATTTTCAAAATAACAAGTTATACCTTATACCGGTGAAATAACGTTTACCAGTATTTCAGGAAATGCGAAATCCCTACAGCGCAGTAAGCCTTATAATGGTGGCATAATTCAGCATTTAATGTCTGCCATATTTCGCATAAACACATAATAACTTTACTTTACGACTGAATATTTGAACGTCGTTAAATATCTGAATGCATTAAGTTGTAAAACTACTACTGATGGCTCGAATAGTTTCAGTCTGAATGAAGGACGTGCGGTTTGTCCTCTGAATTTGTGTTGAGTCACATAACAGTTAAGTAAGCAAAAATCCTTTAAAATCTCAAAGCTTATTGGCTTGTCGCTTAATAAATTAAGTCTATTTGTTAATACATACGTAAAAGTAAATTACATAAAATATTTATAACAAAGTATGTGAAATTATATCTACAGACAAAAATGATAGTCGAGTGTCGAGTGGCACTTTATTTCTATATCTCGGACGATAAACGAACTAAATGTGATATACGCATGTATTTTTATGTTAATAAGTTCAATTTCATATCGAATTAGAAAGATCGTGTTATTATCTACCGTTTTCGGATATTTTTGAAAGACACGACGATAAAAAATAATTTTAATTTTACTGTACTTTAGTTAATAGTAGTTGTTAACTGAAATCCCCAGCACTGAAACATTACTTGACTTAGTAGTTGGGACCGTTTATAGCCATTCATTAATATTCCTAGTGGCTTCGTATTAGCCGACTAAATGCACTTTCCATGTTGGTTCGAGATCTGCTCTCGAAATTCACGAAGTTGACGCGGCTGGCTAATGCGGAGTTGTAAACTAACTCCTATGTTAATTGCCTGCTGTTTAGGCCGCTTAGCGACTATATTTATGACCGCTGGTCTGGCGACAATTTATATTATCATAGGGCTGTAAGGGTCGGATATTAAATTATATGAAGGGACATTAATTTTTACAAGGGTACGCTATATTTTTGTTTATGAAAAACAGTTGTCAGCACTAAAATCACTTTTGTAAAACTCTAAGCAGTTTTTCCACTTTAAGCTCAGCCAAAGAATAGCATTATTTATCTATCGACGCTTTTTTTAAATATTTGAACACATCAAATTATATCAGCGAGCATTATGTGCGCACTCCGAATCAATGAAGTAAGAGCTGCAAAGCCAATCTTATGTGGTTATAGTTATCGATTGTCTTGACTCTATGTTTAAGAATGACACTGGAAAATGAGTGAGATCTATTGGTGTTTTTTTTTTTTTACTGAAAATGTAGAATTTTCTATTAGTAATTCAAATTTTAATGTATACATTCCGTTTATGTGCCTCAATCCTTATAAGATATAAATTATCTTGTGGACGATGAGGTTTCTTTTTAATTGTTTTTTAAGACAAATACTTTATATTATAATGTATAAGAACTTAGACACTATTTTCTTAATGGAATAATAATGAATTTTATAAATAAAAACTTACGAATAAATAAGTTCGTACAGGGTTCATATTGTAAAATTCGTGAATGTTATATTCTGTAAGAGGAAGTTACTAAAAACTGAAGCATCGGAGATTTCTTATGATATGAAATTAAAACTAATATTATTTGCTTGATCTAATAGTAAAGTTTCGGCTACAACTGACGAGGCATAGGCATATTATGTATTGTTAAATGAATATATAAATATACAAAATGAATATGCTAACACAATGCCATCTAGCTTCAAGATAAGTAGCAGAGCGCGTGTGTTTATGGGTCTAGATTATTTAATGCTTTTCTTTTGTAAATAAATACACATTGTACATAAATATCTAGACTTGGAGCGGTAATCGAATCCTTGATCCACGAACGTTCCCGGGTCGTCGATTAATACAAATTCATTCGTTCTTTCCAGCTCGAAACTCCTCGGCTTCGTGTGCTCTCTAGTTGAGTCCTGCAGTACTGTGCAACAGCATATGCTTCAGTGTCGTGGGTTCCTCGTAATATCCCACATGCTGCAAAGGTGCAGCAGAGATCACCTGACGCCAGACACGCTGGCCTCTTTCCTGCATCTCACTAAACATCTCGTGACTTGTTGCTCCCCTAATTCTGATCTGTTATTAAAACAGGTATGTAAACGTCGTCTTTAATATGTGTTTTTGCTTTTGTACATTATTACGTTGCGTTCTAAATTATTTTGCTAAAGGATATAAGAAGGATTAGAATTGTTTGTGTGACGATTGACTTAATATTCTTACAAAGAAATAAGAAAGATAATAGTTTTTGAACGGCGATATTTAGCATATATTATACGTTTTATGTTGTACTCGTATTATTTCAGTAAATAAAACAAAAGATAGTGTAAATAATGTATTCTTCTAGACCTTTAAGTCGTCAGTCAAATATTATTTAATTCAAAGTCCTTTTGCCGATTCAGTTTTTGATTAAATCAACATCAGCTCTTCTCGTTTCGTTATTTTTCTATAATATTTATTTAATTTAAATTGTACATAATTTTGATTTTATGTTGTCTATTTTAGTTTTATACTCTGCTTGTTGCTTGCTTAGTTGATTTGAAGCTTTTACAATGTTTATATGAACACTGAAAATTGCATACAGTAAAAGGTTCGACACTGTGATAATTATTTTCAATAATTGTTGTGAATTTGTGTGGCTGTTTTTTAAATGTATAAAGAGATCTACAACTGATTATGAATATGTTTGATTGAAACAACTTATTAGAATATAAATATACACTTCTTATCAAAAAAATCAAAACACCCCTGAAGTTTGGTTTTGAATGAGTTCAATTTTTTTACATTTAACCAAAAATATAGATAATGCCAGTTAATGTTGAATATTATGAGATATCATTTAACGAATAATTAATGTTTAAAATTAAAATTATTTAGCTATTGTGTTTTATTTAACAAGGATGTTTTTACCCTTTAAGAAGAAATTGTTAAATGTTAGAAACAAATATGTAAAACGGAAAAAAGTTAATTTAGTATCTCGTATTTCTTCCCCGGGCTCTTATCACTGCTTCCATGCGGTTCCTCATGGAACGGATAAGCGTCACAATTTTGTGTTGTGGGATGTTATCCCACTCTTTTTGTATAGATATTTTAAGCTAGCCAAGCGTCTCGCGAGCAGCATTTCTCGCTCTGACTCTTCAACTCATTTCATAAGTGTTCTATGGGATTCATATCCGGGCTTCCAGCTGGTCAGCCCATAACCGCAATAGCGACTTCGCCCAAGTATTCATTTACAATGCCTACGGTATGAGCATTGTCCTGCATAAAAATGTAGTCTTTGCCAGTAAAATATGCGTAGGGTACCACATCAAGCTCCAGACATTCTTCGATGTAACGTGACCCATTTAATAACGGTAACCGAGGTTCACGTATAAACGCAAGTTCGGTTTTTCTATCGGTGCTTATGCCTCCCCAAACCGTCCATGAACCACCACCGTAACTGACACTTTCTTCAATACAGCACTGTGCAAAACGCCCTTCCTCTCTTTGATACATCTCCTTTCTTCCGTCATTAACATACAGCATGATCTTACTCTCGTTAGAAAAGAGAACTTTGCTCCATTAAGTAGTGTGTGCAAAGTTGAGGCGCACTAATCGGTGGTCTACTATAAATTTTGGACCTTGTTCTTATGGTATAATCGCTTACAGTCAATCCTCGAACCTTAAGGAGCCGCTGCTGAAGGAAGTTGAATAGAGTTTAAGAAATCGTCACTTTACTGGCGATTTATTAGAGAAACTGACACAATATACCGGTCATCTTGCTCAGACGTGGCTCGATGTCTACCAGATCCTGGACGGCGAGTAAACATACTAGTCTCCCGATAACGCTGATACACTCTACTGACAGCAAAGAGGCTTAGATGCAATCGTTCAGCCACAACACGCTGACTATGCCTTGCATCCAGCAAAGCCACGACTTGGCCAGCTTCTGTGTGCGAGGCATCCATATTTTTTAGGCAAATATCACTTTGGTAGGATGTCACAGAGCTTAGTTAACAATCACGCTCAGCTCAGCTCAGATCTCAGTTAAAAAAACGATAATTAATACAAGCAAATGAGATTGAGTGCAGAAATTCCAACGGAATACACATTGAAAACAATCGCTACATTCATTTTTAGGATAAAAATTAAACAATTTAAATTCGAATATGGAATTATGATACACCATTGTGTAGACTAAACTGCCAACTATTTATTGGCGTATTTTTTTAATGATATCAATCCTCTTTTTCATTTAAATGCCGCCTGAATAATACATGCAGTAGTGTTTCGATTTTTTGATGAGAAGTATATTTGTAAAATAAATGAATACACATATTAAACATGGTAGTGGTAGAGAATTTTAGAAAGATTAATTTCAAATAAGCATACCTACATTGCCTTTAAAAGCATTGTATGTTAACTAACAATAAATGTATAAAGTATGTATAATTGAAATGTGTGTTTGTGTAATAAATTATTAAGATGTTTCAATCAAGCCATGTGTATTATATCCACACAATGAACACGATTCTCCCGAAATACTTGATGATTCAATTATTTTCGATGGTTGTTAGCGCATGCTCCTCTTGCTTTGTCACTCCTCCTTTTTTTTATCCAAAAACAAATGTGACGCACTCCCCGTAAACAAAGAATCTGGAAATATCTTAATTTACAATATGTTCACAAAATTTATATAAAATCAATAAATCAACAATAACAGAATTTTAATGAAAATGTATTTGGATATGACATGATCACTAAAGATTTTACATGCATATGGTATAATACTACCATCATGTCATATACTTTAATAGGTGTATGTAGGTGACGGTAACTGCTAAATTCTAAGCGGGCCGTCAGCCTGTCTGTTGTCCTACAGCAATAAAAAAGTTATCAATACACAATTCCAATACATAATTGTAAAATAAAATAATTTGTGATTAAGAAAGTCGCTATAATATAATTTTCCGTCAATTTTTTTTTAGGTGATATTTAATAAAATTAAACATGACATCATGTTTAATTGTTTTGATGTTCCTAAAAATTGTTTCCATCAAACTTTCCTGAGACTTCCAGGAAATGAATAAAGTTAGTTTCAAATCAAATATTAAAATAAATTTTGTGAACTTATTATGATAACTTTGTCTCACTTTACCTCATTTTTGTATAATGTTTTTTAAACGAGCTATACTTCTTCGAGCTCCTGGCAATCATGTACCACACTTACGCCACATATATAGTTTTAAATCGCAAGCAAAAACAATCACGCACAAGGGTTGAAATTTAACAAGGGCCTTTTATATCATGGTGCAAGAATCAATAGCTCTGCACAATTGCTAGAACTTCACCTTTGATTCTTAATTTACTGGTCGGGTTGAACAATGCAAATCGAATTACTTCAGCCAAGTGCATTATACACCAGTCATTTTGAATTTTACGCTTCACGTATGAACAGCCTACTCTGCACTACAGTTTATTTATCTATTAAATATCAGAGAACTAGTTACACAAGATATAGAAAGATATAAAGGGAATTGTAGTAACAAAAAAGTCATTACGAAAAATAAAATTGTCAATATTTTAATCCTTGACTTTCATTTCTGTGAAGATGAATATAAACATATAAAAAATAAATATTAAATATACATTTATCTGACCCGGTATACGTTGTTCTGTCTTATAAAAAA
Organism: Malacosoma neustria; assembly: GCA_963693495.1. Taxonomy (NCBI): domain Eukaryota; kingdom Metazoa; phylum Arthropoda; class Insecta; order Lepidoptera; family Lasiocampidae; genus Malacosoma; species Malacosoma neustria. Next base: position 15,507,609 of record OY856391.1, on the reverse strand, counting down.
AACCCTCCAAGGTCCAATCTGTCTCTATACCGAAAATCATCAAAATTTATTTTGCGGTTTAGGCGTGAAAACGTTAGACAGATAGAGTCACTTACACATTTATAATAGTATGGATGCATGGCGATATTTTACTAGGGTCCCATCAAAGCAAGAGAGCATAACGTTATCAGCCATCGGACAGTAAAAAGACTATGCTAATCGCAGTCTTTCTGCCAATCCTTTCTTACATGGCAGCTCCTGGACCACATACTCTTCAACCCAGCCCTATGGATCCACACGCCGGCAGCTGTTCAAGCCAGGTTATACTGCTATTTGGCCACGGATTTCCTCGCCGACGCTCACATATACGGCAGTGTGCGGCGAGTGAGCACGGTATTGCAGACTGTGCACACTTTGAAGTTTTACTATTGGGTCGTAAATCCAAGAGCCAAGAGCGGTATTACACCGAAAGGTCTGGGTGAGTACAGTTTACATACTGGCGTATGTATTTTTAGGTATAAAATTAACCAATAAACGTAGAGTAATGAATAAGTAATACATCGTTTTCTTTTGTATAAGATTAATATCTTGCAAAAAAAATTGTGTTACAAATTCATGTTCTATACTTATTATCATCTTCTATATGAATCAAACGATATAGGACTGCGAGTTATGCGCGCATCACGGCTAAGCTACTGAATAGATTTCAATTAAATTTTATAACTTTTAAAAATATTGCGATATCTCAATTTAATATAAAGTTATTAAAGTTTTAAGAAACAGTGTGTTTTCTTGCTGCAGAGAAGTGGGGCAAGCGGTGTAGCGCGCATTTGTATGAAAATTTCTCATATTTTTTTATTACTTTTTTCTGTTATTCGATCAACGAAGCGGGCGGGAATGGTTAGTTTCGTTGGCGTAACTAATAATAATAAAGTAGCAAAGAAAACAAAATATACTGTAGCAATTGACACAGTGCCATCTCGTCCCAATTTAAATAGTAGATCACTTCTGTTATGGATACTAGACAACTTATATACTATTAATAAACTTTTGTATACATATAAATTACATATTGTATTACGCATAAACACTCAGACTCGGGACGTAAATTGAACTCGTGACCACCGCAGGCATTGAAACGTGTGAAATCTTTCACTGGTGCTAGCGGACGTGGTCTTTGCCTTAACTATTTTATTCTTCCTCTTCTTCCTGCCCGTAGCCCACATTATATGGGGTCGGCACAACATGTATCTTATTCCACTCTCCTCTATTAGCCATCGTCCCAACATTCACATCCTTTTTTTGCCATATCATCCTTTACGCCATCCATCCATCTTTTGTTTCAAAATAATAATACATAATGAATGTATCACTATATGAGACATATGTTTTTTTTTCAGATGGCCCTCGGCCGGCTCACAAAGATATATTGACAATCCGCGCCTACATATTACTGTTCTTGAAGCAACTAATAATGATCGGAAACGGTGTGAAAGAGGACGAACTACAATCCATACTCAACTATTTGACCACTATGCACGAAGTATGTTGTCCTAGTACTTTTATTGCCGATTCGAGGGTGTGTCAATATCTGATGGGGTAACTTTACAAAGTTTTAGATAAGGGGGTATCAATTCGTTGATGGTCATGAAAGTATAATAGAATTTAGAAACTTTGACATTACTTGGGTTTTTTTTTATTTCTGAATTCTAACAGATGTCAAACAATTACCGCCCCCATGAACGTTCACTATACTAGTGACATTATAAAATTGATATAGGCACTGAAATAAGGGGAATATAGAAATATGTCTATATTTTTTGACACCTCCTTTTAAGGTATGAGAAACTGGAAATGACGAAAATTAATTGCCATCCAAAATTTCTCGTACAACTACATCTCAAGATGTTGAATATTTGCGAGGGAAAGATATCACAGGGTTAACCTTAGTGTCAAACTCAAAGGAAAAAAATTCGCTTAAAAATTGAAATCGCTTAAATTCTAAACTTTTATTTAATATTTATAGAAATTTATGATAATGAATTATAATTTCATAGATTATTTTTTTTATTTTCAGGATGAAAACTTACATGATGTCCTGCAGATGTTGATATCTTTGATGTCGGAGCACCCCAGTTCCATGGTTCCAGCTTTTGACGCTAAAGTAACATTTTAACCCTCGGCGGGTGTTATTCGTTTAGTGTAGGATTTGTGTGTGTGCGTGTGTATATGGGTGTTTGTGTGTTTGCGTGTGTGTGTGTGTGTGTTTATCAATAGAAGTTAAAGTACATAAAATATTTCCTTAATTTGAATAGGTTTTTAATTCCTTCATTATTAGGGTCGCGTGTTAAAACCACAAACACAAAGAATTCGATTAGTCAGTAAATCTATACAAATAAATAAAATTGGAGGGTCTGTTTGTAATATTAAAATAACCGTTTTTTACTAAGTGCATTTGAATGTAAACACGGTACATATACCAAAACAACATTTTTTTAAAATTTTTGTCTGTCTGTCTGTTTGTTCCGGCTAATCTCTGAAACGGCTGGACCGATTTTGACGGGACTTTCACTGGCAGATAGCTGATGTAACAAAGAGTAACTTAGGCTACTTTAATTTTGGAAAAAAAAAATCTTTGTAGCTAAAAATTATGACCAATTTAATTTCACCTCCGATTTATATCATCAACCATATGAAATAGGGTTCAGCTTAGCCTGGACATTGTAGGTTGTCATTAAATTTCAGTGGTCCTCAGATTTATATCATCAATTATATGAAATAGGGTTTAGCTTAGGCTGGTTTTGTAGGTTCGAACGCACGTATTCCGGAGGCGTATGGCGTAACAGTTGCATTCGATAACACTGACTGTTTGCATATTTTATTTATTTATATTTTAAGGTTTATAGGGTTAATTGTAATCCAAAATAAACCAAAAGATATATCTAAAAAATGCTGCCCAAAGTCACTATTTCACGCGGACAGAGTCGCGGGCACAGCTAGTTACTAAATATATTGCGATATTTCATACTACGCCATCTAGACTCAAAGTCAGTAGCGTAGCACTTGTATTATGGATACTAATCATGTGATACACTACTTAAATACTTGTCGTTTGTTCATTGAGTAGCAAAGGAATGGTGGCCTCTTTTCATGTCGCGTATTTTTTCGTTGAACTTAAGATTTCACAAGGTAGCAGCATTTCCCATTAAATTTAGCCACATTTATTTCCCTGTAACACTTTTCTCATTTCATTTAGCATTTACCAAGCTTAAGCTCCAAATCCAATCGAGAAAGAAGAATCGGGGTAATAATTCTGTTTATAGAAAATAAATCGCCTAAAGCGAGAGTTTGGAATGCAACCGGGATTCACCTCTCTGGATGTCTATTATTAGGAAATATTTATACCAGACTGCGTCTAACTGCGTTTCTAAAATTAATATTTAGTAAAGTTATGTTATATATACATCTAGACAATTATTATTATATTTTCACAGGGCGGAGTTAGGACAATCTTCAAACTTTTGTCATCGGAAAGTCAATTAATTAGGCTACAGGCGTTGAAGCTGTTGGGATTCTTTCTAAGCAGAAGTACACACAAGTGAGTACCTATGTTTTCAGTTCAATTTGGAATATGAAATAAAGAAGAAGAACTGACAACTTTAGAAATTAAAGCATACAGATAATTTAATGCTGTTTTCTAGATCTGTTCTAATTTGTTTTATTTAAGCTTTTCTCTCGTTGCATGATGTGTTTTATACTAAAATATAATAATGTTATATTACTCGAAAATATTATTATATTTGTTATATGTATGGTATATCTTGGCTATCCAGAAATATTTGGCAAAAGTCTTTTCCGGTGAACTACTCTATACAGTTCCCTATTTTGATTAATTTATTAAACCGATTGCAGGCGAAAGTATGATGTGATGTCACCCCATAACCTGTACACCCTGTTGGCCACTCGGCTGGGTGCCTCCGGGGAGGGGCTCGCGTTGCCCGTTTACAACGCACTGTACGAACTGCTAACTGAACACGTGGGACAGCAGATCTTGTATACTAGCCACCCGGAACCGCAGGCTCATTTCAGACTTGAGAATCCCAGTAAGTGCTGTGCTATCTATTGTGTATTTGATATCAAAAAAATATGAATGTTGAAATTTTTAAATGTTGTAAAATTAAACTTATATCTAGACCCTTAAACAAGTAATATATTGGAACAACAACAGTAGAAAACTGTTTTGTATACATAATCATAATTAACTATTTTTTTTCTTTTTGCTGAGGAACAGCTGACATGCTGGCGGCCCACTTAATAGTAAGCAGTCACTGTCGCCTTAGGTTATTTGCGAAGCTTGGGCACCGTGAACACGCTGCTGCCCCATAGGGATACAGGAACCTGGTTCACTAATGCAGGAATTCAATACAAGGCTGCCATGCAGACGGGTTTTGAGCCCTGCTACGTAGCTAGGGTTATTTTGTTGCCTTTTACAACAGGCCGGTTTTTGGCTGCAGGGGTTAGTATTCTTACGCGGCCCCTGAATGGAGAAAATTTATGGAAAACTAATGATAAATTTTAAAATTGTAAAATTTGTGTGAAAAATTACAAATACATGCTAAATTTCAATTTGTATGTGATAATATACAGCTATCAAATTTTTCATTACAGTGATATTGAAAGTGGTCGCGACTCTAATAAGGCAGTCGAAGCAGACGGAGCAGCTGCTAGAAGTTAAGAAGTTGTTCTTATCGGACATGACATTGCTGTGCAGCAATAACAGGGAGAATAGGCGGACTGTGCTACAAATGTCCGTTTGGCAGGTACATGTCCATTTCTATCATTTAATTTGACAATATTATTATCCTCTGGCGCGTTATGACATATTTTATCCGTGCAGGGGCGGAGAAAGAATATTAACCTCTGCGGCCGGGGTCGGCCTGTCGTAAAAGGCGACAAAACAAGCTAGGGTCTACGTGGTAAGTTGGGTATGCCGCCATAATAACCTTGTGTTGTGTTCCGAAATTAGTAACCCAAGTTCCTGGACTTATGCCATAGGACAGTAGCGTTTTCGCGATGCCACTAGCGCTGCAAACACCCATAGGCGACGGTAACTGCTAATTCTAAGCGGGCCGTCAGGTTGTCTGCTATTCTACAGCAATAAAAAAAATTAAAAGGAACTAAATTTATTGTAATAATATACGTGTTTTGGATGCAAATATCTAATATATAAAATTCTCGTGTCACAGTTTTCGTTGCCATACTCCTCCGAAACGGCTTGACCGATTCTCATGAAATTTTGTGAGCATATTGAGTAGGTCTGAGAATCGGCCAACATCTATTTTTCATACCCCTAAATGATAAGGGTGACCCACGCCCAAATTTTTTTTAAATTTTTTGACATTTTTTTTTTATATGGCAGAACAACGTTTGCCGGATCAGCTAGTATAATATACTTGTTGCATTTACAGGAATGGTTAATAGCAATGGCATACATACACCCGAAGAACGCGGAGGAGCAAAAAATATCCGATATGGTGTATTCGTTGTTTCGCATGTTGTTGCATCACGCAATCAAGCACGAATATGGAGGTTGGAGAGTGTGGGTTGACACTTTAGCCATTGTACATTCGAAGGTAAGGACTGTTTTCTATAACGTACTTTTAGTATAACCATTAAGTGTATTATTTTTCTTTAGCTAGCAATTTATTTTTTGTCAGGGAATTGTATTTGCTAAAAATCTTTGTATAATTCAAAACTTAGGCTCGTTTGTTTAAACATTTTTCAAAGTTTATTTATCGCAATTTCAGGTTTCATACGAGGAGTTTAAGCTCCAATTCGCGCAAATGTATGAGCATTATGAGCAAAGACGGGCTGACAACATCACTGATCCAGCTGAAAGGCAACAACGTCCCATTTCTACAATATCAGGATGGGACAGACATACAGACACCCATGCAAAAACACGAGTACTCACAGATACTGATGACAGCGTAGAAAGCTCCCCCGCATCTATTCGGAAACAAAATGTTCTTAACCATGGAGCTCAAACTGAATTAGGCAAAGGATTGTCTCTTAGAGAAGTTGAAGCTTGCAGTTGTGTTAAGACAAAGACAGATAGTGAGACAGAAGAATCACGGACTAACCAACCTGTGTATAGTGAACTGTGTAAAGTGCATAGTCCAGTTAAACAAATAAATACCGAAGTGCCCAATGTTGTTGACGGTTGTGATAATGTTAAATGTGAAACTGAAACTATCGAACACGCGATTGACGAAGGAGAGGATGAACCAAAATTGCTCAATGAAGATGCCCCAAATACAGAATTAGTTGAATCTATAATCAACGATATTAAACATGAGCCTGAATCGGGTCTTGGAACTTTAGAAAAGACAGACAAATTGACGAGACAAGGAAGTCTTGATTATATACCCGTCAGAGACATAGGTGATGGGATTATTAAAGACGATCACACTGATAAAAGTGAAGGTATTCCCTCTAGTTTATCTGCCAGTGAAACGGCGAGCCCTGAAAGGGTAGCAGAATTGAATGTAGCCATTGAAAGGGAAGCTGAATTGTCAGATCCCTCTGATCTGTACTTAACGCCAAGTGAAGCTACAAGTCCGAAAAAATTGCAAGATAAAACTGATATAAATATTGACGATATCGATACAGATGACACTAAATATCTTGCAGTTAACATCGTCAATGATGTTTTAAATGTTGCACTCGAAACGGTGCGATCGAGAGTTGATGACGACACCGATTCTGGTGCGATTTCAGGAGGCTTACATTCAGAAGGTAATACCCCGAATGGACGCGAAGATTTCGAACAAGAAATTGAAGAAATAATGAGTGAAAAGCAGGTTGCAGAGTCAATTGTAAATGAATTAGTATCTGACATAATAGAATCGGCAATAGTGCAGAGTGATGATAAAGAAGAAACAGACATAATTGTAGCTGATGATAATATTCCTCAACGAGTTATACCGTCGGATCATCTTCATGAAGGAAATGTCTTGCCACTTGATGGCGAGTTTTTGATCAATTCTAGAACAGAAGGTATCGCGGCGACAGAAATAGAAAAACCCAATGAAGTTACAGAAGAAAACACTAAAAGCGATAATGAGGAAGTCGATGCATCTGCACCAGAGGAACATAAGACGCCCGAAATACCACCTATCTCGACAATAAGTGAAAATATTTCACTAGCAAATAAAAGCGAACGTACAGAAGAGGATAGGGCTCGAGAGAGTGAAAGAGATAAAAGACGTGTCAGTTTACCTGGAGATAGTGAGATGAAGCAGGATGGCAGCAGAGAAGGTGTAGCAAATCAGGGAACAAATACTTCGACATCTCCTAAAAGACCTCGAAGCGCTTCAACAAGCACACAAGTCGACTCAAACCATTTCGGTAAGAAATTATCCTTATATTTTTAGCATAAATTTATTTCTACTCTTTCTTACGAGCAGTTCTTCATGAATTGTTTCTATTCTATGGATGTATAAGAGTTCAAAATTATACCATGTCTTTCTGTCTATTGTTAAATATAATTTTTTAAATAAACATGTATTTTTTTTTAAAGTGTCGAGTCATTTAAAAGCCTCAAAATATTGATGAATTTTTACAGAAACAAAACGTCCGTCGAAGTGTTCCCGGCCAATGTTCTCCCCGGGACCAACACGTCCGCCATTCCGCATTCCAGAATTTCGATGGTCATACATTCACCAAAGATTACTATCGGATGTGCTGTTCTCATTGGAAACTGATATTCAAGTAAGAATAAGTCATTTTTACTTTCTAATGTACATATATTTTGTCTTGGTTATTACAAATTACGATTTAGCTCCATTTTATCTTAAACGATTTGTTATTCAGTTTGCTGATTGAATTAATTTAATTTCTTTTCTTTTTAAAGCGTATTGTGAGTAAACCATTTCGTTCATCTATGTTATATTATTAAGAATCCAATAAATAATAAGGCACAGCATGGTTTATATCGCGAAGTATTTATAGTTAAAATTACTTACTACCATTACTTAAGTGTATATTAAAAATAATCTAATCATAACTATGATAGAAATAAGTAATTCTGATTCTATTATAGGTATTATATTACAGAACACCTCTAGAAACGAATTGTAAACATTCTAACCAAAGATAGTTTCTGAACCTTAATGTTTGGTTGATATAATGTTTTGACCATCTTAACGAATTCGATTGTACACTTGTTACAAGAATGGGAATCACCGTGTGTTCGCGCCGATGTTGGGTATATTTATTTCGCGTGGGCCCACTAATATTGTACTCTTCAGAGTATTAAAACACACACACACACAAAGATATTTATATTATTACACTTTGTTTACACTCGATTATTAATCAATTATTTAGTAAGTTGATCGCACTTGTTTTGACAAGGACGAGGAGCGACTATTAGGTAAGAGGAAAAGGGACAGGGTAGCATCGTTACATAGGTATAGACCCATTATAGCAAAACGGCGTTAACACCATGTATCCGCTTATCCAATAGTATTTTAATAGTGTCATATTTGTATCTGAATTGCGTTTTTATAATTTATTGTTATTTAACAGGCTTTATCAAAAATCTATATTTATAAAGGACAAATATATTTACAGGTTTGGCGCAGCCATTCGACCAAATCGGTCATAGACTTTGTGAATAGCAGTGAAAATGCAATCTTCGTCGTGAACACGGTACACTTGATAAGTCAACTGGCCGATAACTTGATTATCGCTTGCGGTGGATTATTGCCACTTCTCGCTTCTGCTACGTCCCCGAATGTAAGTGATTTGTTTATATGAACCCTTGTATACAGTCTGTACTCAATGATTTTAATAGCCGATTGTTAATAGCCAACGAAAATTTACTTTAAATATACTAACACCTAAAAATTTTAAAATATATGGTAGTCAAATAGTATCACAGTTATTTTATTGTATATTTTTAGAACATAATATAAATGTACTATTATAATTCATACAGTGCCACCTAGTCCCAAAGTAAAGCAACAAAGTACTTGTATTTTGGGTACTTGACAACATGTAATAATTGTCACATATTGATCGCGAAAGGAAAATATTGTCAGAAAACAGGCACATTGACATACTTATGTGTGCGAGCTGACAAAATAAAACAAGTTTAAGAGAAAACCTGGTGATTGGAAAAGGCAAAGGAAAGGAAAAGAAATGAATAAATCATGCTTCTTGGAAGAGGCACTACTTCAGCAGTGTGACATGAGCTGTTATTATCGTTAACGAAGATTTGAAATAATTTTACCAATTATAAACATTGCTCCTAAGAATCATATCCAATCAAAACTAGATTTCTCCAGATGCTATGCTTCACCTATATTATTATTATTATTATTTGCGTAGAACGAGTTAGATGTGATTGAACCTACTCAAGGCATGCCAGTAGAGGTGGCTGTCACGTTCCTCCAACGCTTGGTCAGCATGGCTGACGTGCTGATATTCGCGAGTGCGTTAAACTTCGCTGAATTAGAAGCCGAAAAGAACATGTCCAGTGGTGGAATACTGAGGCAGTGTCTCAGACTGGTAAGTGGTCGAAACGGTGAGCAAAAACGATAAAAATTTATAGTTTTCCTGTTTTATTTATTGGTGGTAGATTTATTAGCGAATTAATGTTTGTAAGTTTTTAAGTGACCATTCATAAAATACATCCGGCTCGAAGGACCATGTTAACGTTTGTTTAAATGTTTTTGGACTAATATATCAATTTTAAACCATTTTTATTATATTTAATTTCGTTGATTCACTACTTTTAGGTAGCATCAATAAACTAAATAATATTTATGAAAATGTTATGTAAATTTAATGTTTATAATATAGTAGTTTAGGTAGGAGTGTAGTAATATATAGGTTCATTATTAATAAGTTTCTATTTAGAAATATTTGTTCTCATTGAACCTGAGTAAATATGTATTATTTTATATTTCAGTTGTTTTTTCGTAGTATTATAAATTTTATTTATATTTCGATGTCAAACTTGTTCAATAAATAAAACATTTTATTGGAAATATATAATAAAATATCTGGCTGTCATTCACATAATAATTACAAGAAATAAGATATGTAGTAGCAGCTGAGTTTGACATCAACCTTCCAACACTTCTTAGCTTTACGACTATTAGTGTAGTGAAATGATCGTGTAGTAGTGGCTCGTACTTAGTACTAGCGCGTGTGTGTCTGTAGGTATGCACGTGTGCCGTGCGAAATTGTCTGGAGTGCAAGGAGCGGCAAAGATACGCCGCCGCGAGGGGCGCCGCGAGGCAAGGCGAGTCGCCGTCGCCAAAGGTAACGAAATAAAACCTATCCATTGTATTCATTGATGGTCCTCTCGTTCGCAATTCAACCCAATTGTCAAACTTAATCATAAATAAACACTGTTTATAATCAATTAAAATATAATAAATCATCGCTAAACAATGTTTCTATTTCAAATTCATGAACTTTGTCAGTTTCAATCAAAGTTATTGAATTGACCATCTGAACACGTTAATATTTCATTTGTTCAGGAAACAATATCTTAAGAGGTCTTAAATGTTGTATGTACTCGTATATGAGAGTCTAATTTTTCATCCAATAGTTATTTAAAACATTCTCGTATTCAAAAAGATGGTGCTGAGTATATGAATGTCTCCACTATACTTTTTTATTTGCTGTACAATCCTGCTAGCCAAATTAATGTATGCATCTTTGAGTAAATTCAATTTTAAATTCGTGTACAACATTAATTAAATACTTGTTAATATTATTTACACACACGCTGTAGTCTTTAGAACTTTTTAATTTTGTAAAGTATATTGCAGTAAGCATGACTTAAAAAACCATGAAACATTATTAGAATTGAGTTTTAAATTTGTCACGCGACACAAATTATCTAGCATGATCATCCTGTAGGTTTATTTTGAATAGACCTGTAATTTCAAAAATTTATTTTTAGACCCTACGATAATTATTGAAAATATCAAAAAAATATTATCAATGATTTATAAATAAAGTATATTATTTCATTATAAAATTGTTTTGTTCATTTATCCAAATCCAGAGCGTGGTGGCAAGCCTTGCTGATGCATCAAGTCCGGTCAAAGATCCAGAAAGACTATTACAAGATATGGATGTAAATAGACTGCGAGCTGTTATTTACAGAGATGTCGTAAGTAATGTTTCTAATAGTAAAATGTCTAATGCAAGCTTAAATTTAATAAAGGATGAAAAATGTTAATATATTTTTAATGTGACATTTTAGGAGGAAACTAAGCAAGCCCAATTCCTATCGTTGGCGATCGTCTATTTCATCTCAGTGCTGATGGTGTCCAAGTATCGAGACATCCTTGAGCCTCCTGCGCACGTGCCGCCGGAATGTGCGCGGCGCACGCACCACGCGCACGAACACCACGGTAGGTCTTAGCAGCCACCGAAAAGTTTTATAGCTCACATGGTATTCGGACACGATACACGCAATTACACAAATGGTGAAACCTACGGCACATGTTGGGATTCTATAATATATTTTTTGTAATTTGTTCAAATGTATGTTCATCGGTGAACTAATTCTTTAAACACTAGTTTTAATGATACGTAGTTACTACACAGTTGATGCGGAGTAATGCCTGGTTGTCACATTTACTTTCATCGTACATTAATATAATTTAACAACACAAGCCAAATAAATATCCTCTAAATTCAATAAACAAAATCCTCTAAATGAAATGGTTTAAGTGAACTAGGTATACATTAAGTGAATGATAAAATATCATTCACTCATCAATACAATACAACGACACTGCATGTGATTTATTAAGAACAAACCTAACTTAAAGAATAAATTCAGTTTGTATATAATATCTAAAGAAATACTGATTTTTTTTAACGTTTCTAACGTTTTAAGGAAATTTAAAGAAACGTGAGCATATTCATAAATTACATGAAACTAATAATAATATTTTATACGATTAGTTGCAAATCAATAACCCTCATCTCTAAATTAGTTTTAGTTTTATCTATATATAAAACCAGTAGATTCACCTAATATATATATATTTATAAGATGTAAATATATATAGTTTCCTAAACAACTAGTGGTACGATGAATATCTTTATATTTTCAGTAGAACATTTCTTTATATAATGTTTCAAGTATTGTACTTATTTATTTACTAGAAACTAAACGATTAGTTTTATATTTGTATGATCCTTATACTCTTTTTTACAGCTTTTTCTTATTATTGCTTTATCGCACTAATATAAAACACCATCAATAGAATCAACTTATCAGGATGTATTACTATCATCAAATTTATTACTATGATTCATCATAAGAAAGCGATCACCAATATCAAACTTTTCTAGCATAAAATAAGAGTTGACCTCAAAAATATCTGCAAGTTTATTTTTCTTAACATAGAGCATGAGAAGATCTCAATAAAGCGACAGATATTTTGTAGACAACTTTGATTTTTCATATCGCTATTTTCGGCGGTTTAATACAGGATATCGAATAGACTTGTATATCTGAAATGTGTCGTTTCTCCTTTTTTTTCACGCCGCTTGATATACGCGTCACGATTTGGGACACTGGTAAAATCGTATACATTATACAACACTTGCGGCACTGCATTGTGACATACTTTCAATCGATCATTCGATTTATAAACAATTTCATTTTCGTCGTGAATCATTAACAAAATATATCGAACGATCGAAAATTACACAATACACAAACAATTTGGTTGTTTCAAATTCGTTTATATTTGATAAATTTTTACTTATATTTTTAACATTAATTATATCGATTGTCATTGGTTATCGACGATAAACTTCTTCACCCTTTGCCTTGAATTTTTTTCTTTCATTGTAATTATTGTTTACGATATTTCACCTTTCACTGGTTCTTTGTCAATTGATGCTTTCCTCCCGCTGCTTGCTCTTTTTGCGTGCCCTGCTTTCTTCGAGCAGGCTCTCGCCCACTGTTCCCGCAGTGGTCCCACCACGTGTACCCGCAGTTCCTGCCTGGTGGGCACCCGGCTCACCGCCACCCACACACTCACTGCAAGCTCGACTGCAGCCAACACGTTAACATTAACACGCACGCACACACACGCATCGCTAATTACCACCGCGCTCACGCAGGTAACGCGGTCAAGCGACGACATTGGCGTTCGCATTGCAAGTAACACGATCACGGTGATAAAAACGCCCCTAGATCCTTCATCTTTGTTAAATACAATTGAACTGTAATATTAAAGTTATTAAATATAATCTTGCTTGAATATCTTTAAGGCTAATGATTAGTCTTAGATGAATTTATTATTGTAATTAAGCTAATCGATCATACAACAGGGTAAAAATGCAATTAGTGCTTTATTCGGTAAAGTTTCACGCTTTGGTAGTGTTTACTCTTTTGTCTGTCATATAGAGATTAAATTTTCAATTGCAATGTGATCGTCCGAAATACTATATGTGGTCGATGTTCGCGAGCATTGCTTTGATTGTCTAATAAAATAACTCGCTGTAGAATATATAAAAGTTACATCACGTATCAAAAACAATAACTTTAATACAAGCGAAACGAACTCATATCTTACCATATGTACTACAAATATAAAAACAGTAAACACAACAATACTAATAACGAATCAACGAAGTATTATTATATTTTAAAAGCAAACATTTTTTAATTTATTCTTTTAGACAAGACAAAGCAATGCAGCAGTAAAAAGCACAGCTGAGGCACTGCTTCCATTTGTTTTTTTATATTTCAGTTGCGTCATCATTTCAATTAGAAATCGACTAATTATAAGTTCAAAAATGCATGGATAATATGGATATTTTCTTTTGTGTTTTGTAGTTATTTAATGACAGTTATGTGTTTGAATTCGTTTTATGTATTAAGTGGTATACAATTGCAGTAGTCCAAAATATCTATAGCTGTTAAAAGTCGAATAACATTTCCCTCGCTATGTAAGTTTAAATTACTACAATCTCCAAACTACCCGCTTTATAAAAGCAAGCTTAATCAATGTTGTCTGACGAATATTTTCGTGAGTTGCATTAAAATAATCAGTTACGTATGTTTTCCATAGAACACAATGGCGATGACGTAGAGTATGCCATGATTGTGGTTGACGAGAACAATTCAACAATTAATGAGTTGGACTCCCCATCCATGAAGGTAAGATCTTATATGAATAATCATTATAATGCATAATTAATGTGAACAGTTATGTTGCCCCATTGAGTGTCTTGGCATGAACCTCTTCTCGTATTCTACAGCCCTTTAGCCTTTTTAACTGTCTAGCAAAACTTGTAAGTACGGTTTTTTTATGTAACTGTGAAGATTAAATTCAGTACACGGCTCTAATAGCTTTCTTACGAATTACCTTTCAATTGTTTGATACTGGTTCTAATTTAACTCTTTCAGCATGGTTTAAATTTAGATTGATTTGGAATTTTATTAAGGGTAGATTTTGTTGTTTAGACAGTTATAAAAATAATTAAAATATCGTGATTAGATAAAATAGAGCTATAAGATAGTATTTATTGCATGTTTTCGTTTCATCCCCTACATTCTAAATTGAGTCATCTGTGCATTTTTGTTTTGGTAAATTATTTTGCTGTGTTATGGAGTGGTGTCCGTTGTCGATGTCGCTAATGACCATTGCGTGTTTAAACCATTATAAATGTGGACGATAATGTGCGACGTGTGAACGCTTCATTATATTCCTTTTGTTTTGCTGTTGCAATAAAATAATAAAGGAGACCGATGAGAAAGAAGAGGGTGTCGCCAAAATAGAGACTACAACAGACGAATTGAAGCCAAACTCTGGAGAGAAATTGAAACCGAGTGAGAGTGAGAAACGAGACGTATCGCCAACCTCTGATAAAGAAGAACCCCTTTTCAAGTCCAGTCTGCGCGTGAAACTCCATCCGAAACCCAAGGTTAGTTGAAAGGGATCTTGGAAGAAACATAATTACAATCTGTCTCTATTAGTCTCTTTGAGTAATCTTTTTGGTCCCTTATTTAAAATTTTCATCCGGGTGAATAAGTTATTTGTAGCTTAAAGTTCTAATGTTCCAATGTCGATTCCACTTCAACTAACTCTTTAATTTCTTGTATTGTATCAATGTTAACATTTTCGATGTTTTACTAAATCTGTTTTATTGTCTTGTTATAAGCTACCGACCCCAAGGTCCAAAACATTGTCTGAGATCACGGTGTCTGTGGTCAATTTGGTTTGTACACAAAATATTGGTTAAGTGTGAACTAAAACACGAATTTTAGCAGATACACCTCTTATTAGTGAACGCTTTTGGTGAACATTAACATTCTTATTCTTTATTTCACAATTTTTTAAGTAGTTCTACAAGTTACGCGTATACTAAGTATGTTCTTTTGTTATATTTAATCTACCAAGAACTAACTTCTCTCGTTTAATACTATCATTACTGTGTCAATGATGGTTCATAGTAATTTTGTATGTTCATCAAAAACATTTACTTTATAAAGTATTCATAACACTACAAGCTTTTCACGTGACAAATATATTAACACATGTGCAAAGTAACAAATTATGGGCTAGCAGTTATTCTCACGAAATGAATTTTGTGTATACATACATATATTGAATGATAAAAATGTTGAATAAATACACAGCACTAGAACAACAAATCAAAATTCTACAATTGAAAAATACATCACATTATGGGAATTTGGTGCCTTAAATCTTATATCTTTAAACGAGCAATTCTTGTATATATATATATATATATATATATATATATATATATATATATATATATATATATATATATATATATATAATTGGAATCTCGGAATCGGCTCCAACAATTTTCATGAAATTTAGTATACGGGGGGTTTCGGGGGCGATAAATCGATCTAGCTAGCAATATTTTCTAGAAAATGTCAAAAAAGGTGGCGTTTGAGTAGTCCCAATTTAAACTGAAAAATGACTCTTCCTGATATCTATCGGCGAATAATAATACTATTTTTTTTAAATTGCTTTAACGAAACAACAACACTAAAGCTATTCCAGCATATGGCGTTGTTAAGTAACACGAAGTCAATGAGTGTTTGCTTTGAGGTTAAACTAAGAAAATCAATTGTTAATTTCCAAAAAAAAAAATACCGGTCATCCGGATATTATATATATTAAAGGATGTTAAAGATTAAAACGCTCGATGTATAAATACTGTACGCTGGGTTTCGTAATTATTTTATCTATTTCTATGCATGGTTTTGTAGCTTTGCTTGCTTTTTCAACTAGACCTTTCACAGCATGGATTTCTAATTAGATGTCTTATCACCTCTTGTAGATTTGTTATTATTTTTTCACTTTCACCTTTCACGAATTAGTAGTTTATGATCTAGTGAATGATATATAATTATCTGACTTATAAAGATATAAATAATATTAAGATTCATGTCAATAATCTAAAGAGTCAATACTAAAGTCATTACTAAGGTAGGTTTTGGTGGATCTGGGTAAAAGGTGTCACTTTGTTATGAGAACACTAATTTGATAGTGAACTGTCATTGGCGTATGATTGATTTTATGATCTTGGCCAATGATAAAAATAGAGTCACCCTTTCTGATTCCTTTAGCGGCATAAATAGTGACAAACAGATTATTTTGCTAGCTCACAGGCTGCAAAGGTAAGGCATCATTCGAGTTTTTCTTTGGTGAGTTAGACAGTCGTTTCTGTTAAAAACACTTTTGCCACATCTATTCAGTCTAGGCTGCGACTACAATGTCGCAATATACAGATCAAAATCTCCGATAAGATAAAGAAACGGAAGTTCATATACCGCTATATGACGCGTAGAAATATTGTCAAGAGAAACTCGACGTCGCAGTTCGGACTCTGAAAAAAAACTTCGAATACAGCGCTTGGAAAAAGAAAAAGCATATTACGATGTTAAAATTATAAGAAATTCTTACTAAGAATATTGTGTTGTATATGCAATTAACAATAATTTATTTAATATATAACGCTCTGTCAATATACAATGTGCAAGCATAAATGAACTGTTGGAATTCTCCAGAGTGTGGATTCGATAGAGGACGCTGGCTCGTTTCATCTCAACTCAAATGAAACAACAAACAATGATCCGGAAACATCGAGTGAAATTGCATTAGACGATAACAAACATCCGGTTAGTAATGCTAAAGTTGCATGATAGTTTAATTAATTTTAATTCTACCAGCGTAGCATAGGGGTGTATCTTTGGACCTAATATATTTATACTTAGTGCTGACTGAGATCTGGTCTTGGACGTAGTACAACGAGACGGTTGTCCCTGCTAAATATTTATAATAAAACGATTGCTCACTAATTAGAAAATTCTTAGTAAGTACTTGCATATTAAAAATATAGAAGTCGTTGTTTAGTTTGAATAAATTTAATTTCTTACAGTGTAGTTCGATGACTCAATAGTAATCTTAAGTAGCTATAACCAATAATAAATCAATTTTGACGATCTCCCTGGCGTAACGGCTAACACACGTCACGTCAGTACGCATGCAGAGGTCACGGGTTCGATTCCAATCCCGCGTCTGGGCGTTTATGCATAATATGTATTAAAACCCATAACACAAATGCTACGCTGTTTTCTTTGAGACTAGATGGCGTTGTGTGAGATGTCCTTATATACCGTATTCACTTATTATTTATAGTTATATATAATATTTAGGTTAGCAATGATGACTCTTGGACTGATGTCAACTTGAATGAAGATGGCGAAAGAGGTCCAGCTACGATTACTGGGAGGACACGAGATCATGAAGGAAATATACATGAAGGTATATATTGTATACACAATATTTTAAATGACACAGATTGTCACCTCTTTAAACATTTTCAACTATGTCTTCTTGAGATATTAACTTTAGCATTTGTGTGTTGTTATTTAAGATTCAAATGATAGAGAATAAAAGATTTGTTTATTTAATTTTTGTTAGTGTATTGCTTTAACGGTTCTCTTATATATAGATATAAACTAATAACAGATTGTGTTTACAAACACAAATTTTTATTTTTATATTTTTGGATTCCTATTTTAGATATAGACAAACAAATTCACATGAGGAATTCAGAGTCTCACCACCATTTACAACAACGCCACCAAAATAGAAGCCTACAAGCGGCGCAAAGGCATCTGCATCCGGTAAGTTGAAAGTTTTATGTTATCTCTAGAAATTAGTTCTTTGTAATTGTCTTTTAGAATCCCAACAGGGATCTTAGAGTTTTAACAACGTTCTAACAGTCTACATATGTCAGACTGCAGGAAAGATGTCAAGAGATATATATTCTCGCTAAAAGATGTATATTCTCGCTTCGCATACAAATGTCGCTTTAACGTTTTGATTTACCCATGTGTTACATCAGGTCATTGTTAGTTGAGTAATGAATTTATCCTGCTGACCTAAAGGCTCCAGTACACACCGAAACAACACAACCTTATTTAGTTTGTTTATGGTCGGTATTGATATTCAAGTGACGATGAATTGACATGCTAATGAACTGATTTTATACACATATAATTTATAATTAATCCTGTTATTTTCGCAGGATAACGAAACGCTAGCAGGTTTAAACGCAATGAACGCGTCAATGTCTGCAGACGGTGTTTCTAGAGAAGCATCGTTAACCCACAAGCTAGAAACCGCTCTGGGCCCAGTATGTCCCCTTCTCAGGGAGATCATGCTGGACTTTGCACCGTTTTTGTCGAAAACATTGGTCGGAAGTCACGGACAGGAGTTACTAATGGAGGGTAAATATATAATTTTATTTAAAATTATTTTAATGTTATTATTCACTTTCATATTGTGTGTTAATTTAAAGCATTCTGTAAATAAAAAATATTATATAACAAATTACCTCATCATCCTTTTTAATACATATAATCCGGTTCCATACGAAATTTTAGACGCTACTCTTCTGAAAATCAAAATTCGTAACACACACACTTTTCTTTTTTACTTTTCACAGGTTTACAAACCTTCAAATCCAGCACATCAGTGGTGGAATTGGTGATGCTGCTATGCTCCCAGGAGTGGCAGAATTCTCTCCAAAAGCATGCCGGACTGGCTTTCATTGAACTTATAAATGAGGGCAGGTTGTTGTCTCACGCGATGAGAGATCATATTGTGCGGGTGGCGAATGAGGCCGAGTTCATCCTTAATAGGATGAGAGCTGACGATGTTTTGAAGCATGCTGATTTTGAGGTATGAGTCAAGATATCTTATTAGAATGAACTTTTGAAGTTTTAAAATTAATATTATCTTAGTACTTTTCTTTATTTCATGAAGTCATTTATCGTGATGTCAGTGTTAGTTTCCACTGAAAAGTCAGTATTGTAAAATATTTAATTCAATGGAGAGTAAAATTATTATCGGTAAAATATATGTTATTATAATTTTATAGCTTGGTAGTTATTAAATCATATTAATACACAACCATCGATATTGGGAATGAAGATTTTTTTATATATTCAGGATTTATACGAATCTTACAAGAGCGCACAATTCGTATATTATTCTAGTTGACCCGGATGTTCTGTCGTATAAATTAAGTATTTCTAGTGAATATTTTGTTTGTAAAATAAAAAATAGTGAATATATTTTGTGTGGTGATAGGATTTATTTACATATTAAAATTAAAATTTTGGTGGTTCCACCCGGGTGTACTCCTGCTTGTATCGGTCCCATGCCAGAGAGTACGAAGGGGCTGAAACGGCTCACTTTTTCGGGCGTGTTCAAGACGCTACCGACAAAGTTTTTACGCAGTATTCCGCTGCGGAGGTGATCGTTCTTGGAGACTTCAATGCACCTCATATTGAGTGGCTAGGCTCTCCAAAAACTGATCTGCCTTTAATTTTGCTCTTGCCCATGGTTTCACTTAGGTGGTTGAAGGCTTCACCCGCATACCGGATGCGCCTTCTTTCTTTGTTGGACCTTCTGCTCATCACACATCCGGCAGATTATTGGGTCTCGATCGGGGATCCATTAGGTACTTCTGATCATTGCTTAATATCTTCCGTGATGCGCCCTCCGATTCCCGAACGGGCTCGCCCCACCGCGAAGCTGAGAGTGTGGCGCCATCGGTCAGCAGATTGGGATGGATTGCGCTTATTCTATGCATCCTACACATGGGGGCCGCTGTGGTTTTCGTCGGGCGAACCTGACCCCTGTGTGAACTCGATTGCTGACTTGGTGCTGCAAGGAATGTAATGTTTTATTCCTAACTCTGTAGTGCTCGTTGGTGATTCGGGAATGCCATGGTTCGATAGGCTTAGTGCTAAGGCTGTTAAGCTAAAGCAAGAGGCCTATCGAGCCTGGACTACAGCAAGGGCTTGTCAGGATCCTAACACTTCTGACCTGAAAAAAAAAATATAACGTTGCCTGACCTTCAAAAATGGATTGCGAGAGCAAAATTTGAGCACATCGGCAGGATTGGCAAGCGTCTCGCTAGCTATCCCTCTAGGACTAGGGCTTTCTGGGCCCCCTAAGCTGTCGAAGGAAATTTTTGTCGGGCGTCCATACCTCCATTACGTACAGCTGATGACCGCCTGGCTCATGCTGCCAAAGATAAAGCCGATCTTTTGGGCGAAATCTTTGCAGCCAATTCAACTTTTGACGGGGGACAATCTCCACCTTCTATTAGAAGATGTGGAGACTCCACAATGTCGGAGGTATGGTTTTCACAAAAAGCCTGCGACGTGTCCTCCGAGGATCGCCTACAACACGAACTGCGTGCCGTTGGATGGAATCTAGGGAATTAATAGGCGGGTGCACCAGCCCATAAATGTGAGCAGTACTACATATGCGATCTGACCTGTGCTTTGTATAGCACAAGCCGTTGCCTTGGACTGAAATACTGCTTGGACCGGTTTAGCACACCCAGTTATTTGGAGGCAAGCTTAGCTTTTCCGTCCAATTGTCCCCTAAACTGCACATCATTCCTGATGTCGACACTAGGGATCCCAATACTACTTGAGATGGAAAGAGGGGTTTCTTGGAACTGTGGCGCAGGTCCGTTCGCACGAACGAGGTTTTCTTGGCAGAGAATAAGCAGACTTGTGTCCTCGAAGGGTTAAACTGGACAAGGTTTTGTCGTCCCCATTCAGAGACTCTCTCTAGAGAGTGAAGTAGACTTCAGACACAAGTCTAACCCGAATTTTTTCTAAAACGTTTTTACCTTATCCTACCACAAAGGTTGTGTCCCGGCTTCAAGGAAGTGCACCACAGTTCCAAAGAACCCCTCTTTCCATCTCAAGTAGTATTAGGATCTTTGGTGTCGATATCGCTGAGGTTTTCTCAGCGTGGTACAATGTAGGGTTCTTAAAAAAAGACATTATAAAATTTCTTCGTCTCCGGTAGCGCGTTGGTAATGCCTCTGGTGTTGCAAGCGTCCATAAGCGACGGTGACCACCGTCACCAAGCCAAGCGGCCAAGGTGGGCCGTTTGACTGTCTGCTTAACTACAGCTATTAAAAAAAAACACGGTATAAAATAAGGTTTTTTTTATTGTCTCCCACAAACCCCATGAATTTTTGACAGCAAAAAAATACAAAAACAATTCTGGCCTTACTACATAATATACTTACTATCACTTAGCGGTACGGAATATATTTTCTTACCTATTCTCTCATACCTATCAAATATATGACAAAAAGACTCATAAAAATAGTTCGAACCGTTTCGTTTTACATGCGCGTAAAAAAGATCCACGTAGTTGAAGTATTATGGAATTTGTAACAATTAGTTGTTTTTGTTGCAGTGCCTGTGCGCAACGAGCAGCGCCGAGAGGGCCGAAGAGGAGCGCACGTGCGAGCGCCTGATTGCGGCTGCGCGCAGGCGCGACCACGCCGCCGCCGCCCGCCTTCTCGACAAGTTGAAGCACGCCGCCACGCACAATGCGCCTCACCAGGGGTAATGTTTCAAGCGAGCTCTGGCGCATAATTTTAAACATTAGCCTGATGAAATCAAAAACGCGCCTTAACTAAAAGTTTTCGTTACGTCCTAAGAAGCCACAGCTTTAAATAAACTTCAAACTTAGCTCGAGTTGTGTATTTTTCTCTGCAGGGGCGGAGTAAGAATACTAATTCCTGAGACCGGGGTCGGCCTGTCGTGAAGGCGACAAAACAACCCAAGCTACCTGGTACGGCCCCAAGCACATCTGGATGACAAACACACTGGGTCTATAAGTATGCCGCCATAATAACCTTGTGTTCCGGCATTAGAGAACCAGATTCCTGTACCCTTTTGGGACAGCAGCGTGTTCGCGGTGCCCTTAGCGTCGTAAACATGCATAGGCAATGGTAACTGCTTACTATTAAGTGGCCCATCAGCCTGTCTGCTGATCCTCACCAATAAAAACAATTTGGTTGTTTGGTAAATGTTTATTGTATATGAAATGACACCTGGAAAATAAAGATACCTAATAATACTACATATTGTTTAAGATGGTCAATTTTTTTCTTTGTCGTATTGACGATACGCTTTAATTTTTTTTTATTTCTGTAGCACATCAGACAGGCTGTCGGCCCACTTATAATTTAGCTGTTACCGTCGCGTATGGGTGTTTGCAACGCCAGTGGCATCTAATGCCGGAACGCAAGACAAATTTATTATGGCGGCATACTTAAGACCCAAAATGGTCGCCATCCAGACGCTCTTGGGGCCCTACCACGTAGCTGGGGTCAGTATTCTTTCTCCGTCCCTACACGGATAATTGAATCATGTTATATGAAGGAAGGTTTGAGAAATATGAGACGCATGGTATTGTATTCAGGCATTGAGTTTTTTGGTTGTGATTTCTCTCTATAGCGTGTATCTTTAAGCTTATTAAGCTTAGAAACGTATGTGGGTTCATGATAATCGTCCTCCGGCCATAAACAATCAAACCTGTCGAAGAGCAGTTTTATTTCTCACCAGTAACAAACATTACAGATGATTATAAATATTTATTATATTGTGTTATTAAGGACATCGACGCAGTTTTGGAAGTTAGACTCATGGGAGGACGATGCGAGGCGCCGTAGACGGTTGGTGCCCGATCCGCGGGGCCACCGGCACTCCGCTGCGGCGTTGTCTAGATCGCCTTCTGCGCCGCCACCACATGACGCCATATTACAGGTACCCTAATACTACTAATAATACTTTTACCTATTTATGAAATTACGAATCAGAATCAATTCAGAAATGAGAATTATTTAGTGAGTTGTAAAAGGCGACAAATGGACAAATCACAGCCATCAAAGGAAGGGTTCCTTTTCCGTGTAAGATTCAAATTTAGACAAACCTGTCATATCATTTTTATGGTCCTTATGCGACCTTGGCTAGGTCTAGTTTTTATTTTATTTGAGCCTATCTCAGAATAGGATCGTCTGGGAGTGGCAGATGAACGAGCTATTTACTAATAATTAATCCTGGGTTCAGGCGACAGAAGAGTTACATGCTCGTATAGCGGCGGGAGGCGCGGGGCGCGGCGCACAACTGCCCACCCCGGCTGCAGCGGAGCTCCTCGATGACGCTGAGCTCCTGGTGGATGACAGGGAGATTGACGCCGACCTGACAGGTAATTTCTTTGTTCCTATATAATCAATGCTTAACTATGTATATAGTTATTTTAAAGTAAATACTAGGACTGTTTTGATTGCTAGACGTTGCGCTATGTCGTCTTTTCTCTTGTCTTTTATTGTCTCTCTTTTCTAGCCAGATTTTAAAAATTCAAATTTCTGTTTAGCTTTATTAGAAATCAATTCTCAAACCGATGTTTTATATATTGCAGTGAAACTTCTTTAGTACCGTTGTGATTTGAAAATTTCATGAAACGAAAAAGCGACACCAAAAAGAAACAAACATTCAAAAATTTGATTTAGCCTGCGAGAATATGAGATAGAATACAAGTATACGAGCTTTCGTAACTTTTATACACTAATATATGAAATGTAATCTATTTTTCTGAAGTTTCGCTTCTGTCGTATGTTAATTGCATACACACACACACACACACACGCACTTTTTATTTCTCCATCCATCATCAGAGTGGGAAGATTTGGTCTGACTATGAGTTACTTTCTCTTGCAGGTCCAGTAAATATAAGTACGAAGGCGAGGCTAGTGGCCCCTGGACTTGTGGCGCCGGGGACCGTTTCCTTGACCTCAACAGAGCTGTACTTCGAAGTGGATGAGGAGGACCCTGAGTACAAGAAGATTGACCCTGAGGTGAGTCTTTTTGATTCATATTTATATTAATTACAACAAACGCGTTTTTCTCCTGTCTACGCGTATTTAAGGCTCATATACGGGGACCGTGTCGTGTGTAGATGTCAAATGTCACAGTGACGTGTAATTTGTTCTATTATAGACTAGCCCATAAATAGTGACACTTAAATAAACTATATTTAATTTTAAAAAGCCAAAATGTAAAATGATTTATAGACATTTTTCATATATTGATCACGGTTGTAAATAAATTACAAAATAAAATGGATTGTAAAAGAATACAAAATTGCAATGGTTAATATGCACAAAATGGATTTTGAACCCTCGACAATTTTCAAGACCATCCATCAATTTTCCATCGACTATTAACAGATAATCCTACGCCCTAGTGACCCTGACCTTACGTTCGGTACTTGTCTCCGATATGCAAAATGTGAGATCATTTCCTTACAGTTAAAGAGAATGGATCGATCAAAATCCTTTAGACCTGATACACAGGGGAAAGTCATACAAATATCTTCTCTGCTAATGAAAATACTTCATGATTTTGACCTGTAGTAGGTGTAAACAGACCACGCTGGTCAGAAAAAAGTGCATAGGTTTAATTTCTACTCGAATCCGTGCTTAGCCATTTCGAGTTGAATTATATTAATAATCGCTTAAACTTTAATAATTACGTACCTGCGGGAGTTTCATTAATATTACATTCACTGAAAATACACATATGCTTATACACTAGTAAGTTAAAGTGGTTGCATTAGAAGGGAGGAGAACCCCCCACATAGCCGAGTAGGCTTCCCCTCGTAGATCCGATGCGGTACTGTTAAGGTTCAGTTTTCCCCATATAAAAAAAGGGCGAAACTGCAGCGCTGGAATTTTTTTATATTCTTTTATTTGTTATGGGATTATTTGTTTTATTATATTCTAACTTTAAATTGTGGTTTACATGGGATGACTGCTATCTAACCCTCTAATCCAAAAGTATAACTTTGCGTCGTAGCGCTTTTTAGTAGTGTTTTTTATTTATTTTTAAGATAAATAAAAAAATCACTCTTAGCCTGTTTCAAAACACTTATTTAACGTTCAATTATTTTTATTGCCGAATAACAGCAGACAGGCTAACAGCCCACTTAACAGTAATCAGTCATAGAAATATTCTATCTCACGAAGTCCGTTTGGCTCTGGTTGTAGTAATGTGTACCGATAAGCGCGCTTGTGTGTGTAAACAAAGGGAGCGTTAGCAATGAAATCTACACGTATTATGTATTTTAAAATTTAAGGTTAAAATGTAGCAAAGTAAATAATATTATAGAATTATAGGTTGCAATGAATAGAAGTAAAACAATTTAATATATAAATAATAGAAATAAAATAGTCGTAAGTGAGTAAGCATTTTTGTTTATTATTTTATATTATTAATATGCGCTCTCTGACTATGGAACTAGAATAACAATAATAATAATTTATTCAACAACAAAATATTGACAATATAAAATACAACATCAATTGCAAGTTACAATTAATTAAGATAAAAATAGCAATAGAATGTTTATCTGTTAAAGAAAAAAACACTTTTAATCACTATCAGATAAACATTTAAACAGTACCGATTCGCTTTCGTCGAAATCGCATGCAAACTAATTACGAACTCAAAATCCAACTCGTAGTATTTTAAGTATTCTTTTTCAATATTTCTGACATGACCACAGGTTTTTTTTACTGCGAACAACAATAAAAATGATAATGAGTATGACGCAATTATCATTTATTAAATGTTATTTTATTTTTCGACATAGTCACCTTTCAGGTACACTTTGTATATCTTTTTCTCAAACTAAAATTCCCTTTTTAAAAAAATCTTCCTGATCGCTTAAAAATCGGGTACTGCGGCGACTACTCCGTCATCATCTTCAAATTTATGGCCTCTGAGATGTTCCCTTAACAGCGGAAATAGGTGGAAATCACTAGGGGCCAGGTACGAAGAATATGGAAGATGATCCATCAATTCGAAGCCAGCTTTTTGAATGGCAGCCATCGTAAATCTGAACTTGTGCGCGGGGTCGTTATCTTGGTGAAACAAAACACAAGTCATGGACTGTTTCTTCGTTTCCGGGTCATAATGGTTAAGCCATGTTTAATCTATAGTTATAATCTGAGCGAAAAATCGGTCAAGATCTTTTTGTAACAAACTCAAACAGCACTGACGTTACGTTTGACGTTACTGTGCAAAAAATTGGCGCGGGCTGAAGATACTAATGATCCGGACAGCGTCGCGATCGAGACAGAGCGCTCCTGAGGTTACGCACACTAAAACAATGTGCATGCGCACGACTTACAACATTCAAAGCCAAACGGACTTCGTGAAATGGAATATCTATACCGTCGTCTATGGATATTTGCGACGCTAGGGGCACCGCGAACATGCTACTATCCCTTAAGAGTAATATTCCAAATTATAAAATTTCAAATCTCAAAGAAAGTTAAATGCATTAATTTTGTACGTAAATTGTAGTATAAATTGAAACAAAAGAAATGGCTTGAATGGTTACTATTTAGGTTGTATAAAAATGGTTATATTTAAAAAAACATAATAATAAACCTAAAATGTGGTAAATTTACTATTAATTCATACTGGTAACTTCTTATTACTAAAATATTACGAAAAATTATGTATTTAATAACTAAAATTGAATATTTAAAAGCTTATAAAGTTATACATATGTAAATATCACTTGCTTTTTGAATATTCAAATTAAACACAACATGGTGTGACAGAAGAAGCAATAAAACAGGCCATAAAAATGATTTAACATTACAAAACCTACTAAACTAGTTTTGTCAAATTTTTATGTAGTAGTCGGTATAATTCAATATAATTAAATATGTAATTCACACAAGTTGTTATATATGCTTATAAATTATTATTTTCAACTTTATATGAATGTCATATAGCAAGGATTTTATCCGTGCAGGAATTGTTCGGACGAAGCATCCATATTATGGTTCAAAAACTCTCGATGAGTTAAAAAACTAACCCAACAATTCTGCTGGTAACAATAATTCAATTGACAAAAGAATAAAAAATCAATGAGAATCAATTTAAAACTTTGCTGTAAATAACACACAAATCTGATACTACGAGTAAATTTTCTTTTCCCGGCTATATTCATTTTGTTTTACTGCAGTTCCATTTTTCAATTTTCCTTTGTTTGAGGTTAAGAGCCAGTCTCTCCATATTTATATAATTTAATCTAAAAAGTTTGCATACTTATTAAAAAAATTATTTCAAAGTAATCCTGAACTTTGATGCAGTTTATGAGTCCGTCAGTTTAATTTCTAAAGTTTATATATCTCGTTTTTGATATATATATTAACATTTAAATTGTTACTATTGATCCAATTTAGTGTTTTATCTGCTGCCGAGTTTATTGGAATTTCATGATTAGATACATAAATGCATTTTGGGCGATTACTACCGATATATAATCTGCAAACCAAAAAATATTTCTCTGTGACTACGTTAGGCAAGTCATTTATAAAAAGCAGAAAGAAAAGTGGCCCGAGAACACTTCCTTGCGATACACTAAAAGCATTTAATTTGTATGATGAAGTATTAGTATTTAAAATCTAATTATCTAGAGAGTTAATTTCAACACACTGGTATCGATTGTCTAAATATGTATGTAACTAAATTAGTGCCGGGCCTCTAGTGCCATACCATTCTCACTTATTTAGAAGCATCTCATGGTCAACGAAATCAAAAGCCTTTACAATAGGAAGTGCACAAGACATACGTAGATATTATTTAAATAAGAAAACGCCAAATACAAAACAAAGCATGACAAAATCGCCTTCAAATAAGGTGAGACGTGATTACCTTATTTTGTTATTTATTGTCGTTTCTGTTTGTACAAAAGAGTAGTAAAATGAAAATTATATCCCAATTTCTTAAACATTCTCATGACTTAACTAATAATAATGTAAAAAATTACTGTGATCTTTATTAACAGTGATATTAAAATGAAAATTGCTTGCTTTAATATATGGAGTAAGGACGTTTAAGTATTGATATCTGGTATCGATGGTGGGTATTTGCGTGTAATATAGTCGAGTAACCGAATATGAGGCACTTAGGTGAGCGGTACAATGCGATCCCGCAGCGCGCGGGCCTTGTAGGCGCCACGGTAGTGATGCCTCTTCAATAAGTTGTTTTCTTATCGACGATCATGGTTTAACGATGCCA
Source organism: Malacosoma neustria (assembly GCA_963693495.1). NCBI lineage: Eukaryota > Metazoa > Arthropoda > Insecta > Lepidoptera > Lasiocampidae > Malacosoma > Malacosoma neustria. The sequence goes on along the minus strand of OY856391.1, from coordinate 15,479,096 downwards.
TTGGATATATAAATAGATTTGGTTATCCGAATTCTGTTACTTTGTTTAAATACTATTCTGAATATTTTTGCCTCATTTCCCCTACATGTGGATAATGTTTTGGAGATTCGAATGCTTGGTGTATATCCCACCGCTTGGGGGCTACCGTGCTATGCGCCCGCGCACCCTCAGTCAATAAGGGGATGCACGTCGCTTGTATATCAACTAAAATCTGCTTTCTGTTTCTCTATTATCCGATGCCCAGACGGAGAAATGCTTTCGCACGCGGCTTCAGCCCGGGCGGAATGTTTTTGAGAGCGATAAACGATTTGGAAGATTTCGACGTGTTTGGTGTCATTTAAATCTTCTCAGTAGTAGTAGTAGGTTCTTAATCTTCGTTACCTGAGCATTATTCTTAGGTTCATGCTGCTAAGGAGTGTTCTATACCATTTATCGAAAAGCTGCCCTTACTCTAGGGATTATCCTTGCTGATTTCCTTCATTGTTATTTCATCCTATGGCGGCTACAGCTTGTAAATTTGGTGATGATCACTGAAGAATACTTTGATATTAGTATGACGATAATATCGATAATAATGTCTTATGATATATGCCTGCCACGCTTATTGAATGAGTCGGCGTGTGGGGCATGATTTCAACCTCGGACAGCGCTACAATGGTAACCCGCAGCGCGCCGCGTATCATCCGCGACGGGGGGGCGGTAGGTGGAGGGACTATACAGGACACGGATGTGCGTGTTCTATGAAGAATACGAGGATAGTGCTTGCGTGCTAAGTTTATGATGCTTTGACTTGATTAGATATCTATTTCTTATGTTCACCAGAAGTTTCAGGAATCGGGATTCATTTGAGATTTATTCTCTATTTTTTTCTTATTGACTTTAAGCGGTCTTGTGTAGCACTTGTACTCTTGTACTCTACTTGTATATCTTGCACCCTCTTTGTATATATATTTATATGACTGACAGCTATCTCTTCTGTTTTGAAGGTAACTCGTTCTAATGCGTTATCCGAAGGCTATTTTTGTTCACTTTCTAAACCGTGACTTTCTTTAAATTTTCCGAAACCACTTAAACTAAATTATTTTTATTCATTCCATTTATTTATAGGTGCTGGCAAACATTGTTTTCACATATAAATAAAAAAAAAACTGAACTTATGTTGACTCCTATTTCACCACCTTCTAGTTTCACTTTTGCGATAAAAAGTAACCATATGTCCTTCTCCAAGGTTCAATCTATTTCTATATCAAAATTCCTCAAAACTGATTCAGCTGTTTAGGCGTGAAAACGTGACAAACTCACTTTCGCATTTATAATATTAGTTAGGATATCATTCTAATATATGTATATTTAAATATGTTATCATATTAAAGTTATTAATCCGTATAAATATCGTATAAATATTTATCCGTGCAGGGGCGGAGAAAGAATACTAACCTCTGTGGCCGGGGTCGGCCTGTCGTAAAAGGCGACAAAACAACCCACCCAAGCTACGTGGTAGGGCCTCAAGCCCGTCTGGATGGCGACCACCTTTGGTCTTAAGTATGCCGCCATAATAACCTTGTGTTGTGTTCCGGCATTAGTGACCCAAGTTCCTGTACCCTTATGGGACAGCAGCGTGTTTGCAATGCAACTGGCGTTGCAAACACCTATAGGCGATGGTAACTGCTAAATCCTAAGCGGGCCGTCAACCTGTCTGCTGTCCTACGCAATAAAAAAAAAAATTATTTAAAGGCTTAATTTGGCAATATATGCATGTATAAATTGTCGAATCACCCATAATACTTATATATCAATACTCTTATATTTTATATCCGACGATATTGAGCCAGTGTACTGGCGACTATATTTATCCAATCGTTTTATAGCATATAAGCGATGTAAGCGATAAGGTATAAGCGATTTTTATCACTTTATTGCGATTTGAATCGAAATATTCTTTTAAATCTTAATCTTATTAGGATACTTTGCTTATTGGCGAATACACATCTATTGTAAGCTTGTACAGTGTGTAACCGACATTAGCGGTGAAAGGCGGTTCAGAATGAATGATATAAGTAATAAAGTATAATATGGAAGTTTAGAAAAGTTTTTTTTGAAAAGTGTATAGGTAATAAGAGAATTAGGTTGAATGTAATTGCATTAAGTAAGATTTCGACAAGAAAGGTGTGATCTTGGATTGACTTGAAGCCATTTTGTTTCAATTTCAAAGTGTCATTGCATTTACTGTAATCCGATACAGTTAGGTTTTCTAACTTTTCTTATTGGTATAAGCATAAGAGTATGGGTTTCTAACTTTTATCATGAGTTTATCCTCATCCTGTATTCTATTTATTTTACACTACCTGTGCCCGCGACTCCGTCCGCGTGGAATAGTGACTTTGGGCAGCATTTTTTGGATTATAGCTTATGGTTTATTTTGGATTATAAACCATAAAATATAAATAAATGAAATATACAAACTGCGTTCAAACCTACAAAGTCCAGCCTAAGCTGAACCCTAATTTATATGATTGATGATATAAATCTGAGGTCAACATAAATTGGATAAAAAAAAATCAAAAACTGATCACTTTTAACTTAAACCATTTTTTTTTAATTAAAATTAGCCTAAGTTACTCCTTGTTACATCAGCTATCTGCCAGTGAAAGTCCCGTCAAAATAAGTCCAGCCGTTTCAGAGATTAGCCGGAACAAACAGACAGACAGACAAAAATTGTAAAAAATGTTGTTTTGGTATATGTATCGTGTGTATACACGTGTGTGTATATCCAAATGCATTTACTAAAAGATACATTTATTTGTATAAATGAATAAATGTATAATTTATTTCGCCCTGGTGAAATATCTCCTGCCGTTAACTCTTATATATTGCACCATCACGCTATTATCGAAACTGTACCCGAGATATTATTTACTGCGACTAATTCAACCGATTTCAAAGATTGTAAATTGAATTCGTAATGGGGCATTTTATTTGTTTATGCTAATATACCGTTTTAATTAAACTCGCTCCGTGTTCAGTCCTCGTCGCCATCGCCTGTGCGACCACCACAAAAAACATCTCCTAACCATCGGAATTCCGGGTATGCCTTAGACTTAGAGCATTTACCAGAATAGAGCCTACTACGAGCAACTGCCTATTTGATAACTTGCGTTTATATCGCTTTCCATGTATATTTTAGTTCGTTATACTATATATTTTCAGCTCGTCAAGGTTTTAATGATAGATATTTTTTAGTACATTCTCCGTGCAGGGGTGGAGTAAGAATACGGCTGAGAGCGGCCTGTCGTAAAAGGCGGCAAACAATCCTAGCTAGGTGGTAGAGCTCCAAGCTCATCTGAATAGCAAACCAGGTCTCTAAATATGCCGCCATAATAACCTTGTGTTGTGTTCCGGCGTAACTGACATAGGTACCAGTTCCTCTATATAGGCAGTAGCGTATTGGTAATGCCCCTGACGCCGAAAAAATCCGATGGTAACTGGTTGCTATCAACTGAGCCATCAGCCTCTCTGCTGTTCCACAGCAATAAAATGGAGTACAAGAAGCTTAAAACTTTAATGGCACATACCTACCTACCTACGCTGAAACTACAGACTTTTAGGGCTTCTACACACGTACCACGACCACACCACGTCGCAACGACAAAATGCTGTCAAGCAGTGGTTACGTGTGAATAGTGTCGCTGCAGCTTTTTGTAGTTACGTTGTGATAGGTACCGACAAAATGTCGATGTGGTTGCGTTGTATGAATGAACCGGGGGAGGGGAAGAGTGCGGGCGGCGTGCACGCACTGTCGTTGCGTCGACGCAACGTTGTGTTTGCGATGTGGTCAGTATCACACACACGGTCGATAACGACTGCAAAATGTGGTACGTGTGAATAGTCCTATTCATTTTCAATTCGAAATATACACCCGGCCACGTGGTGTGGTTGAGGTGTGGTCGTGGTGTGGTTGTGGTACGTGTGAAGAAGCCCTTAAATACGAAAACGTTCCGTATTGGCCACTCCTATTGATCGAATGCTCTCTAAGGCCTTAAACGACATCGATTTATTGGTGCATATTTCATAATTAAACTTTTGAGAAATTAATGTTTAATTTTTTATAGTGTTTTTGTTGGTTAATGGATATTATCTTTTTGTGGGTGGCAATATAAATAAAAATGGTGTTTGATTATAGGCTAATAATGTAGATGAATCTAATTGGTCTTGGTGAGGTATGTGGAGTTGCGGGGTGCCCCTGGTGGAAGTGCTGTACTACCGTACATCAAGATATGATGCCCTTTTCGCGCACGACATTAGGCATTACCCGAACATTGTCTAACTTAAAACATAATCTTTAACACATTATTTAATGGCACAGACATTTTTTAGCAATATAATAACTTAATAGTCTAATGGACTATTAAGTTATTATTAATTATGAGGCCATTACGGACCCTTACCCAGGTCATCCGAGAGGAATTATTACTTGCTTGTATAACTTAGACTTATATAAGAGGGTAATATCATATAATCTCTATAAAAATAATTATTCTGGCGTGTGTATGTGACTGTATTCCTCATAAATAGCTGGAACGATTTTGATGATTTTTTTTATTTGTGTTCAAGTGAATTCGAGAATGATTTAGATTCACAATTCGGTCCACTACAAAATTTTAATATTTTATAAGGCGGAACAACGTTGCGGAGTCATTATAGTGCTGGATCATTATAGAGAGGTTACGCTTAAAAAAAACTCATATCATGGTGTTTACCTCACCTTGTTTCATGGATGCGTTACATATTCCATCCTGTAGTCAAATTCTCTCTCATATAACAATTAAAACACACAATATTTGTGTAACCATCAAGTTTGTGATGTCTCATGATTCTTATTTAAAATTAAATCTACTGTTAAATGTCACCGCCCCGCTGTTTATTTATAATGGACCATTATTTTTTGTCCGTTTGTTCAAACAGTTAGCAGTCTTCCCACGTCAACAATGGCGAGGGCTCCTAAAGTGCATCATAAATAAATATATTACGTCATTATGACAGGTCCGTGCCCACTTGACACGTGTCATGATACTTTTACAAATTATGACCATCTATTAAAAACATATTTTATATTCTATTGCTTTACAAATACGGTTGTGATTATAATACTAAATATCGATTACTTTTTACTATAAAGTTTGTTTATGTTTTAAAACTACCGATAACGAATATTGATATATACTAGATGAAATTATATCTCAAAAATCATTTAGTTATTCCAAAAGCTATTAGAATGGAATATATCATAAACAATTCACTAATTGGTTGTAATAATTTGAAATGGAGATATAATTAATACATACGTGTAAATAAGAATCTTTAAAGAAAATTGTAAACATGATTCGTATCCGACGTTGTAGCTATAAAAAGTTAACATTTTTTAATGTAATATGGAAGCGATGCGACGGACATGTTTATATCTCCTGGTTATACCTGATTAATAAAATTATGAAGTCTTCATTGCGAACTAGCTATCTAGTGTTTTTAAGTTATTTTTTCCAATATATTAATAAGTGTGCCTTCGTATAACTACTTATTTAACATGCAATCGAGCGATTGGAGTGGAGAATACTCCACGTCAAATCTACCCTCACGGAATTGACTTTAAATTTGTGTAGAGAAATATTAATTTTAATTATTTCAATAGATCCTAGAGATCATATAAATGTTGCTTTGTCAAATAAATTTAACAATCGTTATATTGTTTTATTGTTTGTATCTACAATAATAGGACATCATTGTTATAGTCCGTTTGTCCATCTGTCCGTGGCGATCCCCGTTTTATTTACAACCGGTGTGTGCATGTAGGAATTTAGGCGCCAGATGACGCGTCGATAAGGCGCCCCCCGCTGCGCCCGGCCCGATTCTATCGATATGCCCGATGCACGTATAGATTGTGCCGTCACGTCACTAGCTCGTTACTGATTTGACTCTACCAATTTGGTGTTGTGCAAATTGATCGTATCTATTTGTTAATGTTAATCCTATCAGTTATGCCTAATGCGAAAATGAGTTTGTTTGTTTGTTTGTTACGCTTTCATGCCTAAACCGCTCAACCAATTTTGATGAATTTCGGTATAGTTATAGATTGGACCTTGGAGAAGGACATAGGCTACTTAAAAAAAATCATATGGCAGAACAACGTTTGCCGGGTCAACTAGTTTGGGTATATAGTAAAACTGCACCTTATACACCTATAATATGGATTTTAATTCATCTATACAAATAAATAAAATTGGAGGGTCTGTTTGTAATATTAAAATAACCGCTTTTTACTAAGTGCATTTGGATGTACATATACCATATACACGATACATATACCAAAACAACATTTTTTACAATTTTTGTCTGTCTGTCTGTTTGTTCCGGCTAATCTCTGAAACGGCTGGACCGATTTTGACAGGACTTTCACTGGCAGATAGCTGATGTAACAAGGAGTAACTTAGGCTACTTTTATTTAAAAAAAATGGTTTTAGTTAAAAGTGATCAGTTTTGGATTTTTTAAACCAATTTAAGTTGACCTCGGATTTATATCATCAATCATATAAAATAGGGTTCAGCTTAGGCTGGACTTGCAGGTTCGAACGCAATTTGTATATTTCATTAATTTATATTTTAGGGTATATAGGGTTTGTAATCCAAAATAAACCATAAGATATATCCAAAAAAATGCTGCTCAAAGTCACTATTCCACGCGGACGGAGTCGCGGGCACAGCTAGTAAATAATAAGTATTAAAACCTATTTTAACACTGTATTTTGAACCTTGTTATTTATTGTGATTTGTCTCATTGTAGTATATAAAGTTATTTATGAGTTTTGTTCCTTTTAATTGAGGCCTAATATCTTTCAGTTATTTATATTACAAGTCCAGTAAATATTGAAGGAGAATTCCAAAAGTGGGCTCATCTTTCTAGACGGTACTAAGTAACCGACTAATTTCGAATCGCGTTTTTACTATTTTGATCTTTATATCTCGATCACACTCTTCTTCCTGCTCTTATCCCACATTATAGGGGGTCGGCACAACATGTTCTCTCCTTCCACTCTCCTTTGTTAGCCGTCATTTCAACATTCACGCCTTTTTTTACCATATCATCTTTTACGCAATCCATCCATCTTTTTTTGGTCTACCTGTACTTCTGTATCCATTCACTCTCATTTATATCATTTTCCTAGCTATATGGCACTCTTCCCTGCGCATTAAATGGCCAAACCACACTAGTCTGTTACTTATAAGTTTTTCAATAACTTTACGCGCTACTTTCACATTTCCTCTAATATACTCATTTCTAATTTTATCCATTTTCGTAACTCCACACATCCATCTCAGCATTCTCATCTCCGCAGCATGTCATGTGTAATACCCTTTCGTCCCTCCCCTGGGTCACAACCCAGCGTTCCGATCCATACAATACGACAGGCCTTATTACGGATTTATAAATTTTACCTTTGAATTTAAGTGGTAGTCCTAGTAGTATTCCTTGCTCACTTTTAGTGAGTAGATATATCTCACAAGGGTTTTATCCCGGTTCCATTTGAAGCATATACGAGTACCTTCATTTCCTTTTCTCATTTAAAGGACATAAAAAAATGTGTGCCTAAACTTGGCGGAACATACCCACTTACTCGTATTTTATACGACTGTAAATACTTCTTACACAAACCCATTCAAGTGTATTTAGCAGGCTCTTACTAAAGTGTCGAATAACGAAATAGTATGTTGTACATTTATAATTAAATAGAGATTAATACTTAAATTATTTGAAATTATCAAACTTTAATAATTAATTATCACAAGTATGAATTATAACTAAATAAAAATAACTCTTTCTCGTTAATTAGTCACCGAAAGCAATAAAACGTGAATATCGCTCAAGGATAATTACCAGGGCTGCATTCCTCGCGGGTAGAAACATTCCAGGCATCCGCCCGCGCTCCCGGGGGCGCCATGGGAGCCCTAATTGCGTCTGACGAAGCGCTACGGAACTGCGCCACGGCACCTAATTGATCGCATGATGAAAAAATAACCCGAAAAAGTAATCGACTCACGTGTTCCTGGTTAGAAATAGGATGTGAGAATGTTATGACTGCCTGGTAGGTCCCGCGGGTGTAATTTTGGTAATTGTCTGCCATTTTGTGGTTTCCTACCTGAATTTTTAACTGTTACATTTAACACAGATTCATAACACATGCGACAACATATATAAGCTTAGTAGTATTATATTTAAAAGTAGGAAAGTATTATTGTTTGATCAATCTTAAACCTCTTCAGTATTGTGATGTACATACTTCCAACCTTGACTGACAAGCTTAGAGTATACATAAGCAAGCTTGCTTATGTATACTCTAAGCTGACAAGTGTTACATTTTATAAATCTAAGAGAGTGTATAAATAGGTAAATTAACTAGATGTATAGATATAATTTATTAAATTGGTGTATACACTGTGACAATTACAAAAACTAGAGTAAAAGTCTGATGAAACGAACGTCAAGGGAAATTAAATAAATAAACTTTGACTGACTATTTAATATTAAGATTTTAATAGTTGATTCACCAAAGCACCATTTTAGTATAGCGCTTTAATAAGTTTTGATCTGCTTATTACAATCATACATAAACGAGTTATTATTTAGATGTAAGAGTTTTGTGGAGATGTGATTTCCGCCATAAATAAGACTAAGCCTTCTTTCTCTCCATTACTTAGGGATTCGTAAAAAGTGTCTGATAGATTACTTTACTTTTATTGATGCACAGACACTACAGACAGGAAAGAGATCTGTCAGTTTCCTTTCGTAGTTCGACAGTCGTTCTCTGTAAACATTAAATTTTACTACATCTACTTAATTTATTACTTTTGAATTTTTACTCATGATAAGGGAAACGCGGTTAATTACCGACGTAGTTAAACGCGCAATAATTTCGTTTTTGTTTTTACAATACTTAGCAATGTGACTGAGATATGAAAATTAATGAATGCAGTATGGATGAAATAAGGTTAGGTCTCAGGAACAATAAGTCTGTAATAGGTAAGGCCTGTTATTCTATGGATTGAATGAATTGAATTGAAAAGTTGTTACATACTAAAGATGGATGAATTGCGTATGGCGAAGAGGGTGCAAATGTTGAGATGACGGTTATTACAGGAGATCGGAAGGGGAAAACATATCTCGATATCACAAAATGTAAGATAATAGAAGGAACAAGAAGATAGTACTTAGCTTACCTCTGTTACATTTGTTTCGTATGCAATTGAGATGAAACGGGCGAAATATAGACATGAAGATGCACACAGGTATATGTAATTTCATTAGTAACTTTTTTGTTGCATCAACACTATAATTTAGATAAAAATTTCCCATTAAAATTTCGACTTGTCTCTTTAAATTTTAATTAGTATTTATAACCGGATACAGCTTAAAATCTTGGATAGGTAAAATTGGAGGAAGCTTACTATAAATCATTTAGTCTATATACATATAGCAGTTTCTGAATATTTATAATTATATATTTTAAGTACTACAGTACTAGTGAAGGGCACTAGTTCTTTTTTTGCTAAACGTACGAATATTTTGTTCTTCGGAAAAATCAAACAACGACCCAACATCGACTTCCGACCGTACAAGGCGGGCTTACCAGTAGTGTCCTCGATATTATAGGTAATTGTTGTATGTATTGAAATAAAAGCACACTGAAATTAGTAAACGTGATTTTATTTAAATATCTTATATAGTGTGTGACCACAGACTAAAAATAATAGTGATAGTTATTATAATATAGTGTTCTGTCAATCGGTAAAGAAGGAACTGAAAGTAATAAAATAATTACAATAGTAATCCTCGTAGTATAACAAGTCGAAGTCACTGGATGGGACTAATACCTGAGGGACAGATTTGCCTAGTTTATGTGTTTGCTAGCATAAGTCTATATGTGAAAAAGATGTGTCAATAAACAAATTTTTATTATATGTATTTTTTTAACAAGAATGAAATCGAATTCGGCTATTGTCATATAACATATTTAAACAAAACTGCGCTGACCTTCGTTTCATAGGCGATAATATCGATTCTTTTAAAACTAAACCAGGCATAAAAACAACCGCAACGCCATCACGCGACGATGTTTGCCACTTTGCGAAACAGTTGTGCCGTGAGACCATTATTTTTACGTTACCTTATAACGTTTGAGCACGCTATTATTACAGATGCCATTTTCTTGATGTAAAAATCTGTTAACTAGTTTGACTACCTCCGTGGCGCCAGTGGTGAATGCCTGCAAGAGTCACTGGTTCGATTTTTGTCCCTAGACTGAGTGTTTTGGCGTTCATCTAGTACCATAACACACGCCTCCGATGCTTTTATTGACTAAACTAGATTAAATAAATTACATGGACAAATTACACAACGCCATCTAGTCCCCAAACTAAGTAACGTAGCATTTGTGTTATGGGTACTAGATAACAAATTCTTTTAATAAATTATTTATTAATAAATACCTATATATAAACATTTGTTACTTTTCTTTTGTAAATAAATACATATATACATAAACACCAAGACGTGGGACGGGAATCGTACCTGTGACTTCCGCAAGCATACCGAAGTACGCTATCCTTTAAACCACGGGGGTCGTCAAGAAAAATGGCGCTTTGTAGTTTGTATGGAACCCACATGGTAACAGAGAGCTTTCTAATCCAAAATATATTTAATATCTGTTTTTATTTTTCTTTCTTTCTTATGTTTATTTTTACTCGGTGAAAAGTATTCTACATTTTTCTGTCTTTTCATTATTTCAACGTTTACATTATTTTAGCCACATCATTTATTTATGTCTGTCTCAATATTTTTTTACGAATTTTATCTATCCCAGCTTCCGTATGCAGTATCATTCAAATAATTCCATACTAACCTTTTGATTTATGATTTTTATGAATAAAAAAAAGGTAAGTAAAATAGAAAGTTAGCATTCACAGTTAACTATAAACTGCAGTCGAGTATAAATACTTACATAAATAAATTAGTGAAAGAGCCGTATGTATGATTTTCATGCGCCGGCGTCGCATCACGTACATGTGCGAACAAAAAAAGACAATAGACAATAAACAACGAGCGTGCAATATCAAAATAAAGTCATCTTAGTACGTGATAAGAAAGCTTTGTGTGTAGCGGTCAATCGCTGATGCTAATTGTTCCTGGAAATAATATCGTGAATATGGGAACCGTCACCGAATTACGGTAGCGTTCTTACATGTACGTGTCACACGCGTGTGGTTGGCTTCTTTGAATTCATAGTTTTTTTTTTCTTTTACATATTCGCAATCCATGCTGAATTGATTTTGACATTCTCCGGGATATTTCAAGAGGTTACTAGGAATAAATAAATATTAAATAAATTGTGACAATTCACACAGTGACATTAGTCCCAAACTAAGTAGCATAGCATTTGTGTTATGGGTACTAGACAACTGATATTCGCTCCTAGTCCTGGTTCTGTCCATGGTCGGGGGCGATCCTGGATGGACGGCCGTCGCCTCCTTTTGCGAGGCAGTCATGTCCGCAAAGGAGGCGGCGGAGCGGGAGCGGGAGTCAATCACCCTCCCGCCAACGCAGGCCACGTCGTCGGCGCCGGAGGGTAACTAACGACCTTCGGCTGCCGTAGAAAGCGGCTGCGGGCGGCCCCTCGGGGGAGGATCCGCCGCCCGCACTATTGCCGCGAGGGAGAGGGCCGCGTGCTGTTCCGCGGCCCCTCAACTCCTACAATACAGGAGAGCGCGGGGGGACGAAACCCTGACCCCCTGGCGCCAACACTTTAGAAGAGGCCCGCCTTGAGACAAAGGGCGGGCCGGCGCCGGTCCGGGCCACGAGATCGGCAGGCCACATATCCGTAGGCCCGGGCGTAGGCGATAGGAGAACAGCGGGGTTTTGTAGTGGGTATTCGGATGGCTGAACACATTTCCCAGAGGCCCATATATCCCTAGGTCCCCCTGGCCCGGGTGAACCCGTCAAGAGAGGGTTTTTCCCCAAGACAAAAAAAAAAGACAACTGATATACTATTTATATACTTTTCTTTTTGTATATAAATACATATTATACATAAACACCCAGACGCGAGACGGGAATCGAACCCGTTACTACCTGAACTCCGCGAGCGTGCCGAAGTGCGTTATCCGTTACACCACAGAGGTCGTCGAAATACATAATAACTGTTTGCTATTAAGCTGTTCAATGTTAAAATACTTTCATCTTTACTTCTAAATTGATCGTATTAGTTTTTTGATAAGAGTCCTAAATCTTAATTATACAGATAATACATAATTCATTTTTATCTGTTACTGAAGTTATTTTTTATATTTTGCTTATCTACGATATTTTAGTAGTTAATATTTGAGTTTCAAGAAGTATTAGTAGTTTTAAGCAATAAATAATGATAAATTTCCTCCTTTTTCGATTGGTTGTATGATGTTTATTTCCTAAACTCCATTATTGGCCATGTGAAGCAACTACTAAGAAATTTTTTCTTAAATTTCCGAAACGGTCGATAGGCCTTTGTATAGTAAATATATTTTATCATAATATGTAGATCAAACTTTAACCGAGATTGTAGTTATATCAAGAATGTTACTGGTTCGTAGCTGTTTATTTCAAGTATGTAAATATATAGTTAGAATGTATGTACAGACAGAGAATTTTGCAAGAAAATGCATGCTCGCCTTAGGCTACGCAGCGGGTGGTCATATGATTGTCCTAGTTCGCATACCTGCAATTCAACTGTGTTCGCCTGGTGAATGATTAAATGATTCGCTTTGTTAAGAATTTAATAGTCTGTCAAACATAAACATTCTATTTGAAAATGGAGACGTGTAATTCGGGGGAAACCTTTCAATAACAAGACGTGTTCAACTTGTTTTTCATGTCATTAAAATGTAATTAAAAGTAGCCTAATTACAATGCATTCCGGTAGCAACTACTCGTATTAGTTGTGCCTGAAAATCAATCATACGTTTTTAATTAGAGCCGTCTATTTATGTTGAGACATATTCACCGGGATGATGAAGTTGACCTGGAGGCAGCATTCGTTCTGTCAATTTTTATTATTTAAATAGCTTCCGTTATTCTCGAGCTAAGAAGGTAATATACCTGTTTTAACAATATTTCATCTTTATAACGTTCGTTTATTTGTTATTAGAAACAAACGTGTCAAAAGTTTCGCTCACAGTTTTGTCATAACGTGCTTTTTTAATTATCCATGTGCTTACGTACACTTCTTTTTGCCAATATATTTTATGTAATACCAACTTCGATGGAATAAATATAGCTGCGTTAATATATACAGCATTTTCATGTCAATAATATCAATCAATTAAAAAAAATCTCGCTTAATAAATAGCCACAATAGACAAGTTAATGTTAATGTTGGTCCCAAAGAAAATATCAAATTTTATTTTGGTTGTTATATGTGTATAATATAAATAAATAATGATTTACGAGTTAGAGTCGTAAAAATGCCACTTCTGCTGCGCCCAGAAATCTGTGCGAACTTCATAATTGGTAATTTATATGTAAAAAGGTAAACGGGCGCCGGTGCGCGTAACCACGCGTGTTCGGGGCAAAGGGGACGGGGTGGTGCACCAACGAAATAACAAATACCAAAAAGATAACTAACATGCGTTTAAAATAATGAAACAAGGAGTCCTACCACGTCCCTTCGTGACTTATTATATTTCAAACTCAACTTACAATGGATTTTCCGTTACGGCCTGGAGGCCAGATAGTAGTCGCTTAGTTAGATGGATAGTATGTTTCAGCTACTGTGACAAACTAACTGGGAGAATGGAGGGCATTTTCTTTGCAGAATCAGTCACCAAACAGTTTCATGGGGTTGGTATTTTATAAACAAAACAAAATAAATATATCCATTATAACTTAATTCACAGAGCGCTATTTAGTGCCAAATTATGCAGGAGAGCGCTTGTCTTATGGGTACTAGATAACTGATATACTACATATAGTGTATACTTTTCTTCGTAAATAAATACATAATATATTTGGTGACACGGGGTCAGTATTTCAGTGGGTCACCATTTGGGTTATAAATGAAATAACACCAGTGATGGTTAACTGAATCAATACGGAAGCTGTATTGAGTACTTACGAAATTTGTGCTGTTTATATATGAATTGGCTGGGCTTCGTCGACCAATCAGAAGCGTAAAAAGTAAACAAATGCAGATATTTTTACACGAGACTAATTCTCGGAAATTAAATATTTCAACCATGGCTTGACACGAGACTATCATTTCTTCGAAATTTGGTTGAGCCCTCGTCCCGCACTGCCGCCTCCACAGGCGATGTTGATACGCGCGTTCTCAGCGTTCTCCCGTCTCCCGTCATTCCTGGCTGAGACGTTGTGCAGTCAGTATATATGTGGTCGCGTTGTCGATATAATATGTACGTTGTTATTATTATCATCGCTCGAAGTCTCTTCCGAGAAATGTAATGAAGTTGAGGGCGATGCTTCGTGGATAGTACATATGCGACGTGGCCGACGATTAGATATGTATGATGACTTTACAGAGCTAATACTTTTCCCTGTTCCTTATTAATATTATACGGTGGCTACATATACATAAACACCCTGACTAGAGACAGAATAGAGCCCGTAATCCCCACAGGCGTAGCCACAAGCCGAAAGCCATTGCGCCACGTAGATCGTAATGAACTATATTAAAAAAATATAAAATGGCCCTGTGGTGGTATACGAAAATTATGGCTTCCCCGTATCAATCTTAGGGCGAAGACAATGGTGGCAAATGTAGGTGTAAAGTACTCCTAACTGCATATAGGCAGTAGAAGATCATCCAGTAATTTCTATCAGGGTTGGCATAATACATACGTAATATAAAAAAATAACCTAGATATTAGAATGTTTTTTAATTTCTTACTATATTGTTTGGAAATACCAGCGACGTAAATTGTTATCTCCTTCATTAATTTTATTCAAGTAAACTATATACTCATTTGTTATTGTGCTTTCTGGTTTGAATTTCATTTCGAGTCTACTGACGGAATCAAACTCATGCGCACGACGATAATGCACATTAGTAGAAGCACTTTTTTGAAGTCTGAAGTAGTTGCAATATGCAGCAGGTTAGCACTGGGGATGGGAGCTTTTCTAAGAATAATATTAATGTTTTGGTATGTCATTAGCTTAGATAACTAGTATTAATACTAGTATGAATACTATTTTGGTACAATAGCTGGAAGTTACGCCCTCCCATAACATAACGGACCCCCCAACATAAGGGGTGATTTCTTCAAAACACACGTTAGTATAGCGTTCCCCTGTTCTTCGTAACACTCGCTGACGTCGGTTCTCATTATGCAGACAAATTCGAGCCTCATTGCAAAAGCCTCTTTCTGTCCGTGCAGGGGCGGAGAAAGAATACTGACCTCTGACTGCTTACTCGGGGTCGGTCTGTCGTAAAATGGCGACCACCTTTGGTCTTAAGTAAGTCGCCATAATAATTGTGTTATGTTCCGACATTAGTGACCCAAGTTCATGTGCCCTTATGGGACAGCAGCGTGTTTGCGATGCCACTGGCGTTGCAAACACCCATAGGTAACGGTAACGGCTAAATTCTAGGCGGGCCGTCAGCCTGTCTGCTGTCCTACAACAATAAAAAAGGAGTTTATATCTTTTTTGTCAAACATACAATGTTTGTGAACTAATTTAGATAGGTTTTGCTTAATTTTGTGTAAAAATAAAAATTCACTTATGTATCGCTAATTGATTATTAATAAACTACGTCATACCAGCCTACCAGAAACCTTTTAAAAATATAATTAAATTGATAGGCGCCATTTTTATTGCACATATTTTACGAGTTTCAATAAAAATTATCTTGCCCACCGTGGTTTGATGGTTTTAAAATGTGTTTTCTATACATAGGAGGCTGAATGGTGATGATATTTACTGAGTTCCGTTGTGTTCGTATCAGCACAAGTGACGCCGTACGTTCAGGTCGCCCAAAAGAGGTCATCACGACAGAAATCGTCGATAAAATTCATGGAATAATATTGGACGATCGGAGAATGAAAGTACGTGAGGTGGCTGAGGCTGTAGGCATCTCAACTGAGCGAGTACATCACATTTTACATGAATAAGCGCAACCCTGTGCCTACTTCAAAGGAGTGTTTGGAGATGTTCAACGGCAATCCGCAAAATCGACCACATTTGGCGAAAAAAAAGTGCTGTTCCATCAAACAATGCATGAGTGTACACGTGTGTAGTCTATGGTAAAATCCATAAATTGGGCTACGAACTGCTACCCCATCCAGCATGTTCCTCAGATTTAGCCCCCTGCGACTAATTTCTTTTCCAGAAGAAGAAATTGGTGGGTGGTAAGAGATTTGGGTTCGAATGAAGAGATCATAACCGAAACAAACGCCTATTTTGAGGGCCATGAGAAAACCTATTATTTGGAAGGAATAAAAAATTGGTAAAATGCTTGCCTAAATGTATTGATCTAAAAGGAGATCATGTTGAAAAATAAAACACTTATTTGCCGAAATATTTTTTTATTCAAGTAATCTATAGATTTATCAAACAGCCCTCGTAATCTGTACAAAAAGAAACCTTATTTGTTATGTTATATAATATTTAATAGCTGTGTTTATGTTATTAATCGTGTTGTTTAATTAGTTACAAAAAAAATATCTTTTCCAAGCGTTGTACTCCTGTTGGCAGGTATTAAAATGTTGTGTAATAAACATTTATTGACTTGTACAATTTTATGAAATCATAGCCGTATTTGGGTAATTAAATTATTAATTTGGGGGCTTTTCATGTAACTTTATTTTAGAGGGAGAAAATAATTATTATCGTTGATCTGGACAAATATAGGGAGCACCGACCATAAAGTGCCTGCTACTTGCTATTGAAGAGATATGACTGTGAAAAAATATCTTCGAATAACCTTACTTATATTTTTATTGATGAAAACCCTAATCTATCTATAGAGAACTTGCACTACTACAGACATAAATGTTATTAGTGAACTAAAAGTACTTATCTTTCGATTTGTTAACTTAATTTCTATCAATCAAATAGAGCACATCAGCACAAAATACATAATACACACCATCAGCTGACGCAGCTTACTCAAAATTTGTCAGTAGTCTATTAAAAGATGGTGGTTGACGGCTGCAATGTTGCATTTAAAGTTACTGCACAGGAAATTTAAAAAGACACGGAGTTATCAAAGAGCCCTCGTATCATTAAATGTATATAATATATAATAGTATTAAATGCACAAGGATGTTTTGCTTAAGTAACTCATAACTCAATTTTTTTATATTTAAATTTAAAATCAAGTTACTTGCTTGTTTCGTTTTAAATTAACAAAAACAGATAAGGTATGTTATTTCTTTGAATTGTAATGCACATTTCAAATAAAATGTGTTGCGGTTAAAGATATATTCAGTCATTTAGATAAGTTTGACTCCAATATACCAGTTTATACGTCGATATGCGTGCCGTTAAGCGACCGGGTTTTACATAAATGCATTTTAAAGGAGCTTATTATTTAAAAGGGGGCGTGCAAGGTGACAGGCTTCTGTCTTACAATGTAAAGATGCTAAGTGAAGCGATCAACCAATGCTTACGCTATGTTAAGCTGAATTTTCGAGATACATAACTACATTACACATGAACTGTCTGTTAACTATTACTTTAAAATTAAAAAAGGGTAAAGTAATTTACAAACCAAAAATCGTGTTTTGAATATATAATATTCTGCCATTATACCAATTCTTAATGCAAACAATTGGTATATTTTTGAAACTTGTAGTATTAAACAACAAGAATGCTGGGACTTCTATTTATCTTCTCAGGGTATCGTTAAAGGTAAGTAATAGTTTACTTTTGCTGCTAGTAATGGTATGGCACTTTACGGTTATATATTGTATGGTTCGTGGGATTGGCAGGTCGAATGGCATAGCTATATCAGTATAATGAATTGATCGATTTAATTCTAATACAAAATAGTTAAACCATCAGAAAATCTTATTCCTTTTTTAAACCTGCTACTATTGCCGTAATTATTAAAATTATGGATATATTTATCGCATGGAATAGCGTTATAGCATTGCCTTGCACACCTGGGACATGAATAATGGGTACCACTTGACGACAGTTGGTGACAACACTCGCCAATGTGGCGATCCTATATAGATAAAGGTTAGAACATCGAGCAACTATGTGTTTATTGAATAATCACCCTTATCGAAAATGACCGGCACATAATAGTGAACAGTGGAATAAATTTATTTATGGCGTTGAATAATTAATAGTGATTAAGATAAGGTAAAAAAAAAAACTTTTTTATATATCAACCCAATTACATATGTATATGATGACCTATAAATACACTAATAAACAATATTTTTATTATCACACTTTCATTCCGGTAGCATACGTAGATTTCATTTCGGAGCACAGGCCTAAAAATTTGATCAGACTATGTT
This sequence comes from Malacosoma neustria, assembly GCA_963693495.1. NCBI lineage: Eukaryota > Metazoa > Arthropoda > Insecta > Lepidoptera > Lasiocampidae > Malacosoma > Malacosoma neustria. The sequence continues at coordinate 15,460,532 of OY856391.1, read as the reverse complement.
TAAAATTTTGTTGGAGACTTTAATTTCATGAATTGAGCTCAGGGTGCGGATATCTTAAAAAAGGCAAATAAGAGCCAGAACTATGTATATCCATACTAATATTATAAATGGAAAGTAACTCTGTCTGTCTGTCTGTCTGTTCCTCTTTCACGCCTAAACGGCTGAACGGATTTTGATGAAATTTGGTATGGTGATAGATGATAACCTAGAAATGGTCATAGGCTATAAATAATCACGCCATCGTTCTTAGGGGGTAGGCAGTAGGCAGATAACTAAATTGAGTTAGTGATTTTTTGTGCTTATCCGGTATCTATGAGAATCGGCCAACATCTTTTTTTCATCCCCCTAAATGTTAGGGGTAGTCCACCCCTAAATTTTATTTTTTGACATTTTATTATTTTTATGGCAGAACAACGTTTGCCGGGTCAGCTAGTAATGACATATTTATAATACCTACCAAGATATATAGCGGCATACGATCCTGACTAGGCAGCAAAATGCTTGTTACAACTGATACATTTTTCTTTTGTTATTAAATTTATACATTAACAATCAAATTCGAGATGGGAATCAAAATCGTGACCCCTAGAGGCGATTTGACGTGCGAAATCAGTTGTTTAGTACCCTTAGCACGAGCCCTCTGCTGCTTACTTTGGAAGTAGATGGCGCTGTGTGAATTATACCAATGGACCAATATATATTCACAGCTAGCTGATACCCGCGACTTCGTCCGCGTTGCTTTCGTCATGAGGTAGAAGAGACATCTCCTCTCCTACGAGTACGCATGCACGCGATACACGCCCCACTCCTCAGCGGCAAGAAAAAACACATCACTGAACGCGTAGTACTTTAAAATTTTTAGTTTCTTTAAACTTTATACTAAGTGAGGATATCGCAATATTATTATTTTTTTAGATAAAGCCCAACTGTCTAAGAAATAAAACTTAGACAATTTAATTGAAATCTATCCAGTAGTTGTGATGCGCGCACAACTGCAGACCTCATGTTATTTATATAGGCATGTTAGATGGCTTAGGAAATGTTTGATGGACATTATAAGATACAAATGGTATGTTTACATGAAGTAAAATTAAATGATCGTCAGCATATTATGCAAATATTGAGAACGTGAAGAAACAGAAATGCAACAACACCGCCTGCCCCTTGTGTTATTAATTTATTTGTTGGTTTTTAACTAAAATAATGTCTCGGCGTCGCCGCGGGGAATTCGACATTACGCTCTTCCTAATTTTAGGGTCCCGCGTACAAGCAAATGTTGAAACGAGTCCTCGTCACATTTTGAATATATAATTATTTCGTGCGTGTGTATGTGATTGAAGTCCTCTTAAGCGGCTGGACAGATTTTAATGATTTTTTTTGTATATATTCAAGTGGACTTGTGAATAGTTATATTCACAATTGGGTCCACTAAATTAATTTTAAATTATTTGGCAGAACAGAGTTTGCCGGGTCAGGTAGTTTTGAATATTTTATTTTTAAATAGGTAAGTTTTTACATCATAAGAACAGTGCAGTCTTGCTATTTCACAAAATAATTTACACAATTGTATGTTTTTTTTTAATGAATGTAGATCGATACAGAAGGATTATAACATATAAGTACAAAATTGATGTATTGTGTAATAGATGATATGACTTGAAAAGGCGTGATTGTTGAGATTATGAATCATTGCAGTGGAGGTAGTATATATTGTATATAATATGTACCAAACCAGAGGTTCCCAATCTTTTTCGGTTCTAGGCTCCCTAAATAATCGGATTTTATCCGTGACGCCGGCGCCGTTAATACATCAGATTTTTTCATAAATTTTGACTTTTTATTTTATACATAAATATCTAATTTCAACTGTTTCTGTAAAAAACATATTGAGACTGGACAAATTTTTGTTGTTGTGAATTGTTTAAATGACTATTGCGGCTCCCTTATGACGGCACCGCGGCGTACACTTTGGTTATCACTGTACTAAACAATGCCTGTACCCAAATAGAGCACAATTAAATATAAGTATGTATTTACATATATACAAAATTTCAAACCTTGAACGTACTATTTTATATGTGCACATTAACAGTTTTTATAAATTTCGATTGTCTTACGTAAAACACTTTGTGTAAGGTCTCTTATTAATGTTTAGCATTTTTTCTCTTAATTTTTTCGCAGTCTTATATGTAACTTCTCAACTGATCTTCTTCCTGCGCTTATCCCAATATGTATGGGATGGGCACAAATGTTCTCTCCTTCGACTTTCCTCTATTAGTCGTCATCTGAACATTCATACCTTACCATACATCTTTTACACAATCCATACATTTTGCTTATTAAGATGACATTTTTCTCTTTAAATTATATGGCCATACCAGGCTATGGTATGGCCATATTACTTTTCAGCTTCACAGTAATTGGTGCTACTTTCATTTCTAATTTAATTTCATAATATCTCAACTGATTATATTGTGTCAAAGCTGTATAAAATACAATTCCTATGTACTTTTATTATTAAAATAATCCAGAACTAATAGGTGCAACTATGCTGACCAACTGACGTGATACTCCTCTCCCGCTTTGCCGTATTTTTTTTTCATTGAACAAGTTCGAAAGAATCCAAGAGTGGTCTCTGTGGGCTTTATGATGGATGGCGAAGGCGCTGCAGGGGCGGGTCGGCCGATTAAAAAACAATAACGCGTAGTCGACCGGTGTCCGCAACAATTTATGCTGTGCTGTATTCGTCTTTATAATGCTCAGTTATTGAAGAAGTTTGAAAATGAATCCTAATTCTTGGATGTATAGTTGTATTTTAAAAATGGCAAACATAATCAAAAAAAATATATATATATATATATATATATATATATATATATATATATACACCTAGTCAGGTCATAAGTATTGTCACACAGTAAAAACTTTTCTTTTAGAATGCTGGCCACAAAAAAGTTTATTGAATTCGAATTTCGAATTGTTCATGAAAATAAAAATGTATAACTTTTAGAATTTTACTCATTTTTAAATATGGAGTGGACGCTTAAAGAAGACCGTGTTGCAGTTATTGCGTTACATCGTTGCGGTTACGCGCCAATTCAAATTTTTAACATACTGAAAAATTTTAATATAACCAAAAGATTCGTTTATCGTACCATCAAACGATACAATGAAGACTCTAGTGTAGATGACAGGTCAAGAAGTGGTCGCCCTCGGTCTGTTAGGACTCCAGCAGTGATAAAAGCTGTGAAGGCACGAATTCAAAGAAATCCCAAACGTAAGCAGAAACTGTTGGCCCTTCAGATGGGGTTAAGCAGAACCACGGTGAAAAGGGTGTTAAATGAAGACTTAGGGCTTCGGGCATATCGAAGAAAAACAGGACATCGTTTGAATGCTCGTCTAATGGACCTGAGACTGAAGAGATGCCGCGCTTTGTTGAAGCGGTACGCGGGAAAAAAATATCGGGAAATTCTTTTTTCGGATGAAAAAATGTTTACCGTAGAAGAGAGCTACAACAAACAAAATGATAAGGTGTAAGCACACAGTAGTGAAGAAGCGAGCAACCGTATTTCGCGTGTCCAACGAGGTCATTTTCCATCCTCGCTCATGGTATGGTTGGGAGTTTCTTATTGGGGCTTAACAGAGGTACATTTTTGTGAGAAAGGTGTAAAAACGAATGCTGTTGTGTATCAAAATACAGTCCTGACGAACCTTGTGGAACCTGTTTCTCATACCATGTTCAATAACAGGCACTGGGTATTCCAACAAGATTCGGCGCCAGCTCATAGAGCGAAGAGCACACAAGACTGGCTGGCAGCGCGTGAAATCGACTTCATCCGGCACGAAGACTGGCCCTCCTCCAGTCCAGATTTGAATCCGTTAGATTACAAGATATGGCAACACTTGGAGGAAAAGGCGTGCTCAAAGCCTCATCCCAATTTGGAGTCACTCAAGACATCCTTGATTAAGGCAGCCGCCGATATTGACATGGACCTCGTTCGTGCTGCGATAGACAACTGGCCGCGCAGATTGAAGGCTTGTATTCAAAATCACGGAGGTCATTTTGAATAAACTTTAATGTCATAAGAATCTATGTTTTGTTAAGTTCATTTTGGTATATGAATGGTTACATAATGAATAAACTTGTTACAATTATTTTACATTAAACATGTGACAGAATTTATGACCTGACTAGGTATATATATATGCATCTTTATGCAGTGTAAAATTTATATTTAACTTGAAATTATGGATAATCGAAATGAGGTGCTGGGTTTACAAAAATTAAAAATACGCTAGTGATTGCATTTGAAGTTCGTGTAACTATTATTAAGTCACTATATTACACTTTAAGTTAAGGCAATGTAAATATTGCCTACTTTTAAAGAAAAGTAGGCAATATTTACATTGCCTTATTAAATGCCAGATGGCATATCATATTATTCGATATTAAAATTATCACACCTTTCTACTTTCTTTCCTGCAACCCTTCTTTCTACTTTCTCGAATCATCATCTCATCTCAAAATCTTAATTCTTTGGATTTATTCTATAAAAATTTCTCAACAATAAACCATTTCTCATTGGTACTAGTTTCACTCCATCCTGATTCCAACACGCTTTTGAGAAGATAAACAGTTAATTTGATTTTAATTAACATAGTGTGTTAGTCGTGCGTTTTGTTCGAAAACTTTTCTCATTCGCGTGCTTGTACTCTATAAAGTAAGATATGGTGCGAGAACACGATACTACCCTATGATATAGGAAAATGGTACTTTCTATTTTTCGGTTAGTTTTATTTTTTTATCGCTGTAGGACAGCAGAAAGGCTGACGGTCTACTTAGATTTTAGCACTTTTTTATAGCTACAGTTCAGCAGACAGGCAAACGGCCTACCCTGGTAGCAGGTCACCGTCGCCCATGGACGTTTGTAACATCAGATGCATTACCAATGCGCTGCCGGCCTCGAAGAACTTTTACAACGCCTTTTTTGAAGAAGAAGAAAGAGTTCGCACTGGTGTCAGGATCGCCGACGAAAAACACAGCGGCCCCCATGGGTAGGACGCATAAAATTCGCGCAATCCGTCTCAATCTGCTGACCGATAGTGCCACACTCTCCGCTTCGCGGTGGGGCGAGCCCGTTCGGGAATCGGAGGCCGCATCACGGAAGATATAAAGCAATGATTAGAAGTTCCTAATGGAGCCCCGATTAAGACCCGATAATCTTTCGGATGTGTGGTCAGCAGAAGGTCCAACAAAAACGACGCATGGTCCAAGGTGAAAGCATGGGCAAGAGCAAAATTAAAGGGCAGCAATCCCTGGCAGAACAGTTTTTGGAGAGCCTAGCCACTTAAATGATGTGCATTGAAGTCTCCAAGAACGCTCATTTCCGCGGCGGGATACTGCGTAAAAACTTTGTCGGTAGCGTCTTGAACACGCCCCAAAAAGTTAGCCAATTCAGTCCTTTCGCACTCTCTGCCATGGGATCGATACAGGGAGGATTAGACTTGGGTGGAACACACCTTTAAGATGGAGGGGTCCCTGTCTTCGAGACCGCTAAGTCGGCGATAGCATATATCGTCCCGGAAGTACAAGCATACCCCAGCTTTTGAAAGGAACAAGTGTTCCAAATCGTAGCCAGGGTAGCACAGGCACGATGAGTCGGCCGGAGCAGATATTTGCGTTTCCGTCAGAAAGAGTTATAAGATCGGCATTTACACTTACCGTCGTCTATGGATGTTTGCAACACCCGTGGCACCGCAAACAGTCTCCTGCCCCATAAGGGTACAGGAATTTGGGTCACTAATCCCGAAACACAAAGATATTACCTATGGCGGCATACTTAAGACCAAAGGTGGTCGCCATCCAGACGAGCTTGAAGTCCTACCACGTATCTACGGTGAGTTGTTTTGTCGCCTTTTACGACAAGCCGACCCCGGCCGCAGAGTTCAGTATTCTTTCTCCGCCCCTGCACGGATAAAAGTTTTATTTTGGAGGAAATATTTTTCTACTTTTAATTAAAAAACTAAACATACCTCTTCACTCATTTTTAAACATGCGGATGATTCCTTAAACAAATATATTTATTTAATTCACGTTTATTTATTTTCAGGTAAGTACATACATGCATATTTGGCCACCATTCAACATTGTTCGCATTTCACAGGTAAGTGGTTTGGACTCGCGAGAACAATTAAATTTAAATATAAACGAGACAATGCATAAATTTGGCGCGAATTGCGATGCGCTTGTAAAGCGAGGTCGTAATTCCTCAATGAGAGTAAATAAAGTGTTTCTCACTCGAAATATAACGTGGTAATTCGCAAAGACGTGTTCAATTATTGCTTTTGTAGTTTTAAAGCGAAGTTATAAACGAATAAGGAAAATTATTAATTAAAAAAACAACAGCCCATAATAATACCCCAGTGACTCTTTGACCTCCTCTTAGAGAGAACGGAGAGTACCGCCTACTAGTTGATGATGGATTGGCGGGTTACGCACTAAATTTGCCTTCACCGCTAGTACGAGACAATTATTTTACGTTGTCATATGCACGTTAGGACAGTATATAAAATATCGTTATTTTAATATGAATGATGATAGCATTGCTAGCTTATTGTAAGTATAGTTTTATAGTAATAAATACTTTGAATTGACATAAAACCTTCACGGTGTGAAATTTTCGAATGAAATTTTTTTCTTATGATACCATATGAAGTTCTTCTTTTAAAAAATGTACAATATTCGATTTTCGACTTTCTATTGTTTTTTTATTTAGCTTAGACTATGAACTGAAAGATGGATACTTCGAAAATCCGAGTTCCGACGCGGAATTAATACAGTAGAAACGGTTCGCAATATCAACGCTGCGTTTGCTAATGAACGCACCGTACATTTTTGGTTTAAACGCTTTCGTAATGAAAACTTCGATTTGAAGAACGAACCACGTGGAAAACCTGTGTGGGCACAGGTGAATAACTCTGAATTGAAGGAGATGGTGGAAGCCGATCCGAGTCAAACTACTCAGAAATAAGCGGCATGGTTTAACGTGGTTTAATTCTACCTACAATATTGACTCATTTGCACCAAATCAACAAGATAACAAAATTTTGAATGAATTGAATAAGATAAAGAAATGCCTTGTTGAATCGGTACAAAAATGATGGAATATTGGATCGAATTGTGACATGTGACAAAAAGTGGATTTACGATAACTGTAGGTGTAAAATGTAAATCCAGGTCAAACGCCGCACGGCCCGGGCCACGAGATCGGCAGGCCATATATCCGTAGGCCCGGGCGTAGGCGATAGGAGAACAGCGGGGTTTTTAGTGGGTAGTCGGAAAAATCCCGGAGTCCCACATAACCCTCGGTCCCCCCAGGCCGGGGGAACCCGTTAGGAGTGGTTTTTCCCCGAGTCAAACGCCGCAACAGTGCTCTTAGGTTAGCAAAGCTTACCAATATAAAGGTAACGGTTTGGTGGTCCCTTCATGATGTTATTCACTATAGCTTTCTCAAGTCTGGTCAAGCAATAACAGCTGATGTTTACTGTGCCAAACTTCGAACAGTGATGGCGAAACTGGCATTGAAACAGCTCCGACTCGTGAATCGACCTTTAGCATTATTACTCTTGGTTGCTTGACTTGAAGAGGTACTACTGTATTTGGTAAATATATTCTCACGTGCAATACGCCGTGTAGCCTTAACATATTTCAGCGTGCGATTCGTACACGTCGTACAGTTGATAGACGCGCCGAGATAACCGCAACGAGTAATTAAACTCTGACAATACACTCTAAATACTCTGAATAAGTGGTTTAAATGAAATAATGACGCCAAATGCGAGATTCTTTTTTAATACGCAATTTAAATCACTTATCTCGTTTGAGGAAGCTTATATCGCGTTTTAAGCAAACGTGTTTATTATTATTATGTTTGGTCTAAAAGGTATTAAATATATTATTTATTAAAACACTATAATTTTAAATTGAAAAAGGAAGCATAAACTACTAATTCTATATAGTTTATGCTTTGAATAGCGTAGCGTAAATGGTTTGTATACACGATGCTTGTAATGGCGTGATTATCACAAATTTTAAACACTTTTCACTAAAAAACGTGCTGACGGTAGTTTTTAAGAAATGTCCGAGACGAATATATTTGAAAAAGGAGGTTTTATTAAATATTTTAGCATACTTTTTTACATTTATATGTACTTTTTTGGCTTGTCTCATTGTCTACAGTTTAGATAGCATTAAAAATAGCCTAGCAACCGCTCAAATACGTTTTAATTATGTATTTTATGTCGAGCGCCAGTTATTTTCTTCCGGGTCCATTGTTTGTAAACTTTTCTTTTGTATCCCGGTCTCATTTGGTCTCTTCTCTTGCTTTACTGCCAATGGTAGATATCGAGACACACAAATTAACAGTGAAATATGTTGAACATTTAATAAACTATTGTTTCCACGCTGCAATAACTATTTATTTGTCTGGTGCCATCTGTACAAATAGAACAATATAAAACATGGTGAAATATTAAAATTTATGATTTTCATATATGTCCCTGTGGCGCAGTGGATAGCGCGTTGGACTTCTAATCCAAAGGTCGTGGGTTCGATCCCCTCCAGGGATGTCCATTTTTTGCATCCTGAGAGAGTATGGCATGAAAATTGCCTTTACTAGTAGAATTTGCTATATTTATCAAATAATTTCCTGATGATATAAATAATACAATTTATTTTTATGAGATCCGTTTTGATAGGTTTTACTTATTTGTTTCATTCAACTTTTAAAAATCTGTCACTTTTTTATGAACTATGTTAAAATACTGCTTTAATCTAAATTATAAAAATATTTTATATGTCATACATTCAGCTCAAATTTAAATATATTGGGGTAGCGTTCGTAGTATTTTCTTGGTATTTAAATAATCGATACTTTTGATGACTGTCGTGGCACAACGGCTAACGCGCACCGGAACGCCTGCGGTAGTCACTAGTTCGATCACGTCTCGAGTCTAGATTATTGTCTAATATGTATTTTTTATCTATTTTTTTTTTTGGTCTCGGGGAAAAACCTCTCTTGACGGGTTCCCCCGGCCCGGGGGGACCGAGGGATATGTGGGACTCCGGGAAAGATGTTCGACCATCCGACTACCCATTAAAAAACCCCGCTGTTCTCCTATCGCCTACGCCCAGGCCCACGGATATATGGCCTGCCGATCTTGTGGCCCGGGCCGGCGCCGGCCCGCCCTTTGTCTTAAGGCGGGCCCCTTCTAAATTGTTGGCGCTGGGGGTCAGGATTTCGTCCCCCGGCGCTCTCCTGGATCAACAGTTGAAGGGGGCCGCAGAACAGCACACAGCCCTCTCCCTCGCGGCAATAGTGCGGGCGGCGGGTCCTACCCCGAGGGGCCGCCCGCGGCCGCTTTTACGGCGGCCGAAGGTCGTTACTGGGCCTCCGGCGCCGCCGGCGTGGCCTGCGTTGGCGGGAGGGGAGTGTGGTGGTCGACTCCCGCTCCCGCTCTGCCGCCTCCTTTGCGGACATGACTGCCTCGCAGAAGGAGGCGACAGCCGTCCATCCAGGATCTATTTATTTTACGCCAATCGTCGAGTACCCGCACACAAGCGAATTGTTGCTTACTTTGGGAATAAATGGCGCTGTGTGAATTGTCACATTTTTTTTGCATTGTGATATATGTATAATATATATTTATATATTGGAAGTTTCGATGGTCCGAATAAATCAACCATATTAGTTTCTCTGTAAATAAGAGTCTTATATTATAATTTATATTAATATTTACAATGCATATTCATATAATAATTACACGTTACCTGTAAATAAGAGAAACGACAATTAAAGTTTTTTTTTCGTTTTCGTCTCTCTTTCACAACTCTTGCTTTTATATTAATTTTAACACACAAATCAAAAATCTCTGCAACGTAAATTATTTTTATGTAGGTAAATGTCATGTGTCATAGAAGAGTGCGCAGAGTATCCTAAGAACGTTAAATTTAAAGAGATGATATTCTCTTTACATCTCCCCTTCACGATATGAAAATTACATAATTTTTTAATCAGCTTCAACTTCAAACATTGGAATTAGTTTTGTCACGTGGAATAGACTCGTGACTTGATTTCTTTTTTCAGTTTTTATTTTATAAATTAAGTGAAATTTTTTCTTGTATTATATATGGCCCGATTCTTAGTTCTTCTAGCTTTTCCTTATTGATTTGTTTCCATTTTCTAATACCATATCTCTCTCGGTGAATTCATGGTGTCTTCTGTTTCTATTAAATAAATAAACTTTCGTTATACTTATGTGATCTCTGCGTTCTTTCTAATGCTAATTTCTTATCTCTTATCCAGTCTTCTCCGTTTTTCTTTCTCTTTAACTCTTCTGGTATATTACTGGTGTCTGTGCCATATAATAGATACTCTGGTGTAAATCCTGTTATTATATGTTCTAGTCTATTATACTTATTCACACATTCTCTCGCTATCGATGTCCATGCTCTACACTTTTTCTCTTCGTTTATTTTACATCTTATTATCTGGGGTTCAGCATACCCCGACTTTGAAGAGGCTCGTGAAAGTGGGCCAACACCAGTCGGGGCCACGGTCTGACTGATTCGTCACGTCCCGCTGCCTCGGCACTCAAGGCGCGCGAAGGAACACCGGGTTGGTTTTAGTGGGTATACCAGCAACGTGCATTGCCCAGCGTAGAGAGGAGGATGCGGACGGACGTAGGGGCGCATTGCACGGGGAGTCCTACACTACTCCGCCGCCCTACGTTACCACGCGGTGGTGTGTCCGGCAAGAAATTCCACATTCCCAAAAAAAATGTTACTTAGGTAACTTAGGCCCGTGCTTATATTTTATAGGCGAATACAACTTAAAATTTAAATTAATAAATTATGTGTCTATACAAATATTTCTAACGTCCATTCATTTTGCATCTATTACAATAAATTCTAATTTGAAAACTATTTGAAAATGAATACCTTCGAAGGCTTTCGAGTGCGCCTTGTCTCGGACACTGCATGATTACTATAATCGGCTCAATCGTGTCAGAAACCCGTATATCTTGGGAAAATGACTGCTTGACAAGGCTTACGCCCGTTTCGTGAACTTTTTGATTCTCCTTATTATTAGAATTAAATTTAAAAATATGTTCTTTGTACATTTAAATACATACAGATTCAGTAAGCCATATAAACAAGCTTATTAATATAAATAAAATACTACTTACTAATTGAAATCATAAATTATAATTTGAATTAAATATTGAGTTTTTAATTAAAAATTTTTAACTACATATAATTAATAAATAATTACGTACGTGCAAAAATTATACATAGATATATCACGCACATCAGTACGTCAGTACAAGTCACGGATTCGATTCCCGTCCCTTGTCTAGGTATTTTATGTATAATATGTTATCATTTATAAAAGAAAAGTATAAGAGTACTATATCAGTTGTCTAGTACCCATAACACAAGTGCTCTGCTACTTAATTTGGACTAGATGATGGTGTTTGAATTGTCCCAATATATTTATTTATATTATATGTTTCAATAATACATAATTATCAATTATTTATATTTTTTTTTGCTTTTGTGATCTCATGTAATTTGACTTTAGAATTAAGTGTTTTGGGTTTACTTATGGCTAAAAGAAAATAGAAACTTCTAGCACTAGATTTTGAGCTTGTTTTAAGGGGTTAATTGGACTTCTAGTCAATGTGATTGTTATATTGTATCAAAACACAAGTGATATATAGGTTTACTTACAATATAACTACTACTATGACTATAACACTCTAATCTCATTCTCAGCTATAATCCGTGTTTCTCCGTGCAGGGGCTCGGCCTGTCGTAAAAGGCGCCAAAAAACTCACCGTAGCTACGAGGTAGGGCCCAAGCCCGTCTGGATGGCGACCACGTTTGGTCTTATGTATACGATCATAATAACTTTGTGTTGTGTTCGGGCATTAGTGATCCAAGTTCTTGTACCTACCTTTATGGGACAACAGCGTGTTCGCGATGCCACTGGCGTTACAAACACCCGTAAGCGACGGTAAATGATAAATTCTAAGAGAGCTGTCAGCCTGTCTGCTGTCCTACAGCAATAAAAAAGAAAAATACAAAAAAAGAAAATTATACTTTTTATTTTAATTTTAAAATTTGATCTTTTTCGAATTGAAACTGTTACGATACGAGAATAACTCCACGGTTTCAGTGCTGCCCGCGGCATCGTGTTACCTCGACTTAGAGTAAAACCAGCTACTGCCCTCCACATGTGTGGTCTGCATCAGTGAAACCGCCTTAGTGTAAATAATTCTAATGGCTAATAACACATCTATTGCTTTGTGTGATTAGAGTAATTATTATTGGTGTTCGTTCGTAATACAGCTATAATTACTACAATTACTATATGTATGATACTAATATTTTATAACATATAATTACTACTTAGTAATATATACTTATACAAATTATTAAATTTGTAAACTATTTTCAATATTCAGTGTTGTATTTTCATACAACAATAGGAACTGCGTTTCCTAATTTTATATGTAATTTGAAGAAAGGTTCTCATCTAGGTGTGGATTGAATCGCTTGGCCTATAAACTCTGGTCAGTTCTAAGAAAATTTAGTCTAAATTCCTGACCAGGTTTTTGGGTAGTTTTCCCCAGACATTTGTTTCCAATATCATCGATATGACTCCATGACACACGGTTACTTGTAAAGGGGCTAATAATGATCGCTAGCCCCTAACTTACGGATATGTTTCAAGTATACAATTTAAACTTTCTTTAATAAAATATGTCATTTTAATTGCAATCTAATAAATTTTCTATTTGTGGTAATATTTAAACGAAGAAAATTAAACTAAGAAATATTTAAGTGTAACTTGACATTACTTGGAATGCTTGAATTTGAAAGGATATTTATCTTTGGATTAATAAATTAATGTTTTACAGAAACCTTAATTTTTAATAACGGGCGTGTTACACATTAGCACGCTCGTCCTAAGTTAGTGCACTAGCTTCCTACTAGCTTACTAGCTTACCTACTAGCTTAGGACTAGCATACGTATGAATTACCAAGATAAAATAATATAATACGTCAAAATTATTATGACAAGGTTATTATGGCGGCATACTCAAGATCAAAAGTGGTCGTCATCCAGACGGGCTGGGAACACTACCACGTAGAAAAGCTCTACGTACGATAGCATACACTTTTATTTCGAAATCTTGAATACCGTGGAGAATTTAATATTAGTTTTGATTGTGTAAAACGTGTTATTCGCCGTAGCAAAATCTTATTACCGTTGTCATATAGTTGGGTTTCATTTGTTAGTGATTATTTTTAAAAACACAACTAGTTAAACGAGTGAGAGATGCGTATTAGCCGAGTACGTTTTTAGACTTTTTCGCTGCGAACCTAATTGTAGGGGCTCAACGACTGTGCATGAACCGAGTAAGGTTATTAGTAGGGTTGTCGCTCACTTTATTTTTCGGAAGCATTAGCTCATTTTTTTGTTAATCGAACTCGATTACTTTGGTAATATATACAGATACTCTTCGAGTATTCATATATAAAAAATTATGTATTAAAACGGAGTTAATATTAGTCAATTAAAATTTCGTTGATAAATAATTCTTAAGTATGTACTATACATTATACATATATAATTAAATAAATATAAAATTTCACTCAAAACAAAAACAGAATTTTGTAAACAAATATACTATAAATAATTCTAATTAATAGTTGCACGTAAAACAAACATCATTCATACAAACACACTAATCAAATAATAACCAGTAATTAAAAACTCGGTTGTCCATATCAACCCGTACACCGCTGTCCTGGGCGTGCCCCGTTCGGTTTAATCTGTCGCCGTTGTGTGTGGCTGCCTTTACTCAATCATTTTTGTCTTTATGTACACTCATGTAGTCACTTCAGTGTTTTGTGATCTAAAGCTGGAATTTTAGATTTGTCCCACGAAAGGAGTTCCATATGTCGGGTCAATTCTGCTTGCCCTTTCACTCTCTTCGGTTATGCCTTACCTCAACGTTGACCGCTATTTAGCTATACGGCTGTCTAATTTCAAAACACAGATAACAAATTTTTCAAATTTGATTTCTTAGTATTTTTTGGTTCAAGTGGAGTCTTATGAACATCATCAGATCCGTATTTTTTTGTCAGTTACTGTGTGTATGTGTGTGTGTGTATGTTTGTCAGCGTTTATATTTTTTTGGCTTCTAAATATCACATGTCACTTATTCTGTCTATTCAAAATCTACGTTTTAATATAGCTGAAGAGAATAGAAAATAAACTCCTAGAAAATTCACAATAAAACGTACCACTTGATAAATTTTTACAATTTTGTATTCATTAAGAATATTGTATAATCAATCACACATAATAATTTTATTCTAGTCTTCTAAAAATGTTTTCGAAAATATGTACTGCGAAACAGTGTACATATATGGGGAGAACAAAGCCGAGACTTGTCTTTGATGACAATTCAACCTATCTTGGTAACAGTCAGGCCTTTTGATGGAAACGATGACAAAATTAAACTATAATACTGACCTGAGTCTTGGACAGAATTTTGGATTTGGATTTTTGGGGTCACGGCGTGTATGCCTCCTCGGTGGCTTGATCGGAACAGGAAGCGTCATGGTGTCTTGATCGGCTAGAAGCATCCGCAGGGTATGGGTCCTGCTCTTCGCGTGTCTCATTGACATTGACGTTTTGCCTTGACGTTGACATTTTGGGTAAAGATAATTAGCCTTTTAAGGTAGGCGTCCATTGGCCCGCGCCGGACGCACCGCACGCACGGCACGTAACGGATTGAACGGATTTGCCTATCATAATATCATACCTTTATCAAATATTTATTTGATAAAGGTGACTTTGACTCTATTAACACGGATATTTCAAATGTAGATTGGAATAATACCTTCTCGAAATTATCAGTTGATGAAGCAGTAACATTCTTCAATAAATTTGTTCATGACGCTCAAAATAAATACGTACCTACTAAATCTATTAATAATAAATATTACCCGATATGGTATAATAACTCTCTTAAAAGAGTAATAAAAGAAAAATATAAATATTTAAGAAAATATAAAACATATGGTAACAAGTCTGATGAACTATCTTTCAAAGTTTTGCGTGAACGAGTCAAAGTCTTGGAATCTAACTGTTATCAAAGCTACTTAAATCTAACCGAAAAATCTATCACGACTAATCCCAAATACTTTTGGAGCTTTGTGAAGAATCGCTCTAAATCAAATGCTATGCCTAGCTGTTTAAAATATAATGAAAATTATTTTGATTGTGGTGAATCTATTTGTAATGCTTTTTCGTCCTACTTTCAGTCAACTTTTCTTAGTAGTTCATCTAACAATTATAACTCCTTCAATGATTCTACAAATATGAATAGCCCTATTTCTGAAGTTACAGGAGACATCAATACCATTTATATAAACCCCAATGAGGTAAAATTTTTATTACAAAAATTAGATGTCTGTAAATCGGCTGGTCCTGATAATATTTCCCCTAGATTTCTTACCAGATGTGCGACATTTGTTGCTCTGCCATTATCTCTTTTATTTACAAAGTCAATATCATCTGGGATTGTGCCACAGCTATGGAAATCTGCATTTATAACTCCTGTACATAAAAAAGGCTCTAAGTCTGAAATAACAAACTACAGACCTATATCAAAGCTCTGTATTGTGGCCAAAGTCTTTGAAAAAATAATATACAATCAGGTCTATCGTTCTTTATCCAGCACCTTTAGTCCTTATCAACACGGTTTTTTGAGAGGTAGATCAACTGTTACTAATTTAGTTTTGCTCAATGACTATATAACCCTAAATATGGACAAGGGAAAACAAGTCGACGTCATATACACAGATTACAGCAAGGCATTTGATCGTATTAAGCACAGTACCCTTCTTTGTAAGCTTGAGAATATGGGCATTCGCGGAGATCTGCTGAGATGGTTTTCTTCTTATATTGAAAATAGATCGCAGGCTGTCGTCTTGAATAGTTATATATCGAGTTGGGTGAAGATTCCAAGTGGAGTTCCACAGGGCTCCTTGCTCGGACCTCTTCTTTTTATCATTTATGTCAATGACATTGAGCACTGCCTGCGAACATCTAAGCTATTGTGCTTTGCAGACGACATGAAAATCTTTACCACCATATCTTCTGTCGATGATATGTATGCTCTTCGGGATGACTTACTGCGTCTTGAACACTATTGCTCTATCAACCAACTAGATCTAAATCCTCTTAAATGCTCCCTCGTAACTTTCACACGAAAAGAGAATTTCATTCTTACTAATTATACACTATCTGGTCAGGTCTTACCAAGGTCTAACGGCATCCGTGACTTAGGTGTGTATCATGATAATAAGCTAGCGTTCGACGTCCACATTGATAATATCGTCAGGAAAGCCTCTCAGACCCTGGGTTTTATTATGCGAATTTCGAATTGTTTTAATGAGATTAAAACTTTAAAAATTTTATACTGCACTTATGTCAGAAGTCACTTAGAATACGCATCTCAAATATGGAACCCTCGATATCACAAATACATTGACCGCATAGAAAGTATACAAAAGCGGTTCGTCCGGTATTTATGCTTTAGAATAAAGACCCACTATTCTAGCGAATTATATTTGGACCTCTGTAAGAAGTTTCATCTTTTACCACTTAAGGATCGACGAGATATAGCTGACTGTACACTTCTTTTAAAAATCATTTCGTCTGATATAGATTGCCCAGATTTATTAAGCAAAATCAACTTTAACGTTCCGGCCAAGTCTGTGCGTGTCAATTTTCCAATAAATATACCTTTCAGTTCTACCAACTATAGGCAAAATGCATTCCTAGTGCGAGCAAGTAACTATTTAAATAATGTCAGTAAGCAGCATAATGTTGACCCATTTGAGATCAGTATTTCGGGAGCCAAGAGGTGTCTAAGTAATAAATTTTTCTGTGACTAGTTCTATAGTGTAATGCAGATTTGCATATCTGCGTGTTAGTTATTCAAGATATTATTCGTGAAAACCTGTAATTGGCTGTCTGATAATAATTTCAAGTATTTTTTCATGTGTATTAGCTGTAGGTTTTCCATCATTAAATAAATAAATAAATAAATAAATAAATAAATGCCGGCGCTCGATGCGGGCGGCGCGGATAGTGGACGCAGCACTATGTGAAATCATGGTGAAATTATACAAAGCAAAAAAATCCGTTGCGTGCGGTGCGTTCGGCGCGGGCCAATGGACGCGTACCTTTAGTCGGAAACAAATACAGGGTTTTTCCTGGTTCGGGTTTAACTTGAATGTTACATTTTTTTTTAATAAAATGCAAAGAGATTATTCAAAAAATCTTGCTACCATAGTTATTGAAGAAGGCGTGTCCCGTTCAGTTTAATCTGTCGTCGATGTGTGTGGCTTCCCTAACTCAGCGCGCTCGGAGGGGCCTCGTTGACGGGTTAAATTGAAAAATAAACACAGACTGATGGGCCAACGAGCGGGTTGACGTGTGCCAAAGGTTCTTGACTCCACTCTGTGTAACGTTTTGAGGTGAAATTAAATTGCAGAGCCATGATTTATTTGCTGAGATAATGTGGTAGTATGGTGGAAACCAACCAGACCTTTTAAGGTTCTCGTACGGAATTTGAAAAACAGGTTGTATCAAAAAATCTTTAAAATAGGGTTAGACTCAATATTTTCATGAAAGCCTATATTTATAAAGAAGTGTACGAAATTATACATTGCTTCAAATTAGTTTTTAATGTTTCATAATAATTATATAAACAATTTAAATTGCATTTTACTTTTTACTTGTATAATAGGTGTGCAAAATTAATATTAAATTTGCTTTTAATGTGCTTTTCTTTTAGACCTTGTAATTTTTGATATCCTCCTGAATAATACCTAAATAAAGCTTGTAAAATGAAAACATTAAATGAAATAATTCGTTATGTTGAATTCGTTATCTTATTTGGCTAAGTAATTATCAAAAAGCGATTGCACAAGAATAAATAAAGGGATATTTTCTTTTCTTATAGCAAAGCATCTTTTACAATGCAATGCGTTTCGATGTGGCTTGGGGGCACGATCCTTTGGTATAAAACTAAGAATAAAAGTGATGCTCGCCAAATAGCACCGCGACTTTCAACCAAATTAATACCATAATTATTCACTATTAATAGGTACCTAAGTTGTGTTACATATGAATAAATCTTCACCATTTAACTATAACGAAACAGGAAGTAAAAAAATCACTTTTGGCTCGTAAAGTATACTTAAACACCGAGCCCTTAGGCGCTCGGTACCAGGCTATCATAAACGCATAAAAGATTTATTGGACTCATTCCATTGTTTACACAAGCTTATTGCGCTGACGTCGTTACGGGGCTTTATCAAACCTGTTATTAATTCCAACAATTTACTCTGCCTAATTAATAACGTGGACCACAATTTAAATTGCCATTTGTATAGGATAGAAGAATATGATTAATTCACTTTTTTAGTTGGAGTTAAAAGTTTACTATTGTTTTATTACATTCCTCTTCGTTGTTTACATATTAACATTTTCTCTAAACGATTTAACGCGACCATTTTTCTATCGACGTAATAACGGCATTTGATACATAGAAGCCAAGTGACGTTACACTCTATGATTACTTACAGTTGTTGATGTTTGTTGTGTAAAGAGAATTTTATGTTATTTTTTTTATGAAACATTAAATCATAAATGACTTGCAAACACAACTTACTTCTACAGTTAGTATTAAGTACAAACTAATATTATTGACTAACTTGTAAAGATTAAATATTATTGCTTCGAATAATATTTTACAATCTAAATATTGCTCTTAAAAATCTTAATATGTTATTGTACAAAGCTAGAGGGTCTTTTTCTCATTATATAATAGAATGAACATAGTGCAAAGAGCTGCCACCATTGATAATGCTTTAACGTATAAAGTCGAAGATAATGCGCTGGGAATTTAAATTTAATGAAGAGCCAAAAGAGCTTTATTTACATATGTGGTATATTAATTATCTAGTACCTTATAACACAAGTGCTAAGCGGCTTATTTTGTAACTATATGCTTGAATCGTCACAGTACAGTTTTTATCTGTGCAGGGGCGGAGAAAGAATAGTAACCTCTGCGTAAAAGGCGACAAAACAACCCACCCTAGCTACGTGGTAGGGCCCCAAGCCCGTCTGGATGGCGACCACCTTTGGTCTTAAGTATGCCGCCATAATGACCTTGTGTTGTGTTCTGGCCTTAGTGATCCAAGTTCCTGTACCCTTACGGGACAGCAGCGTGTTCGCAATGCTATTGGCGTTGCAAACATCTATAGGCGAGGGTAACTGCTAAATTCTAAGCGGGCCGTCAGCCTGTCTGCTGTCCTACAGCAATAAAAAGAAAAAATAAAATTTATAATTTAGCTGCATCTGTATCTGTTCTGCGCCACTAAAGTGCCCCTGGACACCGAAATTAATGCTAGCTTCCACGCTAGTTGATGTGCTTGTAAAATATATAGCATCTATAGCACAGTACATATATTTGCAAAGTTATTTCTCCGTGTTGGGGCGTAGAATACTGAACCATGCAACCCGGGTCGACTTGTCGTTAAAGGCGACAAAACAACCTTAGCTACGTGGAAGGGGCTCAAACCCGTCTGGCTGGCAGCCTTGGTCTATAAATATGCCGCCATAATAACTAAATACAGCAATAAAAAAAGAAAAAAAGAAATGCACATACATACTCTAATATCGGTATACGATCGCATGCATCCTTAACGAATTGCATAAAAAATCCAACATTTTCTTATCGGCTAATGGATTTATATAAATGGTAGTTGACGCGTTATTTTCCAATTTCAATATGTAATGTATCGGCGTTCTTTTGTGCGACATTCAATATTGCCTGCACACAATATTATCGCTCCGGCGGTGTTCGTTTTATCGTTGAACGTTAAAAGCATTATATCCCTCCAAGAACTCGACAATATATGAAAATGATTACATGAAATTAGCTATATTTTACAAATGTAAAATTAGCTTCTTCTGGATTTAATAAGCCTTTAGCGTCTCACCGCTAGGCTAGGACTTCCCTCTAAAAAGGAAGGGACAAAGCGGTACATGGCAATTATGTTACAATATGCACATTAGGCGAAAAAATTGTTTAAACGGTGTATGCCACAGTGGGATTTGAATCCGGGACCTGTAAATTGGTATCCGTCCACCACCACCATTGAGCTATCAGTTACCCGTGATTCCGATTCCGAATATCGGCCGTTGGACGGGCTGTCGTATAGACGACAATAATAGTATTTTACAAGATATTTATACTGCTGGCAATACTCTTTTTTTTGGAAAATCATTTACGACTCTTCCCGACCGCGGGGGAAAGGCAGCTTTTTATTATTGTGGAACAGCAGATAGACTGACGGCCCTCGTAATAACAGTTATCGTCGCCTGTGAATGTTTATGACACCGCCTGGCGCTTATCACCAACATGCTGCTGTCCATGTAGGGGAACTAGGACCTGGATCACTTATGCCTAAACACAACACTAGTCATACTTAGAGACAAAGAGCGATTGCCATCCAGACGGGCTTGGGGCACTTAGCCAAGGTGGTTTTGTCGCCGTTTCCGACAGACAGCACTGCACAAAAAAAAATTAAATATTAAACAAACAGCGAACATTAAGCAAATAATAAGTATCCACCATACCAGTCCGCTTCTTCTTAAATTATTAAGTACATGAAGTTTTTAACATGTAAACAGTTGTCATATGAAACGTTCTTGCCGGATAATATGTTGGCATAATTTTATGAGACGGCCGTGTGCCCTCGGCCGCGTGTATACTGGCCGACGAACGATAACGTTGCTAATGAGCCCTGCCTGCCCTATCGCCATGCTCCGTGCCACCTGCATACATATTCATGTATGCATGCATACGCTATATTTGCATCTATTTACATAGTTTTATTTTTCTAAATTAGAGCTATGTTAGTAAATATTGTTCAAAATAATTGATTTAAATAGGTACGTGCACGATTACTAACTTACAACAAAAAGGGAAAGTTTAAAATATATTTGAAATAGAAAAGGACAGGATAGATGCGCGAAAAATATGTACTCCACCAGCTCAGCTTACATTTTCTTGACCAAGAAGTCACTTGAAAGAATACTAGAAAATTAGTAGCTAAATAAATTTTTTTTGACACGCCACCCCGAAAGAAATTACCTAAAGGTGCACCATCTCGTGTTAACTAGCAATAAATGTTATTTATTAGTCGATTTTTACGACTCTATACTAAAGAACCATACAGCTTCACTTAGCAGAATTTTTTATTGCTGAGGAACAAACAGGTTCACAGGAGAACAAACTACTATGAAGTGGGCCCTGGCGGCAGTTACCGTCGTCTAATGTTTGCGACGCTAGGGGCACCGCGAACACGCTACTGTCCCATAGGGGTACAGGAACCTGGGTCACTAATACAGGAACACAACACAGGGTTACTATGTTATTATGACGGCCATTCAGACGGGCTTAGGGGCCCTATCAAGTAGCTAGTTTTTTTGTCACCTTTTACGACAGACCGACCCCGGCCGTAGTGTTTAGTACAAAAATTGATTATGATTAATTGTAAATTTATTGGATTACGTAATTACGCATCATCAGACTCGTACAACTCATTAAGCGATGGTAAATTAGGTAAAGAGTGATTAAATTAAGTGCCTCTACTTTACTTCGAGTTAGTCGGTGTTTGATGCGTTTTTAACAACTACGCACTATCTATGATAGGCCGGTACTTATGTGTATTGATATTAAATCTACTTTAAATGATTTGTTTAAACCACTACGTTTTCCTCAATTATTAAATGAGTATTGATTTTAAATATGTGTGATTTGTTCACAAAAACACAGATTTCGTCTGTTACGACAAATAAAATTAAAACACGGCTGTGATTTGACGGCAAGGTACAAATTCTTCGTATTCTTACAAGTGTTTTACTGAGTTTTATTCGAAAAGTAGACTTTGGAACCCCAAGTAAGTTACTGTGTTCTCAGGTCACTGAGCTCAATTTCTACAGAGGCAACTGCGGTTTTACCCCACAACCCCGAAAGAACCAAATAACGCCTTTCTTTCGCTGTCTGCATATTTTTCAAATAAAAAAAATCCCCTTCAACAGAAATCTCCATACTAAGAGAATCTCTCGTGTTTTTATGTATTCGGTTGAAATGATAAAATAATTTCCTTAAGCCTTTTGAAAACTTATAAGAATCTTAAATTAATGTTTAAAATGGAATGTTCTTCGACTTAATAAAGGAAATGAACTATTCGAGTATTTTACATTTAAAATTCCAAGATTTCAATATATTTTGCAATGCCTCTTGAATGTCCTATTCATTGCAATCAGATTCAATCCATAGGTAATTTAATACGTTTATGTACAAACAACTTTTACATGAATGCTTATTGCATCTCATGTATAATATAGTAATAATATAAATAATATTGGAAACAGTATTTAAAAAATATGCTTTCGTGCAATTAGAAAAAATATATATTAGCGGACTCTGAGAAATAATTTGATTACTATCGGAATTCACGGGGATGATGAAATTATCCATAAATTTACAAACAATCTTAATTTCATAGCATTAAAACTTTTTGATAAATTTTTTAACTATTTTTATGATAGCTAATAAATTGTATGTTTATTTACTTACTATATTAAGTACGTATCCGGAAATGTTCATATAAATATTTCAAACCGAATACTGCCTAGTAACCTGATTCCTTCTTTAACTTATCAGAATTATTCCGAGGCTTTGTAAATTGTCTACACCTTTTATGTATAATGTATTTATGAATATTATTAACTTACGTTTAGTTACCATTAACACGAAAATATTTATAAAGACGTTTTTCTGAATAACGAATAAATGCATCGTGGAACTTATTATTTTTTACGAAATGTGGTATGCTTATTGTTTTTTATAAAGAACGTTATTCGTAGAGACATTAAATCAGCGGAAAATTAACTCGTGGCGCTAATACAGTTAGTTTTTTTATTATTATTGTTGTAAGTTCTGTAGATTCCACCCTCACCTATGGATTCACAAATATGTGATTTTAAATCTGTTAAATCACAATAGAACAGAATAATCTATTAAAGGCATTTTGTAAATTTTTCATGCACACCATTTGATGTAACCCAAATGCTAATTTATAAGTTCACGCTTTACCTATCTGCATAATCTTGACATTTCACTATGAACACCTTTCGTAGAAATTTTAAACCGTATCCGTTTTAATTTCCTATCATATTGGCGATTACTTTTAAGCTCGTTTTACACAAAACAGATGACCGGAAACTAGTAAACTACTGCCTAATAACGCTTTAATATTACATAAAGTTGTTGTATGGTAAAAATAAATAAAATAATAAATATATTTATGCTCCACTTTTTATCCACTAGTTACTTGTTTATATAATTAGATCTTCAAATTTAAAGTGAAATAATAAAGACACTAAAAAATGATTACTACGTCCACTTTTAAAGAAAAACTGAATGGTTTATTTATGAAAAATATTAAAAATATTATTGGTTTAAAATATTTCTATATTCTTCCAATTCTGAGCTTCCCAACTCTTGCATCGCCCGGAGCTTATTTCACACTATCTTAGCGTGATTTTTGTTTTATTGTGTACCTATATTTCTTAATATTTTTAAACCACAATTGAATCAGGTAGGTGGAATTTTTTTTATTGCTGTAGGACAGCAGACAGGCTGACGGCTAGCTTAGAATTTAGTAGTTACCGTCACCTATGAGTGTTTGCAACGCCAGTGGCATCGCGAACACGCTGCTGTCCCATAACAGCGGTACAGGAACTTGGGTCACTAATGTCGGAATACAACACAAGTTTATTATGGCGGCATACTTAAGACCAAAGGTGGTCGCCATCCAGACGGGCTTGAGGCCCTACCACGTAGCTAGGGTGGTTTATTCTGTCGCCTTTTACAACAGGCCGACACCGGCCGCAGAGGTTAGTATTCTTTCTCCGCCCCTGCACGGATAAAATATTAAGGAATTACAGAATAAAAGCCTAAAATAATTACTAATAAATAATAATTTGCTTATGGCGAAATATTCTGCTGATTTTATGGCCCCCGGCCGACCTGTCAACTAGCGTGGCACATTGTACGTATGTTTTGTAAGGTAAAAGGGGAATGATTGACCGCTTCCTCCTCAGAAACGGTCGCATTTTGATTCATGTCCTAGACCCCTTTTGTTTTATGTACGCCTTGTGTTCCGCTATGCTCACTTACTTTTTGGGAAATTTAATTTATGATAATTTAATGATATACCTCCCACCATTTAAAGTTTGATGTGGAGTCTTTTTAATTAATTGTAACATAAATTATGTGAAATATAGAATAATAGCGTTTGTTTTCGGGAACATATTCCAACCTAATTAGGTAAACTGACTTATTTATTTAATTAATATTGTGAATATTTAATTTTTATTTATAATATACCGTCTATGTGGATTGTTTATTACAAGTTGCTTTGGCATTCGATATGGCCATAGTGAATAATATATTTTTTCAAAAAGGGATCAAGAATTGATTACGTATAACAGCGGAAACCAGAACACACAAATTGACTAGTTTCTTATCAGAAGAAATAAAATTAAATCAGTTAAAGATTGCAAAGTCCGTCAAAATCTCCGGTGAAAGTGTGGTTTCTCAACAACGACTCCTTATTTTGGACGTAACCATTACGCCAAAAAGTTTAAAACACAAAACAAAGTCACCCCCCAAAATCAAATGGCAAGGAAAAGTATGGAAGGAAATTTAAATAAATTAATGTTGGAATGAAATAGCGGAATGCATTAGAGGTATAGCAAAGGAAGTTTTTGGAGAAACAAAAGAGAAAGATCAAATTGAGAAAGAACCTTGGTGGTGGAATGAAGAACAGGTGATTCAGAAAAAAAAAGAAAAATGCTTTTAAAGAATGAAAAAGTGTGGATGAAGAGAATGTTATGATAAAGGAAAGTAAGAGGAAAGAATATTTAAAATGTAAGACGAGAGCAAAAAGAGCTGTTGCTGTCTCCAAGGCCAGGGAACATGCCAAGCTGTATGAGTTTTTAGGAAGCTCTGGTGGTCAGAAACATATTTATAGAGTGGTGAATGATAGAGAAAAGAATGCAAGGGATATAACCCATATGAAACGTATAAAAGATGATAGTGGAAGGGTCTTAACAGACAATGAAGAAATGAAGAGTAGATAGAAAAATTATATCTGTGAATTGATGAATGAAGAGAATGTCTGGAGTGGAATGTTAGAAAAGGCATCCGTTAACATGGCATTATTCATGCCATGGTATCCGTTAACATGGCATTATTCATGCCATCATGGTTAACATCCGTAAAATAAGTGTCAGTGTTGATTTGCACGTCGAGCAGTGTACACGTGCTCATCAATATATCTTCTTTCATTTAATAATTTTACGCAGAGTCGGTCGTCGCGCCGTGCGCCGACCGGCCGGATTCTTTTTTTTTTATCTACCCGCATTTGATAAGTAATGAGTGAAGAAATTTTAAATTGTTGTGAGAATAATGTTACGATCATGCAACGAGATGAAAACAATATTGAGGACGTTACACAATTAGAAGAAGTAAGTATGTCGAGTGGGGAGAGTTACGTTCCTATACCAAAAAAAACAAAGGATGACGAATGGACTACGGTGACAAGAGGACGCAAGCATAGTAATGGACAGGCAAGTAGACATACATATATAATGGAAGAAAATATTAAGTTATCTGTAACAGCGATTAACAATAAGATACCAAAACAATTTACTTTAGCAAAATTATTAAATAGTCATTCCGTGCGTGGGATCAAACAAATTAAATACATTAACCCTTTCAAAATACACCTTACATTTAATGACTATGACAATGCGAGCAATTTTATGAATAATAAGATTCTTGAAGATATGGAGTGGAGGTGTCAGAGTACGTCAGAAGTTGCTATTACATACGGGATAGTAAAAGATATTGAAATCGATTACTCAGTAGATGAGATATTAAAAAATGTGCATTCCGAGCTTGAAATAGTTACAGCGAGGCGACTAAACCGTAGAGTGAAGGAAGATAATGTGACTAGTGATGATTCTAAAACCTGGGTACCTAGCGAAGCAATACTCCTTGGTTTCAAAGGCAGTACTCGACCAAAGTATATTAAGCTTTTTGACACAAATATAAATGTAGATAAATATACTTTTCCTGTAACGCAATGTTTTCGTTGTTGGAAATTTGGACATTTAGCATCAAGATGTGGCTCTAATAAAATAGTTTGCCCTAACTGTTCTAAAAACCACGATACTTGTGATACTAATGTATTAGTATGCACAAACTGTTCGTTAAACCTAGGCTACTGACAGGAACTGTCCAGTGTACAAAAAAGAAAAAACAATTCGTGAGTTGATGTCAGACTTTAATTGTACATATCAAAAAGCATTGTTGTTGTTTGTTCCCGCATCACCTGCTCCTGCCCGCTCGATATCAAAAGAATCATATGTACAGGAATTTCCCGCAATCAACAGAACTAATAATAATAACAATGACAGTAACACTAAGATATTTGATTATTCAGATGAAGTTACTTATGCCGAGAAAGTGCAATCTAATACTAATAACAAGTCTATAAATATACGTGAGAATAAAGATAAAATACTTAAACGGAAATCAGGCCGATTAAAGAACAGGGAAAATGAAGTAGGAACTGAAGTCGAATTGGAAAACGGTACAGCGCCCTATTTAACAGCAGATACATATGAACCAAGTTGTTTTGATAATGATAAGGAGGGGCGTAAAAGGAAAAGTGAGGGTTTATCGTTTTTATGTGTGTTACGTAAAATAAGTGAGATATTTTTAAAAGACGAGTCTACATTAAGTGATAAAATTACAAGTGTGGTGAAAATACTCTGGGAGTGGCTAAAGTGTGTAGTGTCAGTAAATTTAGATAGTTCTTTTTTTATTAATTTAATCAATGGCTTCCATTAGTACCGTATCTCTCAATATACTACAGTGGAATGCACAAAGTCTGAGACCAAAAGCTAACTCATTAGAACTATTACTAGTTCAAGAAAAAGTGCACGTTGCAATGATCTCTGAAACATGGTTGTAGCCGGATAGCCGATTCAATATTTCTGGGTATAATATTTTTAGAGTAGATCGAGGTGATGGTTATGAAGGAGTAGCAGTTCTATTACATAGTTCGCTAAAAGGTCAGTTGTGTGATGTCAACATTTTTAATGTTGGAATTGAAATTATTTGTGTTAAAATTCTAAATTGTAAATCGTTAGAAAATATTGTTGGATTGTATTGTCCATCTAGTGTACGAACCCAAGCAAGAGATTGGGAGGCAGTTTTCTCTATAGTTAATACAAAAAGTATAGTTATGGGTGATTTTAATGGTCATCATACGAATTGGTCCTATAAAAATGACCAAAGAGGTTTGCAAATATTCGAATCAATAATAGATAATAACTTTATTTCTATAAATAATGGTGCTTTTACTCGTATCAGACTTGTTAATGGCTGTCTCCAACAATCTTCTCCTGATATTACGTTTGTGTCCACGGATCTGGCACTTAACTATAGATGGAAAGTATTGAATGAGTCTTTGGGAAGTGATCATTTAGTGATTATAATTAAATTAGAGTTTAATGAAACGCTTAAATACATTAAGAAGAGAAATTTTAAAAAGAGTAACTGGATAGGTTTTAAAACATCATTTGAACAAATTTTTAATACATCATCTTCTCCCTCTAATCCGCAAGACTACTATAATTACTTTGAATCAGCGTTACAGAAAGCTGCAAGTACTCATATTCCATATACAGTGGTACCTCAATCTATTACAACGAAATTTATACCTAAATCATATTGGTCTCCTGAGTTGTCTAAATCTGTGGCAGAGAGGAGATTAGCCCTATCTAGGTTTAGACGTAACCCCACTCCGTATAACTATAATATCCTCCGTGATCGTATACGGGACGCTCGAAGGTTAATAAGGAACGCAAAATGTAAATCATGGCAAAATTTTTGCTCATCTATAGGAGAGGAAAATTCGTCTTCGAGTATGTGGCAGAAAATGAAATGGTTGAAGAACCGCCGTTCGGGATACTCATATGCTAATCCTGAAGCTATCGAAAAACTTATCGTTGAGCTTGCACCAGATTCTGTCCCCCCTTTGATGCCGGTATTTAATTCGCATAATGCAAGACTAGAAGTACAAATAACTGTACATGAGTTAGAAAACTGCATTAAAAATAATGATACGGCCCCTGGTATAGATGAAATATCTTTCTCGATGATTAAGAATCTTCCATTGTTAGCTAAAGAAGTTCTAGTTCAAATTTACAACTTATGTTTATTAAAGGGTTTTGTACCGAAACAATGGCGTAATATTCGCGTGATTACAATACTTAAAGCAGGTCGTGACCCTGGTCTATCTTCTTCATTGAGGCCGATTTCGCTAATATCTTGCTTATGTAAGATATTCCATTCCATATTAAATAGGCGTATAGAATGGTTTATGGAGAATAACGATTTATTCCCTATTGAAACTGTAGGCTTCCGAAAGTCCCGTTCTTGTCTTGATAATCTTAGTTTACTCACTACTAAAATTCAACTCGGCTTTTCCGAAAACTTGATGACAGCAGCAGTATTTATCGATATTAATAACGCTTATAATAATATAAATTTGACAGTTCTTCTGACATCCTTGGATGAGCTAGGATTAGGCAGTAAAATTTGCGGTTACTTGTGGAATTTCTTAAATGAAAGGTATTTAAAAATCTCTACAGGTTCTTGTGATTTAAGTAGGACTACACGACGTGGTTTAGCTCAGGGAGACCCGTTGTCGCCATTAATTTTTAATATTATTACATCACATATCTGTAAAACCATCAAAACAGTTTATATATCTCAATATGCAGACGATTTTGTATTGTATGAAACGGGAAACAACTTAAGCAACTTAACAGAGAAACTGCAACGTGCACTAGATGTTTTCAATAATTTAATTAGCAATTTAGGATTAGAAATATCAAGTACAAAAACAAAAGTGTGCGTTTTTAAGCGTGGGACTTGTAGAGAATCCTTAAATTTAAGAGTTAATGATAATTTTCTACCGGTAGAGAATCACGTTAAATATTTAGGCTTGTGGCTGGATTGTTCACTACGATGGGGAAGACATATAAAAGAATTAACGGAAAAAACAAGTAAACAGCTAAACATTTTGAAGGTTCTGGCGGGGTCAAGTTGGGGCATTCCTCCCAAATATCTACGACTTCTTTATATATCGTTGATTCGAAGCCGATTAGACTACTCAAGTTTCTTATATGACTCAAGTGCTCAAATTAATCTCTCCCAGCTAGACAAAATTCAAAATCAAGCTCTCCGAATCATAGGCGGTTATATTCGAAGTACTCCTATTCATGTTATGGAAGCTGAATTAGGTATCCCCCCTCTATATATTCGACGACGATATTTAGCCGGTAAATACATTCTAAAAGCAAAGTCATTCGCAAATAATAAAACTATTAATTTACTTAGTTCAACACATTTAACAAATGTTAATATCAATTGGCGAGCTAGAAAGGAACCTTTAATAATAGCAGTATATAATTCTTTAACCAGTGCCACAGTACATACAGTGAAGAGACTTGAAATGTTTAGTTTAAAAACGTGGGTTTCAAGCATCAATGGACGTAGTAATATTAGACCGGAATTAGAGAGTATAAAAGAACCTAAAAGGGCACATAAAAACGATCAATTATTAAAAAATTGCTTACAATACATTGATAACTCCTACCTTGAATTTCATAAAATTTTTACAGACGTTTCCAAAAATGATTCAGGTGGAGGCGCCGCGTTTTACGATCCGCAGTTTAATGTTTCCGCCAAATTTAACATTAGTTCCAATATATCCATAATGCATATCGAAATGATTGCTATTGCAGAAGCACTTTCATATATTAAATCTATAAATAAATACAAATTTGTTATCCTCACTGATGCGAGGAGTGCGCTTCAACACTTGGCTCGGTGCGCCTCGTCTATACGAGGTATTCCGATTGCCTATACTATATTGGAACTGATGCTGCAATTGGAAGCCCAAGGAAAAATAATAAATCTGCAATGGATCCCAGCGCATACTCAAATACCCGAGAATGAAATAGCGGATTTGTTAGCTAAACAAGCTTCATCTGAGGGTATTCCATTCCCAGTAATGCCTTCATATTCCAACTACATACCGTTGTTTAGAATACAGTGTGTAGATATTTGGAAGGTACATTTTGATAAAAGATCCCTGGAGAAAGGTATTTGGTTTCGAACAATCCAACCCCAAATTTCTTGTAAAACGTGGATAGACCAGAGCAACATGAAAAGAAAAGATATAGTAACTATTTTGAGACTACGCTCTGGACATATTCCATCAAATAAGTTTGGATTTCTCATGAAAATGATACAGTCGCCAAATTGTAGGACATGTAATAAACCAGAGGACATTATTCATATTTTAACAGAATGTACTCGCAATTTTCAATTGAGAGTTCAGCTATTTGGAGTTCATGGTCTATCCACGTTGGGAGATTGCAATGGCTTATTGTCATCCCCTTTGTCCGGGGAGGTCAATAAGCTTTGCAGACTGTATTATTCGTTTTTTGCACATTCTAATTAAGTAGTAGTAAGATTACGTTTTAGTAGTTTAAGTTTTAATTTACGGGGTGACATTGCCGCTGTGCGGCAAAACCCTTTTCAATAAAGAGAAAAAAAAAAAAAAAAAATAAGTGTGTACGGCTGAGGTCAGATTGGCTGTAGATAGTATGCAAAATGGCAAGTCTGTAGGTCCGGATGAAATACTTGTGAAAGTATGGAAGTTTTTGAGCGCAGATGGATGGAAGTGGCTGACTTTTTATCCGTGCAGAGGCGGAGAAAGAACACTAACCTCTGCGGCCCAGGTACGGCCTATCGTAAAAGGCGACCAAACAACCCACCCTAGCTACGTGGTAAGGCCCCGATCCCGTCTGGATGGCGAACACCTTTGGTCTTAAGTATGCCGCCATAATTAACCTTGTGTTGTTCCGGTATTAGTGACCGAAGTTCCTGTACTCTTATGCGACAGCAGCGTGTTCGCGATGCCACTGGCGTTGCAAACACCCATAGGCGACGGTAACTGCTAAATTCTAAGCGGGCCGTCAGCCTGTCTGCTGTCCTACAGCAATAAAAAAAACCTTTGTTCTTCAATAAGCTGTTGCAAGATGAGGCGATCCCCGATGAATGATGCAATAGTACGCTAGTGTCAATTTTAAAGAACAAAGGGGATGTACAGTCTTGTAACAGTTATAGAGGAACAAAGTCATGTCGTACAGCATGAAGATTTGGGAGAAAGTAATAGCAAGGCGACTACGAGAGGAGAGCGAAATCAGGGAGAACCAATTTGGTTTCATGCCTGGGCGAGGGACTACGGATGCCATGTTCGCACTTCGCCAACTGTGCAAGAAATACAGAATTGCATATAAGAACTTGCACATGGTATTAATTGACCTCGAAAAGGAATATGACGGGTTCCTAGACAGGTTTTGTGGTGGGCCATGAAAGCAAAAGGAGTGCCTGTGAAGTACTTGCATCATATTCGTGTGATGTACGATAAGGCAAGTACACACGTCCGGTCCCTAGCTGGCGTCACAGACAAGTTCAATGTTGCGGTAGGTTTATACCAATGATCGGCTCTTAGTCCTTATCTATTCCTCCTGGTGGTAGATACAGTAACATCAGGAATACTGGAGGAGGCATCTTGGTGTATGCTCTTTGCCGATGACACTGTGCTGGTTGGAGAAAATGCTCACGAGGTTCAGAGCTGATTGGCTAAATAGCAGCAAAGATTGGAGGGTGTTGGGTTGAAGATAAGTAGAACCAAAACTGAACATCTATTTCTCGACTTTGGTGGAAATTTCGCCTTCACTTCGATTACCTTCTGAGGCGTGTCTCTGCCAACTTGCTCTAACTTCCGGTAACTCGGATCATTAATCCAGAATGACTAGAATCCGTAATAAGGGCACTTGGTGGTAATACACCTTATTAAAACATAAATAAACTCTTGCATAAAGTTTGTGTCTATTGTTAAAACCAAGTTTTTAATTAAACCAATTTTCCTTAAATTTCTGTTTTTTCTTCAAAAAAGTCTTAAGGTCCTTTCCCGCACACAAACTTAAACTTAAGGATATGACCCTACGCTAGTTTAAAGTTCACGAACCAATCTAGAGGTTTCAATTTAAATCTGTATAGAAAGTTTGCATACTTGCTTAAAATATTTATATCAAAATCGTCTATTACTTTGATGCAGTTTATGAGTCCGTCAGTGTATTTTAGTTGAATGGTCAGAGTATTTTCTTTTGAGGCTGTCAGACTACTTGTTCCCGGTTGGATTCACGACAGGGTGAATTAGAAAATGCACTTTTCATTATTTTCTCTAGTCTCGATGTTCTCCGGTGTGATCTGACTTCAAATATTTCTATAGTATTATTCAAGTACTATGTGGGTAGTTTGGAGATACTCGTATGCTATGTAGTATTATTATTCTCTCCCTGTAGCAGTGGAGTCCCTGCGGCCTGGTACGGCCTGTCGTGAACTGATAGGACTAAGCCCGTCTAGATTCAGGTTCTGGATCTGGATGGACTAAGCAAGCACCCCCGTTATCTAATTATGTCGCTATAACAACCTTGTGTTGAATACCAGCATAACTAAGTGACCTAGGTTCTTAACGTTACCAACATTGGTAGGTGATGGTTACTGCTTTCTATTAAGAAAGCCGTCAGCCTATATGTTGTTCAATATACAGCAATAAAAAAATGTGCGCATGATTATTTATGTTGATATCAAAAATGGGTTCGATTCGGTTGTTTCTTGTAAAAAATATACTTAACAGCAAAAACTACAATTACAATGAGAACTTGAATAGTTAGTGAATAATTAGATTGATTACCATTTTACAAAGTTACTTATTGCATTATATCAACTTTTTCATGGAATTTGCTTACGTGTTAGCCATTGTTTTAATCAATTGTGCAGCTAAATGTAAATGCTAAATCTTAAAAAATATCACGATAGGTGGTTTTAGTGGAAATACTTAATATAATATTTTTTACACTATTTTGATGCTTTGTTGAAATATGGCCGAAACATAATAAACTTGTGCTTAATTTTTTAAACCTTGGATTTAATTATTCTTTTTTTATGTTTCTGGAAGAAACTATAATGTAACGTGAGAAATCTTTTAAAATTTTTATTTCATTGCCTGTTACACTTTTCCTCGAAAGAGAGTACATAATGTAGGAAAGTTGAAATGAAGTGTTGAATGAAAGGGAAGAAGAATTAAACATAGAAAGGAAAAAACTAAAAAAAAATCTGGTGGCAAAAGGTCATTGAAAAATATGAAATCATGAGATAGGTCTATAGTACTGCTCATTGAAAAAAAAAATGCCACGAAAAGGAACAGACGCCAACAGGCACTCAAAATATTATCTGTGTGCAGAATATTAGATATAACAGAATATTTCGAACATCTGAATCAGCCGACATTAGACACTTGTGAGAAGACGAAGAAAATATTCATCAAGGCATTTTATTACTTTTAAAGATAAGTAAACAATTAAATTTTAGTATTCATATATTCCTAATGCGTCTAGAATTAAATACGTTCTGGAAGATGCATTAACATAACTACGTCATCGTGTCCTTACATCGGCCGACGTTAAATAAGTTCACCCGCTTCGGTCTCATACGTCGTTCTGGAGATGTTTCAACTGATAAGAGCAGGTTTCGCGGAATCGACCCGTGGAGGCGACGATTAATACCTTTTAAGGAGACACGCGAGGCTGTTGCTCTCTTTTCAGTAGTGATGCAAAATATCAAGACCCTTTTGAAAAAAAAAACCAGTGAACTATATACATACATATTATTATACCAGTGAACTATATACATATATATTATCCGTGCAGGGGCGGAGAAAGAATACTAACCCCTGTGGCCGGGGTCGGCATGTCGTAAAAGGCGACAAAACAACCCACCCTAGCTACGTGGTAGGGCACCAAGCCCGTCTGGATGGCGACCACCTTTGGTCTTATCTATGCCGCCATAATAACCTTGTGTTGTGTTCCGGCATTAGTGACCCAAATTCCTGTACCCTTATGTTATCAGCAGCATGTTTGCGATGCCACTGGCGTTGCAAGCCCCTATAGGCGACGGTAACCGCTAAATCTTAGGCAGGCCGTTAGCCTGTCTGCTGTCCTACAGCATTAAAAAAAATTATATCGAACACTGTTAATGCATTTTTAAACGAACTTGATTTTTTACGACTGCAATTTGTTTATACTTTAGTATTTAACCAAACATCCATTATCAAAATTGTAAGTTACTACTAGAAGGCAAATAACTCTACTTAAAATTTCAAATTTAAATAAACCTAAAAGCGGAAGCATCCAGAAATACGTGACTCATTTCAACATTAAGATTGCAATCGTGCTATTTTTATTTTTTATTTATTTATTAAAATTAATTAAATCAGCCGTAGCTAGTTACAATAATTAATAATGTACCTAACATAGCAATTAATACAAGTCAGCATTTTATTTACTAACTCACTTAAAAGTAAATAAATAATGTCAAAAAGTTATTCTAATGATCCCTAAATATGTCATAATCATAACTTGTATCCAGGATAGCATTGTGAATATTATTTAAAGACGAGCCCCCTGAGAATTTGCCGAAGGCTCAAGTTGAGCTTTTCACTATTCACTATGCGTTAAACGTGGGTATTGTTTTTAAATCCAAGTGGATTTTTCATGTCTCTCACAGTATATTATCCTACTTCTCGGAAGCTTTGCACTCCTAATTGGTGTTTGGGCTGTCTTGTGAATTTCTAATGGTTTTTTTTGTGTAAAAGAATACATATTGATATTCTTATCTTATTAGCATCGATCTTGAATTTGTTCACATTATTTTTCTTTATCAACTATTTTAAGTGACTTATAATAATTTATTTATTATGATATAAAATTTTAAAAAGATAATGAAGTAAAATCTAAATAAAAGTGGCGTGCTTTTACCATGAAGACTGCGAGCAATTTGCAGTACGTCCGATGTTAGTGGCCCCTTGTCCAACAACGTGCTGTAAAGATCCATCTATGTGCTATCCCTGCTTGCCACGATGTCCTTCGCCGAAGGTTATGTATTGTTGTGAAAAGAAGCCGTGAGTTTCAAGGCCTCTAACTTGCTAATATTGCTGTGAGCTAGCACCAAAATATATGAAGATGGACGCATTGTGCACAAGCTGCCTGTGTCTGAATTCGAGCGCACCGGAATGCAGTACCAAGAGCATTCAAAGACGCTTGGTACTGCGAATTTCCTATTTAGAAGCCCTCGTGACCTAATTGTCGAATGTGAATAGTGCACGGACCCCGTAAAAGTCGGCAACCCGACAAAAGTGACAACCTGCACCCCCAAACCGACACTCGGATGTTGTTTACTCAAGAAGAAACCAATAAAAGTGTCGCTAGAGGATATATAATTGACAACAAAATTTAGTATCCTACTTTCAGTGTATGAAACGAGAAAAAAAAATTTAAATAAAATGGATGACAGATTTTTTCCCAAAAAGGGGTTAACACTAAAGGGTAAAAACTAAGCCACAATTATTACAAGATGTAACAGGTTGTGCCGATCCCATATAATATATAGGGATAAGGGCAGGAGGAAGAAAAAGAAAAATTTAGAATTTTAAATAATAAAATATGAAGAACACATTAATGTAGGTACTGTAACATTGTTCTGTATTTTTAAAATGAAAAAAATATTTTATATTTGTAATATACTATACATTACTGTAATTTTGTAAGTTATGGTCTTAGCGTTAGTCCCGGTTAAAATCAAATTATCGCTTTGGTGTTCGAGATCTCCTTTCAGACATTTGTCTTCAAATCGCCAAATCACACATACTCTTATATATAATAGTAATAATATATGTATATCGATGGTATGTGATTTGCAGTACTTAAATAACTAATACATATAACGTTAATACAATCAAAATTGATTATGTTTTAAGGGAGCATTTATTTGTTTTTTATTTCTTATAAATTATTTACGCAGTACTCGAATCTGCTGAATAGCCGATACAGTAAACAACAATTTGTTTTCGCTTTTACAGGTCTCCTCTTTTCGTCTTCTAATTTCTTCTTTTGTCATCTTACTTTTCATGTACTCATTTAAACAAGGAAATTATGTGTTACAGAAAAACAGCAATAATAAAGGGCAAGCTGCTTATACTGTCCATATGCCAATATTTGAATATTGCCACAAGGATAGTATTTAGCAACCAAAGTGCATGCTTTACATGGAACCAAGTATAACCTTTAAAAGAATAAACAGTTGGTTTTCAATTATAAGCCCAGTAATAGAAAATAAACATGATAAAGTCGAATACCGGGAGCGAGTCAATCAGTCATAAGTGCTCCTTGCATGCCCCTCCTAAATTGATGCGCACCTTTGAACCCCATACGTTAGCTTTTATTGGAAGAAAGTCTTATAAATCATTGGGTTTGTTTCTTTATGAGGAACGCACTTTGAGAAACGGTACCTTTATAACAGTGAAGATACGTCTTTATATATAATTGGTCTCGTACGAGCGTCTTTCTTCTTTCTGCCCTTATCCCATTATATGGAGTCAACACATATCCTCTCACTCTTCTATTGACACCCCTTTTCACTATATCATCTTTATAATCGTAATCTATCTATGTTATATTTTGTTTACCTCACCACCAGTCTATCTATTAATCCACTTTAATTTCTATAATTTTCCTTGTTATGGCTATAATATGGCTTTCTTCCCTTCACGTTATCTAGCCATACCACGCTGTCTGGTAATTTTTAGTTCTTTAATCAGTGGCGCTACTGTCGTACGGTTTTCTTTTTTATTCTAATCTGTAAAAAACTCGCGGTGCAGATTTTCAAATACTAACCAGTCTTTAGAAAAAAAGTATCCCGTGGCCCTCTTTCTCTTTTCTGTCTGTTTCACCCATTTCTGTCTACCATCTCTTGAGGCCGGAAGCATGTTGGCATTACCTCTAGCATTGCAAATTATCGATTACCAAAAGTAGATTGTCCACTTGTCTACTATGCTTCGCCCATATGAAATATAACTCTTCCGTAATAAATTGCGAAAGCATTTATTTAACTAGTAATGGAACAAAAACATATAATTTTCAAAATGGCGGGTGCTTTGTCGGGTATACGTATACATACATATATTTTTGTGCATCGTTCACAGTAAATGATTTTCGGAGTAAAAAGTTTTTATTCGCCTTAATTTGGGAGTTCCCTTATTTATTATTTGACATTATTTTGATACGTTAGATATACTACACCTTATGTACTTTTATAAATGTATATAATTTTAATTTCTTTACTATATAAGATTTAGTTATTGTTCATGTTTTATTTAATTACATAATTTTGAAATAGATTGGATGAAACCTTTTTCTAAAGTGTACCATAAAATACTTAGGAAACTTATTTGACAAGTAGATTTATGGCCACAGCCATTCAGTTTATGTAAGCGAATATTGATTGTAATTATAATGGCTCTCTCTAAGTTAAATACGTTCCCAACAGGCAATCTTAAGCGTCCCATTTTTTATGAGCACCCATTGAAACGGCATATTGAATTCTCTATTGTTTTTAATTTATTACACGCGTAAATTACTCTTAGCTATATATTTATGTTCGCCTAGAACTGTAAATTTAAATTCAATATAGATGTTAGTTTTAATTGAATTTCTATTTCTAGAGATTTTATTGACATGGTTATATGGCTATTTTGCTATAATTATAATATGTTGCCGATAAAAAAATTCAGTACATTTATTTTTTTATTACTAAACCTAAAAACTAGTAGAAAGAATATTTGATGTATAACAATCTCATCAATATCAAGTAATAGATCAAGCATGGCAAGATAAATTTTATAAAAAAATAAAAATGTTATGCTGACACCGAGTATTTGGGATAAGGTCACGCTAAACAAAAATTATTATACCAGTAATTGGATGGCAAAAAATTCAACAACGAGTTTTTGATGTAAAATTTTAAGTTTTCTATATGTAACTTGTTTGAAACGTTTAGAAAAAAAATATTCTGGAAACAATTCCCTTTGTATCTCACCTTCAGATATATGTGAGTGCCAATTTTTATTACCATCATGGTCATCAAGATGTCAGACTTTGTTATTCGATAACCCATTATTGTCCCGTCTATTTAGATGGGACAATAATAAATTATATGCGTCGAGTGGGAAAACAACGCTGTTCCGAAAAGCGGTATACGTGGGCCCTGCTATTTAAAATAAAATACCTAAACAAATAAAAGCACTAAAAATAAATAATTAAAAGTGAATTTAAGAAAGTGAAAGAAGTGAAATAAATAATTAAAAGTGAATTTAAGTAAGTGAAAGAAATGCGAAAGTGAGTTTGTTTGTTATGCTTTCACGCCTATACTGCTGAATCAATTTAGATGAATTTCCTTCGATATAGTCATAGACTAGACCTTGGAGAAGGACATAGACTACTTTGTTTTTAAATTCATAATATCCGGATGACCGAGCTTTGCTCGGTATTTTTTTTATAAATTGTGTTTTTTGGAAATTAACAATTGATTTTCTTAGTCTAACCTCAAAGCAAACACTCATTGACTTCTTGTTACTTAACAACGCCATCTGCTGGAATAGCTTTATTGTTGTGTCGTTAAAGCAATTTAAAAAAAATAGTATTATTATTCGCCGATAGATGTCAGGAAGAGTCACATTTTTGTTATTTTTCTTCCAATAAAAAAGCGAATAAAATGACATTTTCTAGAAATGATTTCTAGCTAGATCGATTTATCGCCCCCGAAACCCCCTGTATACTAAATTTCATGAAAATTGTTGGAGCCGATTCCGAGATTCCAATTATATAAGTATATATATACAAGAATTGCTCGTTTAAAGATATAGGATAGCAGTACAACGTCTGCCGGGTCAACTAGTATGACATAAATTTTAATTTTTTTGATATTGTATAATTATAATTAAGTGATCTATACATATTTGAGTTATTATATACTATATTATAATTTTTCTTCTTGTATACCAAATTTTAAAGTATATTTTCATTCTATTTATACGATTAAACATAGTATTAGCATGTCGTAAATGTTTATTTTTATTTATTTTATTAGTATTAGCATGCCAATTTTAATGGCAAAACATGATGTTCATTGTAAATTTATAAGATCATTTTACCATGTCTTTAAGGTAATAAAGATATTATTATTATCATATGCATACGCATATGATAATAATATATACATGAGTATTATAAAGCACAGAGTTTTGTTCTCCTAACTCTTTACCTCTACACGAATTCGGGACGTGGCGTCACCGGGCTCGCTCATTTACGTCACTCCGCCGGCCTTATAAGGTGATTCGCGCAATAGCCAGCATTTGCGGTGGACCTTTGATATTTGTAAAAGGTTGTGTTTGGTTTATAGTAAATGACACTTTGCTTGTAAATGGAAGTATGGGAACCAGCACGCTAAGAGACGAGTGTCTATCTTCAGACTGTTAATGTTTTATGTCAGCCCGGAGTCCTTTCAAGAGCAGAAATATCATAGCGCTTAGTTGCAAAGCGCAAAATGGGGCTGATGTAGTTGTATAATAGTTTAGTTGCTGAATGGACGTCAAGTTCCGATTTTAAAATCTAATCATACAAATAGTGTGAAGTTTCTCTGTTTGGCTCTAATAATTTCTAATATTACTACAATAATATTGAACCTGAAAGTAGATGGATACAAGGGCAGAGATAGGGCTTGTGAAGTGACAGATGAAGAACTGCAGGATATAATAAAATGGAAGAAAAAGACATATTATACTGATCCCTAATAATAATTTCCATTCAATATTACTCTAATAACATAAGCATAATTTGCATAATTAGGAATGTAGAATCAAAACGCTAAGCCGCGGAAACAACTGTGGCAGCACGACTTTCCTTTCGCGGCTGAACCCTATCGTCTTTTTAATAATACCCATCAATGAAGGTCACAAACTAAATGCTCACATTAATTACACACGTTAAATATAAGATAATATTTTACAATCTCAGGTGTGATAGCGAAAGCTATATAGAATCAATAAGGTTAAAACGTTTGTACACGAAAAATAATTTTTATTTTAAATGAATACTTATTCTTACAATTTTTACAATATAATTGTCAATTTAAGTGCTATAATACAAAAACTGAATCGAATTATATCAGGCGAAGGTCTTATACTCTTTATATTTATTATATCAAGTTTTATAAATAAATCAATTTCTGTTGCCGACTTTTATTCCTGAGTATCAAAAAATCGGCACGTTCTTTCCACAAGACGGCGCGCGCCACTTACTCGAAACACGCGATAGATTGCATTCAAAGCGGACGAACTGTAAAAAATATAATACTTTATTTGATATAAATTTAATTTTATTCTTAAATCTTTCTCGTCTATAAGCTTTCTTGTTTCTGTGTGTTATGTTTGTGTTTCAGTTAAAATCTTTTTGTTTATCGTCTGTATACTATTTCAAACGGCAATATTTCCATTACTCCATTACT
Organism: Malacosoma neustria; assembly: GCA_963693495.1. Classification (NCBI taxonomy): domain Eukaryota; kingdom Metazoa; phylum Arthropoda; class Insecta; order Lepidoptera; family Lasiocampidae; genus Malacosoma; species Malacosoma neustria. Next base: position 15,419,684 of record OY856391.1, on the reverse strand, counting down.
TTTTACTTGTCATTGGTACTATATTTACATCCTTTAAGGATGTAATATTTATGTGACAAAAAAAGATTAGAAAATATTTTTTGCCACAGATATCCAACCACACTTACACTCACAATAAGTTTATGTTTTGAGTTTATGTTTATGGCTAGATTTTCTAGAAGTCGATATGTCTAAGGAGTTGCCACCTGAATAGTTGCCACCTGAATACACAACTAAAAAACGAAATAGAAGGATATTCGGTGCCATTCTCAAAATAATATATTTGTATAAATCAAAAAAGAGAATAATAATAAAATTAATAAAATCCAAGTCTAAGATAGTTTTCAGATCTGGTCCTTTCGGTTGGGATTCCAATGTGATGCCTTTACATAACCAGATACAATACTTCTTCCGAAATTCTTATTACATCAAAAAGTCTAATCACTGCTCTTTAATCAGTAACACCCAAATCTCAAGTCTATGAATCAAACCCTCACCTCCGTGTAGGAGCGGAGTAAGAATACTGACCTCTGCGGCCGGGGTCGGCCTGTCGTAAAGAGTGACAAAACAACCTACACTAGTAGGGCCCCAGGCCCGTCTGGACGGCATCCACCCCTGATGTATAAGTATGCTGCTGTACTCCTGTGGAACAGAAGCGTGTTCGCGATGCCCCTAGTGTCGCAAACATCCATAGGCGACGGTAACTGCTTACTACTAAGTTGACCGTCAGCCTGTCTGCTGGTCTTTAGCAGGAAAAAAGTCTACAGTTCGAGTTTAATAGATTTCATGTTATAACCGTCATGAATATCAATTGATGGAAACAACCGTTGCTACTTCTGTTTTACTACATAAGAAATAAATGTCCGAACGTTCCTGGTATGTGTGAATTACATGTCCAATCATCGGAACATGTGTAAGTCATGTATTAAACATGGCGGACGGGGATGGGCGCGCGCAGCTAAAAAGTGCATTCGATTTTGATTGACGTTGCATTGATTTTGTGTCGGTGTTTCTGGTATCAGCTATGTTTGTATTATAATATATTATTGTCTTTTAGTGTTACTGTATACATAAAAACTAACATAGAAACAGGATCTAATATCTCCGATTACTGCTGGTCGAATAATTTATACGCGCTTAGGTAACATGTTCTGTTTACAGAGGCTGTTACCCATTCTGAGCCACTAAGCCAGCGATTTGTGAGAACTGATGTTTGAGTTTATCAGTACGTACCTTGTTATATTTTGTCAGTTGATATTGGCACGCCTGTCAACGTTTTTGACACATGCTGATCGTTTAATAGTCATTATCTGATGAAATCGACATGTCGGTTCGTTTGCCGTGTCTACTTGTTATATTGACGGTTCGACAGTTTTTGGCTTAGCAGGAAGCAGTTTATGAATAATTTATGTATAAATTATTAATACCGCTCTACTTTAGGTGTAGATGCTGATAACAGGGGTCACTCTAGCGGTACAAATATATTTCGAGCCCAAGTCTATCTCACCAGCCAACAAATAAACCAAATTTTCGTAGAACGGACCCGGGTCCCGAGCAACTTAGAACCCATTACTAATGATTATAATGACTACACATATTATATTTGGCTTAAAATAATTTTATGTTAATATTTTTTACGTAGCTATGGAAACAAAATATGAAAATTTCAATCCAGATTTCTTTGTCAGTAAATGTAAATTATTAGCGCGTTTTGAATAAGTTTTAATGAAGGCTTTAAATTTCTGCCCGGACACGTTATTGTCAAGTCATCAGCAAACAAAAATCCTTTTATCGGTCTTTCAATTTGTGAAAGAACACCATTAATAGCCAATAAGTTAAAAAGTGACCTTAAATAAATAAAAAGTTTGTGACCTTAAATAAATAAATGTATATGAAACTAGTTGACCCGGCAAACGTTGTTTTGCCATATGAATTTAAAAAAGTAGCCTATGTTCTTCTCCAAGGTTCAGTCTATGGCTATACCGAAATTCATCAAAATTGGTTCAGTGGTTTTGGCGTGAAAGCGTAACAAACAAACAAACTCAATTTCGCATTTATAATATTGGTTAGGGTGTATGTACTAAAAGTGTGAAAATGTGGTATTTTCATTGTCTACTTGAACTAAAATGAATTCGATATAGTTCACCAAATATGTACAATATATACGTATTTCATGATGTTAAAGAGATTACAGTAAATATTTTTACTAAAACATATTAAGAATTCGATTCCAAAAACTGATATTATTTTGAATACTTATACTTACTACAATTTTAGTTAGATGAGAGATAAAAAAAGGCAGTAGCTTTAACTAGCCATTCGATTTATGTGTCTCATCTCGGATTTTTGGAATGGCCAATGAAATGTTACTACTAAAGCTGCCCACATAACTCCGAAGTAAAAAACAAACTCTAAGAATAAAGAAAACAAAGTCATGCGACCAATTTTTGAATAAGCTTATATTTCTATATAGAATGTGGAGTTCTGTAGAATAATTAAATTTTTGGGCTAAAATTAATAGTCCTGATTTTAGGCATTTTCTATCCGTGCAGAGGCGGAGAAAGAATACTAACCTCTGCGGCCGGGGTCGGCCTGTCGTAAAAGGTGGTACAAACCAACCCTAGCACCGTGGTAGGGAGATGCTCGTCTGGATGGCAACCACCCTTGGTCTTAAGTATGCCGCCATAATAACCTTGTGTTGTTCCCGCATAAGTGACTTAGTTTCCTGTACCTATATAGGACAGCAGCGTGTTCGCGGTGCCTCTGGCTTCGCAAGCATTCATAGGCGACGCTAACTGGTTAGTATTAAGTGGGCCGTTAGCCTATCTGCTGTTAAAAATACAGCAATAAAAAAGGCATAATTTTGTGGTCCTATAGTTATTCTCAGCCAATCTGACACTTAGTCGCGATTACAGAACTGTCCTATATGTAATAACAATGTAATTTATAATCATAAGTATTTTGGTTTATCTGGTCAGAAAAAAATTGTATACTTATATAACAGCACAGGGCAAACAATATAATTTGAATAAAATCTCCAGAATATTATTTATTTCGATCCCTATCTGCGGTTCGCGTCCATTTAGATTAAAACATTGCGTTTTTGTCGAATAAACTGTCAATTGTCTAGATAGCATCGCAGACACTCAATGAGATTTAGCCGAATACAAATGAGCGGTGTGTACGACGTATAGCGGGGGTTAACCCTTTGCACTTGCACCTATTTTTGCCGCGTTGAGAAAACATTTTACAATTACTTTAAAATAATTTTTAATAAGCAAAAATGTAAAAATAATAAAATTTCAAGCAATATGTGAGCATCTAAGACGTTTACGGTCTGCTTTTGAAATACGGTGCTATCGCCGTAGTACTTAGTATGAGTACTTATGACTTTTTTTCACTTTTTTATTGCTGTGACGTTCCACTGTACGACAGTTAGTTGTTACCGTCTCTAATGGATGTTTGCACGCAACCACACACAGCCATCCACGCAGGGGTACTGAAACCTGGTCAAACCAGAAAACAGCACCAAGTTATTATAGTGACATGAATATGCCACTAAAATAACTTTGTGTTGTTTTCTGCCGTCTGGATTGCAACCATCCTATCGCTATTTCTAAATAGAACAACGATGACTATATTTAAAAGTACAAGTTCATTTTTCTATCTCGTTAAACTTGAATTTGAACTATTTATTTACAATTAAATAGTTTGATTATAGAAACAGTACAGCAGACAGACCGAGATTTAAATCCATTGGAGTTGTTCAGAATCCACGCCATTAGGCCATATCTATTGAAACATTTAAGGAAGGTTTTAAAATAAATAAGCCGGTCAAAACGGTTATTATTTAATTCTTCCCTATCGCCTCAGGAAAAACTTATACTGCCAAAGTGAAGACAATGGTCTGGATGCCGGGAATATCATCACGCCTGGTCCCAAAGTGGCAAAAAGCAGGTGCGTCTTATAATCACTTTATCCGCGCGTTCCCAGACGGCGTCGGCCGATGCACGTTGCTGGGATTCCTTTCATCTCCAGAAAAAGCAGCCTTTTCTCTATTTAATTGACCCGATATTTTGTATACCAGTTCTTTTACAAAATACGTTACTAAATATTGTTTGAAATATACGAGTAAATATTATTTCTACTGTGATACTAAACTTTGAAGAAATTTACTGTAATATATTTTGCGCTATGTAACTTAAACTGTATTATATACTAATTTGTTACGAAAACTCGCGTCCATTTTTTATTTTTGATTGATAAGGGATAACAAACAACCTGTAGACCTGTCGCACCTCCAACTATTTGCCGTCCGCGTATCGGACCTGGAACCTGGGTCACTTATGATCGAACACAACACAAGGTTATGACGGCATATTTAGATACCAGGCATGGTTACCAACCAGTTGGGCTTGAAGGAGCTTACCACGACAGGCCTCCTGCCGTTGTGGTCAGTATTCTCACTCCGCCTCTGCCAGGAGAAAAAAATGAATTCGGTTTCTAAGTTCGGTCCAACTGTTTGTCATTAACCTCAATACACTAAACGGTTCTCCTTTTTTTCTCCTCCGCTTTTTATTTGAGAGTCGTAATTTCTTATATATTTTATTCGGATGCGTATCGATTTATTTATCGTAACAATAAATCACCCGTATTGATCATTACCGATAATAATTTATAGTAGTCAGCTTCAGAGCATCACAGGGCTGCCACGAAATCTAGTTCATTATTATTCTCTATAACAATTAACTATATTCATCATTGTCTTCGTAACTTAATAGATAAATAAATATAACGCAATGATTCACTCAGTTTTATGAAATCCTTAAGTAAGTTTGTGTTAGGTACTGGAGAACTAATATACTACTTATCTCTTGTAAATAAACTCATATTATAAAAAGCCAGAATCCGGACGTGTAACGAAACCGTAACCCGAATAGGCATTCCATCGTGCGAAAGCTTTTGCGCGATGCAGATCGTCATGATATTGAAAGAATATTGATAAATTTCATTATAACAAAATATTATTATCATTTTTAATCTTAGACCATTTCTCAAATAACATTTTAACGTATTTATTAAAAACAAATGTGTTAATAATAGTGTATCGCTTACGAGACAGTACTCTTTAGTACCGAAGCAAAGGGACGAATTAGTATCACCTGTTAACGAACTTATCTATTGAGGCTTTTGTAACCGAGACAAACCCTTGGAGCGATGAGAGATTAGAAAGCGGTTTAAAAAAACAAATAGTATTTCTTTATTATGTTATAATTAACATACGCTTGATAGAGGTCTCGCGGGATCAAAAAGCTGGTTTGTATTTAGGTCAAAGGATTAATGTTGTGTCATCCAACGCGGTAATGCAGCCAGCGTATTGGGAATGTTTCCGCCTGAAAACGATTTGGAATTACTATTTTATTTATAGTTTCCTTTTTTTCTTTTTATTTCTTTTTCTAATAAGATGTAGATTAATTTAAGCATATTTCTTGTAAATAAATGTAATTAAATAACATACAAAAAATATTAAAGTCTTTAAAGCTCACTCTCAAGCTGGCAACCCTAATTCGGTTGATCTTCGGTGCGCCGAAACGATAAATCAAATTGTTGAAGCTGCGCGTGACCACATCTCTGTACATCAAGGTATATCCAATACTATACTTTCTATTTGTTTATGATATATTAACCTTTTTAATTGTTATTAATATATTTATTGTTTTGTTTCGCTGATATGAATATTGAAATTGTCTTTTTTACCCGGGACCATATTGCATGGTCATGTGAATTGACCGTGTTTTCAATTAATCGCCATAATCATATTGTAGAATATTATGAATAAGATTATCCCATTACTAACCTCTTTTGCAAATTCATAGACAACAAATTAATGCATCGTTCAAGATTATATGTTAGGTGTTTGATCAAGAAAATAAGAGTCACAGAAAGACAACGAGTTAAAATGGCGCGCTGTAATTTGCCCTGCAACCGTCATTAGTAGTCGCAGGGTCCAAATTTGTCCTCTTTTTTGAGAATCCAGATTTTTTTATATACCTATCACCATTTTAATAGAGATGCACGTGCATTAGGATTATTATCGGCTAGGATTTCGCTAACTCTTGATACTGGAAGATACGTATTCCATGCTTAAGGATAGTATTCTACCTACACAGGTTACATTACTACAAAGTCAACAATATACATAATGTATTTGTGTACACGAATACTGACATATTTAATAATATTAAATGCGTTGTTTGGATAGCGGCATCTCACAAAGGGATTATTTGTGCGCTTGCCCGCGTTGATTTATCAATCAATTGGCCGGCATCGTTAGTACGCCGCGGGCTGCGCGGGCGCCGCTCTTTGAGGGCCGCGCGAATGCCGATATATGTGTGCACATAAGTGCAGACGAACTCACGTATTATGGCCAAATTGATTATGTGCCAAACTTAAAACAATGGTCCAACTTTATTTGATTTATTTATGATTCTAATTTGGGGTTAATCAGTGTAGAAATGCAGAATTGTCAAAACAATACAGATATTCATCATGAACTTAGCGTTAAATACCAGTTACAACCCAAACTTTCGCTTCGGTGCCCGGGGTCCGCTCCCCACTTTTCCTTCTCCACTTCGCACAATACAAATATTATAAAATATGATTAAGACTTGAATACGATATGAATAAGAGCTGCTTGTGCTCGCGCTGAATATTCTAGAAGTGAGTGAGGGATGCGAGGAGATGCATATATTTTGTAATGTACAGATGAATTTCTAACGCTCTTTCCACACGCAATGCAAATATCATGACTCCATAACAACCTTTAATTTTTTTTTCAAATATGTTTATCAATGTAAACAACCCACCCTAGCTACGTGGTAGGCCCTCAAGCCCGTCTGGATGGCTACTAACTTTGGTCTTAAGTATGCAGCCATAATAACCTTGTGTTGTGTTCCGGCATTAGTGAACCAAATTCTTGTACCTTTATGGGACAGTAGCGTGTTCGCGATGCCACTAGCGTTGCAAACACCCATAGGCGACGGTAACTGCTACATTCTAAGAAGGCCGTCAGCCTGTCTGCTGTCCTACAGTAATAAAAAAATCTAATAAAATGATTTCTTAGTAAGTATTGCTCAAGTGCACAAGTGTCCGATAACTTGTCACTTATAACCGAGATAATCATCGTTTCCAACATATTTTATCTTCGGCTACGTTCAAATTAGTTTATATAAAAATTTAAATTTAGCTAACTAATAGATTTGATACTGATAAGATTATATCTGAGTATCAAATCCACTTTCCACTTCTGTTACATTTCGTAAGACCTTAAACTGAATGTATATTGCTTCATTATTAATGCAAAAGCTCACCTCAAGTCACAAATCATCACGGCATCCCTCCATCCCTTCGTGTAATCACTTTAAGAGTGCACTCTGCAGACGTATAATCTCGTTACTCGCCCTTCGGGTCATTAGCCTCCCCGCCACCCCGGTTTTAATCTAATTCCAATTTCATTAGATATACCCCATCTTTGTCTGTTGTTTGTTCGGATATTTGTGAGTTCTGATGTGCAACAAAATAAATATTAATAATAAAATGTTTTGTGAATTTAGTTTAAAAGTGAATGAATCTAGCCTAAAATAATATGAATAGAAACGACGGCCAAATTTAAATATTATTAGTGCACAATATTTTGATTCATAAGTAATCAATAAGAAAAATAAAGACAACATCACTACTTTCTGCTTTTTTGAGAGTATTAATAGGATTGAGCCTATTTACGAGTATGTAGTATGTTATAGATGTATTAATTACATCTGGAGGAACACATATCGGTTTTATCTAAAGCTTTCACTTTGGAGCCTGAAATTTGCTTTTGCGTATTTTCAAAAGGTCATTGCCCTTTTCGCAGTAGATGCGGTTAAATTTGTTTTACAGGTGTCGCTTTCGTATGACTTCCAGCCTTAAAATCAAAACCAAACAAATACATACGTTTGCTACCTTTGAAAACCTTCTAAGAAAGTAATGGGGGTAACTAACTCTTATTGGTAGTCGAAAAGTGTTTTTTGTACAAAACTGCATTTATAAACAATTTTTACACACACGAAGCCGTTCCAAATTATTCTGAGGGTACAAATTAGATTGTATTCGGACCGATTTCCGCTTGGTCGGTCTCCCTCTGCGACGCACTGTCGCTACACTGACATTAGTTTTCATTTGGCCCCTTATTGCATTACACGATTATTAGGTTAAGTTTTGCACTTAGCGCACGGTGATATGGTTTTTGTTGTCACTTCTATTCATATATGGGCACGGTTTGTCGCATATCTTTTTAGGAATTGGGTGGTTTTTTTTTCTATATAAGCAATGACATGACTGAAAGAAGCGTAAATGTAATTTAACAAAATCTTACTGGCTAACATATGGAAAAAGTGGAAAAAGAGGACATGTGCCTATGCCACATAATATAGGATTATGGTGGATTTGGACGAAGAAAATCATTTGTTTTCGAGATCAGTTTTGTACATAATGATTAGTTATATCACAAAAAAAATCGTCTATAACAGCTCAAGTAAGGTGCCGACAGCTGGCGTTCTTAAATCATATTCGTTTGATATCCGAACAAATCCCTGGGATTAGTAAGATGTTCATTTTGAGAGCCGTCCCACGTGTTACATTTTTTATAACTCATATTATTCGGAAGGTATGCCAATCTTCGAGTAACAAGAAGTGCTCTATATTTATTATGTTAAATTCATTCCAGGTTTATTATATTAAAATTAGTGTTAAATCCAGAAGCTTTTATTATTTACGTTGCATGTTTTTTTTAATCTTCTGAAATATTATCATCATTTAATTTTGAAAATATTCGGTAAGCGTAAGCGGACCCTATCCGATGTACTAGTATGTAGGTACCAACTACCTTTTTATAGAACATCAGACAATTTGACGGCCCACTTAACAGTAAGCAGTTACCGACGTCTATGGATACTTGTGACGCAAGGGGCACCGCTAACACACTGCCGTCCGCGTAGGGTAGCTGGAACACAATACAAGATTATTATATGCATATTTAGAGACCAGGGGTTTTAGACATCTAGATGTGCTTGGAGCCCTACATTATTCAGTTTCAGTTCAGTATTCTTACATCGTCCCTGCACGGATGGGAGTAGGTAAAGTTGCCGTTCAGCGTACAGGCTGAATGGTAAGTTTCTCTTTCTTCAAGCTGGCAGACTGACAATAATTGTGGAAACAAGATAAAATTATATACTAAATGATTGATTGAAATGAATTCTCAATATTTTTTTTCTTGATAACATATAAAAAGGAATCGTGACGCTCTACCGATGTGTGCATAGTGAACTAACTGATCCTTTAATATTGTTTAAATGACTTTTCATTACCAATGTGACCCGGCGAACATTTAACGACCGATTTAAAAATGGCAATAAGTCAAGTTTTTATTTCTCGTATATGAAATGAAGATGGATCATTTTATCCACAAATTCAGCCACTGCATGTGCCGTTAATAAATCAAACGTTAATACCAACATTGTGCTATATTTACAGAGATATTTCTATTAATATAAAAACGTTATTAAATGAGCACTTTATATTCATTTTATTATTTTTTATATAGAGTTATTTACCAAAATAAATATAACAACTTTAAGATTACCGCATATCTAGGATGTTTACACCATCGGAATGAGTGGCAACGGAAATGTTTTGTAAGTTATGAAGCTAGGAAGTGTTAAAATTCATTTTTGACATTTTAAGCGTCAGCTTATCACCAAAGAGGGATCGTAAAATTATATTTTTTTAAGTGTATATAATGTAAGCGTCCTATACCTATTTAAATAATGATCCATAGGGCTTATATCCAAAGTATTAAGGGTTGTCATATTTAGTTTAAGCTCGCAATTTTTAACTATTTTAACATAAAGTGTATGTCTATGTTATAAAATATAACACAGTGGTCTTACAGGGGGTTTGATTTTTTTAAGAATATTCATCAACCACTGAAGAATAGTATAAATAAAACAAAAACAACAAAAAATATAATATGAAGTATACTTAGTCATTAAGTAAAAAATATGAAATATTTAAATAAAATGTAGTTTCAAATCGCCTTAAGCCTGGAAACGTTCCCAAAACTACCTAAGATCGAAGCGTATCATTTCTTAGGTGATTACTGCGAAACTGATGTTCTGGTTTTAGCTAGTTATAGGAATATTATTTTCGATTTGACGCCAACAATTAATTATCTCCCGTAAGTCATAATAAAATCAATGTGATTTTAAATGAATAGTTTTCAATTACTTAAAAATAGCTAGCTAGGTTTATTTATTACGCAAATAAGTTTGTAGATGGCATAGACTCTGGGATTATTACTAAAATAGTTTTTAATAATATCCTAAAATATCCTATTCAGCCTGAGCAGGACCAAAGGTTTGTTGACAAACGAATCATTCTTTATTTATCAGATCTAACGAGTTCTATCAGAGACTAACGAGAAAGACGACTTGGCCCATGGGGTCCAAGTTATAATAATAACAGCCCATAGCATCCCACTGCTGAGTTCAAGCCTCCCCCTAGAGGAAATGGATAAAATATCCGCCACGCTTTTCAAATGTGTATTGGCAGGTTTTCCTTCCGTGGGTACATGGCAATTATGCTATAATATGCACATTATTCGTTAAAAGTGGTACATGTTTCAGTGGAATTAAAATCGGGACCTGTACAATAGTCTCTCAGTGAGATACCAGGGGTCAAAATTATATAAAAATAGAATTAATGTATATTAATTAATTACAATAATAAATCATTGTGAATGCAACGGCTTGTTAAATTACATCCAACACTAGTGTAATTGTCACCGGAGCATGCGATTTGAGAGCGTGTGACGCGTGGCGTGGCGAGCGTGTGTCGCCCGCCCACATCCGACACACTCGGATTCTTCCACATCCATGATCTCCTGGTGCATGAAATTGATCACATCTCTAATCATTGAAGCGAGTATAATAATAATGAAATGACAATTTGAATCTCAAAGTAAACAGTAGAGCGCTTATATTATGCGTATTAGTCAACTTATATGTGATTAATAAATATTAACAATAAATGAGATGGTTTGGACATGTTGAGAGAATGAATGAAGAACGATTGACGAAAAAAGTGTATAAGGCGAGTGTGAATGGAAGTGTTGGAAGGGGTAGACCTAGGCAGACGTTTCGAGACCAGATCAGGGACGTCTTGAAAAAAGGCCAGGTCAAGAGTACCCAAAACCGAAGGGCATGTATGAAGGGAATAATGAAAGTGAACGAAGCGAAACAAGTATGTAAGGATCGTAGCAAGTGGAAAGAAGTGGTCTCTGCCTACCTCTACGGGAAAGAGGCGTGATTATATGTATGTATGTATTAGTCAACTGAATACTTTAATACTACTATTTAAATACTGTAATAAATAAATATATATTATTCATAAACACCCAAACATAGAACGGGACTTAAATCCGTGACCTCCCCAGAAGTTCCAACATGTGTTAGCTATTGTCCCACAGAGGTTTTTCTTATATTTTTATTATGAATGAATGATATGAATTCTTTATTATTTCACCAAAAACATATAAAATAATAAAGATAAAACAAAAACTTATATCCGGTTTTCATATGTAGTTTAGTTTTAACTCTGTAACGTAAAGCTTAATGCTGGTTACTACCACAAGGCCCAAGTGGAATCCATTTCTTGCACTTTCTTCATGTGTACTGAAATGGTCATCATAACGAAATAGATGGAATAAATATGTTTAACAATTTTGATATTTGCGACTGTTGTCATGACCTCCAACGCCGAAAAGATTCCTTCAAAGCCCCGGCCGTTAATCAACAGGGTGAATCAACTATTTAGCAAATGACTAACGCCCCTAAAGGCGTGGTGGGATTCTGTTAGCCCTATTTTTGCATTATTGATTAATAAATGTTGTAATAATTAAAAGACAGGCTAACGACCCACTTAGAATTTAGCAGTTACCGTCGCCTAGGTATAGATGTTTGCTACGCCAGTGGATCACATCACAAAGTTATTATCGTGGCATACTTGCGTCCTTCGAAAATCAAGCCAAAAATAATCCGGCAACGAAACTTTAGTGGCATGAACGTCGAGAAACTTATTAAAGATGCTAAAGAAATTGATTGGTCTGAGGTTGTTAATGCGGTTACTGTCAATGCAAAGGTTCGTGCGTTTAATGCCTTACTGATAGCATTGTATGATGTACATGCACCCATGCGTAATATAAAGGTCAAACATCGTCCTGCTCCTTGGCTGACAGACGAAATCAGATCATTAATCCACAAAAAATCTGTATCAAAAACAAAGTATAAAAAGCGTCCAACTGAAGAGAACAGGGTTCATTATATTCAAGTACGAAATCACTGCAACAGGGTGTGTAGGGATGCACAACGCCGACATATCCACAAATCACTTGAAAATGAAGAACCAGGTAAAATCTGGAAGTTTTTGAAGTCATTAGGAGTTGGAAAGTCATCTAATACTTCTTCTTCAAACGAGTTAGATATCGATCACTTAAACCAACATTTTTCTTGTACTGCTAATTTTGATCAGTATACTAAGGCTAATACTTTAAATTATCTTTCAAAATTATCAACTCCTAAATATCCTCCTTTTACTTTTTGTCAATTTACAGATTGTGATGTTCAGAGAAGCATAAAATCGATAACATCTAATGCAGTTGGTGGTGATTGTGTTAGCCGTAATATGATCTTGCCTATATTGGACCAAGTTACGCCTATCATTACTCATATTCTTAATGAATCTATATCATCTGGAGTATTTCCTGACATATGGAAAGAAGCTTATGTTCTTCCCTTACCAAAGAAATTAAATCCATCCTTTTTTGATTACCGCCCTATATCCATCCTTCCTTTTATATCAAAAGTATTAGAACGCTTGGTGCACCGACAGCTTAGTGATTTTCTCAATAAAAATTGTCTTATGAATCCTTTCCAATCAGGATTCCGCCCTGGCCACAGTACCACCACTGCATTGGTTAAAATTACTGATGACATTCGTAACGGTATGGCTACTGGACTATTGACTGTTTTAACTCTACTTGACTTTAGCAGTGCTTTCAATAGTGTTGACTTTGACTTACTCCTTGGAATGTTATACTCTATGAACATATCTCCAACTGCAATTGACTGGTTTCGCAGTTATCTGTTTGGGCGCCGGCAACGCATTCGCATTGATGATAATTTTTCATCGTGGTGTGATTTATCGGCGGGTGTCCCTCAGGGTGGCGTTTTATCTCCGCTATTATTCGCCATTTTTATTAATTCAATTACCAGTAACATTTCTTCTACTTACCACCTGTATGCAGATGATCTTCAAATTTATACCCAAGCTACTCTTGAAAAACTTAATGATGCTATAGATATAACTAATGACGAGTTAGCTAAAATTCTTGTTTGGAGTAAACAATACGGCCTTAAAGTGAACCCTAGCAAAACTAAGACTATAATTATAGGTAGCTCTCGCAGAATAACAAACATTGACTGGAACAACATTTCACAAGTCATATTTGATGGCACAATAATTGAATATAGCGACAAAGTGAAGGATCTTGGTGTCATCATTGACAATAAGCTGTCATGGCAACCTCACCTGGCTGAACTAAGCAGAAGAGTTTTCGCATCATCTGCATCTCTCAGAAGGCTTAAAAACTTTCTTCCGACAGCCACCAAAGTTATTCTTGCGCAGTCCCTGTTGCTCCCTTTATTGGATTATGCTGATGCTAGTTTTCTTGATTTAACCGAAGAGCAACTAAATAAGCTAGAACGTCTTCAGAATTTTTGTATCCGGTTCATATTTGGCTTGCGCAAATATGACCACATATCAGAATTTCGTAAAAGGCTCAAGTGGTTACCTATCCGACTTCGCCGGACTGTTCATTTGCTGTCTCTCCTGTATAACATTCTTTTCAATCCTCTTTTACCAACTTACTTAAAAGAATGTTTTTACTTTCTCCGCTCCTCTTGTTCACGTAATTTGCGCTCTAACTACAACAGATTTCTAAAAGTTCCTGGACACCGTTCCTCATACTGTCGTAAATCCTTTACTTATCAAGCCACTCTTTTGTGGAATTCACTTCCCGTCACTATCAGAGAGGCAAAATCCTTAGGAGTGTTCAAGCGAATGGTTGTCGAACATTACTTAAAGATGTAGGCCATGTTTAATAGATGACTATTTCCTCGATTTGAATCATGTATTTTTTTTTCATTCATGTAGATTTTTTTTTCTTTCTGTATACACCGCACGATAAGTTAGTGCTAGTATTCTCCATAAGAAATTTATATATGGGTTGCCTGGAAGAAATCGCTTAAAGCGATAAGGCCGCCCATTGTCTCCAATATTTACAATATTCTCTTTAACTTGTATTATAATCATTAGGTTAAGTTGGTGACAATAAAGTATTATCTATCTATCTATCTATCTATCTACTTAGGCCAAAGGTGGTCGCCATCCAGACGGGCTTGGGGCCCTACCACGTAGTTAGGGTGGGTTGTTTAGTCGCCGTTTACGACAGGCTGGCCCCGGCCGCTGAGGCCAGTATTCTTTCTCCGTCCCTGCACGTTTAATAGATCTATATCTATGTCTATACTTAACGTTACCATTAACGTCTCTTCGCAATGGGTTTGATCACCATTTATGACAGAATATTTTAATCTGTTTGTTTACTTCTGTAGAGGTACGTGTCCTTGATTATTTTTCTAAAACACTATGATGATGATGATTCCTTTGATACAGTTTTAAGTTTATTTATAAATTTCTTATGCATTCATATTCTTAATACTTTACCATTGAAGCAAAAAAAACATTTAACAAAAAATTAAAAACCTACCTAATTGAAAATTGTTATTATTCAATTTCTGACTTTTTAAAAATACAAAAATAATAGTAATATAACAATAACAAAAAAAGGGAATCTAGTCATAAATACAAACTTAATCGTTAAGAAAAATTAATTTGATTAAAACATAAATTTACCATTGGGATAATTTAATAATACAAATAATATGTATGACAATCTAACTAATACTTAGTGAAAAATAGACAATTGTATTTTATTGATTTTTATTATTATTATCATTTCTTGTATAGTAATTTTTTAATTCTTATTCTTGCTCTTTTACTTTTTATTATAGTCTACTGTCTAATAACAATGTAATATAATTTTAATTATTAATATTGTAACCACTAGTTTGCAGTGAGTGTCAGAAGATGACCCTCTAAGTTTTAAGTGCTATATGTTAATGTAAGATGTAATTGTGTAGACACTTAGATGTGCAAATAAATATTTGAATTAGATATATTAATATTTAATTATACAAATTAAAATTAACGTAACATGTACATATACCAATTCCCGTTTTCTTGTGACATTTAAATCAAGCGTTATTTTGTAACCCAATTTAGACATATTTCAAATGTAAAGTAATTTAGGATACAATATAATTAGTGTAGTTTGTAAAAAAATTAAGTTGCATGCAGGCGACTAATTTGACTCGTGTTAGCAATTATAAATAAGCTAGAAAAGGACGGACGCTCATTACGCAGCTACGCACGTGATGTGGGCGTGTCCCAACCGCCCCGGAGTCCTATAGTGATGTCGTGTCAAAGGAAATTTGTCGATGCACTTTACTCGTAAGTCTCGCGTTTTATCGATTCGGTGCGCGAGGATAAATGATAAGGGGCTTCGGGTACAGTAAACGTCGAGGTCTCGACGGGGCGCTCAGGCCGTGCAGCAGAAATCGCTCGTCTACCTTTAATAGAACGAGATTTTAATTAGAACTTAGTTGGTATTATTTATGCCTGTGTAATGTTAATTTATTTGTGAATAATGTTTTTGAAACTTGATTACATCGCGGGATGAGCTCTGGGGGGGCATTGAATTACGTCCTCCGCGTATGTTAAGGAATGTTAACATTTTTTTAATCATCTAGGTAATTAAATCGTTATAATTATGCATTTAAATTTTGATTGTGCACGCTTTTTATAACCTTTGCCACTGGCACAAATTGAACAATTGAAAACAGGTTTTATGTTAACTTGATTAATTATATTTAATTCATTTTCCTTTGTGTGTTACATTTCTTTATCAGTATAATACGTCATATCTTGATATTAATACAGCTACTATCGTTGTTAAAAGCTAACTAAGTTAAATATTATATAGTTTTTTTTAAGTTCAAAAATGTATAATACATCAGGTTGTACGTTTGTAATTTATTATTGTACCTACATTATAGAGATAGTCACAACTCAGAAAAAGAATGCGACTTTGCGTACGCAATAGGGGAAGTCACTTCGAGCAAGAACTTTAATTAGGCTAAATTACAAAATGTCTTAATTGTTAGTTTTTGTTAATTGTTAATTATTATTACTACTAAACTGTTACTGGTACTAAATTTTATTTTAAATTTGTATTTTTTGTTTTATTTACATTGAGTATTGTTTTAATTAATTTTATGGAAATTTTAAAGAACGACCTTAAGTTTAGTTCGAATACGAATTTCCGTCTGCTTTCTTTGTGATCATTTTTTTGTTCAGTTTCTTTGAAATAAGTTCCTAGTTGTTATGCATTATTGGAGAGTTAAGAAAACGGTTACCTATGTTTTTAAAATAATCTGCAAACTAAGTTTCACAATGTTTTTTTGTTTTACTTTTTACTTTTACATTTTACTTAAAAAATCTCAAATATTGAAATAATATCGTTTTTCGTCTAGTATTTTTAAATTTCGACCAATAGCTGTTTTTTATATTGATAAATAATCAATGTTTAATTGTTTTTATAAATCGGAAGAAAAATGAGATTTAAATAGATCTTTTTTTAATTAATTTTTTGCATTTTTGACTTAGGAATTTTGAAAAAAGCGTTCACTTTTGCATAATGCATATGGAGGTTAAAATTAAATCGCAAATAGCAAATATTAAAGGGATTACGTCGAATTACCAATAACCCTGTATATAGCTGTGTTCGTAATGAACTATTGTTTAATGTAATCTGTTGTGTAGAATAAATACAATAAGATACAGATGAAGAACAAATATCAAATGTAATGTGTAATTTAAAATGGTTTCTGCTTTGAATTTGAAGTAAGTATGTAAGACTTCGGCGCCATTCGTATTACGTCGGGTTTAGTGGGCGCATGCGCACCACAGCTGGATCGCGCTAATCCGCTGCGCCTGCGCATGGTGCAAGTTATTAAGACTTGTTTCAAGTATGTTGTATAGTTAATAAAACAGCAGAGATTCGGTTTTAATTAGGTTTTTAGGCTTACTCTATGGTATGAAATGGATGAAACTCTATGGAATGGATATGTATATTTTATACAGTCAATTTTATTTTACAGCTTTGTCTTGTTTTTTTTTTAGTAATTTTCACTACCCTTATATTGTAAACCACATTTTTATTCTAATCCTTGTAACTCTTTACATGTAGATTACGTAAACTATACCAAATTCATTGAAGTTTTATTTAATTGCTGTAGGATAGCAGACAGGCTGACGGCCCGCTTAAAATTAAGCAGTTACCGTCGCTTATGGGTGTTTGCAATGCCATTGGTATCGCAAACACGCTGCTGTTTTGTGTCACTAATGCCGGAACATAACACAAAGTTATTATGGCGGCATATACTTAAGACCAAAGGTGGTAGTCATCCAAACGGGCTTGGGGCTCTACCACGTAGCTAGCCTGGGTTGTATTGTCGCCTTTTATGACAGGCCGACCCCGGCTGCAGATGTCTGTATTCTTTCTCCGCCCCTGCACGGATAGAAGTGTTGTAACTTGAATAAAAATTCTTCAAAATACTTATCGTTTTTATATAGGTAGGTAATTTTATTGTCCTTCTCTTCGAATAAACTATTTCTCTTCATTTGAAGAATTATTAACTGATTACATTCCCAACTATGAACATACAATAATCATGGGGGATTTCAATACCTGTCTCTTAAAACGTGACACTCGTTCTTTAAGATTTGAAAGTCTCATTCAATCTTGTAATCTCACTATTCTACCACTCTCTGCCACGCATCATTTTCCTGACTCTACTCCTTCTCTTCTTGACTTAGCCCTAGTATCTTCTTCTTCGCATGTTTTCAACTACGGCCAATGCTCGGCGGACGCTTTCTCTTATCACGATATGATTTACATTTCTTATAAACTACGTCCACCGAAAGCCAAGCCCAAAATCTGCATGCAGCGTAACTTTAGTGGTATAGTTCTGGAAAACCTAACCAAAGTTGCGCAAGCGATTGACTGGTCAGATGTCTTTAATGCGGTCTCTGTTGATGAAAAGGTACATGTTTTCAATACAGCTCTGATCAAACTATATAACTTGCATGCGCCGGTACGAGCCATTAAAATTAAACACTTACCTGCTCCGTGGCTCACAGAGGAAATTAAATTGATGCTTCGCAAAAAATGTACAGCCAGAAATAAATATAAAAAAACTCCTTCCGAGTGTAACCGCGCCAACTACGTTAAAACACGTAATCTCTGCAATAGAGTGTGTAGGGACGCTCAACGCCGCCACATTCATAAATCTCTTGAAATTAACGATCCTGTTAAAATTTGGAAGTTTCTTAAAACTTTAGGAGTTGGCAAACCTATACATAGTACACTCTCAAAAAATTTCAATATCGAGCAACTAAATTGCCATTTTTCAAATACTGCCCCTTTTGATAAACAACGTAAAATGAATACGTTAACTTGTCTTTCATCGCTGCCAATCCCTACATATCCTCAGTTTGCTTTTAGTCAATTTTCTGATTGTGATGTTAGGAAGAGCATTATGTCCATTAGTTCTAGCGCGGTTGGAAGCGACAGCATCAGTCGTAACATGATCATTCCTATATTAGATATAATCATTCATATAATCACACACATTTTTAACGCCTCGATATCATCTGGAACTTTCCCTAATATCTGGAAAGAAGCACAAGTGATTCCTTTACCTAAGAAAACCAATCCTCTAACATTTTCTGATTATCGTCCCATTTCCATCCTACCTTTCCTCTCTAAAGCGTTAGAACGTCTAGTCCATCAGCAGTTTAACTTTTTTCTTAATACAAACTCCCTTATTAATCCGTTCCAATCAGGTTTCCGCCCAGGTCACAGTACCACGACTGCATTGGTTAAGATCACAGATGATATCCGCCAGGCTATGGAAAAGGGTATGTTGACTATGCTGTCGCTCCTTGATTTCAGCAGTGCTTTTAATAATGTTGACTTCGATGTTCTCCTTAGTGTTTTATGCTCTCTTAACATATCTCCAACAGGCATTGACTGGTTTCGTAGTTACCTGTGTGGTCGTCGGCAGCGCATTCGCATCGATGACGTCTACTCATCGTGGTGTGATTTGTCGGCTGGGGTCCCACAGGGCGGCGTACTATCTCCTCTTCTGTTCGCAATTTTCATTAACTCAATCTCCTCTAATATTTCGTCGTCTTATCACCTCTATGCAGATGATTTACAAATTTACACACATTTTAAATTGAACGACCTTTCCGAGGCATTTCAAATTACGAATAGTGAGTTTTCTTCTATACTCAATTGGAGCCAAGCTTATGGCATAACAGTTAATCCCAATAAGACAAAAGTCATTATCGTTGGAAGTTCGAGACTACTTTCCAAAATAGATTGGCCTACTCTCCCTCAAGTTACATTTAATGGTGAACAAATACAAATCAGCGACAGTGTCAAAAACCTAGGCATCACCATTGATAAAGATTTATCCTGGCAGTCTCATCTGAGAGAAGTAAGTAAAAAACTTTTTGCATCGTATTTTTCGCTTAGACGTTTGAAAAATTTTCTCCCTACTGCCACTAAAATTATGCTTGCACAATCTCTACTTCTCCCGGTTCTTGATTATGCTGACGCCTGCTATCTAGATTTAACTGAAGATCAACTAAATAAGCTAGAACGTCTGCAAAATCTTTGTATCAGGTTTATATTTGGTTTGCGCAAATATGACCATGTCTCTGAATATCGAAAAAAGCTTAAATGGTTGCCTATCCGCCTTCGCCGGAATGTTCACTTACTCTCACTTCTTCACAATATCCTTTTTAACCACCTTTCACCCCCTTACCTTAAGGACCAGTTTAGCTTTCTTCATTCCTCTCATTCTCGTGAATTGCGCTCTGTTGAAACTCTTATGTTAATGACACCTGTACATTCTTCTTCCTTTGTTGCCAATTCATTTCGTGTTCAGGCTGTCCACTTATGGAACTCGCTACCTTTGACCATCAGACAAGTTAAATCGTTGCCTACTTTCAAAAAGAGAATCACTGACCATTACTGGTCAGTTATAATGTGATTTGATTAATTCATCGGTATATGTGTGTATATGTGTACATGTATGTGCACGCATATATATACATATATCGCTATATGTCATCAATGTTATCGATATATGTGTTTATGTTATATTGTATAAAATGTGTTTTATGTATATATATATATATATATATATATATATATATATATATATATATATATATATATATATATAATATATATGTATGTATGTATGTATGTGTGTGTGTGTGTGTGTGTATGTATGTGTATATGTGTGTGTATGTGTATATATATATTTTGTTTACCTTATGTTAGCCACCACCTCCATAGTCATACTTATCAATCATTCCTGACATAGGGTTGCCTGGAAGAAATTGCTCTTAGCGATAAGGCCACCCATTGTTCAGTAGCTTGTAAGTTTATTTCTTTTTCTTGTATATATATTTAAGGTGAACAATAAAGAGATTTCATTCATTCATTCATTCATTCATTTTTAGAGTATTATAACTTACAAGACTCATTATCACCATACAATTGTTAATCGTGTTGTAACCAAAGCTTTCACGAAAGAGGTCTGTTTGGGATCCATTCCGTCATACTGTAAAAAGGCTAAACTAGTCATAACCTAAAGAGCCTAGTCAATTGTTTAAATGAGTGAATCGTTTACGAATCTATAAAATTTTATGGTTAGTAGCTGAAAATATACATCGTTCCAGTTGAGGATGTAATTTCATAATATCATACACATATAACTGAGTAGTATTGCACTCGAAGACCAATCTAAAGGTTCCGGGTTCGAATCCCACGATGCCTAGGCACCTTTACTCGTCTAATGTGCATGTTATAGCACAATTGCTGTATACCGACGGTGGAGGAAATTGTCTTGAGGAAACCTGCACGCCGTGATCATCGGTATGTGTAACCAGCCATTACGCCTTGGTCAAGCGTGACAAGTTTGCTCTGCGTTCCCTCAAGAAGGATGCTGGAGCCTAGCAGTAGGTCGTTATAAGCTGTTACTATTAATATATGGATCATTCAGACTAAAATACATTTCATATGGTTGGCTTTGAAAGCATAAAAAAGAACTAAGTACGCTATTTTACGCACTAATTCCAAAAAGGAACATTATCAGCTATACAATAGTACCGCACGGTGAAGACTTTGCACAAAGTAAAGCCGATGCGTAGTGCCTTTGAGGGAGTAATAGATTAAAGAAAGCATTGGTCTCAGTGTAAGCGGTGAAATAATTACAAAATTTACTCTATAAAAATGGATTGCTGTATTTTTAACAGCAGATAGGCTAACGGCCCACTTAATAGTAAGCAGTTAGCGTCGCCTATGAATGCTTGCGAAGCCAGAGGCACCGCGAACACGCTGCTGTCTTATATAGGTACAGGAAGCTAGGCTTATGCTGGAACAACACAAGGTTATTATGGCGGCATACTTAAGACCAAGGGTGGTTGCCATCCAGACGAGCATCTCCCTACCACGGTGCTAGGGTTGGTTTGTACCGCCTTTTACGACAGACCGACCCCGGCCGCAAAGGTCAGTATTCTTTCTCCGCCCTAAAAAGATATGTAAGAAAAAGACACATTGTTCTTAGCCCAGATCGGAATAAGTTACCTACCTACATAATTATAAAACCAGCTGGATGATCGAGCTTTACTCGGTATTTTTTTTTTATAAATTGTGTTTTTTGGAAATTAACAATTGATTTTCTTAGTCTAACCTCAAAGCAAACACTCACTGACTTCGTGTTACTTAACAACGCCATCTGCTGGAATAGCTTTAGTGTTGTTGTGTCGTTAAAGCAATTAAAAAATAGTATTATTATTCGCCGATAGATGTCAGGAAGAGTCATTTTTCAGTTTAAATTGGAACTACTCAAACGCCACCTTTTTGTTATTTTTCTTCCAATAAAAAAAAGCGAATAAAAAGACATTTTCTAGAAATGATTCCTAGCTAGATCGATTTATCGCCCCCGAAACCCCCCGTATACTAAATTTCATGAAAATTGTTGGAGCCGATTCCGAGATTCCAATTATATATGTATATATATACAAGAATTGCTCGTTTAAAGATATAAGATAAAATTGTAGGTATCTTTATGAAAACTTTTAAATTCGCTACAAGTCGCGCAATACCATAAACATCCAGTTACCTCAACTCTTGAAATGTTAAAAGGGCTCACAGAAACAAAGCGAGCTCTTTCGACGACCCTTTGAATCCAAATCCCCTCTTAAATCTCTATAGAGTATTGTTTGTCTTTTTCCATTGCCGTTTTTGGTGCATTTTTTCTTCTAACGAGCTCTCGTAACGTAATACTTTATTGTTGGGTTATCCAAAAGGAATCTCGCGACGGATAATCTGGTTTTATAAAAAAAAAACGCTTTTAAGTGTAACACCTTTTAGTGAAAATCTATAGCTAAAGATTGTCAAGTTTTCTAAGTTATAAAATGAAAAGTATTGTATTAAAATATACCCATTAATAATTATATTATTAAAATTTTGCTGCGCCCGTGACTTTACTTACGTTATCTTTGATTTGTTTTTAATATCAGCACACAGCTAGTGCGTTTGGTTTACAATCAGCCAAGCCGTTTCATAAATAAGTCGTAGCTAATACACGAATAAATAATTACGGATGGATTAGGAACGTATAAATACGTACATTTCGTCATGATCGTAGAATAATGTCGGTTTTGAAATAAAATACGAATTTCTACGTAGTCTAAATATTATTGCTACATTAAAAAATATATATTTATAAATATTTTGTATTTGAAATTAATCAGTCGGTAAAATGAGGGATTTGATAGGCGGATAGGCACTCATAGTAAAATGACGCTTGTGTATTTTACAAATGGCTGCCCTGTATAGTTTAATGTCAAATCCACTATTCTACGACTATGACGATTTCTTTATTAATACCATACACACTTTTGTACAGGTATATTCTAGCTTTAAGAAGCTTCATGTCTGCTTTTAAATTTGTCAGAGAGACTGTAATCAAACACTGACAATGGATAAGAAACTCTTGTTTGTCTGGAGCTCAGGTGCTCGTAGCCTTACATTGTTAGGTTTTTAACCAATCTCATCCCTTTAAAAGATGTTAGTAAATGTATTCATAAAAAAAATTAAATATTTATTTCTTTATTTTTATTCCTATGGCTTACAATATAAATTTTACAAAACGCAAAATAAAATCATCAATTATTACAAAACGTAAACACTATCATCACTCCTATCTACAGAAAAAAATACAATACCTTTTTATGAAGTCCTCATGTTATTCATATACCCTCGGCAACCACTAAGCGCCGTTTGTCCTTTTGTCCACCCGTCTGTCATAATCCCCTTTGCCGCGCTATGTTGACAGCCATTGTTGGATGCGCCTGCGCAGCGATTGTCCCGCTACACTTTTAAGTATTTTGAACATTTAGCCATATAGAGTTGACGTTCACGTTAAAACGAGTGCTGTAAACAGCACGTACAATACTTCTGATGCTATATCTTCTTCTCTTTCCGAGGGTTTCATTTCGGCTACTTCCGTAACTTGGTAGTCATAATTGAAAGCTCACAGATTAAAACAATTATTATTCTTGTTTCCATCAATATTCGTGACACTTTCTTTTCATTCAAATTTTAAAAAGGCAGAGGTTGCATTTTTTTTCTTGTCTTGGTCAAGAAGACAAAAGATTCACCGGATGACATTGACGCTTAAATCAAGCTGGATTTGGGCCTGTCACTGTATTCAACTATAGATTTCGGGTTCCAAATGCTAACCTTGGATGCCATCGTGATTGTTTTCTTCAATTGCATTTCTCTTTCTTTCATTCCAATTGGTAAGATATATTTTTAAAACGGACTTCTACTTTTAAGTATTGATTCGACTTCTAAAAATAATTTTATTGAGCAGTTGTTTTACCGCTCGTAAAATTTCATGCCTGTTATATTGTCACACAAATTTTATATAATACATACCTTGTACCCAGTACCTTGTTTGATACACATAGCTACATAATGTTTACAAGTATTAAACTTAAAGAAACATTGTGTTTATAATCAGGTTAATAACCATGATTTTAAGAAGATGCTCTAATATTTAAATCCTGGTTATTATTCAAACTTCCGCTTCGGTGTCGGAGGTCAGCTTTCTGAATTTCCTACTCCCTGTTGCACAGTTTTCGGCATCACAAGTAGTAAATTCGTAGGCACACATATCTCTTTTCACGACATCAAGCAGCATTTGTTGGGTCTACCCCTCCGGCGTGACGCGACAGAGGTGACACGGTTTAGACACTTGTTACCACTGTAATAACTGGTTGCCGTAAAACATATGCCATACCAGTGAAAGCAAAGGTTACTCTGTTGCAGTTTGTCAGCAATTACGAACTTATTTTCATAACCTGCCGCTTGTGCAGGAGTTACTCGGTTATAATTCCCTATCTTTTTAGTTTTAGGCATTACATTATATAATAACGTCTACGACTCTTGAAAGTTCGATAAAATTTACATTTTATCGAACTTCGACAAAATGTAGCCATATACATATATTTATGTGGTCCTTCAAGATGGGTTACAATCAACAAAACAACGAACAATTACAGGAATAAATAAAATAGTAAATGCGATTCAGAAAACAAATATCCATATTGTTGTCCTGTCCAAACAGATCAACTTGATGTTTCCATTCATGAAAACGACCTAAAACGTCAAAATGAATAATCGTTTACATTTAATAATATTGCCACGATAATTACGAGTTTTTGTACGATCGATGCCACTAATTTAATAACCTATCCTTGGAGTCGACGACACCCAGAGAGCGCGGGCATAAAAATGTCCGACCGGTGGTCAATCAATCTTGGTCTCTTATACCTGGGCCCGAGATCGGACCGGCCAGATAACCCTTCCTCAATGCGTAATACCATTAAAACAACGGTGACAATCCAACCAAAAAATAATTTTCAACAGCTCTTTATATCGATAATTTCTACACATAGAATATAACATTTTCAGCTGTAGTCGGTCGTTTTAAAATACATTTTCGATCGTGCCGAATAATTTTATGTTCGATGATTAAAAATGTGAGATGATGATCATTGCCAGGTATCCCACTGTGAAGGTTTGTTTTACCTCTTTGTTTTTCTTCATTCCTGGTCGTGGGTCCGTTTTAATTAATGCCCATCACGTATTTTTTTTTCATTGTTGGTTTTAGGTTAGGTTTTTTTTGTTTTATTTTTATCTGCGTTTTTTGAAAAATGCCTTCGGTGGTGTGTGATATCTTCGATGCTGTGTCGCCCTATTGTTCCCGTTTTGATATATTTATGAGTTGTGTTCCCGGGATTGGTGTCTATTTTTATTTTTGTTTTTTGTATGCCAGTGAGTGGCCGTTGACGGGGCATAAATAGTTGATCATCGATTGTTCTGAAACTCACCCGTTGACATTATTTATGTGGGTGACTCGGTAATATCATTGCGGATAGCACGCTTATCTTGAATGAAGATTGTGCAGTCGTGATGTTTGAATACTCAAAGGCATTGAATGGGATGCCGCTGTCGTTATTCGAGTGCATCTAAGAGGCTAAATTAAAAAAAAAATACTACATTTTATAAAATATTTGTATATTATATTTGTATATGTTATCAAACTGTGGTAAGATTGTGGCATGTAGAGACAACTCAGATTTATGGAATGATGCGCCTTCCAGCTCAAGTCCGTATACTCTCTAACGCTAGACTCCCTCTACATTAGAGTGTTTCGAAATTATTATTCTATCACTTCATGCCGTTGATGGCTGGGCCTTTCGTCTCATTTTCTGAAGTTCCATCAATTCTTTAATGCAAATTTTCACGCAGTGATGATATAAATATAATTATATCATCACTATACATAATTAGTAACCCTTATGGTACAGCAGCGTGTTGGCGATATCACTGGCATTGCAAACACCCATAGGCGATGGTAACTGCTAAATTATAAGTGGGCCGTCAGCATGTCTGCTGTCCTACAGCAATAAAAAATAGACAGCTGCAGCTTTTGGATTGTATTTTACCCAGCTAGTAGGTACAGGAAATCTATGTAACTTCTAAATACAAAAGCTAACACCTGCTCAAAGATATTCACGCGTGTATTAAATTAAAGAAGAACTTGACTATTTTTTCTGTAATTTAATAGACTAAAAACTTCCCTTAATTTGTTTACTGTCTATCTAATAGGTTCTTGTGTCATCAATATTTATATGTATAGATAGGTACGGAATCTGTCTTTTTTACAGAACTTAGATTCTTTTAGATAAGAATGTGTTGCTCAGAAATGTAGCCGGAAACTTGACCACGTTAACTCATGGAGATCACTTTAAAATGTGATCTCATGGAACCGGTCAGTTATCTTAACATTTATACAATCTAGTCTCACTGCCACCTCGTTTAAACGGCTCTTGGGTTTAACAAACATGTTAATTATTTTAATTGGAGTTCTTTATCTGTGGAGTGACTACTATAAACTGACGACACACGTTTTATGAGCGGTTTTATATCTAAACTGCTCGGTTCCGAGCGTCGACTCCGTGCTTCTATTGATGTGACTTGTCGTTTATTGGTTGTATTTGATAGCGAAATTTATTACTGGATAATAGTTTGTATATAATCGTCTTTGTACTTAAATATAATAACACAATGGCCGACTGAATAAATCGTCAAATAGTTTTTAACTAAGAACTATAGTTTGAAAACTTATATTATGTATGTAGGCTAATTATCATTAACTATAGTTTAATTATATGTAATATTACCTCGTAGATAAGTTTGTCACTGAGGGAAGCACTAGCGCCTAAGATACATGCTTGGCGTAGTTTGTATGTTAATTTTCTTTGTTTATATGTAAAGCTTAAATTTTTTTGTTGTAAACATATTTTTCCATAGTAAAAAAACGGATAAAGTCAGTTTGGAAACTCTTATTATTATTTCAGATAACACAAATTCTTGAGATAAATTCCTTTATTGCTAATTGAAACGTATATAAACGTATAAAAATTGTTAAATTACATAAATAGTACATTTTTCCATATAATATAGCCTTCGATAATTACTTAGTATCCTTCATATACATGTACCTACTAGTATGTTAATTGGGAGGAAAAGATCCTCTTTCTGCTTTCCTCTTTTCCTCTTCATAACTCTGATGATGTAAGTTCACTGAAAGTTTGAACATAGTTTTTAAACATTAGACTTAATTTCGAACTAGGCCAAGTAGGTTACTACGAAGCTAGGTATTCCTGTCGCTGATTTTTTTCTTTTCGCAAAATTTTTCACAAAAATCTCATCCCAGCATTAGTTTTCTTAGATGTATATAGTAAGGAAGTAATATTTTTCTCTTAACATTTTGAATTTTTGCTACTTTAAAATGCAACATTGATTTGTTATAACGACGTATCATAATAACACAAATATTTGTACCTTTTCAGGTAAGCCATTTGAGTAAC
Source organism: Malacosoma neustria (assembly GCA_963693495.1). Lineage (NCBI taxonomy): Eukaryota > Metazoa > Arthropoda > Insecta > Lepidoptera > Lasiocampidae > Malacosoma > Malacosoma neustria. The sequence goes on along the minus strand of OY856391.1, from coordinate 15,391,841 downwards.
ACGAGCCTCTACACCAGGCGGGCAACGAATACGTGTAAGTTACATTTTCGGAATCCGGGTCCACTCAGATCGGAGATAAGGTACACGCCTGCCTGTATGGGGTTTCACTTAGATCTCAGATAACAGACGCACACCGTAAGTGATAATGTTACTCTGAAATACGGCGCGTGGTTTTACGTTGTTGCATTTTTGCGGCCCTCTAGTAAGTGTAACCATTTTTAATTAACATTTATGTAAAAACGTACACATTTTATGTAAATTGAATTTTTCTGGTTTGTTTCCAAAGTGCGGGTTATTTTCTGCGATATAAGTATGTGTAGTTCCCTATTTGGGAAGCTAGCACAATTTATAATTCATCTTGAGAAACAAAAATATTTTTTAGCTATTTCTCCGTTGTTTAACATTTATATATATTTCGTATGTAATATGGCAAAGTAGTTAGGTACATTTTTTAATTATTTTTATTCGAATAGTGTCATATTTCTTATGTAAGGAAGAGGGTAGGTGCATGGTCAGTGTAAAAAAGAAACTGTAATGTTAGAAAGGTTTTGATGATAAATAAAATATTAACAATGAAAACATAAACCACCGTAGATTATTCTGTAAAGTTTAAACATTCGAGAATGTCAAATTTTCGGTGGGTATGGAGTATGGAGTAACGGACATAGTATTCGTGTTAAGAGATTCCTTTTCCTTAATATGTTTTTCTCATTTCACACACGTTCTAATAATATTTTAGAAAAATAAACTACAAATTTCTGTCTCCTCTTTCTTTATGAGTCCCTAGTGGCAGAGGATCATCGAGTGTTGTAACTCTCCTCCCTTATGTTGCATTATTTATTAATGCATATACCTAGTCAGGTCATAAGTATTGTCACACAGTAAAAACTTTTCTTTTAGAATGCTGGCCACAAAAAAGTTTATTGAATTAGAATTTCGAATTGTTCATGAAAATAAAAATGTATAACTTTTAGAATTTTACTCATTTTTAAATATGGAGTGGACGCTTAAAGAAGACCGTGTTGCAGTTATTGCGTTGTATCGTTGCGGTTACGCGCCAATTCAAATTTTTAACATACTGAAAAATTTGAATATTACCAAAAGATTCGTTTATCGTACCATCAAACGATACAATGAAGACTCTAGTGTAGATGACAGGTCAAGAAGTGGTCGCCCTCGGTCTGTTAGGACTCCAGCAGTGATAAAAGCTGTGAAGGCACGCATTCAAAGAAATCCCAAACGTAAGCAGAAACTGTTGGCCCTTCAGATGGGGTTAAGCAGAACCACGGTGAAAAGGGTGTTAAATGAAGACTTAGGGCTTCGGGCATATCGAAGAAAAACAGGACATCGTTTGAATGCTCGTCTAATGGACCTGAGACTGAAGAGATGCCGCGCTTTGTTGAAGCGGTACGCGGAAAAAAATATCGGGAAATTCTTTTTTCGGATGAAAAAATGTTTACCGTAGAAGAGAGCTACAACAAACAAAATGATAAGGTGTACGCACACAGTAGTGAAGAAGCGAGCAACCGTATTCCGCGTGTCCAACGAGGTCATTTTCCATCCTCGCTCATGGTATGGTTGGGAGTTTCTTATTGGGGCTTAACAGAGGTACATTTTTGTGAGAAAGGTGTAAAAACGAATGCTGTTGTGTATCAAAATACAGTCCTGACGAACCTTGTGGAACCTGTTTCTCATACCATGTTCAATAACAGGCACTGGGTATTCCAACAAGATTCGGCGCCAGCTCATAGAGCGAAGAGCACACAAGACTGGCTGGCGGCGCGTGAAATCGACTTCATCCGGCACGAAGACTGGCCCTCCTCCAGTCCAGATTTGAATCCGTTAGATTACAAGATATGGCAACACTTGGAGGAAAAGGCGTGCTCAAAGCCTCATCCCAATTTGGAGTCACTCAAGACATCCTTGATTAAGGCAGCCGCCGATATTGACATGGACCTCGTTCGTGCTGCGATAGACAACTGGCCACGCAGCTTGAAGGCTTGTATTCAAAATCACGGAGGTCATTTTGAATAAACTTTAATGTATATAAGAATCTATGTTTTGTTAAGTTCATTTTGGTATATGAATGGTTACATAATTAATAAACTTGTTACAATTATTTTACATTAAACATGTGACAGAATTTATGACCTGACTAGGTATATGTACATTAAAAAATAATCGCGTCTCTTATTTATTACGGAGGAACTATTACTTATTTATTATTTATAATATGCCATGCTTAGGTACTGCATAACGGTACTGAAACATGAGTCACTAATGCTGTGTTCCAGCAGCCCAAGATTATTATGGTGGCATACTTATGGACTTACAACATATTCAAAGTAATCTTCTAAAATTATTTATATCATTAAACTATATACATGCAGTTTCCAAGTAGTCTCTCTATTAAAAAAAAGTTATTAAAAATTATCAAATTAGTAACACATACTTATTTGTTAATCGTGGCGCAATGTCACGTCTGTGGGTGGTCACGGCTTCGAATCTGTATTTATGTACAATATGTATTTATTTATAAATGAGAAATATGTAAGTAGTAGATGTATCAGTTGTACCATACCCATAACACAATTGCTCAGCTGCTTGCTTTGGAACTAGATGCCGCTGTGTGAACTATTGTATATTATTAAAATTAGTATTTCTTGAATAAAAACAATAGAACTGTGATTGTAATCCTTATAAAGTAAACTAAATACTAAATTTAAAGTATAATTTAAAGTAAGCTAATTTACTGCTGAGATATTTTACAAAATTTACAGGTCCTTAAAATTAATATTAGCAACCTTCTCAACCTGTCGACAGACAAAGACCTCCAATCCTTGCCAATGATTTCTGTTTTGGGCTATTCTAATCCAGTATGGACCAGCGACTTCTTTAATGTCGTCTTCCCATCTCCAATTTTGTTCTCCTCCTTTTCTTTTACCATCTCGGGGATACCGCAAAGTTGATATTTGTGGCCTGTCTTACTCCATCTCCATTTTAATTTTGAATTTAAAATATACCGGACACTAAATATTAGAACGAATCTTAATCAATATATTAAACGAATTACATGCGTTACAAATTATTTCTTTAGAAACTTTATTAACTATAAACCCTCCGGATTCAATTTTTTTCTACTTAATCAAATATCCACAAGAAAATGGTGACTGATTTCCCATTCACCCCTTTTTTTGGAAGGTGGAAAAGCTTGCCGCACACTCCGCCGCGTGGTAACGCTCGATGGGATGTGTGAGACTCCCCGTACAATGCGCCCGTACGTCTCTCTCTACGCTGGGGCACATACGTCGCTGGTATACCCACTAAAACCCCCCCGGTGTTCCTTCGCGCACCTTGAGTGCTGAGGCCGCGGGACGCGATGAATCAGTCAGACCGTGGCCCCGACTTGTGTTGGCCCACTTTCACGGGCCTCTTCAAAGGTAAGCTGGGCGCGTGGAACATCCGTGCACGCCCCTCTCTCGGCCGTGTGTGCGGGCTGCAGCCCTTTGCCAGGGGGCCGTGCCCGCGACCGTTTACTACGGTGGCCGAAGGTTTGTCGCTAATCTCCGGCGACTATTGGCCCTACGTGAGCGAGAGGGAAGCCTGGCGCGCTCCCTCTCCTTCTCCGCCGCCTCTTACGAGGGCATAACTGTTTCGGAAAAGCAGGCGACAACATCCCATCCCGCTTGGCTCCCGATCATCGCTAGGATCATAGCCGGGAGCGAGAGGTTAGATCCAGTAGTGGCGATGAAGTCTCGGTGCTCCAATACCCATGCAGGGCAAACTTGGAGGGTGTGCAACGCCATGTCCTCGTTGCCGGCGTCACAGTGGTGGCACTCTGTTGTTTGCTCTTTCTGAGCGATGCGACACAGGTACCGCCCGAAGCAGCCGTGCCCCGAGAGTACTTGTGTCACGTGAAACGACACAGCGCCGTGACCCCTGTCAAGCCAGTCTTACATGGCGGACCGTACCGCTGCGGCTGTGTTTTGGCCTGCACTGGTTTGCTCAAGTCTTTCTTTCCAAACGGCCGTGAGATTTTCCCGAAGCTCCACCCGCTTTACCTCGATTTCACGAGGCGCGGGGCGAGAACCCCGAGCAAGGTCTTCCTGACGCCACCGTTACAGTGACACCAAGAGCCGAGCTTCGAGATCTACGGCATGGATCCGGCGAGGAGGGAGGCCGCCTCGAAATACACCGTATGGTATCCCCTGATGGCCCTAACGGCTAGCGTGCGGTGCGGAATTGGCGGCAGTCGTTACGGTCGGTGATCGTACCGTCCCTTCATATAGTTTTCAGCACACTTAGTTCGGTCACCCGATGTTGGGGAGCAATTGGGTGAATGCCCCGGCTGCCCTTATAAGTCGAAGGGCCAGCTGCTCAAAGTGTGCCGAAAAGTCCCATCGGCGAACGAGGACAAGTACCAGATACTTGAGCGTTGCCCCGACGCCAATGCGAACGCCTCCCATCGTGATGTGCAGGCCCTGAAACGGCCCGCGTTGTTGGCTTTAGAATACTATAGCTTCTGACTTGTGCAGGGCCACCTCTAAGCCCAGCCTCTGAAATCGGTGTACGACCTGCGCAGCTCCAGGCGTGCCCCTAAGGCACGCCTGCTGATAAGTCCCACCGCGAGCTGTGACCAATGTGCCGGGTGGGACCGTGCCACGAATCACCCAATCAAATGTGATGTTCCACAGAAGCGGACCTAGCATCGACCCTTGGGGAACACCGCATACAACGTCTCGCCGACACCACCCTTCCTGGACCGGGAAGACGATGGTTCTATCTGACAGATAGTCGCCGATGACACGACGGAAGTAGGTCGGCACTCCGTGGTGTTAGAGTGCCTCGCTAACGCAGCTCCAGAGCAGAGAATTAAATGCGTTGGCGATGTCTAGAGATGCTGCCAACAGCACCTCGCCCTGGGACGTGGTTTCCTCTGCCAGGCTCTTCAGCCGCAGGATGGCATCCACCCTCTTCCATCCCGAAAAGGAACCCGACCCCTTTCTTTTCTTTCTGTTTACTAATGAAAGGTGTAGTCAGTTAGCAATTTGTATTACTATTATTATATTTTATTTCTATTTGAGACAGTTATTTTTTATAATACATATAAAAATTCATGTTCAACTCATCATTTAATATCCATCTGAATGGTTTTAAATATTTTATTTTAATATATATTAATTAATACTTAATTTATTTACTATTTCTAAATTACACACGATAAATATCATGGATGTTTTTTATTATTGAAAACAAATTTAATGTCATCTAGTAACAATCTAACCATTTTCAACAGTTTCTTGTAACATAATACGTTTATAATAGTTTTACATATATGTAAATACTACTAATTATTTTGCAGTTTTTTTTTTAAATTTGCAGGCTATTTTATAATGAATTGGGAAATGATAAATATGATTTAAATTTTGTATATTACATGACTCTATTTAATTATTTTTAAGTAATAAATTCGTGAATTAATCTATAGATATAAAATATCGTATCTATTATTGTATTTAGCTGCTAGGTTTTAACGTTTAGTTCATATTTCAGTTTTTATAATCCCAAACATTACAATTAAAAATTAAATAAAACAGGTATTTAAAACAGTAAAAACATTTACTATTCCTGTTTTTAACTTAAAATTTTTGTGCAATTCTTATACAGTACTTTATTCTTATACAGTATTCTTTGTACAGTACACGGAGGGAATGCTGTTTAGAGTATTGAGATATCCCATGTCTATAGTCCCTTCAGCAATAAAAAATATCTCTTTGAATACATTTAAATTGTATATTATATATATTTGCCTCTTTTTTTGGATCACAAGATTGCCAACCACTGATCTTAGAGTTTTACTTTTTGATAATTTATAAAATACCTACATCATATTATGTAACATTTTGCAGACATCTGCAATAATTAAACAAAAACTTATTAAGTTACAATCTCGGTCCGACAGGGACTGGTGATCTGGAAAATTGAAACAAGGGCACTGCAAACCGCCACAATTATATTTTGTTCGTACATTCAAGGCTTTATTGCCGTGTGCAATAAGTGCTAGATTTACATAAGCGTGTGTAGGAGGATATGCATGGGGTGACATCCCATGTGATTTGTAGGATTTGTGCGAATTATTACGGAATAATGCTGCCGGTGCATTGTGTTATCCTAATCTTTAGAGAGGGACTGTTTCCATTTTCGTACGTAATAAATATTTTTTGAGACAAACTAGAAAGTGACCTAAATTCAGTATTTCTTTTGTAGTCTGGAGTTATTATTTTGGGACATTTCACACAACGTCATTTAGTCCCAAACTAAGTTGCATAGAGCGTGTTTAATAGGTTTGTTTTGTAAATAAATACATATTATACATAAACACCCACACGCTGCACGGGAATTGAACCTGCAAGCGTGCCGACGCGTGTTAGCCGTTACGTCAGGAGGTCGTGAAATACAGACAGCGATAAATAAATCGAATACAGACTGGGACCGCCATTTAAATCTTAATATTTCATTTCAAGTGATATCACACTGGGATCCCAGGTTAGCATGAACGGCTTGGACCGTGTTCTCACCTAATGGGCATATTATAGCATAATCACCATATAAATATGACGAAGGAAGAAATTGTGAAGAATTGTGAAGAAATCACTTGCATGTATAATTGATCGCCACATTGATGGACAAGCGTGGTGGTAGTGACCCTTCTCTTTAGGAAGAATCCTGAGCCTTGGGATTGGGACGTTTTGGGCTCTTATTATTTTATTTATACTGGAATATACTTATGTATTTATTGTTAAAAAAAAACCTTGTGAGCAAATGAGTGGGAATTATCGTGTATCATATGTTAGCCTCGGATACGATGGAACACTTATTATAAAAGGTTGAAGAAAAACACAACATCATACGCTTAACGAAAGTGTCAAAATCATTAATCACAAAAAAAACTTAGAATAAAAAAGTACATCCTTTTTCACCCCAGCTTTTTTCGAACGCGGGGAAAATCGCAATACGATCGTAATTTGGGAAAATAATGATGTCATCAAACACTAATCCGAAAGCTTTCATGTGGATTAGATACCGACAATTTTATATTTTCTCTTCCTATATTCAATGTCATACAAAAATAGACCTTAAATGCACTGTATTTAACTATTTTTCTTATAAAAGAATTTTGAACTTCCATTTCTCTTATTCGATTTATTGTTAAAGAAAACTAAACCTTAACAACTATTGCAGCAAGGAATCTACTTTAATAATTATTTCAATCATTTCGGTCTTTTGTCACAATAATTTCCCCATTATCTTCTTATAGTAGTAAGATCCAAGAGTACTAATATGAATTTTGCCCTGGAAATTTGTTAGTTGCAAATATTGTGTAAAAAAATGTTACGCAATTAAAAACCTTATCACAACAACAAAATGTCTTAATTCGTTCGTGTCTAATACAGACGCAAGAGACGAGCGCAGCCGGTGCATCGTCATGATACATTAAACATGTGATTTATTCTTGGGAAACGCTACAATCAAAACATTTGGGGGAAGAGATACCCCTCTGTAGACTCATATATACACTCTAAAATGGTTTTAAAATGTGTATTGAGTACGTTCTTCTCTCAAAATAAGCTGAAAATGAACCTGCCCAAACGCGTCATCTATTGTTTGAATTGTTTTCCTGTTTACCCGCAAAATCATATATATAATAACCCTACAATTTTAGTTAGAGAATCTAAATGTCAAAGAACCAATTTATACATGTACATTTAAATAAGTAAGTAATTAAATAGTAAATAAAATAAATACTACTTTTTTCTTTAAAGTTTCGGCTTTTGAAAACTGTGTTATTTTTTACTATTTTGGTTAAATATATCTTTCTCGGTTCACCCCTGCGGCCAGGAGTCGCCTGTCGTTACAGGCGACAAAACAACGCTAGCTAGGCTAGTATGGCTCCAAGCCCGTCTGGGTGGCAAGCGCTCCGGTTTCTAAATATACCACCGTGATAACCTTGTCTTCTGGCATAAGTGACCAGGTTCCAGTTCCCAACGCGGACAGGTACCTCTAGCGCAGTTAACATTCATAAGGGACGGTAACTGTTTACAATAACTGCTGTCCCACAGCAATAAAAAAAATACTGAGACGATTCGTTCAGCAGAGAGGCAAATGATGCATTATACTCGTATACTTTTCTTTTAATATAAAAGTACATAATTATATATTATACATGAACTCCCAGATACGAGACGGGAATCGAACCCGTGACCACCGCTCATGTTTCGACACGCCTTTGCGCTAAGGAGGTTGTCAAAATACACAGTATACTTTATATAATAATGTTGTCTAGACATGATTCCTTACTACCCGAAACACATTGAAAAATCATTGTTCGATGTTTATGCCTTTTAAACCACCAGAATCACAAATGACAAGTCACAAAACACGTATCTATCATTATAAACAAGAAGGGGTTCCGTTTCGCTGTAAGTGCATTTTACACCCCCCTCGCCCCAAGGGTTAATTCACGAGAGTAATTTTATTGCGACGCCCGGAAAGGGTTAAGTGAGGTGAACACTAAATCGTGTTTTATGCTTTTTAATTTGTTTTCAAAGTTTATAAAGTAGGGTTGGGATACATCGCTGTTAGGTCCAATGTTTAACAAAAGGAAATCATGTTTGTAATAGTAATTGTTTTGGAGATAATATAAATATTGTATTTTTAGGCTCGACCGCTTTATTAATTGATTAATAGTGAAAAATTGTGCGAACCAATCATAAACGAAGATAACTCCAATTCATCATTTATTTAGTGTTACAAAATGACAAATTGGTTATCACAACTAATTTGCTAGTTAATGGAATACATAGGAAGAAGCGCCGTTCGCTATTCTTTTCTTTTTTGGGGATTAGACAACCGCAGTTGCAATAAATTTCTCTAAACCTATTTCAAATATTTTTTTGCTTGGAAAGAGAAAATGGAAAGACCTCGACTTAAAAAGGCGCGAAGTTTTTCCCTTTAACAATACACGACATGAAGCGCTTGAAAAAAAAAGACATGTTTTTGTTTGCAATATATATAAAAATAAAAAATAAAAAACAAATTTAAAGTTCGGCAGTTGAAATAATGATAAATAAATTTCTATTTACGTAACCATGAACAGAAGCTTTTAAAAATGTCTACTACCCTCTTTAAGTGAGCTATTAAACAATTACCTAACGAACACCTGGTAGCCCAATCTATTAATACGTAAACAGCTTAAGATGCGCCCTTAATGTGATCCTTCCATTAGCCGAAGTTGTAAATTATACCCACTTTGAATGTATGCCTCCATAATACTTAGTTGATGGTATTAAAAAAAAACAATAACAATTTTGTGCAGTAGTTAGTGATTTTTTTTTTAATCTTTTGTGTAATTTATCAACGTTCCATCGTACTCGTATATAGATACGAGTAAATTAGCATCAATTAAATATGCTAATAATAATCAGGTAATATTTAGATAATGCGTTTTTAAAAATGAATTTATGGAGAAACGACTTTAGGTCTATTTATTTAACTATATTATTTTATTAATAATTATTCAAATATTTTTGATAAAGTTATATTGACTGTACATTTAAAAAGAATAAATTGTGATAATTATTTAATTTGTTATTGAATTAAATTGCGATTAGAGCTTAGATTGCGCCGATGTCGGCTATATCGAGCTCACAATTTGCCAGTTAAATAAACTTGAGGGACTTCTGAACTTCTGCAGCTGTTTCATATTTGGCTAACATTATTAGTATGATGATACTTTTTACAAAGCACAGGTTAGGCCACATATGGTGTACTGCTCACATTTATGGGGTAGGACACCTTTCTCCCACCTTAATACCCTTGATTCCATCCAGCGCTGTACAGTTCGCTTTGTCTGCGATGCCGATCTCACAGACGTCTCGATACACTTGGCCTTCGGAGAGACTTTACATCTTCGCTTCACTTTGCGCTGTCTATAAATAAAATTGGAGGGTCTATTTGTGATATTAAAATAACCGCTTTTTATTAAGTGCGTCGGACGTATAGTACACGGTACATATACCAAAACAACATTTTTACAATTTTTGTCTGTCTGTCTGTCTGTTTGTTCCGGCTAATCTCTGAAATGGCTGCACCGATTTTGACGGGACTCACTGGCAGATAGCTGATGTAACAAGGAGTAACTTAGGCTATTTTCATTTTAGAAAAAAAATAGTTTTTGAAGTTGACCTCAGCATTATATCAATAATTATATGAAATAGGGTTCAGATTAGGCTGGACATTGTAGGTTCTACACGCCTGCGCGGGTATATAAAGTGGGCCGATAGGATTCAAGAAAATTTGGAATCTAGAGATCAGCGTCTAGAAAATGATCGTATGTATACGACACGCTATTTATTTTATATTTCTTACGCGAAATACAGAATTAATAAGTTTCGTAATTCTACTTATATTATAAACGCGAAAGTTTGTAAGAATGTAGGTTTATTACTCTTTCACGCAAAAACTACTAAATGGATTTTAATGAAACTTTACAATATATAGCTTATACATCAGAATAACACATCCTACTAATATTATAAATGCAAAAGTTTCTAAGAATTGTTACGTAGATTTGTTACTCTTTCACGCAAAAACTACTGAATAGATTTTAATGAAACTTTACAATAATAAAGCTTATACATCAGAATAACACATCCTACTAATATTATAAACGCGAAAGTTTCTAAGAATGTAGGTTTATTACTCTTTCACGCAAAAACTACTGAATGGATTTTAATGAAACTTTACAATATATAGCTTATACATCAGAATAACACATAGGCTATAATTTATAAAGATGTGGTGTGAATTGTACAAAATATAACGATAAGTGTCAAATAGGTAGGAAAAAATTCTGCCATCTGCGAGCTATTCTGGCGTGCGCTGCAAAAATCGTTAGAGTTACAAGTATTTAATGTACATATAATGGAAATGTTTATCTAAAATAGTCCTACAAAAACGCCCGGGACATCATATATCTATCTTTTATTATGTATTTGTATTAATATATAGCTGTTTATCTGTTTGTCTGTTACGTTTTCACGTCTAAACCACTGAACCAATTTTGATGAATTTCGGTACAGAGATAGAGTGAATCTTGCAAAAGGACATACATAAGCTATTTTTATTATAGTATTTTTTTATTTATATGGCAGAACAATGTTCGCTGGGCCACCTAGTCGTCTATAAAACGATGATTGTTCTGGAGAATTGCTTCAAATCCTATTTCTGTCACCGAACTGCTCGCAATAGGCTGGGCGTTCAACCTTACTATCTGGAGCCTCTACTGTTATGCACGCAAAGCTTCCACAGAAAGTTTATTTTGCGCACAATAAGCATGTAGAATCAGCTTCGAGCTGAAGTTTTACCACCGCACAACGACATGGAGTATTTCAAAAAGGGCGTCATATAATTTCTCCGTCGACGACAGCGTGTTAGCGGTGCTCCTGGCGTCGCAGACATCTATTGGCCACGGTATATGCTTTTTAGTTTAAGTGTGCCGTCAGCCCGTCTGCTCTTCCACACCAATATAAAAATTTATAATCGTATCTCAGAGTTTCGTGGAAAACTCAAGTGGCTCCCCTTTACGACTTCACCGGGATGCCCCTATACTTTCCCTTTTTCTTAAGATATTATTCAATCTTCAGTCCCCTATTTACCTTAAAAGAGGGCGGGCAGTTTCAATATATTTATGCTAACAATCTAAGGTGTCTCAATTCCTCGAAAACTTATTATTAAAGATTACTCTAGCTCATACAACTAATATTTTCAAAGATTTATTCATAATGTCTTAGTTTTTAAACATTTAAAAGAATAAACACTAATAATTTGTAACGAAAAAATGTTTAAACTGAAATATTCAAATTAAATTGTAAACATTAATAACTTACGTTCTTGAATAAATAGTGCGGCACGTTAAAAAGTAACCAGAAATACAAACTCTCTGATATTAAATTCAATACACCGCTCCTATTTTCGTAATGCTATGAATTGAATTTTTTATGCGACGCGCATGGATATCTGTCGTTTGTTTTCATTACCCACCGCACCCCTCTTTGGATGTTTGCAGTATACACATACAGTATTAAGGTAAGTATACATGTTCTAATCCATACTATAAATGTGAAAGTGAGTGTGTTTGTTTGTTACGCTTTCACGCCTAAACCGCTAAACCAATTTTAATGAATTTCGGAATCGGAGAAGGACATAAATTAATAAAAAAAACAATATAATTACATTCATTACTATTTCCCCTCTTTCAAGTTTCATTTTAGCGATAAAAATAGCATGTCTTTCTCCAAGGTCCAATCTATGTCTATACGGAAATTCATCAAAATTGATTCAGCGATTTAGGCGTCAAATGATAATAGATAGACAGTGTTAATTTTATTTCACATTTATAATATTAGTATGGATTATAAACCGTGCCTAATACAATGTATTATTCCAATACTTTTGTTGCAGAACACAAGTATGTACCTATATTTCGTGATTTATGTGTTATAATAATGCGGTCGGAATCACGACGCTAATAGCGCTAACTATTTAAGATATTCGACAATTATCTCTGTCTAAATAATCCAAGAGGAATCTCTTGTCTGAAAGTTATTAGCTCCATAATATTTTATGCACGCCTGGCGGTTAACATTTTTCTAGACACATATAATTGGTTAACGTATGACTATCTGCATTGTATTGACATAATTGTATGCATATGTATGTTTTTTTTTTATTGCTATAGAACAGCAGACAGGCTGACGGCCCGCTTAGGATTTAGCAGTTACCGTCGCCTATAGGTGTATGCAACGCCAGTGGCATCGCGAACACGCTGCTGTCCCATAAGGGTACAGGAACTTGGGTCACTAATGCCGGAACACAACACAAGGTTATTATGGCGGCATACTTAAGACCAAAGGTGGTCGCCATCCAGACGGGCTTGAGGCCCTACCACGTAGCTAGGGTGGGTTGTTTTGTCGCCTTTTACGACAGGCCGACCCCGGCCACAGAGGTTAGTATTCTTTCTCCGCCCCTGCACGGATAAAATGTTGATATGTTTTAAAAATTATAATTATAAAAGTAAAAATGTACTAAATTTCCATATGTTTTATATTAAATATTACTTCATTATAAATAATATTTAATACATTACAAATTATAAGTACACATAGTAGAACACATACTTGACGGTTGGTGACGATTTCTATTTTTAAGATACCGACTGCAGCCAGCTTGCAGGCGATAACATTTCCAAAGTAAGACATTTACGTGTAAATATGTTTTGTTTTAACTTCCTTAAAATGTACACCTGTCTACTCAACTTCGATGACGGCGATAATAGCCCTTAATACTTTCAAGTGGATACTTGAGAGCGCGTTGCACGTCTTTTTAACCACTTGAATACGTACGTCTTTTGGCCCACCTATTTGAATGAGCTCCCGTTTTGTATTACGTATTGTTATGTGTATTGATATTTATTTGATGTAAGGTTTCTAACAGTAGTCGCTCATTCTAATACGTATACGTGTTATGTCAAGAACAGGAAGTGTCAAGTGAAATGGCCTCGACGCAAAATGACGCTTCTTTTAATATCGATGTCCTTGACAGGAGAAGTTTTACCCTGTGATAATACTCGATCATACATGATTCGTTCGTAGTAAAAGCTTGTAATGTAACTTGGATATATTTAGTATTACATAAAATGGCACTTATTATTTGACCATTTATTTTTTGTCTCAAAGATATAGTATACATACTTTCGGCATTTTGTGGGAAAAAAGTTCAACTCATAAACTAAAAACATTTTTATTTTGCAGTACCGTGCGGTTATTGTTAACAGTGCAGCGGAAATCTCGAAAATGTGGATAGTGACACTTGATCATAGAAAAGCGTATATGTCCGATTTGACTTTTTTTTTCATTGCTGCAGGACAGCACACAGGCAGACGGCCCACTTAGAATTTAACAGTTACCGTCGCCTATGGGTGTTTGCAACGCTAGTGGCATCGTGAATACGCTGCTGCCCCATAATAAGTTATTATGGCGGCATTTTTAAGAGCAAAAGTGGTCGCCAACCAGACGCGATGGGTGTCCTACCACGTAGCTAGGGTGAGTTTGGGAGAGGTAAATAGACCAATGTTAAGCCACCGCGGAGGTCGTCGTATTATCGTGGCCGTATCAACCCTAATCTCCGTTATTTCATGCAGTGCAACCGGCGCCTACCCCCTACTGTGTTACCCGGACACCCTAAATACCATAGAATAGTTCACTGTTATCGGCTTCACCGCAATCGTAGGATAGATCGGGTTGATACTGAAATATGTCCGTTTTCGAAATCCTGGTTTTATCCTGTGATATATTAATATTTAGGAAATAATATTTTTTATCTTAAAAAACATTAAAGATGCGAAAATAATCATATTGTTTGCATAACACTGTAATCGAATCGAATTAAAAGTTTGACATAAATTTCCTTTACAAATAATTTTGATAATTCAGATTCATCAAATATGTTTTAATTAATTATTTATAGGCTTTTTTTACCTTACTTTACCTTACCTAAACTTAATTTCCCGATTGTAATTTACCATGATAACTACTTAAAACGCTGTATATATTTAAGAAATTACTAAAAACTTTTGCAAGTTATGCCATAACTATAACATAATCGCTCCTATATTATATAAACATAACCGTATCGAAGCAATTTTTTTTAGTTCTGTAATTTCTATTAAAATTGCATCACGTGTTCGATTCTCGTCTCATGTCAGGTTTATGTTAACAAACATAAACCTGAACGAAAAACGGCCTCGGGTCGCTGAATTGAAAATCTGACTCCAGCTTAATTTACATTTATTCCTAGTTTTTACAAGTTTATTATTTCTTAATAATTCTTCTTCTTCTTCTTACAGTGCCTCTTCAATCCTGAAGGTTGGCCGTTAGCTTCCTGTATTCATTTCTATCAGCAGCCAGCCGGAACAGCTGTTCGACGAAGGCCATACCGGTCCACTCCCGGATATACCGGAGCCATGACTTCTTTCTTCGCCCAGTACGTCTCTTTCCGTCCACCTTGCCCATCTTTATCAACAGCAGCAGCATGATAATGTTGATAATGATGGGCGAAGTGGCACCACAGACAACAGATACATGATATGTCATCTTATCATCCCTGAGCACGGCAACATTTTCCGGGACATATGAACGCGCTGAAGCACGGTTTCGTGCCTGACCCTCTGCGTCCAACTAATGCGTAACATGCGACGGTAGCACCACACCTCGAATGCCTGTAGGCGTCTTGTAGTGTCCTCTTTCACGGTCCACGCTTCACAACCATACATAACGATAGGCCAGATATAGCACCAGCCTGGTCCGGAGCTTTATATTCAGTTGACGACAGCAGAAAACTTTCCTCATTTTATTAAAAGGGGCTCGAGCCATTTCTATCCGAGTCTTGATTTCTTGATCTGATTCCCATGCTTCATTTACCCAAGCCCCCAAATACTTGTACTGTCGTACCCGCTCTAGTTGTTTCCCAGCTACAGATACGCTTGAACTCAAATCCGGGTTTCTTGAGACTACCATGAACTTCTTAATAATACAGTAGCTATACTTGAGGGCGTACGAATGAATGTGTATAGAATGAATGCCCGAATGAGCGGTCGAATGAGCGAAGTTGCACCACAGACACAACACACTAGTGTGGTGCGCGAACAATGTTTAATGTGTATCTATTTCCAAAACAAAAGTATTCAAGTATTATGTCAATTGTCTAGTATCCATAACACAAGTGTTCTGCCATATATATTTAAAAAAATAGCCTATGTCCTTCTCCAAGGTTCAATCTATCTCTATAACGAAATTCATTAAAATTGGTTCTGCGGTTTAGGCGTGAAAACGTAACAGACCGACAGAGTTACTTTCACATTTATAATATTACCCGAAGCGAAAACCGTATTATAATCCATTACTGTCATACGACATCATGTAATCGTTGAAGTGAAGTAAAGAAATAAATAATTATCATATATCCTCATTACGCCCACTATTGAAGTTGAAGGTAACATGACAGATTGGAATAATAGACAATAGCTATCAATGGTTAATTTCTGTTACGACGCCCACGGCGATACTCCGGATAGGTTCAGCACAAACGGCCGACCGACCTTAAAGAAAGTCGTTCTTATACTCTCATTGGTAGCTATCGTCTACAACATTTAAAAAAAAATACCTTTATTGAAGGGATATAATGTAATTTTAAACGTGTAAAATGCTAGCTGATCCGGAAAACATTGCTCTGCCAAAAAAAAAAAATATTTCGCAACAAAAAATATTTTATGTCCTTCTTTCTCCAAGATCCAATCAATCTTTATACTAAAATTCATCAAAATTGGTTAAGCGGCTTAGGTGTGAAATCGTAGCAAACAGACCGACAAAATTACTTTCACAATAATATTAGCAGGGATAAATAAATAATAATAAACAATAAAATAACACACATATCGCATCCGTCGTCTGACATCTTTCTCTTTTTTCAAACTTTCATCTATCCTGGAATGAAATAGTAGAGAATATTTTTATTGAATTTATATTCTATATTAAAATATACAAAAAATTTAAATATCATTGATTAAACATTTAGTCAATAATCATGCAATTGAACGTCTGTACTTTCGAAAATATTTTTTTTTAATTCCTGTAGGACAACAGACAGGCTGATGACCCGCTTAGAATTTAGCAGTTACCGTCGCCTATGGTTGTTTGCAACGCCAGTGGCATCGCGAACACGCTGCTGTCCCATAAGGGTACATGAACTTGGGTCACTAATGCCGGATCACAACACAAAGTTATTATGGCGGCATACTTAAGACCAAAGGTGGTCGCCATCCAGACGGGCTTGAGGCCCTACCACGTACCTATCATTTCCCCTTATTCTCTCTTCTCTTCTATTCTACTATATATACCTAGTCAGGTCATAAATTCTGTCACGTGTTTAATGTAAAATAATTGTAACAAGTTTATTCATTATGTAACCATTCATATACCAAAATGAACTTAACAAAACATAGATTCTTATGACATTAAAGTTTATTCAAAATGACCTCCGTGATTTTGAATACAAGCCTTCAATCTGCGCGGCCAGTTGTCTATCGCAGCACGAACGAGGTCCATGTCAATATCGGCGGCTGCCTTAATCAAGGATGTCTTGAGTGACTCCAAATTGGGATGAGGCTTTGAGCACGCCTTTTCCTCCAAGTGTTGCCATATCTTGTAATCTAACGGATTCAAATCTGGACTGGAGGAGGGCCAGTCTTCGTGCCGGATGAAGTCGATTTCACGCGCCGCCAGCCAGTCTTGTGTGCTCTTCGCTCTATGAGCTGGCGCCGAATCTTGTTGGAATACCCAGTGCCTGTTATTGAACATGGTATGAGAAACAGGTTCCACAAGGTTCGTCAGGACTGTATTTTGATACACAACAGCATTCGTTTTTACACCTTTCTCACAAAAATGTACCTCTGTTAAGCCCCAATAAGAAACTCCCAACCATACCATGAGCGAGGATGGAAAATGACCTCGTTGGACACGCGGAATACGGTTGCTCGCTTCTTCACTACTGTGTGCGTACACCTTATCATTTTGTTTGTTGTAGCTCTCTTCTACGGTAAACATTTTTTCATCCGAAAAAAGAATTTCTCGATATTTTTTTCCCGCGTACCGCTTCAACAAAGCGCGGCATCTCTTCAGTCTCAGGTCCATTAGACGAGCATTCAAACGATGTCCTGTTTTTCTTCGATATGCCCGAAGCCCTAAGTCTTCATTTAACACTCTTTTCACCGTGGTTCTGCTTAACCCCATCTGAAAGGGCCAACAGTTTCTGCTTACGTTTGGGATTTCTTTGAATTCGTGCCTTCACAGCTTTTATCACTGCTGGAGTCCTAACAGACCGAGGGCGACCACTTCTTGACCTGTCATCTACACTAGAGTCTTCATTGTATCGTTTGATGGTACGATAAACGAATCTTTTGGTAATATTCAAATTTTTCAGTATGTTAAAAATTTGAATTGGCGCGTAACCGCAACGATGCAACGCAATAACTGCAACACGGTCTTCTTTAAGCGTCCACTCCATATTTAAAAATGAGTAAAATTCTATAAGTTATACATTTTTATTTTCATGAACAATTCGAAATTCGAATTCAATAAACTTTTGTATGCCTCCATAATAACCTGCTGTATTCCGGTATAAGTAAGGGTCCAGTGCACCTACGCGCACGCACGGCAGCGTGTTAGCTGTGCTTATTTCCATAATAATCTGCAAACTATTGTTTAGTGCGCAACAACCCGCCTGCTATCCCACGTTATTAAAAATTAAAACTGTGTGTAGAGGAAATATAAAGTGTGTTCCTATTATTATTACAGTAAAAGCTCCTTATTTGCGCTTCCTTCATTCGCGTTTTCACTATTCGCGGATTAAAATAATTCGACCCAATTCCTATACTCGCGGCTAAAGATTTCTTTATTCGCGGGTCTTATCGGTGAATCGGTACATACATATTAATAAAAAATTGTGCGGTCGGGGGAACCCCGTCAGGAACGAAGTTTCAAAAAATAAAACAGAAATAGAAAAATAATAAATCTTCCTGGACGACAACCATCTAAATATGCCGCTTTAATAACTTTGTGTTTTGGCCTAAGTAACCCAGATTCCAGATGCCTTTGACGCCGGTGCGTTGGAATTGCATCTGATGATGTAAACATCCATAAGCAACGGTAACTACTTTCTATTAATTTTTGTACAAAGCTATAAAAAAGTGTGTGTGTATTTATGTACGTACGTAAGAAGTTATACTTCTTTGGCGTAACCAGATAAAAATATTTCTAAAAATTTAATCCTTCGCGTTACCCTACGTTTGTAGAAAAAAATTGTTTTAGTTTATGATGTAAAGAAATAAATACGTACCGTCAATTAACCTCAAATTCTACAAACGTACTCGAAAGTAATATATAAAAACCACTTTTATCACTTATAATCTAAACTGATTGTTTTTTATATTTGTTTTTTATTTTGTCACCTAGGAACGTATATAAATTATAATCCCATATAAATTACCATTCCATATTTACGTTTTTCGTATTCGCGACATATTTACCGAACGTATACCCAGCGAATAGAAAGCTTTTACTATATTGAAAAAAATACGCTAAAGTAGATTTTTTTTAAACCTTTGTGTTCCAATTTCTCAACTTCAAATTTTACAAGTTCTTTTTCGCATCATGGGCTTGATCAACAGTGTAAACTTAAAATCCATGTCGATTCCCTTAACTATTTCCAAACGTTAATGTTATTCCTTTATATTCTTAAAGTCGTTAATAAATATTAAAGTCGTAATTCAAATTTGGACTAACATAAACATTAGACGCATTCTTTTCTTTTTAAACGAACTACTTATATTTCGATCATGCGCACATTGTGACGAACACACGTATCTTTTAATTATTTCTACGCGTCAAAATATTTGATTTATTCACGTTATTACCTACATTTTATATTCTCGGTGCATTTTTACAGGCTTTAATTTTTTTTTTTACTTCTCACCGACAAAGGATGCGGTGCGCGATATGAATTATTCCATTAGTGTCTGTCCCTTCGTAATAAGGCCGCGCGTTTCAGCGTGCTGCTGTTAAGGGGGTGTCACATCGTCTAGCTACGTCCATTTTACTGTAATTCTAGTAATCTAGGTCTTGGTAGCCAAATAGTGTCCGAGACAAATCTACAGAGTTCGTTTCTCATGACGGTATGCACCGCGCTTATGCAATTTTTCTCGCCTAACAATTAAAAGATAACTAAACTAAACGAAAATATTGCGGGTAAACCTGCATACTGAGATCATACACTGGTATATGTAACCCGCGATTCTGCCTTGAAGAAGTCATTCCCTCTAGGGGCATCCTTGAACCCAGCAATGGGACGTAATGGCTTGTTTTTGTAATTGCAGTTTAAAAGTCCAGGCCTGAGATAACCATATTTCTTGGAGACTCCATTTTTTTCCCAAGGAGTCGTCAACAGTAGTGTACACCAGATTATTTTCAGTGTTTCTCCGTACAGGGGCGTTGTAAAAATACAAACCTCTGCGGCCGGGGTCGGCCTGTCATAAAAGGCGACAAAAACCCTCCCTAGCTACGTGGTAGGGCGCCCCAAGCCCGTCTGGATGACAACCACCTTTGATCTTAAGTATGCCGCCATAATAACTCTGTTATGTTCCGGCATTAGTGACCCAGGTTCCTGTACCCCTATGGAACAGCAACGTGTTCGCGGTGCCCCTAGCATCACAGACATTCATAGGCGATTGTAATTGCTTACTGTTAAGTGGGCCGTCTATTCCGAATTGCTAACACACTGGATGAAAACCAACCAAAAGAACAAGCTGGATTCCGTAGTAACTTTTCAACAATTGACCACATTCATGTACTCAGACAAATTCTGCAGAAATTTAATGAATATAATAAAATCTATTATTTGGGATTTGTAGACTTTAACAAAGCCTTTGATTCTTTAGAACACCAATACATATGGCAGGCGTTAGAAAGGCAAGGAGTCGAAGCAAAGTACATAAGGTTGTTGAAAAGCATATACTCAAAAAGCACGGCAAAAATAAAACTTGAAACGACAGGAGAAGAATTCCCTATTGAACGAGGCGTACGCCAAGGGGATCCGATATCGCCAAAGTTATTCTCAGCCGTCCTGGAAATGATATTTAGAAATTTAGACTGGACCAAATATGGACTTAATATAAACGGAGAGAAACTAAACCACCTGCGATTCGCAGACGACCTGATCATATTCTCAGAATGTCCAAAGGTACTACAAAAAATGCTTCAACAATTATCGAATGAAAGTGCCAAATCAGGTCTATCTATGAATACATCAAAAACAAAAGTTATGACGAACTCTTCGCAAACAGAAAGCATTAGAATTAACAGCAAAGAAATAGAATATGTAAGTGAATATATATATTTGGGACAGTTAGTATCTACAGAAGAATCAATGAAAAAGGAAATCGATAGAAGAATAAATAATACTTGGAAAAGATTTTGGTCTCTAAGCGAAGTCATGAAGAATAACGAAATGCCTATAAAAGAAAAAAGGAAAGTCTATAATACATGCATTCTACCCTGCTTAACATATGGATGTCAAACGTGGGCACTTACAGAGCAATTAGCTAATAAAATAAGTGTCTGCCAGAACAGCATGGAACGAAGCGTAATTGGAGTTAAGAGAAGAGATAAAGTAAGATTGGACAAAATAAAAGCAAAAACAAAATTCAAGAATGTCAATACAATTTATAAACAACTCAAATGGAGATGGACCGGACACATGATAAGAGACAAAAAAGAGAAATGGACTAAACTTGTAACGGAATGGTACCCCAGAGACAGCAAAAGAAATCGAGGTAGACAGAGTAAAAGATGGGAGGACGACATTAAAAAAGTAGCTGGCCCAGCATGGAGCCAAATTGCGAAGAACAGAGAAAGATGGAAGTCTTTGGAGGAGGCCTTTGTCGAAGGACAAGCTGTAGTGGAGAAACCGGATGCCGACAACTAAACACTTATAATAAATATAATAAAAAATAGATGTAAATGTAATTCTACAGTAATAAAGGCTTATTTATTTATTTATTTATTTATTTATAAGTGGGCCGTCAGCCTATCTGCTGTTCCTCAGCAATAAAATGAGTCGGCGCCACTGCCCTCACGTGTGTGCCCGTTCGGGGTGCTGTCTCGCTGACATTAACTTTGTAAACGCTCTGCATTTTCCGGCGAAGGGGCGTGTCACGCTGCGCCGCCGCTGCACGTCACGCTTTACGTAATGAATTAATTTGCTTGTTTGGCGCCGACTCAAAAATACTTAGGTATACTTACATTAGTTTAAGAACTTAGTTATTAAGGTTAATAAAAAGAAGGTTTATTATTTTGTGCTTTTCAGTTTTTGCGGCAATTTAATTTTTTTGTTAACAAGTTTTATTTTATTATTTTTTGTGGCTGTAATCTACTAATTACTACATGCCTAAATAAATCAATTCTGTCAAAAGATATGCGTGGTCATAGATATAATCAGTGAGTGACAATTAATCATTCTCTGTTTTCGTACCCTTAGGGTTTGAATTTTTTTCCCAAATTTATATAGGACCAACTTTGAGTTATATATACCCTTTCCAATAAAAAAGAATTTTTAAATTCGGACTTCTCTGTAAAAAGTTATGCGTGGTCATACATAAAAATATATATATACGTACGCGTTGACTTGAGAACTCCGTTTTTTTCGTCGGTTAAAAAAGCCCCACAGCCTTGGCGCTGAATAACAAAATGCAACGTTGGGCTTTGAAACACAATTGCCACTAGGATAATACATTTATGACCCTTGGTAAATTTACCAGTAGCTACGTGTCAATGTGTCAAATGATTAACGTAAATGACATGTTAAACCAAGCCACGATCATGGTTGCAATAACTTAAAAAAACGCGTAATACTTATTCAAAATGAATCACCAATATGCACTTAACAGTTGATGCCTGCAAAGAAAAACATTCATGCAAGGTTTAGGAAATCCGGAAAAAAACAAATTTTGCTTAATGGGTAATAAACAAGTAATTGGCACATAAGTATCCACGCTAACCGAACTTCGTTTCTTACTTTCTTTGTGCAAGCAACCGGGATTAATAAGATAGATAGATATCAAGAAGTGCATCTTGCAAGTATGACTGTTCCCTAAGTAAATAATTACGCCGGAAGCCGCCAGTAACGCTCGCCACTTAATATAAATCATCCACTTAACACGTTATTTTTTTTTTCTTTCACTGGAAAACGTAGCGACAATATCATCTAAATATACCAGGAACGCATAAAAAGTTTAAAAGTTTATTTTGGTTTGCGACGATGAGAAAGTATGCGCGGGCTTGTGAAGTACGGCCGGAGTCGCAGCAATGGACATTGGCCGTCCATCATAGCATCTGCCGTCTCCCTCGCTCGTACGACATATAAGCCATCGTCTCCCTTTATCATCAAACCAAGCGTGAATAGCTTGGAACAATTACACATATGTTTATTTTCGATGTTTTAATCTTTTTTTTATAAACAATAAGTTGAACATTAGACCAGCATCACTAACTGTAACAATATTTTATTAATTATTTTTAAATCTCTTTCATCTCTCGAACTATCTTCTATCAAATAAAATCCGTATAAGCGCTTTTGATATGAGCTCTCAGGTTGCAGACCCCGGTCTGTATTACCTGTAAGCAGTCGCGGCTGCCACTGGCTTGGCCATGTTAGTCTGCCGCTAGAATTGATATCTTTAAGAAATACACCAACTAGCTATTTCTTATGTATCCAGGCACATTTTGTTAGGCGCAATTTCTAATAATCTTTATTTCCATATTGAAAAATGTTGGATGCATCACGATGCATCGGCGTTTCTTTTTTTCCTTTTCCAGCCGCCCAGATGACACAGAAAAGCTTTTTATGTGACGGGTGTTATCGTGAGAGATACCGTGCAAAAAATGTATATGTGATTTTTTTTTTGTTTTTGCCTCGCCTCGCTTGCGGAAGCACAAAAGACCGGAAAATACAGAGGTTAGCGTCTTGTATGTAATATATTTATTCTATATACATACAGCTTTATTCTTATATACTTTATAAAGTCATTATATATACAATTTAAATATTTTACAGTTATGTTAAAGGTAAACAACAATATGATGTCCTGAGTCACTAAACATCATTAACACTCTCATAGAAATATTACATTAGTAAGTGTCAATGGTCCATTTTTTTTCCACCTCATTCTACCTCTTTTACCTTAATCTGCAGGCTAGTAGTAGCTCTCGCTTCAACTTTTACATGTTTCAATAATTTCGTTATGTACAATGTACAAAACTTTAGTTCCTTTAGTCTTTTGTGTTGCCTCATCTCGAAATGTTCCAGTCTCGCTGACCACTTTTGTATTCAAATTCTTGGCGAAATCTCGAGTAATAAATTTTGATTGTATTTTTGTTTAATCTAACTGTTTTTAGTGCCTAAAAGGGTTATATTAGCTTTATTTGTAGCATTTTTACGGTCTCATGCAGTTTAAATAATAAAAATAGAAAAAAGATTACATTTATTTGTGTGAGATATCGATGAGTAAATTGTATATTTGTTATTTTTATAAAAAAAGGATATAGTCTTGTAAAAAAGATGCAAATAAAATACTTACACGTTTCTTTACCTAGTGTCAACGCGATGAAAATATTTGTGCCTATTTATATATTAGCAAAAATAGATCAAAGGTTGGGGATCTGATAATAGTCATCCCATTTATAACGAATTGAGTAGATACATCTATTCTTATTGATTTGTTTTGTCCAAGAATTTGATGTCACAGAAGGACTTCTAAACGAAAAGGCACGAATAAGGTTTAACTCGTTACGTCAGCAAAGCCGAGGAAACGTGAAAGCTTTGTATGCAAACAGGATGAATGGTTTGATGAAGAAGTATTTTCATTTTTCATCATTCCTTACTTGATAATTCTTTACTGGTCTATTAATTTCCGTCACTTATAAAATTCTTATAATCTTTTAATTTGAATAATTATTTATAATGTCAAATAATTTTGAAAATGCTCAGTATTAAAGCGGTAAATTATTCTTTGAACGTCATTCTGATTTCGTCAGTGGCGCCATCCATCTGTAAATATAACACAAATTATTAGTTATTTAAAGAATAATATAATAGGGCTCTCAGTGTGTAAAATCAAACATTATTCTTTATCAACAAATAACTATAATAATAACATGAAAGGCGGTCCGTTTTTAACCAAAATTCAAAGGATTACGCACCAATGACTATGCGGTAGGGTCTCATTGCAAGAGAGTTGTAAATTGGATATACACATTATAGCGTGAATCATATTAATCTTACATCATCTCGTAAGTTTTATTCGTATTTCTATTATAGATGTGTTTTCAACAAAATCATTTTAGGATAAGTGCAATCCAGTTAACGTTTAGTTTTATCTTGTCTTATAATTATAAAAAACAATAACTAATAAACATAAAATATAAGTAATAAACTACAATAACTACTAAACATTTAATCTCTATTTATAAAACATTTATTATATAGTAATAAAGTGGTATTCTTTAATTTTTATTTACTCTTTATATTTCGTTCGACAATTAACTTGACTCCCACAATTCACGCATACTTGCACACAGAATAAATTATCTGTAGATGACACAAATATATATTTTTAACACAACCGCGCGTGACCATACTGTACACCTCCTAAGTGGCCACTAAATCACTTTTTTCGTACAAACAAATGACAATGACAATTTTAAGCGTGTTGTATCACTTTCCGTCTCTATAAATAATAAACATCTATATAATTCACTTCAATCAATGTGGCGAAGACCGAGTACTTGGCCTGTAACTCCACAGATCCCACACCCGTACGCATAGGTGGCGACACGATCGAGCGCACGGAACAAGTGAAATTCCTGGGATCTGTGTTCCATGCGTCTGGTGACATCGATTGCGACGTCAAGGCACGCATTGCTGCCGCGTGGGCCAAATGGCGTGAGGTAACTGGTGTCATTTGTGACCCCAAGATGCCGGTAAAGTTGAAGGGACAGGTCTATAAGACCATCATTAGGCCTGTCCTTTTATACGGCTGTGAAGCGTGGCCGGTGTTAGAGCGACACAAGCAAGAGCTGCGTGTCACGGAGATGAATATGCTGCGGTGGATGTGTGGAGTGACGCGGAAGGACCGCGTCAGGAACTCCCGCATTCGCGGCAGTCTTCATGTCCGTGACATTGCGGACAAATTACAAGAGTGTCGGCTCCGTTGGTACGGTCACGTTTTACGGCAACCGGATGCTTACGTGGGTAACAAATGTCTGGCCATGCCGCCTCCGCCGGGCCCCGGCAGGAGGGGTAGACCCAAAAAGTGCTGGCTTGACGTCGTAAAGGGTGATATGCGTGCCAATGGGCTCACTACCAGGGATGCTGAAGACCGTGCGAAGTGGAGAAGAAAAAGTCGGAAAGCGGACCCCGGGCGCCGAAGCGAGAGTTTGGGCTGCAACCGGGATAGAACGCAAAGATGATGATGATGATGATGATCTATATAATTCACTTGCCTACGGGTAGCTGCAATAGGTGGACGTTGATTTTTACATTAGAAACTTTGTACATATGGATTCCCCTGAGAAAACTGTATAGTAGTCATATAGTATATGAAATATTATGTGGGTCGAAATGAATTGTCAATCGACATATGTATTACGAATTGACACGTTTCATTTGTGTGAGCTTAATTACGTAATTTCAGGCGTGAGTTATAGTTACTAATAATAACGTTTTGGTACAAACAAGAAAACATCATTATCCTGAAATGGATCCAGACTCAGCATGGTGCTATATTTATTTTTTGCTGACAAACAGCAGACTGATAGACGGGCCACCTTAGCGGAGTAAGCAGTTACCGTCGCCTATGTATGTTTGTGACGCTAGGAGCATCACGAACACGCTGCTGTCCCATAGAGGTACAGAAACCTGGGTCACTAATGCCGGAACATAACATAAGGTTATTATGGTGACATACTTATACACTACGGGTGGTTACCATTCAGACGGGCTTGGGGCCCTACCACGCAGCTAAGGTTGCTTTGTCGCCTTTTACGACAGGCCAACACCGACTGCAAGGGTTAGTATTCTTACTCCGCCCCTGCTCAGAGAAAAATAATAAGTTTAAAATGTTATATAAGCTCTGAAGCATTTTTGGACTCGAGTCCGATAATACTTGAATCTGCATTTCCCGCGTATCGCTAGTATTCGGACCGTACAGCCGTCTCAACGAATTACACGCACGGAAGGGCGCACTGTTCGGATGAATTATTAAATATTAAACTGGCGATATGCACCGACGCGACGTACGGCCGTACGGTGTTTGGTTACCTTTATTTATCTATTTGTATGGTACACTCGATCTTTATAGCTCGGTTGGTTTTGTTTGATGCTTTTAACGTGTATCAGCTGCGTACGGTGATAGTCTTAAGTCAGGAATAATATAAGAAAATAGTCTCTAAAAAATATCTAATATTTTAAAATTACTCATCACTTATTTATAGCGGTCTAGTGATTATTAGAATCCTGACCCACAGATGAACGTTACTACTTACCTGAAGCTAACAGCATGCGCGCGTATGTACATATTTTTAAATATATTGCTGTCTCTTATTTTCTCTATCTCGCGCTGTGGCATCTACAAGTATCTCCATCATCATCACCATCTTAACCTGTTTTGTGGCATGGAAACAACACTTTTATATCCCGTCTCACTTATTATAATAAATTCAATGTCTAGACGGCTTAATGTATTCTAGTATTTGTAATACAATGACTGAGAACTAAATCAGTACAGATATTTGGCGTTAGAAAGACAAATTGGTAGGAAATCGGTGTCAAAGTTATTTTTGTATTGACTTAACGGAATCGAACGGAATTTAAATGTTATGTACGTATAAAAAAACCAAGGCATTAAGACTTTGACATGTACAAAATAAGCAGGCATTGTATTTGAGGAATGTTACTGCCGAGGACGGTGGAGCATTAGCAGTCTTGGCCGCCCTAGGCCCCATGGCATGTAGTAAGGTACCAGCCACCCCTTTCTCAGCACCCATCATATTGAGTACATAATGAATTTACTTTTTTGCTTTTATCAAAATCGAATCAGAAATTTAGTTAACTATAATCTGCTAGTTTGTAATATTTTGCGAGGTTTCAGGGATAATTGCACATTTAAATAAAACATTTAAAATGGTTTTATTTATTTAATTACAGGTTTATTCTCATACAAAATAAGATTTAATAAGTGATTTAGGGAGATTATTGTTATACGATGCGGTGCAGCGCGGCCTACCACAATGTGCGCGAGCCTTTAGAATATTTACGTACTTTGAGTTATTTCTTGTTATCGTCAGTGAATTTTTTGTCACGATTGGCCGCCCCTAATATCTAGCCGCGCTAGGCCCGGGCCTCCTGGGCCTTAGGCCAAATTCGCCACTGGCCGAGGACCTTTAAAGTCGGGGGAATCGAAAAAGGACCGTAGCCTCGTTGTGAATCGAATAGATTACAACTGGAATAATTATGAAGATAACATTTGCTTTTTAATTAATTTTACATAACATAAAAAAGGGGTAGACCTAAGAAACGATGCATGGATTGTGGATGATGGATGACGACTAAAAGACGAGAGTGGAAGGAGAGAACATGTTGTGCCTACCCCACATTGTTTGGGATAATGACAGGAAGAAGAAGTGAGTCGAAATATGGAAGTAAATATCGTATCTGTATCGGAAATCATTTAATTTTTTCTTGACAAATTAAGTTTATTTCTACTGTCCCTCATTGATTTTAAACTGTTACAAATGGATGGACACTGTGATGGCAAGTGCAGTTTTCAAGAAGTGTTATCAAAAGATCAAAGAATATGTACATTCTCATTGTATTAATGTAAAATTATTGTTAAATCGCTAAAACAATGTAATACACATTTTAATCTCGCGTTCATGTGATCATTATGAACAGCTACGAAAGCCTAAAGAAGTACACACATCAAAAAAGTCTAAGTAACATGTACTAATTTAAATGTTAGGATGGTGGATGAGCCGCTGTATGGATGAACTTCATGAATGCACCTGAGCCTTTCAGTATTTCCGGGCCGACGATACACTGGCACCCTTCTTGTATCAGGCCTAAACCCGAATCGCGACTCATCGGAAAACATAATTTTATCCCATTATTCCTGGGTCCATGTTCTGCGTTCTCTACACTATTCATCCCGACGAGCGCGATTCCCGTGACGTATCGGTGGGCACCTAATTGGGCATCGAGCTCGTAGGCCGTACTCATGCAGTCGATTTCGCACAGTTCGGGGACTTACTTCAATACCACTTGAATTTTGTAGCCTCAAACTTATCTCTCGAGCGGTTAACATCGGCTGGCGTCTTGCAATCAGATGTATGTACCGGTCTTTCCGAGTGGTTGTACTCCTTTTACGGCCTGGATGCTGTTCAGCGGGTTCCCTTGTATTATTGAAGAGCTGCCAAAGACGACAAATAACACTTCTATGAATGCCAAAATGCTGAAATACCTGAGATTGATTACTTCCCGCTTGCAACATCCCTACAGCTCTTTGCATTTCATTTGCCGTCAAATGACGTCGCTCTATGACGTAAAGAATATCTAACAATTCAATTTTGTCGCTAACTTTATTTAAATGGTTGGTAAAATCATAAAATCAAGACTAAACGTAGCAATAAAAACGCACTTAAATTCAAACAAATTCTCTTTCATTTAATTTTATGAAAAAAAAAAAAAAAACATAATCGATTTTTTTTACAACCAGCCAGTATGTCATCAATAACAAAAAAGTTTACATACCTATGCACTTTGAGTGAGTAAAGACTTAGAAATTAATTAGTATAAATGGTAAATTTGTAATATCATGCATGTTGCTTAGACTTTTTTGATGTGTATATTATTAAATACATTATAATATGTAATGCCCGCTAGCACGTTTGCGTGTAATGCTTGCTGAACTCTGTATTCTCGGTTGGAATCCAACTGTAAATAAATATTTTCATTAATCAGCTTTGAATAATCATGGCGAGTATATTCCAGATCTCACACTATCCGCGAATATAATGGAATAAACATGACCAACCGAGGCCATATTGAATTATTCATCCGGCAAATTGTAATATAATACGGATTACATTGAAATTTGTCGTCTTACGGATGCGTATAAGCATTCATCGGACACAGAATATGCAGAACATTTGGCCAAGTACTCGTTAATTATTGTGTTTCTACGTTTCATTCGCGTTCTATTTGGTTTTTGACTTTAGAGCCCGTTGTTAAATATTAATTAATAATGGGTTACTTTTCTTATCGTCCTAATCTCGAAATAAAACACTGAAGTGCCTTCCATTTGCTACCTTAGAATTAGCGACAGAAAAAAAAATCTACCATAAATTTGTGCTGTTCATCAGATATAATATCATGTTTACATATACAAAACTACAGTAATATCTTAAGTTTTCACGGCTGTTGATCCCATACTGCTTGGCTCCTGAAAAGAAGGCAAACGATACATTGGTCAAAATACTTGTTTAAAATAAAAAAAGATAATTATTGGAAGAACAAACAAATCAAGGATTCATAAAAAAACGATGTGTGAGGATGTCTTGGTCTCGTCCACAGTCTATTCATTATAAAAATCAGATATATGCGCCGACATGCGAGTTCTTTATTGTTTGTGATTAGTATTTGTAACTTCTTCGTTTTCTATGTTTATTGATCAGTTTAAATGAAAATTTTATTTCCATAGAATTGGATTAGGATGTTGGCAATGACCACAGCTGGTTTGCAGCAAGTGTTAAACACGACGGGTCGCGTTATACATTATTAATATTTTAAGTGAAGCTTTTGCTGGGGGGAGGTCTTTCTTTGATATCGCTATTTTAAGGTTGAATTTGCTCTGACATAATTTTTAAGTTGACCTTTTAGCAACTCATTCTTGCCATACGTAGACGCCTGCATCAGCGCGATCTATTGCATAAGTTTTGAATCTCAGTAAGTGTCCGAACGAAGAAACAGCTGGAATTTTATAAAAAGTTTATGTATTTTTAATTTTATTCTTTTTTTTATAGCTGGAGTTCAGTAGACAGACAAACATCCCCAAACAGACAATAGGTCATCACCGCCGCCTATGAACATTTTGAAGAAGCACACTACCAACGCGCGGTAGCGCGTTCAAAGCGTTCAAAGGCTGGCAAGCTTCGAAGAAATTTTATAACACCTTTTTTGAAAACCCCCATATCATACTGCGATGGAAAAAACTTATCCGGTAGCTCATTAAAAATCCGGAGAGTATACCTACTCTCCGGATTTACTCTCCGTGTTACGTAAAGTTTTTAAGAAACCTTTCATACAAGAAGGTAGAGGTTCCAGGAAATGGGGATGAACACTTAGCCAAAGGCGGGCAGTGTGATGGTAGTAAGACAATAATTTTCAATACTCCAATAAGAATGAGAAAGCTAACAGTGCGATCCAAAGCTATAATTTGCTTCGTCTATTTAGTTTGAGATCAGTTGACACTGTGAATACAAGATTAGTCTTTTTGCTGATTGTACGAGCAGGAAAAAAAATTAAATCATACACGAGTCCCGACGTAAGCTACACCTACAATTTTTCCCTGTAGGTATCCTACGACTTCGATATTCGACAGTGGACCCCGGACTCTTAAATGCAAGCTTTTAGTTCAACCGATATCAACCACTTTGATGATGAAGATAAAGTTGGCCACCCACAGTAAATACCATTGGCAGCTTCAATTCATTTCACTTCCCAAACACGTAGAGGCTTTCATGGTTATCATATGTATATTCCTTTCATACGCGTCAATTATCATATATGGAATCGAATACAATATCACGTGCTATAACTGTAATCCGACTACGATATAATTTAAGGTGGATGACACACTGAGTGAGTGTAAGCATTCTGCGCATATCAGAGCTAGCTGTCTCACTCTCCTGTATTTAACAAAATCTGTATTAATTTTTAGTTTTATAAAAACTTTCATTATTTCATAATTATTGCCATAAAATTTTGTTAAGCTGTTTTAAGAGTATTTGATAAAACTGTTTAGAGACCTTATTGGTGAACTAAATTTCAATACCCTTATGCAGCATCGTGTTTGTGGTGCCTCTACCGCCGCAAACATTCATAGGTGATAGTAACAACTTAAGTACTATTGAGTGGGACATCACCTTTCTGCTGTCCCACACCAATAAAAAACATGCACTTATGATTAGTTGTGAACGCACTTATTATTATTTATATCATATAAAAGTCATCAGTTTTCACCTTCATCGTCATTATCATATATCATTATCTAGATAGTAAATCCCTGTTGTATCCATTTTTTCTCCTGGGAAATAGGTATTCACCGAGAACCTATAAAACATACCGCGTCATTTACAATAGTGTCCATCGTTGATAGAATTCTAGCTTTTCTAAGGCAAAATAAAAATTTTATAAGAAATTACGTGAGAAAGTTTTAAATCTCACCCATTGCCAGAGCTTTGTATGCTCTTTAACTAATGTTAAAGTATTAATATACTCCGAGTAGTTTTCATTGTTATACTGCACCTGACAAGATTTAGTAAGGTATAGGTTAGTTATTGGATTTTCAAGCAGTAATTTTGGATATTGACGTTCTTGTGTGCCCTCAACCTTCCCATTGTCGATGTCAATGGCGCCAACCTACGGCGCCTGAACTCACTCCTGCGCATACGAAATCAAACTAATAAGCCTTATTAATAAACGTAGATGCATTTTGAATTAATAACAACCTAGACGTTCGTTTATTATGGATATTGAATATTTTGGAACATAACGTACTGCATTTGGTATTTTTTCATCGAACAATAAATAACTTGGTTTAAGATTCTTTGAATAATTTTAGTTTATATGGCTGTCTGTCTTACACGCACATACCTAAATCTTTTTATTATCACTATAATATTTATTATTATTATTAATACTTAGATCAAGAACCAAACGCTTTATTTTTAGTATTATTTTCCAGTAATATTGTAGATGTTTTCATATGTACGATCGCGGCGTAACTTATACAACTGTAAACTATTAGAGCGAAATAAAGTAAAGTATTTGATATTGATATATTTATATAATTTGATGACACTAGTCTATTATATATAATTCTCGTGTCACGTTGTTGCTCACGATGAACTCCGAAACTATGTATCTAAACTATTTTCACGTTTTTTAAAATGTGTGTTTTGCTGGTGTGCCTGGTAGGATAGTTTTTATCACATATTTTTTGTTAATTATTTGTAAAATCAACTATTTTTATATGCCATATATGTACTACAACGTATTCTGTAGCGTCCATTCTATCTTATCTACCCAATCTCCTTATAATATAAATCCATACCTTCACAATAATATTATAAATGTGAAAGTAACTCTGTCTGTCTGTTACGTTTTCACGCCTAAACCGCTGAACCAATTTTAATGAATTTCGTTATAGAGATAGATTGGAAGGAGAAGATATAGAAGGACATAGGCTACTTTTTTTTAATTTATGGCAGAACAACGTTTGTGAGATCACCTAGTTATTTATAAATAATTACAAGCAGCAATATAAAGCACTGTAGAATAAATATTCTACAGTGTACTGAAATCAGTATAAAGATGTTGAAATTATTCACGCTTCATTTGATATCACGGCTTAAGGCGGTATTGTAAGTTCGAGGTTAGTTAATAAACTAACCTCGAACATTAACTGTTCCTGATGCCGGCAGTCATTATCGATAATTAGCAAAATATGCATTGACATTCCTTTTAAAAATATGACAGCGTAATATATGATCAACTTTATTTTTATACAGAATATTATGGTTAAGACTGTATATTGGTATATGGTAATATTAGCCCCAATATAATTTATTAGGAACAATATCGTCGTTCGTTCTACTTGTCTAGGTATGTTCGCTTATTGTTTGAACTTGGTGGTTAATAGCCCATAATTAACCGTTAAACCTTTAACTTAATATATCGTATAGCCTAATTTATTCAGATTTGCTATGAAACTATCCTTCAGTGTTCTTTGATTATATTGTCCACTAACCAGTAAGTTTAAAGTTTATACTATAACGTTCATTCAAGTAAAGCTAGTAAAAATTGGCATATGAAACAACTATGAATATGAAACAAACATAACAAATAAAAAGATACAAACATTTTATCTTTATCATGTGTGGTCGGCATAGCTTCTTCTTCCACAGCCACATCTCAATTTACCACTGTCTGCCCTCGTCTCGATTTCACATCATATCATCTATGCCGCATTTCATCCATCTTTTATTCGGTCTGTCTATTCATCGACTTATACATATTAATAGCATTTTGCTTGTCACATGTAATTTTATTCTTCGCGTTTTATGGCCATACCACGGCTGACTCGTAAACCCACAAACAGAGTAAATATATAAAAAACATATTTAACTCTAAATACTTATACGCTTAGTTTGATAATAGTTTTCCTGGATCAAGCTCCGAATTGATGAAGAAGCCGAACGAAGCGAGCTTCTGATGCAAATGTAACTGTAATTGTAACATTACAAACTAAGATCTATTGATTACAGGTTGCAACATTATTAAATTTATTAACGTTTATGTAAATGTTTTTTGATATGACGATTATTAGAGGAGAGTAGAAAAAGAAAACATGTTGTGCCAACTCACATACATACTTTGGAACAAGGTCAGGGGGAAGAAGATTTATGTAAACATTATCTTCTTTGTAGTAACTTGCAATCCTATTATTAACTCCTTTTCTTTAATGGAATGGAATTCCACGTATTTTGTCTGTCCAAAGATTGCCTGAAAGATGTCGCTATCGGCGATTTGACCATCAATTGCACATTCTACTTTTTATTTGAAATTTTTATTTGTTTTGTACAATAAATAATATTTATTTCTATAGTATTGAAATATATTTTGTCTTACGTGCCTGTATAGTCTATTTGAATTTTATATAGACCTCACGTTACAATACAAAATGGACAAGTAATGTCGGAAACATAAAGCCGCCTCACAAGCGCTGCCTACGTCGAACCGTATCATGTTACATGTTACAAGTCGATATTTTAGAATGTCATTCTCGGTACACGACTAACAAACACAATATGGTGTTTCATAGTACAACAATTTTGATAAATATTGTTATATTTCAGAATAAGTCGCAAGAAGTACATTAATGTATACCTTTATTCCATTAAATATTGCCTAATTCTGATTTGTTACTTCTATGAGCGACATGTAATTGGTTACCAAAATTCTAAAATATATTGAATACCGGCATTTATTGATAATAAGGCCTCAACTTCCTAATGCTGGGCTAGGGCTTCTCCCTAGTGGGAATGGAAAATGCACCGCCCACACTAATCTAAGGCGGATTGACGGGTTACACATGACGGATATCGGTATGCAGGTTTCCTATGTTTTTGTTCACCGTCGCTAAGTGGCAATTACGTTATAATATGTACATTAGTGCTAAAGTGTACCGCTTAGGCAGTTTTCCTTGTCATTAGGCGTAACACTTAGGCCACATTAAATACTATAAAAACACTGCCTCCTATTGCGGGTGAATAATGGTAAACAAATAGAATCCAAAACCTTTTACGTATAAACCCGTATTGCGTAAAATAACTCGGTTACAGCAAATTCACGCTTTGTGGTTTCTCTCGTGGCAATAAAGAAATAGTCGCCCACGCAGTTGTTTGTCCATAGTTTTAAACTTCGTATAAAGCTTTTAGTTTAAGGACCTGCGGTGATACATATGTATGTATATATGGAACGCGTGGGTTCCACCGAGTAATGTGTATATTTACATTTATGCGACATTTGTGTGTGGCAGTGATAGAATTGCAGTATTTCCAAGCTTTTCGCAAGTTTATATGGGTAATTTTTATTTATTTTTAATTATAGCTTAACTTTGTTATTAATAATAATAAATAAATATACTGGGACAATTCACACACCGCCATCTAGGCTCAAAGTGAACAGCAAAGCGCTTGTGTTATGTGTAATACACAACTGTTACTTATATTTTTGTGAATAAATAGATATTGTTCGTAAACATCCATACCTACTGGGGGCGGGAAACTAACCAATAAACGCTGCCGCAAGAGTTCTGAGTCAATGTTAATATTTATCTATTAGTAGCAGAGACAATACTGCCAGTCGTAAATGTAAATATGTATTTTTTTCACTTTTAGTGTAATTACAAGACTGAATAATTCAATAATTATTAATTTCAACGCATATTTCTGCTGTTTTTTTTTTTTTTGATTATAACTGCACAACACGTTTGGAATCAAATTGACTAGTCGAAGACAAGATCATTTGTTAAAAAAAAAAGATATAATCAAATTTGTTAGTTTACAATGTGTAAATTAGTTTTTCCATGAATAACTAAATCTCAAATTGGTTTAATATTTACACATATACAATGAATTTGAATATTTTATCAATTTAGCAATCACAATATGTTTTTCAAAAAATTCTGCTTGATATTTTTGAATATCAAGCGATGATATCGAGTTTCCGAAGTCATTCACTTCGTCTAAAGTCTCTGTTAAATATTGGATTATTATTTGAAATACTACGCGGCACATAGCACATTAGCGACACATTTCAACACGAGGCAAAATTTTAATACTAGGTACATAATACACTAGCTGACCCGGCAAATGATGTGCCATATAAATTTAAAAAAGAAGCCTATGTCCTTCTCCGAGGTTCAATTTATCTCTATACCGAAATTCATCAAAATTGGTTCAGCGACTAGGTATGATAACGTAACAGTGGAGTCACTCTCACATTTATAATGTTAGTATGGAGTACAGTTTGCATTAGTCGTTTCCGTCTTACCTATTACCTACTACATACATCACTAATATTCGCAACTTTCCTAACTGTATAGTATTTTAAGTATCCATCTGTATGTTACGAGCTATTCTTTTGTATTGATAATCACGTAAAAATACTGAACACATCTCAATGAGTTTATTGTATTATATATAGTATAATATTAAAAATCTAAACTATTAGGTTCAGTTATTTTCTAGAGCTAACGGATAGCACACCTGTCATGTTTGTACACCTATCCTGATTACTTACACAAATAATCGAAAATCGATACAAAATAGTTTAGATGTATATAAATAAATGTAAAAACAAATTTATAATAATTTTGATTTTACGCTTTTTTGTGATGACCGTGATTAATCTATCATTTGTTTTCTTTAGAGGTCCTATTTATTTTTTCATCTTTACTCAACTACAATGCATTGAAACGTTTAGCCCCCAATGCTTGTAATTCAGAATAAGCACTACTAGTAAGCGTAATTATAATAATCATGTACTTTGTGTGTGTGTGTGTTTTCATTTTAGTCTAGTAGTATCGGGTGCTAGACAACTAATTTACTGCTTACGAGTATATACCTGAATCCGTGATCCCCGCAGGCGTTCCGTCATGGGAAAGCCGTTACGCCATGGACGTCGTCAAATAGGTTAAGGTCGGGCTGGTCTAGTTTATCATCTAGACCAGTGAAAATTATCATTAGGATTGATTCTAAATATTAATTTATAGTGATTCTAATAATAATTTAAAGTGTAAGGCTTGAAAACTGTAAAAAGATTGACTTACACCACGTGCCACAAAGTCATCTACCTACTTGAGGTTTTTTTCATAAATCCCACACTGTAATACGACTGATCCCATACAAATTCCATGGGCGGACAGAACAACCGAGTGTTTTCACTAAACAAATATTGTTGTAATAAGGAGGCGATAAGGGGCGTGACGGACGGCTAACAATCGCACAAAAAACGCACGCGTAGGCCCATTCTTGATGGCCATGTACCAAATTAATAGTGGGTTATAATAAATTGAAACTGAACGGTTCGTCACGCCCTAACGAATTTGATAATATATAGTAGTAGAAATACTATCGTTGTATGTTTATCCAAATACCTTCTGCATCATCATCGTCGTCATTGGCAGCCAATTGAAGTCCACTGCTGGAAGTAGGCATCTCTCAAGGCATGCCACAGAGTCAGTCACTATTTCCGGCTCGTTGCATCAAATCCTTGCAAGTTGTTTTACGCAAATCGTCGCCCCACTTCGATTTATTACCCCCACCACCAGTCATTCACTTATAATGGTAATAATTTATTATAGGTATAAAATCCATACTTACATTACATTTAATTATAAGCTACTTATTAGTGATTCTGATAAATTAACTTAAATCTATATTATTATATCAAAAAAAAAATACATTTTAAAACTACACCTTGCCCGTGACGACTGCTATCCAGTGCTTCTGAATTCACTTTAAGAATGCTCTCATTGCTAGCATTGTCCTTGTTATATGACATTATTCTCTTCACATTGTAGGTATAGCCATAATGAGCTGGTTTATTACTTTTAGCTTTTCAATCACTGGTTCCCCTGATGATACTTACTATTTATTGTACTAGTGCATTTAGAAAATATTTATTATATTATATTACATTAAAATTTTTATTGAATTGTTCTTATAAAGTACTAGCAATGCGTATATTTTATTAGATGACCTTGACAAGCTATTTAACAAAATATCATTGAACATAAGTAAGTGTAATTGCAATACAAATTAATAAATGTATGTACATTATTTTCCTCAACAAGTTATTATAACTATGAAGCGACTTGTCATACCTCCACAGAACGGCCACCCACCGTTCTCCAGGCTACGATTAAATTGTGTTTTTATTGTATTAGCTTTATTTACATACATATTTTATTATTTCCCCTTGTCATAGAATATTTATAATCATGCTTGTTTAAATAATATAATCAATTGTTTGAACTATACTGTTTTTTTAAGAAACAATGGGGTGCATCGTGTTTTGTTTGTATAATGTTTTATAACTTTGAATCACGATTGGCGAGCGAAGAATTAGAATTATGTTTAACCAAATGTGGATATACGTCTGGTAGCGTGGGTAGAACGTGGTAGTGAAGTGGTAACATACTCGGAGACCAACCTTAGAGGTCATTGATACGATTCACGTGATGAAATGCATCGCTTAGGCAGTTTTCCTCGCCTAATACGCTTATTTTAACATACGGGTAATTACCACGTACCGACGGACAAGGAAAACATTGTTAGCAAACCTACATATATTCACAAGTTCACCTATATGTGTAATATATCAAATTCTCGTTTGTTTTTTTTTTTTTGGGTAGGTCTGGGAATAGGTCCATAAACGTATTTTTATAGCCCTAAGTGATAACGGTGGCTCAAATCATTTTTATTTTTTATGATTTGGCATTAAAAATACACATCACCCTTAATTTTCACCTTTCTATCACCAAACCCCATTTTAAAATAACGATATAGTACTGTAACAATATTTAACTCTTAGTTGTCGATAGATCTCTCGATATTCTATACTCTATCCACTTTACCAAAAAATAAAATGTAAACAAACAAACCAATGTTTCTCAAACAAAGCTAGAATAAAAACAACATGGCGGGTATAATCCGACCGTAATAATAAAACACTCCTTCCATTCGACAATAGTACGTTGAACAATACACTTATAATTACCAGCATATAAAACCAGTAAGAGATTTGGAAACATTGTCTTTTTAGTTTCTTTTTAATGTACTCGTAAGTTAATTATTACAATTAATGTTGTAAATATGTAAATTTTATACGCATTATATTTATCATTCATAATTGTAGAAATAAAATTATTTTATGTTTTTTTTTCTAAAAGTAAGGAATAGTAATATAAAAAAATAAGATTATAGGAGATATTTCTAATAAATAATTAAAAGTTGCTATGATAATTTTTATAGCATGTTGATTATTGTAAAATCGACATCCAAAAAACCCTTATTACGATTTGTTTACATTTTATTTTATGGTAAAACGGATAAGATATAGAAATAATTTATATGGCAAAACAACGTTTGCTGGGTCACCTAGTAATATTATATAAGGAAGGAATTCACTTAGAAAGAAACTTTGATTACATTATGTTGTAGGCAATTGGTGTCTCATACATCTTTAGGCTCTTAGAACTTTTTTAACAAATGTTTCATCTCGATTGCATCCAAAACCCACTCGGAGCCCGAGGTACGTGGTTAAGTAATATCAAAGGGTTCGACTTCTGGGAGCCCCATATGCGTCGGTGCCCTTCTTCTTCTCTCTTTTTTGATAGATCTATGCCTATATCTCTGTAAATGCTTTTTGTACCGTCTTCTTGTTGTAGAGTTGAAGCGTGAGACTCGTACAAGGATTTATTAAAATCAAATCTTTAACTGTTAATCAATTCACGACCTAAGTGTTGGTGCTTATATATATATATATATATATATATATATATATATATATATATATATATATATATATATATATATATATATATATATATATATATATAATGTATTTATTCAGAAAAGAGTATGTATACAAGTAGTGTCAGTTATCTAGTACTCATAACACAAGCGTTGCATACATTAAGACTATGTGCGATGCTGTGTACCGTCAACGGGTTGCCTAATTAATTAAACAAATATTATACTAACTACGATCTGTCATTCCGATTGAAAATTATTTGGCAGATACTGACATGAAAATCTAATACTTTTATTGTGAGTGTGGTCATAGCCGCTCCAGCCTTTTTGGTCCGTTGTTGACTCGATACATTGATCGATAGTGCTAGTCCACAACTAAATGACGCTATGTGAATTGTCACAGCATTATTTATTTATTTCAATTTGCCGATTCAGAAATTAAATCATCATCACATTGCAGAGCTGATCTGAATGAATTCTATTGTTAGTTTTTTTTTAATGAAACTCATTGTATTAAATTATAATAGAGAAAAATTATAGCTTAATGGGTTCTGTCGTTTTTTTAACAGTAGTTACAGTTTAATGACTTTAATGGCAGTGAAAAATAATTATTTTATTAAAAATGTACGATCGGATTGTCATTTAAATTATAATCATTAATTTTAATATTGTTTTTGACAACCGTAGATAGAAATAGACCTGTTGATAATCTTATTAGAGCAGACAGTGAACTCTCATATCTAATTTGTATATGCAGTGTACACTATAATGCCAAATATGAAATGAATTTTTTCAAGAGCATCCCGGACATTATTGTTGGAAAAAGCTTATTAGATAGGGTGCAGTGTTAGAAAATCAAAGCGGTGTTATAATTTCCATTTATTTATTTTTAACTATAGATTATACACCTACTTTAAAGATTTCTCAGTCAAATAAATACAAGGTGTTCATTATTAATTTAAAATTAAATATTTTTATCACTAAAATTGTACAACGAGTAAGCTATTTACATTATATCACAAATAAAAATATATTTAGAAAAAGGACCTTGCAATAGTAGGTAAATACTTATCACTTCTACTTACAGTCTGTCCGATCCGTTTGGAATCAACGAATAACAATTCACAAAGCAAATAACGTATACTTGATCACTCTCATGATCCGGCACATTCATAGGATACACAGCCTCTTACATCTAAAAATAATTTGAGGATCTACTCTGAGATAACATATAATCTCACGCACGCACTGCACGAGTCCTTAGGGCGTTCACAGCTTCTCGAAGGCTCTAGAATTGGTCAGCATTTCGCGCGTCAACCTCCACACTTGCTTCGCGGCGTTGTCGAGCGCCGTCGGTGATTTCCCCTTGAACAAGTCAACATGCGGAAGAAAGTAATGCGGACACCTGCGGCACTGAAGCGAAGAGATCAGCTGCAGGAAAATGCCGTTGATCCGGTCGCCTATCGCGGTTTCATCCCATTCATGCTCCCGCGGGTGCTTCTCGCATTCGTACAGCAGAAGCGTTTTCATGTGATAACCGGTCACTGGGTTCCCTGGCAAATCTAGGTGCCTGTCCCTTATCGTCTTGAGAATGTTTAAACACTTCCGCCGGCAGCCGCCCTGCAGTAAACGATTCTCGGCCTCGAAGAAACTCAACACCCAAGCGTCGCCTTCCATTGCAGAGTTTTTTCCTTGTAAAGCGAGGCATTCCTTTGATAACAAGTCGAAGCCTTCCGTTTTGACTTCGGCAACTATGTTGGGGTGCGGCCAAGGTATCGCCGGGAGGGGCCAATGTGCCGCCGATCGTGGCCAAAGCCCAGCG
Source organism: Malacosoma neustria (assembly GCA_963693495.1). NCBI lineage: Eukaryota > Metazoa > Arthropoda > Insecta > Lepidoptera > Lasiocampidae > Malacosoma > Malacosoma neustria. Next base: position 15,349,916 of record OY856391.1, on the reverse strand, counting down.
CACTTGAACGCGGGCGTAATCTGAACAATATATCTCTCCCGAATTCTTAACTTCACTTCGGTGGTTTCAGCGATCATTTTGACGCAATCCCTGTAAGAGCATTTGTCGCAAGCCTGAGCGACTAAAGTCTGGAACCTTGAACGAATTTTCCTCGCCGATAAGTAACCAGATGCTGTGATAAACTCGACCCATAGGGACATGGAGCGCTTCCTGCCGTCGCTCAGCTTCAACACGGCACACCCAGGCAAGGATCCGTCATCGACGAAGTTCAACACTCCCATTTGATTGAGATAGATGACTATTTCGAACTCGTGCGGTGATATCACCTCCAAACCGTCGAAGCGGCCATTGTAATCCGTGAGCGACGAAATGAATCTCGGCTCTTGTAGCTCCACTTCCTTGAGAACATCCTGCACTATCCTGCAGACTTCGTGTATAGTTTTGGCGATCTGGGCCTTCCTGTTGGCGACACGCTCGTTGTAATACTTGTTCATCTGGTAGACTAGCTTCGATTGGGCCGCCATCATCTCAGGGGGTACGAGCATGGTGGCGATCAGATTGCGCCTCTACGCGGAGTGCATGGTATGGCTGCGCTGTGTACGCACGCGCACAGCACGCGGTCCTTTGCCGACTGAGCCATGTCGGATTATACGGCGACAGAGGCCGGATTACGCCCATGGGTGCACGCTACAGCGAATGAGGTGGGTACGAAGCCTCTCGCTCGCACTCGCCAGTGTTCGTTCCGAGTGGGAAAGTGGCGGCCATATCTGAGGATGGTTTCGCTCGAGCGCTCACCCGAAGTATTGATCCGTGGGTAGCCCCGCCTCGCCGCGGCGTGTAGGCAAGGGCGGCGATGGTGTTGGTTCGCCGGCGACACGAGGTGTAAGTAATTACATGAGTGCGTCCATGGGCCGCCCGTTAATTCGGTAGCTGTAACAAGTTTGACTCTATTAATGACGAGATATTTTTTGCCCGCCTCGATGCTGTATTATTAGCACCCGTCTAATTGGGGATTTAAATTTGATTTCGGTTAGTCTCGTATCGATATAATTAAATAGAGAACGTTTTTATTCAAATATCTAATGTGTTTAGCCAAATGGACTTCAACATTTGCATGTTTTGTTAATTACGACAGATTAATTCAATTTGTAGTTATTATTTGCTTCATTTCATTAAACGAATATTTACCTTAACTTAGAGTACATGTATTTTCATTAACTCCTATATTTTTTTATCTAAGCAATGGATTTTATCATCATCTTTCTGGGTACCTTTTTCTATCAACTCAATGTTCACCTATATTTTTAAACAGCTTAACAGGATATTTTTATATACTTAAAGTTAACTTATGTTACAGTTCAGATTATTACAGATATGCTAAATTATCTACAGATCATCATATACATACATATTTTGTCGTAAGCAGAGATTGAATCTAAATACTGGTGTATAGGGTAATTAAGTCACCAATATAGGCATATTATCATCCTTCTGAAATCTTGCTGAAATAGGTTTTCTGTAAGCCTTAATAAGGCCGGAGCTCATTTCTACCTAGTTTCTCCGTAACTGGCGCTGCTTTTTAACATCCTATTAGGTTACTATTCTGATTGTTTTATATATGTATATTGTATACGTTATATTGTATTATATATTATAATATTTATATATTATAATACGTAATATTATTTCATATTACAAAACTAGGTACGACGTATTCTCTTACATTATGTCTTATGTCCAAGTGGGAGATCTGTCAAATGTCAAAACTATTGACATACTCGTATAAGACTTACTAATAACGTTCCGTTATTACATCAATTACTAGATTAAGTTTGTAAAAAATAAATAAGTAAGAAAAAAAGAGGAAATAAGTCCTTACTCTAAATGCATCAGGAGATGGGAATTTATTAATTATAAAAAAAAAACATTTTTTGTGATACTAACAGGTCATCTAAGTTGATGATACATTTGAACGTTTATTGAATATATTTAAAATCATTTTCATTGTATTTAAACATAAAATTTGTAAATACATATTAATATATTTGTACCATATTTTAGTAGCTGTAATGGTAATTGAAACGCAATGGCGTACGTATCTAAAAATGTAAAATAATAGTCGGCTAGTAAGGGTAGTTTTAAAAATTTTATATTATTTTCTTTTCAATAAGAAAAGTTTCATATTTGGTCGCTTAATGATAACAGCTAGGTAGGGTAGAGCGGGGCTTAAAGGTCCACGGGTATAAAGGTCCACCATACATATTAAAAAAAACTAGTGAAAACTTATTTTTTAACTATACGAGTGGACAGAATAGTTTGCGGGGAGCGTAATGAGGCATCGTTGGCAGTCAACCGACGACGCTAGCAGGAGATACAGGACTGTGTGTCAAAATTTCAACGTAAGTAAATTTTTTCATTATTATTCTAGTTTCGAGTTTCTTTTAGTTTCGAGCAGTGTTATTTCATTTACCATGCCTAAACATCGTTTATTAGTATACGTTATTTATTTGATTTCACGATTTATTAATAGTTTTAAGCTAGTTTTAACGGTATTATTTTATAACCTATAAAAACACACATACCCGGTTGGGGTAAAAAGGTCCAATATGGACCTTTTAGCCCACATTGAATTTCATTACCCCATAATGATAATATTGGTTATTAAATTTTTTTTTGTTTTAGAATGCGCAATTATAAAAGAAAATCAGATCGTGGCAAATCTGTCGAGTTGATGCAACGTGCAGCAGATCTAGTTATCGATAAAAAGAATCATTAAGACAAGTATGTCGTGATTTTTAATTATATAAAACTTCATTATCAAGATTTATTAAACGAATGAATAGTGATCATGTCAATTTAAGATTTAGCTATGGTACTCCTAGGCAAATATTTAATAAAGAACAAGAAGCCAGTCTTACATAATACTTGCTCAAACTTGCACAAATTTTCCACGGGATAGGTCCTAAAGAAGTTCGTCTCATGGCTTATGATTGTGCCATTAAGTATAAAATAAGTGTACCTGTACCAGTATGAAACATGGCATATCAACAAAATGGCCAGTAGAGATTGGATGACTACTTTTTTTAAACGAAATACAAATATCTCTATTAGAAAACCTGAAGCAACAAGTCTCAGCAGAGCTACGTCGTTCAACAAATCTAATGTGCATGAATTTTACACGATATTAGCAGAAGTTATGGACCGATTCAAATTTACAGCTTCGCGCATATGGAATTCAGATGAAACTGGGGTATCGACTGTAACCAGACCATCAGAAATAGTTGCTGCTAAAGAAAAGCGAAATGTTGGTTCTGTAACATCGGGTGAACGTGGAACTAATGTAACCCTATTAGTAGCGGTTTCAGCTACAGGTTCGTCGATTCCACCTACATATGTTCATCTTCCCTCGCAAAAAGTTTCAAGATTATTTCGTTCGGGATGGTCATAATGTTTGTTTAATTGTACTATTTAATTAAAACGAATTAGTGATTAAACTGTTATAAGCTCAACAAAGTTTTGAAAAGATACTTTGCTTTGCAATAAAGACTGTTTAAATACAATGAAACTTGAATTAAGAAAAATATTTTCTTTTGTAATAATTATTAGAGTACTAATGACTTTTTATTTTGAAATAAAAATATAGTTTTGAAACTCATTGGATTAAATATCGTTATTATTTCATAAAAACCTAAAAATAAAATTAAATACTGGACCTTTTTGCCCATTGGCGGTTCCTTTTTACCCCTACCATGGGGCAAAAAGAAACAAATGGCACGGTTTAGATAAATTGTAAAATTACATATTTCTATTATGATAAATCAACCAAAAATTTGGTTAAAAATCGTACAATAACTGTTTGTTTGATTTATGTTGTATATTTTGATATTTATTATATTTTTATTTTTTATATTGATTTAGATTTCGTTTTCACAGTATAATTCTTAATAGTCAAATTGGACCTTTCAGCCCCACTCTACCCTACTAATATTGGTCAAAATGTTAACTCTCGTCAAAATAAATTCTTTCACTAAACTCACCAGCCTCAAATTTTGACCTATTCAACTCTGTATAATCTCATAACAATAACAATACATAACATAACCCTATAGGCATAGGGTCACACTTCTCATTCATCATTCATTGCCAGTAAGTAAATACCAACAGCCTTGTTTCGAGATAAATTTGAAGGCCATGTTCAGTGTTCCATGTTTTCGAAACCTACGAGTACCTATACCTATGTGTACCTATATGTTAACGAAAACCGACTAATAGTAAATAAATAACAGCCCGTCCCACTGCTGGGCATGGGCCTCCCCCTAGATGGGACGGACAGTATACCCGCCACGCTTGTCCAAGGCGGACTACACATATCTACTTGTAAACTTGGTATGCAGGTTTCCTATTTTTCCTTCACCATCATCGGTACAAGGAAATGATTCTATAATAATTATTCTATAACATTGAAACTAACAATATTGCACAATGGGCGGCCTTATCGCTAAAAGCGGTCTCTTCCAGACAACCCTATATTCATATTAGGCAAGAAAAACTGCCTAAGCGATGCGAACTCCGGACCTATTATATTAGGGATTGATCTCCGAGTATAATACTTCTCTCTACGCTTCTCAATGCGCGTTGACTTTGCATTCCCGCCCTCGGCATATCTAGTTAGGTGAGATATCCAAGTTTAGATATACACCGCTCGTTCTATTTCGGTCTGGTGGCGATTGATGCGACTGGCGCGCGTGATGGATGGACGGACGCGTCTTGATTTACACCGCGACGGGCTCCTCGCGATTCATGAGCGCCCGCTAACACGGGGGGATAGTTTCGGGACGATAGGAAATAAATGTTTTGTGTCTTATTTATTAATTGACATTGAGATATATCAGCGGCTATGAGATTTAAATAATAATTTTGAGCATTCGTGCATGGAGTCGCAACATTAATTTATTAAGGGAAAAAGCCCTTTTTTCTAAGGGAAAAACTATAAGCTCTTTGCAATGTTGTAAAATATTATCTTGTAAGTGTAATCTTGAGAAAATTGTTAATCATTCATACAGACGTTTTCAGAATTCAGTCGCAAGAGAGTCGCGGAGAGTGGGGTGGCTCCATGATTTCATTAATTCTTTATTACGGCATTGGATAATCAATGTCTAATTAAATCAGTATGGTATGAAATCACCTATTTCCGATTTAACCGTATTACAGATTTAATCATACTAACGAATTTATATGACCGAAAAATTGCGTAATTTTTATGTTAGCTCCATATGTCATTTGCTCTATGAAGCAAGATGAGCGGTTTGTTATTTTTGATTTGACTATCTCGGTTAGCTTTTATGTTTGAATAGTTAAATTAATATCTCTTGAGAGAATATAATTCTGCTCATATTCGTAAATAATGTTTGCCAGAAACTAATATCTCTAATTTGTCATTTAACACTATACGAATAATTTGTTTTTTGTAATATGTATTATTGTTTAATCTCATTATAGAAAACCTATTTGTACTATGAATTATATTTAGGGATTCCAGCATAAAACCTGCTGGTGCGTAACCTGGCCGTCTCTATCATTAATTAAATATCGTGTTGTGTCCTGTTCAATATCAAGTGCTAGGAAATCTTATTATTATTACATTCTTGCGATACTAGTTTTACTTATGTAAATCCTCACATTTATTTCATCAAATCTAAAAGTTCTAATAAAACAGTTGCATATTTTCCTTCGTTTATTATTAAAAGAAGTACCGTCGGCGCATGTGCTGCTTTTTCAAAATGGCGGCAGCTAAACTCCGCCCTCTTCCGATCGGACATCCGGTGTGAAGCCAATCCCAGTGAACCTACCCTTTTGTAATTTATGGGTATCATAATAAAGCTTACTTACCTCTGTATAAAATTTTAAGATTGCAAAAGCTCGGCAAAAAACGAAAGCATTACGGTGAAAATATAAATGTAGGTTTCCGAAAGGCATAATGTCGTAGCTATACGTGAAATAAAGAGAAAATTTTATGGGGATAAACAATAGACTTTTTGTTATTTGAATATATTCTGTTCCCTTGAATTATCAAAAAAAATGCTAAATTGTGAGAAATGGATCAATTTTTTTCGAAAATCATCACAGTTGTAGTTCAAGCCTTCACTTGGGAATCTCGAAACAATTGATGCCCACAGACACTGCATTTTCTTGTGTTAAAAAATGTACACAACAAATATGTTAAATAATGCTACATTTTGTTAAATATTAACCGAAAGGAAGCCTAATGGCGACTTTCATTTGCTTTTTTTGATCCAATCCATTTGTCAGTTAATGTAGCGTGTGATTATGAAGAAAAATTATGAGACTGTTATTACCCATAGGAACCACGCGACTACATTTTTTGAGTAGGATATGCTTGATGCACATCCCATCGATCGGGAGCTCGCGGCGGAAGATGCGGCTTCTGCTACTGCTTGTATAAAAGTTAGGAAATAAAACTAACGTGAACGTTAAACACCACAAATATATTTCACAGCACAATTATTTCCTTACACTGTGTATTTTTAGTATTCCACCGTCGTTTATATTATTCTGATGCTAGTTTCCCTATCCCGTCGACAGGTGTGTCTCCTCCAGCCATTACTTGCCAATAACCAAAATTAAATATCTACCAAAATATTTATAACAATAAAGGAAACAATTCCGCTAGTTAATATCTACAGCAAAATTATGATATTATAATATTAAATTTAAAATATAAATATAAAATTATTTGGGCATTAATTATTATATTATTTCTAAAAGTATTTTGTAATAATTTTGGTTATTGCGTTTTTAAACATTTACAAACTTCCATTTAGTTTATGTTAAGGAAGCCTACATATAGGTTATTTAATAATGACATTATAAATTTATGAAATGTCAATACCGGAATGACACTATTTACATTACAATTGAATCTAACACTTGTACGTAGTATATTTTTTTACAAATAATACTTACTTACTCTTAAGGATTTAGATAATTGTGACATGCATCACTTATTATAACAAAACACGTTCAATTTACATTTCTAATTCAAAATTAATACTATATTAATTGCATTAAAATAATATAAGATAAATTTTGCAGAATTTATGAACACGACGTCTAAATCATTCTGCTTTTGATGTTTATGGAAGCTAAATATTAATTTATAATTTTCTTTAAATTTATAACTTAATATTTAACGTTTTGATATTAACTTCATTTCATATTTTCTATTAATATCAGCTTTTATGTGGACGGACTTGGTACTGATTTATGTTTTCATAAAATATTACAATTTTTTCAACTGACAAGACTGATGTCTTCGGAAATAATTGAATCGAATGAACATTATTGTTCATTACAGTACAACATTTTAAATTGATACCATATTGTTTTTAAAAAGTAATATCATCATTTGAGCCGGAAGACGCCCACTGCTGGACAAAGGCCTCCCTCAAAGATCTCCACGATGATCGGTCCTGCGCTGCCCTCATCCAACCTATTCCGGCGATCTTGACCAGATCATCGGTCCATGTTGTGGGGGGCCTACCAACATTGCGTCTTCCGGTACGCGGTCGCCATTCGAGGACTTTTCTGCCCCAACGGCCATCAGTCCTTCGAGCTATGTACCCAGCCCACTGCCACTTCAGTTTTGCAATCATTAATTAATATTAAAGTAGTATTATTAATAAAAATTTAAATCGTTGTTTAAATGCGTTCGCTATCGCTGCTTTTCTTATCTTTAGTTGTTTTCAGGGATATAAATTTATATTTGTATTTATGTATATATTATATGCATTGCCATAATACGTAGGTTTATTGCAAATGCAATTGATACAATTATAAAATTATTTTTTTAAATAAAATATTGATAAAAGATTGAAAATGCTAGTAAACTTAAATTTATAATTTCCTACACTTCCTTGCAGTTTGATTTTTTTTTTGATAATTTATTGACATAAATTAATAAAATACTACACTCATGTTTAGACGTATTAAAATACTTATTGCTGCCTATTTTATTATACTTTTATTACGACTGAAATATTTAAAGAAGTTTTGTTTTACATTTTTCGTACGCGTAGGAATTCGTTGACTCCTTGAAGTGTGGGCGGACGACGGACGACGGACTAAAGACATGTTTATGAGTGAATTAATCCAATGAATATGTAGCTGGTGAACATTTGGACATTGATCGAATTATAAGCATTTATGGAAATTAATGTAATCTCAATTATATATGCATATGTAATTTTTTAAAATATGGATCCTAAAAAATTACATATGCAAATATTATTGAGTTTATGTTAATTTTTATTCTCTCTTTTATTTTAATTTTACAATTCGAACCAATTCGAACAAAACTTATCTAATTTTGTTACCTACTCGTATTTGGATGTCTTAAAGAAAACATTTATTTTAGTTCAAAATTACAAAAGTATTGAAAGTAAAATACAATATTATTTCTATTATGTTGTATTTTTTTCTCAGAATAGTTTTTATATTTCATTTTTGAATATCATTAGAGAATCAATCTATTAGCGGTTATCTTCCCTTAAACCTATCGTAAGAGTACAGTAGGTGATGTTTGAAATTTTCGAGAAATTCTCTTTGAAACCAGTAATTTGTAATTGAATTATGATCGACACAAATATATTTGAAGCACGTAATAATACGGAGCATACCAGGTACCTACTCGTAACTTCAACGGACGCTTAGACAACGCAAGGAGATATTACGTTATTTAATTTGTACAGGGATTGTTGCACTTATTCGCGTCTATGTTTTGATATAAGTGGGGTATAGGTTTAATAATAATACAGTTTGAGTAGGTATTTGATACTATTAATTTATTACATGGCTAAAACTTTCGCATTTAAGTATTTTTTCATGTTCAATACAATGAAAATATATAGGATATCAGTCAAGGAATATCTTCTCTATGATTTTTGTATGTTTCTATTTAATTTTATTTCATTTATTTAGGAAACATACAGTTACAATAAATCACAATATCAAGATAACATAAAAAAAAATTAAGAAATCAGTAAAGTTTCCACTTAAAGGTGGAAACTTTCATATACATTATTGCATCATCCAATAGAATAATAGTAATGTCATAAATTAAATATATAAAATACATTAAAAACAAAAATTGAGAGATTTAAATTTAATAATTTTGTTATTTGTATAATTCGATTATTTTTTATTTATAATTTATAATGTTAGAGCAAAAATAATCAACACTGGTGTAAAATTTATTATATTCAAGACAAAATTTATGTAAAAGAGGGCTACTTGCGAGATTTAATTTGATTTCTAGATTACTCTATGAAGCAAATTTTATGTTTATATTCATACACAACAAACATAACACACACAACATAATTTCGGCCATATAAATTTTTCTCCTTACAGGTGCGTACTACTGATCCCTGTGGCCGGGGTCCGTCTGTACCACATTTGTAAGTACGCATAAGCCTCGATCCAGATATAATGCAACCAGAGACATGAACCTTCTTTTTTAATATTTATTAATTTACTTGGACTCCGAGTAATGTGCTGTAACTAATAAACCAAGTGGAAAACGTATTATCACTTAATACTAAAATTATTATTACATTTCCTATTGCATATTTCTTATATCATTGTGATAGAAACTTCATAAAACAAATGGCAAAATAGGAGAAAAATAGATTGTATTTTTGATTTCGCCATAGATGTGTAGATTCCTTTATAATTTAAATACATAAATTCGAATTAAGATTCAAACTCCGCACTAAAATACGTTAAATACAAAACAAACCGACAGTTCAGAACTCTGTGCAGTTATTATTTATGTTGAATCCAATACGATATCGTGTTGTGGAATCGTATGAAAGATGTTGATAGACCAACATTCGTCATCCCAACGTCAAGATACGACTGATGTATCCCTGTTTCCACCCCATATTATATAGGGTGGGGATGCCACGCCTCTTCGGGGAATTGTCTCCTTGGAATATAAACAGCCTTAATGCCATACAAGTATTGTTTTAAAACTGAACTCTGTGACTATATTTTTAGGGTTAATTTTGACATGCATGTGTATAAGCTAGGGTTGTTCGTTTGTCTTGTTTGATTTATGTTTGGAATGCCATGGATATATTTGGACTGAGTTAGGGTTGTGTGAGTTCATTATTTTTAAAGGGATGCTACCATCGATAAAAGTAAAATAAAGAAAAATAAAATACAGAGTATATTGTGCGCATAGTATATTAATTATAAAAGTACTATTACTTTTATCTAGATTATTTGTTAATATGTGTTAAAACAATGCCAAAAACATGATTATCGAAATAATAGTCTTTTCATTTTGTTTGTTTGTAAAATTATAAATAAATAGGATTGATTATGTAGGTAATACCTATGTAATTGAGTATCCATAATATCTTAGACCGTGATGTCTTGGATTTGAAATTTTTGGGATTCCATCAACTCTCTTGATTGTCTGCTCGAAAAAGAAATGAATGAAAATTTGAGAATACGGGATGAAACGTTCTAAATGTTAAGTAGATTACATAAGTCTAAACCATCAAACATATTAAATCAGAAAAATTTGTAAGGATATCGATAAGTTCTGACAATCGTCAGTGACCATCTTTCTATCTCGCCCGGGCCGGAGGTGCATACGAAAGTATACCCATCCTTCCAGGCGTCGGACACTAGAGGAATACTGGAATTGTTTCAATGGGTGCATTCCCTAGTCGAATGTGGAAGATCCCAAGCTCATGCACGGACATACACTACCCTACCGCGAGCCCCTAAACTAGGTATGCTTCAAACATTTCCACCTGATCAATAAAACAAATAAATTCCTCCATGCTCGTAACTTGAATGACATACAATTATTCTATTCTAACTTGAGTATAATTAATTTGCAGTAGCCCTTTGAAAGCCCTACCTCGATCGAGTTGGTAATTTCGCGAAGCGGCGATATCTCGTCGCGGATTGAGTTGTAACGAATGTCTCTTATAATTATTATAAAGATCCGAGATAACAAGCGTGTTTGTCGGTTTGCTCCTTTTCTCGTTGGCTTTTATTTTATTTTAATTTTCGTTGCCAGTTTACTTGGAATTTATTTGCAAGGATACTTTTTCTTTTACATGTGTTCTGAATTTTCAGTACACACACCGGAAATTATTACATATTCATACCAAGATCTTGGATTACGGATATAATCTAGTCTGAAAAAAAGTATTGATATGAAGACTATCGGATAAATGTCTAGGTATAGCAAAATTCCATATTACAGCGTTGTCCGTTGTCCAGTAGGTGTTAAGGTTACCATACTTTTTTGATTTCAGCTTTAGTGGGTCCATTTTACTAAGACTTTAGAACCACAAGCATAAATTTCAGTTAAAATAATTATTCCAAAACCAAAAGCCAGTTCTTCGCAGCTGTAAAAGAAAATACTGTATTAAGGTTATTATTTATTATTTTGGTTACACTTTAGTGGGGCTAAAATGTAGAGATAGTCAAAATAATTACCACGCTAGAAACTCAATAATAGTTCTTTTGTATTGTTTACTTTAGATATCTTTTATATCAAACATTTTACGCTTATTCGGAGTCATAGGCATTCAAAGTTACAAATTATTTGTTTTTATTGTTGTGGTATAGCAGACATTTGGTAGTTGCCTTCCAGACTGGTTTCAAACCCATCTGACTGGTAACCATCTTGGTTTCTAAAGACTCGTATGCCGCCATAATAACCTTTTTTCCCCTACGCGGACGGCAGCGTGTTAGTGGTGCTCGGCGTCGCAAACATCCATAAGCGACGGTAAATGCTTATATTTAAGTGGACCGTCAGCCTTTCTGTTGTTCAAAAGCAATTAAAACAACCTAGCCAAATGCACTGCCATATATATTTTTCGTCTATATTCTAACATTACGCTAAGCTTAAATTGCTTATTTTTTATTATGAGCCGGGATTCAGCCAATAAGTAACCGTGATAAATCTTAGTTACTTTTTAAATCCCCTTATCAACGAACTACCAATAAAAGAGTAAACGTTAATTGCCAGTAAGTAAATACCAACAGCCGTGTTTCGAGATAAATTTGAGGGTCAAGTTCAGTGTTACCATGTTTTCGAAACCTACGAGTATATGTTAACGAAAGCCGATTAATAGTAAATAAATAACAGCCCATGGCGTCCTACTGCTGGACATGGGCCTCCCCCTAGATGGGACGGACAGTATACGCGCCACGCTTGTCCAAGGCCGACTGGGGGGGTACACATGAGGGGTTTCCTCATGACGTTTCCTTTCACCGTCAGTACATAACAGTCATGCTATAATAAGCACTTTCGGCGAGAAAAACTGCCTAATATTGCTTTAACTGCCATCGTGGAATTGAAACCCGGAACTTTAAGATTGGTTTGTTACCTTATCTATTAACAAGCGTGCAACAAAACATTTGACAATCTTATTATAGGTAGTCCTTTACTTAGATTTTAGTTAAATTCATTGTATATTTAGTATACTATAAAAACAGTTACTTTTTCCTGTCTCAAGATAGATTAAAAGTATACATCTATTATATAAAATACTAGCAGCCCGTCCCAGCTTCGCATGGGTATTTAACAAAAAATTAAAAATTAAACCCTTCAATTTTTTTTCGGTCTCGGGGAAAAACCTCTCTTGACGGGTTCCACCGGCACGGGGGGACCGAGGGATATAAGGGACTCCGGAAAAGATGTTCGACCATCCGACTACCCACTAAAAAACCCCGCTGTTCTATCGCCTACGCCCGGGCCCACGGATATATGGCCTGCCGATCTCGTGGCCCGGGCCGGCGCCGGCCCACGCTTTGTCTTAAAGCGGGCCCCTTCTAAAGTGCTGGCACCAGGGGGTCAGGGTTTCGTCCCCCCGGCGTTCTCTTGTAAAAACTCTAGGAGTTGAGGGGGGCTGCGTAACAGCACGCGGCTTCTCCCTCGCGGCAATAGTGCGAGCGGCGGATCCTCCCCTGAGGGGCCGCCTGCGGCCGCTTTCTACGGCGGCCGGAGATCGTTGCCCGCCATCCGGCGTCGACGACGCGGCCTACGTTGGCGGGAGGGGAGTGCGGTGGCGGACTCCCGCTCCCGTTCCGCCGCCTCCCTTGCAGACACTACTGCCTCGCAAAAGGAGGCGACGGTCGTCCATCCAGGATCACCCCCGACCATGGACAGAACCAGGGCCGGGAACGACAGGTCCGCGGCCAATTCTGGACGGGACTCGCATCCCCGTCGCGTGCTAGTCAGGCGTGGGTACGACTACCAGACGACACTCCAGAAAAAGCAGAGTCGCCTGACGTCGTAGCCAGCCCAGCAAGACCAACCGATAGCGAGGATGCAATTCCTGCCCCGGGAACACTCTCTGTGCAGGCGCAGTCGAAATAGGCATGGTTTCGACTACCAAATCAGGTCCCAGGATAGAACCCAGGACCCCAATCAATATTCGCAACCATCCCACCGGGGACCACGCCACGAACAGAGAGCTAAGTTGGAAAGGATGTAAGAGGTAGACGGAAAGAAAGGTAGGATGTCGCCTCGAACGGAGAGGGGAGTGAAGCGACGGATGCTCGGGCACCTCGGGTACGCACACCCGTGCACTCCTCGGACAGAGGCAAACCCTTCTATTTGCGTCAGGTTACTAAAAAAATAAAATTATAAAGAAAGTTTGAATATTATTATTTCTATGAGCTTTTATTTTAATGATTTTTTTTGTTATTACTTTTTATTTATTTTTCGTTATTTTTTAATAAGTATTCTAATTTTTGTAAAAACCCCAGTGACGCACGCCTACATTGCATAAGGTGCTGCCTAGCTAGCCGAACAGGGTGAGCGGCTACCACGCAACATTTTTCTAATACTGACATTTTTAAACTCGTGATATCTTTCGAATGGAATATCCGAATTGAATAATTCAAAAAGTTATATAAAGGTATTGAAACAGTTTTCAATATGAAGTAATTTATTTTGATAAGGATTAATACCAAAATCCAAATAAAGAGTCTTTTCTAGGGGCAGCATTTAAATTAAATTTTTAAAATAAAAGAACACTTATTGTGGCATAACTATAATAGTTAGACATATGCTGTCGCGACACTTTTTGTAAATAATGATGTGTTCTACAAAGTTGTATTACATTATTTTATTCTATCATCAATAGTTTTCGCAACGCACGCGATTTAAATAATATTTTAGGTAATTTTTTTACACTTTGGGTTACATTATTGGAGTTTTAGTAAGGATCCCTAATTTTTTTGAAAATATAATATAGCCTATGTCACCCGGGGTTAGTGTAGCTTCCCAACAATGAAAGAGTTTTTTAAATTGGGTCAATAGTTTCGGATCCTATTCAAAGCAAACAAACAAACAAACAAACAAACAAACAAACAAACAAACAAACAATCAAATCTTTCCTCTTTATAATAGTAGTATAGATATAGATATCCGAAAGGAGAAATATTTCACTCTCATTAGAAAATTCTTTAAACTTGCAACTAACTGTTTCCTTTCCGCTAATCATTTAGCCTGTATAATTTTAATATATATATTAAATGCAATGATAAACTCAAGACACGGTTGGCTCCAGTAGATACGCTAGTGGTCTGGCCTATGAGCACGATCCCCATGAGGCCATAATATTTATACGATACAAATGTTTTGTTCTGGTCTGTAATACTCAAGAATATTAATATATTAGAAAACAAAACAAATCATAATGTAAAAATAACTGTATGTGTGTGTGTGTGTATGGCACGTAAGAAGTCATACTTTATCGTAACAGAACAAAAACAGGTAAAGATTTCAACGCGTATGGCGCAACTGTTTTCAAAAGGAATAATATATTCATTATAAAATTACTTATAATGTAAACAAATTATAAGATTACATACGACAATTAATTTAGAATTTCGTTCCATCTGTTTTGTCTATTAGACCTGGCAACACTGAACGGCCGCTCTTCCCTCGCTTATCTAAAACTACTTGTAACTAGATTGTAAAGCCACGGACTGTTTAACCAGTTATTTATTGCTATAGTTTAAATAGGCAACCATTCGTCGTGTTTCGTGGACCAGGAGATCAATGAAAGGGAATAGCTAGTTTGTAGTGACTGTGAACAATTACGCACGGCATTCGAGTTTAATACTCGATGTGGACTCGATAATGGGCATTTAAGTAACTTCCTCGTAATAGCATCGTGTAATATAATAATTTATTTCATTGCTGAGGAACAACAGACAGACTGATGGCCCACTTAATAGGAAGCAGTTACCTATGGATGTTTGCGACGCTAGAGGCACTGCGCACACGCTGCTGCGTACTGTCCGCATAGGGGTACTGAAACCTAGATTGCTAATACTATTAATAATATTGAGTTGGAATTATTTTAACCCACAGCATGTGTTTCGTAATTTTATAGTTTTAATAAATAAATATCGTGGTATTCTAGAGTTATTGATCGATTATCATAAATAGTAAGGTGAAATACAATACGAGTGGTGTTATTCAGTGCTTTAAAGAAGATTTGAATTCTAATCACTTGTTTTAAAGATACGCGGTCAATTAATTTGGATCCACCTCCATTTTAAAAGTAATAATTGATAGTTCAATTCATATTATATACTAATAAAATCATTTAAAATGCCTACTAAAAGATGCGGAAACTGTAGGAAATTTATTTCGAATGCAGAGAACGCAAAGTGTACTCAATGTGGTTTTTTATACCACAAATCATGTGTAGGATTCATAAATGAAATCAAGTTACCCTCAGTGTGGCGCTGTCCTGATTGCATTGAGTGTGATGCGCAAAATAACAAAAACGAAGCCCCATCCCAGAGCACATTGGATATAAAAGAAGTTAGTACTAAGGACTACACCATTACAGATATTATGGAAGAATTACGTGCCATGCGCTTGGACTTTCTGAGTTTCCGGAAGGAAATCTGTGACTTACAAGTCAAGGTACAAACGTATAATGATCATGTTGAAGGCCTGGAGGTCCGGATGGCGGTTTTGGAAAAACGTATTTTGACTCAAGAAGAAACATCTACAAATGTCGAGATTTTGGATCAGCTCAAAGCAGACTTGAATGACCGTGATCAAGAACTTCTTTCAAACGACATAGAAGTTAGGAATATACCAGAAACTGTAGATGAAAATCTAACTAATTTAGTGATCTCGATTGCATCAAAACTTGGTGTTGAAATAGAGGAGCGAGATATTGTGAATGTGGAAAGATTTAGCAGTCGCAAGCTTAATAGGCCCAATAAGGATGCAACTATGCATATTCCTGCTAATCCCGCTCCATCGCGTGTTATGGTAGTTCGCTTAGCCCGAAAAAATATTCGTGAGGAACTGCTTAAGAAAGCCCGTAAGCATCACAATTATAACACAAAAGATCTTGGATTTTCTGGTAAGCCTAGTCAGTTCTACATAAACGAACGGCTTACGAAGACAAACAGACATTTATTTCGTATGGCACGAGAAGCAGGACACCAAAATGGTTGGAAATTTGTATGGATTAATCATGGTCGCATACTGGCTCGTCGCAAACCAGGGGATAGTGTTGTCAAAATTAAGAATGAATGGGATATTACGCAAAATATTGTGGCATGCGCAAGTGCTTTGTAGTGTATAATTTTTTCTCTTGTTTTTTGGTATCATACAACTAGGTACATTATTTCTGATTTAAAGAAAACAGCTGAACGCTATAGTTTATTATTAACGTAACATTTTTGGGATAATTATATATTTTAAGGGAAGTACATATATTTTAAGGGTACATAATTGCAAAATTATTAAAAGAATCTGATGAAAATATTGCACTCATGTAAATGTTTTTATTTTTTATTTTATTTTTTTTACTTACATGTAACATTTATAATTTAATCTTCTTTAACACCAGTAAACTATACATTAATTATTCACTCAATTATTAAAATTATTCACTCAATTTCAGTTTTTACATACTTTTTATCCTAATTTTAAATGTGTTAGTAATTGGCTTGTACATATTCTATATATGTATGTATTGTTATTATACCTTACATATTATATTATTACTTAAAACATTACATACATAACTTATAACATAACTTATAACTGAAATCTTGAAATTTTCGATATTGTTTTATGTATATATATTAATTTATTTAAATATTTATTTTATGGATAGTCTGTTCATGCTGATTGATACATATTAAAATTACTAATAATAATGTTTTTTTGTAAAAATGTAATCCGTTTTGGATGTTTGAAAGTCTACAATGTGTAATGCTGCTGGGTTAAAATATTTTTTTATGTGGTCTATGGAGGTTGATACTGAAAACCAGCGCTATGCTTGAATAACTTCAGGCACAGCACATGCTGAGTGATTGACCTCATTGGCAGATGTATATATTTCATATTGTTTCTTTGTTATTGCTGTTAATCTATTTTGTATCATTTGCCAATAAAGCTTTCTTTCTTTCTTTCTTTCTAATACCGGAACACAACACAAGCTTATAATGATGACATACATATAGCCTAGGGGTGGCTGCCATCCGACCAGCTTGGGGCTCTACCACCTAGCCATGGGTTGTTTTGTCGCCTTTTATGACAGTTCGACCCCGGCCACAGACGTTAGAATTCTTACTCCGGCCCTGCACAGAGGGAATAATAACATAAATAGAAATATTATTATATTTTTCTTGTCTTCTTTGTTTTCTAATTTTGGTACCCCACAGCCAGAGTCAACTTTTACTTAATTGAAAAGTCAGAACAAAAATCAGAGTCGATTAATATCAATGTAAGTGTAACGGTGCATCACGTTCGTTTAAGACGGTCGTGCGCGCGTGTAATTCGGTGCACGTGGGTTGCGGCGTCGCGCGGGTGCGCGCGCGCACCGCCGGAAGTCTGTACTCGCATGTGTGACGGATTAGATACGTCTTTGCAGATCCCTTTTCGAGGAAAAAAATATTCTGCAGTCCACATATTTGTAGTCGTCCGTAAATTGTCGTTAAATTGATTGTTATTGGCATCACCAAAACCTTTTGAGCTAGAATCTTAAGCTTGAATCTTAATTTTAATAAATTTTGGTGCAACATGTCGTATTAACTAAAATTATCATTTACATACATATTATCTATATCCCCGAAACTAAGTGAACATTTTTTGTAATAGAGGGAAAGAAAAACAATATAATGGGTTCCGAATTTATATACACTGGACTAGAAGATAGCTTCAAAAACTGATTTTCACAGCTTTTGAGATTATTTCTAATATTAGAACAACTTAATTTCAAGGCAAGAAGTATATTTAAATTTTAAACATTTTACGCTATTGGAAATATATCTTCCACAATCTTGTGAAGTAGGGATGTTAATTATATCGATTGTTAATCGGAAAATTAAGAAAACGGTTAATTTAACTCATATTGAGTGAACAGACTCATGTTGAATTCCCATTTCTTCCTACGTTTTCACTAAAAACGTCTGTTTTATCTCACTAAATTAGCTCGATTATTATTATATTATACTCGATTATTCGCTATGAAGTCTTTACTGTACAGTGTACATATATAAATTACAGTAAGGCTTAAGTAGGTGGCGGAAAATCATAAAACTAAATCGCGGTAGCTTGATTAAATGTCAAATAGTTTACAGTTTAACTTATACTTACTTAATGTATACGATGATTGGTTCAAATTAGCGTGGGAAATATCGTGTTCCGGGCATCACCTGTTTATGTTTCCGTCGTAAACATGTCGTCAATAAACATGTATGTACCGATATTTATAAATACACGTTATGCTTAATGCACACGTTATGTATAATTATTGTAACCAATATTATATTTAGGGTCCTAGCAAGACCTTGAGCGCTTAACTTCACTTGTAAATTAGACTTTTCAGGCGAGTATTAAAACATAAGAAAGGATCATGTAATTGTTGTCCACAGTGATAAATGATGACCTAATTTTATATGGCAAACTTTCTATAAGTTATTACCAAGCTTACGGAACTTTATATAAACTCCTGCGCATCTCAGTACGGGTACGACCCGTCATCGTAGGGATTACTTGGTATTACGTGGGCTTACTCGAAATCCCGCGGTGAAATGAAGCAAATCCCCGAGGATGGGGAGCGCAGTTTAATGAGAAGGGATTACAGGGAAATATGGAAGATGATATCTTTGGGGTTTATTTATTGTCTACAAATGTGAGAATTAGTGTATATACACATATGTGAGGAATACTCGTATTCTCTGCGTACTCGAAGATAGTTTTAACTATGAATCAGTTTATGATTATTTTTCATGTGTCACAATTTTAATAGAAAAAAAAATCATTATTCTACTAATTCAATTTTTTATAACTGGAGTGCAGCAGACAGGCAAGCGGCCCATTCCATAGCAGGTGGTCAACGTCGCCTATAGACGTATGCAACACTAGAGGCTCTGTCGGCCTTTAAAAAATCTATAACGCCTTTTAATCCGGAGAGTACGCAACATGAACATTCTTGAGAACAGTCTCGATATTTCAAAAAAATGTCAATCAATCCTATGCGAAACAAAATTGTATGCCTTATTAATTGCTGGCGATATACATAAATCACTTTGCTCCGTTCATTATTAGTCGCTAATACCGTATACATTTCAACAAAATTTAAAAATTAACGATTTTTATATTACTGTAATATTCATAACTGCTTGGAATACAACTTTAAACCGATTTTTCCATATCGACTGTTAAAACTTTTGAATCAAAAATTACTTTAATTCTCGTAATTCATAAGAAGAATAAAAGAAATACACTTAGTTGTATTAAATTCAAACAAATAAACCACACCGATCTGAAAAGCGGCGTCTAAACCTAAAAAGTGGTAAAAGGCGAACGTGTCCAAAAAGAGCATAACGCCAGAAATAGTATGTGAAGCGGGGAGACGCGATGACAGGAAATTTATTATCCATTCCCGATGACAAACTGCAAAATGGGGAACATGGTGGGATCTACCATTCGTTCTCCCAATCTATTAAATATAGAATAAAAATAACTGATTTTAATAGACACTACTATTTTTCGTTTTTAAATAGGTATAGTTTATTTATTGAAACTTCATTTGTACTATAAATAATTAATATTTTAATCTTGACCATCATTTCAATATTGTCTATGGCCGTATTATCTAAATGTAATGATTATTGTGTCTTGAATTTGAAATAAGATTTTTAAACTATTTTTTAATTTAATTCATTCATAATGTAATTTATTAACGTGACGTATGTTAAATAAGCGCGACTTGAGGAAAAGGAAATCAAAATTTTATGCTTAATTTTAACCAAACCATTAAATTACGACTAATTTATAATTCAAGTCAATTAAATCGTAATGTACTCGTACATTGGTAGTGATTAGAAAATATGAATAAATTACTTCATTTAAGATAAATTCAATTCGAAATAAACATTTAAGGTGACATTTCGAATTAAGTTTTGATTCGAGAACAAGTAGTAATTGGACCGGTAATAGAGGTGGCTCATCAGCGTCCCTTGCTATGCCCATGATGTATGGTGTTTTAATTAGGACTTCCCTCGTGTATGCTATTCACATACTCAAATCTCAGTAGATCGTGTCTGTTTTCTTAAATTATACACGGTTACTTGAACGTTGTGTTTTTGTCGAAATTTAGGGATGAATTTTGTTTTAATGTATGTATTAAGAAAAGGTGCTGAGAAACTTTGGTTAGCTATCTATGTATGACCTACGGACATCAGTCCCTACAAGTGCTGATTGAGTGAGACTATTAAGAGACCTGGTATGACATAACGTTTTGCTGAAAATCACGAAACTCATTTTTTTGACAAATTTGAAAGATGGGGGAACTTTCAAATTTTATTTTTAATCATATTTTAAACAATCTTACTGATTTTCAGCTTGGTGAGAATTTAGGTAGCTTTACTCTTATTTTTTGGTCTAATTTGACCGAACTATTACGTATTTCCTTCAAGTTTGCAGTGTTAGAACTAAGGCGTCCCTGCAAAAATCCATACAAACAACATTAGTATTATATATTTTCTAAAAGATGTCTCACAACAATACATTGCTCAAATAGATGCGCAATAATTAGCATTGTGATAAAAATTAAGTACCGTACCTCATAATCGAAAACATAATGTAAGCTATGGTTGCAATCACGTAGAAAACTGGTAAGGAATACTCTGAATCATACATTATTACAATAACGGTGGGAACAACATCAGTTGAATGTATAATAGCTTAAATATTATGACTAAACATATGATTGAATAAATTTAATAGACTATTAAATGACACCTGTTTATCGACAGAAATACATAATGTCCAAACTGAAAATAAATATGTAAATTCGATTAATGACGAAATAAATGATAACTGGTCTTTGATAAGAATTAAATATTATATATTTTTACGTTATTCACAAAGAAGTTAAAAAACCCGTTAAATATGCCTAATATCTTTATGACAAAAACACAATGGCAATGCATTTAAATCAAACCATTGTCGTTATGTTTTATTAATTGTTGAGAAATTAAATCAAAATCATTTATTCAATATAAGATCTTACAGATCTTGAACTTTTTGAATATCAAGAATCTACCGTTTCCGATATAAAATGTTGGTTAGAGATGAAACAAACTCCTCAGCGAAACGTATTTTTATTTTTTTTACAAAGGGTACGTGTTGTGTCCTGCGGAAAACAAACATTTCTGTAATATTATACCTATATAATCTATAAACTTTTTTTGGTTTGTGCTATTGTATATTTAAGGGTTGCCTGGAAGAAATCGCTTAAAGCGATAAGGCCGCCTGTTGTTTCCAATATTTAGAATATTCTCTTTAACTTGTATTATATCATTAGGTTAAGTTGGTGACAATAAAGTATTATCTATCTATCTATCTATATTTCTGAAAAAAAAAAACTTGTTGTATCGGTATTCACTTAGTATTCCTGTCCTGTATAGTAAAAGTATAACTGATATTATTTACTAAGCTAAATACGATGTACCATATAGTGATACCAAAGTAGGGCATCGTATTATTTATTTTTTAATAGATAATTATTGTGTCCAGCTTAACAAAATAAATGTTGGAAAATATATCTTCTGGCTCTTGCAATTGAAAATTATTGTTATTTTCTCCGCCCAGAAGCGGAGTAAGAATACTAACCCGTTAGTCGTAAGCTTAGGTCAGCCCATCGTTAAAGACGAAATAACCCTAGCTAGTTGCTAGAGCTCCAAGCCCGTCTACATGGCGACCATCTCTGGATTCTAAAATGCCACCATAATTACCTTGTGTTGTAGTAACCAGACTACAATACTATTACGCTGACAGCAAAGTGCAGAGGCGGAGAAAGAATACTAACCTCTGCGGCCGGGGTCTGCCTGTCGTAAAAGGCGACAAAACAACCCACCCTAGCTACGTGGTAGGGCCCCAAGCCCGTCTGGATGGCGACCACCTTTGGTCTTAAGTATGCCGCCATAATAACCTTGTGTTGTGTTCCGGCATTAGTGACCCAAGTTCCTGTACCCTTATGCGACAGCAGCGTATTCGCGATGCTACTGGCGTTGCAAACACACATAGGCGACGGTAATTGCTAAATTCTAAGCGGGCCGTCAGTCTGTTTGCTGTCCTACAACAATAAAAAAAAGTGCTGGCGGAGCCCCTGGCGTCTCCAACATTCATAGGCGACGATAACCGCTAACTATTATTAAGATCCTTCGAAATATTTTATCATCCGTCTTACTCACACTACTGTAGTTTAGAAACAAATTTGCAAAGAGAGCATCAACTGAAAGAGCGTTTTGTAATCATTGTGCCCTCTGCTTAATCTATGTAATCATCGATACGCTATCAGATATCGAGGATCGGCCGAGGCAGTTAACGTGTGGTGACAGCCCGAACTATGACAGCGCGCTTGTTATTTACATTTCCTATCTGCCTCGATGCACCTTGTTCTGGTACGGATAGCAAAATCATTTATACAGAAATATATTAGATAATTTTTTTAATGTTCTTGCAAAGATAACAACTTACTCGAAGATTCTGTTTGTTTATCGTCTAAATTGCCTCGTAAAATGTCGATCTAAAAATTAAAAAGAAACATATACCATATGTTTCATAGGATGTCTTGCAAATGTTACACTTTATGCTAGTTCATACATTTATTTCGTTAAACATTTTTACACATGTAAATTAAAGGAAACTGTTCGACGCTTTGTGTAAGCCATTTATTAAAAAAATATATTTCAATTATCTGCTTGTGATTTTTTGCAAAAATAAAAATAATCCCTAAAATGATTTTACCCAAAAAAACTAAAACTGAAAGATGGCATGCCACACCTAAGCTACTATGAAGAAAACGCTTAGAAAAATCATTAGTAATAAATACTAACATAAATGCTGACAAAATTACGTACGTGTGTTTGTACCTAGTCAGGTCATAAATTCTGTCACATGTTTAATGTAAAATAATTGTAACAAGTTTATTAATTATGTAACCATTCATATACCAAAATGAACTTAACAAAACATAGATTCTTATGACATTAAAGTTTATTCAAAATGACCTCCGTGATTTTGAATACAAGCCTTCAATCTGCGCGGCCAGTTGTCTATCGCAGCACGAACGAGGTCCATGTCAATATCGGCGGCTGCCTTAATCAAGGATGTCTTGAGTGACTCCAAATTGGGATGAGGCTTTGAGCACGCCTTTTCCTCCAAGTGTTGCCATATCTTGTAATCTAACGGATTCAAATCTGGACTGGAGGAGGGCCAGTCTTCGTGCCGGATGAAGTCGATTTCACGCGCCGCCAGCCAGTCTTGTGTGCTCTTCGCTCTATGAGCTGGCGCCGAATCTTGTTGGAATACCCAGTGCCTGTTATTGAACATGGTATGAGAAACAGGTTCCACAAGGTTCGTCAGGACTGTATTTTGATACACAACAGCATTCGTTTTTACACCTTTCTCACAAAAATGTACCTCTGTTAAGCCCCAATAAGAAACTCCCAACCATACCATGAGCGAGGATGGAAAATGACCTCGTTGGACACGCGGAATACGGTTGCTCGCTTCTTCACTACTGTGTGCGTACACCTTATCATTTTGTTTGTTGTAGCTCTCTTCTACGGTAAACATTTTTTCATCCGAAAAAAGAATTTCCCGATATTTTTTTCCCGCGTACCGCTTCAACAATGCGCGGCATCTCTTCAGTCTCAGGTCCATTAGCGTGGAGGGCATTAGTGTGAAGGTAGAAGATATAGCAAAAAGCTTTAAAAACCACTTCATTGTGCGGTCTCCTCTAATATTGCCCATGAGAGGGGACGCCGATGATAAGACTATCATGTCCGGCGAAAGATTACATTTCACAGCAAAAGATGTCAGTTCAGTAATTAAGCGAATGCGGAGAGGTAAATCGCCTGGGCATGATGGCCTTAGCATTGAGCACTTTAAGTACGGCGGAAAGTACTTACCGCAATTGCTGGCTACGTTCTTTACTTTATGTATAAACCACTGTTACCTACCTAGGGATCTAATGAAAACAGTTGTCGTTCCAATTTTAAAGAATAAAACGGGAGATGTATCTAGTAAGTCTAATTACAGGCCCATCTCACTTGCTACAATAACTGCTAAAGTACTAGATCATCTATTGAATGGGCACATCCAGCAGCACTTAGATCTTCACGACGCTCAATTTGGTTTTCGGTCAGGTGTGTCCACGGAAAGTGCGATTCTAAGCCTTAAGCATACTATAAGTTATTATACCGATAGAAAAACACCTATTTACGCCTGTTTCCTTGACTTGTCAAAAGCTTTTGATTTAGTCAGTTATGATATGCTATGGAAAAAGCTCGAGGAAACTGGTGTGCCAGCCATGTGTACTTTACTTCTAAAACACTGGTATAGTAATCAGATAAACCAAGTGAGGTGGTGCAATGTGTTTTCTGATGAATATCGATTGGAATGTGGGGTGAGGCAGGGGGGGGTAACTTCGCCTGGCCTGTTCAACCTGTACATTAATGGGCTGATCGAGGAACTCAGCAGCACACATGTAGGATGCCACATAGATGATACATGTGTTAACAATCTTAGCTACGCAGATGACATGGTGCTGCTGGCTCCCTCGATTAATGGTTTGAGAATTTTAATATCAATTTGTGAGAAATACGCTAAGAAACATGGTCTCAGTTATAATGCGCGGAAAAGTGAAGTGATGGTTTTTGGGTCGGGAAGCTATAAGCCTCGCATAATACCACCTACGTATCTAGAGGGGAAACAGCTTAAAGTTGTCACCTCATTCAAGTACTTGGGACATATGATCACAGACGACCTTAAGGACAATTTTGATATGGAACGGGAACGCAGGGCATTGACGGTGCGATGCAATATGCTGGCCCGTAGATTTTCTCGCAGCTCTACAGAAGTTAAAATCGTTCTTTTCAAAGCTTTTTGTCAGACATTTTACTCGAGTAGTTTATGGGTCAATTATACGCGTCGTGCTTACAATGTCCTGCGTGTTCAGTACAACAATGCATTTAGAGTGCTTATGGGGTTGCCACGCCATTGCAGTGCATCGGCCATGTTTGTAAATGCCCGGGTTGATGGTTTTAAGGCATTAATCAGGAAAAAAGCGGCCTCAATGCTACTGCGATTGCGTGGCAGCGCCAACAGCATTCTTAAAATGATTTCAGCCCGCTACGATTGTGCTATTCAGAAGCATTGGATAGCTATTGTAACGGGGAAAATATAGTGTTGATTAATTTAGAATCGCCTACTAACAATTCTAACTTACTGTTAAGAATTTTATTAAATAACTAACCCACTAATAACTTATGGATAAAAAAAAAATGTCTGAAATAAATGATTATTATTATTATTCCTCTTTATTTATTTTCTTTTCTAGTTATTTACATTTTTCAAAATAATTTACATTTCATTTTATAAAATACTTATTAATATTAAAAAAATAATTTATTTTATAAAACGATATTTACAAAGAAATTAAATTAAAAAATATAAAAAACTGTCCGTCGCTGGGAGCGAGGCCTAGGGCCCAAGCTACCGGTGGTTAGGGCTCCAGAGACAGGAATCTCCTCACTATGCGTGCCGTGCTTAGGAGAACCGCCTTCTGTATCCGACCCTTCACCCATTTACCTAGCGAAAGCCTCTCTAGGTGTTTATCGAAGCTCTTCGCTATAAGCCCGTTCACTGACACCACTATCGGTACGATGCTCGTTGATTCCATGTGCCACATGGCGGCAACCTCGTGAGCGAGATCTAAATATTTTGTAATCTTGTCAGTTTCTGCTTTCACGAGGTTACCATCATGTGGGACACTAATATCAATGATCATCGTATGTCTCGCAGATCGATCTATTATCACAATATCAGGCTTATTGGCAACAATAGTCCTGTCTGTGATAATAGATCGATCCCAGTAGAGCGTGATATGGCCACTATCAAGAACTGACTCAGGCGTGTATTTATAATAGGGCACTTCTGAAGATATAAGCTTGTATCGAAGGGCAAGTTGCTGATGGATGATTCTGGCCACTAAGTTGTGTCTGTGCAAATACTCAGAGTTAGCAAGACGAGAACAACCAGAAGTAACATGCCTAATCGACTCACCAGGACAGTGACAGGCTCTACACGTGTCGATCGTGCCGTCTTTTAGGATATACCTCCGGTAGTTGTTCGTCTTAATAACCTCGTCCATAATTGCACAGACAAAACCTTCGGTTTCCCCAAAGAGGTCACCGAATCGAAGCCAGTTCACCGATGCCAGCAGATCTATATCGGGCCCATATAGTGCTCGATAAAATCTACCGTGCAGCTCCTTGCTCTTCCACACATCCATACGCTCAGCAGTACTCATTACTTCAGGCCTGCTCCAGCTCTCTTTTGCAAGAGAGAGCGGGGTGAGTCCCTTGTCTACTGCCTTCATATCCCGATGCATCCCCACGTTGGTTTTGAGAAAGTATTCCCGGAGCTTGCATATCTCACGGTTGTGCAGATTTTTGGCATTTAGCAGACCTCGCCCTCCGCACTTCCGTGGGATATACAATCTCATAACCGATGATCGTGGGTGATGAATCCGATATGAAGTCATCATGCAACGAACCCTTCGATCCAAGGCATCCAGCTCTGTCTGAGTCCACCTTAGTATACCAAAGGAGTAGGTCAGCGATGGCATAACCCAGCTGTTAATGGCGCGAATCTTGTTACCACCTGAGAGGAAGGAGTTCAACACTTTTCTCAGGCGGCTAAAAAATTTCTCCTTTACCAGCTGTTTTATGTCTACGTCATCGATACCTAATGATTGTGATATACCAAGGTATTTGTAGGTGTCACCTTCAGAGAGAGATCTGAAGGACATATTTACAGAGAGTTGTAATTCGTTTGAATTGACAACTCGCCCCCGCTGTACATGCATAACCGCACACTTGTCCACGCCGAACTCCATTCCTATAGAACTACTGAACCTTTCAGTTAGTTTTAATAGTTCTAGTAGGTCCGCTTTTTTTGACGCGAACAGTTTGAGGTCATCCATGTATAGTAGGTGAGATATGACTTCACCCCCTCTGCGAAGTTGAAAACCTAGTCTTGAATCCTCAAGCAGTGCGCTCAAAGGGTTCAATGCTAGGCAAAACCACAATGGGCTCAGGCTGTCACCTTGAAAAATCCCACGCTCTATTCTTAATAGTCCGTCTAAAAACCGTCCTCTTCCTGGGAGGCTAAGTCTTGTGACCCACTGTCGCATGCACGAACCTAGGAAGGTGCGTAGAGTAGCATCAATTTTATACAACTCCAACACCCTCATAAGCCATGAATGCGGCACTGAATCATAAGCCTTTTTATAATCAACCCAAGCAGTGCAGAGGTTTTTTCTATTTCGACGGACTTGTTTATTGATAGCCATATCTACGAGGAGGAGCTCTTTCGTACCACGGGACCCCGGCCTACATCCATTTTGAGTATCAGCCAAAATTTTGTTGTCTAAGAGATGTTTCATTAATTTTGTTCTCAAAATGGATGTAAGCAACTTGTAGATGGTAGGTAAGCAAGTTATGGGTCTATAATTTCTAGGATCCATGGTACTACCAGATTTGTGTATAAGGTGCGTGACCCCCGTGGTCATAAAGGATGGGAGGCAGCACGAGTTTATAGCATCTTGGAATTGAGTTGCCAAACAGGAGTGCGAAATCTTAAACCATTTGATCCAAAAGTTGTGTAAGCCGTCCGGTCCAGGACTTTTCCAGTTTTGGCACGAACGGATTGCACAACTTACGTCTGATGGAACCACTATGACTTGTTCCATCTCTGGAATAAGTTCACACCTCTGTTCAACAGCCCCTTTCCATTCGTTCTCAGTGTGACTTCCCGGAACAGACCAGATGCCACGCCAGAATTCCAGCGTTGCATCGTTATTTGGCAACTGTCCGTCAGCCACTAATACCTTCGAATGTTCCCAGCCTCTATACACACCTTTCTGGTTTCTTTGGAAGCGACAATTAAGGAAATATCTTTCTGTGCGTTCTTTATACCTGCGAATCCGGTTTGCCCAGGCATAGACTCTCTGTTTCAAGAAGTCTATGCGCTCCGTGACTCTAAGCATATAGTCACTAGATCCAATATCGGTTCCAGCAAATGCCTGAGTCACGAAACGCATCACCCTTGGTCGAGTATTTCCCGATCGAAAACAAATTAGTTTAGCTATTAGAGTTCGTGTTGCATTAATTCTACGTTCTATTCTGTACTGCCAGGCTGGTTTGTCATATGTTTTTTTTTCATATTGGGGAATATTATTAAATTTCACACCAACAGTACGACACACGGCGACAGCCCCACAGTACAAAATAGAATGTGTCTCATCCAGATCTTTACTTGTTAATATATACGGTTCTAAAAGCTGGTTAAAATTACCCAAAATAGACAAACTATGTCTATGTATGGGTAGACGAGGTAGCTGTGGTCTGTTTAGGGTAGGTATGTCTTTATACTCCTTAATTGCCTCCTCCAAAGTCCTCCTCATACGCTCTAAATCCTGGCTACTTACGGAATCAGTCCTATGAATATCCAAATCCGTATTAGATGGTGATGTTGAGGATACTTCCATCACAACATCACTATGTTGTAGAATTGGATATTGTGCATTTTCATTTATCCTAAGACTGTTCCGTACTTCAGTGCGTAGACGATCAAGTACAGGTTCGTCCAGCAGTTTTAACCGCTGAATGGCCCGCACCTGATCCGACAAGCGCTGTGCCGTGACAGTGGTATTTGGGTGAAGAACCTGAAACAGAGACAGCATCCGATCACGATACGCCGTGAGGTAGGTTCCCATCTTTGTAGCCTCAAAGTACGCGCGCATGACACTCTCATTCATCTCCCTAGTCCATCTCATGCGGCGCACTACACCACCAGTAGCGGGAGTCGGGCGCGGGGCGCTCCCCGCAGGCTCCAAGCGTGCTGATGGTGGTCGTCCACGTCCCCGCGTAGGTCTTCGACACGAGTTAGACGACGCTGTCCCATCCTCGTTGTTATGGCTCGACATCCCTCTGGCCAAATCTTCTGTGTTAGAGGTTGGTCGGGTGGAGCTTGGCGAAGTGGGTACAGCAGGTGGAAGGCGTGCGCGATTACGGCTGGCTATCTTGTCTGTTCATGTGACTTGTTTTATTTATACATATTAAATTTTACAACACTTCGAAAGCATATTTTCATTTTGACGTGAGTTGTCATTTTGAACTAATTTATGAGATTTTAGTTTTCAATAGTTTTTTTTCTTATTTTTATGATATATATATACATTTATTATTATTATTAGACGAGCATTCAAACGATGTCCTGTTTTTCTTCGATATGCCCGAAGCCCTAAGTCTTCATTTAACACCCTTTTCACCGTGGTTCTGCTTAACCCCATCTGAAGGGCCAACAGTTTCTGCTTACGTTTGGGATTTCTTTGAATTCGTGCCTTCACAGCTTTTATCACTGCTGGAGTCCTAACAGACCGAGGGCGACCACTTCTTGACCTGTCATCTACACTAGAGTCTTCATTGTATCGTTTGATGGTACGATAAACGAATCTTTTGGTAATATTCAAATTTTGCAGTATGTTAAAAATTTGAATTGGCGCGTAACCGCAACGATGCAACGCAATAACTGCAACACGGTCTTCTTTAAGCGTCCACTCCATATTTAAAAATGAGTAAAATTCTAAAATTTATACATTTTTATTTTCATGAACAATTCGAAATTCGAATTCAATAAACTTTTTTGTGGCCAGCATTCTAAAAGAAAAGTTTTTACTGTGTGACAATACTTATGACCTGACTAGGTATATATACTTTGGTTTGGTCTTGTAGCAGATACCGCCTAGTTTAAGAGAGCTCGTCAGGATTTTGCTTTGATTTTGTTGCTGTTTGTACTGACCATTTGGCGAGGAGTTCCTATGTTTTTTCGCTTCGAGTCCCGGTTGGTCCGTCACCGCGGCCCTTAATGGGTGCACTTGTCGCCACTTATTTACGACCATAGATAGGAATCTCTCCCGAGCGTCTCCGATCTTGGGGCTGGGGACCGTTTACTTTAAATACCAAAAAAGGCAATGAGCAGCTATGCTTCACTACCCTTGGGAGAGTTGAAGTCATTTATATATAGTCATATACAGTTTTACATCGTGTAGTATTTTAACAAGTTATTAAATATACAAACAATAATAATAACAGTATAATACCTTCGGTACATGGCAATTATGCAATAATATGCACATTAGACGAGAAAAAGTGCCTAAAAGGTGCAAGCCACCATGGGATTCGAACCCGGGACCTTCAGACTGGTCTCCGAGTTTAATACCACTGAGCTACCAGGTACCTGGATGATAAAGTACACAAATAATGAAGTAAGTTTAAATAAAAATATAATGCGAAAACGTTTATTTAAAATAAAGTTATGTACCTATATGGTGTGGTGCAGTTTGTGTGTTATGTTTTAACAAATTGCATGATATCAGAGAAAAAGGGTCTACCATAAAATAGTAATTAGTAAGTACAGGAAATACAAATAAAATTTGACATGGATCAAATAGCAATACAACTTGTATCTCATAAAAAATTCACGTAAGCGGCTAAACTTCAAATATCACAACCCCGAAATGTATAGAAAGGTCTATTATATAACCTCAAAAATTTTAACGATGAGCTTTAATTCATTCTAAAGAATTGGAACGCTAAGTTAGAAATAAGCTTTTCTTATTGCTCCTCCAGCAGATAGGTTGACGGTCCACTTAATAACAAGCAGTTACGGTCGCCTATAGATGTTTGCGACGCTAGGGGCACCGCAAACACGCTGCTGTCCGTATCGAGGCACTGGAATCTAGGTCACTAATGCCAAAACACAACGCAAGGCTATTATGGCGGCATAAGTATGCCATTTTTGGTCTATACCATTAGTGGTTGCCATGCAGATGGACTTGAGGTCCTACCACAAAGCTATGGTGGTTTTGTCGCCTTTTACGACAGGCTGACCCTGGCCGCAAGGGTTAGTACTCTTACACAAACAACAAAACAAAAAAAAATAACAAAATGTTAATATATGTCAACCCACGCAACATAAGGTTTATAAACTTTATTTGCAAAAGTATGTAGATAAAAAACATGATTCAACAAAAACAATAATTCCTATCGAATTATTATTTATCCCTTAATCAGAACACAAACAAAGCGTGCTGTATCAAATGTAGTGGGGTGAACCCGTCGTATCCTATTGTAAAGTAATTTGTCAGCCCCATCCCCTGCGCACACATCCCAAGGGCAGTGTATGTCATTTACCATCCCACCCCGTTTGTCATGTTCTGGTGATATGAGTTTACAACCTTTTGCTAGTTTTATCCATACAGGGGCGGAGAAAGATACTGACCTTTGCGGCTGGGGTCGGCCTGTCATAAAAGGCGACTAAACAACCCACCCTAGCTACGTGGTAAGGCCCCAAGCCCGTCTGGATGGCGACCACCTTTGGCCTTAAGTATGCCGCCATAATAATCTTGTGTTCCGGCATTAGTGACCCAAGACACCAGCGTCTTTACGATACCACTGGCGTTACAAACACCCATAAGCGACGGTAACTGCTAAATTCTAAGCGGACCGAAAGCATGTCTGCTGTCCTACTCGTATAGCAATAAAAAAAGTTTACGAGTAAAATAAAAAAGTAACCCTGGCACACTCCAAATCGTGCCAGCTAGGGGCACATCCTGAAACAATAACAAAGCTTGAAGTGTCCGTTGCTAGAGAATTGCGAATATCTTACTTCTTGCTGCTCGTATCCCACATTACATGGGTCCTGCAGAATGTGTTTTCTTCCGCTCTATTTTGTTATCCGTCGTCCCTTTTTCACCAAATTATTTTTTGTTTGGTCCGCTCCTCCATCTCTTGGCTTTGTGTTTGTAATTTATGTTTACATATTATATTATTAAGTTTTACAAATATTTTTTAGTATTTACAAAAAATTATCTTGGATCAGATACAACATCAAAGGCGAGTGCGTGTCTCAACAAATCATTGAGAGATACTCGTATCTATAGATCACATATTCGCCACTTCATTGTGAGATTCATGCTAATGGCCTCTTGTCACGACACAAACGAGAGGGATGAGTGAATTCTATTAACACTAATGTGGGAATTGATGCATGTGTTTTTTTGTGATTTATTCGCAACTAGATGGCTGTAAACATGCCGCGGATGAACGCTTTGTTTCGTGTGGATGTTCATATCATATTTTTTGTATATTTTGAAATAAAGTTTTTTTTATCTAGATTATTTTAAAATCAATATAATGACACAGTGCCATCTCAAAATAAGCAGCAGACAGCTTGTGGTATGATTTGCCTGGAAGTGTTTATAATATTCTCTTTTACTACTCGTATTATATTATTATGTTAAGTTGGTGACAATAAAATCTCAGATTTCATCATCATCATGGCCAGACATTTGTTCCCCTAGTAAGTAGCCGGCTGCCGCAAGACTTGGCTATACCACCAAAGGCGACACTACTGCAATTTATCTGCGATATCACGGACACGAAGGCTGCCTTGAAGATTTATAGTTGAGTAATTACACCCTTGTCTTCAGCTAAAAAAAACTTGATACCTCGTACGTCGATCCACATCCATTTGTTAGATTCCATAGGGTGCGAAAAACAGTACTTAATTGGGGTGCTCGCTTTGTGTGCAGTGTTTTGATTTGCACTCTATTGTGCAATTCAGACCTGCTTTGGGGGTTTGTGTTGGGGAATTATGTTGTTTTCATTCCAAACAAATTTACTAGAATATGGATAACAAGGGTTCGTCACATTTTCAATGCTATTTTTATTCAATGTTATTTTTATTTTTGTTTATGAATAGAGATGAATATAATATTTAAGTTTTTCGTCCATTATAACTGAAAAGAGGGAAACGAAAATGGATTTTAATATAATGTTTCTAATTCTTGACGTAAGATCTGTAAAACTTAGTATTATG
Source organism: Malacosoma neustria (assembly GCA_963693495.1). NCBI lineage: Eukaryota > Metazoa > Arthropoda > Insecta > Lepidoptera > Lasiocampidae > Malacosoma > Malacosoma neustria. The sequence goes on along the minus strand of OY856391.1, from coordinate 15,316,354 downwards.
CCATACATAAATAATATGGGAACGAGCTTCAATAAAAATGATGATTTTCTTCTTATATAGATAAAAAACATAATATTTTTTTTTCTAATCTATACAGTCTAATCTGCATAGCCTTACATAATATACCTTTAAATCTGAGCCAGGAATCCGTGTTTTTGCATTTGATTTTATCCTGTGACACGATTTTTAATTGCAAATTCATCCTGTAATGGGAACTTTAAATGGGTGCTTTGAATTGAATTCGGAAGGAATTGTTAGCATTAATTTGAATAGTTTTAGACGTTAGAAAAACAATGCAACATAAATATTTTCAAAACATTAACTTTCGATTACCTTAATTATCTTTAGTTACAACTTATTTTTAACATGCTTGTTTATTTCATACAACACTAGATTAAACTTACAATTACTTGCAGGAATTCTTTTAGGAATTAATATTTCCTATTCTTTGTTAAGTATTTTTACTTCAATGGGTCAATAAATAATAGTAACTTTTTTTCGACATATACTATATAATGATCTTGGACTTACGAAATAAATTTAGTAAATTTTACATAATGCTAATAAAGTTAAAAATACTTTTAAGTTAACACTGGTATTCCGGTTTCGTGATCACCGAGGCCTGAGACACATAGGCCTCTTCCAGCTGCTTCCATACCTTTTTTAATTTTTTTGTTTTCCTCCACCAAATAGTATCTCAGACTTTCCTATACGGTCTATCCATATTTTTGCCTGTCTACTTGTTTTCCTTTTACAGTCATGTGGTAGCCATTGTGTTATAAGTGTTGTCAATTTTGCTCTACTGTCTCTTGTCATGTGTCCTGTCCATCGCTATTTAAGCCGTGTTATTATCCTTATTATGTTTTTTCTATTGCTTATGAGTGACAAAATACACAAGTTGAACACCTTTTTCTTAGAAAATATAGAAAACTGCTTTTAAATATCTCTTTAAATGAAATAATATCTACCTACCTATATATAAAATAGTGAGTTGAACGTTCATATATCAATAAAGCACTTGTAGTAAAGCACATCATTGTCCGCTGGGCATACAAATATCTACAAATACATTATTGTAACAAATTATACTATATTATAACTATATCGCTATTGTATCTGTCCGTGCAGGGACGGAGTAAAAATACTAACCTCTATGTCCAGGGTCGGCCTGTTATAAAAGACGACGAAACAACCCTAGCTACGTGGTAGGGCCCCAAGCCCGTCTGGATGGCAAATGCCAGCGCATTAGTTGCCCAGGTGACGACGGTAACTGCTTACTATTAAGTGGGCCATCAGCCTGTCTGCTGTTTCTCAAAAATATAAAAAAAATTGTATAATTAATAATTACTATGAATTTAGCAATATTCTCTCAAATAAAGAAGGTATACTTAAAATGTACAATTGTTATTTCTTAGGCTAAGGAGACATAAAAGCAATAATTGTCCGCTGCGCAGGCGCCTCTCTGCGGTTGATTTACAAAATTATTACCGATATAAATTACTACACTACTAACGAACTTTTTACGACATGAGCTTTTACGATCTCGCACTGTTTGAAATAAACGTTTTAATCGCTTTATTTTTATAATGTGTTTAAATGTTTCTGTTGTTTGGTTTTTATATAAATGTAAGCATTTCTTCGTGCAGGAGCGGAGTAAGGATACTAACCCCTGCGACCGGGGTCGGTCTGTCGTAAAAGTAGACAAAACAACCCCAGTTACGTTGTTACGCGGGCTCCAAGCCCGTCTGGCTGGCAACCACCCTTGGTCTTATATGTCGTCCCAATAACCTTGTATTGTTTTCCATGTAGCCCTGGCCAGTGAAAAGAATAGGATCACTCCAGGTCATTCCATGGGAGTCGTAAAAGGCGACTGATGGACTACTCTTTTGCCAGCTTGCATGCGACAAAGGAAGTGCACCTCTCGGTTTTCCTCTAGGGGTCTGAAAGTTGAACGGCAGTCGCTCCCGCTAAAGCCAAAACTAGCCAAATCACATGTACATGTGAGTTAGCCGATGTATTATCCAGGCGGAGGATGGTCATGGCGTTCCTGTAGAAGACTCGGTGGAAGGCCAGTAGACCCCGGTTTCATTGGGAATAGCTACAAATTTACACAGATGCACCTGGTGGGGAGAATGGGGTAGCCATAGTGCTCTCGGGGAAGCTACAGGACAACATCTTGAAAGTTAAACGCTGTAGCAATCGGCTAAGCGTTATGAGGGTACATATCGGTGATGTAGTTACCCACTTGAGAAATGTCTACGCGCCACAGGTCGGTTGTAGCGACGCCGATAAGATAGCGTTTTGGAATCTTCTAGGTTGCAACCGGTATTAGACGCTGGGATGGTGATGATGAATAACCCTGTGAGACAGCAGCGTATTCGCGGTTCCCCGAGCGTCGCATACATCCATAGGCGACAGTAGCTGCGTACTATTAAGCTGGCCGGTCAGCCTCTCTGCTGTTCCTCCTAGCAATAAAAATTATACATGTTGCGAGCGTATCATCTCTGTTTCATTCAAAGTCCAAGATCAGAAGGCTGGCTGTTTATTTTTTTCATCTAACTTTAAGTGTAAATAAAGTGCGCAAGAAATTTTTTTATTAAATAAAGGAATATACTGCGACAATTTACTCAGCGCCATCTACTTAGATGGGTTCTAGTCCTAAAGTAAACAGAAGAGCGCTTGTGTTATCGTTACTAAACAATGAATATATAACTTTTATACTTTACTAGCTGACCCGGCAAACGTTGTTCTGCCATAAAAATAATAAAATGTCAAAAAATAAAAAATAAATTTAGGGGTGGACTACCCCTAACATTTAGGGGGATGAAAAATAGATGTTGGCCGATTCTCATAGATACCGGATAAGCACAAAAAATTTCATCAAAATAGGTCAAGCCGTTTCGGAGGAGTATGGCAACGAAAATTGTGACACGAGAATTTTATATATTAGAACTTGATATTTAGTTCCGTCCAATCACCCAAACACGAGATTATAATCAAACCATACACTTTACTTATTAACTATTATGGATGTGATGATGTTTTTTTTTTATTTATCCCCATATAATCGTAGCAATCGATATATTCACATAGCTGTTTTAATGTAAATTTATAAAAATAAAATACTAATTAATGTGTATTCTTTTATTCCAGGTGTTGAAGTATTGCGAGCACCTGCACGGAAAATGGTACTTCAGCGAAATACGGGCGATCTTCTCCCGACGCTACCTCCTCCAGAACGTGGCCATAGAGATGTTCCTGGCTAGCAGGAGTGAGTTTTGCTTAACATTGTAATAGCTGAAATACAAGTAGACTTAATAATGTCTCCTCGTCAGCCGTCCGTTGTCTGCTGGACTTAGGCCTCTCCAAGTTTACGCCATAAATCTCCCTTTTCCCATCCAGCCTTTTCCCATACACTATGTTTGCCATAATGTCTAGGTGATCTAAATGATTGGATGTATTATGAAAAATATACTTACTAAAGTAGCTCTGGCACCTGGTAAACTAGGTAGTAGCTCATGGTATTACACTAGGAGATCACTCTAAAGTTCCGGGCTCCCATAATCCCACCATGGCATACACCACTTAGGTTGTTTTTCTCGGCTGATGTGCATAATTTGCCATGTACCGTCGGTGAAGTAAAACATCGAAACATACCGAGGTCACCGGTATGTGTAACCCGCCACTCTGCCTTGAAAATGGGGGCCAGTAGTCCGTCCCCTCTAAGGGGATGCCCGAGCCCAGCAGTGGGACACTGGGCTGTTATTATTATTAACTAGTCTCCTCAACTGTTGCGAGTGACACCTCCTAGTCTGATACAACAAACCTTGGGAAGCGTTCAAGTATTACGTAATGCAATTTTCGGAGATTTTTGACGTAATACTTGAATGCTTCCTTGGGGAAGTGTGCTCTTGGGGCTGCATATGAAAAGCGGAAAATTTAATTAAATAGTTTACTAGAGGTTTGTGTCTAGCAATGGACAACGTGAGGCTGATAATCTTGTCGATAAAGGAGTAATAATGCCACAAACGAGTTATGTTTTTAATTATATGAAATAACCTTCCAGCCCTGGTGTGGTAAGCGAAGATGAAGTATGAGCTTCCAGCCTAAGTCTATCTTTGCGTTGTGTACGGATAAAAGACTCCCTAAACATCGATCTATTGAATAAGTATATAATAATAAAATGAAACTTCTTTTAACTTACAGCGTCTATCTTCTTCGCTTTTCCGGACCAGGCGACGGTGAAGAAGGTCATTAAAGCGTTGCCAAGAGTTGGGGTCGGCATCAAATACGGCATACCGCAGACGAGGTAAGTCATTTATATTAGCAGTCCAAGAGAACATTTTAGATATATAGGTTGATAGACAATATACCTCTTAATTTAAAATAAAAATATAACATAGTGAACAAACGGCGGTCTTATCACTAAACCAAGACCACCAAGTAATAATATATTACGATTGCGTGTTTTGAATGTTTCTTGTGTATTTATAAAAAAAAATGAAATCACAGTCACAGGTAATGCTTTTTAAAATATGAATACACTCCCGGTACATGGCACAACGAAATCAGGACAATCACCATCATAACAGCGGTAAATTTCGGTTGTATCCAAAATACTTACGCGTTGCACTTCACATGCGTAAGTACACAACTGTGATACGTCCTTTCAATACTTAGATAATACCAATACAAGAAGAAATATGGTATTTTCTTACATAGGCGACTGCCTGACCCTCCAACCATGAAAGGAGAACTTTACATCAAAACCTTGTAAGCTTATCAGGCTGAACCAATTGGCAGGTGATGTTAACTTACGTCTTAACAGGACCCTTTGCACCCCATGAAAATGAATATAGTAATATACAGGATTATTAGTAATTCGACGTATTCCCGTTAGGAGGGTGATAGGGGTGACTATTAGCAATAATTTTAACCCGCATATGCACTATGCAAAATTAAATAATTTTCAGTTATCATGTTTTTTAGCTTTTTTCAAAATAAGTATTGACTTTCATTATTGAATGCAAATATCAAAAATTTATTTAGAAAAGTATCAATTTAAATCTCATTTTTTCTTTTGATTTATTAAAACGTTTCAAAACACCAGTGTTGATAAATAACCAAATTTATCAATATTAAAAAAACCATTATCAATCCAAATTTAAAAATGCGAGACGAAAAACTATTATTTCAATACTTTTTTGAGATTTTTTTCTACTAAAAAACAAAAGAAAAGCATTATGAAACTTGGCTTGCAGATTATTTTAACAACATAACCGTTTTCTTAGCTCTCCAACAATGCATAACAACTAGGAACTTATTTCAAAGAAACTGAAAAAAAAATTATCACAAAGGAAGCAGACGGTAATTCGTATTCGAACTGAACTTCGAACTGAATCTCGGTTTGAATATCTTGCAAATATGTTTAATGCGTACCTAAGCCAATGCGGGAAGCAGACTGGCAGGTTAAGAAAAAAAAACAAAGTTTTCAAAGTTCTTTTTTCAAAAACTTAAGGTCGTTCTTTAAAATTTCCATTAAATTAATTAAAAACAATACCCAGTGTAAATAAAACAAAAAAAATACAAATTTACAATAAAATTTAGAACCAGTAGCAGTTTAGTAGTACAATTAACAATTAATAATACGTAACAATTAAGAAATGTTGTAATTTAGCCTAATTAAAGATCTTGCTCGAAGTGACTTCCCCTATTGCGTACGCAAAGTCGTTTCTGAGTTGTGACAACTACCGAAGTAGTCAAATTATTCCGCATCGTATTTGCTTCGTTTATAATTCTTGTTTTGAGTTCTTCCGCGGATGACACAGGCGAGACGGCGTAAACTAGGGATTTCATGTGACCCGAGATATCCATAGGGTACACCTTATGGGGAACAGCAGCGTGCTCGCGGTGCCCTAGCGTCGCAAATCGCGATGATACCTGCTTACTATTAAGTGGGCCGTCTGTTTGTCTGTCTGTTGTTCCTCAGCAATAATAAAAATTTAAACAACATATATAAAATAACATATTTCTTTATTCTTACATACATTTCAGCAATTCCTTTTTATAATTGAACTCATATTAAACTCATTTTTGATAAATATTTATAAGAGAAACTATTTACTTGTCATATGACTATTATATTATATATAACAACCTTTCAAATTCATTAATTACTTATTTTAATGGCTACATTAAAAGTACTGCGACATTCGACTCTGCGATGTAAAGTTTACTTTGCTTAAATAGTATACAAGGTTTTCTCAACAAAGCCTTCAGGATCTCTGACGTATGTCTGCTTTTGGGGTTGGGAAGTTGGCAGAGATTCGTGTAAAACCGAATTTATTTAAAACTATCTTATGCTGGGTCTATCAGTACAAGTAAAGGAAACGCACTGGCGCTAATAACGGGTACCACTTTGCCAGTACTCAATAGAGCTTTAGGGCTCCAAAGCTAATTAATGGTTACTAAAAATCAAATCAAAAATGTCATAATTACACTAGTTGCAAATCAGAAGTTATTGTTTGTTTGCAACCATAGCACTGCCAACTTATTGAAATTTATTATTACCATCATTATTTTACTTAATACTCATTTTTAATTAGCTTCTTACATTTTTATATAGCGATATTATCAACAAACAATTTAAATTTAATTTACAATATACATATTTACATAGGAAAGTAATAAATTAAAGTACACCTATCGAGCATTTATCGCATTAGAATCCATTTATAACATCTGCTTGCGATAAAATATATAGGCAATTAAACCATTTGTACTTAATTAGGCAAATCCATAACTGTCGCCACCTTTAAAATTATTCCTAAAAGTAATGGAATGTAACATCTTTAACTTAATTGCATACATACATACATACATACATATAATCACGCCTCTTTCCCGTAGGGGTAGGCAGAGACCACTTCTTTCCACTTGCTACGATCCTTACATACTTGTTTCGCTTCGTCCACTTTCATTATTCCCTTCATGCATGCCCTTCGGTTTAGGATACTCTTGACCTGGCCTTTTTTCAAGACGTCCCTGATCTGGTCTTGAAACGTCCGCCTAGGTCTACCCCTTCCAACACTTCCATTCACACTCGCCTTATACACTTTTTTCGTCAATCGTTCTTCATTCATTCTCTCGACATGGCCAAACCATCTCAGCATACCTTTCTCAATTTTTGTCACTTCATCTTCTTTCAGACCACAACGTTAACTTATCTCACTATTTCTTATCCTGTTACTCAGTTTGACTCCTATCATACTTCTTAACGCTCTCATCTCAACTGAATTCATTCTGCTTTCATGTTTCTTCTGCCATACCTAACTTTCACTTCCGTACATGAGTGTCGGAACCAATACCCCGTCATGCACAGCCAGACGAGCCTTGTTAGACACCTTCCGACTGTTCATAAAGGAGTGCAAAGCTCCATTCACCATGTTTCCTGCATTCACTCTTCTTTCAATATCACTCTCACACTTTCCATCTCTTGTAAACTTTGAACCCAGATACACAAACTCATTCACCTGTTCAATTTGTTCATCTCCAATCACAATATTGCAGTCTGTCACTGTTTCATCTCTTTCAAACACCATCACTTTCGTCTTCTTTATATTCATCCTCATTCCCTTTCTAACAAAAGCTCCACTCATAACAGTTACCATCTCCTGCAACTCCTCGGCCGAAGACGAAAGTAAAACTTGATCATCAGCATAGAGAAAACATTTGACGAGTAACTCATTCATTCTCAGCCCACTTTCATTCTCTTGTAAATCTGTCAAGCAATTGTTCATGAACAGATTAAACAGCCATGGTGACGCTACACATCCCTGTCTAACACCTTTTTCGATATTAAACCATTCAGTGTATGCCCCGTTTATCCTTACACAAGCACTAGAATCCCTATAAAGAGATTGCAATGCTCGTATGAGGATACTGCTCGCACCATTCACGGACAATGCTGACCAAAATTCATTCCTCACCACTCTATCATAGGGCTTTTCTAGATCTACGAACGCACAATAGACTTTCTTGTTTATAGCCAAACACTTTTCGGCTATGCACCGCAAGGAAAAGAGCTGATCCGTACATCCCATTCCCTTCCTAAATCCCGCTTGTGCATCCCATACTTTTTCGTCTGTTTCATTCACAACCCTTTCAATCAACACTCGCATACAATTTACCGACGACGCTGAGAAGGCTTATACCGCGGTAATTTACGTAGTCCTGCCGTATATTATTACATATATTATTTATTATTTAATAATAATTAAACCTGTAATACTGATCACAAAAATCATAAAATTATAAACAAAATATCAACAAAATTAACAGTAAATCTAATAGTTGCTAACTTGGTAACTTCAAGTCATGTATTAAGCTAACATACAAACTTAACATACAATCATATTAACTTTATTATCAAACTTATAACATAAACTTCTATCACAAAGTACTAGGCTCGCATAAATTAAAGAAAGTCTATTTATTCATTATGATTTTGAGATTTTTTCTCGTCCAACTGCGTCCAGTTTGGCTTGAACATGTTCTTATCTAAGTTAATAGCATCCCCCGCGCTGTGCCGCCTCTGTACCTGTCTTCCGTCTATACTGAATCTTTTTTCTTTACACCCGATTTCAGGGTCTCCTTCTTTCTTATCTTCATCGAACTGTCTCATAATCTCAGTCAGACTTTTTCCTTTGGTTTCTGGCAGGAAGAACAAGCAATACGCAGCTCCTAGCATTGCGCATATACCGAACAAATATAATGTTCCGTTACTTGATAGAAGTTTCTCTAATTGTGGATACGTTTTGATATTGATGAAAATTAAGACGTACGCACAACACGATGTCGCACCAGACATGACTCCTCTGATATCTTGTGGGTACAATTCCCCTGACATGATCCACGGTAACTGTAGGAAGCCAACCATACTAAAAGACACGTGTAGAAGCACGCAGCCCAACTTAATTAATGGCGGTCCGTTCAGACTGTCACAAACAGCTGCTCCTAGCATAGTTACGCCAAGTAGCAACCCGGATACCGCAGCCAAAGTCTTTCTTCTAAAACTATTTATTAGACAAGCACCAACTGCGCCCATGAACACTCTAACACCGCCCACTATTATAGACGCTGTAAATTCGTTGACGCTAGTCCCAACGGATTTGAAAAAGTCAACGGCGTAGTACAATATTACGTAAATTCCAGACATTTCCTGGAATATGAAGAACATGATGAGCAGTGCGAATGGTTTCAATACGTTTCTACGTTTGAAGAGGCCTAGTTTTTGTTTAAATGACATATTCTCACTCGTTTTCCTGTCTTTGGTGAACTCCATCAACTCTTGTTGGGCCGTGTTGTTATTCTGCCTTAACCAGAACATGGCGTTGTACGCTTCTTTCATGTGCCCCTTCGATGCGAGCCACAATGGTGACTCTGGCACGAAGTGCATCAACAGCGGCGTCAGTAACGATACTCCCGCGCAAATGCCAGCTACTTTCCTCCAGTGTATGAAAGCACCTAACGAGTATACGATGAAGATTCCTGTTGATACCAATCCCGGTCCTAATGCGCTTAGAACTCCTCTCTTCTCGGGTGTTGTGATTTCGGCCACATATATGTACGATACTGTTGACATGCCTGGAATGTTAAAATACTTTATCAGTATACTCGTACAGTAGTAAAATGTTTTCCACCAATTTCATGAATTAACCGCTAAGAAGTCCCTATATTAGGATTAATTTGATTAATTTTAACGCCTAACGGTTTAAACACATACTCATTCGCTAAAATTTGCTGACACGTTTTTGATAGGCGCTGAATAAATTAATGGATATCGTATTGCTCCATGGTTAATAACACAAAATAATTATAATTATACTGCACGATTAACATAGCACCATCTATTTTTAGACCATACATATACCATACAATATACACATTTCTTTGTAAATAAATAAATATTATACGTAACTATCCAGACTTGGGATGGAGATCGAATTCATGACCCACTATAGGCGTCCTGATACCTAAAAACCGTTGCGCTATAAAGGATTTATTTATTTATTTAATTAGACTGATTATTCGGGATGCCTAGTTATTTTTCAAAAATATTGGCTATTGGCTAGAATTTGCTCTTTCTTTTATGTTAGGCGCTAAACAAGTTACATATTTGTAACTTATATTCTTCCAGGCAGATATATTTATCACTTACGGACAATAAATATATTTGATATGATAATAATTGTCAGTCACCTGTGATACTCAACATCAGTAAGGACTGTTGGTTTAAAACAAAATCACAATTTTTTTTTGTAACAAATGTAACTCACCGATAGTGAATCCAGTGATAAATCGACCGATGCACAGCAGTATATATGTCTCCGAAAACGCGATGACCAGCCACCCTATTAGATTCGGTATCACTATAGATTGGAGGAGCAGCCTTCTTCCCACTGCGTCCACCATCATGCCGCCGAGAAGTGCTCCGATTGGATTCGATATGACACCCAAACTTGCTGTAAAAAAAGAAAACTAAAAGTCAGTGCATATAGGTTTTTAATAAAACAAAATGATACAATATTTTAAACTTGGAGAATAAATGTCTGTTCATAAATGAGTTTACGGCTTGCAACATGTAAACTACTTGTGTGGTGTATGGTTCCGGGTTTGCGTATGTTAAACGACAGGTGCATTTTAAAATGATTTATTTGAAAATATCGATGAAACGTTTACAACAATAAAAGGACATTTTATTATATTATTTTACGTTCTCGATCGCGTGCGGTCATAAAGCGACTGCCTACTGCCAACGGCAGAGTATTATGACTGCAGGAGAGTCCCGGGTGGCGAGTATCGCGAGGGCGGCCTGCCACGCGTGGCGCGCTTCGGGTATCTCCCGGCCGCTATATCCTCCCCCTCGAGGGCAGGAGAGAAACACCTCTCCTGCGCTCGCACAGGACTCGACTCCCTTTCACTTTAGGCGGACGGCCTCTGTTTCTCTTTGGTACGACGAGACGAAGAGGCATGACGTTGTCATTACGAAGGTAAAGTCGCGTTAGTTGTGAAACGTGAAATTTGCCCAAAACATTTTCTGGAGAATCTAAACTGGACTCGCAGTAAGTAGTTGGATCTCCCCCTGGTGCAAAGATATCTTTATATTCATTGATGACCTTAGAAATTTCCGTACGTTGACACGGATTTAAAGACGTTGCCTCGTCATCCCGCAGTACACCAAGGGACGCACACGGTAGCCCAGGTGACTTGTTTTCAAAACGTAAAGGAAATACACGCGACTTCTTTTCCGAAAAGGTCCACGTAGAACGGCCAAAATCAATATTTAAATTAAATGACTTAAGGAAATCGATACCCAGCAACGTTTCATTATTTGTTGCATTAGGGAAAACAAAAAATCGTACTACTTTAGTTTTCTGTTCGAGAGTCACCTCAACTTCTGTGGCTAGTAAGTCCATAGTCTTACTAAGGCCGTCGGCTAACTTGACAATTTTTGTTACAGCATAAAATGGCTGGGCTTTCTGTTTAAGAAGTTTGTATAAAGTATGCCCAGCAATGCTACTTTTAGCCGCAGAGTCAGCTAACCCCACTCCATGTTCACCCAGTATGGATATATTAAGAATCGGCCGTAATGGCTGTTCATTTTTATTAAAACAAACGGGGTTAAAATGCAAAGGTTGACAATCACTGGCTTCTTTGAAAAAAGTTTGAGAACTACTGTCCCTAACCACATTACTGTTAACAGAAAATGACTGGGTACTACTGACTTTGTTGCTACAAGTTTGAAAACCACTTAAATCAACATTACGATTACAAACTTTACAAGCTAAACATGTACAAAGGTCATTATTAACAGTAGGACAAATTGAAAGAGGTATAAAATTACTTACATTATTACATTTCTTACTTCTACAAAAGTACCTTATGTCGGTGCAAACGCTTCGCGGCGGCGAGTTACAAAGGTTTGTCGGCGGTGTCGGCGGCGGCCGCGCCGCTTGGCGAATATGCGGGAAAGTCCTCAAACTTCCGGCGTCGCGCTCGCGCGGCTCGCATGACGTAATCGCGCCGGTTTCGACGGAGTAAAACGCACTCGTACCTGGGTTTTTGGTTTCTTTCGAGTTACACTTTACGCACTTAGACCTGACTGTGCCCGTTGCACCGCACCCGTAACACTTTATTGAAACTTTTTCCCTTTTAACACTTAACAGCTTTTCGCACGTGTCTTTTAAATGTCCGCGATGCTTGCAATAGACACAAAACAAACGATTTTGCTTGCTGTTGACGTACGCACTGTCCGTCATAATGTCGGTCTTCACTGGAACACTGTGTGAGCTGCTCGAACGCGCTTCGGCGTGAAGAGGCGGTCTCGACGATACCGTGGGGACTACACTGGTCTCTCGAGCTTCAGCTAATGAATCTTCAATGCTGCGAGCCTTCCGAAGTAGATCCTCAAAAGTGAATATGCTCTCGCGATCGACCCGCTTTCTTATACGACGATCCAAAAGTCCAAAGGTCATGTCTAATTCCACTCGCTCACATAAATCTCCAACAGGAAGCTTAGCCAGCAACGCTCTCACCTTAGCTATAAACAAGTCCGTAGGTTCGCTTCCTTGAGACAATGTGAAGAGTTCAAAATATATCCTATGAGGCGGTCGACGTATCCCATATGCCGAACGAAGCCTCGTAATTGCTTCCGCCCAAGATGTTGTGGTAGACTTGACGCCCTGCCACCAAACTGCTGCAGAACCAATGAGAAGCATGGACAAGCCCTTCAAGGCGTCCTCATCACTGACCCTGAGACATGACTTATATACACTTACTGCGTCTATAAAGTTATCTACGGACTCATCGGGACTTCCCGAGAAACGTGCCGTACATTGTGTGAAATTGCCGCACTTCTGAACAGCAACGTCCGAAAAGATAGCGGACGGATCTGGAGTTGACGCTCGTACTTCCCTAAGTAGCTGAGAGCAAAACTCCTGCTGTGACTTCTGCAACGACGTGATAAGGTTGGAGAACATCTCTTGTGACATCGTCACACTCTGATTTCCCTCTTCTTCACCATCCGACGACGCAGCAGCACCTTGACGAGTACGCGGCATTTTGTTTTCACTACAACACTACACAAACACGGTTTTAACACTGGTTATTTTTTTATTTACGTTGGGCGCCAGATGTGGTGTATGGTTCCGGGTTTGCGTATGTTAAACGACAGGTGCATTTTAAAATGATTTATTTGAAAATATCGATGAAACGTTTACAACAATAAAAGGACATTTTATTATATTATTTTACGTTCTCGATCGCGTGCGGTCATAAAGCGACTGCCTACTGCCAACGGCAGAGTATTATGACTGCAGGAGAGTCCCGGGTGGCGAGTATCGCGAGGGCGGCCTGCCACGCGTGGCGCGCTTCGGGTATCTCCCGGCCGCTATACTTGGTATTATGTAGCAACACTATAAACCACAAGTGCTCAGAAAGAGATGTTACGAAATGCCTAAAAGTATTTAATTCTATAACCGTAGTAATTTTTTTAAGTATTTTAAAAATCTATCTATCAGTGTAAATTTCATTTTTATAACTTGAGGATCTATAAAATACATCATGTATAAATATATATTTTACTACACATGATAAAATGAAAAGAAATAGGTAAATGTATTTTTTAAGAATCACTAATTGATCTGAGTACAAACCATAGATTGAAAGTCTGTAAAAGCAGGCCATATGACTATATGTAGCCCGCCTGGACTTTATAAAGCGCGTCGAATATAACCGACCGTCAAAAAAGTCTTATTTATTTATTTATTTATTTATTTATTTATTTCAGACAGTTACAAAATCATGTCCATAGTGGGTTAGTAAATTATAAGTAAACTTAAAAATCTATTGTTAGTAAACACAAATATAAAATGATCAAAATGTCCATGTCGCGACTGGTGCGTGCAGCTGTACCCAGTGGCGAATCATTGGGCTATCCCACCGATTGCATAAAATTGCCACCATACTGTGAGGGCTATCACGGAACCTAGCTGAGGTAGCTGCGCAACGTTTACGCATGAGGGCCTGAAAGCTGTCAATAGCATTTTCTGCAAACATAATCGATGCACTACAAAAACGAGGCAACCCCAACAAAATCCTGAGGGCGTCGTTATACTGCACTCGCAGGGCATCGATTGCCGCCCGCGTGTACCTCAGCCACAGACTACAGGTGTAGAAGGTTTGGCAATAGGCCTTGAACAAAACCAGCTTGACATCCCGTCCACACCTTGCAAATCTGCGAGCCAACATATTGCATCGGACAGCTAAAGCCCTACGTTCTCTCTCAATATCTAGGTTATCACTTAGATCCTCGGTCAGCCAGTGGCCCAGATACTTAAACTGGGAAGTACGTTTAAGAGGAGTATTACCAACATAAACTATTGGCACAGAAGTGCATATCTTGGAGCCAGCCTTGAAAACCAGCAACTCGCTCTTTTTGGCATTATACCTGAGCCCATGAGATTCTGCGTAGCGTTCACAAATACTTATGAGTTGCCTCAGTGCACCGATCGATGGGCTCAGCAGCACCATATCATCAGCGTAGCTAATATTATTGACGCAAACTCCATCGATGTGACAGCCAATGTAGGCACTGCTGAGCTCCTCAATCAACGCGTTGACGTACAAGTTGAAAAGACATGGTGAGCTGATCCCCCCTTGTCTTACTCCACACTTTAGCCTATACAAATCAGACGTCGCACCAGCCCATTTAACAAAGTTCATCTGATTTTGGTACCAATATCTTAATAATTTTGTGACAGCACTATCTACTTTTGTTTCATTTTTTAGTTTCTCCCATAATATATCATAGGATACCAAATCAAAAGCCCTAGATAAATCTAGAAAACACGCATATATAGGCGTTTTTCTTTGTGTGTAGTATTGAACAGCCTGCTTGACACACATAATGGCAGCCTCCGTCGAAAGTCCTGGTTTATAGCCAAATTGAGCATCGTGTAGGTTTATACATTTGGCCAAATGTATGTCAATCAAGGTATCCAGCACTTTGGCCATAATAGTAGCTAGAGAAATGGGCCTGTAATTACTAGGGTCCGATATGTCACCTGTACTATTCTTTACTATAGGAACTACAACAGTTTTCATAAGTTCATGTGGCAAGTGAGAGTGGCTCAAACATAAATTAAAAATATGTGCCAAAATTTTTGGTAGTTGCCCACCTGCATGCTTAATGTGTTCAACGCTCAAGCCGTCATGCCCCGGAGATTTTCCGGATACCATCTTCTTGATGACGTTTCTTATGTGTATGTATATAATTACAGATAATAAATTATATATTTAAATAGTAAATCTAATTTATTTGTTGATAGTACGTGCCCACACATTAGATTTGTTGCTATTTACACACGACCGGCCCCAGTTCACGCCTTATCTCGATGTACAGGAGCGTTCCAAAAATACCAACTAAATAATCCGCAAACAAACGCTATCTTATTGACACATTGTTGTATTAATAAATTCTTTGGGATCCTAATATATTTATAATAAATATTAAATATAGTCAGTATTACATATTGCAAACTTGCTATGATGCATGTACAATATTTATACAGTTGATTTTTCTTGTTATTTAAATGACAATGTTGAATTATATTTTCTTGAGTTTATACGCCTGTTACTCAACAATATAATTACGTATTACAAATTTAATACGCTTGTATAATGCCTAATCAACTATGTAAGTAAAAATGGTTGCCTAAAAGTACTGGAAAAATCAACAACGAACAAATTGAAACACACTTAAAGTCCGTACAACCTATTATTAATTCAGAGTAATAGTAGCGAAAATTTAGAAAATATTGTTATATAAAAAATAAACGTGAGGTGGCATGACATGCCCTACAGCAGTGGTCGGCATCCGTACCATCCAAAAGAGTCGAATATATACAATACACAATTTAAATATATTCAAAGAGCCATTTTTTAAACATATGCTTTGCTTTAGTAGGAGTCATTATTACGGAAATATTTATAGATAATAATCAGTAATATTCCGTGAGTTGACTGAACATTTCACGGAAGAGCCGTAGCCGAGGAGTCAAAGAACCACATTCGGCTCGCGAGCCGCGGTTTGCCGACCACTGCCCTACAGAAATAAAGTTCATTTGGTTATACATATTTCTAAATAACAAACACACTGAAAGAAATTTAGTTATAACAAGAAAGTAAAGTTGTATAATAAATACCCTTGTATAAAGACCTGTCTGGGCTCGAACTACCAATTAATTTAACATCTGAACACGTTATCTCATTGCGTCACGAAGGTTCTACTAGGGAATCCAATATTTCAATATCGGTCACATCGGAATCGAAAATTGAGGTCCACTGTTAGCTTCAGTTACAGGACCATATAGGACCAAATAAAAATTCACACTAAGTCAATATTCGCGATAAGTTGAAAACTTTGTGACTCGAATTTTTTTGTCGCTCCTTTGATAATCTGCTTTTAGATAGGCACTGTATTATAATATTGTATTTAAATCATACGATTTTATTGTATCAGTGCAAATGAAGAAAGTCATCATTAGCTATTTTAGGTTTATACATACGAACAGATTATTTTTAGCCTATACAATGACCTGAAAAACGTGATGTTCCCAATACACGTGTGTATTCTGGCACCGTTTCGAAAATATTTAAAAATATAACGTAAGCACGTTTTGTTTATGAGATTTTTTCATTCAATGACGCGCTATACCAATGATATATTGAATAACATACCATGGTATCATAATAAGATGGAAATGTGTTTATAAAACATTCCCAGGCTATCAACATCGTTAAATGTATTATGGAAAGATTTTACTCAGTGTACAATAGAACCTCTGTAAGTGGAACTTGAAGGGAGACGCGAGAGACAAAAAATCGAGTTATAGAGTCTTATGGAGGATTTCGACTTATGCGAATTTTGTAAGGACTTATAGATTTCAAAATTTATTCCAACTCTTTTTGAATTGTAGAGATGAATTAAATAAAAATCCTAGTTACAAGAAAGAATGCTGTATATTATCGGCAAATTCTTAAAATAAATACTAAATTTGCTTATAGGTACTTACTAATTATATTGACTTATAGATGGTTCAGATTTCGAGCAATGGACGTTTAGGGGATTGAAGGGAAGGGTACACAACATTTTTTGGTGTTTGGAAGGTTTTCGACTTTTTTTTAATAGCTAGAGTTCAGCAGACAGGAAAACGGCCCAGCCTGGCAGGTGGTCACCGTCACCTATGGACGTTTGCAACACCAGATGTATTACCAACGCGCTGCCGGCCTCGAAGAAATTTTAAAACGCCCTTTTTGAAGAACCCCGTATCGTACCGCGCTGAGAAAACCTCAGCCGGAAGCTCATTTCAGATCCAACTTATCGAGATTCGACTTAAAGAGGTCAAAGAACTAAATGAAACGATGATCTAGCTACTACATCTCCTGAGTCAAAGTTGTAGACTGTTTAAGGTATTCGCACATTACACCGACTCAACTCCAACTCAACTCACAGTACGGCATTGAAATGTAAGCTCTATTCTATGTTAATTAAGAGTGAATTTGTCAGTTTGTAAGTTAAAGTCGTATGCCTTAGGTTAATTAACATAGAGCTTACATTTCAATGCCATACTGTGAGTTGAGTCGATGTTATAATGTGCGAATACCTTTACAGTGGGTAACAGAATCACGTTGTTCTAAATGAGTATAAAATACTTGTAAAAAGGCATTTCACCGTGTTGTGTAAGATTAGACTAAATTAAACTTACGGGTTCGTATTATTATGTGTAATGTACACAAATTATATGTATTTATGGTAACTGCCAAAACTGTTTTATCCATCTAATTTGTTATTAAGGCAAGAAAATCAAACGAATGGTCGTATACGCAAATTACACGCAATAGTTTCCTATTAACGCAACTGAGGACTCTGGACCCGGTAAACGTTGTGCGCCCGTATAAATTTAAAAAAAAACGTTTTGGATAAGATTTCCATAAAATCCGTTCACAGTGAGCGCCTACATCACAAGATGAATAACAATACCAAATTTCAAATCATTCGGGTGTATAGAGATCTCGTGATGAGTGGTGTTTCGCTTGAATATTGAAGATTGGCACAAAACGCCTTGACAAATAGTTGAATAAAAATCACTCACCAATCCATGAGCTCTGCTCGTAGGAGATTTCTGGATATTCACGCGAATAATGGGGCAGCAGCACAGCCGAAAAGCCCTGACAGAACCCCACTGATATGTTGATGGACTGAGCTGCGAGCGCCGCCAACACCTATAAATTTATGAGTGTTTAATCAATTTGATAGACAACCTATACACATAGATAGAGGAGACAACTTAAGATACACATTTTGTAATCATACAAGTTCTTAATATTAAGATGTTATTATCATCGTTATCTATATTAATAAACTATACCGATTTATATATCATTATGTGATTGATGTGCGGGTGTCTCGCTTGTTTTGAATTTCACTTTCAACTCCTTATCATTGATAACACTAATGTCATATGATACGCTGCTATGATAGATTAAAACGAATACGCTACGATTTATACTTCTCGAATTATTTATTTAAAATTGTGTAAATTAAACGATTAGTCCAGATACAGTTTTGAAGATTGTTTTACTATTTTCTTTATATGTTTTGAATATTGTACGTAGCTCTCAACGTTTGTTTGTACCACCGTTTGAGGTACTTGTGGGAAGTTAACGCCACTTCCCATCGACAAGGACATAAGGAAAACCTAAGTTGGAGCCTGGAGGATGTTTTTAGTGGAAATCCGGTATGAAGCTGGAAAATGTGGAGGTGCGTGCGTTTCCAGCTGCCACACAAAGCTGCCGTGATTTTGCGCGATAGGCCTTTTATTTGAAAAGAAAAGATTTTTTTTTACTATTGTCCACGCAATTTTTTTTATTATTATTAAAACCCGTTAAAAAATATACGTAAATGCCGAATTGGTCGAGCCAGTCTCGAGATTTGCGCTTAGCAACATTCATTTTTATTTATGTAGATAAATATATTGATTTATTGTTGCATAAATAAGGTGGAACCACTAATATAAATATTGTATTTTTTAAATACAATTGAAATGTAATTACAAAGAGATGCGTTTTGTTTTTATTTGGTTTTATTATTGTCGATTGAAACAGCAATTTCACATATAAATATTCTCAAAAATTGCGTTTGTTGAAGTTTTTTGATAACGAATAATAAATGCTCTATATTTAATATAAATCCGGAACATAGCAGTTTTGAATGCAACTGTGATTAAACGTCAGAATGGTGATGAGTTTAACTCGATACTTAGTGGTTGTTAATACATAGGTATGAGTCGATTAGTTTAATAACCCATTAAGGCACTGACATCCGCCAATTACCAACAAATTACGAATTTAAACTTGTTTCAGTGTTGTATACAATGGCAAACTATGTATTTAATTCGAATTATATACGAGAAAAACAAGAGTTTAGAAGTAACGAGAATATTACATAATCATCGCGCTGACTATAACCTATTTGCATTTCCTTCCTAGTCAACGAAACATACGGTAGTTGTATCTGTAAGAATCAAATGAACTCATATCAACTCTTTTTACTTCTGCTTCCTTCGACAAAATAGAATATCACGGTTCTGTGCCGAAGAAGGACAATACTGTGACAATTTACACGACGCCATCTGGCCCCAAATTAGCAGAAAGCTTGATGTGAATACTAAAGAACTAATATAATATAATCATTATACATATTTTTTGAATACATACATATAATAAGAGACCATAACGTCCAAATGTTGGGTTCGGGCCTCTCCCTGAATGAAACTGACCCGTCGCATACCGGTGGTCACGGTGCAAAGGTTTCCTTACAATCATTACTGTTAGCAACGTGCTAACAGTAAAGTAACTATATATTATTTGGCAATTACATTATAAAGTGTACATGCCATCCTAAAATTCGAACCATTGACCTCTAGCTTTATATCCGAGCTCTTTTCTCCTCCGAAAAGGCATAATAGCATAAATATGGCTATATATAGTTTATTTTTTATTTATTCCTGTTTGACGACCTACGTGGTGTAACGTTTAACTTATTCCAGTAGGTCGTCTCATCCGATTTAATCCAGTATAATATGTATTTTTTTACAAAAGAAAAGTATTTAAGTAGTATATCAGTTGTCTAGTACCCATAGCACAAGTGCTATGCTACGTTGTTTGGGACTGAATGGCGCTGTGTGAATTGTCCCAGTATATTAAAAAAGAAGATATCATTACAATCTTATTATCTTATACTTAGAGATAATAAACAACACTAACGATATGGTTTGAGCCATTAAATGACTCGTTCTATAACTGACTGAAAAGTGGTAGAAAATTGCAATGACAAAGCACAAGCTCACGTGCCACCAGTCATGTTGACGATAGCATCCAATGAGTGCTCATTACAATTGCTAATTGAAGATAACTATTGTTGTCTCTAGTTTGATATCATTAATAACTTATACATAACGACATAAACTAATTTTTATTTGTACGATATTCAAAATAAGGTTAAACTAATTAAAAAAGTTATGTGTGAAGCTGAGCTAGCTGGCCTTTAATCCAATATATTTATGTTCTGCGTAGTTTATAGAACCAGAAGACGATTAAGTTTTATGGATATTTGGGAATACAATTCCCCTGAATAACAAACTTAATCCTCCATCAAGGAAAAGTAAATAGAACACAGATAGACGATAGAGATGGATCGGCTTAAGAATACGGGTTGATTACTGATCTGCGAACCCAGTACTACTAAGTTTTCTCCTCCACTGTAACGCTGTTCGACATCACTGATAGTGAGTTGTGTAGCAATCTTTTAATGAAAACCAATCTGCTATTGTTACATTTGTGTATATAACACTAATCGCGTAGATGGAATATTCCATGATAACAATTATAGTTTATCGCATTAATTCCAGTTTTGTTGACAAAATAAAAAGTTGGCATACGGTTTACGTTATATAATTTTAGAGTCAAGTACCGGAACGATGGTTATTTCAGGCGGCCATTTTGAAAACGTGTGAAAATAAAATTACTTCTTGCTATGAAAAATGGATTCAATTCTTTTTGTTATTTTTATATGTAAGAGCCATGTTGTAAATAATAATATAGAACTGTCGAGATAATTTTACATAAAAGGCTGTGAAAAATTCTTAAAATTCTTAGAAAAATACCACTACCTTAAACTCTTATATAATGAGTACGTATTTTATTTTCTTGTACCTAATGTTATCAAGAATTAATTTATTAATTAAAAAAAAAAACTAAAAAAATACATGTAAATATAGAAGTTTATTCGTACTTACAGTTCTAAATGAATGATAAATGTAATAGAATGTTAACGTCTGTGACGTAGTGATTATGCTCGTCTTGTTATGAGGTCGTGGATTCGTTTTCTACCTAGCCATTTGACAACCGACGCGAACCCACCAGGCTTTAAGCTTATTTAGAGGGATAATAATAGGATTATAGTTAAATTTTGAACATAATATCGTATTTATGTATAAAACATTAATTCTCTTTCTAAACTACATTTTCGATACGCGTTCTCCACTCCTCTTCCAGCGCCTCTTCGTGAGGGTAGGCAGCATATAGATAGCGAGCAAATTTTACAAGAAAACCCTATCGCACCTACGCCACAGTTCCAAGGAACTCCTCTTATCATCTCCGAGAGTAATGGGATCCTTGGTGTCGACATCACAAACGATATGCACTTTAGGGTAAAGCTAAACTTGCCTCCATTAAGCTGGGTGTGCTAAACCGGTCCAAGCAGTACTTCACTCCAAGGCAACGGCTTGTGCTAGGTATACAAAGCACAGGTCAGGCCACACATGGAGTACTGCTCACATTTATGAGCTGGACTACCGGCCTATCAGCTAAATACCCTAGACTCCATCCAACGGCGCGCTGTTCGTCTTCTCGCCGATCCCATACTCTCAGACGGTTTAGGCACGCTTGGCCTTCGGAGAGATTTTGCGTCTCTTTGGGTATTCTACCGTCTGTACAACGGGGAGTGTTCTGAGGAGATCTTTAGAATGGTGCCTTCTTTGTCTTTCTACCACCGCATTGCCCGCCATCAGCTGGGTGTCCCATTTCCTGGAGTCTCTTCTTTCTTGTACGAAACAGTTCTCGAGAACGTTCATGTTGCGTACTCTCCGGATTTGGAATGAGCTTCCGACTGAGGTTTCCCCATCGCAGAATGATATGTGGTTTTTCATAAAAGGCGTTGGTAATGCCTCTAGTGTTGTTACACGCCGGCGGCGGTGACCACCTGCTTCAGGGTGGGCCGCCTAGCCCTAGCCTGTCTGCTGAACTCCAGCTTTTTTTTTTATTGCTGTAGAACAGCAGACAGGCTGACGGCCCGCTAAGGATTTAGCAGTTACCGTCGCCTATAGGTGTATGCAACGCCAGTGGCATCGCGAACACGCTGCTGTCCCATATGGGTACAGGAACTTGGGTCACTAATGCCGGAACACAATACAAGTTTATTATGGCGGCATACTTAAGACCAAAGGTGGTCGCCATCCAGACGGGCTTGAGGCCCTACCACGTAGCTAGGGTGGGTTGTTTTGTCGCCTTTTACGACAGGCCGACCCCGGCCACAGAGGTTAGTATTCTTTCTCCGCCCCTGCACAGATAAAAGCTATAAAAAAAGCAATGCACTTTGTTTTAGTTTAATTCTTATTTCCTCTGTCTATATTATATTGGCACATTACCTGCTCCATAAACTTGTTTATTTATTCAAATATAAATAAACTTACAGTTGCCAGAGAATTTCTTGGAATTATAACTTAAAGTGCAAAACTACTCTGTTACTGATCAAAAGCTAAATAAGAATACGTAAATTTCACTTTACAAACTAGTAGTTTAAGAACCTGATATGTCGAATTATTGTTGAAATCAGTTAATAAAGAAATTATCACATCATTTCCGGTTATTAAACATTGTACTTTGATCCCGGAAGTCAAAAAAACCACGGAAACAGCCGTAAAATAATGCATGTAAGCTCTGTAGCCAAACAGACTTAACTCGGAAGGATATTATGTGAATGTACATGTAGTTGATCAACACGTGAACAGCCTTGACCGTGCCAGTCGCCGTTGCCTTAGCCCCGATCTGTTCACTTCTTAGAAACTTGTGAGAGCCTGGTACGCGTGAACCAATTACGAGCTTTTGTTTCTAGAAGCTAAAGAAGTTTTTTTTATTTATTTACGTATATATTTTATTATGTTTATAATCGTTGATACAATAAATACCGGTAGAAGTAAGTACATGGAATTGCATTTACGATCTTAACATAAATATTTATTATAAAATAATCTGTATAAAATGATCTGTATTTGGGATATTTTTGAAATTATTTCGCGATAGTCCTAAATCGGTTCCAAATAGATAAAAAAATCCAGCTAAAGAAAAGCTTTTTCCCATGTTATTTACATTGAAAATTTTGACTATCGTGAAGCCGAATTAATATTAACATTAAGAGATTGGCGGATTTTTTTTATCTATTTGGCACCGATTTAGGACGATCGTGGAAAAAAAATCAAAAATACCCGCAAATAAGGACCACCCTAGTAAATAACATAATGTTCATTACAATACTATTATAATGTATTTCCTTTGAAGTCATGAGTTACAGATTAGGCTTAATATGATATTTACATTTTTGACTACTTGGCCCATCTACCCTGAAAAAATGGTATCATAGCCTCATCCTTATGTTAGCGGATTGTATCAGCTGCTAGTGATGGCTGGTGGTTAATTGTTCCCCTCGGGAAGTAATCCCACACTCCCCATCGGCCTTCACCCCGATAACCGGTGAAAGCTATAACAGTTTTCGCCGATAGTCAAAAAATAAACTAGTAGTTAACCCCTAAGGTATTGGTGGGACTAGAATACTATCAAGTAGATGCGAAATTAAAATAATAGATAAATATTCATTAACTGTATATTATGTTAATAACATAATAAAACTTTATTAGAATTCAAAATAAAGTTTCCAGAACATTGTCTAGAAATTACTCAACATGTGCAACATACATATAAGTTTTATCTATGACATAATCTGACGAAACGGGTTTTTAAAATTCGAAAATAAAAATAGTTTCGTTTTTATTTATAATTATATCACCATCTATGTATATTATTGTTCTTAAAACCTAATTAACACAAAGGATAGCGCAAAAATGTTTAAACCAGGTAACTAAAATAATAATTGTATTTTTGCCATGCACGTATCTTCTTCTTCCCGCCACTATCTCACATTATACGGGGTCGGCACAACATGTTCACTCCTTCCACTCTCCTCTGTTAGTCGTCATCTCAATATTCACACCCTTTTTTGGCCATATCATCTTTTACGCAATCCATCCATCTTTTCTTTGATCTCCCTCTGCTTCTGTATCCATCCACTCTCATTCCTATAATTTTCCTATTTATAAGACATTCTTCTCTTCGCATTAAATGGCCAAACCACACTAGTCTGTTACTTTTAAGTTTTTCAATCACTGGTGTTACTTTCACATTTTGCTCTAATATACTCATTTCTAATTTTATCCATTTTCGTGACTGCATACATCCATTTCACCGTTTGCATCTCCGCAGCATGTAACACCCTTTCATCCCTCCCTCCCCTTTATGGCTCAGCATTCCGATCCATACAATACGACAGGCCTTATTACGGACTTGTAAATTTTATGTTTAAGATTAAGTGATACTCGTGGGTCACAAATTGTTCCTGAGACCTGTTGCCATATCCATGCTGAATTAATTTATTTTGATCCAATTAATTTATTTATTAATGATCCAAGGTACCGGACGTTGGAGCAAGATGGCCTCCTAAGGTAATCGGAGTAAAGTCTGAAATTCCACCAAAGTCGCAAAACAGATTTTCAGTTTTGGTTTTACTTATCTAAAACTCAACGCCCTCCAATCTCTCATGCCACTTAGCCAGTCTGCTCTAGATAGACCTCGTGAGAATTTTCTCCAACCATCACTATGTCATCGGCAAAGAGGTGCATACACCAAGGTGCCTCTTCCTGTATTCCTGATGTTACTGCATCTACCACCAGGAGGAACAGATAAGGGCTAAGAGCCAATTCTTGATGTAAACCCACCGCGATACTGAATTTGACGCCAGCTAGAGACCGAACATGTGTACTTGCCTTATCGTACATCACACAAATAAGATGCAAGTACTTCACAGACACTCCTTTCGCTTTTATGGCCCACCACAAAACCTTTCTAGGAACCCGGACATGTGCCTTTTTGAAGTCAACGAATACCATATGCAGATTCTTATGTGGAGTCCTGTATTTCTCGCACAATTGGCGAAGTGCGAATATGGCATCCGTTGTCCCCCCTCCGGGAGTGAAACCAAATTGGTTCTCACTTATTTCGCTCTGCCTCACACGAATATATAATTTAAATAAACAAGTGAGCTATAAATCTTATTTAAAATTTACTATAACCTGAAGATTTAAAAGCTCAAATATCATTTATTGATTGGGCCCAAACCTTTAAACGCTTTGAGCAGGACTCAGTGCTATTTTCTATAACTGCACCAAGTTTCTGTGATATATATTTCGAATTATCTGTTCTGCAGTTAGTTTCAAGAGTAAGCTTAAATAGAATAAATATTCACAAGTAAATGATAACCCTAATTATGTTAATGAAATTACATACAAGTTGAGTGATGAAATTACGTAATTCTTGCGAATTTAGATAATAATCGTGTACACGATAACTTTGGCAATATTTCTTATTTACGCAGTCTACTGTATACATTTAAATAAAAAAAAAATGAAATACGTTGCAAAAATATCTATAAAATTCGCAAAAACATCTCCAATAACACCTTTATGTATTGATAAATTAATAAAAGATTTCTAGAAAATAACAAGTTGAGCAAGTAACTATGCGCAAGCGTAGGCAGGCGCATTGACATTGGATTGGAAATAAAATCTAGAACAAAATCAAATATCACTATGACCGCATAACACAGCGATTGATGCTAATTAAATGTGCGTATGGCACGATCGTTACTAACGATATTGCAACATCGTTTTATTATATGATTTTAAGAATGTCAAAAGTTAAAAAGAATATTTACAAATTCATACAGGGACTCCCACTGCATATCGCGTCGCTTGAAAGACAACCTTTACTAAGCGACATTTAGTGAACTTTCCAGGAAATTGATTTGAGGTTCAAATATTTAGAAAATAAAAATTATAACTCACCTAATTGTTGCATGAAATGATCATTCATTTTCTGTTAATTATTTCAATCCTACATATTTTTACTTGAACTTCAAATCACTTTCCTGGAAAGTTCAAATAGTAAAGGTTGCCTTTTAAGCGTCGATATATACGTTGTATGTTAAAGGAGTTCCAAACGGTACCAAGTTTTTAAGTACCCAATTCGATCTCACTTGTCATCTTATGCAACCTGCCAAATTCCAAATGAATCTGCGACGCATTTTACTTTCGCGGTCTGTTTTTTAACAGACCGCGACCTGCTTTTACAACTAAATATCTCTGCCGTCCTCTCTTTGCCCAGTACAAAACAGTAAATTCCAAAAGACAAAAGCTATATGCAACCACTATCAAGAACTTGCAAGACGACTCATTAATGAATATAAATCTAGCTATCCTATTAAAGGTATTAATTAATTTGTGTTTTCGTTTTGGCGATACATTTAAATTACTTCCTAGAATTACTGACAGAAATACATAATGCATGTATGGAGTTGAATTACAATATATTTCGTGAGTATTATGGAATAAAATAAACAAACTAGCCAAGGTGAATTATTATTGTCACAGCTTGTATTGAAAGCGGAAGGAAACAATTACATCTCATGATGTATTGTAAAATAAGTTTCAATACATTGGCTTATATGTAGTATTATAAATATTTAATGTAAGACTCTGAATCTGACTGACACACCCCGCCACGTGGGAATGGGTGGCGGGGTAGTGGACTCCCCGTGCAATGCGCGCGTCCATCATCACCCCTTTCTCTAGGCTGGGGGATCCACGCTGCTGATACACCCACTAAAACCACCCCGGTGTTCCTTCACTCAAAATGACAATATCACTAAGTTATATGTTTAAATTCGAAATGTCTTCTAAGTATATAATCATATTTGCATCCAAAATTCACTTCGAGCCCAATGAGTCTTCCGTTCAATATTATCACATGGCAAAAAGAGTTTCGTTGCCTTTCTATATCATTTTGAAAAAGAACAATTACCCTGTTAACATCTTATATTGTCACTGTAACTGACTTTGTCGTTCTTTGTATATTTAATTTTGTATTTTTAAACTTAAATGTATAAAGATTAAATGTGTCTAAATTTGATTTCTCAACGGTGCTGTTTGATTCGTAAAACCCTGAAGGGAAATAACCAAGTTCGTTAGTGTATGTAAGCTAGCAAAACACCCATTGTGATCTATTTATCTAGTAAACTTTGGGCCGCCGTAATACTCCGCTGTTCACATAGGCTCCGGTGACGCACTATACGTCACCGGGAGGTAGTCGCCTCACGAGTTTATGACGGGTAAAGAGGTTTGCCTCGACGCTCCAACCTCCCCTGCACAAGAACTGTGGCCACACGGACTACTCTCAAACACATTAACAACTCTTAATATTATTTAATCACTTTATAAAAATCGTTCATGAAAGTGATTAAAGTTATATTTTAATGTTAATATGACAAATATACACTAATCATTTACTGTTATTGTTTTCCTTTAGTTACGCTTCTGATATTTAAAACTACTAGTGCATAATTATACTAAGTCTAATTTTTGGTTTCATTTACATGGTTTACACACATAAAAAGTGTATTCGTAACTGTGGTAAAAATAAAATTATGGCTCATTATGTTGATATAATTAATGCGTTGAGTTCTGAATAACCTGCTTAAGTGGTCACTGCAATATATTATTACGAGTTCTCGATTACTCTACGAAAAGAATTATAATTTTATTTTATGAACTAATTAAGTAATTGAGCTTAGTATATTTTAAACACTACTATAAATTATTTTTTGAGGTAATCGCCTAGAACTATTCGCTCTTTTATCCGCACAGGCGCGGTGAAAAAATACCGGGCATCGGCCTGTCGTGAAAAGCGACTAAACAACCCAACTAAGTGGTAGGGCTCCAAGCCCGTGAGGATGGCAACCAGCCCTGGTTTTTAAACATGCCGTCATAATAAACTTGTGTTGTGTTCCGGCATAAGTGGTTCTAATATCACTACGTGGATATGAGCGTGTTAGCGATGCCCCTGGCGTTGCAAACACCCGTAGGCGATGGTAACTGCTGAATTCTAAATGACCCGTCAGCCTGTCTGCTGTCCTACAGCAATAAAAAAACCAATTATAACATTGTAAACGACTAAAGAAATAGTGAGGAAGAAATAATCATCAATCTACGCAGTCCTCACTGCATACCCGCACTGAAATGAATATGTCTTTGTACAATCGAAAACAACGAAAATGAAAGGAGGTGATATTTAAAACTGTCATCCATATTTGGTATTCACCGTTACCCGGTTTTCGAAATATTCTCGCACTAGAAATAGATTCGTAGTAGTGGCAACAGCCTCTTACCACGTTATTGAACTTGAACGCCAAATGAACGTATTCAATGCCATCGTTACATAATGTACGGTATTTTTTGTTAACAATACAATAATTAGCATCAACAATGACCGTGTGTTATGCAATTTTATGCGAATCTATCGTAAAATTAAATTGAATAGCGTGAAGGTATTCTCGACACACATGTATTGTCTCTTTAACTTGGTATACATGAATATAGCAACAGCTTATCTTTTCCCTTTTCTTTCGTTATGTGAGCTAGGATTTTGTTGGGTCTAGTCTTTTGTTTTAGTTAGAAAACTGGTCAGTTATAGGTAAAATGACATGAAGTCGATTATTTCGGAGTTTGTAAATTTAGAAATATTAAAGCTTTTTTCCGAGACACAATTTTTTTTATTTTTTTTATTGCTGTAGAACAGCAGACAGGCTGACGGTCCCCTTAGAATTTAGCAGTTACCGTCGCCTATGGGTGTTTGCAACGCCAGTGGCATCGCGAACACGCTGCTGTCCTGTAAGGATATAAGAACTTGGATCACTAATGCCGGAACCTTCAACTCAGCTCAACTTGGTCTTCGGCCAACAATGTTGATCGAAGGCCGGAACACAACATAAGGTTATTATGGCGGCATATTTAAGACCAAAGGTGGTCGCCATCCAGACGGGCTTGAGGCTTTACCACGTATCTAGGATGGGTTTTTTTGTTGCCTTTTATGCCAGGCCGACCCCGACCGCAGATGTTAGTATTCTTTCTCCGCCCTTGCACGGATGCGCGAAGTAAACAACAAATGAAAACACAAATCAAACTATTCTGTTTCCCTGATTAATACATATTATGTACATGAAGAATACTTATGACGTTTATAATTTATATGTTTTATATTATTGTAAGAATTAATTTCAATTAAATCAAGTAGATATTGATTGTATAAATAATTTTCATTGTTTTTGTAAGTTATTTGGATTACAATAAAGTGTTATCTATAAAATTTAATTATTGAAATTATAATATTTATGTAATATTTCAAATTTATTATCGGAATATAATATCCAAAAATTATTAAATTAAAATGAATGTACGAGTTTTAAATCATTAATTTTATAATACTTAATATATTAAGACTACGTTCATGGCGTAGCTGCTAACGCACTTCGGTACGCTCTCAGAGTTCACGGGTTTGATTCTGGTTCGCGTCTATGTGTTTATTTATTTATGTATTGAATAATATGTATTTATTTACAAAAATGTGTTGGGACTAGATGGCGCTTTATGAATTGTGCCAGTATATTTATTTATCATTAATAGATCGATTCGTTTTGTAACTGAAGTTCTTACGAATTTAGGTATTTCATCGTCAATCAAGTACTTAAGCAGCCAGGTGGTGTCTGATATTCTGAGATCAACCAGGTTGAATACATCGCTCAGCAGTTTTTCTCAATTAGTGCACATATAGCATAATTGAACCGACGGTGAAGGAAAATCATCGTTAAAAGAGATTCTTCTACCCCCAAAGGAATTAGCGCCGAAACCTGGTCTTTTGTACCTCTATTTCTTTCATCATAAAATGGATGGTGTTAAGAATAAAAGGATCAATATTTTGAATATTTTTACAAATCAAAATTATCGTTGGTTTTATTTAAAATACTCCTTCATATATAAGTCACATTCATTCGAAATACCCGCAATTCAAATTGATTCGGAAATAAAACAACCACGTTTAAAAAATGCATTTTTTGCACTGACATTTGTTTTAATCGAAATTATTCCAATCTATCTATAAGTGCAAATACTGATAAACGAATGCTAATATCATGTTATGAATTAATTACAATTGCAATCAAGTTTAAAGATATAGTCGCAGTCTCGAAAAACTTAATTTTTGATTCATTAACTAAGCAGGGTATTATTTTATTCGATATCACCAGAAAAAAAACATGTGAAACTAGCTATGTGATTCCAGTCAGTAAATAAGAATGTTCCTAGGGAGTCTTAAAAGGCGATTGATTACTCCTTTCTTTATACACATCAAAGCATTAGCTCGATTTTTACTTTTACTACGATTCCTGCAGAGCTGTGGCATCCGAACACATTTGCTTAGTAGCTACACTCTAGCGTAACCACTAAACAGCTATCCACAGCTACATCTATGCTAGATTTCTTCTTGTACCTTCTTGAAGAAGAAAAAGTGATTGGTAGAGATCGATACAAAGGCGTATTGAAGTTCTGCTCTATGACCGTGTTCAATCACTATTGATTCACTAATCCCAGGATGCAAAAGGAAAAGCTATCAGAATTAACTACTTAGATAAAGATGAATTTATGAGTACTTTTTATGAGTCATTTTGTATAAACTAAACTTCTTATTCCTCCTGCCCTTATCTTGCATTATATGGGGTCGGCACAACGTGTTCTCTCCTTCAACTCTCCTTTGCTAGCCGTCATCCCAATATTCACACCCTTTTTTGCCATATCATCTTTAACGCAATCCATCCATCTTTTTTGGTCTACCTCTACTCCTGTATCCATCCATTCTCATTTCTATCATTTTCCTCGTTATATGGCATTCTTCCCTGCGCATTACGTGGCCAAATATAAAGAGATAGATAACATCAAAATATACACAAATTATCTGTTTTATAAATAGCATCTAGTAAAAAGTTCTATAAAAAAAACTGAATCACGAATAAATATGCAAATGGCACTTACAAAATTAATGCTTTATTAAGTAACACGATGTGTATATTGTCGAATTATAAATGCGTGATATTATTGAGCGGAAAATTCACGAGACATAGTTTTATGGACTAACAATTAGCAGCTAGTACCATGTGACCTTTAAATATATTATTGTATTAATATACTCTGTATTTTATCCGTGCAGGGGTGGAGAAAGATACTAACCTCTGTGGCTGGGGTCGACCTAAACAACCCATGGCTAGGTGGTAGGGCCTCAAGCCTGATCACCTTTTTTTGGTCTTAATTATGCCACCATAATAACCTTGTGTTTTGTTCCCACATTAGTGACCCAAGTCTCTTGTACCCTTATGGGAAAGCAGCGTGTTCGCAATGCCACTGGCGTTGCAAACACCCATAGGCGACGGTAACTGCTAAATTCTAAGCGGGCCGCAAGCCTGTCTGCTGGCTGTCTTACAGCAATAAAAAAATATTTATAATACTACAAAATTATTTAACAGAGATTACATATAACTTTATATTTATACGTCTTGTATTCTCTCTGTGCTTGGGCGGAGTAAGAATACTGACCCCTGCGGCCCAGGGCAGCCTGTCGTAAAAGGCTACAAAACAACCCATGGCTAGGCAGTGCTTCAAACCCTACTGGATGACAACCACAACAGTAACCTTGTGTTGCATTCCGGTGTAAGTAACCCGTGTCCCAGTTCTACAGTAAACAGCAGAGTGATAGTGGTGCCCCTGGCGTCACAAACATTCATAGACGACGGTAACTGCTTACTATAATGTATACTATACTACAAGCTGTCTGCTATCCCACAGCAATAAAAAAATATGTTTTTTTGCTATTACGTGTTCTGCCCTATAAATTAAAAAAAAAGTAGCCTATGATGTCCTTCTCCGAGGTCCAATCTATCTTACCGAATTTCAACAAATTGGTTCAGGCTTGAAAACGTAGCAGACATACAGACATAGTACTAGATATACTGATAGAATGATCAAACTATAAATGGCAGTGTTATCGCCGATTGCGATTCGTTTCAGGTAATATATTTTGATAATATACAAACAGATGACGAATATGTTAATGAAATCATCTATACCTATTATAGCCTTAAGTTGTTACATTAAATAAGATCGAAATTTAGAGCCCACTTGCTGCTTTTAACAATGTTTAACCGAAATAATTCTTAGAAAAAAAGATATTTTTCCGTTAAATCAAGGGGGACATTTTAAGAGTTCAAATTTCGATAGATTTTTTAACATAAGTGACGAGGATTATACTGAATTTGAAAAACAGAAAATATTAATTGATTTAGAAACAGCCAGTGTTTTCAAAGTTTTAGAAATTTATATATATTTTTTATTTTTCAACATAATTTCTCTACGTAATCATACTTAATTTAATGCATGTTATTTCTATTTTATAATTAATAAACTTTGATAGCTATTAAAGCTAAATAAAATTAAATCTATAAACATTTCATTCTATTTAAAATTCTTATATTTTCAATTTTTTTATTTATAATATTTGCAGTTAACTAAAAGCATTCAATTTTATTGATTTCCTATAACAATAAAACTCTAGACTTTCTTTCACGTGGGTGTACTAAGTTGGTTTAATTTGCAATTTTACGGCAATTTGCGTAAAACCAATCAAATGTCAATTGTAAAAGTATTCGATTTTAACTAAAAAGAACATAAATTTTAGTCATTTTGTCTCGACCTTCACGTTGACCATGTTACGCGAATCTGGTCCTACCTCACATAAATATCAGGAGTTAAGAGATTTTATTGAGACTTGCTTAATTTCGCTTGCCTCGAAGTACCTTAGTGCTTCGGAACCCAAAATAAGCTGTTCTGCAAAATATTGTCAGAAAGATATACATCTGCATGCCAATTTGTATCGCAACCCTTTCGTAACCTATTCCTGAGCTAATTTGCTGAGCTATATTTGCTTTTACACGGACAATTCATCCCACATCAACTCATCAATCTTACTTTCAAATCCGAAAAATGAACTGTAACATTTATTTGCTGGCTGTGAATTAGCAAAAGAAATACTTGATATGCCGGCTTTTACATCTTAAAAAAACAACTAAATACACTTTAATTTCTGTTATTCGTGTCTACTTGTATTCCTTCCGCGAGCACTAAACCTTGTCCACAACATATCAATAATACATTTACCGACGTTATGTTATGCGCTAGTTAATAGCTATAATTAATCCTTAAACAACGTGTTTCCTGTAAATTATAGAGTATGCATTACTCACCATGTATAGGTCGCCATATCGGCACACCTTCCAGAAGCCCTTGATGCTCGCGAGCATGGTGCGCGTGCGCCGCTCGGCCCAGACACTTGCCCCGACGCCCGCCGCGGCGCGAATACTTCTTGCGCCCCTTAAAAACAAAGAAACATGGTATTAATATACCAAACCTTACTGATATTCTCCTATATATACTAAACGAGGAACAAGTTTAATAATAGGACGGCTCATACGTTTGCTCTTTTTCAGAGTTCCCTGCCCAACAGCTTATCATTACTGGGCTAATCAGCTCCTCCTGAGATAATGATAAAACAATTTGACAGAATTACAATATGATGAATTCGTTATCACCAATATACGTAAAAAAATTAAAATGTTAGCATGTGATGAAATGTGTCTTAGATCAATAAGATTAAAAACATTCATTAGGAAATTTCTTTTTAATATCATGTGTATCAGGAAAGGAGAAGAAATTAATATTCAATTAATTGTTCATCTTCTTATTAAATGTTTCTTAATTGCATTTTTTCGCGATAAAATACAAAGTTATTCCTATAACGGTATATAATATGTCTTATTATTTTTTAAGGAGGTTTCTTCGTTTCATTCATTAAGAAACAGAGTAATTTAATTAAATGACAAAAATAACTCCATTTTTTCTTTGTAAATCGACGAAATATATATATTTTAAAATTTCAATTTAATTTGTGCATATTTTATTTTTATATCTAAATTCGTTTCCATTTGTATTCCTTTTCCAATTTTATTTTAGTTAACAGATAGTAAAGCAAACTTTGAATTATAAATTTAAGAAAATTTGTAACGCTGTCGCGCTATCATCAACTGCGTCAGTAACATATTATGTATGTGCACGTACTATATATTAATAGATGGCACGATAAACAGTGTTGGAAGCTTTTCTAAGTGCTCTGTATAACATCAGTGCTATCAATCAAAGCGAATCTAATGTAGATATTTAGACAAACATATATTGTTGTTATCGGTCATGTGTAAAATATGCGATATTGGTCTTACTCCCAATTTTTGGTTTTCTTTGATATTAAATCAGAAACGAGGTTTATGATATAACAATATTAAAATATATATTTAAAATAAATATTCTATTGATCCTAGCTATTTGAAATAAGGCATGTTCTAAAGATCAGAAGGCTAGAAGAACTTTGATTAATTTAAATTAATATAGTCATTTATTTTAAAACTTTACAAGACTGTTAATAGTCTAGAAAACAACGACTAAACTCATAAGGGCCTCTGCAGCCGGGGTCGGCCTGTCGTAAAAGGCGATAAAACAGCCCACCCTAGCTACGTGGTAGGGCCCCAAGCCCATCTCCAAGTTCCTGTACCCTTTTGGGACAACAGCGTGTTTGCGATACCACTGGCGTTGCAAACACCCATAGGCGACGGTAACTGCTAAATTCTAAGCGCGCCGTCAGCCTGTCTGCTGTGCTACAGCAATAATAATAAAAAAAAACTAAGCATATTCTTTAGGATTTCCTCCATCATAATAAGCTCTCTATCTTAAAATCTCAGATCTATATCCACTTGGTTGTTTATCTTGAATGTGTTATCAAATTTGTCAACTCCTTCACCATGCCTAAATTTGTTTGGACGAAGCAATTGTTGGCATTCGCAGTTATCGCAAAAAAGAAACAATTTGATAAACAAAAATCGCAATCTTAAACACAATCACCATTGTTCCTTGCCTAACGGTTATTTAAATAACACAGTGAACAACTTTAATGTATTTCAAATGGGTCTTATTATTTCTTAATACGATCATCCTTAGTTGTTTTATTTGTATGGGATTCCCTTTCAAGATTAATGTCATGGTTTCCATCGCCTTTCTCGCTTCCTCGCATCGTGGAATAACTAAATATTGATAAGCACTCAGATACAATATTGGTGCGTGCTTTATTATTATACTTGCTGACACGGCACACGTTGTTTTGCCGTAAAAATTTAGAAAATTACATTTTGGACAGGATTTCCGTAAAATGTGTTCTAGAGTGAGCGTCTACATTGCGAAATGAGCAACCATGCTAAATTTCAAGTCAATCGGGTGTATAGTTTTAGATATCTCGTGATGATTTGTATTTTGTATTTATATTTCTGCCATATAAATTTAAAAAAAAAATACACTTTGGATAGAATTTTCGTAGAATCCGTTCTTAGTAAGCGTCTTCATCGCAAAATCAGTAACACTAACCTAGTAATCACTAACTATACTAAATTTCAAGACTATCGGGTGTATAGTTTTGGAGCTTTAGTAGTTTTGTAGTAAATAGATAGACTTGTCTTGTCATCTCCGTGCAGGGGCGGAGTAATACTAATCCCTGCGGCCGGGGTCGACCTGTCGTTACAGGCGACAAAACAGCCCTAGCTAGGTGGTAGGACCCCAAGCCCGTCTCGATGACAACCACTCTTGGTCTAATAAGTATGCCGCCATAATAATCTTGTGGTGTGTTCCGGCATTAGTGACTTAGGTTGCAATACCCAGTGCCGGATTAACCACATAGCAAGAGTAGCAAATGCTACGGGCCCCGCGCAAAAGGGGACCCCGCATATTTAAACCCACTCATCTCGGCCTGAGCGTAATTTTTTAAATGAAACTTATTAACACGCGGTAACATAATATATTGAATTTATTTGATGTCACAAAAAGGTGAAACGTTACATCTTTTCCTACTGACACAATCTACATCATACAATCGGTAACCCCCATTATATCCTTGGCGAAAATAAAACAGAATTTCACACGATAAAAGCACATGTTACAAAAAGTCGCTTGTATAAATGTGAAGAATTTGAGTCGGTCCGCGGCCCAATAATGAGCTCTAGCTCATTATCGGGCCGCGGACCGACTCAAATTCTCCTGTAGACTGGAGACACCACATCAGCAAAGTTGGCAACTGCAAGATCATATCCGGCGAGACTGTTACTGCACAACACCGTCTTCATGTTATGGACCTCTGCGTGAAACCCAAAGACAAACGTGTTGAGCGCTTCCATCGCCGAATCAGGTGATGGCTACTTGATGAAGTCACGTCCCAGGAGCTTGCTTGAGCCATCGGCGACAAGTGCAGTGGTGATGTAGTTTTTACGTTGGTGCTATAGTTTGAGGTATGGAAGCACACTTGCGCCCAGGTGCGGGGTCGTTTGAAAAGATTTGCTACGGGCCCCGCGCTTGCTTAATCCAGCACTGGCAATACCCGTATACGGACAGCAGGGTGTTCGCGGTGCCCCTAGCGTCGCAAACATCGATAGACGACAGTAACTGCTCATGATTAAATGGGCCGATAGCCTGTCTGCTATTCGTCAGCAATAAAGATAAAGTTTACGTACATACATATTTTTATATACAATATAATAATTCTGCTACTAACATTCATCAACCGCCAATAATAGATCATTTCTTATCATAATAAATAGATCTTTCGATGTATTTATTATCTGTCTTGAATAATCACAGGTTTGTTTATGTAAAAATTATAGCATATAAAATATACCATTGTCTTTACTAATTTTGTAATTTTACACAGTAGATCAAAAAAGGTCGTTAATTTCACACTAAAAGACGTCCTTTTCAATCTTGTGAACGATCTTTTCTAGAAGTTCTGATTATTTGTTTAAGGATTATTTTATTGTTCTTTTTGCATCGTTTTTTCAGATTTATTAATATTTATGCGCATTTTCAGTCAAATATTTATTTTTCGATGTCGTTACGTTCTTTGGCATTAAATTTCAATCTTCTGGTAACAGTTGCTTCCATAAAACGAAATTTAGCCGTGCCCAATTTTTAGAATCTTGTCGAGGAGTTTCATGTAAAGTTATGGAGGCACAAAGACTGATAAAAGTTTTGCCCTGTAAGTTTTACAAGCTCTAAAGTAAACAATTTTTATACCATCAACAATAAACAGTCGTAAACCTTACAGATAGGGTTTTTCCGCTCAATAGTTAAATACGTATAAGAAAATAAACACAACAACTTTAGTGTTGCGTAAGCTGTTTTCATATTTAAAATTCTTTAAAAGTTTTATGTAATGCTATTATTAAAAAAGCAACAAAGCTGATAATGTCGTATTGAACGAAGAGGTCACCGCAACAACTAATGTAAACAATGATGCATTGCGTAGGATATTTTTATCATTCACTAAAAAACGTATTTTAGTATTGCTCGCTACGTACCTATATATTTGTTAATCGATGTCTTTACGGACAAGGGGTGAAGGCAAGATGACGTCGGTGCTTTAACACTATCGCTTTAAACTCATACATTTTCGTGTATGATACGATACTTGTTTTGAATAATTTATATTTTAACTGATTCTGGATTCGTATAGTTTGTTGCGGTGCTTTTTGTTTATTTATTTTATTTTTCATACATCATTGTATTTTTATATTTTCTTGTAGTTTGTGCTATTAACATACGTATGTTTTAAGTGTAGGTGAAAACAAAATAGTGTGTATGCGTAGGAAATATATTATTATTAAAGTAAACTAGTGGCCCTTGCGAAAGACGCTGGCTATTAAAACTAGCATTTGCTGAGCTTGGAACCAATTTAGAGCTTACCACAACTGGCAAATGTAATATTTAACCGTTTGACGGTTATGCAGCGCTATCGCGCTTTCATATTTTAAGTCCAAACAAGCTAAGCGGCGCTATTGCGCTGTCATTTCAGTACGAGTCTGTATCTCTGCGCGTGAGCAAATATTTTCACGCTCTTGCGTTTTTGTAACGAAAGTGTATCTTTTAAAGCATAAAATAAATAACGTTTCTAATTAGATATCATTAAAAAAATTGTTTTTTTACGCATTGAAAATACCTAATCATGTTGAGTGATGATAATATTTGGATAAACTTACTACTGCCTGAACGCAGTTTACAGTAGTGTGCGGTCTACAGTAATAGGAAGACCGGAATAAAGCGTTCCAAATTTATCTGCACTCGATGCAAGAAGGGGCTACATAGCATTTACGTGGAAAAACACAGATGTTAAACTTTTTTTATATATTTTTCCTTTAAGGTTTTTTTTTCATTTACCGCTGATATCTTTATTAATTGCCTTAAATAGTTGGTTTCGTTAATTCTCTATCTGTAAAAAGTTAAAAGAAATATATAAATCGATGTAAAATTACAAAAGTTATAAAACTTTTCAGTAAAAACACATTTTTTTATTTCAAACGGTTAATGTAGTCATATAATATATTCTTGTATGTATTTATGCATAGCTCTAAATAAACTTTTTTGTTTATTATATTTACTATACAATATAATCATGTCAAAATCACTGCTAAATACGAAGTATGGTATCTCCAAATAAAACAAAACAAAAATGATATAGTAATTGTTAAATTGACAGATATAGTTTGTTTTTGAATTGGTTTTATTGGGAATTATTGATCACTGCTAGAAACAAAAGAAGGGCTACTCATAATATCTTTGTTAGCATATACATACGTATTTTTATCATACTATAGAATGTTTGTTGCTTTTCCTTTTATTCTCAAAATCACTTACCAATCAAAGGACCTTTTGGACACGCAGTAACAACACTATATCCGGTTTCTTGTCGGAAGTTTACAAGTTTACAATGTGTCCGGTGGAATTAATTTTATTTTAATTCCATTTGTTTACATGTTTCAAGCGAGAGCAAAAAGTGGAACAGGTTTTTGGGTTTGTTTTAATGATAATTAGCACCTTAGCGCTCGTGATTGTACTATTGTACTTTCTATTGTTCGACTCCGAAATATGACAAGACGAAAGGAATTTCTATCTAAAATCCCGGTAACCCAACATTGATGTCAGATATGCATATTTATTATATACTAGCCATTCCCGCCTGCTTCGCTGGTCGAATAACAGAAAAAATAAATAGTAAAAATATGAGAAGTTTTGACGTACGCGTGCGCAGCTTATAAAAATCGTTATTTCTTAAAACTTTAATAACATTGTATTAAATGAAGATATCGCAATATTTTTTTTTACATAAGGGCCAAGTGTTTAAGAAATAAAACTTAGAAAATTGAATTGAAATCTATCCAGTAGTTTTGCCGTGATGCGCGCACAACTGCAGACCTCTATCATTTTATTTATATAGATATATTCATTGTTTGTTTAATGAGCTTTTGATCTGGACTAAGGATAAACGAAGGGACTTGTACTTTTCCTTAGGGGAACAAATGGATTGTATATTCTACTAGTTCTCATGGCCATTAGATAAAGACCACATGAAAATTCGTGTGGTATTTATTTTCTATTTTCTTTAGGTAAATTTACGGGATCAAGAAAACAAATAAATACGTAGTAATAGAACCGTATTGATACAATAATAATAATTGCATGTTAGTTGAAGTATGTTTAAAAATAACGATAATTATTTTATGTTATTTACCGACAATTTCCGGCCTGAGGTTGGACGTATATAAACACAGCACAGTAACCTAATGCAGAAAGTTTTTTTTATAGTAGACGTGCATTAGCAATATTGACTGATTCAAAAGCATCTCGTTGTATTTCACGTATTAATAAAATAAAAAATTACACTTAAGCAACTTTATGCATAAATTGATAGCCTTTTATAAAATGATACTTTAGAAGCGCCCCAAGGTTCTCGGAGGAAACTCATTCGAAGCTCGATATGTAAATTTCTTTTACTGATATGACCATTGACAATGGCGTAATTGTTTTTTTATTGCTGTAGGACAACAGACAGGCTAACAGCCCACTTAGAATTGAGCAGATACCGTCGCCTATGGGTGTTTGCAACGCCAGTGGCGTCGCGAACACGCTGCTGTCCTATAAGAGTACAGGAACTTGGGTCACTAATGCCAGAACACAACACAACGTTATTATGGCGGCATACTTAAGACCAAAGGTGGTCGCCATCTAGGCGGGCTTGGGGCTCTACCACGTAGCTAGGGTGGGTTGTTTTGTTGCCATTTACGACAGGCCGCAAATGTCAGTGTTTTTTCACCGTCCCAGCACGGTAAATACAGTACGTTGTAATCAGAGACATTACTAGACAATTTGTATATTATCGATCATAGACATATTCGAAAGATCGACTATCGTACGTATGTATTGAATGAAGTGTGTACGTTCACTTCTGTTCTCTCAATCATTTGTGTACGCGTAGTTTTGCGGCTGTACTGTGCACACCTCGTTGTTATCCGTGAACCGTGACAACACGTATACTCGACTCGACCGATCGTTCGGCTTAATCAATAATCACGCATACATTTTGAACATATGTAAATTATTACGTTATCGTTCAATTTATACTATTTTATATAATAATATTATTATATGTTTTGGTTTGATTTGAAATGTATGACATTTTCACTTACACGATGTGTAGATTTTTACTATGATACTTAATTAAATTACCAATTGTTACTATTATACAATAGAAAGCTGACCCGGCAAACGTTGTTTAGCCATATAAATTTTAAATATAAAATTTTGGATAGGATTTCCGTAAAATGTGTTCTGAGTTCTGTTCTACATCGTGAAATGCGTAAACATGGTAAATTTTAAGCCAATCGAGTGTATAGTTTTAGAAATCTCGTGATGAGTGGTATTTTGTATATACTTGCGCTTTGCACTCTTTTTGGCATCTCTTTTTAGCATATCTGATGATTAACGAGCCTTACTTGTTGTATCTCTTTGCCGTCAAGCCTGCATGTTCAAGTCCTAACCTCATGCAGGAAACTGACAAAGGTTACAGGTTCGGTTCTTGCCGACCGATTTTCATTATACGTGCTAGAGTAAAGTGTACAATTACAATTCCTGCTTTGTTCTTGATGGCATGTCGATAAATAATATGTCTAATTAAAATTCATCGTTATTGGGAATTAGAACATACTTATAGAAGTACTTGGCAAGTGTCATGAGCCTCCATAACTTTTAATTATATAGTAGTATAGTAAAAATAAATATATTGGGACATTACACACAAAATTATCTAGTGAAATCTAGTCCCAAACTAAGTTGCACTTGTGTTATGGGTACTAGACAACTGACACACTACATACATGTATGTATATAGTTTTCATAAACACCCAGACGCTGGATGGGAATCGAACCCGTGACCTCCGCAAGCATACCGACATGCGTTAGCCTTTACGCCAGGAATTCGCCAAACTTTTAATGCGTTTAATTTTTTTCATTAAGTTATGAAAGTAAATGAGATATAAGTTTAAAACCCTAGTAAATAGTTTTCTAGGACGACGAATTTGTCGTCTACAATATAAAGTTCCAGTAATGCAAATCTTTGACCGTACAGTAAGCCAAAAATATTCATAAATGTCCACGTCTCGTAAAACATAATCTTACTTCCTTCACAGTCGGGTAAAACGAGTAATAATTATTATAAAATTATTTATAATTCTTCATTCTCATTAACGATTTTTTATTTTGCACCTTCGCAAATATTAACAAGAACAAATGAACAATGTGTTTACGGTCTATAAAAGCGTAATTTTTTTTTATAAAATATCTTTACCACTAAATTTATTGGTGTACATATTTATTTGTTTTTATTTAATTAATGCTTTAATAGTTATTGTTTAATATTAACAGCCTATAATGTCCCTCTCTGGGCTTAGGAAGGGACAAACGAATTGGCGGGTTACGCACACTGATGATTTTGGTACAGGTTTTCTTATAATTATTTTACTATATACATATAACTTTTTATATAATAATTTGGACACTAGGCGTGAATCCTTAAAAGCCCTTATCGGATAATAGCATGTTCGCAATGCCACTGGCGTTGCAAACACCTATAGGCGACGGTAACTGGTAAATTCTAAGTGGGCCATCAGCGTGTCTGCTGTCCTACGGTAATAAAATGAGAATAAGTTAAGGCCAAGCCCGGCTGCAGAGGTTAGTATGCTTGCTCCGCCCCTGCACGGAGAATTTTCTTTTTCATTAATGAAACGTATTAATTGTTATATAGGAGCCACATTAAAAGAAAAGAAAAATTGCTATATATACGAGTATATTGATTCTGGATCAATTACATTACAAATTTCATCACCCTTTTAAAAACAAATTCAGTCACATCCGTTTTATCTCTTTTCTTTGGGCTCTTTATAACAACAAATGACGCCAGTAATCGCATAGTAATTTAGCTCTATGACG
Source organism: Malacosoma neustria (assembly GCA_963693495.1). Classification (NCBI taxonomy): domain Eukaryota; kingdom Metazoa; phylum Arthropoda; class Insecta; order Lepidoptera; family Lasiocampidae; genus Malacosoma; species Malacosoma neustria. The sequence continues at coordinate 15,273,506 of OY856391.1, read as the reverse complement.
ATATTCAGGACCCCAGGGCCCGAAACGTATGCTTCGGATTCTTACGATAATGCTGGAATAATATATAGACTTCATTGGACAATTGTACTAATGGTCTAATTAACTCTACTAGCCGGTTTCTTGTTATTTTACCCCATTTTAAATTGCATGTAATTAACCTATGAACCTTTATTGTTTTATATTTGGTAACATGTTTAAGTATCTCCGGACGTAAAATCTATTAACATGTTTATTTTTTTCCAAAAAATATAACGTGCAAAAATATCGTTATGTGAAAAGCGTTAGAAAAAGATTTTGATTTATAAGAAATAGTCTTTGAAGCGTAATTATATTTATAGTTGTTTGCATGGCACTTAGTAATTTATATAATTAACAAATAGTAAATTTTAATATTACGACATGAAATTAATTCGTTTATCGCTAATCTATTTACGCCTGAAATTAATTATTGACTCTCTATATTTTGCTGTCTGATATAATAATATCACACAGCCTTAGAACTAACTTCGTATTTTAATATTAGATGTATAAAGCGATACATTTTTTATTGGTTACAAAATATATATAATATAAATTGGATATACATTATATATGGTATTTTTAATGTTATATTACTCCAAAGATCTAAAGAGTTAAACAAAAGAAATATAATACAATAAGCTTTAGTTAAAAGATTTTATTAAGAATATTAAAAATAATTAGTCGGTGTCTATATTCAATACAACGTTTTCATTTAAAAGAAAAATGCAATTATATGTAAGATATAAAAATATAAGGTTCTTGCTGCAGTTTTTATACCTACGTAAGAATTTTATTTTATTATTCTTATTATTATAAAAAATCAAGAACATTGATGTTTTCGATTTTTTCCACAGATAACTCGGCTTAATAATTTTTAAATACTTACTTTTAACGAATTCCGAAACACACCAACTATTATGATTTAATAAAACCAATTCATACACTATACTGTATACAGTAAACTAAAATACGTTTTAATAATCACAAATCTGAATATCATCCGATAAACAAGAACCAATATATTCCGCACACAAGCGCTTTCTTACGCGCTGGATTTAAATATAGGCGCGTGCGCACGTATTCTTCTCGCCTTATTTACGTCCTTTCATAACTTTTTAAATAATATGTATTTTTATTTTTTATTAAAATTATATTTCCAGCGTATCGCGTATGTAGCCGGCGTACGACTGTTTTGGTGAGAGAATATATGCTCTTGACCTTGCCGCGCTCATATGAGAACTGAAGCGGCATTTGAAGTACGCGAACCATTTTATAATGTAGTGTTTGTTGTCATAACTTTTACTAGAGCTGCGCCTTGGGCTGCGCCGGCGTCGGCGTCGCGACATCTCACGTTTCTTATGTTGACATGAAGCTTATTTTATTTTTTAAACCGTATTTCATTAAGTTTCAACTTTAGGACCGGATTAGCTTCCACTAGCGTGGATTTAATAGTATTAATAATATTGAAATGCTACACAAGCATACCATAGATATCGTACACATCTCAAATTGTGCCTGTATCATGGATAATGGAACACGGCTATAAATAATCTAGGACATGATTTGAAAAAAAATATATATTTTTGCTTACTATATATTTTACAAACGCTTCATTCATGTTGAAATTGGATTACAAACGGATTCCAAGCTGGCCTGCTAAAAGCCAAAGACCGTATTTGGTTATAGCAGGACCCTCCTCGTCAGGACTCCTAGATTCCTGTACGTAAAGAAAAGCGAAAGCAATGAAGGCCTATATGCGGAAATTTAAAAACGGAAGAAATTTACCACATTCTAGAAAATTTATGGGGAACACGTGGCCAGAATTAGAAATAGGATGTTCTTCCTCTTTGACTTTGACCCGTGATAAGAGAGAACAAATGCCTCGTTTATAATCAATTACTTTATTGGCTAGTTCCGGAATTTCGGCTTCGTCTAAAGTAGAGATGATCACAAACTAATTAGTATTTTTATGAGAACAATGTTACTTAAGTCTGTAAAGTTTTGGTGGACCCTTTTTAAAACCCTCATTTTTTATTATGTCCAGGTATTAAATCATATTATTTTTATCAATAATTATATTAAAGCTATGCACATTGTTCTTTGTTGTTGTTTGTTTTTAATCATTATCAGTATACTGTGCTAACAAAAACACAAACACATCGTTAACATTTTCACGAGATAACAGTAGTTCTTTGTTTATGAACTATGTTGATATTGGAACTGACGAACACATGGTTCTATTACTCCATTTTTAGCTTTTTGAAAAAGATGGATCACAGGAATAATAATAAGTTTTAAGTCTAAATTTGGGCAAGACAGCAGCAGTGAACAGAGGAAGGAAAAAGTTGAAAGTCGACTCTACATAATGTAGAATAAATACATCAAGAAGTATTTAAAAAATACTCAATACGTTCAATAAAAGGCCAATAAAATGTTATGGTCTGTAGCCCGTTTGGGTGTCTTCTTCGCATGTGATTAACCAAAGAAACGCTTTAATATGGTAGTGGTCGATTTCCTCCATTTAGTAAATCCATGTCCTGTTTTTTATATACCCTATACCGACCTAGAAGACTAATTTTAATGTAGACATTTTTGAAATTATGTTATCATAATTGCCATGAAACCTGAAACCTTAACTTGTGATTGTAACCCGTTTATTGTTTTTGGACAAGCGTGGAGGCTGTACTGTCCATTCTTTCTAGGGTGAGGCCAAAGCCCATCAGCATTATGTAGTGCTATTATTAATGTATGTTAGGCTACACTAGCAATCTCAACTACAAGTTACAAATATATTTTACTAGTTAACCCGGCAAACGTTTTTCTGCCATATGAATTAAAAAAGTAGGCTATGTCTTTTTCCAAGGTCCCAATCAATGACATCAAAATTGGATCGGCGGTTTAGGCGTGAAAGCGTAACAAACAAACGAACAAATTCACTTTCGTATTTATAATATTAGTTAGTATAGAAATATATGTAACATGTCAACAATGCAATCTGGACTGTGACAGTTATATAAATTTGACGTCACTTTGTTGACAATATCGTCCTGATAAACTGTTAAAATACTGATAATAAACAGACAGTAGTATTTACAAGTATTATATTAAAAGAAATATAGTATTTGCCATCTTCTTCTTTCTTTGTACTTATGGCTCCAATGCATTCGGCATTGATTTTGCCAATGTCCATGTAATTTATAAAAGTGACAGGTTAAATGTAGCAATAGTATTAGAGAAATATGGTATTTGTCAATAGCAAGCCAATTCACCAATAGCGTGACAGGGAATTAAGCGTTGTGTAGTTTTAAAATTCTCATTACTACTATAGTAGCATGACCATATATCAACAGATGAGGAAACGTGGCGAAAGTCTACGTCTATTCGAGCTTACTTCCTTTTTCCTGGACCAAAAACTGCATAAAATATGAAATAGCTTAATTTGGTTCTAACCGAAGCGATCATCCATCTAAAAAAAATACAGCATTGAAAAAAAAACACAAACCGATGATCTTCGTATGAAAGTTTTCTCTCGATGTTTCATTCGTCTTTGGTATGTAGAAATTATGTTATAATATGGAAATTAGGTGAGAAAACCTGCCTAAAGGGTGCTTGGTACCAACCCATAGATTGGTCTCCGGAAATAATATACTTGACTAGGTAGTTACGTATGGTATGTATAAAATAAACTGACGGACTCATAAACTGCATCAAAGTTCATGATTACTTTGAAATGATTTTTTTTTAATAAGTATGCAAACTTTTTAGATTAAATTATATAAATATGGAGAGACTGGCTCTTAATCTTAAAAAAAAAGGAAAATTTAAAAATAGAACTGCAGTAAAACAAATGAATATAGCCGGGAAAAGAAAATTTACTCGTAGTATCAGATTTGTGTGTTATTTATAGCAAAGTTTTAAATTGATTCTCATTGATTTTTTATTCTTTTGTCAATTGAATTATTGTTACCAGCAGAATTGTTAGGTTAGTTTTTTAACTCATCGAGAGTTTTTGAACCATAATATGGATACTTCGTCCGAACAAGCGGTTCAAATTGTAGCATTGGTGCAGGAGGGCTTGGATCAACGAACGATTGGTAGAAATTTAAATTTAAACCAGTCTACGGTTTCTAGAATATACAAAAGGTTTGTGGAGGACCGTTTTATTGTTACAACTTCCCTGCGAAATCGTTTCCTCACGTCAGTTAACATCAAAACAGAGCCTAATGAAGTGCGTGGAGTAAACGTGAGTGCACGAACAATAAGAAGAAGGTTAAAGGAAGCGGATATAACCCCTTTTAGACCAGCAAAGTTGTCTGTAGCTCACAGACAAGCTCGCTTAAGATTTGCGCGTGATCACCTGAATTGGACAGAAGAGCAATGGGCCTCCGTATTGTTCACGGACGAATGTAGGACATGTTTATATAGTGCAGATGGTCGCAGAAGAGTCTATCGTCCACGTGGGGAGCGATATGCTCAAAGGTGCATTGAGGAGCGTGTTCCTTTTGGAGGCGGTTCGTGTATGGTCTGGGGTGGCATATCGATGAACGGGCGAACAGAACTTGTGTTCATATATATGGTCCGTCAAAACGGTAATAGAGGGGGTTTGACTGCACATCGCTACATAACAGAGATCTTAGAAGATCACGTGGTGCCTTACATAGGATTCATAGGCGAAAATTTTACTTTAATGCAGGATAATGCCCGGCCGCACGCTGCTGCACATGTTCGACAATATTGCGAAGAGGTTGGGATACATACAATGAATTGGCCAGCACGCAGCCCAGATCTTAATCCCATTGAGCATGTTTGGGACAATTTAAAAAGAGCTGTATATGCGAGAAACCCTTTGCCCACGACAGTGGCAGCACTAAGAACAGCACTTTCAGAAGAATGGGACAATATTCCGCAAGATCTTTTAATAACCCTAATAAAATCTATGCGGAACCGATTAGAATCCGTAATAAGGGCACGTGGAGGTAATACACCTTATTAAAACATAAACCCTTGCATAAAGTTTGTGTCTATTGTTAAAACCAATTTTCCTTAAATTTCTGTTTTTACTTCAAAAAAGTCTTAAGGTCCTTTCCAGTACACAAACTTAAACTTAAGGATATGACCCTACGCTGTTTTAAAGTTCACGAACCAATCTAGAGGTTTCAATTTAAATCTGTATAGAAAGTTTGCATAATATATATATATATATATATATATATATATATATATATATATATATATATATATATATATATATATATATATATATATATATATATATATATATATATATATATATATATATATATACACATATATATGAAATGAGATCACATGTTAATTGGATGTGCATATTACATATCGGATGACGACCACCATAAACAGTAACCAAATAATAAATTATTTAAACAAATTTCAATTCGTTTTGTCTCCTAAAATGATTTGAGACTATTTTTTATATCTATCATTGCTCATAACCCGGAACTCATTGCGGGTTGGAATGATTGAGATAGGGTAGAGAAAGACCTGTTTTCAAAAATATTGTTGATAGCAGCCTCTTTTCTACCGATATGTTATAAAGGGTGATATGAGTTTTTATCCGTGCAGGGGCGGAGAAAGAATACTGACCTCTGCGGCCGGGATTGGCCTATCGTAAAAGGCGACAAAACAACCCACCCTAGCTACGTGGTAGGGCCTCAAGCCCGTCTGGATGGCGACCACCTTTGGTCTTAAGTATGCCGCCGTAATAACCTTGTGTTGTGTTCCGGCATTAAAGAACCAAGTTCCTGTACCCATATGGAGTGGGCAGCAACGTGTTCGCAATGCCACTGGCGTTGCAAAGGCGACGGTAACTGCTAAATTCTAAGCGGGCCGTCAGCCTGTCTGCTGTCCCACAGCAATAAAAATGATAAATAAAATTGAGTACCAATGAACTATCAGGGATGCCGAAGACCGTGCGAAGTGGAAAAGAAAAAGTCAAAAAGTAGACCTCGGGCACCGAAGTTAAAGTTTGGGTTGCAAACGAGATTTAACGCTAAGATAATGATGAACATGTTGTTCCAGTGAAACATATGTCATGTTACACGTTTTGTAATATGTTGTTAATTTTACTATGAACAGTGAAAAACTGGAGTGTCATATTTGGAGTGGAAATTGCGACTAGACACACTTCGTAGCACAGAAACGCCACTTCAAGATAGATATAGGACCTGTATCATTCGTTCAGTATCGATGGTGTTATTTTGAATGCATTTTCGTTTACCCGGCTATTGTAGAGGGAATGGACAGTGTATCCGCCACCGCCACACTTGTCCAAGGCGAATTGCCACAAGCGGGTAATGTCGATCGGCCGGTTTCCTCACAATATTTTCTATCGTCCAATACTGATGTAATTAAATACTCTGAATACGAGAAAATATAATTTAGAGTAGCCTAACATGTACATTTTATTAATATATTTTGTAAATTAAATAAATGGCTCTAAATAATGAAATTCAATTTCAATCTACTCAACTGCCATTGTTATTTAAATACATACTAAGAAATTCCAAATTTAACACTCATTGTATGTTAATTCCTTTGTCATTGTGTCACACAGTGTAAATGATCGAAGCGATGGAAGCGCCACAATGTCTGTAAAGAACATGTAATTAGGTGAAAGTACTGTGGCAACTTAGAAAAACATAAGCGCTGGCCAGCTACTTCGCTTAGTTATTGAGTTTAGTTTAACAGAAAATAAATTTAAAATGAATCATTTTTCATTAAACTCCTTTGAACGAATATAAAACTTTTCAGTTTTTTAGACTTCAAACTGTAATTTTTTAAATATACGAGTAAATGGAATTTGCCACCTAAAAGGTTTGAATAACTTTTTTCTTGTCATAATATGTCTTGAAAGACCCCAACACTGTTGCCGAAAATAAACAGAGAAACAAAATCTACACAATGACTTCTTCATATTTTATCATCGGCATATTGCCCTATTTTAAATGAACCTGATTAAAATATAATTAAATAGTGCGGCTACTGTCATTGCTTCCAATCTGGTGCAGTCTGATCAAATAATTTGAAAACATATAATAACTGTGCTTACAGAAACTGCTATTTACATATTTCCATGATTCTGTTATAAAATGAATCAGACGTCTAACAAAACTGTTATAAACTTCACGAAGAAACAAACATACAAACATAAATATTTATATAGTTAGGTACAATTAGGACCTCAATTATAATTTTTTGCAAGCAACTATCATGGCTGGGTTTTACCAATTTTGCCTGTTTGAAATTCAGGCAGCAACAACAATGATAATCGTAAATGCACATTGTCATCGATGACGCGTGGTAGTAAATTCATGATGCGGTCTGCGGCCACTTAGTCATTACTACAATTAATTCACTTTTTTAACATAGGTGTACGCTGACACGGTTCGATTACTTGGTAATCTTTGATCTATAACGTTATAATGCAGTAAGGAAAACGCGGTATAAATAAACTTTTTTTATTTGATAGTAGGTACAATCCTCTATGTTTTCAGCTAATTCAATACTATAAAAACTAAAACCCGTCCGAACTGCTGAAAGACGGAAGAAACTGACGACCTCCTGACGTAACGGCTATCGCACGTCGGTATATTTGCGGAGGTCACGGGTTCGATTCCCGTCTAGCGTCTTGGTGTTTATTTATAATAAGTATTTATTAATTAATTATTATTATTTATTTATTAATAACTCACATTGTTAAAGATATAATATTAATTTATGCAGAATCATTTAATTAAAAATGGGAGAATAAACTTGCCCCAGAGATACAGATAGATCTAGTTCTGATGAAAGTGGAATCGATTATTTTATTTTATCTACTTTTAGTCATTTTATATAAGTTTGTAGTATTTAAGTTTCCCTCATAATGTTTGGTGCAATAAAAAGCAATTTAATTTAATTTACAAAAATAAATAACAAAAAAAGAATATAAATATGTAGTATATCAGTTGTCTAGTACCCATATCACAAGTGCTATGTTACTTAGTTTGGGACTAGATGGTTATGTGTGAGATGTTGATCCAGGAGAGCGCCGGGGGACGAAATCCTGACCCCGGCGCCAACAATTTAGAAGGGGCCCGCCTTAAGACAAAGGGCGGGCCGGCGTCGGCCCGGGCCACGAAATCGGCAGGCCATATATCCGTGGGCCCGGGCGTAGGCGATAGGAGAACAGCGGGGTTTTTTAGTGGGTAGTCGGATGGTCGAACATCTTTCCCGGAGTCCCACATATCCCTCGGTCCCCCCGGGCCGGGGGAACCCGTCAAGAAAGGTTTTTCCCCGAGCCCAGAAAAAAAAAAGCCTATGTGTGAGATGTCCGAATATATTTATTTATTTATTGATATGATCTTATATTGAGTGCAATGGATAGGCAACACATAATGGAAACATCTGTGTTGCCAGAGTCTAATTCTGATGTCGCAAAAAAGTAGTTTTTAAGTTAAAATGTCATTCTGACAAAAAAGCTAAAGCCCTAGTTATTAGTAGTCATCATGGAACTGATATTATGTTTAAACAAAAACAAAGAAAACTTACTTAAAATGGACAGTTAACGTTGTGGTTTAAATTTAGCTTACACTGGTCTTCGTGAAAAAATTTAATGATTAGTATTCCTAATTAACTCAAGCATCACCAATAAGTTTAAATTAGGAATTAATTGGTGAGGAAAATATGAGGAAACTTGCATACTGAGTTTTCCATTGACAAGCATGACAGGATGGCAGGTTAACTGTCGGTTCACTTACATGAATGATAGATCAAAATAATAAGTTCAAGAAAGGGCAAAAGTGGATTATTTTACAATTATGTATGTATGTTAATGACAATTATGAATTGGTAAACGTTACAAAAATTTATAAAATGCCAGGGGAAGTTAAAAAGTAACAGACTAGCATGGTATGGCCTATATAATACGAAGAAAACAATCCCATGTAACAGTCAAAATGCTTGATATAACAGTGGATGGATACAAAAGGCCAAAGAATTGTGTAAAACATGATATGACGAGATAAGGTATGAATGTTGAATTATACGAATAAATATACAATAACTAGCTGACCCGGCAAACGTTGTTCTGCCATATAAATAATAAAATGTCAAAAAATTTAAAAAAAAAATTTGGCGTAGGGTCACCCCTAACATTTAGGGGGATGAAAAATAGATGTTGGCCGATTCTCATAGATACCGGATAAGCACAAAAAATTTCATCAAAATCGGTCAAGCCGTTTCGGAGGAGTATGGCAACGAAAACTGTGACACGAGAATTTTATATATTAGAAATTTTATATATTAGATATAGACATCATATTAAAACCTCAAATCATCATCAAATTATTTCATGTTAAAACCCCTATTTACACTATATACACGATTTTGTGTTAAATATTTGCTAAGTGTTTATAAACGTGGCAAATAATTAATAGAAAATATTCCATGTTCATATACGTTAAGTTCCAAAATGTATCTTGAATGATTACGTTTTCCGTATATTTCCCGATACTTTTTTGGGAATATCAACCGCAACACATGACTTACTAAAAAGCGTACTAACGAATTGTAATGAATACGAAAATTTGCTTTTTAAATTAACAGAATCACACAAAACTTACGGTTGCTAATTGTTTAAGGAAATATTTACACTACCAAAGTGTGTATCGGATTTACCAATCTTATCAGAGTCTGCTCTATATTTTTCTCTCTTTTTTCACTCTATTACTATATCTGGCAATATAGAAAAATATTTAACGGCTGGTCTGACTATAGACTACCCTAGACACACCTTTTTTATTTACTCCAACAGACCAGTAGTGGAGTCACACAATGGTAAGCGGTTACTATCACCCGTAAATGATGCAACACTAGGGACATAAGGCACAACGAAAGAAAAGGGTCATAGAGTATAAATAGTTAAGAAGAAAACGATTAAGCGAAGAAGAATTAGTGAAGAGGATGAGCGATTAAGATGACTTGATAACTCGATGAATGTTTAGGATTTTTTTAGTTTGATCGCAATATGTATGTATAAACATTCATTTTTAAAATATAGTGTTGAAATCGATTGTCTAAGCTTCTTTTTTTTGTTTTAAGCTTTATTTTCATATGGTCCCCTATTCGATATTATCTTAGATCGAAACTAGTTGCAATTTTGCATCACTGCTCTTCTATGACGATTCTTTTTCTTATTTAGTGAAGATAATCAAATAGAATACAGTATTACAGGTACGTCCGTATCCCTCCCGCAATAAATACTTAGATTAATGGTATGCTATCCGTTTATGGCCTTTTCTTACTTTACATACTTCTCATCAAAAAAACCGAACCACTACTGCAAGTATTATTTAGGCGGCAAAAAATACGCCAATAAATAGCTGACAGTTTAGTCTACACAATGGTGTACCAGAATTGCAAATTTGAATTTATATTTTCGAATTTTCATCCAATAAATGAATGTAGAGATTGTTTTTAATGTGTATTCCGTCGGAATTTTTGCACTTAATCACATTTTTGCATTAATTATCATTTTTTTAACTGAGCTCTGAGCTGAACTGAGCGTGATTGTTAACTAAACTCTTTGACATCCTACCAAAGAGATTTCTTCCTAAAAAATATGGATACCACGCCCACAGAAGCCGCCCAAGTCGTGGTATTGCTGGATGCAGGGCATAATCAGCGTGCTGTGGCTGCACGATTGCATTTAAGTCTCTCTGCTATCAATAGAGTGTATCAGCGTCCAGGATCTGGTAGACATCGAGTCACGTCTGAGCAAGATGACCGGTATATTGTGTCAGTTTCTCTAAGAAATCGCCACTTTAACCCTATTCAACTGCCGCAGCAGCTCCGTGAGGTTTGAGATTGGCTGTAAACGATTCTACCATAAGAAGAAGATTGGCGGAGCGTGGCATGAAACCTCGCAAACCTTCTAATGACCCAAAATTAACGGTAGACCACCGAAGAGCGCGCCTCAACTTTGCACTTGAGGACTTAAATTGATCATACCTTCAATGGAGCAAAGTTCTCTTTTCTGACGAGAGTAAGATCATGCTGTACAGTAATGGCGAAAGAAAGAAGTTATATCGAAGAGAGGAAGAGCGTTTTGCACAATGCTGCATTTAAGAAAAATTTACTTACGGTGGCAGTTCATGGACGGTTTGGGGAAGCAGAAGCGTCAATAGAAAAACCGAACTTGCGTTTCTATTTGGACCTCGGTTACCGTCATTAAATGGGTCGCGTTATATGGAAGAGTGTCTGGAGCCTCATGTACTCTACACACATTTTACTGGCGAAAACTTCATTTTTAAGCAATCAACGCCAGGGCTCATACCGGAGGCATTGTAAATGAATACCTAAGCGAAATTGCGGTATTGGGCTGGCCTGCAAGAAACCCGGATATAAGTTCCATAGAATACCTATGGGATGAGTTGAAGAGATGAGTCAGAGCGAGAGATACTGCTCCGGAGACGCTTGGCCACCTTAAAACAGCTATACAAGAAGAGTGGCACAACATCCCACAACACAAGATTGTAACGCTTTTTTTTTCTCTCGGGGAAAACCTCTCTTGACGGGTTCCCCCGGCCCGGGGGAACCGAGGGATATGTGGGACTCCGGGGAAGATGTTCAGCCATCCGACTACCCACTAAAAAACCCCGCTGTTCTCCTATCGCCTACGCCCGGGCCTACGGATATGTGGCCTGCCGATCTCGTGGCCCGGGCCGGCGCCGGCCCGCCTTTTGTCTCAAGGCGGGCCTCTTCTGAAGTGTTGGCGCCAGGGGGTCAGGGTTTCGTACCCCCGACGCTCTCCTGTATTGTAGGAGTTGAGGGGGGCCCCGGAACAGCACGCGGCCCTCTCCCTCGCGGCAATAGTGCGGGCGGCGGATCCTCCCCCGAGGGGCCGCCCGCCGCCGCTTTCTACGGCGGCCGGAGGTCATTGCTTGCCCTCCGGCGCCGACGACGTGGCCTGCGTTGACGGGAGGGGAGTGTGGTGGTGGACTCTCGCTCCCGCTCCGCCTCCTCCTTTGCGGACATGACTGCCTCGCAAAAGGAGGCGACGGCCGACCATCCAGGATCGCCCTCGACCATGGACAGAACCAGGGCCGGGAGCGAAAGATTGTAACGCTTATCCGTTCCATGAGGAACTGCATGGAAGCAGTGATAAGAGCCCGGGGAAGAAATACTGAATAAACTTTTTTTTAACATTTTTCTGTTTTATATTTTTTTTTCTAACATATAGCAATTTCTTCTTAAAGGGTAAAAACATACCTGATGAACAAAACACAATAGCTAAAGAAATTTAATTTTAATATGAAACATTAATATTCGTTAAATAACACCTTATAATATTCACAATTAACGGGCATTATTTATATTTTTAGTTAAATGTAAAAAAAAATTAACTTCAGGGGCGTTTTGATTTTTTTGATGAGAAGTGTATAAATTTGATATTCTGGACATATTCTTATTTTTAGTTAAGACCACACGGTTGTAGGTTTACCTATGACATATTACATCGTATTCAAAACACAAATAATGTATGTACATATATTTATTTTCAACCTTTTAACTTTTAAATTAACAACAAGCTCTCTGCCACTTGACCTGGTAACTTTCAAAAAGATAATTAATTTCGTGTAAGAGTAGGAAATTGTACAAGTTATTTGCTTGCCTTGGTTCTGTTTTTATTAATTACCTGCCGAGTGTTGGGGATGAAACAATTTTTTTAAATTAAATAAAAGCAGTTCGTGTGTTTCCGTCTTCCTGTAAGAGATTATATGGAAATCGGCACAATCAGTGCAGAATGTTTATCAAACTAATGGTGCATGTGCATAAGTTACATATATAATTAATGTAAAAGAAAAATACCAATCCATATATAAAATACTTATCCGCCCCGGTAATCGAACTTCACCTAAATCGAGGGCTCAGGAGATGCAGTAAGTGTTAGATAGATAGATAGATAACACTTTATTGTAAACCAATTTTACAAAAACAATGAAACTTATTTACATAATCAATATGTACTTGACTTACAATGGGCGGCCTTATCGCTACAGAGCGATCTCTTCCAGGCAACCCGGTGTTCTGACCGTTTAAGCAACGAGACCATGGAATTGTGGAATGTATTGGATTATTAACATTCTCAAATTCTCTTCAGATTATAAAACTTCTCAAGCCTGCAAAAATATTCTGCATATTAATCCCTATAACTATATACATAGCATTAATTATAACTTTGAAGTCTCCTCAGGTTAGCTAACGCAACCCATCCTTTTCTTCAGTCGCTCCCTCCATTCATTTTTATTATTATTTAATTCATATGGCAACTTTCTCTTTTCCTCTATAGTTATGTTCAGAGCATTTTGTTTTCATTTGTATAAAGCCAGCTAAAACAATGCGTGCAAGTTTGAATGTATAATAATAATATACTTTATTACACTCATTAAGATCAACTTTACAACAAGAAATGTCTGATATAACGAACATTCTTAACATCATCATCATCTTTGCGTTAAATCCCGGTTGCAGCCCAAACTCTAGCTTCGGCGCCCGGGGTCTGCTTTCCGACTTTTTCTTCTCCACTTCGCACGGCATCCTTGGTAGCGAACCCATTGGCACGCATATCACCCCTTACGACGTTCAGCCAGCACTTTTTGGGTCTACCCCTCTTGTCGGGGCCCGGCGGAAGCAGCATGGCCAGACATTTGTTTCCCACGTAAGCATCCGGTTGGCTTAAAACGTGGCCGTACCAACGGAGCCGACACTCTTGTAATTTATCCGCAATGTCACGGACATGAAGACTGCCGCGAATGCGGGAGTTCCTAACGCGGTCCTTCCGCGTCACTCCACACATCCACCGCAGCATATTCATCTAACGAACATTGATATTATTTATATCTAAATTAAATAAACGAGTATGTAAATTATGTTCATTTCACATTTATGTACACATGTACAACCGGCAACAAATATGTTTAGGTCAACAAATATGCAGATTTCCTCAAGATGTCTTCCTTCGCTGTCCGTACGTGACAATTACTTATATTATGATATGCACGTGCTAAGAAGTGGATGCCATTTGCGCTGGAGTATGACGCTTCTTGGCAACCATACTTCATATATTCCAAATAATCATTAAACTAGTAGTTTCTTTGGATACAAAGTCTTGTAGTTTTATCAAACCATTTGCACAATTTTACAGGTCTTATTCGTTTTTGTGTTATAACCATAATTTAACATAATGATAAAAGCAGCATTAGTAACCAATTAATTGACTGAATTGTTTTACAGGATATGTATATAATGTTATTATTGTTGTAGGATAACAGACAGGCTGAAGGCCCACTAGAATTTAGCAGTTACCGTCGCCTATGGGTATTTGCAACGCCAGTGGCATCGCGAACACGCTGCTGTCCCATAAGGGTACAGGAATTTCGGTCACTAATGTCGGAACACAACACAAGGTTATTATGGCGGCATACTTAAGACCAAAGGTGGTCGCCATCCAGATGGGTTTTGAGGCCCTACCGCGTAGCTAGGGTGGGTTGTTTTGTCGCCTTTTACGACAGGTTGACCCCGACAGCAGAGGTTAGTATTCTTTCACACGGTTTTCATAGTATAAGTATTAAAATAATTAAGATATTATACCATACAAAATAGAGTTTAAAAACTAGTTAATACATATTGTCAATATTTCGTATGTAAAGAAAAAAAAAAAAAAAATATATATATATATATATATATATATATATATATATATATATATATATATATATAGATTTTTTTAATTATTATAAATACTTTTGTAATAGTTGCATTTATACTATTAATTTTTCTTATTGCTGTAGATTAGCAGACCGCGTGACCGGACACTTAATAGTAAGCATTACCGTTGCATATGGATGGACGCAGTCGTCCGAGTAGAAGAACTGGAACCTGGTTCACTTATGCCGGAACACAATACAATATTATGGTGGCATACTAAGGATTATTTTGTCGCCTTGTTACTCTACCCCTGTACGGAGAGAAATTCTAATATAAGTACCATTTCAAAATAGTTATGAGACGCCAAATAAGCGAGTTGTATATATTTTTTATTTAACTATTTAAAATGTATTAACCCTTTTAGACATAATAGTGCATAGAAGTGGGCGAAGACCGTTATGTGCGCGACTCTCCACGTGTGCCGGACGCGCGAATCTCGTACTGACATACAATAATGCACGTACATTTAAAGAGCAGCGCACACTTCAGATTGCGATTATTTGTTTGTATTGATATGTTTCGTTTGCTAATATCATCGGCGACATGCCTGCTTCATTTTTATTATTCGATTTCTACTCGGGACAAAATCTTTTGATAATCCGATGGGTACTAACTCCACAACATCTAAACGTGCCCTACATTGTCACCGTCTTTTCACGTCATCTACATTAATTTACTCAATTAAAATACAATTAATTAAATAATTTAATATTAAGTCACTTCGTAAATATTGATGGCGACCTCCGTGCCTTACGGTGGTCACGGGCTAAATCGATGTCTCGCGTCTGGATAATAATAATATGTATTTATTTACAAAAGAAAAGTTTAAATAAAGTTTATCGGCTATTTAGTACCCATAACACAAGTTTTATGCTACTTACATTGAGACCAGATGCCGCTAAGTGAATTGTGCCAATATATTTATTATTCTTTGGTGGACGATAAAGAATTAATCTATCTAGATTTAGAATATCGATCTAATCCAATCTATACCTCCCTTCTACATCAATATAAAATGAATAATGTCCTATAGTCCGGATTGTCTGGAAGAGATCGCTCTGTAGCGATAAGGCCGCCCAATGTGAGTCAAGTAGATATTTATTGTGCAAAGAATTTTCATTGTTTTTGTAAGTTATTTAGTTTACAATAAAGTGTTATTTATCTATCTATCTATCTATGTACACTTATAGTAAGTATTATGATATTCAAAACAATACACATATCACATTTAATATTATACGGCGGTTAAAAGTCGCAAGTGCCCTTCAACGGAGCTTGAAGCTTCCGCTCGGAGCGTGGAGGTTTATGATTTTTCAATAGGAAGCAATTCACTTCCTCGTGAACATATAAGCTGTTTATTATTAAGATATATTTACATCTAGATCATTTTTATACTAAAACACCGCCCACCATATCTTGTTTCAAAATAATGTTATGGGTTGCCTATTAGAGAATCGTTACGGACTATTTTAGGATTTTTTTATAAATTTACTAAATAATATGTACTTCCGTGATGAATCTGGCAGTGATTAAATTTGACATAATCACTTCTGATTTATGCTTTTGTCATCACTATATCTTTTGTCATATCTAGCGTTAAATCGTGCGCCTGGGGTCCAGTTTCCGATTTTTTTTACTCCACTTCGCACGGTCCCCAGTACTCCTGGTAGTGAGTCCATTGGCATGCATATCAGCCTTTACGACGTGAAGCCAGCACTTTTTGAGCCCAATCCGACCTACCGGGGCCCGGCGGGCTTTACTGTGTCTTTTGTATTGAGCGTATTTTATAAATATTTTCTATGAAATTGCTTATACGGTGACGGTCGCGGACCCAGAGTGCACCGTACAACGAGCGAGTGCGAGACATAGAAAGAGAACAGTGGACTATATAAGAGATTTTTTTGGCATTTTGTTTACTAGTTGTTAGCGAAACATGATTAATTTGTTTTTTTTTTTATTTCTGTAGGACAGCAAACAGGCTAACGGCCCACTTCGAATTTAGCAGTGACCGTCACCTATGAGTGTTTGCAACGCCAATGGCAGTGTGAACACGCTGCTGTCCCATAAGGGTACAGGAACTTGGCTCGCTAATGCCGGAACACAACACAAGGTTATTATGGCGGTACTTTGTAATATGTTTCTGATAAATAAATGATTTTGATTTAAATTGATTTTGAGATGAGAGAGAGTGAGAGGAGTGGTTAGAGAGATATATTTGTGATACACTTGATACACGTCTCGTGTGTTACAGAGGCAAACGCGATACTACCGCTGATACCACGCTCGCTTCCACCTCACGTGAGAGTGAGGGTAGTTCTCAAAGTCAGGAGACGAGATCTCATTTACCATTTCTGCAAGGATCGAACAAGACCTGTAAAGCTCGCTTAAACATAGGTTCTTGTATAGCCATTGGTTTCAGAATGTCTGAGGCCAAACTGGGACTATATCATAAAGAAGAATACAGAGGGATATTTGAGGTTGAAAAAGGAGAAGAGGATGTATCTTGTCCACACAAAATAATCGCGAGCAGATAGAATCGTGTGAATAAATAGTAATATCAGCAACATTTTAACTCTAAAAAGATAAGACTAACACCGTATACATTAAGTATTATTAAGCATCGTATGTAAGTCGCTAAGTTGAAGTACATATCGGATTTGACCTAATCTAAAATAAGAGCTTTTTACTATGTTTTTAATAGTAGCGATAAAAATTAAAAATCTACAGTAATTTGATAAGGATATAATGGATCGTAATAACATAGGTTTCGGTTCAGTCACAGCGGTGTAGCAAAAAGCGACAATAAAAAATGTTTTCGCTGTTTTAATATTGCATAACTTTCAATAGAAACTGGTTTTATATTTGTTGTTAAACTTTAACTATTGTTAAACTGAACAAATCTCAACTACTACTGGACGTAGGTGTCAAGAAGTTTACGCTACGCGTTCCATCTCTATCCCTTCCCCATCCAGCCCTAAATGGAAAATTTACGTTGGTCATCCGATAGCGTGGAGCATGGAGATAGCGTTTAGGCAATAGCTGACACGGATGTGTTAGCTATTGCCTAAACGCTATCTCCATTCCAGTAATATTTTCTTGATAGACAAATGGCCCTGTAATAGAGGTGATCTGTCCACTTTTACAAACCCTCTAAAAACATGAAAATCTGGACTACTAGACACTATTTAGACAATAATACCCTTTAATTTTCTTTGTGTTCAGAAGCCTATTAGGAACACGGATTTTTTTTTAAGAATTTTTAGATTATTAATGTAATTGATTTATAAGATATTACAACATTTTAACCAGTTTCTAATTATATATATACACATATATACAATTGACGAACTTGTAAAATATTTAGAACATAGTTACGATAAGGATAAAATATGATTCTTTATTCTCATAAACAAATATGACATATAATAAATATGACGTACTTGTACATATATTTTATCTATGTTCTAAACGTATATCCGTGCATGTAAAGGTTTTATTTAGGAGTTTGGTTTTCTATGGCAAAATTGCCTCCACCTTTCTGCGTTACTATTTTTTTTTCTCCCTTGGAGTAATTTATCCCGAACGGAAGTTGTAGTGGCTAGGTACCAACCAGCTCGTGCTATATGTGGTTTTGTTTTATAGTAATTGTATATAGTATATGTTCTTGTTGTATTGTACTAAATAAATGTATTTTCTTACTTCTACAAATTTTTTTCATTTTGTTTTCTTAATTGTTTGTAAACTAGCAGTAGAAGAGTAGAAGTACTTAAGTATCATTTACGATTCTAGAAAATACTGATTGGGCATAAATATATTTAATTATATTCCACATCTATTATTATTTCGGATCGGAATCCTAATACGTATATTAATTTCAATCGATTTTCTCATTTTCTTCTTCGTTTTCTTGGCCCTATTCCAAGTACGAGTATTTCAGTTAACATGGTATGTCTTTATCTTCCGTTCTATGGTTGCATGCTTTATATGTCACGTCACGAACCCTCATGATGATCATGCAATCTTTTAACCCTTTTCAATTGCTGTAGGACAGCAGACAGACTGACGGTCCGCTTAGAATTTAGCAGTGATCGTCGCCTATGGATGTTTGCAACACCAGTGGCATCGCGAACACGCTGCTATACTATAAGGGTATAGGAACTTGGATCACTAATGCCAGAACACAACACAAAATTATTATGGCGGCATACTTAAGACCAAAGGTGGTCGCAATCCAGGCGGGCTTGAGGCCCTACCCCGTAGCTAGGGTGGGTTGTTTTGTCGCCTTTTAGGACAGGTCAACCCCGGCCGCAGGGGTCAGTATTCTTTCTCCGCCCCTGCACGGTCTCCCGATTACTTTCAGGTTGTTTCTCCTAACATTTCTGTACTACACCGGGCTCCTTACTCTCAATTTATTAACTCCACTTCTCATATTATCTATTCTTGTATAATTATTTCATACACCCATCTCAAAATTCTCATCTTTGTATAATGAAGGAGTTGCTGGTGTTCTACTTTAGTGGTCCTGTATTCAGCACTGATTTTGTTGAAGATATTCAATAATAATTAAAAAAAATAACTCCATTAATTTTTGCAAATAAATCGAAATGTATATTTTGACCGCAAAAATCATCAACAAACAATACGTGTTATATGCACACCAACATTAAAAAAAGACTTGTTTACTTTTAACATAGGTGCAATTTTTGAATTTTCAATTCGTCTCGTTCACTGTGACTAATAAATAAAAATCATATTATGAACGGTGTTGAACAAAATGTTAAGTGATTATTTTTAGCAAATCAAACATAGTACGTGATAAATAATTGTCTATCATGATTTTTAATAAAGATATTATTAATATTGTCAAAAAAGCGTGTTAATAAACTATTCTTTTAGAAAAAAAAATATAAAAGAAAACGAGAGGATTTAGTAACTCAGTGGCATCACACTCAAACAGCAACGTAAAAGTTCTACGATCGAATACTACGGTGGCATGAACCGCTTAAGTAGTTTTTCCGCCTAATGTGCATGTTATAGTTAGTATAATGGGGATTGCCTAAAATTTTTAACCATTCGATTTTAATTTATTTTTTGAAAATTTAGAGCATTTTGAAAAACTAATTTGAATGTTTTGAAGATTGGCTCAACAGTTATTTAACAAAAAAAATGTTTAAATATTTTCAATTTTAAAGGTAAGTGACGTCATCACACTGCACAATGGACTGTGCCGTTGCCTCACTAGAAATAATTAAAAAAATTTAAAGCTGTCAACACGATGTCATCCATCTCATATCTGTCAAAGTTCATACGAGAAAAAGAGAAGTCGCAGGAAAAATTATTATTTTTGACATTTATAAATTTGACACATGACAGATTATCAATACTTGCCACTTACTTTTTATTTTCTGAGGCAACGATACAAATTATACCTAGTCAGGTCATAAATTCTGTCACATGTTTAATGTAAAATAATTGTAACAAGTTTATTCATTATGTAACCATTTATATACCAAAATGAACTTAACAAAACATAGATTCTTATGACATTAAAGTTTATTCAAAATGACCTCCGTGATTTTGAATACAAGCCTTCAATCTGCGCGGCCAGTCCTCTATCGCAGCACGAACGAGGTCCATGTCAATATCGGCGGCTGCCTTAATCAAGGATGTCTTGAGTGACTCCAAATTGGGATGAGGCTTTGAACACGCCTTTTCCTCCAAGTGTTGCCATATCTTGTAATCTAACGGATTCAAATCTGGACTGGAGGAGGGCCAGTCTTCGTGCCGGATGAAGTCGATTTCACGCGCCGCCAGCCAGTCTTGTGTGCTCTTCGCTCTATGAGCTGGCGCCGAATCTTGTTGGAATACCCAGTGCCTGTTATTGAACATGGTATGAGAAACAGGTTCCACAAGGTTCGTCAGGACTGTATTTTGATACACAACAGCATTCGTTTTTACACCTTTCTCACAAAAATGTACCTCTGTTAAGCCCCAATAAGAAACTCCCAACCATACCATGAGCGAGGATGGAAAATGACCTCGTTGGACACGCGGAATACGGTTGCTCGCTTCTTCACTACTGTGTGCGTACACCTTATCATTTTGTTTGTTGTAGCTCTCTTCTACGGTAAACATTTTTTCATCCGAAAAAAGAATTTCCCGATATTTTTTTCCCGCGTACCGCTTCAACAAAGCGCGGCTTCTCTTCAGTCTCAGGTCCATTAGACGAACATTCAAACGATGTCCTGTTTTTCTTCGATATGCCCGAAGCCCTAAGTCTTCATTTAACACCCTTTTCACCGTGGTTCTGCTTAACCCCATCTGAAGGGCCAACAATTTCTGCTTACGTTTGGGATTTCTTTGAATTCGTGCCTTCACAGCTTTTATCACTGCTGGAGTCCTAACAGACCGAGGGCGACCACTTCTTGACCTGTCATCTACACTAGAGTCTTCATTGTATCGTTTGATGGTACGATAAATGAATCTTTTGGCTATATTCAAATTTTTTCAGTATGTTAAAAATTTGAATTGGCGCGTAACCGCAACGATGCAACGCAATAACTGCAACACGGTCTTCTTTAAGCGTCCACTCCATATTTAAAAAATGAGTAAAATTCTAAAAGTATTCATTTTTATTTTCATGAACAATTCGAGATTCGAATTCAATAAACTTTTTTGTGGCCAGCATTCTAAAAGAAAAGTTTTTACTGTGTGACAATACTTATGACCTGACTAGGTACAGTGAAATTTGAAGGGCAGAGAAGGTCAATCATATTTTATCAAAAATATCAATAAAATGTGAATATTTTTCATAATTAACTAGTCCGTAATGATCAGTAACCTTATTCCTCTAGATGGTTTTTCAATTACAACATTAAAAAAAATGAACAATGTCCATTGCCATGTACCGACCGACGGTGAAGGAAAACATCGTCAGGGAACCTGTATATCGTGACGACCGAGGAGAGGAGAAGATGGAACTATTATTATTATAAGGACATTTCCAGCGAATGTTTTCGGCTTCCGATAACTATTGGGGTTTCTAATATTAAGTTTTTTTTCTGGGGCTTTGGTATCCAGGGAAATCTGCTTTTGGAAGTGAGTTGTAGTTGTACCAATAATAATTTTTTTCAAGCGTAACATGACTTTCCTATAAAATAAAAATGTTTTTGAATTTGAATTATATCGATCGTTTTCTAGGCATATGAGATACAGCGTGTTCACCAGTCAGTATTGTTTGCTATTTCATTGCGCCTAGTTCTAAAGTGGTACCTGGTACCTCTAGTTTCATCATCATCCGATCGACTGATCCTGGTTTCATCCAAAACTTTGACTATCTTTCCAGGCAGAAAAAAAACGTCATTCGGATTTCCTTGCGGAGAGAAGGGCATAAACTGCAGTCACCCCGTTCGCTACCCCGCAAATATGGTCACTTCTATTTAAATGTGGCACTTTTCTCAAGTTAAAAATGCGCGCAGAAGATTATGAGATGAATTTACTACGAGAAAAAAAACAAATACATATATGTACAACAAATTTGCATAAAATTATCACCCAAGCAAACAATGATGTTTCAAATAAAACGAATGCAGAAAATTCATTGTAAAATCCAATGATAATTTTATTATACCATTCTCATATGGTTGACAGAATATTGATAAATACAATAAAACGCTGATATTTATTATATGTATTATATTATAATATTATATGTATTATATCTCTAATGAGATGATAGATTTAAAAATAATTCACTAGTTAGTCACCCACATAATTTTGGAATATCAGGGGACTAACCGAATAAATAGATATACTGTAACAGTTAAATATGATGATATTTAAAATTTAATAGCAACTATATCTTATATACCGACTTGTTCTTCCTGCCCTTATCCCACCTTATAGGGCGTCGGCACAACATATCCTACTCTCCTCTGTTAGCCGTCAACTCAACATTCACACCCTTTTTCGCCATATCATCATTTCTTTGGTCTACCTAGCTATATGGCATTCTTCCGTCCGACATCTTTTCTTATTAAATGTTCTTCTGTACGTACCAGGTGTATTTTCAGAGTAAATATTAGCTTAAATTTTTTTATTGCCGTAAGACAGCAACAGGGCCATCAATTTAGCAGTTACTGTCGTCTATGGGTGTTTGCAATGCTAGAGGCATTGCTATCTGCGTAGTGGTTCTGGAACTTGGTCACTTATGCCAGAACACAACACAAGTTTATTATGGTGGCATATTTTTAAACCGGGGTAGTTGCCATCTAGACGGGTGGTTACCACCTTTCTTGGGTTGGGTTGTTTAGTCGCCTTTTACGACAGGCCGACCCCTGCCGCATAGGTCAGTATTCTTTCTCCGCCCCTGCACGGATAAAATACATATAGTTTATTGAATTCCTAATTTTTAAATTGTATTGCTGAGGGCACCTGCACTGGTTTTACAATTCATAATTTATGTTACTTAACCTTTACTGTAAATATTTTCTGGTGCAACTGTTAGTAGCTCGACATAAATTTAAAATGATGACTAAAATTTTTGTGTTTCGGCAACCCTGATTTACGCCGCGTGGGAAACGGCACCTTTGTACGTAGGTGGCACAACCTTCGCCTCGAATAACTTGCCAAAACTGTCGTTACTGAAGTATTATCACCACTTATTGAGTTTTATTGGACAATTTTGGACAGGACGGAATTCTTGATTATATCTGCAAGTTTTGGATGTATATTTTAAAGTTACGAATTGGTCTAAATTAATTTTGTTTCACTTAAATAGAAATCGTTATGTAAGGTATTTATTTTCAATTGTGTCTGGGGTAAAATCTTCTTCAAGTTGGTGGGGTCCCGAAACCTTATAAAATAACCGATACCCCTCGATATGTTCAGTCGTTCTGGCGTGTTCGAGTAACAAATATCAATCCAAACTATCAAAAATATCAAAATGTTTTCGTAAAATAAGGCTAACATCTTGTAATTCGTGGTAATGAGACAAAAGGCCTATAAAAGTTACTCCTCAGTTTGGTCGACGACCTCGTAACCCTGACACAGATTTTGTTTTACACTATGTATACACAGCTGGTAGTATCGCCAATTAGTATATTATATCAGGTTATATTCTCCTACATTCAAACATGAGATTTAACATGGCGTTCAAGTATTACGTAACATTGTTTTTTATTTAAATAAACAGATTAAAATAAGTATTATATTAATTTTCTTAAATTAATATAATACTCTTGTTTATGAGTAAAAAAATCTAAAATAGGAGATTGCATGAATAATGCTGGATTAAGCCAAAATGTATGTAAGGACAGGGCCAAGTCAGGAAAACGCCAAAGTTTTAATATAAGATTAATAGTAAAAGTTTGAGTACATTGTAACATATTTTAAACTTACGCAGATGATTATTATATTATAGATAGATAACTCTTTAATGTACAAAGAAAAAAATATAATCATAAAAACATACATTGATTGCACAAAGGGCGGTCTTATCGTTAAAAGCCGATATCTTCCAAACCAGGATTAGGTATTTGATCATCATCTACGGGTAAACAATTTGACAATAAGGAACAATGTTATATTATACATATATATATATATATATATATATATATATATATATATATATATATATATATATATATATATATATATATATATACTCCATAACTTAAATATGACATACTATAGTATACAAATTATATATAATATTTATACACACAAGTTAATACATACTAAATTTTAATTGAATATATACTATAAAGAGACTTAGGGAGCGTTCAAGTATTACTTACGTAACGCAATTTTTAAAGATTTATGATCCCCCCCCCCCCCTCCAGTAAAACGTTACGTCTTCTTCTTAGTCGTTTCACTCTTTACACAGCGGTCGTGATCAACTGGTAGTACTGTTAGAGGCAGATATTGTTCGCTGTATGATTTTACGCCATTTCTCGCGATTCACAGACATTCTGGTGCACTCATGCAAAGGTCCGCCCACAGCCGATTTGATCTGGTCGGTCCATCGCATGGGTGATCATCCACGTGATCTGGTTCCCTCCACTTTGCCCTGGACAACGAGACGCTCTATGAAGTCATTGTTTCGCCTTGAAACATTACGTAACCACCCTAAAAGCTATATGAATTGCAGTATTTTTTGTTACCTACTATACTGGAGTGATGAGAAAAACTATCACAGCTGTTGATGATTGTTTTTTGCTTTACATTTGGAGTTAAAAAAATCACTATCCTGTAAAGCAAGCAAGCAATTTTGTGACGGTAAAAATATGTTTTAAAAAATGCTTGAGAGAATATCTCGACCGTTCTGTAGGGTTAAAAAAACAATGTTACGTAACGCGTAGTTCAAACACCCCCCTCCCGCCCCTATAACGCATCGTAACGCTTTACAAGAATTTGTATGGTATAGCTTAGATATTTATATGGTACTCATTACCACTTTATCACATTCTATACACAATAACTAATTTGCTTCTACGTATGTACGTCCTTATGTCGTTTATACTATACGTCTTTTAGACATCTTGAGAAGAGATAACGCAAATGCATCAGAAGCCATAGTAGCAGTCATATGACGGAAGCACATAGCAAACCTTTAAGCTCATTAATATATATAATGAATTATAAACAAATAAGAAAAACTTATGCATTATAACGTGGCTGTTTGTAGAGGTAGCAACAAAGCCTCAACCGCTGGCTGCATTGGTTCCGTGGTTCCGGAAGCAATAATGCACCGGTGATATAACTGCGGTTTAAGAATACTTCAATTTAGCTTTTTAACGATGTACTTTTTTGTACGAATACTGTTCTTTATGGATTAAGATAATGTATTCCGCACGGATCACGATCTGACAACATAATTATTTGTTGAAAATAATTAAATAAATCCAACGAATTATGGATTTGACGTATTGGTTGTATTTATTGCACATTTAAGGAATTCCCGTAGCCATATTATTACTGAAGTTAAATAAATTTGTGTATTCAACATATCCTTATCTATTAATTATGGTTGTATGAGTATTGTGAATCTGAACCGGTGCCTGGAGTTCGCAAATTAATAAAGTTATTTCATACTAGCCGTTCCCGCCCGCTACGCTGGTCGAATAACAGAAAAAAGTAAATCGAAAAATATGAGAAGTTTTCGAACGCATGCGCGCTACAGCGCTTGCTCCACTTCTTCGCGGCAAGGAAAATCCCCGCGCCAGGTGTATTACAATGCAATTACGCCCACCGCCAGTACACCAGACGCCGAAGACGGAGTCGCCGCAACGCGGACAGAGCAGCCGCGAAGGCTCGGCTCTATGGGGTATCGGAGCGCTAGAAACGTACCTCCACCTCGCAATCCACGAGGTGGAGGTGGCTCCGTGGGGGGGATCACTTGGCCAGTTTAGATCAAGATCCTTGGTGGCGACCCTACAAGACGGTGCGGGGTAAGCACCGCAGTGGGCGCCCCCCACTGACCGAATCTCCCCCCGCGCCAGATGGACGGTTGCGTCGGCGCTTTGTTCCCCATGAGGGCTGAGCACTCGCCTCCCGCCTCATTGGGATGAGGGGGACCCCAGCGCAGACGATGATCCCATGCCCGAAGTGGATTGGGCAGAGCTGGGGGTAGCCATGTTGCGGCTGAACACCGCCCCCTACCTCGACGGCATTTCCGGACGTGTGTGGGTACTGTCCCACGACGTCCTGGAGCCCCGACTCTTGAGACTCTTCAACGTGTGTCTGCGGTCGGGCCGGTTTAAGATGAAAAACGGGGAGACTGGTCCTGATCGTGAAAGGAGGGCGCCCGGCGGACTCGCCATCCGCCTATCGGCCCATCGTGCTGCTGGACGAAGTGGGGAAGATATTAGAGAGGATCCCCGTAGACCGCTTCGTCCGGCAGAAACGGAGGGCAGGATGCTGTTGGCGGTGTCACTCAACATTGCCCACGCCTCTAACACCCTGCCGTGGAGCTGCGTGCGGGAGGCGCTCAAGTACCATCGGGTGCCTCCCTACCTCCGCCGTTAGTCGGGGCGTATTTGGATGATCGTGCCGTCACGTCGTCTCCCATCACCAGGCTTCACCCCACACTTTTTTACAATAAAATTTTTGTTATTCACACTATCCTTAATTTAAATTTATTGAAAATTATTTTATACCTTTTACTTTAATTTTCTATAAAAGCGTGTTATTTAGTTTTTTTAACTATAATTTATTTATTTTAGATTTTTCGTTTTATTGAAGAAAATTATTTCTCCTCATTTAAAATTCCTCCTCATTCTAAATGTACCAAACATTTAGAATTAAATAAAATTTATGTCTGCTTTAATTATGAAACGGATCTTAATTATGACTCATAATTCTAGGTTCATATTTTTTGCGGTATGAAAAATATTCGAGATTTAACAAATTAATTCATCACCTCATTGGCATGAATTTAATTTTGAGAGGCTTTTGTTTTTATTAAGTACTAGCTAGCCCGGCAAAAGTTGTTCTGCCATTTTGTTCTGACATTAAACAAAATGTAGCCTATGCTTAGCCTTCAAGGTTCAATCTATCTCTATCCCGAAATCCGTTATCCGTGCAGGGGCGGAGAAATAATACTAACCTCTGCGGCCAGGGTCGGCCTGTCGTAAAAGGCGACAAAACAACCCACCCTAGCTACGTGGTAGGGCCCCAATCCCGTCTGGATGGCGACCACCTTTGGTCTTAAGTATGCCGCCATAATAGCCCTGTGTTGTGTTCCGGCATTAGTGACCCAAGTTCCTGTACCTGTATAGGACAACAGCGTGTTCGCGATGCCACTGGCTTTGCCATAGGCGAGGGTAACTGCTAAATTCTAAACGGGCCGTCAGCCTGTCTGCTGTCCTACAGCAATAAAAAAAAATTCATTAAAATTGGTTTAGCGGCTTAGGCGTGAAAACGTAACAGACAGACAGATTTACTTTCGAGACCGGACATCTGGTACGGCTAATCTTTTAGTCAGTCAATATGCCCAACTAACCATTTCACATACCTAAGTGTTTTAGACCCACCAATTAAGGCTTGAACTATTTTGATACCAACTAGGATCCTAGGGCTTGGTTATTGCTCTCTTGAATTTTTTTTTTCTTATTTGAGTATTATTTTTTCATCATGTTACGTTACGAACCTTTGAAAAATATAGTTATAAAACATTGAACTCTGAACACATATTGAATTAAATGAAATACAAGCCCCTTGGTGATGATTTGGAACAAGCTACCTTTCGTAAGATATAAGATCATTTTATTTAACAGAATGCTATGTACTCGTATATGCTAATTAAATGATCAGGTTCAAATTTTTAATCAGACTTAAAACGAACTGTGCGCTTGCATTTGGTTCATTTTTAATATTTGGCTGAATATATGCTATCGTAGTATTTTCATTTGAAGAAAATAAACCTCAGTTGTCAAAGTTGTTCAAATGATATGACATTTTGTTTTCCCGTCATTTTTAAATTTGATTTGGAATATCACGCTATCTTAGGGTTAAATTAAATTATACTTTGTCTTATTTCTTCAATTATTGCATGAAAATCATGATTAGTCGGATATTTAAGGAATAAACTGTTGAATAACATGACACGAGTGTTTGAGAAAATTATTAACTAAATTGTGTTAAACAAGTCGTGACGGAGTATCAAATAATTCATGTCATACCTGATATTATTTTCAGACTCATACATCATTGCATAAGGCACGCTCTTCATTATAAGCGTTACGATTGGCTAGTAGCTTAAAATATTATTACTTGTATTAGAACAATTTACTATTTTATATAACTTTAAGATATGTTTTTATAGTAAGCAATTAATGGTAAGCAGTCACCGTCGCCTATGGATATTTGCGACGTTACAGGCACCGCGTCACACTACTGTCCCATAGGGGTACAAGAACCTAGGTCACTAACACACAACACAAGGTTACTATGATGACATACTTATAGACGATGGTTGTTTGCCATCCAGGCTTGGGTCCTACCACGTAGCTAGGCCGCAGGCGTTAGTATCCTTACACCGCCCCTGCAAGGAGGAAAGGAAAGGAAATTAACCACTACATATAAATACATGTTTGTTATATACAGCTGCATTTTTACAGTGCTAGGAAATTGGGCTTTTTAAAATAGAAAGTCATCTATTAGGAACCGACAATGCGTTAGGACCGTCCTTATTTATAAATCTTAAGTCGGTTTTAGAAAAGTAAGGCTTAGGTCTTTTACTAATAATAAGACTCAGGTATAGTAAAACTTTACTTAAACTTAAACGCCAAATATGCTCTACCTGTATAACTAGATATTACTTAAATATTAATCCAGGGCAGTAGAATAGAAGAAATGTAGGCATTTCTATTTTTTTTTATCAAGTTTTTCTTCTTTTTAATAACTTTGTAAATCATAACATGTTTCATCATAATATTTTCATTATAGAACCGTGGCTTCATATGAACCGCGACTGTTGCTTCTTCATTAACAATTCAATAAAAAAAAAATACTGTGACAACATAGCGCCCTCTAGTCCTTTAGGACTAGAGGGCGCGAATTACTTTAGTAATTAGCATAGCATTTATGTTATGGGTACTAGATAATTGATACTCTACATATATACATAAAAACCCAAACGCGACACGGAAATCGAACCCGTAACCTCCGCAAGCATACTTAAATATTAGACGTCACGCCACATAGGTCGTCAATTATCATATATCAATTATTAGGTCGTTATATTAGAATAACAGAGAGCAGTGTACGAACCTATCAATTCTACATTTGTTAAAAATTGCAAATACATGTTTCAATTTTATTTTAAAGCAGTTGAATCCTTTTTAAAATGCAAGTTTATTGACAAATTTAAATCGCATACTACCAAAATAAAAAAGTTTGAAACTCGCTTCGAATCTTTTCTCTCACTATGGTAAAAGCACTTTACTTGCAATTACATCATGACTAGTCAAAAGATAATATATTAGCTGATGAAACCTATTTCAAACTTTACTACGATAATAAAAACTTGGCTATTTGTCTTTTGTTTGTTTAGTAGACATATTTATTCCGCACTCTGCCAATTTCATATATGTACTAATTTTGTTTTTTGTAAAATTAACGATTTTCGTTGTATTTTCGTTTTTATCTCTACTAGATTTGCGCTGGTTCTCGCTAGATTTATGCTGATTAATCACTGTTGTAGTTTAGTATTATTATATCAGTATTTTTTTTTTGTTGCTGAGAAACAACAGATAGGCTTACGGCCCATTTAATAAGCAGTTACCATCGCCTATGGATGTTTGCGACACAAGTTTAACGACAGGCCGACCCCTGAAAGGCCACAGAGATTAGTTAGTATTCTTGAGAAAAACAACAGAAACATAACAAAAAAATATTTGCGATATAAAATACAATATTAGTTACAATCAATTTAGACAAAAATGGTAATAGATACAATACTATACTAGCCCCAGTTTCCAAACACTATCCAAAAATCAGTTTTCAAAATAAAAGTGTATCTTGAAATATCTAGTATTTTTATGCTTATGCCTATGCTTATAGATCCTCTAGCCTCATGGGGTCGAATCGTAAGATTGTCTACTTTATTTGTACTAAACTTTACACAAACTCAACACAAGTAAATGAAAATCTTTCGCTATTTATCGGGAATAAAATGTTATGTACCAAATTTTCTTAGGCACAAAATACATAATAATAATAAAAAAAAATATGTGTAAAGGCTGTTCATAGCCGTGAGACTGACAATTATAACTAGAGCTATCCCATCATTCTCTTAGTGTCGTGAAAAGGCGACTAATGAATTGCATCTTAAATTAGCTTATTGTCGGCAATGGAGAACTCTCCTTTCTGTTTTTACAGGGAAAGGTTAAACGTTTCTGTAAAAATCAGATTAGCTTTAATTATTATTTTATGTGCCTTAGTCAAAACAATCTCTCTCTGTATCGAGACTTGTTAACGCAACTTCAGTGTACTTTACACTGAAGTTTAATTATTGTGTATTAAAATATTATTATGTAATAAATTAAAATAAGAGATGTTCTGGCAAGTGATATTCATTGTGAAGTCATATTATTAGATTGAATGGCCAGCGCTCAAAGCACATCACCGGGAAGTCGTTGCCACCTGAGTTTACGCCAGTGTAAAGATAGCTAACCTCCCCAACAACATGGGAGGAAAACCCGGAGAGTAAACTGTCGACGTCAATCCACTCCCCCAACTTTAACTCAAATCTTTAATGTTGTTCGGAGAGCTTAATCGCATTCCTTTTACTATGTGAGATTTGTGATATAATACAGATTTTTATTATTATTTTAAAAACTGATTATAAATAAATGACTGCTTTGTTCCAGACGCGCTTCAATGATGTCGCCGCGCCAACTCATGCGTAACTCGAATATGACGCAGAAGTGGCAGCGAAGGGAGATATCCAATTTCGAATATCTCATGTTCCTCAATACTATTGCAGGTAATTTTTGTATTAATATATGTATAACGTTTAGATTAAAGCTTTATCATCTTTACCTAGTGACGGATATACAGTAGAATCTCGATTGTCCGAACATAGATTATCGGAATATCCGATTATCCGGACTCATTCTTGATTTGACGGCGCAACGAGACATGTTACGAATAATTCATTCCCGCCTCCAACGTGTAGGTACATACTCCCGCTCTCACTTGTTTGCGCGACAGTGTTTGTTATTGTTTAATTTTATTTGATAGCGTTCAACTGGTAGATTGTATTTTTTGTTTACATTCCTGTTTACGTTTTGCGTTAGAACTCTATAATGTCTAAGCAAATAAGAGTAGTGTTATCTCTTACTGACAAAGTGAAGATAATTGAGAGTAAAAAAAAAATGGGTAATCTGGCAGGAAATTAGCGTAAGTGTATGGTGTAGAAAGTTGTACGATATCAGATATCAAAAAGAATTCTGATACCATATTGAAATTCGCCTGCGCGCTTGAGAACGAAGATTTCACGCAACGTAAAGCCATGAAACAATCTCATAATGTATTTCTGGAGAACGCAGTTTTTACTCGGTTCTTACAAAAGAGAGCAAGCGGGCAGCCCATATCTGGACCTGATTTATGTGAAAAAGCATTTGATTTTAATCAAAAACTTGGTGAGTGATACTTCTTTCAAGCCGAGCTGTGGATGATTGGATGGTTAGCAAGATTCAAATCTAGACATGGAATTCGCGAATTGGAGATTCAAGGTGAAAAACTGTCTGCTAGCGTTGCCTCAGCCGACTCATTTGTAGACAAGTTAAAAGTATTTCTAGATGAAAAGGAATACGAATTAGATTTTGTATATAATGCTGACGAAACAGGTCTTAATTGGAAAGCTCTACCAAGCAGATCACTAGCATCGCGTCGTGAAAATGCAGCACCGGGGCACAAAGTGAGTAAGGATAGAGTTACGGTTATGGTTGCGCGAAAGGAACACATCGATTGCCACTGTTACACTTATTGGCAAATCAAAAAATCTGCGCTGTTTCAAGAATGTCAAAATCCTCTTAATATACGCTAACCGCAAGGCTTTTGACAAAGTGGACCACGATATACTCCTAAGGAAGCTTGCGTTCAATGGTATTCGAGGAAACTTATTGAGATGGTTTTCCTCCTACATCCAAAACAGAACACAGCGTGT
Organism: Malacosoma neustria; assembly: GCA_963693495.1. Taxonomy (NCBI): domain Eukaryota; kingdom Metazoa; phylum Arthropoda; class Insecta; order Lepidoptera; family Lasiocampidae; genus Malacosoma; species Malacosoma neustria. Next base: position 15,241,021 of record OY856391.1, on the reverse strand, counting down.
TGCTATACATGGAATCTATTCCAACTTAATTTCTGTAAGTTCCGGTGTGGCCCAAGGTTCGATCTTAGGACCTTTGCTTTTTGACATCTTCATTAATGATATTAAGCAGTGTTTTAAAAATACCAAATTTTTAATGTATGCTGATGACCTCAAAATTCTTAAGGAGATTACAAATGTACAAGATTGTTACATGTTACAAAAAGATCTCAATGCACTATCCAATTACTGTGTCGCAAATAACCTACATCTTAATATACAAAAATGTAAATCTATAACATTCTCCAAAAAGAAAACAAATATTGTTTATACTTATTCACTTTCAGGTAACAGTTTAGAAAAAGTTTCCATAATTAAAGACTTAGGAGTCTTCCTAGACTCTAAATTACATTTCGATTTTCATATTAATTATATCGTCAATAAAGCCTTACAACTTTATTTTACTTATTACCAAATATTCTTTACACAAACTTGAGACGAGAAGGAAGTCGCTTGACGCTATACTTCTGTATAATATTTGTCATAATAAATTTGACTGTAATTCATTAATTAGTAAACTGAATATCCATGTTCCGCAGAGATATCAAACAATTAGAGAAACACGTACTCGTAAATCATTTACTTCTCGCATTTGTAAAACTGCAGCGGGGGCTCGTGCCCCTCTTAATAAGATTATGAGAGAATATAATAAAAGCTTCACGGATGTAGATATATTTCACCTTTCTGCTGCTGCTTTTAGGAATAGTGTAACTAAACAATTGGTTATGCAAACTGAATGACCGTCTGTATGTATGTATATCTTTCTTTTTATTATAGGTTTATAAGTTATGTTAAAAATGTGTAGTTTTTAATCTAATGTAGTTTACCTTAGCTTAATTTTTTTTGCAGTTTGTCACTGTGGGCAACGAGACTGGTTTTACCATTAGTAATTTAAATTTTTATTTTACCTCTATTGTAATTTTTATGGTAAAATTGTTTGTAGCTCCTAATAAATTAAAAAAAAATTAAAAAAAAAACAAAACCAACAAAAAGCATGGATGAACAGAGATATTTTTCTTACTTGGTATGAAAATACATTTATTCCTGAGGTGGAGAAATTTCAAAAGGACGTGGGAAAAGAGGGCGATGTGTTGTTGTTGTTAGATAATGCGCCAACGCACCCTTCCGCTGAAACACTAAGTCGAGAAAATGGGAAGTTTACAGTAAAGTTTTTACCCCCTAACGTAACATTAATATTGCAACCAATGAACCAAAGTGTCATTGAAACTTTAAAACGTTTATATAAAGATAGCAGCGACTGCGTCGTCTTTTGTCAGCAGACAGCAGTGAAATAGAAACGATGTTGATTTTTTTTTAAATCAATTTAAAAGATTATTGCTATATGCTGGTAGAAGCGTGGAACTTTGTGGAATCGCAATCATAAAAAAGGGCATGGAATAAATTATTAAAGGTTCCATCCAATTCTTCAATCAAACCGCACGATTTCAAAGAAATAACAGAAGTAATAAAAATTCAAAAATTCATTATCTTTATAACTCGAATTTTTTTATATTGTATTGTCTAAATGACATATGTAGAACCCTTTCTATAGTAAAAAGTTATTAAAATTTTCGGATTTTCTACTATACGAAATACCCCTGGTTTTAATTGATTCGGATAATTGGGATTCTACTGTAGTTAATTGTTATTGTAAAATATCTTAAATGTTGATACCCAGTGGCTCTACGTAGCTATAGTTAGTTTTTTTTTTCAATCAAAAATTTATCTCACTTTTATTTGTATAAAATACTAGCAAAAAACGGCAGCATTGTAAACTAATATAAATATATATTTCAATTACTAAAAAACTTGGTGCAGGTAAGTTTAAAATCTTGCTCATTTCGACACCTAATCCTTCAAAACTCAGCCAATCGCAATACACGTAAGGTTTTTTTAACGCTTAGGAATAGCAGACGGGCCATCAGGCCCACCTAAAAGTAAGCATCGCCTATGGATGCTTGCGACGCTATGGTACCGTGAATACGCTGCTGTCCGCATATGGATCACTTGTGTCGGAACACTGCACTTAGTTATTGTGGCGGTATATTTAGAGACTAGAGTGGTTGCCATCCAGACGGGCTTGGTGCCCTACCGCCTAGATCGGGATGTTTGGCGACTTATATCACTGGCCGCCCCGGCTGCAGGGGACAATAATCTTACGCCGCCCCTGCACGGAGAAATTACATTATATTTTTCATCATGTCTTGAAATTCAGCATCTTATTTTTAATGGACAATTACAACAAGCTCTCAGCTATGGTCTAACACTATATTGACACGGAAACCCACAGCGCTCCACTCTCTATATTAAAAATTATGCAACCGATGCAATATACAATGAAATATGCGTGACGGATATAACTCGATTAGCTCTATTAGCGCCAAGACGACGCCGTCAACACTTCTAGTGCTACCCTTTTCTTGAAACCAGGGAAATGAAACAGTAATCTGTTATATTTCGCTGAACCATTCCATTAAAATATACCATTATATCTTATTTAATAAAAAATAAACAATTCATAACATCCCACTAATGGGTTCAGATCTTTTCCTAGAGTGACGGACAGTATACCTGTCACGCATGTCCAAGGGAGATTGGCGAGCTATAATACCAGGGGTGCTTGGTATACACATATACACGATATTTTCTTTTACTGTTAGTACATGGTAATTTTTATAATAAACACAATACTTTATCCGTGCAGAGGCGAAGAAAGAATAGTAACCTCTGCGGCCGGAGTCGCCCTGTCGTAAAAGGTGATAAAACAACCCACCCTAGCTACGTGATAGAGCCTCAAGCCAGTCTTGATGACGACCACCTTTGGTCTTAAGTATGGCACCATAAGAATCTTGTGTTGTGTTCCGGCATTAGTGACCCAAGTCCCTGTACCCTTATGGGACAGCAGCGTGTTCGCGATGCCACTGGCGTTGCAAACACCCATAGGCGACATTAACTGCTAAATCCTAAGCGGGCCGTCAGCTGGTCTGCTGTCCTATAGCAATAAAAAAAACTTGAGAAAGTGCTTAAAACGACGCCGAATTCGAACCAGTAACCTCCGTTCGTTTACTTCTACCTACATATCTGGTATACCTTGTAGATATATCTTTATATATTCTACAACGTGTTTAACATAATAACAATTCCAAGATTTTCTAAAACGAAACTAAGAATTATAAATAAATAGAATAAAAATAGTTTATTGAGATACTCGTATTTACAATCCATGACAATTAAATCATTGGTCCTAGAACTAGGTTGACCTGTATCTTGGAGACCTGCTTCCGATGGATACAATACAATGTATGAATTTATGTAAACTAAGCTTATTTCTATATCTATATTCTTATGCTAAGGGTGTATGCATGCATAAGTGTGTGTGTGTGTGTTGTGTACGTGGGTCTCAAGAATTAGATTTTATTGTTATTGTTCCATTTTAATTATTGGGATAAAGCCAAGCTAATGTTATCACATTTATAGGAATTAAACAACGAAATATCGAATATTCCGAGTATTTTATTTAGCCAGCACTCGAACTGTTGGAAAATACTTTTATTTTTAATATGTATGTATATATTTTTATTATTGAATATCGGATTATAACTCTTTAGAGTTATATATACTTAATTGATCTGGCATTTGTATAAAATTTTATGACAGCTCAAACTGTTGGAATTAAAGCAGGAATAGGCGTTTTTCACTAGTTACAGTACTAAACTGACAATCACTTCTCGGTTGTGCAAGATCTGTTTAACGATTGTTTATGTAAACTTCAGTGTTATGACAAAACAAAATTGTCGGGTCGCCTCTCACTTTATGTCAACACACGAAGGTGTTTCCTAAATGAGCTATTTGAAATACATAGTTCGCCTTTTTCGAATTCTTTTTAAAACCTTAAATTGTAGTGTCTCATAAAGTAACTTGGAATCTGTTTCCAATATTTGTTTAACATCTCAGTTAAGTATATTGTTTTTTTTTTTAGTTCTGTGGAATAGCATCTTATATCCGTGCAGGGGCGGAGAAAGAATACTGACCTCTGCGGCCGGGGTCGACCTGTCCTAAAAGGCGACAAAACAACCCACTCTAGCTACCTAGTAGGGCCCCAAGCCCGTCTGGATGGCGACCACCTTCGGTCTTAAGTATGCCGCCATAATAACTTTGTATTTGTTCCGGCATTAGTGACCCAAGTTACTGTACCCTTGTGGGACAATAGCATGTTCGCGATGCTACTGGCGTTGCAAACACCCATAGGCGACGGTAACTGCTAAATTCGAAGCTGGCCGTCAGCTTGTCTGCTGTTCCAGAAAAAATAAGGACAAGAAAATAGGTGGAATATACTATGTATATATAGCTTTATTTATTTCAAGAGAAAATCTATCACTCTAAACTTGACAGAGATAACAGATTCATGCTATTTTTGCTGCATATGAACAGATCATCATAAAGAATTGATGCATTTTACTCTTGATCATATGGCTTATTAATTTTACACCTAAAGATAAATTATTTTAAAGAAAATAAAATACGTTTAATTCAAACAAAATTACTTGTTAACATTGAGGCCGACTTGCACAACCAATCACTAAACCGATTTAGCGCTAAACTTATTTAAATCGTCATTCTGTCCCTGTCAAATGTTGTCAATGTGACAGGGACAGAATAACGATTTAAATAAGTTTAGCGCTAAATCGGTTTAGTGATTGGTTGTGCAAGTCGGCCTGAATCTCACTTGTGCCAGCAGACAGACACTTCCTATAGATGACGATGACAGCGCCAAAATTACTTCTAATGCAGTAATACACTCGAAAAGATCTAATGTGGTAAATCCCATATCGTGTTGTGTTGATAAATCCTCTTTAAAGATAAAAGTCTTTAAAGATCATTCCAGATTCCAATTCCAAAGTAACTCACTGTCGCGTACAGATTGGTGTGGCTTCAGGTAATTGTGAAATTGTGAATGAACGTCCGACCGATGGCGAGCAATGCTTTACTTACACCCGGTCAAAACGAGTTGCAATCATTCAACGTGTTAAATACAAAGTTGATCACTTAGAGGATGGTTACAAGTGTTTTTATGATATTTACAATTTTTTGTTACCCTGCTGTTATTGAAAAGCTGTCATATAATAAATAGGCCTGTTGTTGTCCATCTATAAGCAAGAAATCATAACCATCATCACGTGGTTTATTGTGGTGGTGAAATTGTATCTCAGTGTCAATCTTACCTAAATACATATTGCTTTACATTGGTTTTCAATGCTGTTACATAGTATTTTGGTATATTTAGCGTAGTATGAGGGCTTCCAAGGCCCGGTTCTCCTTATCCCTTTACCAAACTTTTCTTTTAGCTACTTCAAAAGCCACGAACATATAATCGATTGGTTATTTATTAGTGTTAAATATTGAAAATAGTTTGGTATTATATAAATAAGAAACAATTTTATCGTCTACTACCTGTGCCCGCGACTCCGTCCGCGTGGAATAGTGATTTTGGGCAGCATTTATTGTGGATATATCTTATGGTTTATTTTGGATTACAAACCCTATAAACCCTAAAATATGAATAAATGAAATATGCAAACAGTCAGTGTTATCGAATGCAACTACGCTATGCGCCTCCAGAATATGTGCGTTCGAACTTACATATAAATCTGAGGTCAACTTAAATTGGAATAAAAAAATTCGAAACTCATCATTTTTAACAAAAAGTATTTTTTTTTCTAAAATAAAAATAGCCTAAGGTACTCCTTGTTACATCAGCTATCTGCCAGGGAAAATCCCGTCAAAATCGGTGCAGCCATTTCAGAGATTAGCCGGAACAAACAGACAGACAGACAACAATTGTAAAAAATGTTGTTTTGGTATATGTACCGTGTATACGTCCGAATGCACTTAGTAAAAAGCGGTTATTTTAATATTACAGACACTCCAATTTTATTTATTTGTATAGATGAATTACAGAAGCTAAAACGCGGGTTACTTGTGACGTCACATTACACCAAATTACCATCTTTAGACGTATACTTGCTGACTAAACAAATAATTAATTCGTCCCTACTTGTCAGAGGTCTCACAAAAATTATTATATGACATCATCTTGTAAATTTCATGTGAAATAGAATTTAATAAATGAACAAAAAGTCTATAACTTGTGCAAAAAATGTGTATGTTTTATATGCGCATAATAACTGACCCGGCAAAGGTTGTTCTGTCATATAAGTTTAAAAAAGAATTTGTAGTAGAAAAAGTTGTGAATCTAAACCATTCTCGAATCTACTTGAACACACACCAAAATTATCATCAAAATTGGTCCAGCCGTTGCCAAGGAGTTCAGTCACATACACGCACAGAAGATTTATGTATAATATAATAAAGATTATACATTTTTATCTATAAATTATTTGTTTTAGAAACGATAATTCGAATATGTCTAAATTTGGTTAATTTTTGGGAAGACTTCGATTTATCTTCCCAAAAATTAACAAGTATTTATATCTAGTGGACGATATTTTCATAGCAACATACGACGATGAGAGCCGGTCAGTCAATGGCCCTTATTAAGACAATAAGCATTATACATCAATTTCTCCATTAGCTGTGGACGTAGATGTGGATCATGAATAGTAACCGTGATGTTTATTGGATAATGAGCCGTTGCACACTTAAAGTGGAGGCCAATTTATTGACCTTTTGCAAGCTGACATGGAACATATCCCTGACTTTGTTCATATTGTGTTAACTCTAGCAGGATATGAAGAAATAATTTCTACTACTCAGCGTCCTAGCTCAAAATTATATGTGCCCAAAAAGAAATGTTACCTTTTGGCGGATAAAGGTATATGTTTGTTCCCCTTTATAGACAATTAGCTGACCCGGCAAACGTTGATCTGCCATATAAATTAAAAAAAAACAGAATTTAATTACGTTCGCCTCTAATTCACCCCCTTCAAGTTTTATTTCCGCTACAAAAGTAGCCTATGTCCTCCTCCAAGGTCCAGTCTATCAATATACAGAAATTCATCAAAATTGGTTCAGCGGCTTAGACGTAAAAACTTAACAGACAGAACAGTTACGTTCATATTTATACATTATATTTTATACACTTTAATATTAGTATGGATTACTGCCCTAGTGCAATTATTTAGTGTTTCCACAATTTACTACTTTATATTGATATGTCCTAATTTTTTTTACTCGTCGTTTTTTTCATTCGCCTTGAATCAGTTATCTTACCAGGAATTATGTTTAAATATTCAAAATATATTTAAATTATAATTAGTAATATTACAATCAAAATTGTTAAAATATGTTGAATAAATTACACAGCCATTGGATGACCAACATGAACGTTACTTTTTATACAAACGTTTTATATTATTTGGGGCAGACGGTTTCGGAAATTTAAATATTGAGTTTATTATCTAATTTTTCATATTAACTGCAAGAATACTGACCTCTGTGGCATTGGTCGGCCTGTCGTAAAAGGTGATCCCACCCTAGGGATATGCAGTAGGGCCCCAAGCCCGCCTGGATGGCGACCACCCAAAGGTGGTCCAAAGTCTTAAGGAAGCCGACATAATAACTTTGTGTTGGGTTCCGGCATTAGTGACCCAGGTTCCTGTACCCTTTGGGACAGCAGCTCCCCTTGAACGGGTAACTTAGTACGTTCCTTAATATATAGGTATATATGGATAGATCCTGTATCCTTCACCCAACGCTGATATTGAAAAAGAAAAAACGTGGAAATTTTATAATAATTTTTAGTAGATAAGATGAGCCTTCGCCTTAACAATACAGCGATCGAAAGAGTTCTACATAAACACACGTGACTCCAATTTGTCTGTACAGTAAGCGTAAAGCCTTTCTAATTCCAAAAGTCGTTAGTGCAGCATCTTATTGTATAATTTATAAAATCATCATATAAAATTTTGTTTGTAGATATACTATTGAAAGTCCAAAGAATAGATGAATGGATTGCGTAAAAGATGATGTGACGACAAAAGGTGTGGATATTGTTGTGACGGCTAACAGTGGAGAGTGGAAGGAGATAGGTTATGCCGCCCCCCTATAATGTGGGATAGGGGCAGGTAGAAAATAATACTATCACAAAATTTGAGGTACTATACCCCCATATAGTATAGGTATGCTACGAACTTCTGCAGTTAACTATAGATTAATGCCAATAAACGACCACTAAGACAATAAAAATTAACCAATGATCTTAATTTGGCAGTACGTTTAAGTCCAATTGTCTTGACAAGCGCTTCCGTCTGACTTCCGTTTCGTGACCTTAAGTAGTCTAGCTAATGTAATTTTGCTAACCTTTATTTAGAAGATATCTTCTGTATTCTGTGTAGAAAGTTGACTTTCGTTATATTTTTATTTGTATGAAGTATTTTTATGCGGCATAATAACAATAGCTTCGTAAAAAAATTACTTAGGCGAAAAAAACATCCCAAGTAGTGCATGCCATCGTGGGATTTCGTAGTTATTATGGCGTAGGAATGGAAATTTTACATCCGAATGGACTTGATATCTCTAATTGATGGTATATTTTTTATTAAACAATTTGATATAATCGTCAATTTGTTTTACCTTAGGGATGCGATTTGACGATTACTCTAAAACGAATCTGTGAATTTGCTCTATACAACGTACATAGTAGAGTAAGATCTTAATTCAAATAAGGATCGAATCATTAGTTGCATCTTTAATATATCTATCTATACTGCCGTTATTCGGTAGCACGAAGTTCATGATGCAATGTTACATCGTGCTCAAGAGGAGACTAGGGCAAATTTGATGTTAAATTATGAAAATGTTTCTCATGTGCACTTTAAAGCATCATTTCAAAGCATATTTTCTATGCTCTAAGATCATAGACCGTAACTAAGTAAACAATTCAATCATTTGTATATCTCATTAATCACATTCAAATAAATGATTATCTACGACACGTACGTCATGGGTATGAGAGAAAACAATAAACACCCATAATTTCCATGAGAATCCTTAATTAATTATTGTATACTAATTTGTAGCATGTTTACAGATTCGGTTAAGTAGATAATTAGTTTTATTTATTTTATTATACGTGAAATAAAACCGTTGTACCCCTTTATACAAAAATTACAAGGACTGAAATTGGCTTAGGATATTGGCTTAGGCTTTATAAAAATGTTTAAAAATATATTACACACACTAGCATACGTTTGATGCGTGTTTATTTACTCTTTTATGATTTAACTCTGTGGTTTAGAAGAGATTAATATTATTTCGTGCACTTCGGTACGCTTGCTGAGGTCACGGGTTCGATTCCCGTCTCGTGTCTGGGTGTACGATATGTATTTATTTATATAAGAAAATTATATGTATTGAGTATCAGTTATCTAGTACCCATAACACAAGTGTTCACACCATGATACTTGGCTCTGTGTAAATTGTGCCAGTACGTTTATTTATTTATTATTTATTTATTGCTCCATGATATCAATTATGTTCGAAATTCGAAAACTGGACGAAATATAGACACCATTATTCAACAACAATTTGCAGGTAATGTAAAGACAATAAATTAATGGAATCCAAAACTCAAATCATGTCAATTCGATTAAAATCAGTATAAAAAGAAAACAATACAATAACCTAATTAGCTTTGTTTAAATATAACTTATCCGGCGTATTTCATCACGATCCCGTTGCGATAATAAAGAACAAGAGATTATTGATCAATGAGCAAATGAGGAAATACATTATACCTAGTCAGGTCATAAGTATTGTCACACAGTAAAAACTTTTCTTTTAGAATGCTGGCCACAAAAAAGTTTATTGAATTCGAATCTCGAATTGTTCATGAAAATAAAAATATATACTTTTAGAATTTTACTCATTTTTTAAATATGGAGTGGACGCTTAAAGAAGACCGTGTTGCAGTTATTGCGTTGCATCGTTGCGGTTACGCGCCAATTCAAATTTTTAACATACTGAAAAATTTGAATATAACCAAAAGATTCGTTTATCGTACCATCAAACGATACAATGAAGACTCTAGTGTGTAGATGACAGGTCAAGAAGTGGTCGCCCTCGGTCTGTTAGGACTCCAGCAGTGATAAAAGCTGTGAAGGCACGAATTCAAAGAAATCCCAAACGTAAGCAGAAACTGTTGGCCCTTCAGATGGGGTTAAGCAGAACCACGGTGAAAAGGGTGTTAAATGAAGACTTAGGGCTTCGGGCATATCGAAGAAAAACAGGACATCGTTTGAATGCTCGTCTAATGGACCTGAGACTGAAGAGATGCCACGCTTTGTTGAAGCGGTACGCGGGAAAAAAATATCGGGAAATTCTTTTTTCGGATGAAAAAATGTTTACCGTAGAAGAGAGCTACAACAAACAAAATGATAAGGTGTACGCACACAGTAGTGAAGAAGCGAGCAACCGTATTCCGCGTGTCCAACGAGGTCATTTTCCATCCTCGCTCATGGTATGGTTGGGAGTTTCTTATTGGGGCTTAACAGAGGTACATTTTTGTGAGAAAGGTGTAAAAACGAATGCTGTTGTGTATCAAAATACAGTCCTGACGAACCTTGTGGAACCTGTTTCTCATACCATGTTCAATAACAGGCACTGGGTATTCCAACAAGATTCGGCGCCAGCTCATAGAGCGAAGAGCACACAAAACTGGCTTTCGGCGCGTGAAATCGACTTCATCCGGCACGAAGACTGGCCCTCCTCCAGTCCAGATTTGGATCCGTTAGATTACAAGATATGGCAACACTTGGAGGAAAAGGCGTGTTCAAAGCCTCATCCCAATTTGGAGTCACTCAAGACATCCTTGATTAAGGCAGCCGCCGATATTGACATGGACCTCGTTCGTGCTGCGATAGAGGACTGGCCGCGCAGATTGAAGGCTTGTATTCAAAATCACGGAGGTCATTTTGAATAAACTTTAATGTCATAAGAATCTACGTTTTGTTAAGTTCATTTTGGTATAAAAATGATTACATAATGAATAAACTTGTTACAATTATTTTACATTAAACATATGACAGAATTTATGACCTAACTAGGTATTATATAAAAGCAATTGCAGTTTTCTATTGACACCATCGATTTTATTGTGCGGTGTCATCTGCATAAAGTCATGGATGAATTAATAAGCTGGCAATAGGTACAGTTGTGCTGTTGTGCTCTTATATTGCTTGTACATATTTGTTCTGCTGTAGTTCATACATTGTAATTTTCGACTCGTGTTTGAGTAAAATAGCGATTTGGCACCTTATTCAAAAATCTATAAATTTTTACTAACAACATTCAGCAGATTTAGCCGTTTAGTTATTTGCGACCAGAAATAAATATAATGCTACCTTACAGTGAATCGTAAAAGGTGACAAATTAATTACTATGTTAGCAAATTTACAGCTAAGGGATAGTGCAGGCACATATGGATGCGTAGATGTTTACTCAGTAACTTTCTCCGGGACTTCTTATACAATACTTTTTAAAATAGATTTGGGGCCTCAAATACGAATACTCTTCACCCCGACATAAAGTTAGGGGAGACAACCAGTAACTTGGCTCGATCCGCCACAGTACATACCCCCATTCGTTTGGTATGACTTCACCGCAACTCTATTTTGTAAGCCGAGCTGCTGTTTTGGTTTGTTGGTTTCTGTTGCCCATCTCCCACGTCTAACGGGCGATAGAACGCTCGTTCTAAGTCTATGAGGGTCGGTAACCAAATGGCTCAATAGCGTTATTAGACGAAATGTCAATGTCGGATTGAACCGGGATGACACAGTTTAACATTGTCCATGAGTAGGCAACACGACGCAATACTGACAATAACAATTATTTTGCTCTAAAAGCCATCACAAATTTGGCACAATTTGCATGAAAGCCACATGAACGATTAACTATGTCTCCGATTTTATGCGTTTATTCATTGCAAGTGAAATCGTAAGACCCAAGCGTTCGAATTGCCGTGACATTATCAAATAAAAAAAAATTGGTGTCATGTATATTTAATAGAAAATTATTTTGCAAAAGAACCTTGTAGCTATTCCGTTTTTTTTTTACTTTTTGTCTTAAAACGTATTCCATGAATTGTTTGGTTATTTTGACTTTGAACTTGGTTACTAAAAAATATTAGAAATATCACGTAAATATTTCTTTTTTCGTGTTTAAAAATACTCTGATTGATAAGTGCCTCGACCTGCAAGACCGGGAGTTATGTGGGACTCCGGGAAAGATGGCCAACATCCTACTACCCACTAAAAAACCGCCTTGTCCTATCGCCTATTGGCCCGCCGATCGCATGGCCCAGGCCGATTCTAAATAATTAAACTGTCTTACATTTTACTATTTAATATCTTATCGAATAAATATTGTGAATTTGATACAGAAAATATAATCACACTTAGCCCACATATTGGAAAATATGTTGACCCTAACCCACTTGATTTAATTAATTATGACACATACCTCTTTAATAGCTCCATTGCTTTTGTTCTGATCATATCAAGTCGAATCCTTTTCTAACACTTCGTTGACGTATCACTCTACTTTTGTTCAATTCTTAGTGAATGAATTATGTCTTTCACTTGGTTCACGTAACAGGTCACTTTCAAATGCTTTTGTTAGTTTTCCGTTGTTCTCTGTATGAACAGCACTAGATTTCGTCAGATTAAGATGATTTAAATATTGTGGAAGCGGACAATAATTATGTCAAACGAATGAACTGATCTGATGATAACCATCTTAGCGTTAAATCGCATTTATGAACAGCAACTTATTAAAAGTTAATCGAATGAACAGTAATAAATTGATTACAAAAGTATCGGTTATGTTTTTAAATGGTTATTGATTTATTTGTACAAATAATCTTAGACATTTTTTTTTTGTTGTTCGCAACAGACAGACAACAGACAGGCTGATAGCCAACTTAATAGTAAGCAATTACCGTCGCCTCGGATTTTTGCAACGGTAGGGGCAGGAACCTGGGTCACTAATGCCGGAACACAACACAAGGTTATTATGGCGGCATACTTATAGGCCAAGGGTGGTTGCCATCCAGGTGGGCTTGGGGCCTTACCATGTAGCTAGGGTTGTTTTGTCGCCTTTTACGACAAGCCGACCCCGGCTGCAGGGGTTAGTATTGCTACTCCGCCCCTGCACGAAGAAAAATTTAGAATTCCTAACGAGTTTACTTTGTTTTCTATAAATCATAACTTTGAATTGAATAAAAATTTAACAGTCTTGTAAATCAAACAAACCGTGTAATACTGAAATATCTGTATTGAATCATTTGTTTCATAATTTCTAATAAATAATATAATATTATTCTTGCAATATCTGTATTATAACTTATTTTAAGCAATGACACTACTTCGTGTCATTCGTCTATTCAACCATTTCAGCCTCAAGTTAAACATGCAAATATGTTTAAGCACTCGTAAAATTCTTTAAGCAATAAAAAATTTATTGTTTGATCGATTAACTACAAATTAATTAATACAGTAGTTTCTGGGGAGTCAATGACCTGCAAACATTTTTAACTACAGAAGTTAATGTTATTTAGTTTTACGTTGTTTGTATGAGTTTTTATGCCAGTACTACATCTTATTAATAAATAGCTGCTGAAGATAAAATCTCTCAGATTTTTTTTTTTACTAGTTATGACTACAACGCCGGTGATTTCCTTTATACGTTATTTACGTGTTTAAACGTATGTTTTGGTGCTTATACGTCGTGGTGTACATTGTACGTCGATTCACAGCACTGGATAATCATTTCTCAATTATATATATTTAGCGATAATGTAATTTTAAAATTCATATTAGAAATAAGTATTTAATACAATCTAATGAAATGAAATGCAAAACATGTGTCAAAATAATTTAGTTTTAAAAATGACACGGTAGAGTGTTGCAATGTGTAATAATTATATGACGACCTCCATGGCGTACCGGCTAACGGACTTAGGTACGCTTACGGATTCGATTCCTGTCTCGCGTCTTGGTTGTTTATGTATATCAGTTGTCTAGTACCTATAACACAAGTGCTATGCTACTTACTTTAAGACTAGATGGCGCTGTTTGAATTGTCCCAGTTCATTTATTATTTAAATGTCAAAACTATGCTTTACTTTAATAGGGTTAAAGTTACTTTTAAAGGGTATTTTATATATAAGCATGAATAAATTGAATTGAAGTACAACACTGAATACAAAAAAAATTTACACGCTTTTTATATTAAAAATATTTTAGAAGAATTTAATTTATTTAAAAAAATTAAAAAGTAAATTGATATAAATAAATTATTGGATTATTCTTTTAATAATCATACAGTAATTTAAAAGGTTCAATTCCTCACTTGGTTAGGATTTATTTTAGCGCGAACTAACACTGTCATAACTCAAGTTGGTCGCGTTACGTTGAAAGAGGTTGAAAGTAAGCGTTTGACTGCCGGTGCAATTGCGGGTCCGAGGGGGGAAAGTGTGCCGCGTGATCACAATGGGTCCCTGCCACTGTGATCATGTGATGCTCCTTATCACGGGTCAAAGGATTGAGTGACAGCATCCAAGGCTAAAAGGTTAGCTTTGATACCAAGATGTATACAAGGAACTAGTTAATAAGGAGTTATAGGCGCTTTTGTCTTCTCTGGGTGGAGAGGACATATATTAATTAAATATTCGACGACCTCTGTGACGTAGCGGCTAACACGCTTTGCTACGCTTGCGAAGGTCACGGTTAATGTATTATATGTATTTATTTACAAAAGAAAACATACATGAAAGTATATATGTGGTATATCAGTTGTCTAGTACCTATAACAAAAGTACTAAGCTACCTACTTTGGGACTAGATGGCGCTGCGTTAATTGTTTCAGTATATTTATTTATTTTGTAATTCCAGGTGGTTCCAGTCCAAAACGAGTATTGTGGGCCTCAGGGACTTTTGATAATGTCAGAAAATAATGCGTATCCACCAATACCGTAGTCTATATACCAGTAACGTTACTTGTTATAATCCCAATAACCACCACAGTTAGGCTCTACTTTTCAGTTTAATAGTTTAGTGATTTTTTAGAAGAAACATAATCTAAAATACATTATTCGTAAATTTCATTAATAGATTTAACACACTTTTGAGTAACCTGAGCGAACGAGGTTAGCTGTATTAAAGATTTTGGTAGAGCTCGTACATCTACGAGTATATGTACTAATTATTAAAACAATATTATATAATTCTACATCTGTAAACGTCATAAAAGCAAGTGCTTATAAGTTGTTTATTTATTCAAATTTTGTCCGTAATATACAATGAAATTTTTATTTGCCTCTCTTCATTTTAATTTCAATAATCTTTTATTATATAATATGTATACTGTCTTCGCTTACTCTACTTGACCGTACATACGCTCTTTAATGTTAACACAACTGCACAGAACATACAACAACTACTCAAAACATTTTTATGAAGGTTACCGAAAATGTATGGCCCTTTTAAGGATAGAGTTATGCGCCAAATAAAATTCAGTATTATATTTTTTAACCGACGAAAAAAACGTAGGATGTCTCAAGTCGACGCGTATATGTATTTTTTTTTATGTATGATCACACATAACTTTTTACAGAGTAGTCCGATCTTGAAATTCTTTTTTTATTGGAAAGGGTATAAAGGAAGTTGGTCCCATATAAATTTGGGAAAAAAATTCCAACTCTAAGGATACGAAAACAGAGAATGGTTGATTGTTCACTCACTGATTATATCTATGACCACACGTAACTTTTGACAGAATTGATTTATTTGCATGTAGTAATTAGTAGATTATAGCCACAAAAAATTATAAAATAAACACATATTAACAAAAAAATTAAACCGGCGAAAGAACTGAAAAGCAAATAATAATAAACTTTCTTTTTATTAACCTTATTAACTAAGTTATTAAACTAATGTAAGTATACCTAAGTAATTTTGAGTCGGCGCCAAACAAGCAAATTAATTAATTACGTAAAGCGTGACACGCTCCTTCACCGGAAAATTCCGAGTGTTTACGAAGTTAATGTTAGCGAGACAGTAACCCGAACGGGCACACACGTGAGGGCACTGGCACCAACTCAAAATTGCTTAGGTATACTTACATTCGTTTAAGAACTTAGCTGTTAAGGTTAATAAAACTAAGGCTTATTATTTTTTGCTTTTCAGTTTTTTCGGCGGTTTAATTTTTTTGTTAAAAAGTTCTGCTTAACCTATTGGTGTAAAAAATACAGCTTTTTTGCTCGATTGGGATATTCAAATTTTTGCTTGCAATATTTTCTTTTTGTTATTTGCAGTCATTATAATTCGAAAGTATACTTTAGGATCCCAGTGAAAGATTTCGATGCGACTAGATAGAGCCGCTTTAAAAAAAGACTTTTGTATCATAAAATTGGATGTATTTTTTTTTCGTATTTTGACCGCTATCAAGAAACGTAACTTTCGACTGTCAAAAAAAGTCATATAATTGGCACTAGGCCGTATTGCCGAATATCCCCTTTGACAATGGGCACCGATTACCATGGTCCATTGATCAGGTGTTTGCCAATACATCCTTCGCGAGACCATTACAGACAGTTATTACCGGTTGCAACATGTAACGTTTTCTTACTTTATAATGAGTTATTATGCAACATGCCACCTTTTATAATTTAATTAATACTTATAAGATTTTTATTTTAAAATCAGTAACAACTTTAGTATTTTAAAATGAATATTGTAATCTTGTAGCCCCAGTCATACAATGCGAAGAGAAGAATGTCATATAACAAGAAGGATGATATAAATGAGAGTAGATGGATACAAAAAGAGGGGTAGACCAAAGAAAAGATGGATGGATTGTGTAAAAGATGATATAGCAATTAAATATAATTAAAGAAAACTAAAAACACCCTTTCAAAGTCGGAACACGTTTGACAAATCGAACTAAAATGTGAAAAATTATTCCTAATATAGAAATAAAATAATTAATTTAAAATATTAGTATTAGTGTCAAAAAAGAGTGTATGTGATGGGATTACCCCTGGTTTAAAAGTATGCCGCCATAATGACCTTGTGTTTCGGCACTAGTAAACTGCGTTCTAGTTCCTCTTCGACTGTGACAGCGCTTTGGCAACGCCTCTGGTATTGCAAACGTCTACAGGCGACAGTGACCAACTATTATCGAGTGGACCGTTTGCCTATCTGCTAATCTCAGCTATAAAATAAGGTTAAGTTCGATAAAATACGAGAATCATTCAAATCATCACAAGTTAGAACACACCTATCAAATTAACACCTAAACTTTCGATTTAAGATTGCGCCAGGGGTCAGCTTTTTGGTTTTTTGTGATATAATTCCAACTGAAACGGTTTTTTGCAATTAAGTCGGCCTAAACCTATAATATAATTGTTTCCTATTCCTCAGGCCGTACATACAACGATCTAAATCAGTATCCCGTGTTCCCCTGGATTCTCACCAACTACGAGAGCGAAGAACTGGATCTGAGCCAACCGTCCAATTTCAGAGACTTATCTAAGGTATGTAATTAAAGGGTGTAATAAAAAAAAACTGTTGAGTCAAGGTCAAGTGTAAGAAATATTGGAGACCGAGAAAAGACGATTTGAAAAGGTCTGTTTTTTTTTTACAATTTACATAGCGCCATCTAGTTCCAAAATAAGTAACATTGCATTTGTGTTATGGATACTAGACAACTGATATACTGCATATATGCTTTTTTTTGTAAATATGTAAATACATATTATACATAAACATCCATACGCGAGACGGGAATCGAACCCGTGACTTTCGCAAGCATACCGTAGTTTACCGTTATACCAGGGAGGTCGTTGATTTTAAAACATTATTTTAAACAAGCTAATGTGGTACTTATTTTTTTTATAGCCTATTGGAGCATTGAACCCAAGCCGTCGGGCGTACTTCGAAGAGCGTTACAACACCTGGGAGCATGAGTCGACACCCCCCTTCCACTACGGCACCCACTATTCTACGGCGGCATTCGTCCTCAACTGGCTGGTGCGAATCGTAAGTGTGAGGGATACATCCCTCTTTCTTCAAATACATTTTACTTTTCAATGCTCCATTTTACAAATTATACGACAATCATATTAATTATAACCTCATATATATATTAATTAAAATTAATGAAATAAATTCATTCGCACTGAAATGGAGAATATCTTTTATAAGAGTTACACAAATAGATTTAAAATTAGTATCAACAAAAAATGGCGCCTTTAATGAATATACACTTAAAATAATAAACCGGGGAAACCCATCAACAATAAGATAATTATTAATATGGCCCTGTTAATAACATCCGTTAAGATATTTATGAGGATTGAAGAAATATTTTAATGACTTGTCTATATAGGTATAAATATACTTTTTTACATGCATATGAGAACATAAATAAATCAAAATTAAATACGACAATAATAATTATTTTAGTAGCAATATTATCACTGTGAATCACATTATGGCAAAATTAAAAAATGTATCATGAATAAAATGTTATATCCCCCTAATTTATTAGGCTTACAGCTTATAAATGTGAAAGTAACTCTGTTTGTCTGTCTGTTATGTTTTCACGCCTAAACCACTGAACCTATATAATAGATTGTACCTTGGAGAAGAACATAGGCTATCTTTTTAATTTATATGGCAGCTAGTATTATATAAATAAACAAAAAAGATCTAATTGAATGTTCCTCAACCATGTAAACCCTTTTTGGTAACTCCTATGTGAATTTACTTTTTTATGACCAGCGTCTAAAATTTCTAAGGTATCTGGTAGATCAGTGGTATTACACTCGGAGACTAAGATTCCCGGCTTCGAATCCCATGATAGCATGCACAACTTACTCGGTTTTATTCCCCCAATGTGCGTATTATGAAGCTAATTTCACGCTGAAAAAATGTTGGTCTTTGCGGGCATAAAACTGATCCAGGTGATTTTTGATCTCCTCATGTGAAGGTTTTACCGTGTAAAATTTTTTATAATGACCATAACCGATAATCCGAAGATGCCAGATCTGGAGAATATGGTAGGCGTGGCAGTACATCCAATTCAAGCTGTAAATGCTTTTGACGAGTTACCAAACTTTATTGCCAGATCGAAATTTTGATTTTGCACTAGCGTGCTATTGTGCACTAGCGTGCATATATATAATACATCTTCTCTATACACATCGACTAATTTTTTTCTTGCTTGAACAGCATTTTTACTTTTTCAGTAGTAAAAAAGTAAAAGACTCCGAAAATGCAGCTTTTCACCCTCTATATTGGAAAAGGCACCATCCAAAAATACTGCGTGGAATCAGTCTTATTGACAAGCACGCCTTAGCTCAAGCGTAAAGTTGGGTGTGAAAGATAATAATTAGCCCTCTGTCGGGAAAAACGAATATTATGAAATCAAAAAGGCTACGAAATAATCATGAATTCTTACAATGTCTGAACCTAGGTACAGACAAACTTTTTACTGTCCATATCCATTATTGAAGTTTTTACCCGAACATTAATTGATCTTGATATACTTTTAATTAGGTATTATATGATCGCGGTTATTTTTAATTACAGTTTTTAGTAGGTGTCCAAGTTAAATAAAGGTTACAAATATTTTTCTAGTGCATTTCAATAATATGCACTGATGTATTATATGCTCTTCTGGAATATAATAACCACTATGAATAATTATAATACTCACTCAAAACAGAATATCTTACTAATAATTATTCAAAATCAATAAAAAAAGTACATTTATGTTTTATTTTAAGATCAGACAAATTTGCTGATAAGTGATACAATAACATAAAATTATTTATAGTAAAACTTACATGAGGTTTAAAAATAAATAGTCAAAGAGAAATGTTCTAATTGCTAAAAACTTTGGAGCATAAATGCACCCCACTAAACGACATAGGCACTGACGCCGTCTTTTTCTCTCGGTCTGAGAATCAAACGGCAGTTTAAAGCCAAAAATGTCACATCAATTAATTATTAACGACTTGGACCACACTACAACTGCAACGGAATCACCGCGAGGTGATGATTATCTTGGTATATTATTGTTCTATTTAAGGACTTTGTCATATGTCATATATGTATTATCGTCTCATACAATTAGACGAGCGTGTGCGCATGTGTCTGTCATCCGCACTATAGTGTTTTGACATATCCGTATTTAGTGTTTATTCTCAACAAACACTAATTGACCATGATCTTGAAGTGGAATGCTTTGAAGAATAATTTATGAATTCAATAAGTCTTATTTCATACTTGGTAAAGAGTCCGTACGTCTTAAATTCATACTAATAATAAAAATGTGAAAGAAACTGTCTATTATGTTTTCACGATTAAACCGTTGAATCAATTTTGTTGAATTTCGGTACAGAGATAGATTGGATCTTCGAGAAAAGCATAGACGAAAATGAAGTCAATACGAGGTGAACGTAGTTAAGTTCTGGTTTTTTTTTTTTTTAATTACATGGCAGTACAACGTTTGCTGGATCGGCTAGTACTTATAAATTGTAATCTGTATTAACTTAGATTTGCAATGATCGCATTATAAGAGCATCGTCTGTTTCTTCAGCCACTCAAAGATTCGATGCCCCGGCTGAGTAATTTTATGAACCTTCTTGGTAATTAATTTATTTAGTCTGTGTATTCTAGAACTCGATTATCCATTTTATAGGTACATATATTACCCCTAATACTAATAAAATGCTTATCATTAGTAAACACCTAAATACTACTAGGTTTGTTCAAAAAAACAAATTAAATTTGAAAACAATGTAGAACTAAAAAGAATCCAAAACCCCGTATATTTGTTTTAGTACTTGATGGAAAATACTGCTTTTAGAATGTTTTTGTTTCGGGTCAGGGACGTCTCACCTAATGGTAAATGTGTCTGTTACAATTTAGTATAAAAATAGGACCACGGACATCGATTTACGTAATTAATAAACAAACACGTTGTTTTGGTATCTAAAAAGTCATTTAAGAACTTTTTGTCTTATTAATTACGGATTTTAGAAAATTCCCAGATTTTTTATTCCTTTAATAGATTATTTGAGGAAATTAAAATCAGTTTTAATGTTGATTTGAAGAATTCAAATTTAAAATTACGAGTATATTCGCATATCAATCCATTAAATTAATAAATTAAACTATCGCACGCGAGAAGTTTGACTTTTTTTTTAATGTTGTAGGACAACAGACAGGCTGACAGCCTGCTTAGAATTTAACAGTTACCGTCACCTATAGGTGTTTGCAACGCCAGTGGCGTTGCGAACACGCTGCTGTCCCATAATGATACAGGAACTTGGGTCACTAATGCCGGAACACAGCACACAGTTATTATGGCGGCATACTTAAGACCAAAGGTGGTTGCCATCCAGACGGGCTTGAGGCCCTACCACGTAGCTAGGGTGGGTTGTTTTGTGGCCTTTTATGACAGGCCGACCCCGGCCACAGAGGTTAGTATTCTTTCTCCGCCCCTGCACGGATAAAAACTTTGCCTGACTTTTTGCGTTGGCATTTGCACTCGATGACATCTATAGTTGTTTTTTTAAATTATGTTACTAAGTGCTACTAAGTACTTAGTATATTTCAAAATGATCCAAAATGCTCTGCCTGAAGTTCTGGGATTCGATACAAGATATATTTCTTTGAAGATTATTTGATGTGCTTGCTTAGTGTGTTCTTATTATTATTACATTTTTAGGAGCCGATGACCACCATGTTCTTGGCGCTGCAAGGCGGCAAGTTTGACCATCCGAACAGACTGTTCTCGTCCATTGCGCTGTCGTGGAAGAACTGCCAAAGAGACACTTCGGATGTTAAGGTAAACTGTTATATTATATACATATTCTTGCACACTTTTATGCCTTTTACGATATATATCGTAAAAGGCGACAAAACAACCCACCCTAGCTTGGTAGGGCCCCAAGCCCGTCTGGATGGCGACCAACTTTGGTCTTAAGTATGCCACATAATAATAACCGTGTGTTGTATTCCGGCATTAGTGACCTAAGTTTCTGTACCCCTATGGTATAGCAACGTGTTCGCGATGCCACTGGCGTTCCAAACACCCATAGGCGACGGTAACTGCAAAATTTTAAGTGGGCCGTCAGCCTGTTTGCTGTCCTACAGAAATAAAAAAATGTTTTTATTGTAAATTTAATGTACTTTGGAAAGTATAAACACAAAATGTAGATCAAGAAATCATTATGAAGTTAATTTTAGAAGCACAGCTCCTGCAGCTTACTGAAGCTACAGCGTCTATACCTTGGTTACCGGCCAATTCAAATGCTCCTCGCTTAAGAATTCTCTACTGAGAGGCGGAGCTAACGTTTTTATTTTTCAAAACAGAATTTGCCATCTTACTTTCTTCGCTACTTCACTGACTACTTACTAATCACAGCTCACTTTCGTTCCATTGTATTTGTTCCATATGTAGATCATTTATAAAACAACTAAATTTATATTTAGTTTTAAATGCAATCCTGCACTCGATTTATTTATTCGATTCCCGTCCCGCGTCTGGATGTTTATGTATATTATTTATTTATTTACAAAACAAAAGTTAGTTGAATAGTGCCCATAAGAGAAGTGCTATGCTACTTACTTTAAGACTAGATGGCGTGGTGTGAATTGTCACAATATATTTAATTTAATAACAGGAACTAATCCCGGAGCTGTTTTTCCTCCCTGAGATGCTGGTGAATAGTTCGGGATACAGGCTGGGTATCCCGGATTCACCCTCTGGGGACGTTATCCTGCCCCCTTGGGCCTCATCGGCCGAAGAGTTCGTCAGGATCAACAGGATGGCTCTGGAGTCTGAGTTTGTCAGTTGCCAATTACACCAATGGATTGATCTCATATTCGGATATAAACAAAGAGGTAAGATATCTCCACACAATCATAAGGGAACAGTTACTTATTTATTTATAAACACCACCACGACACAGTCTTGAAATATCCTCTAGATATTTCTGATCTGGATTTCCTTCATATCACACCACACTCGCTAACACCAGCCCATGTAGCCATCTACTTTCAGGTTCATCATTTTTCTTGCACCCTGGTCCGCGTCCCTTCTGATTACATGCCCGCATTACGCCAGTCTCGTTCCTCTCAATTTTTCTTTTACACGTAAATAGATTGTTTGCCACTGATAAATGATTATATAAAATTCAATCAAATGGAATAGGTGTATTGAAATTATATACACGAATAGAGGTACCTAATTAATTTTCTAATCTGTTGCAAAGGGTTACAAATGGATTCCTTTTTTGCGGCTTTATAGACAGTGAAGGAACATTAAACCTCAACTTTGGGATTGTGGGGTGAGGTGACAGTTGACCGTTTAAAGCCAACACACACACACTCTCTTTTTTCTCTCAAGAAAATAGATAAATATTCCAAATATCACAACTCTATGGTGCCAACGTTTTTCTTGACGATTTTTTTTCTAATTGTATATTTTTTTTATTATACAAAGTATAATAATCATCTGATTTATAATAACTTTTAATATTAGCATTATTAGCAACATAAACCAGGTCTTTGACGGAAGTATGAAATTGTTGTACAGGGCCGGAAGCAGTTCGGGCCACGAACGTCTTCTACTACCTAACCTACGAAGGCGGTGTCCGCTTGGACCAAATCACGGAACCCGTAACTCGAACGGCCATTGAAGACCAGATCCGCAGTTTCGGCCAAACCCCGGCCCAGTTGTTGAGCGAACCACACCCGCCGAGGGCGTCAACTATGCATCTAGCGCCGCTGATGTTCGCCGCAGCCCCTGACGATGTCTGCTTGAGGCTGAAGCTGCCCTCGAACGCTGCTGTAGTCCATGTGTCGGCTAACACATATCCTCAGTTGGCTATGCCGGCTGCTGTCACTGTAAGTCATGTTTATTTAGAAAGTATCAAGAGTCCGAGAGTACAAGCTTATCATAAGAATGCTGTTTATTTTTACGTGTGTAAGTAACCCAGTAATGCTTCTGCATTCTCCCGACTCAACCTCAGACATCATGCACCAAGCATCCTGCTAAACAACATACGAGACTTTTCTTTCCGGTTCTGGCGGGAATCCTACCTGTAAAAACCAAATCTAAAGTTTTTTCAATTTCTTGCGGAGGTCACGGGTTCGATTCCGGTCTCGAGTCAGAGTATTTATGTACGAGTATAATATGATGTATTTCATCATCATCATCATCATCTAAGCGTTATCCCGGTTGCATCCTAAACTTTCGTTTCGGTGCCCGGGGTCCGCTTTCCGACTTTTTCTAATAATATGATGTATTTATGTACTAAAAACTATCTACATATGTAGTATATCAGTTGTCTCTAGTACCCCATAATACAAGTGCTAAGGCGCTTTGTAAATTGTCAAAAAATATATATTTATTATTTATTTAATTATTTTGTTGAAAGGAAAGGGAGATTGGAGTCAACATTAACTATTAATTTCGTCTTTATGACATTAACAGTAGTCTCTAGAATAAAAGGTTGTTGTATTTGGAAGATCGATTTATCATCATCATCATCATCCTAGCGTTAGTCCCGGTTGCTGCCCAAACTTTCGTTTCGGTGCCCGGGGTCCGCTTTCCGACTTTTTCTACTCCACTTCGCGCGATCTTCTGCATCCCTGGTAGTGAGCCCATTGGCACGCATATCACCCTTTACGACGTCAAGCCAGCACTTTTTGGGTCTACCCCTCCTGCCGGGGCCCGGGGGAGGCGGCATGGCCAGACATTTGTTTCCCACGTAAGCATCCGGTTGCCGTAAAACATGGCCATACCAACGGAGCCGACACTCCTGCAATTTATCTGCAATGTCACGGACATGAAGACTACCGCGAATGCAGGAGTTCCTAACGCGGTCCTTCCGCGTCACTCCACACATCCACCGCAGCATATTCATCTCCGTGACACGCAGTTCTTGCTTGTGTCGCTCTAACACCGGCCACGCTTCACAGCCGTATAAAAGGACAGGCCTAATGATGGTCTTATAGACCTGCCCCTTCAACTTTACCGGCATCTTGGGGTCACAAATGACACCAGTTACCTCACGCCATTTGGCCCACGCGGCAGCAATGCGTGCCTTGACGTCGCAATCGATGTCACCGGATGCATGAAACACAGATCCCAGATATTTCACAAGGTCCGTGCGCTCGACCTTGTTGCCGTCTATGCGTACGGGTGTGGGATCTGTGGAGTTACAGGCCAAGTACTCGGTCTTCGCCACATTGAGCTTCAGACCACCGTTCTCAAGCGACTCTTTCCACGCCTTGGAAGATCGATTTATATTCATCGATAATTCAATATCCTCTAGACGATGATAATCCGAGTTAACCCATGATCTCAGGTGAGTGCTGCGCGTGCGTTTGCTGCGCACCGTTGGAGCGGCGGCGGTTGCGTGCACGCAGCCGCGCGCCACGCCCCGGACCACGCCCACCAGCACCCACATCCCCTAATCATGGACCCAGTTTGGGGTGAGTTATATATTCTTTAAGGTAGCTTCTATTACAATAAAGGGACACTTTTAGTGATAAACTATATGTTTTACTTTATTGCTGTAGAACAGCAGACAGGCTGACGGCCTACTTAGAATTTAACAGTTAACGTCGCCTATGGGTGTTTGCAATGCCAGTGGCATCGCGAACACGCTGCGGTCCTATAAGGGTACAGGAACTTGGGTCACTAATGCCGGAACACAACACAAGGTTATTATGGCGGCATACTTAAGACCAAAGGTCGCCATCCAGACGGTCTTGAGGCCCTACCACATTGCTAGTGTGAATTGTTTTGTCGGCTTTTACGACAGGCCGACCAGGCTGCAGATGTTAGTATTCTTTTTCCGCCCCTGCACGGATAACAATATGTCTGTAATTTACTAGGTGTCACTAAAATCATTCACACTCTTATAAATTATAATTTCACCTAAAACTTCAATAAATAATGTGTATATTGAAAATAGCGGCGGGCGGTGCTCAAGCGCTCGCCAGGAGGCAATTGGGAGACAACTTCTCGCAGCGCGTGCGGGCTCGCAGCAACTGCTTCGTCACCACTGTGGATTCCCGCTTCCTCATCGCGGCCGGCTTTTGGGACAACAGCTTTAGAGTGTTCTCCACTGAGACCGGTAAGATAGTTATTAAGCACTTTTGGTAAGCATTGAAGACTTGGAACAGTTTCGAACTTTTATATATTACTGGTGGAATAAATGTTTTTAAGCGATGGTAATTGTTTACCATGACACGAAAAACCTTCATTTATCCTGCCTACAGTGCTTTAAAGATAAAGTAATACGTCATAGACCAGCAAAATACAAGAATTAATATTAAATTAAATCCCTACAGCAAAAATAGTTCAAATAATATTCGGCCATTACGGGGTGGTGACTTGCGTGTGCCGGTCGGAATGCAACATCACCTCCGACTGCTACATCGCATCGGGATCTGAAGACTGCACTATTCTTCTGTGGCATTGGTGAGAGATAGTTTTACTTTAATTACCCTTCAAATATTCAAATAAAAATTGTTAACAATAATAATAAATAATAAATCACCTGATATGGATATGTTCCCTGTTATGTAACAAGTGTGATAAAAAGCTTTGCTTTGGTCTTCGAGTGTCACATTCACCGTTTGCCTCAGGTCCGCCCGACACGGAGGCATCGTGGGTGAGGGCGACACGCCGGCACCCCGCGTCACGCTCACCGGCCACGACACGCCCATCAACGGCGTCCTGGTCTCCGCCGAGCTCGGCCTCGTCATATCTTCATCAGTCAGTGAGTATTACAATTGTTTCCGATATGTATTTCTCTCCTTTCCAAATATTGCTTCATTCCAGTGACATCACACAAAATTTACAAGATTATTGAATCATTAATTTTATATAATATGTTTCGAGAAATAAGCTGCGTACGTGGCAGAATATAGAGATCCGAATAATGTTTAAATATTGAACTTTCACAAAATAAATAGAATTTTGAATTAAGTTTGACTTTGACTTCGTTGATTAAAAATAATTTTATAATAAAATATTGTGAAAACGTTTACATCGGCGTACATAACGAAATTAATGCTAGCCTTGTAACTTGAACACTATTATACTGCAATCACAATATGAGAGTACTATTTGAATATAGCTCTTCAGAGCTTCTTCTTCGAGTGCCTCTTCAATCCTGAATGTTGGCCATTAGCTTATTGATAGAGACACGGAACAGTTGTTCGGCGGAGGTTATACCGGCCCACTCCCTGCAGTTTTGCAGCCAAGACTTCCTTCTGCGTCCAGCGCGACTCTTTCCTGCTACACTTTGCCCATTATAATTAGCTGAAGCATGTATACAGGGTGACTTTGACAAACCCGTCCAAATTTTTTTTACGCACTAAACATCATTGAAGGAACCCATTTTTGCAAAAGAAAATTGTATGTCAAAAAATATTTCATTCCAAGGAAAATATGATCATTAATTCAATCGTACAGAATAGTCATATAGTGCAAACTCCGTACGTTAACCTGTTATTACCTGTCTCTGTCACTCCCGCATAAATGAGTAGTGCGTATTCGCTCGCCCGGTGCAATGACCGCTGTCCTCGCCCGCTTACTAGGTCATTGCCAGTTTTTTGTTGTACCAATGGAGAGGTCATTGACATTCTCGCGCCGTATTAAGTAAATTGCGAATTCTTTGAATGACTTTGTGATGCTGATTACTCAACATTTTTGTACTATGCGATACTAAACTAAAATACACGTTTCTCATAACTTTTACTAAAGATTCTTCTGTGTGAATTTGGACGGGTTTGTCAAAGTCACCCTGTATATCTGTCGTATCTGAGCACATGGCCGAGATATTCCACTTTTCGCCTTTCTATGGTTAGCGTCAATTTTCGTGACATATGAACACGCTGAAGCACGGTTCCGCTCCTGAATTTTGCTTCCAACTAGTGTAACGTTCGACGATACCTCCTCAGATGGTCCAGTGCTAATTCACACAACCTTCGGCGAGCTGCTGCGCGCCCTCCCCGCAGGCGAAGGGGTGTGCTCCCCACAACAGCTGGCCTTGTCACGCGAGGGTGTCGTCGTGGTAGCGTACGCGAAGGGCCACTTGGCGGCCTTCACCCTCAATGGAAGAAGATTGAGACATGAGACACACAATGACAACTTCCAGGTATTGAATTGTTGATTTTTGAATTATTTTGCAAAGACTTTTAGGTTTTACCAACGAACGCTAAAATTTATATAAAAATGTAAACTAGAGGTAACGTGGGATACCGATAATTTAAGTTTATTAAAATTATTTCGCTATATTATTATTGATTACATTACATTCGGACGTCCAATAGATAATTAACTTCTAAGCAACAAAAATGATATATTCGAAACTATGGACTATAAATGTACCATAAACAAAAATTTACATAGGCCGTCATAGGCGTATTTTTTCACCATTGGTGCCTAAACCTAGACATATTAATACTAACTGTTTAACTCTTTAAAAATATAAGTACTGTCAAGCATTAATTATAAATTATAATTGAGGGTAAGAAATCCTTTGAGAGCAAGATATATTAAAATTGTTGATCAGTAAAGTTATGGAGCGATAATGTGTTAGTGCCTGGTGCTGTCACGGTGCGGCGAGTACCTGCTGTGCGGCGGCGACTGCGGCGTGGTGGAGGTGTGGCGCGCGTTCACGCTGGCGCCGCTGTACGCGTTCCCGCCGGCCGGAGCACCCGTCTGCTCGCTCGCTCTCTCCCATGACCAAAAGTGAGTGCTCAACTCTACACACTTCTTCACTACACACATTCTTCTAACAACGAACATACCGCCTCACAACAAATATAATGCCTCATAACGAACATTTTTTCCCCATAACAAACATAGTTCTTCACAACATGCATACTTCGTGACAACGAACATTTTACCTCACAATAAATATAATGCCTCATATGGAACATAATTCCTCACAACAAATATACTTTCTCACAACACGCATACTTCCTCACAGCTCACATACTTCCAATCAACATACACTCGCACATCATACATTATTTTTAGTGTCCAAGTAAAATATAACGACGACCCATATGATAGTAAGTCAGCTACCGTCGTTTTAATACGTTTGTAACAACACCAACCGGTCTTGTCAAACTAAATATTGTAAATAGAGAATTAATATCGAAACATACAAGAGAAAATAAATAAATAGAATAGAGAGGAAATGCGACACTGAAATTCTCGGTCATCGTGCAAAACACCGTTTGCTTCTAGGCTGCCCATATTACTTCGATAACTCCTAAGAGCCTAGTGTACCTCCAGTTGATAATGAAAGGAACTAGCTTCAGAAGATTTTCTTTCTAGTTTACTTGAATATTTAACCGCATCAGTGTGTATATACTAATAAAATTAATGTAACTGCAATATTAACTGATGTGCAGAACTTGATAACCCCTAATTTCATCTACTCTAATAGACATTAACTATTTATATTATTTGTATTTCTTTATAGATTCCTATTAGCCGGCCTGGAAAATGGTTCCTTAGTTGTGTTCCACATAGACTTCAACAGATGGCACCACGAGTATCAACAACGGTATTGAAACTTGACTAGTTTCTAATAAGAACGGCATATTAACTAAACGTTAATTTAGCAAATATAATTAATTAAATAAATCAATTACAAACATGATTTATTGACATGTAATTAGATACTGTGTTAGCAATTTTAGATTTAAATGTGTAAAACGGAACGGTGTAATGTACTTATATGTGATATAAGTTTGATTGTTATTTTAAAGAACCGATAACGGTTTACCGGTTTTTGCTTTACGGTTAATATATTTTTTCCATACCGTAACATTTCCCATTGCAAACAGAATTACGGAATATTGATTCATACCAAAAAAGAAACAAAATAAGAAACAACATGACATTGGCAAAATGCATAAGTCGTGTCATGATTCTCCTTAAAGAAGAAGAAATAACAATCAGATTTCAGATACCATTTATTTACGTTCTCGATCGCGTGCGGTCATAAAGCGACTGCCTACTGCCAACAGCGGAGTATTATGACTGCAGGAGAGTCCCGGGCCCCGGGTGGCAAGTATCGCGAGGGCGGCCTGCCACGCGTGGCGCGCTTCGGGTATCTCCCGGCCGCTATATCATTATACATGTTCTTTCTGTGAAATTAAATTTGCTTCTTAGTCGCAATAAAAAATTGCTTGACTCTAATAATAACTGATTGAAAACAAAATCTCAATAAAATAACTAAGCATTTAATGGTTTTTTTTCTTCAATATATTCAAACTATTTTAAGTTCAATGTAATGATGAAATTAAAAATGAACAATTGCACTTATGTCACTCTTAATTTTTTATAGTTAATGTTTAAACTCATGAATTAATAAAAATTACTTCAATGAATTATTAATAAAAGGTGTAAGAGTTGTATAACTTACAAAAACGCTATTATTATTTAACTAATTTAATTGATTGTACTTAATTATTATAAAACTATGTTGACATTCCGACTTTTTGTTTGATATATTATTTTTACAATACATATTTGAGGATTTATATATTTAATTTACATATCGACACTTGAAATGATCCAACAGAAAAATAATAATCATTAAATCCAACAATTAGGCGAGTTATAGTTACTTTTTTCTAAGTATTTGAACTTCAAATCACTTTCCTGGAAAGTTCCACTCAATGTCGCTTATTACATAAAGGTTGCCTTTCAAGCGTCGATATGGCACAATATGGATGATAATTCTTTGCTCAATTTGAAATTAACGCAGCTATTTTTTAGTGTTTTCAATTAAAGTGAACAATTGTGAATTTTTCTATGTTTTTAAACTTATGTTTAAATTTTTGTATATTCGTAATTTTGTATATGTGTATGAGTGTTAAATAAATATTTTTCTTTCTTCTTTCTTACTTCAGTTCATAGATAATTTTAACAGATTGCATTGCTTATACAGTTCTTACTTCTATTTGAAAATCATTTATTGATTTAATGACTATGAAAAAAAACAATTGTTTTTTTTAAATTATATCTTCACTTTAATTGAAAAGAAGGCTTTATTTACTTAATGTATTGATTCGTTAATTTATTTTATGTTTAGTGCCATAGGGAATTATACTTTGCAATATTTTACGTTGAATAACAAATACATGGGTATTTTAATGATTTTTAATTTTAAGATCTCTTCATTTGACGTCCATATTTATGTTTACTTTTAAATAATTTTTATTTATTGTATTATCAAATTTGTATAATAATGAATGCGGAACAGTATTTGTGGCGACTTTAGTTGAAATTTTATAAAACCTAATTTTTTTATTGTTTTTTTTTTATTTTTCATTTGTTATCTTTTCATATTGTAGAGTGTGTTTTCAGCGCATACCTAATTTCAGATTATGCCATTATGAGCCGAAGTTTTTTTTTAAATTGCAATCAAATGAACCAAACAAAAAATCTTTAGTTGGATGTGTTTTACTTGCAGATTATTTTAGTATTGTTTAAAAAGCTCAATATAATATATATTTATATTGATCATATTGTAATATTTTTGTTTTTAAATCAAAATACAATAATGGTGCATGCGACGTGTTTTTGGTTAGTTTTATTTGTTATTTCACCTGCAATATGGATACCAAAAAGTTTTTAATATTCATTATGTTTATTATATGGATAGAGAAAACTATGATTATTCAAATAACAATCAAGTATAATTTAAAGTATTATTGTAGGGAAATTATTCAAAAAAAAACATTCCTTTTTTCGACTCATTATCGACTAAATCAAATTTGCCTTTGCTGCGCAAGTTTTTTTTTTAATATGCCATTGGATGCTGAGATTTCAAATTGTGTTGATTGGCAAATTTGACAATATGGCGGCAATATTGGTATCTAAGAGATTTGCATAAATTGTTGATAAAGAGTTTATTTTCATTTCCTTTTATTTTACGGTGATGGGTAAATGTACTTAATTATTTTAAGAGTTTTATCAACTGACGTTGTTTTTTTGGTTTTAATTATTAAACGGTTATGAGTATTTTTGAGTTTTATTTTGTTTTGCCTTATTTAACCTAAGTCATTGATTATTTATATGAGATTGTAACAAACGTTTACTAAATGGCGTTGTGTTCGTATACGAATGCAGATTAAACAACGGTTTATTTTTTAAAGCATAATCTTGTGACGTTTGATCGTTTTTGTTTATTGCTGGAGTAATTAAGGAAATAAGTTGTACACATGAATTGTTCGAGTACTGAGTGCAAATGTATACATAAATGTAATAAATGTATACATTATTGTTAGTAAATATGTCAATAAATATTTAAGTCATTAGAGTTAATGTTACGGAACTAGATGCTAAAGACGTTGATTTATAACTATGACATGTTATATGAAGTCATAAAATTGTTTTTTGCATACATCGTGTTTATTATTTTCTTAAATCTCTAGAAATACACATATATCTTGAACTATATCTAATGCCCGACTTCTTATGATCTTTTAATTTTTTTTATTTCAATAAATAAGTTCTTATTATATTAACTACAAATCAAACGTAAATTTAAATATGAAGATGAAAAGAAACGTGTTTCTGGTAACAATTTATCATAGCTATGAAATGTAAAATAATTTCTAGAGATTTTTGAAATGCCTTTATTAATCTATGAAATCTATATTTTTGCATCACTAAACCAGCACCGCTCCTTCCGTTCTGTGATTTAGGCTTAAACACATCTAGATTTAAATTTAAATCTTGTCATTTTATCTAAATCTGTGCCAAAAATTACACAAATAACAAGACTATGAGAGACAAAGCAGTGATTTTATTGACGTCAGTGTAATACTTATTCTAATAAGCTTAAAATCATAGGCTATTTGTTAAACTCTCCTCTCAATTCATCTAATACCAAGTCATGTATTTTAGCACAATTTTATTACCCTTTTGTAGTTTTTATAAGTTAACTTAATTATCACGAGTTGTGATAACCACGATGAATGAAGATCCATAATCAGTAAGGTCAATAAATGACATGTTAATGGGTATAATATTTATTTATATATATATATATATATATATATATATATATATATATATATATATATATATATATATATATATATATATATATATATATATATATATATATATATATTTTAAAGACGTAGGCAGCTTCCGTACCAAATGGTACTTATTTGTACAAGATTTGTCACGAAACAACACTTACATTAAAAGCAGATATGCAATTTATATGAATTGCTTGTAGAAGGAGGTTAATTAATACAAAAAAATATCATACAAATATAACTTAGATGATTTGAGGAGAGTTTACTAAGCTTAGAATTTCTTAGATAATTTCGTAGTCAAATTTTATTCCACGTAGTTATTCTCTAAAATAGGTGATTGTAAAAATTACTTGAACCCTTATTCTCACGTCCCACGGTAGTTTCTATTCTAGCTCGGATTAGTTGTTTTCTAATATGAGTAGGGTACATGCTTAAAGCGTAACTTATTTTGATAATTTAAAAATTATAGTTTTATCTGTGGATTATCGCTGTTAATCAAGCAATTATATGAAAAAAATATATAAAAACAAAGAAGGTAGATGTGTAGTGAATAAAATAATAATGTAGAAACGAAATCGTAAGTTCATAGTGTATTATTAACGCTTGTGAATCACCTCTGCACAAAACAATACATTTAAATCCAAATCACGCATCACGCAAATAACGATTTGTACACGCTACACGCAATTCTGTCCATTAATATTTAAGATTAAAAAAATTGATTGTACTAGAATTAAGGTTTTTTTTAATTTTAGTACACCTTGTATAATATTAATATCACTGTCCATTTAAATGTAAGCATTTTAGATATAACTTCAATCTTATTTCATGTTCACGTTATTATATATTAGCACGGTTCATAAAATATACGACTTTATTATCTTTTTAACATATTCCTAGAATCCCTTATAGAATGTACACATTTCTCTAAATTTTCTGATGGTAAAATTATTCAAGAATATCTGGATTAAAGTCAATTCTATTGTTAAAAAATATTGGGGGGAAAACCTCTTTGGGATAATAGGACTTCGGTAACATTTTCTTTCATCATTTTAAAATTAAAAATATAAACGCTAAATGCTACTTGGTAAACCATAGTTTGATTCAACTGCATTCACAATAAATGTATTATTCGGAACTCGTTGTTGATAGTTTGATTGTAGTAATTATTACTATACTTACTAGTTCTAAATTAGTTTAGGGCATGTTGTAGAAATGTAGTTGCAGTAGTCAATAATATGGCAACTCTGAAAAAAAATTTAATGCAGATATCTTGTTCTGTAATCAAATTTCTTTTTATTCACTTGCATATTGTTTGAATAGATACGCTAGAATAATTTCCTTTAAAAAAGGGCGTTTGCAAGAAATTTGACAATTCACAAATTCAATAAAAATTCGTCTTGTGGTATTTATCTCTTTATTTACTCAGTTTTAACAAGTAAGCTAATTCGGCATTTTCAAATTGTACTTAAGTATATTTTAACACTCCGTTACATAAGGTCCTTCGCGCAGTCTACGTTTCTATCAAATTTGTTGAACAATCTACATTGAATATATTCGACTTTGTTCATTATTTTGATAATTTTAGAGAATGTAACTGGTAGATCCATATTAGGGATTATATTAGCTGTTTTATGTTTTAATTATCTACATTTTATTAGTCAATATTAAGGCATAATATGCACTGTGGTATATAGTTAACCAGCAAGCAAATAAATTTGTGAAATGTAGTATGTCCAATGAATCTTCTTAATGAGGATATGTTGAAGGTCTCCCAGTGCACAGGGCCTTAACTATAAATTAAATGGTAATTACAATAAAAAGTAAATGTAGTTCATGTGTTGCTTTGTAATCCGTTATTTTCTTAATGTTATAAATGTAAATTATAATTTGTATTCTCAGTAATGTAATGGGCAATAAAGTCCATCAATTATTGTTATGCTAAGTATATGGTGCGTTTGTATGTATTGAAATGGTCTTGAGTAATAAATAAATTGCATTGAATAATACGATAATTTTATTTAGTTTTCTTACTAATGGAAAAATCCAACCAGATATATTTTACAGTTGCGTTTTTTATATAATTAACTTTTAAAGTTTTACTTCTTTTAGCACGTTTGGGAAAAATATGAGAGTAACTTATTTAGGATACGCACGCACACCGACATAATGAAGTTAGCTGATTACTATATTCAAAGTAGTTTCTCAAATATATAATCTACAACGTGTTTTATACCTAATTTCTGTTACAGAAGGCTGGGATACATGAGAACTGTTTGAGAGAGCACAACCGTTCGCAGTTTCTAGAATATTATATTCTCTAACGAGAGATTCATGCGCAGCACGATCATAGCCTTTGGGTGTTTTAGGGGGAGATGGTGGTTTGAGAAACACAGTTTTTTTATATGATTGTGAAGAAAATTGACTTGTAGGGGCTAGATTTTAATCCAGAGGAAGTAATATCAGCATACGATTTAGAAACTGGGGGGTGCAACTTTGCTGCTTCTGAATATGATAAGCAATTGGGCTATTGTAATTTTTATCTGTTTTTGTCTTAAGTATTCAGGACAATTTTTATCTGTAGCCATATGATGACCAGAACATAAAAAGCAAGAAACACAATCTTCGTCAACATCACAGACTTCACCAGTATGACTCTGACCGCACTTAAAACGTCTAGGTTTTGAACGACACTGTGCCTTAGTATGACCAAACCTACATTATCCAATGTTACAATTGTTGTAGATTTAGGTAGGGAAAATATAAAGTTCAACAGGCAAAGAATTATAACAGGCGAAGACTCTTTTCGGTAAAACCTGGCCATCAAATATAAAAACAACAGATTGAGATGGTTCCAGACAGCAGTTCCTTCTACCATTGTTTTAAAATTAATCCTAACTTTAATCATTTTCCCACATCCCATTGGTACTGAAATGTTATCTGATAATTCTTCTGATGACCATTCTGAGGGCACTCCTCTTATAAGCCCCATGCGAGTAATGTTGAAAGATGGAATGAATGCTTTGAGACTATTTTCCCTCAAGCTGTCATGATTTAAAAAAGTATTTGTATCTTGGTATTTAGAGAACGACAATGTAATTTTATTTGGCCCGATGCGTTTCACACTACCAATAACTATATTTGAAAATGACTGTTTTTTTAAATACTTACCAAAGGTAGGATATATGATGCAGTGACGAGCCGTCATTGGGGGAAGAAGTAATATGTTGAACATGAATCAAAAAAGGTGCTTTATCATAGTTTTCATAGGCAGACCTACTTACTGGAGATGGGTTATTACTAGGTGGAGCAGCAGAAGAAGTGGTGGCAACAGGCGGAGGTGGAAGAAGCCCTTCATCACAAAAATTTGTACAACAACAACTAGAAAAGGAGGCAGAATTGGAAGAATGCTTCCTTTGCTTGTTGCAGTGCTTGCATTTTTTTTTTATGTAAACGTATCTTTCTTTTTAAAGAGTTTTGAGTTGCTACTGAACCATCTGTATCCATGCCAGATTCATTATTTGAAATGGTTACAAAATATGCTGCACTAGGGATCGTACCCCCGGAGTCAAGATCGAGATCAGGAGGATCTTGCATACTGGGAAAGAAGAATAGAAATACTTATATATACATATATAGATATAAATTACTTACCTAAGGTAAGAACTATACATAAAAATAATATATACATATACTAGCTGACCCGGCAAACGTTGTTCTGCCATATAAATAATAAAATGTCAAAAAATTTTAAAAAAATTTTGGGGGTGGGTCACCCCTAACATTTAGGGGGATGAAAAATAGATGTTGGCCGATTCTCAGACCTACTCAATATTCTCACAAAATTTCATGAGAATCGGTCAAGCCGTTTCGGAGGAGTATGGCAACGAAAACTGTGACACGAGAATTTTATATATTAGATACAATTAACACTATAATTAAACTATTAACACTTTATCTGATCACTAATTATAAAAAATTAATAATTTCTTGCAAAATAATTCAGAAAATGCCGCCAATCTTCCGAACGTTTCCCGCGCTTCTCCCAGTAAAAACTTGTACGCTTTAATTTTTTATTTTTTTTTTGTAAGAAAGCTATTTGAATATTTTAGCAGTCCTAATAAGCCACAGCTAATGTCAAATCCATACATTTTTTTCATTTATCGACAAATGATAGACATATGGCTAACCTCCTGCAAACCGAATTAAAATGTATGTAGTTCGTTCTAGGGGGAAGTTTGAGTCTAGCTGTAGAACATTTTGAACTACATTCGGACTGTGAA
Organism: Malacosoma neustria; assembly: GCA_963693495.1. Classification (NCBI taxonomy): domain Eukaryota; kingdom Metazoa; phylum Arthropoda; class Insecta; order Lepidoptera; family Lasiocampidae; genus Malacosoma; species Malacosoma neustria. The sequence goes on along the minus strand of OY856391.1, from coordinate 15,203,574 downwards.
AAAATTGGAAATATGTGAAAGATCAAATAAAAACCGTTCATTTTAACCAGCAGTTAATTTCCGAAAAAATATAACCATTTATCGACTATTGCCTTATAACCAGGTCACAAGAAAATTAGAAACCTTGCGGAGATTTGACTATTTGACATTACATTTATCTGTCATTTAGGTTTTTTTGATGTTTTTTCAGTCTTTTACTTCTTTTGCTCGCTCCCGTTGTAATCATGGCGGTGAACAACATTTCTAAAAAGCGCAAAGTACGTTGAAATAGTTTTTAATATGAACTAAATATGGCCGTGATGTTATTTAGGGTTCTTATATATACACTTAAGTACCTCTTGGTTAAGAATAAAACGCGTAAAAGTGATGATGTTTATGGATGTGTAGTTGGGTGTAGGGATTGTTATTTTATGTTTTGGATTTGTGAATAAGCATTACAACTGGCTTTTTATAGAAAATGCACGGAAAGGAGTTATATTGAAACATACAAGAAGAATAGAAGTAAGTTAAGTGTGTAAATTCTGACATTTCATAGTATAACCTATTCGTATATTTCAGTTCGTCGGTGACGGCGTATTTAAAGCAGAACTCAACGAGTTCTTAACCAGGGAGCTTGCTGAAGATGGCTACTCCGGTGTGGAAGTCCGCGTTACCCCCACAAGGTCTGAAATCATTATCATGGCCACCAGAACACAGAGCGTGTTGGGAGAGAAGGGCCGGAGAATCCGTGAATTGACCTCCGTTGTGCAAAAGAGGTTCAATATCCCTGAACAGAGCGTAGAGTTATACGCTGAGAAAGTCGCCACTCGTGGTCTATGCGCTATTGCCCAAGCTGAGTCCCTCAGATACAAATTGATTGGTGGTATGTTTTAAAATTTTATTTTAAATAATAGAATAACAGTAATGCTTAATTAATATAATTAACAGAAAATTGTCATTTAGGTTTAAAATATTAGGAGCGTAGACGTAGTCAAGCTTAAAAATGGTCATTCAATTAAATCAAAATCATATTTCAATACAAGATTTTACAGATCACTAATAGAATGTCAATGACATTACCTAGTAGAAGAAACGGCGAAACAAACTCCCCAGTGAATGTTTTTTTATTCTTATTTTATATTTGTCTTTTATTGTGTACAACTTTAATTACAAAATGAAATTGGAGGATAAAAATATGAGTTAAGTTGGTCGTCAATATAATGTTTAACCCTTTCACACACAAAACATGTAAGCTAAAGTTATTATGAATATTAGTGGATTATGTAGTGTGTAAAGGGATATTTTAAATGTGTCATAAAAAAATAAGTAATCCTAGTAGATTTAAAAAATTCCTTGGGACAAATGGGTCCCAATATGCCATAAGGGACGGTATTCACCGGATTGTAAGGTCTTTACAATTAAATATTCTAGTCTTTACAATTTAATATTGTACACATTATATGACAAATATGAAATAAGAATAAAAAAACATTCACTGGGGAGTTTGTTCCGCCGTTTCTTCTACTAGGTATAGATATGTAGTGACAAAAATTGAGAAAGGTATGCTGAGATGGTTTGGACAAGTGGAGAGAATGAATGATGAACTATTGACGAAAAAAGTGTACAAGTCGAGTGTGAATGAAAGTGTTGGAAGGGGTAGACCTAGGTGGACGTTTTGAGATCAAATCAGGGACGTCTTGAAAAAAGTCAGATCAAGAGTACCCTAAACCGAAGAGCATGTATGAAGGGAATAATGAAAGTGGACGAAGCGAAACAAGTATGTGAGGATCGTAGCAAGTGGAAAGAAGTAGTCTCTGCCTACCCCTACGGGAAAGAGGCGTGATTATATGTATGTATTTACAATTAAAGAAAGAAATCTATGTGGGTTTTTCTTTCTTATTATTAGTAATAAATAACGAAATTCTTTAAAATAATAAAAATTTATTAATAAACTTTAAATATGGTCTGCAAAACAATTTCCCAGTGAAACATAAATTTACATTACATATATCACAAATGTTGGTAAATGGAAGCTTGCTTATGAACAACATCAGGACATGTGACCTTCAAACTGGGCTGATCCTGCTTGTCTGTATGTTACCAGTAGGTATTGGTGATAAGAAATTAGTGAGGAGATGCACGGTTTTATTATCCATCCACTTGACAAAAGAAATTCCTTCAAAGCTAGTAGTATATGTTATATATCACCTCTCTTTATATACATGTTTCGGGATATGTTTTTGCTGAGTGGAAACAGTGCCACATAATTTTAAAATTTTCTTAGCAAGTTTATATTACTGGAGAATTGAAAAACTTGTCAAAATAAATTTCACATCCACATTCTCTCAATCATGTTCATCCACTGTTTAGGTTATTGTGTTATTCATTGCTGATTGAAAACTTGAATTGATTACTAACACTTAATGTTTCTCGTGGCTTCTACATAGTAGATGTTTTTCAGCTGTTTGATTATCCCTATATGGTTGGTTGATTAAATGCCTTTTTAAATTGAAGTTTTTATTAGTTATAACAGTTTTACTCATAGTATTTTTATATGGTAAAAGGTTGATCACTGTTCTCATATTTCAAAAAAAGTTCATATAATCAACATACTTAAATTACTGTATAAATTTATATGTAGTTAATTCTTCCATATTTCATTAAAATCTCCAGTTTCCCCAGATAACCTGACTGGCAATCAGCATGTTTGACTAGTTTTTCATTGGGGGCACATAATTACCTTCGCACTGTGGTTTGATTAACAATTAAGTTAAGCATAGTGTTTTAAGGTAACATATACATACTTACACAGGGGATTACTCAACAGTGGCATTTTTAGAAGTTTGACACTTTTTTTACAGGTTATTCTAACATATTAATGCTCCAAAACAGCATTTAAAATTACCTGTATCCATACATTCTTCTATAACTGCTAAATTCTAAGCGGACTGTCAACCAGTCTTTTAATGCTGTCCTACAGCATTAAAAAAAGGGGGGGAAGGCATGTCATATAGTATTTGAGGGTGTTTTAAAATAAATCTGTCTGAATCTTTCCTAACAGACAATGTGCATTGTGCTCTTGAATATAGTGTAATAGGGCCCCAAGTATGTCCAGATGGCAACCACTGCTGGTCTTTAAATATCCTGCCATAAATTTGTGTTCTGGAATAAGTGACTATGAGAGTGTGTTAGCCGATGCCCCTGATGTAGAAAACATCCATAGACAATGGTAACTGCTTACTATCAAATGGCCCATCTGACTATGTTCCACAGTATTAAAAATATTTATTTTCAATATCATTTAAATATGAGTTCCCTGGTCACATATACAAAATGCAAATATACAAAATAAATTAAATGTATATAAATTTTTAGTAAAGATGAAATTTCAAAAATATGTACTAGAAATTTATTGAATTATTTATATAGAGAAATATTTAATAAAGAATACATAAAATCCCTATTTAAAAGAAATATGTATCCATCTCGTCCCTGAAAGTTATGATAAACTTTCCCCGTGTAATGTGTTTTTAATATTTTGTTAAACTTTTTAGGTCTCGCTGTCCGTCGTGCATGCTATGGTGTGCTTAGATTCATTATGGAGTCAGGTGCCCGTGGATGTGAAGTAGTCGTCTCTGGAAAACTCAGAGGCCAGCGTGCCAAGTCCATGAAGTTTGTGGATGGACTTATGATCCACTCTGGAGACCCATGCAATGATTATGTAAACACAGCCACTAGACATGTGCTGCTGAGGCAGGGAGTGTTGGGAATTAAGGTATGTCGCAACTTTTATAAAGGAATATTCATTCAGCACAATTTAAATAGAAATCTTTTGAAAAGTTGTAATAACAGTATATACAGTCATAATGCCAAGGTGGGTTCAATAGTCTAGAGGGAACTCATTAAACATAGTTATTTTACACACAAACAATCTTGATATATTTATATCATTATTTCTTATTATGAAGGTAATAAATAATAATGTACTGTATAATAGTAAGTGAAAAAACAGCACTCTAGCAATAATTGCACCTGGATATTTTTTGTGTGATCCAAAAACACACAATATTTACTTTAATTTTATAACTGAAAAAGTCTAAGAAACTATTTTAGTTAAAGAATTACCTATAATATGATAATCACTTTAGTAGTATCATCAATTTTCTGTAAATTTAAAAAATCTCTAATATTTTATATATCCTACCTAATATTATAAATGCTAAAGTGAGTTTGTTTGTTACGCTTTCACATCTAAACTGAACCAATTTTAATGAATTTCGGTTTAGTCATAGATTGGAGCTAGGAGAAGGACATGGGCTACGGCTATAGCTTTTTTTTTAAGAAATCCAACTGAGATTACCTGGTAAAAACGGGAATTTTCTCTAGGGAGTAGTTTTGGGGCATTTAAGGCTGTTTTATATAGCAATGAGTGTGAATTAAAACATATTTTATTATAATCTTTTTAAGATGTTTGTCCAATCAGTCCACAAAATCAGGGATACCAAGTCCATCGATGACTTGTGGTCTAATATTATGTGGTAGAGTGAGGCAGCTTGTTTTATTGGAGGGTTTGTCACATACAGGCTCTGGTACGGTGCAAGCTGAACACCATTTAAAATTTGCAACTTGAGGTATGAGGTCTGTTTTGAGCAAATTCAGCACTGAGTGCAAGCACACAATTTCCACTAACATACCAGTGAAAAGGCATGTGGCTATTTATGCCTCATCATGCATTGAATGTGTTAGTTAGTGTCTAAAGTCTGTAATAACTGAGGCATCAAACTTACGAATTTTAAACTAGCTCTTAATTAATAAGAGATAATATTTGAGGTAGAATCCCAAAATATCCAGACTAAAAAATTTAGTTAAGAATCTGGATTTATTTTTGAATTTTCCAGTAAGCAACCCGGGAATATGGAGGGTCAAGGCGCTAGATAACTCCACTCTTTAACTAGAGAGATAGTAACTTTACTATTCTTATTTTCTAGGTGAAAATCATGTTACCATGGGACCAACAAGGCAAGAATGGACCCAAGAAGCCTCAGCCGGATCATATCCTGGTGACGGAGCCCAAGGACGAGCCCGTGCCTCTCGAGCCCACCAGCGACGTGCGCTCGCTCGCCCCTGCGCCCGTTCCACCCCCCGTCGCCGTAGTCGCTTAGAAATTAAGCTAATTAAAAATAATTGAATATATTCTCGTTTTCATTTTATAATACTCATTGACAATATTATCAATTGAAAAGGTAAAGAACAACGCCATCTATTGTCAACAAGCAGTATTTACAAATAATATATTCACCTATTCACGTGTCTCATGCTGTAATATGCATATTAGACGAGAAAAACTGCCACCATGTAATTCGAACCTGGGACCTTTAGATCGGTCTCCACCATAGATATAGTATTCTATATCTATGGTCTCCACAATACAGTGAAGGGAAACATGTATAGGAGCGGGAGCTCCTTCTAGGGGGGGCCTGAGCCCAACAGTGGACTATTTAGTAGGGTCATAATAAAGTTACGAGGAAACTTGCACTCAGATTATATGATACTTTATCGTTTGCGCGTTAAATACCGCGACGCCATCTATTATCATAGAAATAACATTAATAATAAAGCCAAGGTAGTGGATCCCAGGTAAACGTAACTCTGGACAACTTCACAATTAGCTATTTCTTATGTCTGTATTCTGTAACAAATCGCTAGTGCCTTAAAAATTCGCAAAACGAACAACCGTCAATGACGTCTGCCCGTGTTCGGGTCGCGCACTCGGCAACGAGACTTCTTCGACCATCGCCGGACCACACCATAGATAGTATCGCGCACTCGGTTGATCATCGTCGTAACTATGTATTTAAATATTTGTCCAAATCATAGATATAGAATACTATAGATTCGTTATGCGGAAAAGAGAGAATACGTGTATTAGAGCGCGATAGATAAACGAGACCAAACACCGATATGATATGCTAGCGGCCTAGCACCCGTCGAGGTCGAAATATTATTGTTGTTATTTTATCGGAATCTTGAGTATTTTGTTGTAGTTTATTATTTATTAGGTGTGTTTTATCATGGTGACGTGTGTAGTACCTGGATGTAACGCTCCCAAGAACGAAAATCCACAAAATCTTTCATTTCACATGTAAGTAAATGCCATATTTGCCTCTAAATAAGCATTGTTCCAATGCGATATCGTATAATTTATATATCAAGCGGTAGGGAATATTATCTAGTTTAGTTTCATTATAAATTAGGATGCTTTCGCATCGTATAAAAAGAATGATTAAATACGTGAATTTATGTTGTTTCTAACCTCACATACCTAAAAGTGTGAAGTGACAATGTCGATAAAAATATCGATATTAGTCACAGTGATACACAAATTAGTTTTATTAAAACCATTCTATACTGACTATTTGGCATCTTATTGATGTTAATTAATATGGTTACAGATTACCACAAAATGCAGAAATTCTATAAAAATGGTGAACAGACTGGATTGAATCCCAAAAAATATTCAACCATTTGTAGCAGGTATTTTGAAGAAAACTGTTTTGTAAACAGAAGTGCACAAAGAATAAAGCTCCGTTCTGGATCAGTACCCACACTGTTTTTCTTACATTATATATTAAATACATAAAATTTAAGTAAACTAACTAACATAACCTTTTCTTATGTTAAACAATTTCAATATTAAATAGTTCATTCAACTTAAATTAGTTTTACTTTTGTCGAGCGTCCCGAGACGAACACGTTTTTTTATTTATTTAATACTAACGGTTTTTGCAGCGCACGCCAGAATAGCTCGCAGATGGCAGAATTTTTTCCTACTTGACACAGCGCATATTTTGGACAATTCAGTATCTTTATAAATTATAGCCATGCATGTGTTATTCTGATGAATAAGCTGTATTTATAGTTTCATTAAAATTCATTCAGTAGTTTTTGCGTGAAAGAGTAACAAACATCCATTTAAAACTCTCGTGTTTTTATTATTAAGGTTATGAACTAGGTCGATATTGACTTATCGGTCTAGTAAGCCGATATGTCAATATTTGTTTTTTTTTAACAACATGAATCCAAATTAATTTTAGTTGTATCAAATGTTTAGAGATACAAACTTTTCAGAAATATCTATATTTATCGGTTTTCCAACATATCGTTGCAAGCATGCCCATAATATTCCGCTCATTTTTCACACGGCGAAATGCAAAAAGCATTTTGACCGGCGTGGCGAGTTCAAAAACAAATATAGGTAAGAAGTCGAATACTTTATCTGGCGAGAGAACTCCAGAAGGCAAATTAGCCATCTTCGCCATGGTTAATGCAGTTGTTATCAACTTAATCGGTCCAAAGCTTCAGGAACTTGAGATCCACTGTTGACAAGGCATACGATGAAGCTCGGTGACTGACTGCTTGATCAAGAAAGCACAACCAAATGTCATTGAATTTTGTTCCTAAACTGTTTAATTTAAAAAAAAGTGTTGACATTGGTTAATGGTTTTCATAGGTAATCCTAAAATTGATTGAGAATGCTTAGACTATATACCTATAGACAGAGCTATTGCGTGGCTGCACAAGAGACAGCAATAGTTTTCATAATGTTGCCATGTATAAAATATTTCCCAAAGAATTGAGATATTAAGTCCCATGACTCAATCCCCATGTGTTATAATAAATTGCTAATGAGTAAGGGTTATTAAAAAAATGTAAGCCATTTTAGTAAAAACATATATTTCCTAAAATAATATTTACAGTAAAGTGAATATCGACCGTGGCATAGAATGGGGATATGTACAGTAAACAGGACATCCATCAAGGCTGTTTTAATACGGTGAGGTCATCCAAATCCATTTTAGAATAAATTGTTGGTTGCCAATTTAACTTTCCAGTAGTATCCACCCATTTCAATCTTGTGTTAAGATTAGAGGGAAACCTAAAAAGGGAAATAAATGTAAAAAAAAACGTGAATTAGTATTATGCATGTTCACATGACTAAAACTGGTATTTTCGCGCACAGACATATCTAGATATCATTTAGACTATCCTCGACGTATTTCGTGCCCACGGGTCAAGGCAAATTGATCGAAACATCGATACATTGCTTTTAATCTGTGCCCGAACCGACCCGGTTTACTTTACGGTCATACACTAGAATTCAGTTCGCCATTGTTTAAAAGTAGTAAAATATAATATCATCTCACCGAAACCGAAATCTAGATAAATAAAATTCACAACATAGCAACACCTAAACTATTTAAATTTTGTAAAATTATTAAAAATTTATATGAATTTCTTACGCAAAAAGCAATAGTTTAGTTTTATCTCACTATAAATACACCATAGTTTATCATAAAATTGCGTAATTAACTACAAATTGATTATATTCTTTACTTACGAGTGAAAGGTTACTCCCGGTTATTTTTCGCTCACTGCGGCTTTTGCAGCCTAATAAACTACAGCCTAACATCGCAAATACATTAAGTTCTAGGAGTCTCTGTCTCAAAACATACTAGCACTCTAAGAATATTTAGAACACTCACGAAAAACGAAAATTCTATCCGAACGCTGAACCAACTTTGCCAAACATTGTATTTTGACAGCTTGACAAACAACAAAAACCGGCCACGCTGACAAAGACAAAAAACAATTGCTTCGTCCTTTTTCTTCATGCATAAATTATATCTTGCGGTCTCGCTTTAACCTTTGTAAGTACAAACATGGATCTGTCTATAGATATATAGTCTAAGATAAGCTATCTTTTATGGATCTTATATATAATCAAGTATATTTCGGAAGGAGCTGAGACTGAAAATGCTGAGTGCGTCTACAATATCAGACCAAATTAAACCAAAAGTAATATAAAATAGACTCGAAATTCCGTCATCACATAAATCCCAGTTTACATACAATCTATACTTTTCTTTGCCCGAGGGTTCAGTTTCATTCAGACTCAGAGGTTTTCGGCATCTCTGGTACCTAGTGAATTTGTTCCCATCAAAAATAGCTTTTGCCACATTACTGTCGAATTCCAGTAAGATCCAATATTGTTGACGCCTTATTCAACAAGGACAGCCGATGTAAATGCAGAAAATAAAATAAAAACAATTTCTCAATATTTTATTTATAAACGACTACTACATTCATCCCAAACCAAAGTGCATTTGAATAATTAAATAAGAATTCTTACAAATAATAATACAACAAGACATAATTGGGTTTTCCGAAGGCTTGATAACAAATAAACAGTTCCTGTGTGCGGCTGTGTGGTCCTTTTTTGCCCCTTTATATGTTCTGAAGTCAAGAAGAGCATTAAAAAACCCCATTATGAATCCACACTAATATTGTTTGTAGCACTAACCTCTACGTTGATCTGTTACTACGAGTTCTAATTACATTATAAAAGTAAGGCTTAAAACGAATATAGGATGCATATACACCTAACCCCCGATTTAGACTAAAAATTGGTTCAAATTGGATATATATAACCGTGTAAAACGGTGGTCCAATATGTGCTAAATTCAGTCACATAATAAAGTATCCGATAACTTCTTCACTTAAATAAATATGTTATTAAGTATTGATAAACATAACAAAGAACTAAACTAACACTTAAAAAAGTAAGTCACTTAAAGTAAAACATCTTAAAAACTACCTATTGCATTCTGCATTCACTATATAGGAACAAAAAAACAACAAATTCCATCAGTTTTGCGAAATGAATGAAACCCAAAAACGAGAGGGGGGATAGGTGTATTTTTCATTTTTAAACGATCTTTTAAAAATTAAAAAGGTCAGTAGTAAAAACTTTTGCCAACTTTTACAATAACCCCTTGATTTGGTTACATATTTTTAAGTATTGTATTCTGAAAAATCTCTTCTTTGTTCCTTGTACTCATAGTACTTAATAAACCAAACTTGATTCTTGATGTCATTAAAAATAACAATAACGTAAATATTAATTATATTGATTGCAAGCCAGGAGTGCCTAAATTGTTCACCGATCTTTTTACATCAAATGTAGAAAAACATAAATATTAGATTTTTGATACATTTCATAATTATTCGTAAATTTTAACGAAATTTATTTTTGTTATCTAACATTTTGATTATAGTCTGTGAAAAACAATGCGACTGCGCCCTAAGTAATTTTAAATGATTATTGTATATAAGATATACAAGGAATATATAAAAATAATTATGACCCAGTATATAAAACGAGGGATTTTATAATATTTATGTATATATTTTACACGACAAAGTTCTCTTTCCAAACAACTGGATAGATACAGTATGATTAAAAAAGCAACGCTTTCAAAAGACAAATTTCATCAACCTCGTGGAGCATGATGGCTGACATTGCTTCATGTCATTTTGAATTTGAGAAATTGTAAGGTCCATATGATGTCTCACCTCTGAAATGACATTTGTTTTAACAATATGGTTTCAATAATGTCACCACAGAATATGTACCAGAAAAAGAATAGAAATTGGACAAAGTATTTATTCAGTTTAAATTTTAATTCCTTAACTGAACGAGACGTCAGCAAGTTGTTTACATTTTATGACCAAGCCAAGTGTACTTTAAAAAAATCATCTAGCCACCAAAAAGTTTATACATAAATGCACGTATTTAAATAATATATTGGTATATATGATTTTGATATAATCTTAAATTACGTAAAATAAAATGCATCCTTGGACCTTTGTAACTTATTATATTAAAAATACCATGACGAAAACCTTTTCTTAATCATAACTTGCACGGCACACGTTATCTGCGAAAATAGATTCAAAACGTCGACTATAGTATAAACGATGTTTAAGAAATTAATTCTAATTGAAAATTAAAAGTCAGCCGAACGTTCTTCTTCTTTTTCTTTATGAATCGGAATGCTGGGCCACAAAGGGGAGGGACGAAAGGGTGTTACACATGACATGCTGCAGAGATGCGAATGCTGAGATGGATGTGTGGAGTTTGGAAAATGGATAAAATTAAACATAAGTATATTAGAGGTTTGGTGGAGGGTAACAGAAGAAGTAACAAGAAGAATCAATACAACTTGGAAGAAATTCTGGGCACTAAGAAAAATCTAAGCACTAAGATTTTCATCTGAAAAGGACAATATTTGACACATGCCTATTACCCTGTTTGCTATATGGTTGCCAAACCTGGATATTTACAAATAAAATAAAACAAAAAATCAAATGCAGTCAAATAGCAATGGAAAGAAGCATGTTGAAAATTAGAAGAATACATAAAATTAAGAGCGAAAACATTCGTCAAAAAACCAAAGTCACCGATGCTCTCAGGCACGCGCTATCACTTAAATGGACATGGGCCGGACACATCTCACGATACCCAGACAGAAGATGGGCCATCGAAGCCACACGATGAAAAGGACCAATGGGGAAAAGGAGTGTTGGTCGACAACTAAGACGGTGGGCTGATGACATAACACACGTCGCAGGAAACGACTGGATAAAGTCAGGCAAGGACAGGGAGTTATGGAAAAGGATGGAGATTATATTAGAGGTTAAGGTTTGGTCATGTAATGCGAAGGGAAGAATGCCATATAACCTAGAAAAATGATATAAATGAGGGTGGATCGATACAGAAAGGAGAGGTAGACTAAAGATTGATGGATTGCGTAAAAGATGATATGGCGAAAAAAGGTGTGAATGTTAAGATGACAGTTAACAGAGGAGAGTGGAACATGTTATGCTGGCCCCATATAATGTGGGATAAGGGCCAGAAGAAGAAGAACTTCTTTCTAATTGGCGATTATCATATTTCTCATTATACTTTTAAAACATTCTATTTTATATTAAATGAAGATAGTTGTAGACATCTTCAGTTATGTCTTGGATAAATATCTTTTTTTTTGTTGCTGTGGGACAGCAGACAGGCTAACGGCCCGCTTAGAATTTAGCAGTTACCATCGCCTATAGGTGTTTGTAGTGGCATCGCGAAGACGCTGCTGTCCCATAAGGGTTACAGGAACTTCGGTCACTAATGCCGGAACACAACACAAGGTTATTATGGCGGCATACTTAAGACCAAAGGTGGCCGCCATCCAAACGGGCTTGGGGCCCTACCACGTAGCTAGGGTGGATTTTTATGTCGCCTTTTACGACGGGCCTACCCCGGCCGCAGAGGTTAGTATTCTTTCTCCACCCCCTACAAGGATAAAAGAAATCTGAAATAACTATTTTGCGGCCAGCATTATCTTAGCTTTAAATCGCGGTACTATAAGACTTCGTGGGTAAAGGGTTCAATTCCCGTCTTGCGTTTGGGTATTTGTACCAGAATATTTATTTTTTACACTTCCTTTTCGATGCCCCGAGATGCCATAACTTTCCTATAGATTTAGAAAATCAATCTATCTATTTCCCTATGAGAAAATGTTATTTCAGTTAAATATATAAATTAGGGCGACTCACTGCTGCTGCACATGCTCCATGGGCGGGGCCATGCGGCACACCAGGTTGATGCCGGAGGTAATGCCATTGGCGAGCGCGGAGGGCACGTTGGGACGTTGCGCGGTGCGCTCGGCCAGCACGCGGAGCTCCCGGAAGGTGTTCCGCGTGTACGGGTTCCGGCGGGACGCGTAGCGCCACGTCACGAAGTAGTAATACACGAACGGCGTCATCAGGCCGCAGTAGCCGCTGAGAAAGTGGACACAGTAAAAGAATATGGAAACTATTTATATTATTTACACTCAATTATAAAGAAATTATTTAGTTTTTATATTAAGTACGACGGAACCGACAATCCACCGTACGGGGCCATATAGACGTTATAATAAGTTTTAAGTTGGTTGCACTTGATTTGACAAGGACGGGGATTGGATATTTGGTAAGAGAAAAAAGGGCAGGGTATAGCACCGTCACCTAGACCCATTGTAGCCAACCGGCGTTAACAGCGTATTTGAATTAACAGTACACCGCTAGACCTGAACCCACAATAGTGCAACCTTATTATACACTGACTGATTACAACTTACAACAGCGCCATGAAGACTACGAGCGGGAACAAGACAATCTCGGCGAGGGCGGCGGCGCGGAGGATGTTCCGCGCCTGGAACTCCACCAACGAAATGAGAAGGCGGGCCACCCACATCGAGTTCTGGCCCAGAGTCTGAAACATCATGGGCACACGTTTATTATAATTCATCATCATCATCGTAGCTGTAAATATAGGTTGCAACCCAAACTTCGCTACAGTGCTTGGGATTCTTCTATTATAATAAATACTCGTAATACGTCTTTTCTAAGACGTAAAATTTCTCATACCAAGGGTACCATTTGGTGTATCCGCCAGGCGGTATTCATCCCCATAAACCCTTTCTCGTCCCCTCATCATTATAAACAAAATCATAACCATCGAATACAAGACCCTGAAGCGTCTGCGCTGAAATACTTGTTAATATAACTCCGCCATCAGGTCCAGGAGCTATAAACGATTTTAATATAAAATTAGAAAAATTCGTCGTCCATTGTAGGATGTAGACCCCCCCAAGTTTGGGTTACAAATTCCGGTCCTTAGCTTCTCTCATGTTGCCCCGACAGACAACCCAACACAGGTCATAGGACTGCAGATTCCATATATTACTCCGGACGAAATTACTCCATACGCGTTTCCCGAAACGCGGTCTCCACTCGTTTGTTGTGACAAACGAGACATATCCCACTGCCACATTAGTTAACATATTTTGCTACCTATGTCAGCCATTTTAGTTTTTTTATAAATATCTTCCTATCTAGAGCGACGAGATGTTTGCAGACCAATGCCGTCATCAGCGTCCCTCTTTGGCTACGAAGATCATCACTAGACGCATTGCTAAGACTCGTTTTCAAACACTGACCAACCAAAAAACAATGAAGAAAATACTACAATAAAAATAAAAAATAAATCAAAACTTACGTCAAGAATAACCAAAGAGTAGGACGCCGCGTGCAGTAGTGCGAATAAGAATATCGGTGTCAAAACCACTGTTTTACTGTTAAGGAATCATATAATTCTATAATAATCATATATTTATGTCCGTGTAGAGGCGGAAATAGAATACTAACCCCTGCGGCCAGGGTCTGTCTACCGTAAAAGCAACAAAACAACCCTATCTAGGTGGCAGGACACCAAGCCCGTCTGGATGGCAACCACCCTAATAAGTACGCTGCCATGATAACCTTGTGTTGAATTTCGACATGAGTGACCCAGGTTCGCGGTGCCTTAAGCGTCGCAAACAGGCGACAGTAACTCGTCACAAAGCGGGCCGTCAGCCGGTCTGCTGCTGCTCCTCAGCAATATGTATTTCTAACAAATAAAAAATATCATCATCTTAGCGTTGTTTCTTGGTTGCAGCCCAAACTCTCGCTTCGGCGCCCGGGGTCCGTTTTCCGACTTTGTTTTCTCCACTTCGCACGATCTTCGACATCTCTGGTGGTCAGTCCATTGGCACGCATATGAACCCCTACGACGTCAAGCTAGCACTTTTTTGGTCCATCACTCCTGCCGGAACCCGGCGGTGGCGGTATGGCCAGACATTTGTTGCCCACATAAGTAGCCGGTTGCCGTAAAACGTGGCCATACCAGCGAAGTCGACATTCCTGCAATTTATCCGCAATGTCACGGACATGAAGGCTGCCGCGAATGCGGGAGTCCCTAACGCGGTCCTTCCGCGTTACTACACACATCCATCGCAGCATATTCTTCTCCGTGACTCGCAGTGCCTGCTCAGTGTCGCTCCAGCACCGGCCACGCTTCACATCCGTATAAAAGGACAGGCCTAATGATGGTCTTATAGACCTGTCCCTTCAATTTAACCGGTATTTTGGGGTCACAGATGACACCAGTCACCGCACGCCATTTGGCCCACGCGGCAGCAATGCGTGCCTTAATGTCGTAGTCAATGTCACCAGACGCGTGAAATAGAGATCACAGGTATTTCGCCTGTTCCGTGCGCTTGACTGTATCGTCGCCTATGCGCACGGTTATGGGATCTGTGGAGTTACAGGCCAAGTACTCGGTCTTCGCCACGTTGAGTTTCAGACCGCCGTTCTCAAGCGATTCCTTCCACGCCTTCATGCATCCCACCAACCTACCCCTGTCGGAATCTGCCAGTGTGATATCATCAGCATACATGAGCAACCATGCTCAATGTGAGTTTCTGATGTTGTCTGACAGTACGTCTAATACCACACTAAACAGAAACGGACTAAGCAAGGACGGATCCCTGGTGTACTCTGAGAGTGATGGTGAAGGATTTTTTGTCACCAACAGCAGTCCGAACCACGGAATCGGAATCGCGATACATGTCTCGAATAA
Organism: Malacosoma neustria; assembly: GCA_963693495.1. NCBI lineage: Eukaryota > Metazoa > Arthropoda > Insecta > Lepidoptera > Lasiocampidae > Malacosoma > Malacosoma neustria. The sequence continues at coordinate 15,188,267 of OY856391.1, read as the reverse complement.
TGTCAATATAGGCCTCTGAAATACCTTTGGACCGCAATGGCCACCAGATTATCCCGTGAGGAATACAGTCGAAGGCCTTCTGCAAGTCGAGAAACAAACAATGCAGAGGCGTATTCTTCGCCCTGTATGTATTTTTCCGCGACAGTCCTTATGGCAAAAACAGGGTCCATTGTCCCGTGACCAGTGCGAAACCCATATTGACATTCCGATACAGTACACTCCTGTCGAATCCGAGAGTCGATAACCCTTTCGAAGAGCTTCATGGTGTGGGACATGACCTTAATACCTCGGTAATTACCGCACTCCTGCACCGACACCTTGCCTTTGAAGACTGGAGTAATGATACTCAGTCTCCATTGGTTCGGGATCGTACCGGTGAGGAGTGTCCGGTTGAAAAAGTCGGTTAAGATGCCCACACCACGAGACCTCATCGCCTTCCAGGCTTCGATGGGGACTCCTTCGGATCCAACAGCTTTCCGATTCTTCATGCGGCGAAGACAATTCTGGACCTCTACAGGCGTTCGCCCGCCGCTCTTTCTAACTTGCTAGGTATTTCCGTCTCCTTTCCACGTTAATTATCGAACCCACACTACCTTTGTTACGCGCACCGCGGCTACCATCGTTCGAGACCTAAGCCGCACCATTCTTTATACGGTCCTTCAGCCCCACCAATGGCCATACAATGTTTCTTAAATATATTATCACAAAATATATTTATGATTAAAATCTTTATTATATGGTAAAGTTATATTTACTTATACACTACATACGTTCTTATGAGTCAAGGTAAACACGTAATGAGGTAATTATAGGTGGAATTATTCTGATGTATGAAAAATTATTTGCATTTGAATTAATCATAACATTTTCACGTGATGTTAAGGGATCCCCACAAAGATTGGAGTAAAGCTCTTCACTTAATTAATTTTACTAACGGACGGAACCTTCAAGCATTTCCATTGGGGATCGAAAATGACACGGCTTTTTGGACCGGAAAAAGTTTATCACAGTACGGAACCAAAGCAAAAAGGGCATTTTAGATATAATAATTTAGTCCGAAATAAATGATTCGGACGCAACCAGGATGAACGCTAGTTAGAAGTGCCAGCGTGAATCAAGATATGCTATAAAACCAAGAACTATTAAGACGTCAAGAAACCTTGTATAGACGACATTCGACTCCCGTCCCAAGCCTGAGTTATCTAATCTTATCTTTAGAAAGCAGGTGCGCGCGCATCACGGCAAAACTACTGTATAGATTTAAATAAAAATAAATTAAAATCATGACTATTAAAAATGAACTATTCCGACACAGAAAATGTTACTCATATTGGAGAAAAAAACATATTTATCCTAGCTAGAAGAATCCACACACACTCACGCATAATCACTCACATTGTAATATACCTAGTCAGGTCATAAGTATTGTCACACAGTAAAAACTTTTCTTTTAGAATGCTGGCCACAAAAAAGTTTATTGAATTCGAATTTCGAATTGTTCATGAAAATAAAAATGTATAACTTTTAGAATTTTACTCATTTTTAAATATGGAGTGGACGCTTAAAGAAGACCGTGTTGCAGTTATTGCGTTGCATCGTTACAGTTACGCGCCAATTCAAATTTTTAACATACTGAAAAATTTGAATATAACCAAAAGATTCGTTTATCGTACCATCAAACGATACAATGAAGACTCTAGTGTAGATGACAGGTCAAGAAGTGGTCGCCCTCGGTCTGTTAGGACTCCAGCAGTGATAAAAGCTGTGAAGGCACGAATTCAAAGAAATCCCAAACGTAAGCAGAAACTGTTGGCCCTTCAGATGGGGTTAAGCAGAACCACGGTGAAAAGGGTGTTAAATGAAGACTTAGGGCTTCGGGCATATCGAAGAAAAACAGGACATCGTTTGAATGCTCGTCTAATGGACCTGAGACTGAAGAGATGCCGCTCTTTGTTGAAGCGGTACGCGGGAAAAAAATATCGGGAAATTCTTTTTTCGGATGAAAAAATGTTTACCGTAGAAGAGAGCTACAACAAACAAAATGATAAGGTGTACGCACACAGTAGTGAAGAAGCGAGCAACCGTATTCCGCGTGTCCAACGAGGTCATTTTCCATCCTCGCTCATGGTATGGTTGGGAGTTTCTTATTGGGGCTTAACAGAGGTACATTTTTGTGAGAAAGGTGTAAAAACGAATGCTGTTGTGTATCAAAATACAGTCCTGACGAACCTTGTGGAACCTGTTTCTCATACCATGTTCAATAACAGGCACTGGGTATTCCAACAAGATTCGGCGCCAGCTCATAGAGCGAAGAGCACACAAGACTGGCTGGCGGCGCGTGAAATCGACTTCATCCGGCACGAAGACTGGCCCTCCTCCAGTCCAGATTTGAATCCGTTAGATTACAAGATATGGCAACACTTGGAGGAAAAGGCGTGCTCAAAGCCTCATCCCAATTTGGAGTCACTCAAGACATCCTTGATTAAGGCAGCCGCCGATATTGACATGGACCTCGTTCGTGCTGCGATAGACAACTGGCCGCGCAGATTGAAGGCTTGTATTCAAAATCACGGAGGTCATTTTGAATAAACTTTAATGTCATAAGAATCTATGTTTTGTTAAGTTCATTTTGGTATATGAATGGTTACATAATTAATAAACTTGTTACAATTATTTTACATTAAACATGTGACAGAATTTATGACCTGACTAGGTATATAATATTCATTTTAACAGAATTAGTTAACTAAAAATGGGAGAGGAAACTTGCCCCAGAGGTACAGTTAGATCTAGTTCTGGAGCAAGTGGAATCAATTATTTGATCTGCTCTTAGTCATTTTATATAAGTTTCACCCTTATAATTTTTGGTGCAATAAAAGCAATTTAATAAAATTTTATAAATTTTATGTAATAGACACTTGGCCCTTATCTAAAAAAACTATTGCGATATCGTCATTTAATATAAAGTTATTAAAAAGTCGCCGGATATCAGCTAGTTTATAAATAAAACTCGGTGAATATATTAGTGATGAACTTTAACACTATTAAAAAAACGATTACCATATTGAACTTAAGTTTAGTGAAGTTTAGTTGTTATATTAAAAAAAAAAACTAAATATATTGTTAACCTACAGGATTAAAAAGGTCCTTTGCTAACATATAACAAATAACATTCGAAACGTCTCACACCTCGAGCCTCTCCCTTGAAGTAACGGATATATATCATACATACAAGCTGCCACGTCCGCCCAAGACGAATGAGCGGGTTGCACATACCGCCACAGACATCTATTTAAAACGGTTGAAGCAAAATTGTACAGCCAAGTTTGAACTAAAAAAAAACATTTATGAACTTTGAAACTTGAACTTATTTGGTTTAAATTGATTTTTTTGAGCAGCAACCTTGAATTCTCATACGGAATTGTTTACTCTAATATAAAATTAATAATATAAAAAAAACATTTTGTATTGATACATAATTTTTATAAAACAGTGTAAACTCAGTATAACGTCACTAGATCAAAGTCCTTAAAACATCTAAATTGCTTAGCTTTGGTTGGTTTACCTTATATTCTATACAATAAAACACTCAATATAGCGTCGCGCTCACTCTATTTAACGATAACAATACGTCGGTGAGAAAAGTACTGTGACTGTATAGTCCGTATGGAATAAATGTTATTTGTATGAATAATCATGTTCGTGTGTAAAATACTAGTATGTACTATATATTAGTAAATAGATACATATTCCTTTTATATCTCTCCATTTAACGGCCATTCTCTATAACGACGAAGTCCTCAATTAGTTGTGTCGTTATATAGAGTTTACACTGTACTTGATACCCAAGTACCCTGCTACGCCTTCGGAGACTACTTTTCTTTTTAATTATATTATAGTAGGTATAATCAATTTGTCGCCTCTTGCGACATCCTACATAAAAACGAGGCTAACAACGCGCGACATTTCTAAATCGTTTAAATATATTAAGATGCATTAAAGTGGATTTACAAACAAATAACTGACTTGAATCAATAAAGTCGATTTGAATTATTACATCAACCTACGAATATAGCGGCAATATACACTACTAGTTGACCCGGAAAACGTTGAATAAAAAAAGCATGAAATTCATCACAATTGGTTCGGCGGTTTAGGCGTGAAATCGTAACAAACACTCACTTTCGCATTTATAATATTAGTTAGGATTTGCTACATATAGCAACAATTCAATAGTTTGTGGTTTAATGACTAAATAGCTCACCGCTGTTATGCGTTGTTGTCCGATGACAACAAACGTGAAAGTAACGTAAGTAAGTTATATCCGTGCAGGGGCGGAGAAAGAATACTGACCTCTGCGGCCGGGGTCGGCCTGTCATAAAAGGCGACAAAACAACCCTAGCTACGTCGTAGGGCCCCAGGCCTGTTTGGATGACCACCTTTGGTCTTAAGTATGTCGCCATACTAACCTTGTGTCGTATTCCGGCATAACGACCAAGTTCCTGTAACCTTATGGGACAGCAGCATGTTCGCGATGCTACTGGTGTTGCAAACATCCATAAGCGAAAGTAACTGTTAAATTCTAAACGGACCGTCAGCCTGTCTGCTGTCCTACAGCAATTAAAAAGAAAACAATTTCAAAAGATTAGATATAATAAGGCAATTATTTTTAATTATATAAATGTAATTTAATTAATTAACGTTAAAAACTTTATAATATAGATATACCTAGTCAGGTCATAAGTATTGTCACACAGTAAAAACTTTTCTTTTAGAATGCTGGCCACAAAAAAGTTTATTGAATTAGAATTTCGAATTGTTCATGAAAATAAAAATGTATAACTTTTAGAATTTTACTCATTTTTAAATATGGAGTGGACGCTTAAAGAAGACCGTGTTGCAGTTATTGCGTTGCATCGTTGCGGTTACGCGCTAATTCAAATTTTTAACATACTGAAAAATTTGAATATTACCAAAAGATTCGTTTATCGTACCATCAAACGATACAATGAAGACTCTAGTGTAGATGACAGGTCAAGAAGTGGTCGCCCTCGGTCTGTTAGGACTCCAGCAGTGATAAAAGCTGTGAAGGCACGAATTCAAAGAAATCCCAAACGTAAGCAGAAACTGTTGGCCCTTCAGATGGGGTTAAGCAGAACCACGGTGAAAAGGGTGTTAAATGAAGACTTAGGGCTTCGGGCATATCGAAGAAAAACAGGACATCGTTTGAATGCTCGTCTAATGGACCTGAGACTGAAGAGATGCCGCGCTTTGTTGAAGCGGTACGCGGGAAAAAAATATCGGGAAATTCTTTTTTCGGATGAAAAAATGTTTACCGTAGAAGAGAGCTACAACAAACAAAATGATAAGGTGTACGCACACAGTAGTGAAGAAGCGAGCAACCGTATTCCGCGTGTCCAACGAGGTCATTTTCCATCCTCGCTCATGGTATGGTTGGGAGTTTCTTATTGGGGCTTAACAGAGGTACATTTTTGTGAGAAAGGTGTAAAAACGAATGCTGTTGTGTATCAAAATACAGTCCTGACGAACCTTGTGGAACCTGTTTCTCATACCATGTTCAATAACAGGCACTGGGTATTCCAACAAGATTCGGCGCCAGCTCATAGAGCGAAGAGCACACAAGACTGGCTGGCGGCGCGTGAAATCGACTTCATCCGGCACGAAGACTGGCCCTCCTCCAGTCCAGATTTGAATCCGTTAGATTACAAGATATGGCAACACTTGGAGAAAAAGGCGTGCTCAAAGCCTCATCCCAATTTGGAGTCACTCAAGACATCCTTGATTAAGGCAGCCGCCGATATTGACATGGACCTCGTTCGTGCTGCGATAGACAACTGGCCGCGCAGATTGAAAGCTTGTATTCAAAATCACGGAGGTCATTTTGAATAAACTTTAATGTGATAAGAATCTATGTTTTGTTAAGTTCATTTTGGTATATGAATGGTTACATAATTAATAAACTTGTTACAATTATTTTACATTAAACATGTGACAGAATTTATGACCTGACTAGGTAGTATGCATTAAATTGAAATACCTACATAAAAGGGTGTCAAAATTGTCTTCCGGGCGGCCGTCACCCACGCTACGCCGCTGAGGCAGTGTGATTGGTATCCAGACGGACTTGGGGCCCTACCATCTAGCTATGATGGAATGTTTGCTTTTACGACAGGCCGGCCCCTGCATGAAGACTAACTTATTTGAAAAGGATACATAGATTTGGCGCCACGCTCATAAAGATTAATGAGTAGAAGAGGTAATGGGCGCTGTCCTCTAAGAAGAATCTCGCCATGAACTCCCTCGAGAGGGAGATTTCTCTAGCAGGGATTCGCTGATGGAGTCGGAGTGCAGATGTCGCTGCGTTCGCCAATAACGCCTTGTAGAACGCCGACACTGGGCTGTGGGAAAAAATACTTTTTCAACCAAAAAAAAATAGCTGGCAGAATTAAATAAATATAGAGTATTAGGATAATTATAACTTTTATTGTTTTTATAATATTTTAATGTGAAATATTACATTTTATACATTTGTGACACGACAAAGATTATAGGAAACACTGCATACTTGTATTTTATCTCATTCTCTCACAGTCTAAATCCTATTTATGAATATCTTTGTCTCTTTTTGATGACGCTTTTTAGTGTCATCGAATTTTCAAATCACAACGGTACTAAAAAAGTTTCACTTCAATAAATCAAATGGCAATTCTATAAAGAGAACTCGATGTATTCTGAAACTCATGAAACAATATTGGGGGACTGTTTAAATCATCATCATCATCATCTAAGCGTTATCCCGGTTGCATCCTAAACTTTCGTTTCGGTGCCCGGGGTCCGCTTTCCGACTTTTTCTACTCCACTTCGCTCGGTCTTCAGCATCCCTGGTATTGAGCCCATTGGCACGCATATCGCCCCTTACGACGTCAAGCCAGCACTTTTTGTGTCTACCCCTCCTGCCGGGGCCCGGCGGAGGCGGCATGGCCAGACATTTGTTTCCCACGTAATCATCCGGTTGCCGTAAAACGTGGCCGTACCAACGGAGCCGACACTCCTGCAGTTTATCTGCAATGTCACGGACATGAAGACTGCCGCGAATGCGGGAGTTCCTAACGCGGTCCTTCCGCGTCACTCCACACATCCACCGCAGCATATTCATCTCCGTGACACGCAGTTCTTGCCTGTGTCGCTCTAGCACCGGCCACGCTTCACATCCGTATAAAAGGACAGGCCTAATGATGGTCTTATAGACCTGTCCCTTCAACTTTACCGGCATCTTGGGGTCACAAATGACACCAGTTACCTCACGCCATTTGGCCCACGCGGCAGCAATGCGTGCCTTGACGTCACAATCGATGTCACCAGACGCATGAAACACAGATCCCAGGTATTTCACTTGGTCCGTGCGCTCGACCGTGTCGCCGCCTATGCGTACGGGTGTGGGATCTGTGGAGTTACAGGCCAAGTACTCGGTCTTCGCCACATTGAGCTTCAGACCACCGTTCTCAAGCGACTCCTTCCACGCCTTCACACGTCGCACCAGCCTACCCCTGTCCGAGTCTGCCAGCGCGATATCATCAGCATACATAAGCAGCCACGGGGGCTGCTCATGTGAGTTTCTGATGCTGTCTGACAATACGTCTAATACCACGCTAAACAGAAACGGACTAAGGACGGATCCTTGGTGCACCCCGACGGTGATGGCGAAAGGTTTTGTGTCGCCAACAGCGGTCCGAACTACAGAATCGGAGTCACGGTACATGTCTTGGATGATGTCAATATAGGCCTCTGGAACCCTTTTAGATCGCAATGCCCACCAGATTATCGCGCGAGGAATACAGTCGAAGGCCTTCTGCAAGTCAAGAAACAGGCAATGCAGAGGCGTATTCTTCATCCTGTATTTCTCCGCGACAGTCCTTAGGGCAAAAACCGGATCCATAGTCCCATGACCAGGGCGAAACCCATACTGACATCCCGAGACAGTGCACTCCTGCCGAATCCGAGAGTCGATAACCCTCTCGAGGAGCTTCATGGTGTGGGACATGACCTTAATCCCCCTGTAATTACCGCACTCCTGCACCGACCCCTTGCCTTTGAAGACTGGAGTAATGATACTCAGTCTCCATTGGCTCGGGATCGTACCGGTGAGGAGTGTCCGGTTAAAGAGGTCGGTTAAGATGCTCACACCACGAGAGCCCATCGCCTTCCAGGCTTCGATGGGGACTCCATCGGATCCAACAGCTTTCCGATTCTTCATGCGGCGAAGACAATTCTGGACCTCTGCAGGCGTTACCAGTGGCACTAGTCCTTGATTCGGAGGAAGATATGGCGGCTGCACCTCTTTGTGCTGCGTGTTCAGCAGCTCGTGGAAATATGAGCGCCATCTCTCCTTCACCGCGAGGTCCTCGCATAGCAGGTTGCCCACAGGGTCTTTTACACAGCGGCACTTGGAAATATCCTGTGCCGCTTTGACCCTGGAGCGCGCCAACTTATAAATGAGCTTCTGCCCCTCAGACGATTCCAACTTGTCGTATAGTGGTTGTAAGTGGTCTCGTCTGGCTCTGGCTACAGCTCTCTTAGTGGCGCGCTTGGCAGACCTATATGCGTCGCGATCTTCAGGAGATCTGGACGCTTGCCACTTCTTAAAGAGGGCTTTCTTCGCTCTAGTCTCCCTCTGGACTGTGTCGTTCCACCACCAAGTCTCCTTGTCACATTTGCGACCACCCTTAGACACACCAAGCACCTCCCTCGCCGACCCAAGGATAGCCGCCTGAATCCTGTCCCAGTAAGCTTGAACCGGTTCGCCCTCACCACCGGCGCACTTGTCGCCGATGGAAGAGGCGAGCTCCTGGGACTTGACTTCATCGAGCAGCCACCACCTGATTCGACGCTGAAGGCGATCGACACGTTTGCCTTTGGGCTTCACGCAGAGGTCCATGACAAGAAGACGGTGTTGTGCAGTGAGACTCTCACCGGGTATGACCTTGCAGTTGGCTACTTTGCTGATGTGGTGTCTCCTAGTGAGTAGGAAGTCGATTTGGGTAGCATTCCTCCCGCTCTTGTAGGTGATGAGATGCTCGGGTCTCTTTTTGAAATACGTGTTCACGATGGCAAGGTCGGCAGCCGCACACGTATTGAGGATATCCTCCCCTTCCGCGTTGCGGTTACCATACCCAAATCCACCGTGAACACGCTCAAATTCCCCACATTCATCACCCACATGACCGTTTAGATCACCGCCCAAAACGATCCCATGTGACAATGGAATCCCACGAAGCACTTCTCCGAGTAGGTTCCAAAACGCTATCTTGTCGGCGTCGCTACAACCGGCCTGTGGCGCGTAGGCGCTTATCAAGTGGGTGACTACCCCACCAACAAGCACCCTCACAACCATAAGCCGATCGCTACAGCGCTCCACCTCTAAAATGTCGTCCTGGAGCTCCTCCGAGAGCACTATGGCGACCCCATTTTCCCCACCAGGTGCACCCGTGTAGATCAGTTTGTAGCCATTCCCAATGAACCGGGATCTGCTGGCCTTCCACCGAGTCTCCTGCAGGAACGCCACGGCCACCCTCCGCCTGGAGAGTACATCGGCCAACTCTCTCGCGCGTCCAGTCAGCGTGCCAATATTCCAAGTTGCGAAGCGGAGTTTCCTTTTGGATGGGGCTAGTGTCTTTAGCCGTGCTCGCCCACGGCACGGCAGCCCTAGTCCACTTGTCACAGGAGTCGGGCGAGGTTCCTGCGCGTCGTTTTGCGGCGACGCCCTATCCGTGACCAATCCTTTTCGTGTTCTTACCATACCATGTGTTTGTTTGGCTTGTTTAGGTTTTTACGGGAGCGACTGCCGTCTGACCTCCCAACCCCTAGAGGAAAACCGAGAGGTGCACTTCCTTTGCCGCATGCAAGCTGGCAAAGGAGTAGTCCATCAGTCGCCTTTTACGACTCCCTTGGAATGACCTGGGGTGACCCTATTCTTTTCACTGGCCGGGGTCACACGGCAGAATTGTTTAAATATATATTTTATTTAGCAAAATTGTTTAAATATATATTTCCTTCTCAATGTCATCATTTGGAGGGTAACCTTCTTGACAAGTGCCTTGGTCAGTGCACTTTCCACATAATCCCCATGGATATATCAAATCTACCATGATAGGCAAAGCCTGCTCTGAAACATTTGTCGTAATCCTTTTTTGTCAGCTACACAGTTATACTCAAAGTTGATTATCATAACTGGCTCAGTGGCTATGCATATTGTCTAGTATGCTCGTGTCTATAGGTTCAATCCCTAATACACCCAGTACAATTGATATATTGTATATTTCCATTTCCTAGATTTAGGTGGGTAAAGTGATATACCACATGACATAACTAGAAATCACAGGTTCCGAGTGATGGCATGCAATGCTTATGCAGTTTTTATTGCCTAATGTGTATATTGTAATATAATTGCCATGCACCGACGGTAAGGAAGACATCATGAAGAAACCAGTATACCGAAATCACTAGTACAGGTAACCTATTAACCCATCTTAGAGTAGGCTAGGTGGGTTATGTCCATTCCCTCTAGAAGCCTATGCACAGCAATCGGATATTGTGGTCTGATATTGTATGTTTCAGTGTTCGTCAATTACTTGTATATGTTCGTCAAAAAACTTTGTAATACAGGTTTCATGTTGCGCTTAGGTACAATGAGAAAGCATGTTCAATTTCAGTTATATTTATAATGTCCATGCATGTCGGAACGATTGCAGGGTTCAATTGTTAAATTTCCGACCTGTTCCTACAGGATACTTCCAAGTATAGTAATAAGCGAAATTCATATTTCTTTCAAAATAATCTGTGCTATCAAGTTTTAGTAACTAGAGCCTCGAGTTCAATTTGTACATTATATTGTATTAAAATTTTATTATTTCACTTATTAGTAAAACTAATTTATATTTGAAGGTTATTTAGAACAATAAAGATTTATTCACACATTTTAAATTCATTTATTTTCATATTTATTTGATACTAGTTGACCGGCAAACTTAGTTCTGCCATATGAATTTAAAAAGTAGCCTATATCCTTCTTCAAGGTGCAATCAATTGGTTCAGCGGTTTAGACGTGAAAGCGTAACAAACAAACTCACTTAGTTAGGATTAGGATATATTTTACTTATGAAATATAATACTGGGCTGGTTTCAGTGGAGGAAGTGTAAAGAGAACCTTCCACACTTGTCCAGGCATCTATCTTATTTAAAGTATGTATACGTTTAAAGTACACATGTGTGAGTTCTGTGTGAACTTTTCCTCATAATGTTTTCCTTTAGCATTGTGTGGCAGTCATGATATAAAATAATATGCCAATTAAGTGAGAAGAACTGCCACAGATCATGCTGCCTTGGGAATTATTTAATACTTATTTATTGACATTTTACACAGTTGGGTAAAATCATCATTTTCAGGATCTTTTACGATTATTAGGTACCTGGTATACACTGAAAGGCGGGTACTTTCCATTCCCTTTAGAGTGGGGCCAAGCCTTATTATAATCTTCTATTTTTACTCATCATCATCCCAGCGTTAAATCTCGGTTACATCTGAAACTTCCGCTTTCCATTTTTTCTATCCACTTCGTATGATCTTCAGCATCCCTGGTAGTGAGTCCGTTGGCACGCATATCTTTTCAATGTCAAGCCGGCACGTTTTGGATCTACCCCTCCTGCCGGGGCCCGGCAGAGGCGACTTGGCCAGACATTTGTTCCCCAATAAGTAGCCGGTTCCCGCAAAACGTAGCCGTACCGACAAAGCCGACACTCCTGCAATTTATCCGCAATATCACGGACATGAAGACTGCCGTGAATACGGGAGTTCCTATCTTGATCCTTCCACGTTACTCTACACATACACCGCAGCATATTCATCTCCGTAATACACAGTTCCTGCTTGTGTTGCTCTAATAACAGCTATGCTTCACAATCGTATAAAAGGCCTAATTATGATCTTATAAACCTGTCCCTTCAACTTAACCGGCATCTTGGTGTCACAAATAACACCAGTCACATAAGATGTCATGCCATTTGGTCCACGCGGAAGCAATGCGTGCCTTGACGTCGCATTTAATGTCACCAGATGCTTGAAACACAGATCAAAGGTATTTCACCTTATCCATGTGCTCGACCATACGGTCGCCATTTATTTGCACAGGTGTGTGATCTCTAGAATTACAGGCCAAGTACTCGGTCTTCGCCACATTGAGCTTCAGACCGCCGTTCTCAAGCGATTCCTTTCACGCATTCACACGTCGCACCAACCTACCCCTGTCCGAAACTGCCAGCGCTATATCATCAGCATACATGGACAACTACGGGGCTGCTCATGTGATTTTCTGATGCTGTTGGACAGAACATCTTATTAGACTGTTCAGTGTGATATTTCTGTAGAATGGACTAAGGACGGATCCCTAGTGTACTCAGACAGTGATGGGGAAGGATTTTGTGTCGCCAACAGGGGTCCGAACCACAGAATCGAAATCGCGGTACATGTTTTGGATGATGTCAATATAGGGTTCTCGAACTCTTTTGGACCGCAGTGCCCAATGGATCATCATGCGAAGTACACAGTCGAAGGTCTTCTGCATGTCCAGAAACAGGCAATGCAGAGGCGTGTTCTTCGTCCTGTATTTCTCTGCGACAGTCCTTACGGCAAAAACAGGGTCCATGGTATTGTGACCAGGGCGAAACCCATACTGACATTCCGAGCCCGTGCACTCCTGTCAAATCCGAGAGTAGATAACCCTTTTGAAGAGCTTCATGGTGTGGGACATGACCTTGATACCTCGGTAATTACCGCACTCCTGCACCGACACCTTGCCTTTGAAGACTGGAGTAATGATACTCAGTCTCCATTGGTTCGGGATCGTACCGGTGAGGAGTGTCCGAGCTCCTCCTTTTCCCTTCAATGTTTCAAGTTGAGAAGCAGTTTCCTTTTGGAGTGTTAGTTTAACCATGCTCGCCGATGACATGTCAGCTCTAGTCCACTTGTCACAGGAATCGAGTAAGGTTCCTGTGTGTTGCTTTGCGGCAACACCATATACGTGAAATAGTACCCTTTCTTGTAACTACCAGTATTATATTTGGCTAGTTTTGGTATTTACTGTAGTGACTGCCTTTTGACCCCCCAACCTCTAAAAGAAAACCAAATGGTGCCCTTCCCCCGCTTCATGCAAGCTAACAGAAGGAGTATGTAACCCATCAGTCGCCTTTTACAACTCCCTTGGAATGATTCAGTGTGGCCCTATTCTTTTCATCGGCTGGGACCACACTACACCAATCTACTATTTTTACTATAATGCTAAAAACATGTTTTCCTTTTAGACCAATTGAAATCATTCACTAAATCAGTTATTTAAAAAATAATAAGAAATTTTAAAATATACTCACTTATTAAATATAGGCAAAATATAACTTATGGTACAAAGTACAGTCAGCACCCTAATAGCCCATAGAGCTACGTCCACTTTGTTTGCCACTACATGTGCCTTGAGTGCAGGGAGACCCTTTGGGGGACCTGTGTCTCCAGATTGCTGGTCTTGAGCTTGGTCAGCCATTTCTGCAGAAAAAGGGATTAAGCCATTCTAGATATATCTATTGTTTTAAACACTATTGACATATACATAGAGATCATTAATAATGAACAACAGTAGTAATTGTTTTTTGGGTTCACTTTATCCCGGAAAAATAGAAAATCTCTTGTCTGAGACAGACACAAAAATATCTTAGAAAGAAAATGTTACAAACATATTTAAAAGGGTGGTACAACAAAGCCATAAATAACAAATAAGTAATATAATTTATAAAATACTTTTATCACAGAATTTAAGATAAGAATTTTCAGTTCACCTGTACTTAATGTTAACCTAAAAAAATGACTAAGATTTTACTTTCACAAGCTATTCAGGCACGGTACACCCGTTATAATAGTCTTGAGTACTGTTAACTTTTATAAGGTAGTCTAGTAGGTCAAAATTAATTTTGGTTGTAATAATTTACGAAAAAAGGATGATGAACTAATTTAACCTTCGCGCTCAGAATAAACTATGCATATTACCGTGAGAGACCGAGGACAATAAAGTTGAATAAACCTGTTTTCTAGTGTAATATTTAATTAATACTGTGAACGAGTAATTTATAACAAGCTATATAACATTTAGACTTTATTGTAATATAAATTTAATCTCATACCTCTCTTATTAATTAATTTGCACAGTAGAGATTAATACACGAACTATTTGCTCACTAATTTTAATAAGATTTCACAACACGATGACCCGTTTTACCGTCGTAAATGCATGATTTGTCAAATTTATTGACATCCAACTTTTGACACTATTGACAGCTGATAAAAAAAATTCCATAGATTTTTTTTTTGTATTTTGATTATCTGTATTGCGGACCTTTAAGTCAATAAATGTAACTTATACAGCAAACGTTGTTCTGGCATACAAATTTTAAAAAAACAGCGAAATGTATTGAGTAAATATCTATTGGATATTTACTTAAACCGCCATCTGTTATAATCTTATCGAACTAATAGATAATTATGACTCTTTGTCAGATAATAAACAAATAATTCACAATAAGCTGCGATTATAAATTGAGATATAAACTATCCTATCTTTCAAGTTGGATAAAACTGCAAACAGTGAGTAAAATTTTATTAAAATCGGTGCAGTACTTTAGGAATACATAGCGGACAAACAACGTGACACGTAATTTATATCTAAGATAATTTATATCTATTATGATTTGTGTATTACTTTAATGATGTTCCATATGGCCATACTTGACAAGCTTATAACTTTTTAGCTTTTCAATCACTTTCAAACCTGCCTAATATAATCATTTCTAATTTTATCCATTTTTGTAACTCCGCTCATCCATCTCAACATTCGCATCTTGGCTGATGCAATAGTCTTTCATCTTTCCCCTTTGTGGCCCAGCATTTTAAGTCTAAACGTCACTTGTGGATCTCAAATTGTTCCTGAGACCTATCGCCATTTCATCCATCCTGCTTTCACTGTATTTTTCTCATCTCGGCCTATCTTACTATCGTTCTGGATTAATGATCCTAGGTACCGGAAGTTAGAGCAAGTTGGCAGAGACATCTATATGCCTCATAGGGTAATCGATGTAAAGGCGCAAATTCCACCAAAGTCACAAAATAGATGTTCAGTTTTGGTTCTACTTATCATCAACCCAACACCCTCTATCTCTATTACCATTTAGCCAATCTGCTCTGAACGTCATGAGCATTTTTTCCAACCAGCACAATGTAGTCAGCAGCTCCAAGGTGCCCCTTCCTGTATTCCTAATATTACTGCGTCTAGCACCAGGGGGAAAAGATAAGGACTAACTTGTCTGTGACGCCAGCACGGAACCGGACTGTGACGTACGACTAGTCTTGTCGTACATCACACGAATAAGATGCAAGTATACTTCAGAGGCACTCCTTTTGCTTTCATGGCCCACTACAAAACCTTATTTATAGGAACCTGATCATATGTCTTTTCGAGGTTAACGAATAAACATGTGCAGGTTCCTATGTACACTTCTGTATTTCATGGGCATGAAACCAAATTGGTTCTCCCTTATTTCACTCTCTTTTCGTTGTCGCCTAGTTATTACTTTCTACCTTTCTTCTTCATGCTGTGCGATATGAACTTTATTCCTCTATAATTGTTACAAACCTGCATGTACATCCCCGTTGTTCTTAAAAATGGGCACTAACGTAATATTGCACCATTCATCAGGGACCGGCTCGTCTTGCAAAAACTTATGGAAGGAGAAAGTTAGCCACTTTCATGCTTCTGCTTTCAAAATCTTCCGTACTTTCACAGGTATTTCATCCGGTCATAAACTTGCCATTTTGCATGCTATCTATAGCCAGTCTAACCTCAGCTGTACTCGTTTCTTTTACAACCCCCCTTTTAACGGGTGCCTTCTCTAACATTCCACTCCAGACATTCTCTTCATTCATCAATTCACAGAAATAATTTTTCCATCTGCTCTAAAGAGCAGACAATGAAGAAGAAATAAATTTCTTCTTCATTGTGTGATATGACGCTTTCACTATCATCTTTTATATATTTCATATGGGTTCCCTATTCTATTCCTTACATTTTTTTCTATCATTCACCATTCTATAAAGATATTTTTAACCAGAGCTTTCCAAAAACTCATACAGCTTGGCATGTTCCCTGGTCTTGGAGCATCAAGCTCTTTTGCCTAAAGAACAAAAGCTGCTTTTGACAGATACGTTTATGAAAACAAAAAGATAACCTATTAATGTATATAAATTCGACGAAAAATAGCAAAATATGTGGCTAAGGAATGTTATTGTGAGTAAAAAATTTAGATGCTATGATACTCGGTTGATGTGTAAATATTATAGTGCGATTGCATCTGTATTAGAAAATGCTAATGTCGGCGAAGTAACAGAAATTAAGGTGAATATATATTTATATTTATTAAAATTTAACTTAAATTATGAGTAGTCAAATATATTATTCTTGTTTTTATGCATATTTTTAACAAATTGAATGTTGGAAATGTATATAACTAATTATATACACCTACTATTACAGGGTTGGGTAAAAAATCTACGTATTCAAAAAGAACTAATATTTGCCGATGTAAGTGACGGTTCCTGTGCCAAAAAACTCCAAATAGTTATTGCAAAGAATTTAACAACTGATTCTGTAACATATGGTTCTTCTGTACACATTACAGGAAAACTAAGCAAAAGTCCCAGAGGGCAATTAGAACTGGTTGCCGATAATGTAAACGTTATTGGAAAATGTGTGGTGTTAGATGGGTATCCATTTAATCCAAGAACGAGTCATCCTCCTGAATATACACGACAATATCTTCATTTACGAGCCAGAACAAACTATATCTCAGCTGTTTTAAGGATACGTAGTACAGTTACAAAGCTTATTCATGACTACTTTGATTCTAAAGCTTATATCAACATAAACACACCAATTCTAACTTCAAATGACTGTGAAGGTGCTGGAGAAGTGTTTAAAATACAGCCAGAAAATGCTGAAACTGTTAAAGCAATGATGCAAGATGGTAGAAATAATGATACAGTATATTTTGGTTCAAAAACATTCCTGACTGTATCTGGACAGTTGCATTTAGAAGCCATTTGTAGAGGCATGGGTGATGTATATACTCTAGGTCCAACTTTTAGAGCAGAAAATTCAAGATCTAGATTGCATTTATCAGAATTTTATATGTTAGAAGCAGAATTGGCTTTTTGTGATAGATTAGAAGAATTACAAAGTGCTATAGAAGATTTACTGAAGTATATATTCATTGAAACCTGGAATAGACATGATGCAGACTTCAATTTAATTGATAAAGATAATAAATTACCCCTTTGGATACACAAACCCTTTGTTACCCTCACTTATGATGAAGCAACGAGTATATTGGATAAAAAAGGCTTAAAAGTAGTTGATGATATAAATAAAGAACAAGAATTGGCATTGGTAGGCCATTGTGGAGTACCAGTCTTTATTGTCAAGTGGCCTAAAAGCATGAAGTCATTTTATATGAAGGAATGTGCTGAAGATGTTGATAAGGTAACTGAGCTTTTTTTTATATTTGAGTATTAAAAACAATTTTCAATAAAAAATAGTATGGATTATCTTTCTCTGTGCAAGAATGGAGTAAGAATACTGACCCCCTGCGACCGGGGTCGGCCCGTTGTAAAAGGCGGCAAAACAACCCTAACTAATAGGTGGTAGGGCCACAAGCCTGTCGAGATTGCCACCACCTTGTGTTGTGTTCCGGCATTATTGACCCAGGATATGACCTAGTATGCAGTTCTGTACACAGACAGCAGTGTGTTTGCGATGCCTCTAGGATCTCAAACATTCATATGCGATGGTAACTGCTTACTAGAAAGTCAGCGGTCAGCCTGTTTGCAGTTTATCTACAATAAAAGAGTATGCACAGTTGAGTTTAGAACTTTACATCTTTAATCCTGCTTCATCCAAGAATTGTAGTTAATTACGAGTATTATTTAAATATTATTGAAATATTATTTTTTTCATTTTAGGTTGATGCTTTAGACCTCCTAACACCAATCACTGGCGAAATAGTTGGTGGTAGTCTTAGAGAAGATAACTATAAGAAACTAAAAGCAAAACTGCCTTCAGACAAACTGAACTGGTATCTGGAATTACGGAAATTCGGAAATATACCCACAGGTGGTTATGGATTAGGCTTGGAGAGATTATTACAAGTGTTATGCGGTGTCAGCAATATAAAAGACACACTGCCTTTCCCGAGGTGGCCACATAATTGTGAAATGTAATGTGAGATTAAAATTATAAGGGAATTGAAATGTACTTGAGGAAGAAACTTTTGTTTCTCCTCAGAAAAAAATATTGTTGTTTAGTCAAGGAATTTATTAGTGACAAACTGAAGTTTACTTTTACATGCTTGTAGTGTTTATTTGGGATTTTAAATGTTAAAATTAATTTTATAACAGACAATATCCCAGGCAGGCATAAAATATCTATGTACATAGTGTTGTTTTGCATTGTTTGATCCCTCCCATGCTAATGCAAATATGCTCTGCTGGACATGGCCTCTCTGTGGTACACCATTTAGCCCTTAATATCTTTGGCTTGCTGTATTCACTTTCAGCCAGGTGTTCTTTGCAGGTGATCGCTCCATCTTGCGCAGGATTCTACACTACGTTTGCCAAGACATCAGCTCCATTATGAACACGCTAATGCATGTCTGGGTGCAATATTTTTATTGCTGCAGGACAGCAAACAGCCTGACGGCCCACTTAGAATTTAGCAGTTACCGTCGCTTATGGGTGTTTACAACGCCAGTGGCATCGCGAACACGTTGCTGTCCCATAAGGATACAGGAACTTAGGGTTACTAATGCCGGAACACAAAACAAAGTTATTATAGCGCTATCCAGACGTGCTTGGGATCCTACCACATAGCTAGGGTGGGTTTTGTTGCATTTTACGACAGGCCGACCCCGGCCGCAGAGGTCAGTATTATTTCTCCGCCCCTCCACGGATAAGAATACCTTAGATAAGACTATTTAAGTGGAATATTTAAAAAAATGTACATGTATGGTTAAAAAATATTAATAATCTACTCTCTATCTATAAAATTGTAAATAGTGGTAACATATTAAACTTTTCCAATTTTGTTTACCATCATTTTCTGTACCAACAATAAACAAATTAAATTTGAATTTTGTTTTATTATAATTATCAAATAACATCCCTTTTAGCCGTTATGATTGTACAGCTCTTTTCTTAGGGGGCTATGGTATCTAGACTAGATCATGAAGAGGCATTTTCAAGGGAGGGAAATTCTAATATTATATCTATAGCGTACAATAATAATGAACAATGCACTCCAGACCCGAAGCGAATCTCGGATGCTACCAGGATGTAGATCTTGCAAGACGAAATGACGTTACAAGATCTCTAATACAAAATGTTAGGAAGCAAATTAAACACAATACATATTACAATGTAAACATTTATTTACCATAAACCTACAAACATTGTGAAAGTGGGAGTTTTTGTCTGGAACAACTTAAAAATTGTGATATTACGACTCAAACTAAAAAACTGTATAAATTACAAGCAGTAAGATTTACAACTTGAAACCATATTTTTAACTCGTTAGTTGCGGGATACACACCTTGTTTTTAGTGGGAAGCCCTAACGTGCGGCGTTCATAATACAAGTGTGTTGTGTGTGTGTGCGATCTATATTAGGGTGCAGCAATATAAGGACGTTTTTATGCACGGTACATGAGAACGCATGTTTACTATTATTTCATAATAAGTAGTTTTTATATTTTCTGTTTTCAAAAGTAAAGAAAATATTACAAGATTATATAGTTGAGTAGAGAAAATAATTACAGTGGCTTCACAGGATTTGTAACAGTAGAGAAAAACAACAAATGCGATTATGGTCAGTTTATCAAGCGAATAAAATATTTTATAGCAGATAGATTAAGATGAGAAAGGAATAAAAAATAATGTATTGAAAAAGATACGTTAGGTAATATACCAGTCATTGAAATAAAACAAATGTACACATTAGGTTTTTATTTTATTTTCAGTAACTTTTTAATACTGTATCTGAGGTTTCACTATTTTATACAGATGTTTTATTTTCATGCTAGTTTATTTTTAAACAATTTAAACATCGAATTATCATGACAATATTGTTTTAAAATACATTTTGTGTATACAATATAAATATTTAGGGGTCGATTGTGCTTCTAATGTAAAATAACCAAATCACAGCCCTTTGAACTTGAACCCCACGTGTTCATCGCGTCTTTCCCGCATGTAAGTAAGCCCGCAACCAACGTGTTAATAACATATTTATTTTGGCGCACTTTCACTGTTAACTGGCACGGCCATTTTGTGAATATGACACTACACAAAATGGCTGCCACAAATCAAAATATAACTAGATTCTTAAAAATAAATTAGCTAATACCTAGCTAGATTTGTACTCTAATTCTATACAAAATGTACAAATTCTACTAATTGGCCTTTATATACATGTTATATTAATTTCATATAAAACATTTTCCGTTAAATAAGTCGAAACTTAATATTAATATCACATTTTACTTTACATTATTGGCCGTGAAAAAAATGTTAGGAGAATTATACATTACATATCTATCAAATGGATAGTTTTGAACCGATTTTATATTATCATAAACTACGAACTAATTATTTTGATTGACAAATTTATTTAACACACTACATTTAGACATTTCGAATAATATCCTAAAACAAAGACATATCATGATAATGGTTGAGAATTAAGTGTATCAAATAGCAGATACTAGCCATTAATATTTTTTTATATAACATTAATAGTTGATATACACAATATACAAGAATTTATTTAAAAAATTTAAGATATCATTACACCTTTTTACAATAATATTAAGACATTTAAGAGCCACGTTTAGACAGAGAAGCATAAAATATTTTACAAATAAGACTAATATGATACTGAAATAACTTCAATAATATTATTTAATTATAATAACAAGAATAAAATGCAAATGAGCTGCATAGAAAATTTTACATCTTTATTTTATATATTCACATCTCACGGCTACGCTCTAAGCTTCTAGCATTTTAGAAACTGGTAATGATATCCAATTATTTATGTTGAAATATTTGTTTGATAGTATATGGTACTGTTAGTGCTAATTATAATGTACCGATTTTATTTATATCATTCTTATACACAATACAAAAAAATAAATTCGTCACTGATTGCTTTATGAACTCATACAGGTAACTAAATGAAATAGTTTCTTCACAAAGAACTTTTTACTCAATTAGTTATCACTTCCACAAATATGTCAGTGTTATTTCATGCTAATAACAAACACAATGGATAATTTCATTCTGTTATGTACAAAGTTCACAAACACAACTTATAATAACTAACTTACAAATATAACTGAAGTAGCCTTAAATATTTTTCACTTCATTTCAATGACTAATGCAAACTTATTCCTGTTCCATGTTAGTAATACACCAATGTAAAACAATTCCTGTTTATTAGTTACATAAACAAAGAAACAGGAAAATCGCTGTTATCAAGAGCAATAGCCACAAATGAGGATAATGTCCCTTCACATAATAGAACACAGGCCGGATAACTCATTTCCCTTATTCACCGGCGGCTGCCGACTGAACTGGACTCCTTCCAATGATGGTTTCAACTTATACTCCAACTCTGGCTCCTCACCGGGCGGAGGAGGCTCTTCATCTACACTGACATCTTCACACGTCTTATCATCATTATTCACAAATGATGGGATTGATTTTGATATATTTATTCGTATACCACCAATGGGAAGGGTAGGGGCCGATGCAAGATTTGTACTAAACTGTACGTTTCCATCTATAGATGACAGCACTGTCGTGTGCGTAGTGTCTGCGTTTGGTTGTATTGTTTCCACTTCCGCTGTTATTATTGGTTCATCATCTGAAATAAAATTATTTAGATTATTAAACTATTTTAAAATATATTTTTAATTAGCCATATTAATTTTTATAGTAGAATATAGAAAAATTAATATTGCTTCTAAGACAACTGCAACACTAGTGCTGTATTAAACTACACTGTAATTGATCACTATTATAATTTAGGGGTCTTCAAGAGGAGAGTGAACAGGTTTCTTATAGGCAAGCGTGCTACACCATCGACCGCATCGTCGCTTACCATCAGGTGAGATTGCGGTCAAACGTACGCCTATCTTTAATTAAAAAAAAAATTGACCATGTGGTCCTATTCATAGATAATTGTATCTTATTTAATTGTAACTCTATCAATAAAAAAAACTAAATGAGCCGTCACGGGACGCTTGGCAGATGTGAAACATTATGCAGAAAAGAACAGATTGTGATAGGAACTAAATATGTGATAATGATAAAAACAATAGAAAATATGCACTGACCCGCCGAAATATCAATTACCAAACATTATATTATATTACGTTTAAAAATCAACCAATCGCATTATCTTCGCGATCGCTAAGTTAAAAATATCGTTTCATTTCAATTTCTAACAAATAATAAAAACACCAAGTAAATATTGTGCTTTATTTTGTGGGCCGTAGAGCATACAATCAAATCATCAAAATTAAATATTTATTTACATGATAAGTTGAAAACATCCGCAAGGCGAAAATAAACCTTATGCATTAAGGAATAAAGTTGAAACTTGCATGTATATAATTTCCAATAATTACGGTTTTACGTGAAATTGATTTTACGTGCGGCTATAGATGTTTCACATCAAAAAAAATCGAAATAAAAATCTATTATTTTTTTAAATCGCGGAATTGTGCAATTAAACAGGTTGAGCCTTACATAGGAGATAACTTTACGTAACTTGTTAAATTAACAAAAAAGCGAGCGCGTCGTTTACTCACACGCCATCTTTCGATTTTCTCGTCCTACTATAGATAAGATGAAAGTGTCCAGCTATAGGCTGTAAATCATAGTTCAAAAACTCGCCAGAAGGTGGCGCTAGGGTAGCTACAGTATATGCTATGAATGTAGCAGTAGATGAATTGAGGTACGCTGAGCTAAAATTCTCTATCCCATTCTAATAACTTTAGGCTCTTGATGATGCTGATGCTATTGTGGTGCCACCTTAATTTAATGCATTTTGCAGACTTTTTTAAACACATATATGTTTCCTCCTTATTTTCTTATTTTTACCCCAAATATTTCATACTTTCCTAATGTACTGTTCTTTCCAAAAATGTACCAACCGACATTTATATAAGATTTGTTTAAATAAAATTAGTTATACTGGTTCAAATTACACAGTGTAGTTTGGGACTAGATGTCTCAAACTAAGTAGCATAGCACTTGTGTAATGGGTACTAGACAACTGATATACTGCATATTTATACTTTTGTAAATGGACGGGAATTGAAGCCGTGACCTCCGCTAGCATACCGCCGTGCGTTAGCCGTTAAGCCAGTAAGTAGTCGTGTTTAGGTTGCTTCTACTTACAACATTGCTTTAATAATTTATTACATAACTGTCTTAATATAAAATCAAGAACGCATTTAAAATAAAAAAAATTGTGTTAGCTTATGGTTTTTTTTATTGCTGTAGGATAGCAGACAGGCTGACGGCCTTCTTAGAATTTAGCAGTTACCGTCGCCTATGGGTGTTTGCAACACCAGTGGCATCGCGAACACGCTGCTGTCGCATAAGGATACAGGAACTTGGGTCACCAATGCCGGAACACAATATAAGGTTATTATGGCGGCATACCAAAGGTGGTTGCCATCCAGACGGGCATAGGGCCCTACCACGTAGCTAGATGGATGATATAAATGTTTACCTGGATCAATGGGCTCCTGCTTAATCTTGACTTTGCTGAAGTCGATCATCGCGAGGCGGTCCCTCTCGGCTCGGGAGGCGCACGTTTCGTCGTCCGTGTCAGCGTCATCCTCCACCACCACTTGTTCCACGGGTTCCGCTTTCAGCACTACGTCGTCTTCATCACCTTCGTCGATCTAAAGTAATAAAGACAATTTTCTACCATTATTAACGTTTTATTATCAATTTAGACATTTTATAGACAGGCGAACGCCCCTTCTAGTTTTAAATGTTGTAATAATTTTTTTTTGGAATTAAAATGGATGTAGGCAGTAGCAAAAATGTATACTGAGAAACGAGTATACAAAGAGAACTCTGAAAGCAGCATAAACAATAAATTGGGGCATGTAGCTGCAAAACCCGCTAAAATGGTTTTTGAAAAAATCACGATGAATAGTTAGAAAACACTCTAAACTACATAGCTATCAACTTTTTATTCCACAAATACATCTATATTTTATATGTCCAATATTTTTTTACTTTGTGTTTTAAATACAATCCTATTAAATCAAGCCTGGGTTTAGTTTGAGTTACGAGTTTTCAATAAATATCGTTATAGTGGGTATTGCAATTACACGCCTCAGTTGATAATAAATGAACTGGCGTGTGATAAAGTTAGGGGGGTACAAAAGCAAGGGTAGACCTAAAAAGACAACAGAAAACTTAGAAAAATGTGATTTATGATGAATTTGTGAAGTGACATATTGTCAGACAGCATCAGAAACTCGCATGAGCAGCCCCCGTGGCTGCTCATGTATATGTATGCTGTCGATATCGCGCTGGCAGATTCGGACAGTGGTCTGAAACTCAACGTGGCGAAGACCGAGTACTTGGCCTGTAACTTCACAGATCCCACACCCGTACGTATAGGCGGCGACACGGTCGAGCGCACGGAGCAAGTGTAATACTTGGGATCTGTGTTTCATGCGTCTGGTGATATCGATTGCGACATCAAGGCACGCATTGCTGCCGCGTGGGCCAAATGGCGTGAGGTAACTGGTGTCATTTGTGACCCCAAGATGCCGGTAAAGTTGAAGGGACAGGTCTATAAGACCATCATTAGGCCTGTCCTTTTATACGGCTATGAAGCGTGGCCAGTGTTAGAGCGACACAAGCAGGAACTGCGTGTTGCGGAGATGAATATGCTGCGGTGGATGTGTGGAGTGACGCGGAAGGACCGCGTTAGGAACTCCCGCATTCGCGGCAGTCTTCATCTCCGTGACATTGCGGATTAATTGCAGGAGTGTCGGCTCCGTTGGTACGGCAACCGGATGATTACGTGGGAAACAAATGTCTGGCCATGTCGCCTCCGCCGGGCCCCGGCAGGAGGGGTAGACCCAAAAAGTGCTGGCTTGACGTCATAAAGGGTGATATGCGTGCCAATAAGCTCACTACCAGAGATGCTGAAAACCGTGCGAAGTGGAGTAAGTAGAAAGAATCGGAAAGCGGACCCCGGGCACTGAAATGGAAGTTTGGGTTGCAACCGGGATGAACGCTGAGATGATGATGATGTGAAGTGACATATGAAGAATGACAGGATAGGATAAAATGGGCATGCTATGCTGATCCCAAATTATTGGGACAAGGCCCATCTAATGCTGATATTTAGGTTCTCATCATTTCTTTCTCTAAACATAAAAAAATATTATAAAACTGACACAAAAAGGAGTGGAGAAGCTATTTCTGTGATAATACCAAAAGTATTGTTCAATTATGATCGGAAAATAGAATGAAAAAGAAGATGCCATTGTCATGTATGTGTGAACGAGGAAGAAACATTAAAGTTAAGGTGATCTCATATAACTGTGTCCAGTTATATGAGAACACTCATGTTAGTACGAGAATATATGTTAATACGTTTCGAGACCAGATCAGGGACGTCTTGAAAAAAGGCCAGGTCAAGAGTACCTTAAACCGAAGGGCATGTATGAAGGGAATAATGAAAGTGGACGAAGCGAAAGTATGTAAGGATCGTAGCAAGTGGAAAGAAGTGGTCTCTGCCTACCCCTACGGGAAAGAGGCGTGATTATATGTATGTATGTATGTTAATACGATTCTCACCTCAACAGGATCAGACAGGTCCTTGGGCTCCGGTTCAATAACTTCAATCACAGATTCATTGTCGGACTCATCGTTGATATCGTCGACGTCTTTTATCACAATTGCCTCTTCCATAGTCTCGACAGGTTTCATATCGTCCTTTGATTCGTCGACTGGTTCGTCTTTTGCTAATGATGCCTGGAGAATTAAAAATAATAAAATACTATTTTACATGCGGTGAGGTAAATAATGGTCTCACACTTCAAAAAGACAACTTCACACAGGTCACACGTGTCCAAAGCGAATCAATCGTCAGTCATTTTTTATAGCAGAGATCAGCAGACAGAGAAACCCACTCGATAGTAGTGGTTATCGTCGCTTAGCAACGTTTGCAACACCCTCTAGAGGCATTGCAAACGCGTTGCCGGTCTACAACACAAGTTCAATATGGCAGCTTGTATTAAAACCAGGGGTTTACCATCCAGTCAGCTTGGAGCTCTATCACCTATAGAATTTCGTAATTCCTCATGAAATACTATATGATAACTATATTATAAACACATTAGGCGAGTTACTATTTAAGAGGTTCATTCCATAATGAGATTTCAAGATCTTTAGGTGACGACTCGAGTGTGTTACAATTAAATCACCATTATGATTTTCGTTAAACTAAAGAAAAAAATAACATGTAATAATTTCTGAGATGAAAAGCTGAAAAATACATAAATATCCTGTGACAATTCTCACAGCACCATCTAAGTCCTAAGTAAGCAGCGCTTGTGTTATGGGTACTAGATACTGGATATAAAACTCATTATATAATATACACTTCTTTTGTAAATAAATAGATAAACACTCAGACTAGAAACTGTAATAAGCAAGATAAACTACCACAGTGGTGCATGCCACATCATGAGGAATCAAACATACTTCTAGGGTTCTCTCCTCACCTTATAATCCTCAAAGCACAGCGGATGATAATTCTTATCCTCGTGACGCACAGAGTTCCTCAGGTGCCACTCCTCCTTATCCTCATTATAGAATTGGTCGAACTTGTCACCGCAGAGGGCACACGCGTGCTCGTGTGGCAGCCCGGCGGCGACGCTGGGCGTCTCCACAGCGACTTCGACTTGATTTTCGGCATCACCTTCAGCACCACCGGTTTCAAACCAGTTCTTTTCTATAAAAATAAATAAAACATATAACACCTCCCTTTTTTCCCTTTTCCCTGGGAATAAAAACAACCAACAGAAAAAGAATGGAATCATTTGATGAGTAGTGATGCAGGCGGGAAGGAATTAGGTCCAGACGACTGCATGTTTTTAATAATACTGGGTAGATCCAGGTGAGCAGCACCAAGGGCGTGGGACGAGTAAAACTGCTGAATAGGATCAGTACACACAAAACGACATCAGCCGTTTCATCGTTGTGGAAATGCACGCACCGTCATGTGGAAGAGTGCAGAAGGGTACTTTGGAACTCCCCGTGCCTCGTGCACTTACGTCTCTTGGTTAGGAGGCGAACGTCGTTGGTATACCCCCTAAAACCCCAGTGTTATATATAAATATATACCCAGATTCAGAACGCGAATTGCCCCAACAAGTATCCGATGACCAAGGGCGCCTACGAGGACAACAAAATCAGCATTTAACTACATAAACACATACCTCTCTCTTCCAAATCTTCAATTTCCTCGTACTGCACCCAATCGGAGAGGTCGTAGTGCCAGTGGCGGCTGTGGGCCCGCCGGGCGGAGTCCCGCTCGCGCCTGTTCTGGCGGAAGTGCCAGTCCAAGTGCTGGGAGTACCGGACCGTGTGTTCGGGTGGGAAGCGCGCCCCGCAACCGCTGCACTGCATGCCACCGTACAGCTTCGCCACTATGCCCGGCTGCTTACTGTAAGATAATATGGCAAATTTATACATAGATATAGTTAGAACATCACAAAGCATTGTGGCGCCTCACTCGCCACCTATTTTGTAACACAGATAAAATCTAAAAATTGTATACTTTCATATATATTCTTCTTTCTAGTATATGTATACTTTTAAGATATTTTCGAACAGTTATGATATGTCAAATAAAAAAATGTAGGAATATTATTCGGAGCTGTCACTAAATTATTTTATATTATATAAGTTTTGTAATTATTAATTATTTATATCACTCAATAACATGATACACACCACCATTAAAAATAGTGAGCCAGTGGATATACGTGTTTGATTAAATGTCTCGCTTAGAGAATCTACCCCATAGGAGGTCCGGTTAATCCTCCAAAGCATCATCATACAAATGTTTAACCTCAGTTGCATCCATAGTTTACAATAAACAAAACCCCGCCCAAAGGCTAATCAGCCGTGTAGAACCGCCCCCTTTTTTGCTCAGGGGACATAAATCACTGGTGTATCCACTAAAGCCACCGGCGCTCCTTCAAATGCCTAAGGCGCAGAATATCGTTACGTTCCGCGGCCCTGCTCGAACAATTTGAAGTCTACTAAGTGTTTTTACAGGTAGATGGATTATGTGAGAAAATTGAATAATGACTCTCCGTCTTTGATAAGTGAACTATGTAGTTTGATTAGGGCGCAATAGCTAGCCGGCGAGCTCGATTTAGACCTATCTATGAACATCTATAATAAAATTGCAATATATTTCCTAAATGACTTACACTCTCAAAGTCTCAGGTTTCAACAGATCGACTCGATGGATGAGGCTCCTGTCCGGCTTTGGCTTGGGCTTCTCCTCCACCTTAGCTTCTGCCTTCTCCGCACCCGGCGGCTTAACAATACCGATGGCCACCAGCTTTTGGAACAGATCGTTCACGTTTATATTCTGGATTGGCAGTGGGCTAGGTTTCTCGTCGACGGCCGTCTCCAGACCGGGGATCTTGTCGGTTCTGGAGAACAGCGGCTCGGCCACGCTGTATTCTGACGCCGAAGCGGGCGCAATCGACGATGGCATCACGCTCGCTAATACATCCAGACCTGGTCAAATAAGTTTCTATTAATATTTTTTAGTTTTCTAGTCGCGGAACTAATTTGAACTAGATAGCTTCGGATAATATAATTATAATGCAATCTCATTGTTACATTTATTCCAGTAGTTCGAATAAAAAAATTTACACTTCAGATCTTAGTTCAACTAAATACTGTCACAAGTTTAAAACTCCACACGCCTTTCTAAAAAAAGACTTTTCATTATAAAAATTGAAAACTTCACTCAACATCAATCAGTTGGGTTACTCAGTGAGAGTTACCACCGCTTGGAAAAGAAACTGACAGCAGAAAAACTCTGTCCAGCGATAAATTATAATAAAAATATTTTACTTTATATTGCATGAAAATTTATTTATGAAACAACTCGAAAGCCACTCACCAACAATATTCAATACAACTATACTAACTTTGCATTCGTTACTTACATTTTTTTTTTATTAATTTAAGTGTTAGATTTAATTTACGCTTACCTTGATTAGCATCTGGACTGGGCGTCTTATTGGGCCTGACAGACTCTTCGCCAGTCTCCATGGGTTCAGGTTCTTCTTTATTAACATCGGATTTTATGCTCGGAGGTACAAATTGATTATTGTCACCCTCCATATTAGCTATCTTTATGAACCCTGGCTTAATATTCCTAGGTAGGGCAGAGAATCTAATAAAATACTTCTCATCGCCAACGAATATGGCGCGGGGCAAACCACCAAAGTCAACTTTAAACGGCTGTTCGTTTATTAATACAGTTTTCAACGAATCCACGAACCGTATTGTGAAGAATTTCCCGTTGATATGGAACTTCTGAACCTTCGCGTCCAGGTATATGGGGCACATTTGCGTTGCGTTTACTATTAGATTAATTTTTCCTGCAACTAAATCTGTTCTCTTAGATTTCCCAATGTCTACTTGAGGCAATGGGCCTTCTAAATGTATCAATCTTGGTTTGCCATCTATAATCACCCCTAAGGGCTGCCCCCCAAAGAAACACTCGTGCCATCTGCCATTTATGTACAGCTCCCTGGTAGGTGCACCAAATTTAATATCAAACACTTGATCATCGAACTCGACCTGTTTGTATCCTTCGTTGAATGACAAAACTACTGAGTCTTTATTGTCGAAGGTGACCCTTCTACAGCCTGGTAGGAACTTTATCTCTCTAGGATCGTCCCAATCTAGCATTATAATTGCCGTATCGCCATAAAATCTAATTTCCCTAGGAACACCGTCTATTTGTATAGTTTTTACTGGATCTTGGTCGATGTATTCGAGGACGTCATAGTCTGGGGGCGGAATCATAATACCAGGAGTGCCCACAAGAGGAGGAGATCCACATCTCTGATAAGGCCGTAAGGGGCACTCGCCTTGACACATCCCAATTTTAGGGGTCGGCAGCGGTGGGATGGGTAATCGCGGATCGAAAGGATGTCTTAGAGCGCGTTTATCAAATTTACCCCTATGAAACGGAGGCATTGGGCCTCTGAACCTTCTAGGTCCGAACTCATCGATCCTGGGTCGAGGTTGACCTCTCCACATCGGGTTGTAGGGACCGAACATGGGCATCATAGGCATCGGTGGGAAACTCGGTGGTTCCGGTCCGTCCACGCTCTCCATTGGCATCGTATTCATCCGCATGTCAGAATCTTGCAAGAAACCTTGGTTATCCGGCGGTGTGTCTTGGAACACCGATGGCGTTACTCTCTCATCGATATCACCAAACTTATTCCTCTCATTTGGCGACGATTTGGGACTTATTACTTTGTTATTTTCTTCAATAATATGAGCTTTTAGTTTCCGTTTCGATATCTCTAGCGACTCTCTTTGTTTAGCCTCCTTCAGTTTCAGCTTCTCATTTAGTTGTAATACTTGATACATTAAGGTGTTGTATGCATTCTTATCTATGCTTCCATCGTTAAATTGCTCTTTGGCCTGTGACATGATGATTGAAATTGATTTCTTGTTATCCTCCGTGTCGAAATCATCGCCGCTTTCGTTTTTAT
This sequence comes from Malacosoma neustria, assembly GCA_963693495.1. Classification (NCBI taxonomy): domain Eukaryota; kingdom Metazoa; phylum Arthropoda; class Insecta; order Lepidoptera; family Lasiocampidae; genus Malacosoma; species Malacosoma neustria. The sequence continues at coordinate 15,157,236 of OY856391.1, read as the reverse complement.
GCTCCGAATCTTCTGTCCTGTCGCTAAGTGTTCGACGACGTTCCTTTTCTATGCCTGAAAATACTCAATTATTAGGCACTATAATGCAGATAAACAATTATTATAAATTATAAATCATAGCCACCCTATAAACCCTAATAATAACAAACCAAAGGATAATAAACATAAATGTATTGGGACAAACAATTCACTAGTGTACATCAGAACGCTTGTGTAATGTGTACTAAAATACCCAAATGCAGACGTTCGTTCAAACGTTCAAAAATCTTTGCGCCACGAACATGGTCAAGATTCAAATTATTTGACGACAAATCAAGATAGTTATTATTGCAAAGTGTAACTTACTTGGCGACTTGGTAAATAGCAATGGCCTCCCCAATCTGTCCTTTCCTTTAGTGGCTTCTGCTAACTTTGCGCGTACCAAATCTAATTTCGACGGCACTTTCTTGGGCTCATCCACTTCCTTTTCTTTAACTTCATTCCAGTCTTTTTGTTTCGGCGAACGTTTTGGTGATACATCCATAGAGTCTTTATCGACATTTTTCTTTGGCGAGTCTGTGATCAGGGGCGGCGGGGGTGCGTTAACCTCATCCACTTGCGGCAGTTGACGCAGATCCACGTCTTCGTTACCGAATAATCTAAAACATTGGGTTGGTTGGGTAAGCAATCCAGGGAGTTCCAAATCCTGATTGGGTGATGAGAAAAAGTGCTAATAACGTAATTAATAATATTAGTAATTATTATTTCCCCCTAAGAATAGAGGCTAGATCCTAAAAAGATGATCGCGTGGATCTTGTTAGAAATAAGAATAAAAAATCCCGTACACGGCGTCGTAAAAGGCAACAATACTCTGGTGGGAACCTCAGAACTAATTTTTAGTGTATGAATTTGTTATATTTGTATTATGAATGTTAATGTTTGCGATATTCCTCCGTGCATGGGTGGAGTAAAAATATTGAACCATGCGAACCGGAGTTGGCTTGTCGTAAAAAGCGACTAAACAAACCCAGCTAGGTGGTTTCTAAAAATCCCACCAGTTTTCAGTACCCTAAAGCGGACGGCAGCGTGTTAGTGGTGCCCCTGGAGTCATAAACTGCTACTACTGTATGTAAACGGTCAGGCATGTACGATGTACTATACGTGTATACGTATATATATGTATTCGTGTACCAGACTGGCGACTCTGTGCTATAGATATACGATTAACATTAGCATGACGGTGACGCGAATCCATAAGATTATCCCCTACCAAAAAGTGCTCAACGTGGCTAAAGATGTTTTCCCTTCTAAAAATCTATAATCACGAGATCTCTAAAACTATACATCCAATTGATTTGAAATTTAACAGTTACTCATTGTCTGATGTATCCGCTCACTAAGAAAATATTTTACGGAAATCATATCCAATTTTGTTTTTTGATTTATGTGGCAGAACAACGTTTGCAGGACTACATAATTACAATCAAAATTTTATATTGCGCATTTATTCAAGTTACCAGTAAATAAATACATATTTGACACGTTTGGTATTTTTAGTGGTAATAAAAGTTTAAAATATAAATTAGTCACGAACAAACGTGAGTATAGATATAGCCGGTCGTGCTGTAAGCTAAGCATTTTTTACATATTGCTTCCTTTTATACCGAAAACTTCAATGTGGTCTGTGCAGCTTAGACCCAGGTAATAAAAACGTTGACAACCCATTAACCTTATCAGGCATCTGATCATAAGATTGGGGTAAGTCAAGCAAATCAATTATACAGTCAACAGTCTTCGCCATAACAATCCTAATAATAATAAAATTTTATATGCTAATTTGGACAGTTTTAAGCACTAAACCAAATGTCGTTGGTATATCTAAATATTAATATTTGAGGTTCCGTATATAACTAATTTACTTTATACTGTAAATGTTATTCTTTTTATTATTTTAATAATATAACAGACATAAATAAATGCTAAAAAAATCTGTACCCTTTTCAAATAAACGGATTCCAACTTACACTTGGTCGGGAATCAAATAGAATAGATCACTTCAAATTACCGCGAATAATTACGGATTAAAGCAAAATCAATACAAAACCTAATATATTACTTATTTAAATTCTAGAAACTACCACTTTTTTATTGCTGTAGGAGAACAGACCGGCTGACGGCCCGCTTAGAATTTAGCAGTTACTGTCGCCTATGGGGTTTGCAACGCCAGTGGCATCGCGAACACGCTGCTGTCCCATAAGGGTACAGGAACTTGGGTCACTAATGCCGGAACACAACACAAGGTTATTATGACGACCAGACCTTTATTGATTAAGACCAGAGGTTGCCATCCAGTTGGAGCCTTACCACCTTGTAACTAAATTCAACTTGTATTACTGAAATTTGAAGTTGCGGAGAAATTTATTTTGCATGATAACGGTATTTTCCAACCAAAATCTTGGGAGACCCCAGTGAATTTCATCTACCAGGTAGCACCAACCTGTTGAGCAATACGAGGAGGTTCCGACGTAAGGGTTTCCCTCAGGTAATGTCAGATCGCAGCCGCCCTTGTGAAAACCAAATTTATCTATTTCCATTTGCTTTTTACTGACTATATTTATTTTAATGTGTATCTTTGTTAACTTCGGGCTATATAGAAAAAACTTTGGATGCCATCGACATTAACAACTTGGATGATGATCCAGATTAATACTCACATGTCAAACTTGTCTAATTTGGACTTTTTGGTTTTCCCATCAACGGTTTCAGTGGATGGCCTCTTCTGCGCGACGATCGCGGGCTTCGGGTCCACCGCCGGCAAGACCCGGAGGTCCACATCCTTGCTCTCTGTCACCACTTCTGGGGCAGCTGTAAATGGGACTATATTTTTATTAAGTTTAGAGTCTTCGATTTGTTTAATTTTGTGATTAAAACGCTTACAAACGGATTTTGATTGCAACGAGAAGTTGCGAAATGTTTTACACGTCGACACATTACAGAGACATTAGGCACAGGATTTGTACCTCACTGTTATCCGATTCCATTTCTCATTTGTGTAGCTCAGTTCACAACATTTTTAGCACTAGTTTTAATTTGTACCGAAAATTAAAACAATCCGTTTGGAAAAGTTTTAGCTACAGCATTTGAATGGCTTTATAAAGTTTATCCCTTTTACCTGTAAACGTAAACCCTTCCGTTGCACAATTACACGTAAATCGAAACATTTTAAATCGAAATGTACTTAGGTACTTTGAGTAGATTGTTCTTTTATAAGGCAATAATTACATAACTTTAAGTAGTATATTACGGCATCTTAGCTATTTGAGAATTTGGCTGATTATTACTTGTCATTGGATTAAATACTAATATGATATTTAAATATTAATAGTAAATTTAAAACTTGCTTAAATATGTCAATTAGTATGTGCTAACTTATAATTTTTATAATTCTGTTATTATTAAACCTGCTATTATGTATTTTAATGTAGCAAATCATTAGAATTATTAATAAACTATAATACTAAAAAATAGGAGAAATACTTTTAAAAATATTAATTAAGCCTTATTGTCTACTAACTTATGAATTTAATCAGATAATAAATTAAAATTCATTCATCATCATCATGCTAGGAATCAGGAAATGCCTGACAACTAGCTCGAGTGCAGAGTTAAGATCGGTAATTATGTTCCCATTTGTACTTCGAACTTAATATGGCATTTAACCGGCCATAACATTGGCCAAGCATTGAGATTGTCGCTTTAAGCTATTCTATCCGAATAGCCTCTAAGCAAAAAAGCATCAGAGTGAATGTGAATAAAGAATAAAAAATCACACTAAAATACAGAATTTATCAACGTCGGGACGGTGTGAACCCGAGTGATATCTTCCATAGATGGAGCATTTTAAACTCAACAGCAGCTCGAATCCTCGCCACGGGACCTCGGGTCGGATACCCACCAGACCTCGAGACCCGCATTCTACTCTCCCAGCGGCTTCCGTCCCGCGCCTCTCGAAGTGCACACCATATAGGCGATGAGACCCGTCCTGGCAACCGGGATTGACAGGCGCCACGGCTTGACCTTCCGCTTGATACAGGTCCTCTTGAGCCACGGTCGTCTCTGGAGGTACCTCTGTCGTATAGGACGACAGAAGACGTCATTCCAAATCCGTACTCCCTGGAGCACACCATGGAAGAAACCCGCCGTTTATGCCACACAGGAGGCGGGCCACGAGATCAGCAGATAAACTGGTTTGTTTCTGTGCGGTCAACTAGTTAACGGACGATTGTCCGCTTGCTCAGGAACTAGGCGTATGGAGAATGCGGGGCTTTTAGTGGACGGTCTCACGAAGTCCCAGGTACTCCCCGCGGTTGGGGGAACTCGGTAATAAGTTTTTCTTTGATAAAATAATAATTTTAAGCAAGGGCTCTAACGAAAATTTAAATTTTCATAATATTGTATTCAATAAACATAAGGAGTTATTTGCTATGGAAGCAGAACGAACTATCAGACCGGCATACCAAAAATACAATATATTAGTGAAGTAATAGTACGAGTAAAAAAAAACGACGCAACACGTGATCTGTAAGGGTCAGAAATAAATGGACGCAATGGCGGACGAAAGTAACAAACCGCACGACATATTCATGCATGACATATTCCACGATATTTTGAGCAACTATTTCTTAAACGAGTGGACAGTACACGCGGTGTGGAGACATCGACGACATGAGCAACTTCGATCCTTCGGCTGACTTACCAGAGTTGGAATTGTCGAACGATGAAATTGAATGAAGCCTCTTCCGGTAAGGCTCTTCAAACACCGAACAAAATTATCTGGAGAATTCCTTCGTTACTAATTTCTAATGATCTTCGCAAAGCATAATTCCTTCTAAGTACCGACACGAACTATAATTATTTTTCTGAATTCGCGTTATTTGCAATCGGTTTATAAGTTTTTGGCAGTACGGCAGACGGCCCACTTAAGCGGATACCAACGTGCTATCGTACTGCCAACTACGGAAGCGCAATAATAGAGTATCCACAGATTCTTACGAAGTATATAGACAAGAATAGAAGAAATGAGCGAGGTTCTAGCGTATGAGACACGTTTAACTTAGAGCTAACAAATTTCTTAAATTATCCAATATTTTCTGTGAAGTCACCACAATCGGTTTCCAAACTATAGTTAATGGTTATAGTCTAAGTCACGCTATTACTATTCAAATCGCGATATTTCATTAAAAAAATACCGAGCATAACGCGTCGACCCTTACTTATTTGGGATTGTTCATCCAATAACAAGCATTTACCGTTTCAATTTTCCCAGTGATTGAAATTCCCTCTTTTTACTCTAACATTGAGACAGACGTCCTTCCCACCAGTCCCTTTTAGCAGCCATCGTTCACCAGCAATTTATTAAACTTTTAGCCTCCCATCCATCCATCCCTGCTTATACATATTTATATTTTTGCTAAACATCACTTTAAATGTCACATTTTTTCCTTCCTATTAGTCGTACAACGCAAATATTTTGTCACAGCTTCACGTATTTAATTCATATTTCACTCATAATAACCATAAATTTTATAACTCATCCATACACCTAGCATCTTGCAAACAAACATCTTACATTGTATCACCTCTCTCTCAGGAGTCGAAAGCTACCTTTTGAGATGATGATGATTCTAAGACATGGTTTTTAAAGCTGGAGTTCAAAAGACAGGCAAACGGCCCACCCGATAGCAGGTGGTCACTGCCGTCTGTGAATGTTTGCGACACAAGAGGCATTGAAGGCTGCCGGCCTCGAAGAAATTTTAAGATAAATCCATACCATACTGTGATGGAAAAATATCCGTAACATCACTACAAATTAGGAAAGTACGTAACAAAAACGTTCTTGAGAACTGTTCCGTACAGAAAAGAAGAGATTTACAAATTATTTCATCTTCGTTTCTTTCAATCACTTCTGTGAACCCTAAATCACTTTTCTCAATGATTATTCATTCATTTAACTTTTTCATTTTCCTATTCATCACTCATATACCTGTTAATTTAATAACTCTTTTGATTAAATGGCGCTCAATTGCGATCAACATTTTTAATACTAACATTATCTGTATTAAATATGGCTGTAGTTTAATTACATATTTGTTTACAAAAATATATTAATGAATATAAAACAATTCACACAGCGCCATCTAGTCCAAAATTGAATAGCAAAGCACGTGTGCACTAGATAACCGATATTCTACTAATATATTTTTGCGAAAATAAATACATACAATATTATAAACATCAAAATTCGCGACGGAAATCCAACTTGTGACCTCTGCAGCCGACGTGCGTTAGCCTTTGAGCCACGGAAGTAGTCCAAGGAAAATAAAACTTTATGTAATAAGTACGTAGCAACGTATTTAAAAAATTATTTTGCTTCAAAGAATTGAACTAAATTTTGAAATAAACCATTAATTACTATTGACTGGTATTTTGAATTTGTATTAAAAATAAAGATAATTATTTTAATAATATAATTATTTTTATTAATTTTAATAAGATAATTATTTTAAAGCAAAAAAAAAACCTCTTGCTTCAGGGTCCATCCAATGTGCTCCCATGGTCAGATGATTTAACTTTTAATTTCGTACATATTATTATGTACGTCGTTTATACTTAACACAAATATTAAGGTGCAAAGAACGATGAATGATTATGAGTGACAGTGCTGTAAGCTGAGGCACCAGATTATACCAAATGGAAATGTCGGAAACTTAACAGTAAAGGGTATAGAAACCAGCGAAGACGTAAATAACTTATAATTGAAAAATGTTTTATTTCCACACAACAAGTGCATCTTTCCCGCTTAAAACTATATCACAGATTTATGACTAGAGCCGATTGATTTGTTTTAGACTAGCCCGTTTGACGGTTAACATATATGGATGTCTTACTTGGAGGATCTTTATCGAGTTTTCTCTTGTGTTCACTTTTTTCAGGACTCTCCGATTTCTCCTTGTTCCTCCGCATGTAACGATCCTTCTTGTAGTTCTTCAACTCCTTGAATTCCACCACAGTGTCCTTTGGTTTTTCCGCTTCGGGTTCCATGCGAATTTCCTTCACCTTTTTTCGCATCTCTCCTCTCCCTTTCACACGCTTCTCGGGAGACGAACTCGTGATATCTTTGTCGGTTCCATCTTCTCTCTTTTTCTTTTTATCTTTCGCCTCCTTCCGTCTCTTATTCGGGACAGCAGCATCCCTTGCGCCCTCATCCCTATTTATTTTCGGAATGGGGGGTAATTTATTGATCTTTTTAGGGTCGGGCAATTGAAGTTTTCCAATATAGCCTCCAACATCGTTGTTTAAATTATTTTTATCAGTTTCGAGTTTTTTGCGGTCTTCGTCGACCTTACGCCTCTCTTCCTCAACTTTTCGGCGTTCTTCTTCAACTTTACGCCTGGCTTTTTCTCTGCGCCTTTCGAGACGAGGGTCACGGTTTCTGGAGCTTTGAGGGATGCGAGGTACTGAGGCGTCGGGGCGCACGTCGATGGTGATAACATTTTTGCGTTTGGTGACCCTATCTAGGGGTTTAATGTCGAATACGTGTGGGGCGATGGGTATTTGGGGCGCGATTGGGGCCACCGTGGGGGTTATTGTAGTTGTATTGTTTACATGGGGTGCGGAGTGATTGATTGTTGGAGCATGCCTAGCGAGCCGTGGGTCGCGGCGGGCGGAGACGAGCGCGGCGCTCACGGGGGCGATGCGTCCCGACGCCGCTTTGTGCACCGGCTGAAAAAAATTAATTCTGTTGTTTCAAACTACTTCTCAGACTGGATGTAGCAAAGCAAAGACTGCTTTAGAAATTTCTATAAATATAATTCTATCAAAATTGAGGATCTTAGGCATAAGAAAATAGATGTGGTCAATTTTGTTTTTTACAGGCACGCTGATCAGTCCCAAAACATCACTTTTGTCGAATATTTAGCAGTATACTCGTATGCATGAGAAAGTTGACGTCAGTTTCGAAATCACAAATTTGGTTACAGGTACTGATGTACGCAGTGGAAAACCATTGACAGCCTACATGGCAATATTGCCATTGCATGGCAGCCTTCTGGGTGTGTACCCCATTAATAGTGATTTGATAGTTTCATTATCATGAAGTAGAACAATTAGGAAAGCGGGCACCGAAGCGGAAGTTTGAATTGCAACCAGGATTAATAACGCTAAGGTGATGATGATGACTTTTTTAAAGCAAAAACCCGTATTTAAATTACCCCGTAATGCCTACTAAAATGTATTTTATAGTATTAATCTCAAAATAGCTTCGCGCGTTCGTCTTCTGCAGTGTTATTATATACGGCCCATAATTTTATATGAACGTGAAGCTTGGACGGCATTTGAAATGTGAGCCTGTTGAGACGCATGTTGGCTCTAAGATGGACAGACCGAGTGACCAATGTTGAAATTCTGAATCGAGCTGAGAACCAGAGCGAATTGATGCACAGACTATAAAAAGAAGAAGGGTTGCCCTTTTACAACTGATAGTCATGGGAAGTGGCTGGAAAAAGAGCGGTCGGATGCAGGAAGAAGTCCTGGCTGTAAAACATCTGACGGAATGGACTGTAATCACAAGTGCAGCCAAAATTTTCAACCTCGCCAAGGTTCGGAAACTTTTTCCGGGAGCTGACAGCCAACCTTCACTAGTTGGAGATACACAATAAGAACTTTTTTTAAATTAATATCAATAAATTTTTCTCGGTATTTAATAAAAAAAAAAAAAATATGATAACCAGGAATATCAAAACAGATTGAGTTTTCTTTAAATCAGTTTCTCATTACTAATTATTGAAAATAATCTCGTGAGATGATCCGATCGAAACAGAGAGATAACTGGATTCCCTTGTGTTGTTTGTAATGCACCATAAATTAATACTTGACTAATAAAAACAAAATTTGCCTAAATTCTGTCTGGTAAAGCAGTGGGCAAATAAGCCCAATATAAACGTTCCATTCTTTCCTATTGGAATAAGAGTAGTAATTAGTCCCAGTAAATTCTTCTGGTATATCTAGTTTGGTAATCAGAAAATTTTCATTTTGTATATGTATTAATAAAATTATGTGCATATACCCAATAAATTACTTATTAACGGCATAATTTTCCTAATTTTATATTTACACATTTATACAAACTTTGCTACGTCAATAAACTGTAGATATTATTCAGTCTGAGAAGTAAATTTTTATGCAAAAACCATTTTTTTTATTGCTGTAGGACATCAGACAGGCCTGCTTAGAATTTAGCAGTTACCATCGCCTATGGGTGTTTGCAATACTAGTGGCATCGCGAACACGCTGCTGTCGCATAAGGGTACAGGAACTTGGGTCACTAATGCCGGAACACAACACAAAGTTATTATGGCGGCATACTTAAGACCAAAGGCGGTCGCCATCCAGACGGGCTTAGGGCCCTACCACGTAGGTGGGGTTGTTTTGTCGCCTTTTACGACAGGCCGACCCCGGCCGCAGAGGTTAGTATTCTTTCTCAGCCTCTGCAAGGATAATTTAAATTAAATGTTATAAGGTGTTTCCATAGTTCTGAAAATAATAATACTGAAATTATAATATCTAATCTTACTTACTAAGGACATTGGCGCAGATTGTTTTGCTTTCGCATATTATGCCTCATAGTCTTAGTAAATGTGTTAGGCATAATAAAATATGTAAAAAGAATATTGTTAATAAAGGCTATTATTATATTATGTAATGTTATTTGCAATGGGCAACTTTTAACATGTTTATGTAGATTAAACCAATTCAAAAAATGACAATGTGATTCAATAGTTAGACAATAGTATATGGTTAAACCACAAAGAACAATAATTTCCTTCATATGGAGAGATCGCAAAACTTGGAAAAATGTTTGGTGAGGGCAGTCTGCGATATATCGGTGAAAATAATACCGTTCAAGTGTATCGGGGTAAATGAAACAAGATCTTATAACAAGACAAATGATAGAAATGAGTGGATGGATTGAGTAAAAGATGATAGGGCGAAAAAGGAGAGTCGGAAGAAGCAAAAAAAAACTCTATACCATTCTCCAACCGTATGGGGCAGGATGAACCAAGATTTCAGTCAAACTGAGGTTGGGAAGGGTTTGCCTTCTATCTTATGAAAAGTGCTAAAAACAACGCAGAAGCATATACAAATTTGTTATCAAAGCAACTGTCGCATCAAAATAGGGCATTTATTGCATTAAGATAAGCAGTATGGAGTACACTGCAAGGAAGGTTAGAATATTTTGAAAGATCTACCTTACTGGATATTGAAATTAGTGATTAGCATATATTCCCAGAAATTAAAAAAATTATACGGGGTATAGAATTTCCTGGCTTAACTGACGTGAAACGTATAAATGGTAAGTGGTTTTAAAAATAACTTCAAGTTTTTTTTTTGAATGGGCTAAAAGTTAGCTTATCCATAAGCTGTGCATTCAATAAGTGGGGATCATTTCGACAAAACTACATTGTAATATTGACAATGATGTATTAAAAATATTTAAAGTACGAGGAATATGCTATACACATTTCAAACAAAACGGTTAGAAGACAGGACAATAATTTCCAATTAGAGGAAGAGACAACTCAGAAGTTTTTCCTGACATTGGATATTGTAGAGGGCCTGAAATACTTTTGACCAATACAGGAAAACTAACTGACATAAAACTAGATGGAATCTTATATTGTGGTTATGTATTCCATGCTTAGGACAAAAAATTATCTCAGTCCAAGACCAAAAAAGGAAGGGGATAAATAAAATTATAGTCAAAGGATGGGAAGAATATAATGTTAACAGAACACATTCCATCTTGTCTAATCTATGGATGTGAGACATGATATCATAGAGACCAATACAGAAACTAAGAGGGAAAGAACAAGTGTTGTGAAGAAGGGCTAAAATGATCGCTGGTCAATTTTGGAGCAAACCCTTCATAGGGCACATCATTATGTATTGCAAAAGGCCTTTGCTTCTAGACATACTGGAGCGACTTAATTTGATACTATTTTGAGTTTCATTATGTGTATCAAACATTAACTGCCACGCATTTCAGTGAGTATTTGCTGATTTGGCTGTTGCAAATATAGAGAGAGATATTACATAATTGTGTATATATTCATTTATTGTATATATACAACTTGATTGTTTTTTATGACCACTGAAAGAATTTAATTCCATAGACTCTTTTTACTTTACTCTTTATAAGTTCACGATATTAAGGAAAAATACTACAAAATGGCATTTAGTGTGTTAAGGAAAACAAATATATACAGCTCAATTCAAAGAACTTTAGAAACACCAATGTATTTTATAAACTTAATATATAAATAGCCTTATTACAAACATGGAGGATACCAAAATTTTACCAAGGATTTAGTCATAGATAATTAATTCACCTTATCACTTTTCACCTGTGAAAAGCTATTTTATTAGAATATACTCCAATAAAATTGCTAATCAAAATATAAATTAGATGAAATTTTAAAGTTAATTTTGGTAGAATCACCCTAAATCAATTTTCATACAAAAATAATCCATGTTACCTTGTAGTATGTTTGAAGTTCCTCAATATGAGATGGGAAATTAACAAAGTGGTACTTCATATAAAGTTAACACCAAATGAAAGCTCCAAAATGTATAAATTTTAAATTTGTTATCATCAAGATTTAAGCGGTTAATGCTAGTTGCAATCCAAAATTTCACTTTGCTGTGCCCGGGGTCCGTTTTCTGACTTTATTTTCTCCACTTCTCTCTGTCTTCGGCAGCCTTGGTAGTGACTATTTGCACAAATTCTACGCACGAATATCACCCTTTACGACAGCACTCTTTGGTTCTACTTTTGCCGAGGTCCTCTTGCATTTCGCTCTAGCACCGGTCACATTTCCATATGCTTATACTTTGCACATTATTAAATTAAGCTATTAAATTTTTTTAAATATTTTCTCGATGAAAATATCCATAGCTCTGGATTAATAACAAATCTATCATAAAAATGCGCTTATAAGGGTTAATTGCACTGACTTAAAATTACTATGCCAATGTGATGAGATCATCGTAAACCAAAACAATTACAACAATTAAAAAGTATTGTCATTTAAAATTAAAAGTAAACAATGTAAAATGTATCTCTCTTGATTTAAAAATCTTCCTGCACCTAAATAGCATAGACTGACAAGGTCGAAAAATACTTCCATATAAGTATGTATATTGAATTCTGTTATCCAAAGAGAATTATTATAAAAATAAACTCACCGGCCCCAATCTCTGCTTGACAGGTATGGACGCGATCTCTGGCGGAATTGTGGAGGTGGGCACCATCACAGGGTTCACGAGAGCCACAGGCATCGCGGATGACGGCATTACAGGGGGCTTAGTGACATCGACCTATTAAAAAAAATATAACTATAATATTTTAAATTTGTATTTATGCTTGTTTGATCTCAAACAGTAGAACTTGGTGTTGAATTATAAAAAAACACTATAATAAACAGTGTCATGTTTATTTAAGGCTTTACAAATGCCTCTAGTATCCTTTTTTTATTAATGTAGGACATCAGACAGGCTGACGGTCCACTTAAAATTAGCAGTTACAGCCGCTTTAAAGATGTTTACGATGCCAGAAGAACCGCTAACATGTTACCGGCCATGGACAGATACTGAAACCTGGTCACTTATACTGGAACACATTGGGGCGGGTACTATCCAGACGGGCTAGGAGCCCTACCATCTAGCTAGGGTTGTTTTGTAGCCTTTTACGACAGAAAGACCTCGGCCAAACAGGTCAGCATTCTTACTCCGCCACTGCACGGAGATAAGCTACCAATGCTTCTTAAATACCCCATATATGAATCAGTTTTAGACTTATAGTCATATTTTAAGACAGCACTTGAATTTAACTCACATTAAACACAAGTAAATAATTAATTGACTTTTCCCATACAGTATATTACAAAAAATACACTAAATTTTGTATTATACTTAAATTTAGTAGAGTTCTTCTGTCGTAACTTCACTTTTGGATTGAGCGATCAGCGTAAGTCAGTATAGACTAACATACATCCTGAGTTAGATCCTTTTTTAGAACATACACTTCTTTTATTTAATTATTTTTGTATTTCTGGTTTGTTTGTTTTATTAAGTAAATTTTTATTATTGTACTAAACTTATTTCTTTCTTTCTTTCTATTATTTCATGTCTTCATGGAAATAAAAATGATATAATTGAGTATTGGTTGCAAGGGTTCCTACCAAGATATTTAGAACCTAGTTCAAGTTTCTACACCTGGCTAAACGATAGGCGAGGCTCTGACGTGATTACATTTTGGTAATTATGGAACCAAACATGTCTCCCATATAAAAACCAAATTTAGTCACATTTCTTTTATGTGCCAAATAGATCCGAAAAGTAACTGGCCCAGGTGGGCATTGTTGCAGGCACAAGAGACTAAGTACATAATCTATTTAAACCAATGCCACAACCTTTCCATACATCCCTATTTTAATAGTAATTGCTAATTTCATAATAACAGAATTATATGCACATTTAAATATATAAGGGAATAATACCTTTTTAGCATTTTTTTCAGCCAATTCCAACTGCTTCTTTGTATGCTCCAACTCCATTTCTATCTTCTTCTTCTGCAGCATTAGAAGCTCCTGTTCCTTCTTAGCAATTATGGCTTTCTCTTCTTCCGACAAAACAGGTGTGACACTACTGGTTGTTGCTACAGTCTGTGAATATGAAATCTAGTTTAGTATACTTATTATAATTAAAAACTTGAAACTAAGCTAAAATTAATTTCAAAGCTACCTTAATAAATGAATTAATAAATGTTTATAAATCCATACTAATATTATAAATGCGAAAGTAACTCTGTCTGTCTGTTCCTCTTTCACGCCTAAACGGCTGAACGGATTTTGATGAAATTTGGTATGGTGATAGATGATAACCTAGAAATGGTAAATAATCACTATAATCACGCCATCGTTCTTAGGGGGTAGGCAGTAGGCAGATAACTAAATTGAGTTAGTGATTTTTTGTGCTTATCCGGTATCTATGAGAATCGGCCAACATCTATTTTTCATCCCCCTAAATGTTAGGGGTGACCCACCCCCAAAAATTTTTTTTTAATTTTTTGACATTTTATTATTTATATGGCAGAACAACGTTTGCCGGGTCAGCTAGTCAATAATATATCGAAATTAATAAGTGAGATGTCAATGACCTGATCCATCTTGTTCCATCAAATCTTTCTTTCAATAATTTCTCAGAGAATTTCATGTCCAAAATTAACTAGCAGACCGCACTTATGATATCAAATGTATAGTATATATTACAATCATGATATCGACTATCATGTATATTTCTAATTCTACCATCCAATTAATAACAGATAAAACTGAGAAGACAACTTAGCTGAAGCCTATCTTAGCTTGTAATAACGTAATATCCTTCAATAAAAACTAGAGTTTTACTACACTACTGTTACTCAATAAGGCAATAATACTAAGTAAATTTGAGAACTACCTAAATTCCATCCCAAAGATTAATATTTATATTATAGAGAATGCTAACATTACTATTATAAACACATTCAATTTTATAATGCTTTAATAAATTATCTGAAACAATTCACACACCATTTAGTCTAAAAGGAAATGGGTAGTAAATAACTGATATACCTTTCCTATGTAAATACATAATATTACTACATGCTTATATAACTCTATTCTGTCAAAAGTTATGATGTACACGCAATGCCACAAATAGGGAGATGAAGAAGCATTGCAGAAGCCGCAACCAACCTAGTAGACGATACATGACCATGACCACTCCGCCAAGAGTGTACGACTAAGAAGACATAAAAAACCCAAATGTGGAATGGAATTCTAACCCATGACAATCATTCATTCATTCATGATGCAGGCATTCCAACGTGCATTAGTTGTTATGCTACAAAAGTTATCAATTAGTGGTGTTTAGTAATATATAACTAAAATAGATTTATCTATTCTATTTAGATGTAGATTTAAGAGATCACACTTGTAATGAGAGTGCGTTAAAGTCACCATTCTTTCAACAAGCACTTATAGTTAAAACCACACCAAATATGATTACTAAAAAAACACCTTTTTCAGAAAATTTGGATTTACATGGATGTTTGACTGCTGGGGTTGCGCTTGGATCGGCCACGCCGGATCAATCAGGTTCACTTTCACATCCAGCTGGTACAACTTTGTACTTGGAAAGACATCATGCCACGTTTCTCGGAGCTTGAACATCTGCGATCGTGTCTTCTCATCCACCTATAGAACATAATTACACTTATAAAATCCTGCATCAAGGGTAAATAATATCACAGATGGTAAATTTCATACCTGTTTGAATGTCCGAGTGAACATATTGACAATACTCTGTGCAAATTTCTGAGTGTACGCTCCTCCAACATTCTTGATAATTGAATCAACTAAATACAGTACGGGCAGCTTGATCTCTGGTTGAACCTGCATAGGAAAAATACTTTCTAATTCCATACCCCAGGTTGAAACTGACCAACCTTGATCCCCATTTTTCAAATAAAGGTATGGGAAAGAACAACACAAGATTCAGTTTGGACAATATTTAATCAATTATATGTGAAAATAAATAAGAACTCAGTTTCCAAATGTTTTATTTTAAACATTATTTTGATTATCTTACACAACTGGAAGAAAATCTTATTACATACCAATGATGGTTCATTGGTTTGCTGCGTTTTAGTCATACAAACAGGTATCTCCGAGTATGTTGCATTATAAGAACTTTCTAATTTAATCCACAAGATTATTCCTTTATCTCTGTAAATTTATACAAATATTGCTTGCTTGTAAGAAATGTATGATAATAATCTACACCAATTATTATTTTATTTTCCGTATTTATGTATGAAAAGGAAAATGTATTATACAACTGACATAGGAATGATTTCTTTTTATATTGTTTAAGATGTTAAAATTAGAATTTTGAATCTGGGTTCTACAAAAACATAAAAAAACCCATAATGACAAATATTATTTTATTGCCCACTTAACAGCGACCAGTTACCTTACCGTTACATATGGATGTTTGCGATGCTAGGCTAGGGGCACTGTGAACACGCTGTTGTTACACAGGGCTAGGTAATATGATACAATCATATGTTCAAAATGTTAGTCCTTTTGTATGAATATCAACTGTTTCTTATTTTAAAATTTACTAAAGAGATTTAATGCTATGCTCTATTGAGTTAATGTTAAAGCTTTTTTGTTAAACAGTAACAATATCTTGGTTACGTTCATAACTTTGGCCATAATCCGTTCAAACTCAGGGCTAGCTAATTTAAACATATATAAAAAAGAGATCTTTAAATAATATTATTAAGAAAGTAAATTTTGTTTTATTTTTTAAATTAACATGAAATTATAAATGAAAAATAAGAACATGCAATCAGATGACAATTATGTTATGCTTTATTATTAGCGATCTGAGTGTAATCTGAGTAAAATGAATTTGACATTCTGCTATGTAAATTAATAACAGATTAAGATTGCTACTGTAAGTATAGTAAATTGAGTTTAATTATAACCAGTATAATATAGAACATTTCTCAGTTTCTGGAGTATTTATTGAAGTACGTGATATGAAACAAGAGCTATTTCGTATTGTACATAGTGCAACATAAAAATAGAACGTAACAAAAGGAGATACCTGTTAAGCGCTGATTACAATGAGCTCGATTAGTCACACATTGGTCATAACACACGTAAAACAAGTATCACGAGCGTACGTCAGCCCGCAAACACTTTCCCTACGACCATTTTGTGGCGCATTTTAACCATAAAAATTAAAATTCACCTTCTCCAAATGCTTCTCCACAGTTTCAACGATAGCTCCGGCGTGTTCGATGTTTTCTTCCGCAAGGATTGTGAGCATGTTAATAAGAGGCTTGCTGTTGACGGTCAGATCCGCCAAACTTGAAGCGTAGTCCTCGGCGATTTCCTTCGACATTTTTAAATTTTCGTTGAATTCAGTTTCACCGTAATAGTCCTCACGAAACCATTACTGTAAAGGAATTAAAATAACTTTAATTTAAAACTGTTACGTGGATAATCAACATGGCGTACGATTTCACAAGCCGTCACGTAGTATAAAACTTACGTTATCGCGGATAAATCAAGATGCGATTTCATAAATGTTTGATTACACCAATCACCTCACAAATGAATGTATAAATTTAAAACGTATGAGTAATTTACAAAAATTAAGTCTCCTCGATTTTAACATAAATTTACGTGGAGTATGTTTAACCTTCCGCAAGCAAAGCGAAAAGTAAAATGGCGCCTAGCCTAGGGATGTTCGATTTTCATCGATGTTGAATAAACATCGATGTTTAGCTGGAAAACATCGATGTTTTAACATCGATGTTTTGGTTTCGATAACATCGACAAATCGCTGTTAAGAGAACAAAATATCGAATTATCGAAACGTTGAAAAGATGGTTGGCAAGTACCTCAAGTTTGGGGCCCAATAATCAAAACTATTAAGTCTCAAGCCTAGTAAACAATAGGTACCAGACAGACAGAGAGACATCATGAGTGCCTTCTGCGTGAGCCGGAACACACCTTAGTTTTTTCCTTTTCATTTTAATAGTTTTTTCTTTCACTTAATATTTTGATCCCTCTCTTGACATTATATGAAGTATTAGCTTAGGGACCGTGTAGTGGAGATTATCTGCCAGTCTTTTTCTCCACATCATACAAATATACGGTTTGAGGATGGCTATAAAATCGACTAGGTCCCCATAGAGTTAATTGTAACCTTAAACAAAATACATTAAAATAGCAATTAAATAAGTTGAGGGTAGATGTAAATAACTGTAATGTTCTTATTGATATTTGTTATCTGAGTCATTCCGTGAATATGGCTGCTGAAAACCAACCGAAATGTCGGAGTCAAGCCCAATAATTAAGCGCCCGCTTATAATCCGTAAAACGTAGTTTTAATTAATAAACACGTATATTAAATAAAATAGACAGTTTTATTTTCTACCAAAAACATCGATGTTTTGCTATCGATGTTTATCGTACATCAATACTTTTAAATCGATGTTTTTCTAATATCGATCATCCCTAGCTAGCCTAGTTTTCAGAGCTGACCCTATTACGGCCATCTTGTGTGAAGTGAGTTTGCTTTATCTTTTTTTTAATAAAATTTTATGGCCTGGTAACAAATTCTTTAGGCCAAGTCTTATTTTCAGACACTAATTTTCACTTTTTTTCCCTTTATCACGTTCCACTTGTTCATTGATTTTTATTTTAATATTTAAATATATTTAATATTTAAATCGTATCCACGGTATTATTAACGTATTTACTTATACACTTTTTACTTTTGAACAAAATCACACAAGTGGCGGTGGGAGGTATCACAAATTTTAACTTTTATTAATTCATTCAAATATGCTTTAGGCATAATCTGTTGATTATGGTGATGAACTCTCGAATAGCTAGAGCTATCATACCATGGTCTTTTAGGTAAATTCTTTTGGATACTCTTATACGATTTTCCTTTACATTAATGATTCTCTTTCAAGAAGTCTAGCCACAATTTCTTTAAGGAGATATTTACATCATAAATTATAATAATAATCGGTCATAGGAACATGAACCACATGTCTGACGTCAACTAAAAGCATTGATCCCCTCATATATGCAGTTTTGTCTGCTATTTCATTGTTAGAAATACAAACTTTGATAAAATAAATAATTATGTAATTAGTTTTATAGTTAAGTTTTCACGTTTCCGACATAAAAAACTTAAGATTAGAAAATATGTACAATTGTATTTACACAACTTATCCAATTTGAAGCTTCAAAAACTGAATATACCTCTGCTGTAAAGATGGAGCACTATTTAACTAAAACAAAAAGCTTTGAGTCATATCTTTTTGGGGATCTTATAAAGACTGCACTTCTCACACAATCATTACCTTTACTGCCATCATTAAAAATATGTAATAAAATACTTATTTTTTCTTCATTGTTATTGTTAGAACCATAATTTATAAAGATATATTGTACAGCCTTTTTATGTATCATATTTATTTTCTTAGGACTTGTATGTCATAATTTATATCACTAAGAAAAATTATTTCGTTCACTATTCGTTTCCTTTAGTTTTTGATTCGTTTATGATTAAGTCATATTTACTCACCAGTATTTTTAGCTAAAATTAGAGTTGGTACGTGATCATTCTCTGTGTGTGTGGCTAAGGTGTTTATAAAAATAATTTACTAATCCTATGTAAAAAAAAAATACCTTCTTTACTATACTATCTGACATTGGCAAAATTAGTGTCTAAAGAATTGGAGGCATTTGGAGGCACGAATAAATTAAGAAATAAGAACTATTATTTTATGAAAAAAAGAAATACAAATTACAAATAAATTTAGGTACCTATCTATTACATACATTCTTATCAATTATCAACTAATTTACTGATATAAAATCAAGATGTCTAACGTCAATACGGGTGAATTGCTTAATTTTCAAGAATATTCACCTCAACACAATGACAGAAGTGCTCGTATTGAAGTCGAGGCTGTTCATACGAATCCGTACAACAGTGGGATGTCTAATCCAAACTATGGGTTTGAAGAACCCCAGACGAATCCCCAGGAAGATGTACCAGCTCCGTGTATGTTTCTTTTCCATTATTATTAATAAACGCTCTGCTTATGATTAGAATATGGGAGCCATAAAATTCAGAAACATTTTTGGATGAGCCTCCAAGATAGCCTCATAGACGTCCCACGAGAATTTCTATTTAACAGATGCCACTCATCAACATTTATATCGTCGGCTTATTGCAAGAAGTCATTATGTGACATTTCATTATTTTGGGAAACAGCATTTTAGTTGGGATTAGTTAGTGGTTATGTTGATTAGCCAAAGACGTAACAGCTAAAATTGGCCAGCTAGAAATTAATGTGTTTTTGCATTTTGTAGAATATGTAAAAATGAGCCCGTTATAGATAAAAACGTATTTAGTGATTTTATGCAGTTAATGAGTTCTTGCAATAAGCCGATGATATATTCTACTTCAGCCGTATGCCTGATAGACCTTTTGGGATTGGAGCATGTGTCTCTAAAGCCAAAAGGTGTAGACCTTCAATTGTGTGAACTGTTTGGCTCAACTTAAGATGCACATGCAAGCATTATTCTTATAATTTAATATATATATATCGCTGCCAGTATCTTGGAACCTTGCTTAAAAGGACTCCTTTTAATAATATATTTTAGTTATTAAATTTTTTAAGGTTTTTCGTTCTAGGTTTATTGTTCTAGTATATATTTATTTCATATTATGTATATTTTATTTGTATAGATTTAATCTAAATGTAATTATTAATAACTTAATGTATAAAAATTATGTAATATATTATCTATATTTAATATTAAGTTAAATGGAAACTTGTAATAATAACATAAGTTTTTTTAAATATAAATCTGACTAATAGTATAATGTTAATATAGTTATTCTTTAATAAGAAATGGGTAATGCAATAGCTAAATAAAACAACATGCAGTGACTCATCAAAGTACATACTGATGGATTTTTTGAGTTTATCCCCTAATTATTGGTTGTTGAGTTGGTTAATGGTTTAGACAATGTTGTCAATAGTGATGTGGATTATGCACAATGGAACACACTTCACTATACTTGTAAATATTGTATATTATTTCCAAAATCACATTGAGAATATTTTATTAATTGACGAAATAGTGAGATGTTGATAATAGATTGTGTCCAGGAGATGGGCGAATTATATCTTCTTTTCGTTTGGAATTTTGAATATAATATTGAAATCTCACATGACTATATGGAGTAAAAAACTATTTGTTAAACAACCTAAAATTAATTTTAAAAAAATGTGTTGTATATTTTATAACAATAATTTGATGAAAATTAAAGGACCGGGATTTGTGGAGCAATCTTGGTGAGGCTTACATCCAGCAGTGGACAATGATTGGCTGATGACAATAAAAAGGAGCCTCTGTGGCTAAACGGCCAGTGCATTCAAATGGCTGTAGAGTTAAATTATGTTATATATAAGTTGTTTAGTAGCCATAAAACAAGTGCTCTACAGCTTACTTTGGAATTAGATTGCATTATTTGAATTATTACAATATATTCTTTTATTTATGTATGAACTGTATAATATGTATTTGCAGATAGTGATATATTTAAAAAATTTATAGGCATCTGTATTAATATAATACAGATAACATACTAATATTATAAATGTGAAAGTAACTCTGTTACATTGTCACACCTAAACTGCTGAACCAATTTTGATGAATTTCAGTATAAGTTAGATTGTACTTTGGAGAATGACATAGGCTACTATTAGTTGTGAAAATGAAACTTGAAGGGAGTGAAAGTAATTAAGTTGTTTTTTTTTAATTTGTATGGCATAACATTTGCCAGGTCCGCTAGTAGTATTATATAAAATTAAAAATTTTTTTTTAACACATGTGTAGATTTACTTTAAAAGAATGTGTATTCATAAATCATAATATTTTCTAGCAAATCACAATTTCTGGACAATAGAATATTATCAGAAGTATTTTGATGTCCACACAAATGAGGTTGTGGAGAGAATTATCTCTTCAGTGTTGCCACAGAAAGTGTCGCGCAACTATTTTGATGAGAGAATCAAGGGGAAACCTGATTTATATGGACCCATCTGGATTTCTGTCACCCTGGTATGGTTTTTACTATATTTAATATGAATAGAATATAAGTGTTTCACCCGTGCAGGGGTGGAAAAAGAATACTAACCTCCGTGGCCGGTGTCGGCCTGTTGTAAAAGGTGACAAAACAACCCTCCCTAGCTACATGGCAGGGCTTCAAGCCCGTCTGGATGGAGACCATCTTTGGTCTTAAGTATGCCACCATAATAACATTGTGTTGTGTTCCGGCATTAGTGACCCAAGTTCCTGTATCGTTATGGGACAGCAGCATGTTTGCGATACTACTGGCATTACAAACATCCATAGGCGATGGTAACTACTAAATTCTAAGCGGGCCGTCAGCCTGTCTGCTGTCCTACAGCACTAAAATTTTTTTTAAAAAACTCCAAAGTAGATGATTTGTTACGGAAATGGAGAATTAAGCTCAGTGTTACTAAATCAACGCATGTAACATTCACCCTTTGAAAAGAGGAATGTCCACCCGTGTATTTGTAGAACAAGGTTCTGCCAAGTCAGAACAGTGTAAAATATCTAGGTTTACACTTAGACAGAAGATTGACCTTTGCTAACCATATTAAAGCAAAGAAAAAGGTAGCAAATATACAATTTCAATCATTCAACTGGTTACTGGGGCGTCAATCGCCATTATCTCTGAGTAACAAACTACTGGTTTATAAAACCATTATAAAACCAATTTGGACATATGGTATAGAGCTATGGGGCTCGGCGAGCGACTCGAATGTTGAGATACTACAGAGATTTCAAAACCTTTCTCTAAGAACAATTTCAAATGCACACTGGTTTGTTAGAAACGCAGAAATTCATGAATACCTGGAAATGCCCACAGTTCGAGAAGTAATCAGAGAGTATAGCGAAAAATATAAGGACAGATTGCAACACCACACAAATGAACTAGCCAGAAGCCTACTGAACCCAAGTGAAAATGTATATCGCCTCAAAAGATGGCAGATACTAAACCTGGATCAGAGAACATAAACGTAGTATTACACTATAATGGTGCCACTTACAGGAGTGCCACCTATAATCAACGTGGACATGGAAACAATCTGATTATGGCTATGTAGCCGATTGCAGAGAGCAAAATGGGGGGGAAAAAAACCTTTAGTCAGAGCTTTTTTAAACACAATTATATACTATTTTATACTAGTCAACTACTACGTTATTGCATTTCTACCTACTTATGAGACTATTTCTAATCCTTCTAAAGGTTGAATGGAAGAGATTGCTATTAGAATAAGACCACCTATTGTTACTTTTAGTTATATTTTATAATTGTGTCTATAAATTTTGCAATAAAGTGTCTTCATTTCTGAGTGGAGATTGACTCCGTTATAATATAAGACTACTGTTCTAGCGGTATTATTAAAAATTACAATAATACTTAAGGTGGGACTGTATTTTTTCTTTATAAATAAGGGTTTTGACGCCTAGTGGTTGTGTTACCATAGTTGAAGGTGAAGGTGGCGAGACCCGAGAAGTGTGCCCAAGTGCGCATCTCGGGTCTGGACGATGGCACATCGGCTGCAAGCTGCCGACGCCATCACCTCCCAGCAAGGTAAAGCTGGGGGAGAAATTACGTGCCCAAGATGGATTGCCTGTCTTCACGGTGACTCTACCTAAGGCTTAGAGTGTACATAAGCAAGTTATAGAGCGTGCGCATCGCTTGTTGTCCATTGTGCCAAGTGTAAGCAGATGTTCTTTAATAGTGATACCTAATGTAGTGGTCGAATAGTGATGTGCCACGATTGATGTACTCGTATGTAAGTATTAGGTACGTATATAGTAAAATTTAGGTTTTAGCAGATCAATAAAACACAGTTATGACTTTTTAAAATAATGACAATAAAAGTTATTTCACAAAAGTATGTACTTAAAGGTAATAAGATTTGCATATTATAAATAATTTTAATTTAATAAGGCAGAAAAGAATGAAAATTGATTTTTTTTAAATAACACAAAAAAACTAATCTACTTACTGCTCCTTATTCATTATGTTCTTGTGTTATTAGTTGTTTTTCACGAAGCTGCGCAAGCATTTTTGTGAGAATCTACTTTCTTAAATTCAATAAAGAAAGAAAAATATAGAAATAAAAAAAAATCATGTTATTACACAATATTCAAGTACAACATTGTACAGCACTAGCTCCAATGCTGAAAAGGTCGGAAGCGGGAGACGCGGGAACGCATGCTGCGTGAACCCACCCGCGCGCCTCCCGCAACACCCTTTCTCGCCCTGAGTAATTTTCTTAAAATCTATGTTTTCTGATCAAAACACTACTTCCCGATGAAAAGAAATATCATTGTTCTTTTTAGTTTGCTTCCGTGAATCATTCTTACAACTTGGTACTGCACATTTCACCATTATAACATTAAATTTAAATAAATATCGGCGGGAGCAACAATCAGCGCGTTCGACCCTTCGTGACTAATAGCGTCGCCCTTGCGACTTCGATACTGTTCAAACCTGTGCTAACAGTTCATACTCGCTAACGGGTGCTCTATAGCTTGCTTATGTATACTCTAAGACCTAAGGCTTCAGCTAAGAAGCTTGCTAAGGCAAAGCTCCTCACGGGGGATGGGCCTCGGCAGATGTGAGAGTTCTGCCGAGCAGGGCCCAGTGTAAGGGTATTACTGTATATGATAAATATTATTATAGAGATGCAGGGAGGCCCTTGGTACCCAACATAACCTGATCTGATGGTGTATCCTGTGGAGTAATCAATGATATTAGACAATTGTCAACATTCTAAAAGTAAAAAATTACAATTTTCTTTAGATCCCTTGGCTGAGAATTATTAATTTTGAAACTAAGGAAAGTTTGCTGTCCTGTTTACTTTTTGTTAAAATACAGTTATTTACATTAGTATTGGATCCCAGTTACATGCCTAAGCTCATGAAGATGTGAAAGTTTTTTAGTTTCAGAAGTTTATCAATAAAGCTTCATTAGCAATTGACCAGTTTGTTTGTTTTTTTTTTTATTGCTGTAGGACAGCAGACAGGCTGACGGCCCCCTTAGGATTTAGCAGTTACCGTCGCCTATAGGTGTATGCAACGCCAGTGGCATCGCGAACACGCTGCTGTCCCATAAGGGTACAGGAACTTGGGTCACTAATGCCGGAACACAACACAAGGTTATTATGGCGGCATACTTAAGACCAAAGGTGGTCGCCATCCAGACGGGCTTGAGGCCCTGCCACGTAGCTAGGGTGGGTTGTTTTGTCGCCTTTTACGACAGGCCGACCCCGGCCACAGAGGTTAGTATTCTTTCTCTGCCCCTGCACGGATAGAGAGAGATATATTGATAGATTTGAAGATTTGTGATAATTGAAACCAATTCCTTACATTAAACCTATTTGTAACTGTTTGTTTGACTAGTAGTGCTTAAATTCAAGGCGGTGAACATCTGTGCAAATGGTATTGAAAATGTGTTTGACTCATAAAAACTTCAATATTGCCTTGTGTGCATGATCACAAAAATCTAATCATTGTATAACTGTTGCAGATCTTCACAATTGCCGTAAGCGGCAATATAGCTAACTACCTTCAAAATGCGAACAAGGCTATTGTATGGAGATATGATTTCCACCTTGTCTCCTATGCGGCGACAGCGATTGTTTGCTATGTTTGGCTTGTCCCGTTAGCCCTTTGGGCAGCATTGAAATGGACCACTGTCAACGATAGTCAAGATGAAATTGAGCTACAGGTACTACTGTCTTTATATTGATGCTGACTAGGGCAAATTGCTAGATTACATACAACACTAACTCAGTGAGCAGTTTTACATGTAATCTACATAAGGTCATTGAATAGTTTTTCATCTTCAGTTGATCAGTGTAGTATCACGTATTATATCGTTAGATTTGTAAGGTTATTTGAGTTGTGTACCACACGTGTGTCAGTGTTTGTTCTCCGAAACCAGTGCCTTCATGTGTCACCATTATTTTGATGGATTTCAACTACGTCCATAATCTTGTTTTGGTCTAGAGTTTGAATTCTACCTGAGAATATTTTTTATAGACACTTGATATATGAAATTGTAATAAAAAAATTATAGTTTATAAAAACAAAAGAAACCAGGCTATTATATATCAAAGTAAAAAGTAAAAAATAATTCTTAACATATGAATAAAATATAATAAAAGCGTGGTAAAAATGTACATTTGTTGGAATTTAATTATTTCATATAATGTTATATTAATTTATAAAAAGTTTTGTTTATCTCACTGATTCCAATATGTTTGTTCCAGACCACAAATTCACCAACAATGATGTCTCTCTTCTGTCTCTACGGATACTCGTTGTCAATTTACATTCCGGTGGCAATATTGTGGACCATACAGGTCTCGTGGCTCCAGTGGCTGTTCGTCTTGATGGCGGCATTCGTGTCGGGCGCGGTCCTCATATTCTGGCTGATGCCGGCTCTAAAGAAGTCTAGATATTTCCTCATATTGATAGGATCGATCTTAGCATTCCATTTCCTTCTTGCAGCAGGGTTCATGCTCTATTTTTTCCATACTCCAAGTGTTAATGTGACACCGGTTTCTTCGACCATTTCCCCATAATTTTATTGTTTGATGTAATTATATTAAAAATTATGTGATTTGTTACATTCTTGATTATTTTAAAGTTTTATAAGATGTGACAATATATGAATATATTTAAATTTATTTTATTCTGAAGTAAAACATTTATCTAAGAGTGTGTAATAATACTGATGGGCTTGTCCCAACTAGCGGAACAGACAATATTTCGCCACGCTCGTCCAATTTGAATTGATCCCTTCCCGTCGGTAAGCAAGCCTAAGCGGTACACGCCATCGTAGAGTTCGAATCCGGGGCCTTTGGGTTAGTGTTCGATTGTGCCTGGCTATCACGTCAAGAGCCTGTAGGAATATAGATTTCTGAAATTTTAATTCAAGTACTATTACTATCAATTAGTACGACCTGACAGAGGAACCCACAACGCAATGGCGTAGATTGGTCTGATCCAACGTTAAAAGAAGTCGTGGGGGACAAGATTCAGGGGTCTACGATGTCTTTTCTATTTCTTTGAAGGAAAGGTCTAGTCTTGCACAGTTCAGACCCATAAAAAACAGTAAATTTTTGTAAACGATGAATGTGGTGTCATTCGAAACATTTTCAAAATAATCTTTATTTATACACAAAGTTAAGAAGGATGCATTGTTATTTCTGTCGTAGAAACAAATAATGCACTGCTTGTATAGAGTATAAAAAAAGTATAATGTTTTTTAGCCATTTAATTGTAGTAACTCCGCAGGCTTAGCTATCCAAACTGAGTTTTCACCCCAGAAACAAGGACTACACCGCTCAGTCTTGTACCTCCCGTATTATTCGTACTTAAAATGGCAGAAATTACAAAATATTTGATTAGTAGGTAGTAATGTTATTAAATGAAAATTAAAATATTACTTGTTAATAATTTAAAAATCAATATGTTCGTAATTATGTATTTGTTAATAAAACATACTTATTTAGAAACACATATATATATTTTTATTTTTGACTTTGACTTGCCGTCGTTTTTTTAACATCTCTTTCTCAAGAAAAATAGTTTTGCACTAAAGATGGCTCCCATGTCATACCATAGGAAACTACAACCCGTGTGCGATAAGTTGAGACCCGCCAGGAATGCAACCCTCCGCCCGCTACCCCTCAAGCTCCCGTGTTGTACTGTAGGCAACGCCATTTTTTATAACATCTTAGTCTCGTACTGAAGTCGGAAACTTGTTGTGATATTTTTTTGTGCACAGTACAACTTATTGCGCACGGGTAATATATAAAATACTATTTCCTTAGTTTGGAATATAAATAAATATACTGGAACGATTCACACACTTTCTCCGTGCAGGGGCGGAATAAGAATAACCTCTGCCGCCGAGGTCAGCCTGTCGGAAAAGGCGACAAAACAACAAGCTAGGTGGTAGGGCCTCAAACTAGTCAGGATGGCAATCAACCCTGGTGTATAAGTATGCTGCCATAACAGCTTTGTGTTGTTCCGACATTAGTGATCCAGGTTCCAGTATCCCTACGCGGACAGCAGCGTGTTCGCTGTGCCCCTAGCGTCGCTAACATCGCAATATAGGTAAATCATACCAACTATATAACATAGGTAAATCATACTAACAACGCAATATAAGTAAATCATAAAGTACTATACCTTATCCATTTTACCAAAAAATGGAATGTAAACAAATCGTAAAAGGGTTTTTTTGGATGTCGATTTTATAATAATCAACATGATATAAAAATTATCATAACGACTTTTAATTATTTATTAGAAATATCTCCTATTTTCTTATTTTTTTTATATTACTATATACATATATATATATATATATATATATATATATATATATATATATATATATATATATATATATATATATATATACTTTTAGAAAAAAATATTTTTACAATTATTATGAATGATAAATATTAATGCATATAAAATTTACATATTTACAACATTAATTGTAATAACTAACTTACATTATAAAGAACCTAAAAAGACAATGTTTCCAAATCTCTTACTGGTTCTGTATGTTGGTAATTATAAGTGTACTGTTCAACGTACTATTGTCGATTGAAAGGAGTGTTTTATTATTACGGTCGGATTATACCCGCCGTGTTGTTTTATTCTAACTTTATTTGAGAAACATTGGTTTGTTTATTACATTTTATTTTTTGGTAAAGTGGATAGTATATAGAGCAATATGGTTACTAGACCACTAACTTAATTTTTGGAAAAACCCGGGAAGGAAACGAAATCCATGAGCGTTTCGACGTGCCAAAGCAATTAGGTACGCTAGGAAAATCTTCAATATGAAAATATTGTATAAAAATGTCAAAATTCTATTTCCAGGTACCAAAAAGCAAATAGAACATAGCATAGACTAAAAATTGCTAACAACATTACAAATACTAATTCTTAAAGGAAAACAATAAATAACGCAGTAAATACTAAAAAAAAAATACAGAAAAATATTTCGATAACTGCAAAATTTTGATCAGATTCCTAAGTATAGAGCCAAACCAATATCGAGGGTGTGGTCCCATTTTTGCTAAGACAAATCATTTCTTGAGTAAATACATTATGTTCCTGTACCAATTGGCTCACTCGTTTTCTCTGTGATATGACAGAGACAATTCTATTGGATAGCACAGCAATAAAATAATGTATCTGAAAAATATTGAAATTAACGTATACATAAATGAATTCCATTTCAAATAAATCAGATTTGTACATAACAATTATTTCTCTGTACAGGGGCGGAGAAAGAATACTGATCAATGCGGCCGGGGTCGACCTGTCGTAAAAGGCGGCAAAACAACCTCAGCCACGTGGTAGGGCCCAAAGCCAGACTGGATAGCGACCACCTTTGGTCTTAAGTATGCCGCCATAATAACCGTGTTGTGTTCCGGCATTAGCGACCCAAGTTCCTGTACCCTAATGGGACAGCAGCGTGTTCGCGATGCACTAGCGTTGCTAAGCGGGCCGTCAGCCTGTCTGCTGGCCTACAGAAAAACCGTGATCCCCGTAAAATACGCGACATCCAAAAGCCTTAACGGTTAAGAAGAGAGTGGAGTGCTCGACTACCCAAAGTCCTACGACTACTAGGACTTACACATACATCAGTGCCGGATTAACCACGTAGCAAGAGTAGCAATTGCTACGGGCCCCGCGGCGGAAAGTGGGCCCCGCATATTTAAACCCACTCATCTCTGCCTAAGTATCTAATATACAAAAACAAACAAAACGCATAGACGGCAAATAAACGATTGAGGTATTGAGTATCGAATTGTTTTTTTTTCCCACTTTAGTTACTTAAGAACCCCTAGCAGATCAAGGGCTCAAAGGGCAAATAGAATTTGCTATCTATTTGCTACGGGCTCCGCAATTGCTTAATCCAACACTGACATACAACATATATCGAAACTACAAACTAAAATATTAACAACATACGGACGTACAAAAACAATAAATATACAACTATATGTACAATTCATTTGAATGTTGATTTCTTAATTCACTGAATACTTAATCTGATATGGTGAAATTATTGAAACTGTCGAGCCACACTTGTTTGTTCGTAACCACTTCATCGGGCGACAACTGTAACGTTCCCATTATTTCTGATAACATGGTAACTGAAAAAAAAACAGGTTATTAATGAAGGCATTATATATAGGAACAACCAAGATGTCATGTAAAAGGATCGATGCAAATAGGCGCGAACCACTTTAAAATCTTAAGTAGCCGACATTTAATCTTGTATAAATAGAAAAATACTAATGGGGCGTTCCAGTATCATTGAGGACTGCCAAGCCAATGTTGGCCCATCAAGCCAAGATGGACCAATAACAATCATGTAGAAGTGCGCTGTCGTTGCCGTTGTCAAAAAAGCTGATTTTAACGTGACGTATTTTATGAACGGCCCCAAGGTAATAGTGTGAGGAAAAAGACCCAAAGCAGTATTATGTAACGCCCGTGGAGGGGGGGGGGGGGGTGTAAAGGGTTGACGTTAGAACAACGCGTAACGTAACATATTTAAAGATATATAGAAAACGAGTACGCCATTTTTATTTTAAAAATGATCACTTGAGCGCTAGATAACGTTTATTTCGAGGCAGGGAGGGGCACTTAAAATATGATGGCGTGTGATATGGGGGGAGAGGGAGGGTAAATTGTGTCGAATGGCAAAAATTGATGTCCTTCGACGAAGGTTATGTATTGTTGTGAAAAAAGGAAGATTGCTGTGAACCACCACCAAAATATATGAAGATGGACGCATTGTGCGCAAGCTGCCTGTGCCTGCATTCAAGAGCAACGGAATGCAGAACCAAGAGCATTCGAAGACGCTCGGTACTGCGAATTTCCTATTTAGAAGCCCTAGAGACGTAGCTGTCAAATGTGAATTGTGTACGGACCCCGTAAAAGTCGGCGACCCGGCAAAAGTGCCACCTTGCAAACCCAAACCGACACTTGGATGTTGTTTACTCAAGAAGAAATCAATAAAGGTGTCGCTTGAAGATATATTAGATGATTGACAACGAAATTTCGTGTCGTACTTTCAATGTGAAAAGAGAAAAATAATTTAAATAAATAGGATAACAGATTTTTGCTCAAAAAGGGGTTAATGCCAGGCAGGCGGCTCGTTGTAAAAATTAAGCCAAAACTATTACGACATGTAACATGTTCTGCCGATCCCACGCATATAATGTAAGATAAGGGCAGGAGGAAGAAGAAGATATAAGACCTTATTGAGACCTGTCATATTGTATGGATCGGAATGTTGAACCACAAGGTCGAACGTCGGCTGTCCCGCCCGTTTAGGAGCTTACGCGTTACTACGTGGTCAGGGAGGTTCAACGTCGACTGTCCCGCCCGTTTAGAAGTTTCATCATCATCATCTCAGTCGGAAGACGCCCACTGCTGGACAAACGCCTCCCCCAAAGATTTCCACGAAGATCTGTCCTGAGCTGCCCTCATCCAATCTATTCCGGCGATCTTGACCAGATCATCGGTCCATCTTGTGGGGGGCCTACCAACATTGCGTCTTCCAGTACGCGGTCGCCATTCGAGGACTTTTCTGCCCCAACGGCCATCAGTCCTTCGAGCTATGTGCCCAGCCCACTGCCACTTCAGTTTTGCAATCATCCAGGCTATGTCGGTGACTTTGGTTCTCCTGCGAATCTCTTCATTTCTGATTCGATCTCGCAGAGAAACTCCGAGCATAGCCCATTGCCCTCTGAGCGACCATGAGCTTTCTCATAAGGCCCATAGTTAGCGACCACGTCTGCGTTCCGTAAGTCATCACTGGCAACACACATTGGTTAAAAACCTTCGTCTTGAGACACTGCGGTATTTGGGACGAAAAGATTTCACGGAGCTTCCCGAACGCTGCCCATCCGAATTGGATTCGACGAGTGACCTCTTTCGCGAAATTGGACTTGCCTAACTGGATCGTTTGACCCAAGTAGACGTATTCGTCAACAATTTCGAGAGTACAGTTCCCAACTGTTACGGGGGTAGGTGTGACATGGACATTAGACATGATCTTCGTCTTGTCCATGTTCATTTTGAGACCTACTCCTTGGGAAGCTGTATTGAGGCCATCGGGCTTGGGCTTGGCTTAAGTCTTCCATAGTCTCAGCCATGATTACGATATCATCTGCGAATCGAAGGTGAGTGATGTACTCGCCGTTGATGCCCAGTCCATTCCAGTCTAGAAGCTTGAAAACATCTTCCAACGCAGCGGTGTACAGCTTTGGCGATATGACATCACCTTGTCTGACTCCCCGCTGCAGTCGGATAGGCCTCGAGTTCTGATCCTGGAGACGGAATGACATGGTGGCGTTTTCATACAAACACTTCAACATTTTGATATATCGATAATCAATGTGGCACCTCTGGAGAGACTGAAGCACCGCCCAGGTCTCGATCGAATCAAAGGCTTTCTCATAGTCGACGAACGCCAAGCATAGTGGCTGGTTATACTCCTCCGTCTTCTGTATAACCTGCCGCAGCGTATGTATGTGGTCTATGGTGCTAAAGCCTTTTCGGAATTCGGCTTGTTCGGGAGGCTGGAAGTCGTCAAACCTGCGCGCGAGACGATTCGAATTAGAAGATGATTTAGAAGCTTGCACGTTACTAATTATATTTTTTTTCATCCCACTCTCGCTTTTACCATTTAGCTCACCGAGAATGAGGGTAGGTAACAAAACTCAGGAGGAGGAATTCCAAATACCTTTTGAGAGTAGAAATGAGAATGGATGGATGCAAAAGGGGAGGTAGACCAAAGAAAAGATGATATGGCAAAAAATGTGAATGTTCAGATGACAGATAATAGAGGAGAGTGGAAGAAGAGGACATGTTGTGCCGATCCCACATAGCTGGGTACAAGGCAGGAAGGAGAAGAATTGCTATTGAAAGATACACACTAAAAAGCCTTAGCCTTTGTGGGTAATATTTAAACTCACCATGAACATCAGCAGTCACCATGTCCTTCATGATCTCACAGAACTCTATGAGATGCCCCTCGCTGTACAGTAATTGGGAACTGAATTCGGCGTCTTTCAGTACACATTTGTACACAATGTGCACCCCGCAACGACATATTGGCAGAAGGTCACCACAACTTCCTTCCACTTCGTGGCCTGAAAGTGAAATATTTCATTAACGAGTAATCAAACTTTACGATAAATAGATGAGCCCGAAGACTGGTTTTATTTTATCATTGAAGTGGTTAATCCCAGTTGCTTTTAATATTTAAAACTACAACACACACACACACACACACAGCGCCATCTAGTCCCATAGCACTCGTGTTATGGGTATTATACAACTGATATGCTACTTTTTTATTGCTGATGGACAGCAGGCTGCCGGCCCATTTAATAGTAAGCAGTTATTGTTGTTGCCTATTGATGTTTGCGACGCTAGGGGACACCAAAAACACGCTGCTAGGTGCGAGGTACTGGAACCTGTATCACTAATGTAGGAACCCAGTACAGGGTAGTTATGGCGGCATATTATACACCAGGGGTGGTTGCCATCCAGACGGGCGTGGTCCTACCACGCAGCAAGGGCTGTTTTGTCGCCTTTTACGACAGGCCATTACGATACGGAGATCATATTTATATTATCGTGAATTAAAAAGTTGCGTATGGCAGAAGAAACATGAAAGCAGAATAAATGTAGTTGAGATGAGAGCGTTAAGAAGTATGATAGGAGTTAAACTGAGTGACAGTATAAGAAATAGTGAGATAAGGAAACGTTGTGGTCTAAAAGAAGATGTAGTAACAAAAATTGAGAAAGGTATGCTGAGATGGTTTGGCCATGTCGAGAGAATAAATGAAGAACGATTGACGAAAAAAGTGTACAAGGCGAGGTTGAATGGAAGTGTTGGAAGGGGTAGACCCAGGCGGACGTTTCGAGACTAGATCAGGGACGTCTTGAAAAAAGGCCACGTCAAGAGTACCCTAAACCGAAGGGCATGTATAAAGGGAATAATGAAAGTGGACGAAGCGAAACAAGTATGTAAGGATTGTAGCAAGTGGAAAAAAGTGGTCTCTGCCTACCCCTACGGGAAAGAGGCGTGATTATATGTATGTATGTGAATTAAAACAATGTTTTAATGACTGAAACGCACCTCAATATTGTTATTTTTTAATATTTATATAATGCATATATCACTGTCTTCAGTTTGTTCCACGATATAATTAAAAGTATTGCCATTGTTTTACCATTGCCTTAAAAGTTTATTATACTTTTAACCGAACCAATTCACAAAAAAAAAAAGAATTGATTGATTATGTATATTTCTGAAATTAAAGTAAAATTAATAAAAAAATATGGTTACCTCCTGTTTCACAACTATTTCTCAACATCACAGCACATATTCTTAGAGCATACACCGTTGTTTGCATGAGCAATAACTGACAATCACAACTGAAATGAAAAAAAGGAATGATAAATTAATAAAATAAAAAGAATAACTATCGTATACCTCAAATCTATAAATACAATTAAAGTTTTTTTTAAGATAAAAATCACTTTAATTAGGTCCGAAAGATGTATTGGTTGATCAATAGAAACAGCCAGCTCACCATGGAAAATAAATTATTGATATACAAGGCCATAATAAAACCGATATGGACCTATGGAATTCAGCTATGGGGCACGGCTGCCAATTCAAATTTAGAAATATTACAAAGGTTCCAATCAAAAATGCTAAGAATGATTGTAGATGCACCTTGGTATACCACTAACGAGAGACTTCACCACGAACTCCACATTAAAACAGTAAAGGAAGAAATAGTGCAGACAGTCAAAAAATATAAAATAAGATTGGAGCTACACCCAAATATACTGGCGCATCACCTTATGGACAATGGAATATTCCCAAACACCCGGAGACTAAAGAAAAGAGTACCGCAAGATTTACTCTAATTCTAAGAATTATAAGGGCTTGTCACTGGACAAGTACCTTGCACTGTCATTTTAAACTTACAAAATATTGCCGAATGTTCCACATGACAGATTGCAATATATAATAAAAAAAAAAAACTTTTATCAGCATTTTTACAATGGTCCATCATTAACTACCATACATAATTTAAAATCACATACACGCATGTACATTTATGAATACTTTATAATCTATAATTTATTTTTAACTTTTTTGTTTGATTAACTATAAAATATAATTTATTTGTTGTCACTTCTCAATCGGCAAATATTTTTATTAATTTAACGCAATCTTGTGGCAGTGTTATTAATTAAACGCCAGATGGCGTTTTAGCAAAAGGAAAAGAAAGCGTTAACCCTGATTATGACTATGGGACAAAATTATTGAATTTGTGTATTAGGTCTCGTCATGTCATTGTCATCAAGTCTTGACACGTTTGCAAAATTTCGAATTTTTTTGTTCGTTCAAAGTAAATAAAATTTGAATCCGAAAATTCCGTTACTTAGATACATGGATATAATATAGATACATACAGGCCAAGTTTATTAGCGTGTAAAAAAATAAAAGCATACAATCAAAACCATTTTAATCAAATAAGATCTCCTGATATTTCGACATGCTAAATTAAGTGTTATAACACTGAATAGGCTTATTCCAAATAGTTTTCTACAACATATCGTCATCCCAGCAGTTTGTATTTAAAAAAAATGGCTAACTTACTTTTTTTTACTTTGGGATAAAGTAACTCCATCACAGCTAGTATTATTATGTAATATAATAAGATTTCTAGTAATTTCGATTGCCTTATCTACTAAATGTTGGTTTTCTATACATTTGAGGCACACTTCGATCTGCCTTATAAGGATTTGGAGGTAACAGGAATCTGAAAGTTACAAATAATATGTCATTTATGAAGAAAGAAGATTTAGACTGGGGCTATGTTTTTAAGAAGCTAGCCTTTTCAAAATGTATATTTATTGCAAACAGAAAGCCTTAGGGGAAACATTTGTCTAAAAATGAGCTCTTAAAAAGTAAAACTAATCGATTGCCGAGAAAATTTAATATTATTTTTAACTTATAATGTGAAAGGATGTTTTACCTAGAACGGAATCAAATTTAAACTCTGAAATTGTGAATACTCTTACTTTTCGTAAAGCATTGGTTATAAGGTAAGATTTTGTTGGATGTAAACTTTCTAGCATATCTTGAATATTTACGACATAATAATTGAGTCTAACGTCTATATATAGACGTTAGGCGTGCCTAGGTTATGGACATTAAAAAAAACAGTAATAAAGAAAACGCTAGATGTGAAAATAAATGTATGTATCGCTGGGTAAGTTACAGAAAAATTGCATCAAATATGATATGAGTAAATTGTTTCAATTAATCCGAATAATTCAATCGATATGTCCTCTTCCCGACTATATCATGCTGTTACAGAGGAACACTTTTACACTTTTGACATTGACAGCCCAACCGTAACGGATATGAATATCACCTAACCCATGAAGTGAGGATAGTAAAAACCAAATGGAAATTTCATACTCCTCCATCCGCGCAATTTTCGTATAAATGTATTTCGTACAAAGTTTTCGCTTCACGTATTAATATATAATTACCTTTTTTATATAAAAGCACACCCTGGTCATAGTCAATTTTTAAATTTCCACCGTCGCCCGAACAAAATGTTTTCTTAAAACTGGCAACACTGGATAATTTGGTCATCAGATTTAATATATGGCAACACACAAAAGACGACGGTCTCGATGTTACAGAGTTTTTTATTATTTCAATAAATTTTGGATTGTTTGAAGGTATTTGTGTTTCTATTATTAAATTTATTGATAGTAACAGCCCGCTGTATATTGTTGCACACGACTGGAACAAAATTAGATGCATAGATAATAATAGACCATAAAGGGTGACCTGTTGAGTATGGGTCTACCTTAGAGAAAGACAAAATAGTCAAAACGCTTGTTCAACTAAATTGCCCAACAATTACACATACCAATGAAGTTACTGTGTAGGTTTTCCGGATGTTATTCTTCACTTCTTCACACGTGTGGAAAAACATCCACAAAACCTTCATTATCATGGCGGACACAATGCACGAGAAAAATTTTACTCGCAGTTGTAATTGAATTGTAATGAAATTTCTCGGTGTAAGATTACTGACCTCTACGATCAGGGGCGGTCTGTCATGCAAGGCGACAGAACAACCCTAGCTAGGATGATAGGACTCTAAGCCCATCTGGATGGCAACCACCACTGGTTTCTAAATTTGCCACCATAATAACTTCATGAACTCAACGCGGACAATAGTGTGTCAACGGTGGCCCTGACGTCGCAGCCTGTCTGCTGTCCCAGGGCAATAAAAAAATAAAAGTTACACAGTAAGGTAAAATTAATAGAAAAACAGTATCATGAATTAAGAATCACAGAATGGTTGTTATAGAAAAAAATATAGGGCGTGTTAGAACAAAACATAGACACCATATAACAATGCGTTGCGCAGGCGCAGGTAATAAACGATTTATCAGATCAGGAGAGTAATACTTACAGTGCTATCAATCAATGAACATATTCTTGCTAATAAGGGAATAAATTGCCCATTATTCTGTGTCACACAAAAATCCTCATATTTCCCCAGTATATTTTCACATCTAGAATTTTCTAGAATGTATGCCATCACAGCCGTCATACGTCTAGCCAGTATTTCTTGCTCTTCCTTGTATAAAAATCTGGATTTGTACAAATATTTCTTTAGCTTAAACGAAAACTTCAAAGCTATGTAACTAGTATTAAATGTTTTTCGAATAAAATTTTTTTTTCTTTATCATTTCAATAACATTAGGAGGAAATCTGCACACCGATATCATCAATGTTTGTGCTGGCAGTTCATTTTGGACAAGTTTAGCTTTTAACAGATAGTCAAATGTGCTTAAGGTACAGTCCTAGACAGAACGGATATTATAGCTTGTCCACTTTTGGATTTTTATATTAGTGCTCAGCAGTTGGATATATATCCATAGCCATATGGCTATATGAGCTGGGGCTTCATAATAAACAACATTAACTTACACGCCTTTTAACAAATCAACCCTTTTGACTTCATGAAATATCAAAGTTGTTTCGATATATTTTTCATCCATTTCCTTCTGGAATGCTGGAGATATTTTCTGCAGTATTTTCTCTAGACGTGTCTGAACTTCTACTAGCACTGAATGGATTACTTTAAACACCTGTAAATATATGTATAAATACATTTATTATATAATTAGTAAGAAAATAAGGTACTTCATAGCCAAGAGGGATCAAATTCTACGACAGAATGCACTCCTTGGGCAGTTATAGTTAGTAAAGAATCACCATGAGGATAGCTGCATATAAAGATCACTCGTACGTGCAGTCCGCCCATCTGCCTTGGACAGAGGCCCGAACCCAACCGTAGGACATTATGGAAATAATGACTGAAACCACCAGTCATCTTCTCAGCCTCACTAACTGCGTTAAGTAACCATTGTGATAACTAAATAAATGTACTGACACAATTCACACATTGCCATCTAGTCCCAAGTAGCTTAGCACTTGTGTTATGGGTACTAGACAACTGATAAACTACAAATATACATTATTTTTTATAAATAAATACATATAATACATAAACACACAGACGCGAGACGGGAATCGAACCCATGATTTCCGCATGCGTACCAAATTGCGTTAGCCGCTACGCCACGAAGGTCGTCAATACTACGCCTACATGTATTCTATCAAAATGTTTTAGTGGTGGTAAAGGATCTTTTTGCTCCCTGAAGGAGTTGGTGGAACCCTTTCCACTCATTCTAACACAAACAGGGGTAAGAAGATTATATCCTATTTGATACAACACTATCTTTAGGTAGCCACAGAATTCAGAATATTTACCAGCCATCTTGAGTGGTTGTCACCGTCATCATGCATATTTCCTTTTCCACAAAGCTTTTATTACGGAACTTGGTGACGCTAGTGGTTATCAATTTTATGACAGATCTATTGATTCTATTACCATTTCAGCTGGTTGATAAACAATGACTTCAATTCTCTGATTATCAATTATATGGTTAGAAGGAGATCCTCGAGAAGTAAATTTAAGATATGGAGACATCAGAATCTTACCTTAAAATATTTTTCTTTCATGTCCCCTCTCTCCACAGCGATGGAACTGACATCTTTGTATATATACGACATATCCACATGACTCTGCTTGTCCTCTTTCTGAATAGGAGTTGAAGGTATCCGATGGAATGTATTGTACACCCTGCATTTGTTTTGGGATAGGTCTGTGTGCTTCTGAAGTTTTTCATTATAGTCTAGTATTGAGTAATTTTGGTTCGATGATGTTTGAAGGATGTGTGGTAGAATTGATTTTAGACTATTGGTTTCTGTATTGCAAAAATAAATATGAAATTAAGAAAATGATATATTTTGATATTGAAAATAATTTAAACACATATTGAAAGAGGGCGCGTGTATGCAATATTACATGATATCACAATTAAGAATAAAGGACTCACAATATGTTATTAAAAATTACAGCCCATATTATCCCACTGAGTCCTGCCTGTACTTATTGTTAGCGGGAACGGAGTGCTATTCAAGGCGGATTGGCAGGATGTACATACTGAGGGCTTGTAGGTTTTCACATCATGTTTTTTTTCGCCGTTGGTATGTGGCAATTATGTTATAATATGCACGCTTCGGCGAGAAACCTAACTTAACAGGACATACCATTGTGGGATTGAATCCGTAACCTCTAAGTTAGCCTCCGACACTAATTGGCTACCACACCTTATCCTTTCTTTGCTGTACTGTATTTTTTTTTTGGTAAAAGTGATAATATATCTCTTTTTTTAACTAATCACAGAGCTAAGATGTCAGAGGAAACAACCTGTACTATATATATAAAAATGAAATAAACAAATTTCAAAACATACCTGATATTTTACTCTTGTTAAGTTTTAAAAAATGTGATTTATCCATAGTTTGTACAGCATTTGAGACTGTTTTAACTTTTTTACTCTTGGGTAAATTGAAATTATTTTGCAAAATACTTTTATGTTTTTGACTGTAAATGTTTAATATGACATTTAAAATACATTATATTACAAATATAAGTCATGTTAATCACTCCAAATAATTTGTTAGGACATAATGTTAGGAGTGGCTTTTAGGATTCAAATTCCCAATTTCTTTGTCAGAAGTCATATACCTAGACAATACTCAGATGGTTAAGACTCATTGTAGAATTGTCTGTAATCTGCCTGGACACTAATGTTAAGATTGATTATCGAATCAGTATCAGTTTCCAATTGCATACAACAGGTATTTTCCTTTTTTCTGTGTGCCATGGTCTAGTCCCCCATTTTAGATCGTCCCTTCATTTGCTCACCATATTTTACCAACCTTGTATTCTCTATCTTGATTATTTAAAGCTACATGTTAAGTACACCATATATAAAACTTTGAAATATGTGTATAAGTCAAAATTTGTTATTGAACATTGAACATCATAAACTGATCTAATAAAATGTGATGTTTCATCATATAGCATACAGCCGGGACCTTTGATAGTTGGTCATAATACCAGTATGTTGTTCTAAAGAATGTCACTATAAACTGTTTTTTTTTTTATATAAAAACTGAACACTATGTACAAAATTACCCAGCCCTTCTACTAAGACTTAGCCCCCAACTAATCAATGTTTTTCTTAAATCTTTTAAATAGGAAATCATAGTTACCTCATAGAAATATCATTATTTCCAAAATTAACTTGTGTTAATTTCACCTTTGATGATTCCAAAATTTTACATTTCTCTTTTATACTGATTATTTCTGAGTTCTGAAATAATATAAAAATTTAAACTCACACCAGTGGGTGCCACCAGACAGATGGAGCAAGCAAATGTTGGAGGGGAGAAAGAGTAATCAAGTGCTAGAGCGAAGACAACAGTTTCGGACAACCCCTAACCACTGTGTTTGTTGCCGGTCATGGCTAGGTGGGAAGGCACTGGACCAGGATCCATAGTGCAGATTTGAGGAGCCCTATATCCACTTTTAGACCTTTGGCTGAAGACAAGTTCTCCAACTAAAATGAGTTGATACCATAATCATTATCATGTATTTTTAATTTAAAGCTTTTATTGACTACAGACTTCTATACAAAATTTAGACTTTTTATATTAAAATAAGTTTTAAATCCAGTTACTTATAAAAGACAATTAGAGTCCAGGGTCTACAGTTTGAAAACATGTGATTCAATGCCTATTTATAGGCCATATCCATCAACCATGGATTTAGTTTCATTGACTTTTGTTTCATGTTTTTGAAAGGGGACAATATAGGATAAAATTTACCTTAAATTCTAATTGTGTTTTAAAATTATTCATATCTCTGTTAACTTTATCTATCTTCTCAGTACATTCTTTCTGTGCTTGTTCTAAAGCTTTAATCTTTTCCATCCTAGCATTGTCTAATGCTATTTGCGAGTTTCTTAAATGAGATCGTAATATTGTTACTTCACCTTCCTTTAGAAAACATTTATCTAGTAATTTAACATTTTCAGACTGAAGCGTTTCATTTTCTTCTTTCATTTGTGCCAGTTTACGGCACAATGTATCTGAATCTTGTTTGAAAACTTTATCATTAAACATAAAATCATCTGCTAAATCTATTTGCTGGTTGTTTTGAATTAATTTCGATGTTATGCCAGGCAACGGTGAAGATATACGATTGCATTTTTCCTTTAAACTTGTTGATACAACACCAGAAACAGAAGGTATGGGTTTCTTGAAAATATTTCTATTTCCAGTCTCATACTGAGTGCTGGTTGTTTGAGGCTGCATACACAAGCTGTAGTCGGGAAGTATGCTCTGTTGAGCATCTTCACAAGCTTGGCTCGCGAGTAGCAGAATTTCGTCGTCACCATCATTGCCCCAGTCTTCTTCAGCTCCTGAACCTGAGGCAAATATATGCGATGAAACTAATCATTAATGATAGATATATTTAATACCATATTGAGATTTAATAGGTATATGAATTACATTCGAAATAAAACTAAAAACGATTTAGTTTTGTTTCGAGTTTCCTAAAATTTTACTAA
Organism: Malacosoma neustria; assembly: GCA_963693495.1. Lineage (NCBI taxonomy): Eukaryota > Metazoa > Arthropoda > Insecta > Lepidoptera > Lasiocampidae > Malacosoma > Malacosoma neustria. Next base: position 15,115,276 of record OY856391.1, on the reverse strand, counting down.
ATATATGTCATATATAGTATAATTTTATATATTCTTGCTGTTTATTCTTATATTAACGTGTATTCATTAGAAGTACAAAAAATTTGGAAAAGACAACTTTTGTTACCATTATTTACATCGGTGTTCTGACTAAGGGGCAAGTTGTGATCAAGTTTTGGTCTCTTTCTTTCGCCATATTCTCTTGGGATAAATCTTTTAGACATTTTATAATAATTTTAATATTTTTGTTACTCATTACAAGGCTCACAACGAATAAAATAATTATATTAAATTTGTTAGATTCAACTTTAGCGGCCCTCATTGATAGCAGTTAAGTTGAAAAAAACCACACTGAATTGACAAATGACATAACTAAATATTGACAATTTGACATTTCACCTAAAGACTTTGGCATTGATTTAACCAGTGTTGTAGCGTATTAGAGTGAAGCATAGATATAGAATACTAGAGTGAAGTTATAGGTTAAATGTACAAAAGAAAATTTAGTCGGTAAATTGTCATTGTAAATTCTGAAAAACTTGGGACTAAGCCTAAAGCATATACACACATACTGCAATATCGTAATTGGAGATGAACAAATTGAACAGGTGAATGAGTTTGTGTATCTGGGTTCAAAGTTTACAAGAGATGGAAAGTGTGAGAGTTATATTGAAAGAAAAGTGAATGCAGGAAACATGGTGAATGGAGCTTTGCACTCCTATATGAACAGTCGGAAGGTGTCTAACAAGGCTCGTCTGGCTGTGCATGAGGGGGTGTTGGTTCCGACACTCATGTACGGAAGTGAAAGTTGGGTATGGCAGAAGAAACATGAAAGCAGAATAAATGCAGTTGAGATGAGAGCGTTAAGAAGTATGATAGGAGTTAAACTGAGTGACAGGATAAGAAATAGTGAGATATGGAAACGTTGTGGTCTGAAAGAAGATGTAGTGACAAAAATTGAGAAAGGTATGCTGAGATGGTTTGGTCATGTCGAGAGAATGAATGAAGAACGATTGACGAAAAAAGTGTATAAGGTGAGTGCGAATGGAAGTGTTGGAAGGGGTAGACCTAGGTGGAGGTTTCAAGACCAGATCAGGGATGTCTTGAAAAAAGGCCAGGTCAAGAGTACCCTAAACCGAAGGGCATGTATGAAGGGAATAATGAAAGCGGACGAAGCGAAACATGTATGTAAGGATCGTAGCAAGTGGAAAGAAGTGGTCTCTGCCTACCCCTATGGGAAAAGGGCATGATTATATGTATGTATGTATGTATAATATGTATGTATGTATACTTGCTTATCAATAAATATTATAAAGCTTTAAAAATTTACATAGAATATAATATACAAGGACGAAATTCACAGTGACAGGGCGTGGGAACTCTTTAGGTAGAATGTCATGGATCAATATCAACGTAATATTTTGTTGTCAAGTTTAAGTTATTCAAGGAAAATGTAGTGAAATGTAGTACCTTCAGCTATTTCAAACTCACATATGGAATGGTCACGAATTCTTATTTTGGATAAAAAGACTGGAAAATCAACCTGAAACTGAACGTTTGGGTTTAAAATACCATGGCTTAGGTGGAGTTTTCAGTTGTAGATTACCTTAGCAAGAGTTTTTTAATAATCTAAATGGTTTACCTTAAAGCTAAAGAAAGTTTACAAATATAAAGTTAATGAAAAATACCTGGAGCGTGCAATAACATAATCATCAAAAGTGAACGAAGCGTTTTAATTTCCTTTTTTTCAGATAAAATAAACAATGATATATATAATATACTAATAGTCTTAATAAAATCATATTTTCAATGAATACGTCTTGAATATAATAAAACCGACAAATATTTATCGGTATAATAGCCCACCACTAATACCACAGACAAGGAACAGACGCTTAGATATGCTTGTCAAAGTCTAGAACCGCTGGATTTGTTTAGTTTATGCTGGCTAGTTCGTCGTAAAAAGCTGATCGAAGAGGTCGGGAATCATGTCGGAAGGATATAAAGTTGGTGATTTAGTTTGGTATGTATTCAAATAATAATTTTGTATATCCAATATTGTTCTTTTATACAAAACTTGCTTAAAGACTTTGTGATATGTTTGTTTCAGGGCGAAAATGAAGGGTTTCAGCCCTTGGCCTGGCCGGGTAAGTAGCATCATTCATTTATTTCTATTCAGCAGTAAAGAAATAGCAATGTTGCTTTTTTATAACTTATGCTCATATAACGTTCAAATAATTACTAATAATCATTGACCTTTTGTTCTGATGTTGTTGTCCATTATACATTATCGGCGGGAAATTTCTTTTGCATTAATCGATTAGCTACTTTCATTTATTAATTGTATCGGATTAACAATCTGAAACGTACAAGTGATCCAAATATTTTGAAAAACTTGGGTTTTGGTACTAAATTAGACTATTTAGAGTAATAACCTAATAAATTAGGTTGTACACTAAACTGGCGTTACTGAGCGTTGTATAGCATGCTAAATGATAGATTAGACTAAAAATATGATAAATTAGCTATATATCATATTTAATTTTTTATGAGATAAATTACTAATGGAAATAAAACCAGGATATATTTTTTATTATTATTATACTTTTTTTGTTTATGGTATATTATGTTGGTATTGACCTGTTAAATACTAATTCATAAGTTATCATAATATTCCAAAGTTTACTAAAGAAATATTGACTATTAAAATTTTAGTTATAATTAGAATACAATATTGAGAAATTGAGTATTTTTTCTATAATTTAAAATATAAATAATGTATTAGATTGTACAATAAATTTTGTTATGTATTATTCCTATTTATTATAATCTATTTAATATTATAGCAAAAATTTCCATATTTCCCAATGATTTTATATTTAAATTGGTTGACTTATTATATTTGAACTTTTATATTGATGTTTATAAACATATTGTGCATTTGACATGATAATATTGGTAGACTGTTCTGCAGAATGCTGAATGTAAAGCACTCTACATAAACTTAATACGCAAAATACTAAAACTATATTTTGATGCATATGTTATAACTATAGTCAAAGCCGTTTATATTAACATCATTTAGAACAATATACCATTTAATATCAAAGGTCCAGCTGAATTTGTCTTTCAAATATTGCCAGTTGTTGAAACTTTAGTTTGAGTAGTCCCTTTGATGTTTGTACAGAAGGTTTTGACTGTATTTTGGAATTTATGTGAGTAGGATAAAATAAAATGTTATAAAAAACACGATACCTCAGGTAGATATCTCATGACTTTGAATTGGAAGTGTAAGCCTAGATTCAAGAATATTCTAACCACTATAAGTTCTTGATTGTTGATCTAATGTGAATAAATATTGTTTTCCAGGTAGCCATCCCTACCCCAGAACTGAAGCCTCCAAAGAAAGCTTCTAACGTACAATGCATTTATTTCTTTGGTACTAATAATTAGTGAGTATTTTACAACTGTATAACTTGGAATTTATGTATTCCTGTCTTATACAAATATATTATAGTTAATCCTTGTATCCTTACATTTTATGGACTATTTTTGTGGCTTAATTACTGCATAGCTATCTGTTCCATTCCCATCGGAGTATGGGTGTTTATGTATAATACATACTTATTTACTAAGTATCAGTTGTCTAATACTCATAACAGAGCCGCTCTTAAGCTGCTCAATTTGGGACAAGATGGAGCTGTGTGAATTGGAACAGTATATTTATTTTTGAGCCCAGTATCTTTCAGGTGGTTCAGATTCAGCATGATTACAGTGCTTCTGTTATCAACCACTATTTAACCCTTACTGTCTAGGAGAAATCGAATAGTGCCCTTCTTTACTGTTTCTAAAACAAAAAATAATAAATCCTAGGACTCCCTATGTAATTGGAGTGTCCCATGTTTTGTTTTCTAGTCTACCAATAATCCTAGTTTGGAACTTTTATAGCTTGTATATATTTATATATATTTCTGAACATAACTTATGTAATTACATAAGTGTAATATTGATATATTTTAAATTGTTATAATTCATTGTCATTAATTTGGTAATTGGCAATATGTTATGTAATATGTTTATTTGGAATTCTGTGAGTAATAAATGCTTTTTGGTTTTGTTTTGGATAACGGAAATATGCTGTACATATGCTAATATAGGTGGCAGAGGGGCGCATAATATGATGTGACTAAATTTTCAACCTTGAATTGTTATAAATCAGTTCCTATGAGATATATAAATGTTTGTGAGAGTAAAGCAGTTGAAACAGCTAAGGTAAAGGTGTGCAAAGTGTTTCGTTTTTTTAATCAAATTACAAATGTATGGTAAGGTTTTATTCAAAGTATAGCCACTACTTTTCTGTCAGAAGCATGTTTTGATGTTTACTACGAAACAAGTCAATTTTTGGCATCTATGTATGATACGAAGTGTTGCTTAGTGAGAAAATGTGCCATCGACTGGAACAAGTGGAAGGGGTAATGTCTGGCGAATACGGCGCGTGGGTAGGACTTCCCAATTAAGTGTTTTCAAATGCAAGGGATCGGTGAAGAGTGTAATAGCTACATTTTTTTTTTGTAATTAATAATATGTTATGGACATACTTGATGAGTTATGATGAGGTCTCGAAAATATATCTAGTGAGTAGTGGCTAAGGTTATCAGTGGATAAGGCTATAATTATACTATATACCACACCTGTATGAAGTATTCCAATTCATGTAATGTTTAATGTTCATGTTAAACAGTCACATATTTATTAGTGTATGTAATTATTTTATAATATAAAAGAGGTGTTTATCAAAAAGGCTACACGCTGAATTTCTTTGGTAGATCTGTCACCTCTTATATAAATAGTATACGCCTATAGGCGACGGTAACTGCTAAATTCTAAGCGGGCTGTCAGCCTGTCTGCTGTCCTACGCAATAAAAATATATATATATATATATATATATATATATATATATATATATATATATATATATATATATATATATATATATATATATATATATATATATATATATATATATATATATATATATATATATATATATATATATATATATATATATATAAATAGTATTGGAATATCATGCCTCTTTTGTCAATTTTCTGTTTTAATGGATAAACAATAATATAGAACAAATACTACTGGTTACGCAGAAGGCTTTTGACATCAGTCTTCAATAAGTTTTTGTTTAGTATGTATTAAAAAATTATATAATAAGCCTCCGTGGTCGCTGTACTGATATCGCGCTGCCGGTCATGGGAAGGTTATATTGCAGCGACGCGAAAGCGAAGTTGCTTGTTAGCGGCCTGAAGTTTATTATGATGAAGATTGTTTGGCCTGTAATCATACGTCTATCCGAAGTGGCGATGATGTTGACTGTATGCGGATCGGCTTAGTCCGTAATCTATATGGTAAATTATTGTATGGCATTGGTTGTATATCTGCTGCATGGTGCACAATGCGTAAGACACGTTCGTTTGTACGTCAGCCGTTCGTTGTCCACAGCTGGCCGTAGGGCCTCCCCAAGTTCTGTCACAAATCACGGTCCCTTGCTTTTCCCATCCAGCCCCGACCGGCAACCTCGCGCAAGTCATCACCCCATCGGGCTGAGTGACGTCCTACACTATGTTTACGCGACTCCTTCTAGGACTCTTGCCCCAACGCCCATCGGTCCTGCGATAAACGTAACCGGCCCATGTCACTTCAGCGTTGATACAGAACAAGATAATTGCAGCGGCAAGGTTTTACATAATAAAGTGAAGAAACAAGTACAATATGCATAGTAGTTTCGACAGACTCTCGAGACAGACGGGCATCAGCTCCAAAGCTTTAAAAAATCTAAAGCACTGAATTAGCGACGATACATTACAAGAGCACATTACTCAAGTGTATCTATTACTCAATAAGAGATAGGGGGCAAAGCAGCTCCTTGTCAGATACAATACCTATGATGAAGCGCTAGAAAAGTATTAACCACTAAGGCTGGCGCAAAATTCACCGACTCGTGAAGCAGAAAGGTCCAGTGTAGTAACTTGCTGAAAAGTGCCAGAGTGTTCGATGCCTTAGAGAAATCGAGAAAGATTTACATTACAAAATTATACACATAAATATATTTATTTATTGACCATTTGCGTGTTGGAATGATGTGGCAAGCACGTTGTTTTTGTTTCTATGACAAAAGCTATGCGACGCGCGTGCCACATCATTCCAACGCAGGTGGTTAACAGCACCAAACCAACCAACAACAATAATTACTGATTGATGAAACCCCAAAAAATATAAACAGAAGTGAGTCGATGGTGGTGGTGAATTGTCCAAAACACTGGAACTAGGATTCAAGATGGAGCCTTGATGATAAGGGCAATGCTTGCCTACAGATAGACATAAACGTGACATAGAGTTGTGTAATCATGTCAAAAACAGACTATGTAATGTTAGTCACATGTAAGAAGCTGACCTTAAAGCGTGGCTCGAGGCTGCAAGTAGCTCTATTCAAAAGAAGTTCAGAAAAAGAAGAAGGCTTGTGATGCGAAAACATATTGACACCGTCGACGTTTTAAGACTATCGTATTAGAACTACAAAAATGAAGATGAATGAAGCACATGTTCAGACTGTATGGACTGTACTGTACAGAAGACGTTGGGCTGCTCTAGCAGGATTGCCAGCAATTGTTCGGTCTTATCTTCGAAACCAGTTATACCAGTGTTAGGACCAGTTAGGTAGGGCAAATAGAAAAAAACTTAATCTCGCCTTACGATGATTTGGTCTTCAGCGCTGAGTTGGAATCTGCATTCTCCAAGATTCTTAGTTAGCTTCACTCAAGTGGCCCAACTTTTGAATTAGAGAACGTAGAATTGGATACTCCTGCATATAAACAGCGATCCTCCGGAATAATATCCTGGAATCACGGCATGAGCAACTTACTATTATTATCATTTTTAAAAGTCCCTGGAATTACGCTAATATATTTAAAATTCACGCCTAGTTGCACTGATAGTTTTCAGAACCGATTGTTATACCGATATTGGCAATGATAATTTCTTTTAAATTTCTAATAAAGAGGTCTTTGCTTACCTAATGTCATATATATATTGTATTCTTTTGTAAATTGACGGCAATTCCAAAAGTTTTGTTACACTTCAAAATCCATTTATACGTGATTTTTTCTTCTTCTAATGATATTCATATATGTATAGGTAGTTAATAGTTATGTCGTAGTGGCATTGCAACTTATAAATTACCATATAGAATACATAGTAACCAGGTATGTACGTAATTTGAAATCTTATAAATGTTGTGTAATATTCTTTATAATAAATGTACAAATGTACAAATATGTATATTTGAAACCAAACTAGTTTAAATTAGTTTTTTTATCGATGCGTTGTAAGTTCGCCCCTTGCAACTCTCAATAGACGCTCGGGCCCAAATTGAAGCTTCGGATGCAACCTGTATCAATTATATTGCCAATTGGTATATATGTAAAAAAGTAGGTACCTGGTAGCTCAGTGGTGTTACACTTGGCAGTGGTGTAGCTATGTAGGTGTGGGCGAAGTGGACCCTCGGCCACGGCCTCGCACTTGGGCCAAAAAAAATATTTTCCACCACTCGTCATAGACTGGCAACACATCTTAATTAATAGCAAGAGGGTACTTCGCCAACGCCTATATTAGTCCACGCTACGCAACAGACACTCGGAGACCAATTTAGAGGTCTCGAGATCCAATCCCCATTCTCCTCTAATATGCACGTATGTATTATAACACAATTGCAATGTATCAACGGTGAAGGAAACCATCGTAAGGAAACCGGCATGCTGAGATCGTCGGTATGTGTGATAGGGGGACGCCCGAGCCCACAGTAAATAAATAAATAAATATTTTGTGACGAGAAGTGTTAAGTAAGTAGGAAAAAATTCTGCCATCTGCGAGCTATTCTGGCGTGCGCTGCAAAAACTGTTACGCGTATATAATGTATAATGGAAATGTTTATCTTAAATAGTCCTACAAAAAAGTCCGCGACAGCATATATCTATATCTTATGTGTAAGCCATTATCGCCAAAATAGGGAACCTTAAGTACAATAAAAATTGATAATTTATTTCTAATGCACACGCAGTAACAATTCTTCTAACTATATGTTCTACTAATCTAAAACTGGAAAACTTAACTCCATCTGTGATTGAAGTGATGAAATTCCGTTTTGATGTTAATTTGTGCTTTACTTGATTTTTATATAGTTTAGCCATATTAATTTGTTTTGTTCGGCTAAGTTTTGACCACATTTTACACAAATATCGAAGTTTACTGGGTCATCTGTTATAAATATGAATGTAACTTTGTGTGTTACGTTTTCATTTTGATGAATTTCGGTGATAGATAGATTGGACCTTGGAGAAGAACATATTTAATTTATATGGCAGAACAACGTTTGCCGGCTCAGCTAGTATGTTAATAAATAGTTTGTTCTATACTTGGTGCTGGGTGAAAGAGTTTGGCTAGTTCAAGGAAATTCAGTGAAAATTTATTAATAAATTCACTTGGATGTAAAATTATTCCCACGCTTCTACGAATTTGTTAAAAAAAATCTCACTCGGTGTACTTGCGGTGAAGCCAGTTTTTAAATTTATAGAAAATGGCTTTAGTAAATATATAAAATATGGATGAACTAACTGGCCTTAGACTCATCGTTTCTTCTATTTTCTGTTGGGGCGAAATGTCGACATCGTTTTTTGTCTTATGTCTTAGAAGATTGTAATCGCTTTTTTGGCAATTGTCTATGCGTGTCTGCCACATTTCAATAGTAATGTATTCAAAGGATTCTCAACCTCTACCAAATAAAAGTATAAATAAATTTATTTCCATAAAATGTGCAATTTAAAATTATAAATAACATTTGGAAGACAACCAAGCCTCGCATTTGGATTAAACTTGTAACACAAATGACTCAGTTAAAGGAAATAAAATATTGCATATTCATCACCAGCTGAATACGACTAGTGGTGAGAAAACAAAACAAGATAATCGCATCGAATTACCCTATGTTGGATTCTCTGTGTGTTTATAGATGAGTTCCATGACAGACGCCAGAGAGCTACATGGTTTCGATTTGTGATAATTGCTGAATATATTTTTAAGCTATTGCATAGCTTTTATCGCGGGCTTTGAGCGCGGCGACCGAATCAAGAAATTCCGTAACGAAAATAAAACCTAACACCCCCCACTCCGCCTGTCATGTAGCTCGGCCGAGCGTTCGCTTAACGTGTATGTATATGGTACGACTACGTAGGGATGGGCGATATTGAAAAACATTTTAATCAACTTATACAATTATAATTATTTATTTTTTATTTATGCAGTAATTATTGTCTTTGATATTAATTCAAGTTACACTTTTTGAATATACACCTATGTATATATATATACCTACATGTATATTTACGGGGCGCACGTGCGGTGAGTGTGGTAGGGATGGGCGATATCTATCGATATGGTAACATCGATAGTTTTAGTTTTTTAATATCGAGTATCGATATATCTTGTCCAAAAATATCGATAATTTAGAAAAATAATAATTACTGCATAAATAAAAAATAAACAAATAATTATAATTGCATAAGTTGATTAAAATGCTATGCAATAGCTTTACCGCGGCAGTCCCCGAGTGCCACACGTCTTTTTTTTTAATATCTATAGTTTAGTAGACAGGCAAATGGCACCGTCGCCTGCAACACCAGAAGCACAAATTCTATAACGGTTTTTTTTAAATACCCCATATCGTACTGCGATGGGTAAACCTTTGCTTTCATTGCAAATCTGTAGAGTACGCAACATGAACGTTCTTGAGAACCGTCTCATACAAGAGAGAAGAGGCTCCAAGAAATGAAGATGAATGCCTAACCGATGGCGAGCAGTGCGGTGGTAGAAAGACGACACAGGCACTATCCTAAACAGTTCCACAGAACACTCCCCTTTGTACAGACGGTGAAACTGAGACAAATTATTTGGATTTGTCTATAGATTCCAAATTCAAAATGGCCTCTAAGATGGAAATCACGCTACCCACGCTAACTAATACGATCACGTCGAGATGATGTCTATAGCGTGTGCGTATTGGCAGATTGTGTTGTACTTACTAGCAGACCTTGGTTTAATTTATTTTATTGTCTATATGTACTAAAATTATAAGTATGTGAAGTTTGAATGGATGCATGTATGTTACTCAACGTCGGTAGATGTATATAATACTCCTAAAAAAACCTTGTAATTTCTACGCGAATTAAGCCTCGGATAACAGAGCTGGGTGGATAAATTATTGCAAATTTGCGTTGCAAACGATGCGTTTTTTTTTTTCAAGGAAAGTTTACGAATCCAACGACTACGGGGGAGTCTACGCGTAGTAGTATGTAGGACTACGTGCCTACCTAATGAAGATGTCCCCGTTCGTCTAGTGACTAGTGCCTGGAGTGACGGATAAATACAATAGCTTGACCAATTCCTTGGTCTTTGCGGCATTGGATATATTTATCAACACTCTTATTTTAGAAAACTTGTGTTTATGTATATAATTAATTAGGGTTTTTTTCCAACCTATTCACACAATTTTGTTATTAGGCAATTTTCTTTTTAGCAATAACTTCCTTTTCATATTAACGTATTAATGTCTAATTGTTAATTATGTTGTGCATACTGTTTTGGCTTACAATCTAGATCTATCTTCTTCCTTCCCTTTTCCCACATTGTATAGGGTCGGCATAACATGTTCTCTTCTTCCACCCTCCTTTGTTAGCCGTCATCTCAACATTCACACCCTTTTTCACTGTATTATCTTTTACACAATCCATCAATCTTTTCTTTGGTCTCTTCTGTATCCATCCACTCTCATTTCTACCATTTTCATAATTATATGGCATTATTCCCTTCGCGCTACATGGCCAAACCACGCTAGATTGTGTCATCCAGGTTTATACACTGTACATATAATAAGACTTGTTTTTAAGATTGTAATGTGATTTTAAGAGTGTAATTGTAATGTTATAAATATATACCGTAGATCATACCTTTCTATTTTTATTATTGATCGTGTTATATTAAGAAATATTGTCAACAGCGGGTGGATCGAAGATTCGAACATAAAGCCGTACCAGGATTATAAGGAGCAACTAATTAAGTCATGCAAAACGACAGCATTCAAAGATGCTGTCAATCAGATTGAGGAGTTTATTTTGCATCCCGAGGTTAGTGGTTTGCCCTTTTTATTATGGATTTTATTATTATGGATTCTTACGAGTATATTAAATTTGACTTAGTCCCTAAAAGGACAGACCCATTCCCATATCTACGAGGGTAAAAAAAACAATCTTTCCTTTCTTTTAGAGGAACGAGGAAACGCACAAGACGGTTTATTATCCATGAAAAATCTGGTAATTTTAGTATCGATTACAGAAATTCTGTAGTAGCTAGCGCTTTATAAAGACCATCAGTGCTGTGGGATTTTCCGAGGTGATTGAACCTGACTGCGAACGGCGGATTTGTGGAGCGTCTTGTACGAAGAAGTTGATACACTGTGCACTCTCTATAACGAAGATGTGGAATACCATTCTTAATGTACTTTCCTTTGTATTTCACAAATGTATTTGTTCATAGAAATTCGCTGACCTGGTGGACGGTCATACACGCAATGCTGAACAAGAGTTTGATAAACTCAAAGACGTGCTTGAAGAATCTAACGACGATGAAGATAAACCTGCGGAAGAAAGTTCCGCTGCTGCTGAACCTGCTAAAAAGAAAAGCTCAACACCCAAGGTAGATATTTTTACGGTTTTGGTGGATTAAAGAAATTTACAATGAGGTAATTAAAAAATTCCTCATACTGTTCCAGAATATTTTATCACATGTCATGTCATTTACAAAATATGATGATAAAATATATGTTATGTATTCAACATCATTGTGGTATATCTATACCTCCCGTCTATGGACGTTTCTTAGCAACCAATTCTTTCTAATAACTATGTCATACACACTAAAATATATAACATTAATTTTGTTAATAAAAACCTTCTAATGCAAGGTTTTGTCATTTAACAATTTTATTAACAAAATAATTTTATGTACATGAGGTGTATAAAACGAAAATAATGGAAAAGTATCTGAAACCAGACCGTTTAGACGTCGTCCCTTCAAGCGCGTCGGCATCTAAAGAATGGGAACGCTACCTCCATTGGTTGACCTCCTTTGGTGGATGAACATTCTCTCATGAGGAGTGCAGTTGAATACATTCGATACATTCTAATCTCATAGCATGATTAAGAATTACAAAAGTAATATATGCGTAAAAATCTATTTTACACTGGGTAATGGAACATAAAACAGTAACAAAGTTTTTCCATCACTAAAAACATAAATATTAGTTCTATGACTTCGTTTAGCAATTTAAATATAAAAATTTAAAATTAATACTATATATTCAATTAATCATACAATTGGTAAAAGTAACATTTTAAAGCCTATATGTAAAATAAATGAAAAGGGATGCATACCAGATTATTAGGAGAATGTTGAACCTGAAAGTTGATGGGTACAAGGGCAGAGGTAGATCTAAAAATTGATGGAAAGAAAGTGTACTGCATGATGTTGTGAAGTGACAGATAAAGAATGCTAGGATAGAATAGAATGGAAAAACATTGTGCCGACCCTAAATGATTTGAACAAGGCCAAGCTAATGATGGTGTAAAATAAGGGCTAGCGCGCATGGGTGACTTTTGTCACTGTGACTGTTTTGTCATTTTTATTATGTCTGTAGAAATATATGGAGATGCACGCATGTTACGACGTGACAACCGGGTGGCAAATTTGTTCTTGGGCCTGCGAACAAGCCCGTGACAAAACTGTTAACGCGCCGCTAGATTTTGAGAGATGCGCGCGCACGTGATACAAAATAGTTTATGCTGACGCCATTGCTAGAGGTTTGCACCGGAGCGAGATTTTAACAACCGATTGAATTCACCGGTGATTGGGCAATCTCCGGTGAAAAACCGGAGGTCACCGGAGAATAAATAAATTTTGTTTCTTTTATTTAATTCTAAAATAAAAATGAAGAAATAAGAATAATCAATTGATATACTTTATACCTAGTCAGGTCATAAATTCTGTCACATGTTTAATGTAAAATAATTGTAACAAGTTTATTAATTATGTAACCATTAATATACCAAAATGAACTTAACAAAACATAGATTCTTATGACATTAAAGTTTATTCAAAATGACCTCCGTGATTTTGAATACAAGCCTTCAATCTGCGCGGCCAGTTGTCTATCGCAGCACGAACGAGGTCCATGTCAATATCGGCGGCTGCCTTAATCAAGGATGTCTTGAGTGACTCCAAATTGGGATGAGGCTTTGAGCACGCCTTTTCCTCCAAGTGTTGCCATATCTTGTAATCTAACGGATTCAAATCTGGACTGGAGGAGGGCCAGTCTTCGTGCCGGATGAAGTCGATTTCACGCGCCGCCAGCCAGTCTTGTGTGCTCTTCGCTCTATGAGCTGGCGCCGAATCTTGTTGGAATACCCAGTGCCTGTTATTGAACATGGTATGAGAAACAGGTTCCACAAGGTTCGTCAGGACTGTATTTTGATACACAACAGCATTCGTTTTTACACCTTTCTCACAAAAATGTACCTCTGTTAAGCCCCAATAAGAAACTCCCAACCATACCATGAGCGAGGATGGAAAATGACCTCGTTGGACACACGGAATACGGTTGCTCGCTTCTTCACTACTGTGTGCGTACACCTTATCATTTTGTTTGTTGTAGCTCTCTTCTACGGTAAACATTTTTTCATCCGAAAAAAGAATTTCCCGATATTTTTTTCCCGCGTACCGCTTCAACAAAGCGCGGCATCTCTTCAGTCTCAGGTCCATTAGACGAGCATTCAAACGATGTCCTGTTTTTCTTCGATATGCCCGAAGCCCTAAGTCTTCATTTAACACCCTTTTCACCGTGGTTCTGCTTAACCCCATCTGAAGGGCCAACAGTTTCTGCTTACGTTTGGGATTTCTTTGAATTCGTGCCTTCACAGCTTTTATCACTGCTGGAGTCCTAACAGACCGAGGGCGACCACTTCTTGACCTGTCATCTACACTAGAGTCTTCATTGTATCGTTTGATGGTACGATAAACGAATCTTTTGGTAATATTCAAATTTTTCAGTATGTTAAAAATTTGAATTGGCGCGTAACCGCAACGATGCAACGCAATAACTGCAACACGGTCTTCTTTAAGCGTCCACTCCATATTTAAAAATGAGTAAAATTCTAAAAGTTATACATTTTTATTTTCATGAACAATTCGAAATTCTAATTCAATAAACTTTTTTGTGGCCAGCATTCTAAAAGAAAAGTTTTTACTGTGTGACAATACTTATGACCTGACTAGGTATAATAATTTATTAAAAAAAAACGTTTTATAAAGATAACAAACGCAGATTTTGATTTAAGAAACACAACATGTCAACAGCGTCATAGCATAACATGTTTCTTCTATCATTTAGTATTTGTCCTGTCGACGAAAATACTCTCTCTGACCTTACAGAAGTAGCAGACACAGCTAGGTATTTAAAGGCTATTTCGTCTAAAGGCTTTAAATGTTTATCGAATTTCCAGAATTGCACAATTTCATCCCAATTGTGGCTCTTTTCAGGATACTGTGTTTCCGTACATACATTATGAATAAATTAATTGCCGTAGCGGATGTCATATCTGCATTACTGGTGTTTCGTATCAGAATTCCAAGGAAATCCGGGCGACCAGTTTCTCTTGTACTATTTTCACTTGACGTGGCTATTTCTTCTGACATTTGAGATATGTTTCGGATCCGGAAAATATTATTTATTTCTGCCTTTACAGCATCTTTGGCAGCTAATTTATTTTGCAATTGTCTAAAGCTATTTCTAAAAACGGGATGCAGTATACTAGTAATTCGACAACAGTTCGAGATTCGTATTCCAATAAGCGATCATTCATACAGTTTTTCAATGTTAGTAAAAATATTTCACCTACCGCTGTAGAAATTCTGGGACCCAAACTTTGAATGTTATCGAATAGCCCGTAAATAATAGGTATAATCAAACTCTATAGAGGTTGAATACTGGACAAATTATTTGGCCAGTTAGTTGCTAGTGAAACTTATTAATCTGTCACTCCAAAGGGGATGTACCCAGTATTCTTTTTCACGATATTTTCTTTTACGCCGTTTAAATTCGCAAATAGTGACTGTCTCTTCCAAATCCATATCGATAAATGAATCTTGGATTTCAAAAATGTTTACTGACTGTCATTCGCCGTGAGCGCACCAGATTTTAAGACGCGACGTGAAAGTGACAAAACCTTTATTGTCACAGTGACAAAAGTCACCCATGCGCGCTAGCCCTAAATGTTACATATAGCTTAAAAGTTGATTATCAAGGTTTTATAAATATTTGCGTCTAGTGTAATCCGTCCCATAAGTTTAGGTCTCATGTATCTGTAATATTTATAGATACGTTTGGGAATTTCAAAGGTGAAACCTATAAAACGGTCGTCGTCCACCGGATTGAAGGCGACCCCCCGCAAGAAGAGTAAGTCGAGCCTGTCTCGCTCGTTTACGGACAGTGACGTCATGAACGACAAGCCATCGATGTTGAACCATTCGTTCTCGAAGAAGTCCAGTCTGCTGCATCGCCCCTCCAACATATTGAGACCTGTAAGTAGTGTTTTGTAGCATATCTAAATGTTTGATTGATAAAAAACATTTTTCTGAAATATTGTTATGAGGAGCAGCAGGCAAGGCTGTGGATGTTTGCGACGCCAGGAGCACCGCGAATGCGCTACTGGAATCTGGAAAATAGGGGTGCAGGAATCTAGGTCACTAATGCCGGAACATTCCATAGGAGTGCAGGAACCTTGGTCACTAATGCCAGGACAAGGTTATGGACAAAGAGTGTTTGCCATCCAGATGGGCTTAGGAGGCTTCAAGCTAGATAGGGTTACTTAGCTAGTCTGAGAACAGCCAGTAGTCGATGGGGGCCAAATCTGGGAACACGGGGGTGGGGCAGCAATTCGAAGTGCAATTCATGCAATTTGACCATCGTAGCCATTGATTTGTGATATGATGCATTGACTTGATGGAACAGTGGTTTTTTCTTTTCCATGTGGGGCCGTTTGTTCTTTATTTCTTCGCTCAATTGGTCCAATAACGCTGTATAACCAGAATTGATCATTTTTCATTTCTCAAGATAGTTGATAAACAAATTATCATCCTTACACATCCCAGAATCTTCTTCTTCTTTCTTTTGCCCTTATCCCACATTATATGGGGTCGGCACAACATGTTACATGTTGTAATAGTTGTGGCTTAGTTTTTACAACCGGCCGCCTGCCTGATGTTGACCCCTTTTTGGGGAAAAATATGTCAACCTTTTTATTTAAATTATTTTTCTCGTTTCACATTGAAAGTAGGACACGAAATTTAGTTGTCAATCATCTAATATATCCTTGTTTCTTTTTGAGTAAACAACATCCGAGGGTAGGTTTGGGTGTGCAGGATGGCACTTTTGCCGGGTCGCCGACTTTTACGGAGTCCGTGTACAATTTACATTCGACAACTACATCACGAGGACTTCTAAACAGGAAATTCGCAGTGCCGAGCGTCTTCGAATGCTCTTGGTCCTGCATTCCGTTGCGCTTGAATGCAGACACAGGTAGCTT
This sequence comes from Malacosoma neustria, assembly GCA_963693495.1. Lineage (NCBI taxonomy): Eukaryota > Metazoa > Arthropoda > Insecta > Lepidoptera > Lasiocampidae > Malacosoma > Malacosoma neustria. The sequence continues at coordinate 15,098,542 of OY856391.1, read as the reverse complement.
GCGCACAATGCGCCCATCTTCATATATTTTGGTGGTGGCTCACAGCAATCTTCCTCTTGGCAAGTTAGAGGATTTAAAACTCGCGGCTTCTTTCACAACAATATATAATCTTCGGCGAAGGACATCGTGGCAAGCAGGGATAGCACACAGGTGGATCTTCACAGCACGTTGTTGGACAAGGGGCCACTAGCATCGGACATACTCTAAATTGTTCGCAGCCTTCAGGGTAAAAGCACGCCATGTTTATTTAGATTTTACTTCTTTTTCTTTTGTAAATTTTATATCATAATAAATAAATTTCCACTAGAATTTTGATCCCAGAATATTGATGCCATAACCTTGCCAGCCGATTTTTGTGTCTTTCTTTGGTCACTTTGGAATGCTTCTACCTGCCTCAACCCACACAGCAGCTGGAACAGTGTATCCAGGTTTCATCTATGGTTACATACCGATGCAAAAAATCCGCTTTATTATGGTTGAAAAACTTCAGACAGGCCTCCGAATCGTTGTTTTGTTTTTGTTTTTGATCCGGTGTTAAACGCGGCACCCACTTTGAGTTGAGCTTTTTCATACCCAAATTTTCGTGTAAAATAGTAAACATGCTGCCTTATGATAACTTTGAAACCTCCCTGACTTTCATTTTACGGACGGTGAAAACAATTTGCGGATTTTTCGCTCAGCTCTCACGGGGTTAGAATGCCTTGACGCCCGTAGTCGCTGTCGAGTCATCTGAGACAACAAAAGCTTCAAATTTTAAGAAAAAAAAAATCATGGAATCCTGGAAACTTATTTTATTGGAATACTACTCCCAAGAAGACCACCGGCCAGGAACCCCTGCACCTCCAAAAATCCGTTAACGTCCTCCGCACTAATCCACGGCTAAGGCACGTTTTCGATCTCTTGCGCTGATGTTTTTTTTATTGCTGAGGCTGACAGCCCACTGTATAGTGAGTAGGTATCGTCGCCTGTGGATGTTTGCGACACTGGGGACCGCGAACACGCTGCTATCAACATAGGAGTACTGGAACACCAGGAGTGGTTGCCATTCAGACGGGCTTGGGGCCCTACCACATACATAGCTTTAGTTGGACTTTAAATCTTACGTATATACATATAATCACACCTCTCTCCCGTAGGGGTAGGCAGAGATCACTTCTTTCCACTTACTACGATCCTTACATACTTGTTTCGCTTCGTCCACTTTCATTATTCCTATCTTATTTTTTATTATTATATTATATTTAATTATCTTACGTATACACTTGAGAATTTTGGTTGGTTTCGCTATTATAGGATTGAGTGCTGCCCATCCACTCAATTCTGAAGTTCTCGATGTTCAGTAGGATGTACTAGCTTGCAGGTGACTTAGTTTCGAATGTCTTGGCATCTAGCACTTACAACGCCATTAAAAAACTTTATCACTAGGATATGTCTTGATTGCAAGAAGATTTCAACTTATAATTTGCCTTTCCCAGGAAACTCCACCATTGGACCTGGAGAATGTGTCCGAAACCCTTCTCGAGAAGAATATAAAGGCGAGCCAGATGAAGTTTGGTTTCCTCGGCCTGGGCATCATGGGGAGTGGCATCGTCAAGAATCTCCTCAACTCTGGACACAAGGTTGTCGTGTGGAACAGAACAGCTGCCAAGGTAAGTGGTATAGGTTAAGAAACTGGAGATTTCTCTATTTTTTATCTCTTGTTGATCTCATTGAAGAATTAGTATAGAGGAGTGTATTTAAATTATTTGTCATCAACAATAATAGCTATTTTAGGTTTTAACCTGTTAACCAACTAAGATATAAACTTTTGTTCAACTCGTCTCACAACAGGGAGTTTATTCTTCATAATTATAAGTAACACGATGGTATTACTTGAAGTGAAAAATATTTTATTACTTGAAGTGTGATGACACTTCAAGTAATAAAAGGGAATGGTCTTTAACTTATTGATTTAATTTATTTTGACAGAATATTTTAAAACATAATATCAATTTTAAAACATAATATCATATAACATCAATTTCAATGTAGAAAAAAATTAATTGAACGAATTCTAATTTCCATGACGAAAAATGTTGTCATGGCCAGTTAATAGGTTAGGTGCATAACTTTTAGTTCCAAATGATTTTCAACATATACCGACGACTGAACAGAAAAACGAAAGAAAGGGGGACGTAAGGGGCCCTACTAACATCTTCAGGGCCTAAGTCAACCTCACTTGCAAGTTGGCGCACTCTGCTGAATAACGGACGATGCCCTGTCGACGGTTTGCCTTTTGGGGTTGGGGGGGCAGACGGCAGTCGCCCCCGTAAAAGCCAACACCAGCCAAATCAATTTATGGACAGGAAACGAATGCGAGATCATATAAGGGCTAGGGTGCCGCCGCATAACGGCGCGCAAGAGCTTCGTCCGGCTCTTGTGAGAAGTGGACAAGGGCTACCGTGTGATGGGCGGGCACGTCTAACGACGTTGGCCCTAACTCACGCAGCCCAAACATTTCGAAAAGATCCGCTTCGAAACAGAACATAGGCACGCTAATCGGACGCGCGAGGAAGTTGGCCGATGTGCTCTCCAGGCGGAGGGTGGCCGTGGCGTTCCTGCAAAGACTCGGTGGAAGGCCAGCAGATTCCGGTTCATTGGGAATGGCTACGAGCTGATCTACACGGGTGCACTGGTGGGGAGAATGGGGTTGCCATAGTACTCTCGGAGGAGTTCCAGAACGATATCTTAGAAATGAAACGTCATAGCGACCGGCTTATGGTCGTTAGGGTGCTTATCGATGGGGTAGATCCCCACTTGATAAGTGATATGAGGAAATTGAGCGTGGATTTGATAACGGTAGCCGTAACGCGGAAAGGCAGGACATCCTCAATACGTGTGCGTCTGCCGGCCTTACCATCGTGAACACGTATTTCAATTAGAGACCCGAGCATCTTATCACCTACAAGAACGGGAGCAATGCTACCCAAATTGACATCCTACTCACTAGGAGACACCACATTAGCAAAGTGGCCAACTGCAAGGTCATACCCGGTGAGAGTCACTGCACAACATCATCTTCTTGTCATGGACCTCTGCGCCTAAGTCTAAAGACACGCATACAGAGCGCTTTTAAGCGCTGAATAAGGTGGTGGCTGCTTGATGAAGTCACGTCGCAGGAGTTCCGGTGGTATGGGTGAACCAGTTCAGGCTTACTGAGACAAGATTCAGGCGGCTATCCTTGGGTCGGTGAAGAGGTGCTTGGGGTGTCTAAGGGTGGTCGCAAGTGTGTCAAAGAGACATGGTGGTGGAACGACACAGTCCAGAGGGAGACTAGAGCGAAGAAAGTCCTATTCAAGAAGTGGCAAGCGCCCAAATCTGAAGTTCGCGACGCATACCGGGTGGCAAAGCGCTCCACTAAGAGAGCTGTTTGTTGCCAGAGCCAAACGAAAACACTACGATAAGTTGGAATCGTCGGAGGGACAGAAGCTCATCTATAAGTTGGCGCGCTCCATGGTCAAAGCGGCACAGGACATTTTCAAGTGCCGCTGCGTAAAAGACCCTGTGGGCAACCTGCTATGCGAGGACTTCGCGGTAAAGGAGAGATGGCGCTCGTATTTCCATGAGCTGCTGAACACGCAGCATAAAGAGGTGCAGCTGCCTGACCTTCCTCCGAATCAAGGACTAGTGCCGCTGATAACGTCTGCAGAGGTCCAGAACTGTCTTCGCCGCATGAAGAATCGGAAAGCTGTTGGATCCGATGGGGTCCCCATTGAAGCCTGGGCTCTCGTGGTGTGGGCATCCTAACTGACCTTTTTAACCGGACAAACCTCACCGGTACGATCCCGAGCCAATGGAGACTGAGTATCATTACTTCAGTCTTCAAAGGCAAGGGTTCTATGTAGGAGTGCGGTAATTACTGAGTTAATAAAGTCATGTCCCACATCATGAACCTTCTCGAAAGGGCTATTGACTGTCTAATTCGACAGGAGTGTGCTGATTCGGAATGTCAGTATGGGTTCGCCTTGGTCATGGAACAATGGACCCTGTTTTGGCCCTAAGGACTGTCGTGAAGAAATACAGGACGAAGAATACGCCTCTGCATTGCCTGTTTTTGGACTTGCAGAAGGCCTTCGACTGTATTCCTCGCACGATAATCTGGTGGGCATTGCGATCCAAAAGGGTTCCAGAGACCTATATTCACATCATCCGAGACATGTACCGCGATTCTGATTCCGTGGCTCGTCCCGCTGTTGGCGACACAAAATCCTTCCCTATCACTGTCGGAGTATACATCAGGGATCCGTCCTTAGTCCGTTTCTGTTCACTGTGGTATTAGACGTACTGTCAAACAGCATCAGAAACTCACATGAGCAGTCCCCGTGGTTGCTCATGTATGCTGATGATATCGCGCTGGCAGTTTCGGACAGGGGTAGGTTGGTGCAACGCGTGAATGCATGGAAGAAGTCGCTTGAGAACGGTGGTCTGAAGCTCAATGTGGCGAAGACCGTGTACTTGGCCTACAACTCCACAGATCCCACACCCGTGCGCATAGGCGGTTATACGGTCAATCGCACGGAACAGGTGAAATATTTCCTGGAATCTGTATTTCACGTCTGGTGACATTGATTGCGTTGTTAAGGCACGCATTGCTACCGCGTGGGCCAAATGGCGTGAGGTAACTGGTGTCATTTGTGACCCCAAGATGCCGGTAAAGTTGAAGGGACAGGTCTATAAGAATTAGGCCTGTCCTTTTATACGGTTGCGAAGCGTGGCCGGTGCTGGAGCGACACAAGCAGGCACTGCGAGTTACGGAGATGAATATGCTGCGTTGAATGTGTGGAGTAACGCGGAAGAACTGCGTTAGGAACTCTCGCATTCGCGGCAGCCTTCATGTCCGTGACATTGCGGATAAATTTCAGGAGTGTCGCCTTCACTAGTATGCCCACGTTTAACGACAACCGGCTACTTGCTTGAGGAACAAATGTCTGGCCATGCCGCCACCGCTGGGCCCCGGCAGGAGGGGTAGACCCAAAAAGTGCTGGCTTGACGTCGTATGGGTTGATATGTGCGGCGCCAATGAAAGCGGACCCCAGGCGCCGAAGCGAGAGTTTGGGTTGCAACCGGGACTCAACGCTGAGATGATGATGATCACCAACGAACATGTTACAACTTAGTAAATTTGTTTTTATCATTTAATTGCCATTAGAAACATAGTTACATTAATATTACTTTTAAATTAAAACAATAGATGCAAAATAAAATCACGACAAACGTACGGACGAACATACTACAACAGAATATTGTATATCATTTATTGCTACGATACATTGTATTTTTAATAATGAAATAACAATTATAGCCTTATCACTTCCGGGTAAAATGCACATTGGTATTACTTTTAAATTAAAACAATACATGCAAAATAAAATCGCGACAAACGTACGGACGAACATACTACAACAGAATATTGTATATCATTTACTGCTACGATACATTGTAATTTTAATAATGAAATAATAATTAAAGCCTTATCACTTCCGGGTAAAATGCCTTTTTTATGATATAGTGAAATAAACTCGTACAGTTTGTCATTTACAAACTTAGCAAATTTTTATATGACATGCTACACATGTACTATTATTATTAAATTATCAATAATAAAGTTGTTTACAACAGATATTTTTATGTAGTTTTTATCCGTGCATGGGCGGAGAAAGAATACTGACCTCTGCGGCCAAGGTCGGCCTGTCGTAAAAGGCGACAAAACAACTCACTAACTACGTGGTAGGGCCCCAAGCCCGTCTGCATGGTGACCGCCTTTGGTCTCAAGTATGCCGCCATAATAACTTTGTGTTGTGTTCCAGCATTAATGACCCAAGTTCCTGTACCCTTACTGGACAGCAGCGTGTTCGCGATGCCACTGGCATTGCAAACACGCATAGGCGACGGTAACTGCTAAATTCTAAGCGGACCTCAGCCTGTCTGCTGTCCTACAGCAATAAAAAAATGTAGTAATATGTATTTTAGCGGGAGCGTATACACACACAATTCCATATTAAAATCGAAAAGGCGATGTTGAAAATACCATGAAGGAACATAGTGATCGCCATAATATTAAGATTCTTCCACAATTCATGTAACCTGGAATTAACACACTATGTTATATTTTAAATCTAGACCGTCCCTATTTAGGCATCCTAAGATCACTATCAGCCCTATTTTGGACTGGAATACTATATGTATATGTTTATGCCTCGTCAAATACATACTTTTTCTTTATACATAAATTTTCCATTAAACCGATCAATTTTACTCATAAACTCACGTTTTCCCCAGAATGCTGCAAGACATCATTTTTTTTAAACGTATAGTGGCCCGTTCAGTGGCTACGTGTGGGCTCGATGCCCATGCAGGATCAAATATTTTATCTGTTTATCTGACTGAAACTATTATGAGACCGTTGTCATAAGCCTGGGATTCATTAATTATATAACGCTTGAGCTTAATAAACTTCTTTGCAAAAAAACGGGCGGTTTTGATTTTTCAACATTATTGGTAATAATTTAGTTCTATGGGTTTTAATAGCCATACTATATTACTGGCACTTAACCAGGAGTCTGGGTATGAAAAAAAGTTAATTCCAAATTAGAAACTTCTGTTTTTAAAAATAATAATCCCATTTTTAGTTTTTGACTTTTTACTTACTTTTCGCGGCTTTCCGGTTAAAGGGTTACCAGGGAACTAAAAATAACAAGAATTTAGTTTTAGATAGTATTCATTGAAAATGGCTCACTAAAGCTGATCCGATAAACGTTGTCCTGTACACATTCGAATTTTCTTAAACATATACAAAAAATTGCATCAAAATCGGACTAAGACTGATTTAGGACTCTCTGATCGAGGAGTTAGCATTTCTACTTTTTTTTTTTGAGCCACTTTGACCCACTAAAGCTTTAAGCTTAATTTAGCATGATTCCCGAGAGGCAATTTGAAACCTTTCTGGTGTTCTGATATTTTACAATGTAACATAATATACCTAGTCAGGTCATAAGTATTGTCACACAGTAAAAACTTTTCTTTTAGAATGCTGGCCACAAAAAAGTTTATTGAATTCGAATTTCTAATTGTTCATGAAAATAAAAATGTATACTTTTAGAATTTTACTCGTTTTTAAATATGGAGTGGACGCTTAAAGAAGACCGTGTTGCAGTTATTGCGTTGCATCGTTGCGGTTACGCGCCAATTCAAATTTTTAACATACTGAAAAATTTGAATATAACCAAAAGATTCGTTTATCGTACCATCAAACGATACAATGAAGACTCTAGTGTAGATGACAGGTCAAGAAGTGGTCGCCCTCGGTCTGTTAGGACTCCAGCAGTGATAAAAGCTGTGAAGGCACGAATTCAAAGAAATCCCAAACGTAAGCAGAAACTGTTGGCCCTTCAGATGGGGTTAAGCAGAACCACGGTGAAAAGGGTGTTAAATGAAGACTTAGGGCTTCGGGCATATCGAAGAAAAACAGGACATCGTTTGAATGCTCGTCTAATGGACCTGAGACTGAAGAGATGCCGCGCTTTGTTGAAGCGGTACGCGGGAAAAAAATATCGGGAAATTCTTTTATCGGATGAAAAAATGTTTACCGTAGAAGAGAGCTACAACAAACAAAATGATAAGGTGTACGCACACAGTAGTGAAGAAGCGAGCAACCGTATTCCGCGTGTCCAACGAGGTCATTTTCCATCCTCGCTCATGGTATGGTTGGGAGTTTCTTATTGGGGCTTAACAGAGGTACATTTTTGTGAGAAAGGTGTAAAAACGAATGCTGTTGTGTATCAAAATACAGTCCTGACGAACCTTGTGGAACCTGTTTCTCATACCATGTTCAATAACAGGCACTGGGTATTCCAACAAGATTCGGCGCCAGCTCATAGAGCGAAGAGCACACAAGACTGGCTGGCGGCGCGTGAAATCGACTTCATCCGGCACGAAGACTGGCCCTCCTCCAGTCCAGATTTGAATCCGTTAGATTACAAGATATGGCAACACTTGGAGGAAAAGGCGTGCTCAAAGCCTCATCCCAATTTGGAGTCACTCAAGACATCCTTGATTAAGGCAGCCGCCGATATTGACATGGACCTCGTTCGTGCTGCGATAGACGACTGGCCGCGCAGATTGAAGGCTTGTATTCAAAATCACGGAGGTCATTTTGAATAAACTTTAATGTCATAAGAATCTATGTTTTGTTAAGTTCATTTTGGTATATGAATGGTTACATAATGAATAAACTTGTTACAATTATTTTACATTAAACATGTGACAGAATTTATGACCTGACTAGGTATATTATATTACCAATAATTAAGGCACAATATGCTTCGTTTGAATGTACTACGCAGTATAATTATTTGTTGATTATATTTTGCCAGTATATTTCAAGGGTGTTGTGAAAACATATTTTGAGAGGTACATAATTTATTTTTAACATTACTTGTAAATCATCTTTTTTAATAGCAACACAGTATAATTCTAAACATATTTGTATTGGTTTGCCTTAATTTTATGACCGGTCGCCTACCGGACGTCAACCTTTCTCGGAATGGAATTTCTTTTTCCTTCTTCTTTTCTGACTAGACGACTGAGTTGCGCCCGCCATACTTTTAGGTTTGTGGTAACCTCTTTTCTTTACATGGTTATTATAGTAATGGTTCGGCCATGGTTGCTGTGAGGCAGACGAGTCTAGTATCATTATGTCTATGAAACTTGCGGAAAGAGCGTCTCGACTGCGTCGTCCATCTCATGAGTGTCATATTAAATTTAGCTACTACTCGTATTTCCCCCTGCATATTATGTGTGCTGCGTGCCCACGCGTGTAATTTACCAATTTACAATGTACTTATAATATTTTTGGTAGGGTATGCCTTTTAATCCTTCAACTAGTAAAACAGCATCTCTCATCCTTTTTCCTCCATACATTAGTCAGTACCAGTCGGTATTTTGGGTTTAAAATTTCTTAGTGGTTATATAAAACAATATTACCATAGTATCAAATAAACACAAATTCCAAAAAAAGTAACTATTTTTACCTAATATGTTAATTATTCTATATACCCCTAATATTAGATTCTACCCTCAACACACGGTACACGTTACTTAGGTAATTTTTTTTTCACGAAATGAGCATATTATAATTTTCATACACTGACTTCAAAGAAAACATCTTGAGAAATCGGCACACTGATATTACCTGTGTATAACCCGCAAACCTGCATCCGTCAGTCGTGGCGTGTGAAAAAAGTTAAATCCAAATTAGAAACTTTTGTTTTTAAAAATAATAATCCCTTTTTCAGTTTGATATTGTTTCATATAATGAACGTATGACCCTGCTTTTTTTAAATTTATTTTTTCCTAATTAACTTCCCTGCATAGAGCGAGAACCTGTAACGCGAGGCTTTTTTCATAAACATACAATTGGAAGCACATTTCGACCAGAACATATATTTTACTAATGTCATTGACAAATTAAATTTAGCCACATGGATGGATATATTCTGTTTATATGTATGTGTAGATGTATTCTCGACAAATAAACTGATTATGATAACTGAAGTGTTTTATTTGCACGAGATGTTTAAGTTATCCATTATTACTGTGCAACGTGTTATCTGTTTAGTGTTAACCGCTACGAAATCAAATTTCGACGTCAGTATTTTACATTAATACATTCGTATGGTACCTTTTTTCCGAATCACAGAGAAAATTTTTAAATCTGATTTAGAATCAGATTATTTTAAATTTATAATATATTCAGAAATGTTAATTTCAAATGAATCAATGTTATGGAAAATAACGAGGGACGGATTAGTGACGCAAATATGCGAAGGCGTCGTAAATACGTCCAATTGTGGACAATAATTTGTTGACGACGATGACGGAAAAATAGTTGTATAGTATATTTTTTATAATAATGAATATTATGCTAAAGAAGTTGGTTTCGGCCAATGTACATAAGGTAACTTATTTTTTTAGTTAGTCTTAAAAGGTGGCAAATGGATAAATGACTTGTTAACAAGCAGGACAAGGACACTTGAAGTCGCGTCCGCAAAAACTAAATTCAGACACATCTATGGTGGTGCTTCTTTGGTCTAGAAGAGAAAATTTAAGTATCGACATTGATAAAAAAAGAATTTGCTCTTTTCTTTCAAAGTGTACGCTTCGTACGTAACGAGAAGCATTTTATGGAGTCAGAAAGTACTTGAAACCATATAAGGGCTGTTCTTTCATATGTATGTTAAACTTATTTTACCAAAAACACGTGTAAAAAAATTATTATTATATTTAGATATTTTCTTAATTGCTATGGATTTAGTACAATGCATATTGTAAATTCAGAGTTAAATATTAATTATTAACTACTGGGTATTGGTAAAATCAAAAGATCATATACATTGAAAAATAATTTATTCTCAATCATTAGCTGTTTTTAATCTTGTTTATATATTTAGAAAACATTCAACAATATTTTTTTCTGTATATTTAAGAAACGTTATATATAATTGCTGGATTGTATTGTTTGGCATATCACTGCAAGACTCATTTACACACTATTATTACATTACTTATATTAAAAGTTCACTGATGAACAATATGATATAATGGGGAAATATTTCAATGCTCCCACATTTAAAAAGGTAAATTTATTTGTTTTAACTTGATGAAACACGACACCGATGAATGGATTATTTATAATATGTGAAATGAATGAAAATGGACCCGCGTTGAGATCGAACAATAACCTTACAACAATCATAGCAACAATTTCCTCGTAACTACCTCATTTTAATTATAAAATGTAATACTAATAGTTGTACCCTAAAAAAACATCCAAATGAAATAAAATATTTTTATCGAAATGAACCTACTTTATTTACATATTCCTATTGGATATCTTAAAACAATTCGATTCACTAACAGCGCCGATGCGGATCGACATCGTGTACTTACAACTAGCACTAGAAACTGTACCGAATTAAATCATCTTTAAAACGTACGTTGAAATTGCGAGTTTTCATACTCACTCGATTGCATTCATCGGACTTCTGAAGGGTCATGATGAGATTATTTAAGAGTCGGGCAAAAATTATCGAGTAAGTAAAAATACTCACTATTCATAATAGTCTATCACAGCTTAGTGAGAAGGGGGCGGGACCAGGACGCGAGATACGTCAGACGGGCGAGGGCCGCGGGCCCAGTTCGCAGAGCAGCAGGTCACGCTGCGCCAAGCAGCGGCCACGCACCGCGTACATCTTGAACACGCGCGTCACGACCCTGTACTACAAAGGCGTGCTCTCGCACAGCTTCATGCACTCCGAAGGGCCCACCCGTTGCTCTTCCGGCTGAGTTACCTCCACCGCCAAAAGTACACGCGCCTGCGTGCGCATCCGCTCTCGCTCCGCGTCGCTATCTCCGCTGTCGGTACACAACTCCGGGGTGCTGACACTCGCTGGCATGTTATGTTTTCTTCTAGCGCGGTCATGAGCGTGTTCTCTTCCGAGCAGCGGTTCGCTGGATGGCTTAGTTCCTTCGACTTGGTCATGTTCGTAGGGCCGCCCATTCATGACTGCTTTCGACGATGAAGGCTTCGGAGATCCTGGCGGTGGTGGTCTCATTAACGGCACCGGTGGTCTCATCAACGGCGGTGGGAGTGGGAGCATCCCTTCAATCATATTGATGTGGATTCCCTCGGGAACGACGGGCGAGTTGCGACGGGAGTTGACCGACCGCTCCGTTGGTGTATAGTAAATCGATATTCTGCTTTCGTCGTCGGGTATCGGGTTTGGTAAGTTAGAGAGTTTCTCTATCTTGCTCTTGAAATACATATCGACCACTTCGACGTCGGGGTCGAAGGCCATCGAATCACTCTGCCCGCATGATCCACTCCGGCAGTTTTCAAAGTATAAACTGGGCAAGTTTTCTAGCACTTTGTTCAGTGTCTGCTGCTGATACTTATATGACTCTCGCAACCTTAGAATCTGGTGGGCACTGAATTTCCTTATCTTGTTCCTCTGGAAAACATAATTCTCGCGAACCCAGTTTAATTGACTCGTGGAATAGTCCCTGACGCGTTTAACCTAAAAAAAATGGACGGAATTTGATAAAACGAACGTGCATATAATTCAGTAAACATAAACTGGCGATATTTATGTATAAGATTACGCGTACAAGATAGATTTAATTACCTGATCGTAATATTGGTCTCTCATAGAGCTCAAATGATTACTTCCAATATCCCTAATATTGCGAAGATGAGTCGCTTGAGAGGAATAACTGTTCTGTATCCATTCCATTTGTTGCGTACAGTTCTCTTTGATTCGGTGCACCTGACGAAAGAAATAATGTTAATTAACAAAGTTATTTGATGAAATTGCAGAAATAATACGTATTAATTAGATTCTCACTTGAACTGCGTAGTTCTCCCTCAATTTTTCAAGTTGTTGACGCTTGTATGTCTCAATGTTGTCCAACATGCTGTATATCTGGCGCGTGCGGGGCGCGTCGCGTTTCACGCATGTGCAGCAACTGCAACATGTCTCCATCAGACGGAACCTGAAATAAATATGCGTTAACACATCATTGAGTCTATTAGCTCGAATTAAAAGTAAATTGCCACAAACGAACTCTTAAAGTTTTGAATTTGATTCAATAATATTTGAATCAAATAATAAAACTTATAGATACAAAAACTCACCGATAGAATATGTAGCGCAGCGCTTGTAGCAGTAATGTGAGGCCCAAAAAGAGAGCGGCGCATATGGCGCCACATATTATACTATATATTTTTATTTCGAACATTGTCATAGGATCTATGTTCAGTGTGACCTCCGACGACACGTTGGCTTTTGGATTCGTTGCAAAGCATAAGTAAGTTCCGCAGTCTTCTCTGTGTATGTCGTGTATGAACAAGGACCCGTCTTCGAGAATCTTAAGTCGCGATGTGGACATGTCTATGGGGTTGTAATATTGGTCATGGGCTTTGCCGTGTTTTTGGAATATATCTGGAACTTGAGGCTCTGGATTCCAATGAAACACCATCCTAGTGGGAGTGATCCAAGTTATGGACGGTAGGGGATTGCCATCGTACTTGCAACTCAATAGTGCATCCGATTTCAATCTGTATAGCGTTAACGGACTACTTTCGATGAGTTGTGGCGCTCTACAATTAGTATGATTCAATATTCTTAACATGTCATCAGGGTAGCTTCCCACGCAGTTCATGTGAGGTTTGATGATGTCCTTCCTCTGCATTGCCCAACTAGCAAACCACTCCATCCGGCAGTCGCACGCCCATGGATTGCCGTCAATATGAAGCTCTTTCAGGTTTTCCAGAGATTTCATTGACAGCGGCAGGAAAGTTAGAATATTCCAACTTATATCTAAATGCGTTATAGAAGGTATATCTTGAAAAACAAATGTTTCTATTTCTCTTAAATAACTATTATTTCTAATGTAAAGTTTTTCTAATTTATCTAAACCTTTGAAGTTAGTATTTTGTATAACAGTTATATCAGTGTGTTCGAGGTAGATTGTGTTCAGCTTTTCGTTATGCTGGAAGAGCGTCGGCGGCAGCAACCTGAGGCGGTTGCCACCCATATTGATTACTCTTAAGTTTTTTAGATATTTAAAAGCATCTTGGGATATGTTTTCGAAATGGTTGTAGCTTATATTGAGTTCTCTTAGTTGCTGGAAGTTATCAAATAAAGATTTTGGTATATATTCTAATTTGTTACTAGATAAGTCGAGAGTCTCCAAAACCACCAAATTGACTAGAGCATTAGGAGTTATTTTGACTAGGCTATTGTTATTCAGGAACAGCGATTTCAGTTCTCTATTAGGGTTAAAGTAGTAATCCAGAAAGGTGACTATCTTATTGTGTGATAAGTCCAAATACTGTAGCCTCGTCATAGACCCGAAAACTTGGAAGGGTATCACGTTGAGGCGATTGTGAGAAATATCTAGTACCATTAGATTTTCTAAACCAACGAACGTTATTCTTGGAATGTCCTCGAGGAGGTTTCTAGATAGGTTAAGATGTTTAAGACGGGTCAGGTTAGCGAAGAGACCCGATTCAGTCCTTTTGATTTCGTTTCTGCTCAAGTCGATGTACGATAGTTGCATGAATCCGTCGAACAAGTCTTTATCTAGGTGGCTTATCTTGGCGTCAGTCCAGGTGATTTCCTCCAGGTGCGGGCTGTACGGTGCGAATGCGGCTCGCGTGAGCCGACCCGCTACCACCGCCGCGCCCGCGCACCTCAACTGCGTCCCGTTGCTGTCGCACTCTGACCCCGAAGCTGCGCAAATTATTGCCAGCGACAATATTTTATGCAGCCACCGCATTATATCACAACCCGCATAGTCTTATTTACTGCAACAATAGAAAATTATCGCTTATTTCCTCATTATCTTTCATTCTGAACATACGTCTAGTGTTAGATTTATCAATCTCAACACAGCTGTTATTGCATTTCATTCTTATTGAAAGCAGATGTATTATGCTCATGCTCACAAATACTACAAATAATTGACCTCCCGGCAAATTGTACCTTTTGCGTCATAAATATCCAACTTATAATTAATATTTTGCTATTTATATTTGCATTAATAACTAGGAAACACAGTTGTCCCTCTTTTCAATTATGGCTATGAATGGATTTTTTTAAAAATAATGGGGGCTTGATGACTAGTTAATTATCATTTCACTTAAAATTTTTGGTATTACTATAATTTTTTTTTGATATTTGGAAAATAGGTATATAGATAATGTCTGTTGATAATGAGATACCTTAATAAACGTTATATATATAAATAGATAAGAAACAGGTACATATTTGAAGTAGTTTATGTTTATTTAAATTTATTTATAACCTGTAACACTTAAGGTCAAGGGAGTTATAAAATTTATTGTTTTTATTAAATAAGTATGATTAAATAGAATTTTATATACAACATTCATAATTTAATTCAAATTAATATTTTTTTTTAGTTTAAGGAAGAGTTTTAAGTTGTTTGTTTGTTTTTAAGTTGTTTCTTTTAATATTTAAAGATATTTATTATAGTATTTTAGACACAAATGCAATATTTCAGAAAAGTTTTAAATCATGTAGTAGGTATTATCTCTAGTTCAAATGTATTATCGTTTTTTCTTTCCTCCTTTTTTTATTAGTAATTATTAAAATGTATTACTTGAAAAAAGCTCAAATAGCCTAAAGCAATATTAAAAGAATTTTCAATAATCTTTTTGAAGTTGTGATGATGAATGTATGACAAAATATTTACATTATTAACATTTATTTTATTAAGGCTATTTTGTAATTTTGTTTGTCATTCATATATAGGATTAAAATTATTTATTTTCCATTGGATCATTTCAATCAAACAATTATAGACGAGTTATAATATTTTTTTCTAAATATTTGAACTTCAAACCATTTTCCTAGAAAGTTCACTCAATGTTACTTAATAAAAGTTGTTATTCGAGCGTCGATAAGTAGTAGTATATCAGTAGATAGTACCTATTGGTTCTGTTGGATCAAAATGGTTCTGTGTAATTTGTGTATTTATTTATTTATATAATTTTAATATAATGTATTCCATTATATTAAATTTATTTATATATATTATATTTATATTATTATCTAAACATCTTGCACTAAAATTGTTGATCACTATAGTTATTATCAATACTAGTATACAAGATTATGAAAGATGTTCTAAAGAAACTTTAGAAATACAATTGATTTCATTATAGTAATAAGTCACATATCCATGGGTATATTTCATTACTTATACTTAATTCATGTACTTATATTTGATACATCCGAAAATTCTGTTTATGATGTTCATAATTATCATAGTGGGAAACTCGAATATTAACATTTTTGGTTACATAGCACTATAATTTCCACCATGGAGTAAAAATAATAAAGTAATTTTATTTATCTCATTTTGATAAAATCAAAATTTATATGTAATATTTAAAATATTATGTAATAGATATTTATTACCCATTATTGCTGGCAGACAAAAGCATATTCCATAAACTAATTGGTCCTCAAATTAAACTCCTCATCAAGGATCTTAATTATTTTATATTTTAGGTTTTTTGCTCCATGACAATAACTAATCTAAGTGAATTTGGACACTACACTAATTCATTATTTCACCTACAGTGTGCCATTATAATATTTTTATTTGCTTACCTTTCTAAACAATGAGAACTAACAATTGTATACTTAAATCTATCCACCCATTGTTTTCATGTAAAAGAAATCATTCATAGCTTAGTGGTAGTTAACTGTTTTTAATTAGATTTATGTACAATTCAGCTAATTGTATGACAGTTTTCGAAAATTAATTGGTAGGATTAGTCATAGACGTTAAAATTATTTTATTAACACGAGTAAGCAGCAGTTTCGCTAATAATGAAATGTATCGTTGCAAAGTCCCCTTTTAAATATTTAGAATATCATCGGGCAAAGTAGGTAATTCTGAACGCGATTACACGACATTCAAATCCGTACATTAAACATATTTAATGACTTTAAATACATTGTAGACATATTTACACGCTGTTACTAATTAAAAAAAATTTCAACAATGCAACAAAGTAATTTACCCAACACATATCCACATTTTACTCCAACTTGCATAATCCACGTTATTTTATATTGACAACAGATGTGACGAAGCCGTCCATGCTTCGTTCACACGTTAACACAATCACCTGCATAAGTTAAACGCCATTTCAAATTCACTAAAACACATTTATAAACATCGATATTAAAATTATTGTAAAGGAATTTCACTATTAAAGTACAAGCTCCGCGCCCTCAATTGAAGTACACTGTCACCGCGACGGAGGTCGAGCACTGGATAGTAGTGGATAGCGCAAATGGCGGCCTGACGACTTGCGCGAACAGCGCACCTGTTCTAACTTGTTCGCGCACTATATAGGTGTCTCACTCGCACGTCGGCTCAGTCAGCTGTGGGGTGCGGAGAATGGCGATTTAAGCCGAATGTAGGCGAAAGTGCTTTCGGAAACGCGTTATGTCCGATCACCGGCAGACGCATTCTTATATTTCTTGATTTTCTTGGCTCGCTTTGGGAACGGCAACTAGCGATTCGTTGAAGAAAACCAAGTAGACTTTTGGGGTTGTTATTTTAATTGCTATAAATGTTGCAGGTCGCTGGAGCTGTAATGATATCCGTAATTAATGAATGCGTTATTTAAATAAATCCAGCTATAATTTACTTTAGAAAGGCATCATAAATTCCTAATACGTTTACTTTCATATTATAGATAAAGGTCGTTGTATGCTTCGTACCAATGAATCATATTGTCTCGACGGCTCGCAATTCTATTTTTAGATAAGTAGGCATATGGACTTTGTGTATAATAACATTAACGACCTAAGTTTTTTTACTATAGTTTTAGTATTTTATCATCGCTCGTAGAATAGATGATATACTTGTGTATTTTTTTTATTGCTGTAGGATAGCGGACAGGCTGACGGCCTGCTTAAAATTTAGCAGTTACCGTCGCCTATGGCTGTTTGCAACGCCAGTGGCATCGCGAATACGCTGCTGTCCCATAAGAGTACAGGAACTTGTGTCACTAATGCCCGGAACGCAACACAAGGTTATTATGGCGGCATACTTAAGACCAAAGGTGGTTGCCATCCAGACGGGTTCTGAGGCCCTACCACGAAGCTAGGGTGGATTGTTTTGTCGCCTTTTATGACAAGCCAATCTTGGCCGCAGAGGTTAGTATTCTTTCTCCGCCCCTGCACGGATAGAAATGTGTATGTGTATGAAGTGTATTGCATAAAATATAATTACATTCAACCATGAAATAGTTTATATGTTTCCTTTAGTTTCTTGGGGTCTCTTCTTTCTTATACGAAACGGTTCTCAATAACGTTCCTACTGCGTTCTCTCCGGATATGGAATGAGCTTTCGGCGTTGGTTTTCCCATCGCAGTACGATATGGGGTTTTTCAAAAAGGAGTAATAAAATTTCTTAGAGGCCGGCTGCGTGTTTTTAATGAATGCATCTGGCGTTGCAAACGTCCATAGGCGGCGATGACCACCTGCTTTAAGGTGGGCCGCTTGCCGGTTGACTAAACTCCAGGTATTATATAAATATTCGCATTTATTCTGAAAAATCTGAAAATCTTGTGTCAGGATCGTTTTCACGTGTGTTGTTGGCAATGACGATAGATGTAAAAATGGATAATTCCTTGGACCCGACCCCGACACGATTTCCCTACGGTAGTCTAAACATCTGTATCTTATGTGATATTTAATTCAAATATAAACACCTTTAGGGAATTTCTGGGTTGTAATTTGTACATGTAGGATCTCCGAGGGATGCTAACAGGTAGCTGGTGAGCATAATTTATTATAAAATTATAATGAATTACGGAAAAGCGGTTACGCTGTCGGTCCACGGAGACTTATTTCTCTTTTTTTTTATTGATTCTATTTATTGCTTCTTATTAAAACAAGTATACAGTATAAGGTATACATAATTATAATAATATATTACGCTATATCATATATTTTATTTTAACAAGAAATTCTCCATTTTTAATTGTAATATTGCAGCGGCCATTCATTTTTTTTTTTTTTTTTATTTTTTTTTTATTGATGCACAAAACAAATTACAACCAAAGAAATTATAAGTTTAGAAATTCAACATAACAATCTGGATTGCAATTCAAAGCAGGTGCATACAGAAAAATTGTAACAACAAATGCCTAAAAACCTTGTGTGTGTATATTGATACACACATAACACACATGCACTGACACATACTCACACACAAAGCACGCATACACACTCACACACATATAAATTACTATCTAATTAAATCTAATGTATCATTAACTGGTCAAATATAAATTATTTAAGAATATGTTTTACTAATTTACAATATTTAAAAAAAACTATTTTCAAATATATCAAGATCAGTGCTGTTACTTGCCAATTCATTATAATGTCGTGCCATTCTAACAATGGGATTAAAGTATGAGATGTTGTTTTTGTGAACTTCAAGTGCAAAAAGATTAGTGCAATGTGATCTACGCGCAATATATCTGGTATTAAAAGATATTTGTGAAATTAAATCACTTGAGTTTATAATATAATGTATAATTTTGTACAAATAGACTAAATCAAAGTATTTACGACGAATAGATAAAGATTCAGTTTTAAATTGGGCTAGTCTTTGTTCATAATTAAGATTATTTCGACCTGGTTTCAAACGGTGAGTTAATACCCTGAGACATTTTTTCTGCACTCTTTCAATGTCATCGATATGAACTTTATAATACGGAGACCATATTGGTGTAGCATATTCCAAGAGACTCCTCACAAGTGAATAAAATAAGTGTAATACCGAATAAGGATTTTTGAAGTCTTTGCTTGATCTGAGAACGAAACCTAAAAGTTGATTAGCTTTAGAAGTTATATATTGATAATGTGAACGGAATGAAAGTTTCTCATCAAAGATAATGCCTAAATCTTTAGCAACAACGGACCTATTTAAGACACAATTATTCAAAAAATAATTATTATTAATTCTATTTCGTTTATTTGTAAATGAGATAACAAGACATTTGCTATTATTTAAAAACATATGATTAGCATTACACCATTTAACTAATGTATCTAAGTCTTGCTGTAAAAGGGAGCAGTCAGCTGGACTTGAAATATTATGAAATATTTTTAAGTCATCCGCATAAAACAAATGATTACATACTAAATATTCAGTTAAGTCGTTTATAAATATATTAAAAAGCAAGGGTCCGAGAACAGAGCCCTGTGGTACACCTGATGTTACTATGACAGGTGATGAGAAGTAGCCCTTCAGAGCCACCAACTGACTTCTCTTGTTGAGATAAGAAGAGATCCAACGAAATAGGTTCCCATGTATGCCATACAAGTCTAGTTTATGACATAGGAGACGATGATTGACCTTATCGAAAGCCTTGGAAAAGTCTGTATAGACAGAGTCAGTCTGGCCTCCAGCAGCAAAAGATTTACAAAGAAAATCCTTATAAACTAGAAGGTTGCTTATAGTAGACCTGTTTCTTAAGAACCCGTGCTGCTTTTCAGAAATTACAGGTTTGAAATGATTATAAAGGTACGTGTGAACTAAAGATTCAAAAATTTTTGCAAAACATGATAAAATGCTTATAGGTCTATAATTCTCACATCTCGATTTATCACCACTTTTATGGATGGGTATGATATATGCGGTTTTCCATAGATTAGGAAAAACACCACTAGCAAGTGATTTGTTAAAAAGTTTACATAAAGGAGAAGATAATTCATTTCTACACCTCTTAACAAAGTGGGGCGGTATTCGATCAGGTCCAGCACCTTTACTAATGTCAAGTAGTTTAAGTTTGAGAAAAACTTCGCCCTCATCAAGTACAATAGAAGATAATGTGTTACTTATGCGATCCGTAAAATACTTGTGCTCATCGAAAGAATAAGAAAAGTTGGCAGTTGTGTCTTTCTCATAAACAGAGTTAAAATATTGTGAGAAAAGCTCACTTATTCTCAATCCGCTAGTTGCAACCGCATCTCCGAACTTCATCACCTGAGGAAGAGATGTGTTAGATCCATGGACTCTTCTATTGTTTACAAAACTCCAAAAGCTTTTAATATTTGTATTAAGTGAGTTTTCAATAGAAGATACATATCTATTATAACAATCAACTGCTAATTTCTTACATCTTTTCCTGAGAAGTGAGAATGCGTCATAATCGCGTGGATTATTAAATTTTTTAAATAATTTGTGATACTTATTTTTCTCTTCATTGCATTTAATCAAAGACTTGCTGTACCAGATTGGATATCTATGATGTTTAACAATAGTAACCGGGGTATATTTATTGATTATGTCAAATAATGTATTGTAAAAGATTTCGCAACACACATTAATATCATTATGATTTAGAATTAGAGACCAGTCTATTAAATTTAATTCATACTTAATCTTATTTAAATCGCATTTGGAGAAATTTAACCTTTTGCAGGGTTTTTGTTTTAGAGATTTAGATATGCTATACTGAGGAATATTTATCAATATTGAGGGGTGATGTCTGTCTAGTAGACTTAATTCGGTCGTTTCATTAACAGTAACGGAATCCAAATTAGAAAGAACAAGATCAAGAATACGCTCATTTGTGTTTAAAATCATATTCACTTGCTTAAGACCACAAATAGTTACTAGATCTATTAATCGATGAGACTTTTTATTTAGAATATGTGATAAAGTAGTTGGATAGGAATATGAAGAAGTGGATGATGGCCAATGTATATCAGGAGTATTAAAATCACCAATTAATAAGAAATAATCATCAGGAAGTTCGTTTAAAATAATATTTTGGCAATGTGAATAAAAATAATCTATATCATTATAATTCATGTCGGGAGGCAAGTAACAAACACAGATATTAAGATTAGGAACATAACTTTTTTCATGCCTAACGGTAATCCAAATATCTTCAAAGCGACTATCCCAGTGTGTTTGACGAATAACATTAAATCTTTTATGAATAGCAATTAGTACTCCACCACCTTCCTGTTTATTAGAGTGAGTTTCAGCACGATCACGTCTATAAACATTATAACGATCATCAATAATTTCACCATCAAAAACACTGTTATTTAAATTCGTTTCCGTCAGGCAAACAATATCAAAATTTGAGTTTAGTGCATTTATATAAAACTGAGTTAATTTACTACGTATCCTATTAACATTTTGATAATATACACTAACCATAATTTATCATGTAACAAGGTTAAACGAAATATATTTCTACTAACATTTAATATGTTAACTTAAGATAACTTATTTAACGAGTCTATAGTCTTTACATGGATAGCCGGGGATTGGTCATCCTTTCGAATATAAATTTGCCCAAAGCGAATCCAAACAAACTTATATTTATTCTTGACACAAAATTTTCTGGCCAAGCTATGCAATTCTTTCGCATCTGGTGATAAATGTTCACATAAATAAATCCTACGGCGTTCACCATTTATACCCAGATGAGTAGTACTTAATTTTTCATTGGTGGAAGACTTATTAAACCGCGTAGTAGCTGAGATCAGTTGATCGCGAAGTCGCGGTGAAGATAGCGTAACCAAAATATTTCGTGGCCGAATCGAAGTAGTATTCATCTTGGCTACTCTGCGGCAGGCGCGAATATCATTATCGGGAATTACAACTTTTAGACATTCACACAGTTTCTTAAACAAATCCAAAACGTTTTCGTTTCTACTCTCAGGTACCTCATGAATTTCAATGTTTAAATCTCTTGAAATTTTTTCTATTGAAGCTGTGCGACTCTGGAGCTTGGTAAGGTCAGTTTGAGTTTTAAGAAGTGCTGCTTCCAGAGATTTAATCCGCTTATCTTTGTCTTCTATAGCCATCTTAAAGTCCCTTTGCTCCGCAGTAATGAAGTCAGTAGTGGCCGTTAATTCATTTTTAAAATGCTGCAACGCATGATCCACTTCGACAGCCACTATATCTTCAATATCCTTTCTTAGCGCTGAACGCAGGTTTGAGACGAAAGCTGAGTTTGGAGATAGTTTGGAATCGAAAAGTTTACTAATGCTTTCCATTGTGACGGGTTCAGTCTTTAATAAGCTCGAAATTCCATAAGTAACATTGTCAGATTGTTGGAGTGTCTCATTAGAAACAATGCTAAAAGAAGCGTTCATGGTTTCATCCAGCATACAATCTTGCGCAAGGGAAGACCAGCAGGGAGTATTGTCTTTATTTCTGATCTTACGTCGAGTTATATTTAGGCAATATGGGCAATGCAGTGAAGCAATTTGTGCGGGACTTATATCCTCGGCAGATTCCACAGCAATATTCAAGCATTTATAGCAATACTCGGAAGAACAATTGTTGCATTTCAAACAATTAGACTCTATCAATACCTTAAGACATCCATGGCACTGCATAATTTAATGTTTTATTTGTATACTAAAAAAGCGTTTACTTTCAAATATAAAATTCGGTTATATATTATCTATATAAGTTGTTTTTTGGTTTATTACTAATATTTTCCTTAGCTTTCTTTCTGTATCTATTTAATTCAATTTCTATCATTTTCTTTTATTAAATTATTCTTTATTATAAAATTAAAAATCTATTTTATTAGACTGTCGGCGCATTCAAACAGCTTGTTTTGTGTCCATTAAATAACGTACCAACAGTTCCAATTAACGTATTTAGCATGAGGAAATAATAGGTGTTCTACGTTAAAGGGTGCATATTGTATTTCATAATTTTTTTGCATATGATTTACTGTTAATTAAATGTAAATTGTTTTACATTGTAATAAAATTATTGAAAACAAAATGATAACGCCGCGCAGTAGTTACTTATCAGTTCATAAAATACTTATGTTGTTGTTTAAAAATATGACGTCATTGGAAATCCAAGGCCACAAACAAAAAAAAAACAAAAACAAATTAGATGCCTTGATTTAAGAGAGTATTTTTCTTGTTCATAGGCACATTGCTAATCGCTCTATATTGCAATATTTCGATTATTATTAAAGATCTTAATAAGTATTTCAGAGACCTTGTTTTAGAGATTTTGATACGATTTATGAGTCTGTAATAGTACTGGTTCGTTTTCAATTATGCATGAATTATTTGGCTATTATGAATATTATAACTTCATATGAAAATCTACAAACCGAGATTACCGAGGTTTCTGTAATCATCCAATCCGCATTGGATAAGCGTGATGGGTAATACGATTTTTACGGCTCGAGCTAGGCAGTAGGACGTTTTAAACAACTATTATTAATTACACGTTTGGTAAATTTCGAGCCTCAGGCTCCGATCAGATTTGCAACGACAGGGTTTATTTGGTGTATATTAATATATGTATATTAATATAGTATTCTTCTTCTTCTTCAAGTGCCTCTCCAACTAGTGAAGGTTGGCTACCAACTTCTGGAATCGTTGCCTGTCTTTAGCCAGTCGAAACAATTTGGACGCGCTCGCTATTCCAGTCCACTCTCGGATGTTACGGAGCCACGACTTCTTTCTCCGACCAACTCGACGTTTACCGGCAACCTTGCCCATCATTATAAGTTGCAAGAGGCTATATCTATCGTGCCTGAGCACGTGACCGAGATATGCAGTTTTTCGTCTCTTGATAATAGACAAAAGTTCCCTTTTCCGTCCAGCTCGCCGCAGAACCTCCTCATTTGTGACTCTATGCGTCCAACTTATCCTCAACATACGCCTGTATGCCCACATTTCAAAAGCTTCAATTCGCTTCCTGAGGTCTTCCTTAATAGTCCAAGACTCGCATCCGTAGAGAAGTATAGGCCAAATGTAACAGTGCAACAGTCGTGTACGCAAGTCGATCTTTAAACTTCGGCAGCACAGTACGCATCTCATGGTATTGAAGGCACTACGAGCAATCTCCACGCGGGTTCTTATTTCCAACTCACTATCCCAGTTTTCCGTGAGCCATGTGCCTAAGTATTTATACTTATACACCCGCTCGAGAGATCGCCCTGACACTGTGATAATCGGGTCAATATTGAGATTCCTGGAAATCACCATAAACTTAGTCTTGCCAACATTCATCCGAAGGCCAGCCCTTTCACTACACTCATTAACTCTGTCGACGATCACCTGCAAATCTGCTGCTGTAGATGCAATAAGAACTGTATTATCTGCGTATCTAATGTTATTGATAACACGCCCATTAATCCTAACTCCACAATCTAGGTCTTCAAGAGCTTCTGCTATAATCGTCTCCGAATACAAGTTGAACAAGGTAGGCGATAAAATGCAGCCTTGCCGCACTCCTCTCTTGATCTCAATCTGTTCAGTATACTCGCCATCAATGCGCACCGCTGCCTGCTGATTCCAGTACAAGTTTCGAACAATGCGTACGTCTTTACCGTCCAGTCCAATATCGTTTAAAATCACTATAAGGCGATCATGCAACACTATATATATTTACATTTATTAATATAGTATTATAGTATATTAATATAGAAGAAAGCATATTTATTCATATTCATGGTGATATAATATTGCAAAAGTTACACTAATAGCCATCAATTCGACAAATTGTAAGTTGCCTTGGAAAGTCGAAGTAATTTATCGAAGTTTCCAACTTTAATTTGTTTAAGAAGTTTCTTGTGTGATTTATAAACGCTTCGCGGCACTTTCAAACTACCGTACTGTACTTTGAAGACCTTGACAAAGTAACATTATCACGATATAAGCTTAAGGAATTATTGGTTAAATATATACTAATTATACATTATTATTTTGCATTTACATATATATTTACATTTATTAATGGAGAATATCCGAAATAGGGACCGTAAGAGAACCAAAGTGACGGACTTAGCTCGCAAAATATGCAAGTCGAAGTAGCAGGTTACCGGTGATGTCTGTCGTAGCATCGCAGCAGTGCGATGAAGCATAATTGTTTTGGAGTAGATTCCGCGTCTCGGAAAACTTAGTGTAGTATGTCCTCCAGCTGAAGACGTGCGCAAGGTGACCAGGCAAGACTGGATGGGAAAGCGGCCCAAGCTTGGGGAGGCCTACGATAAACAGTGGGCGACGAAAATTATATATTATTGCTCTGTACTATTTATTAGTACTGATCTTTAGAAATATATCTTGCCAAATTTTACGAAATACTGATATTACATCAAACTGATAATGATATTCACCGAGATTAGATAATAATGTCTATAATAGATAATGTCGCGAGGACCAACTATGATAAAACATTCATAAGTTTTTAAACCAACGAAAAGAAACGGAGGAGTTTCTCAAGTCGACGTGTATATATTTTTTTCTATTTTTTTATGTATGACCACGCATAATTTTTGACAGAATTGATTTATTCAAACATCTAGTAATTAATATATTATAGCCACAAAAATTATAAAATAAAAACTTTAACAAAAAAATTAAACCACCGAAAAAACTGAAAAGCAAAAAATAAAAAAAACTTTATTATTAATCTTAATAACTAAGTTCTTAAACTAATGTAAGTATACCTAAATAATTTTGAGTCAGCCAAACAAGCAAATTAATTAATTACGTTAAGCATGATGCGCAGTGGCGGCGCAGCGTGACACGCGCCTTCGCCGGAAAATGCCGAGCGTTTACAAAGTTGTCAGCGAGACAGCAACTCGAACGGGTAAAATGTAACTTTTCTATTTCACGACCAAAAACTAAACCCACAAGTGTGAAGAAAGAAAACTTCGTTATAGATCTAACACGGCTTATTAGGCGTGCATATGTAAATCTAAGAACAAATACTTTATACATTAAACAAATAAAACAACTCAAGGAGCTTCATAATTTTGGTAGATTAAATCATTTCCTTCTTTAAATATGTATTGTATTTGCATTTTTATAATTTTGTAAACTATTATATAATTTTTTGCTAAAATGCTTTTTTTATTGCTGGTACAGCAGACAGGCTGACAGCCCACTTAATATTAAGCAGTTACCGTCGCCTATGGATTCTTGGGACGCTAGGGGCACGGCGAACACGCTGCTGACCCATAGAGTACAAGAACCTGGGTTACTAATGCTCGGACAAGGTTATTATGGTGGCATACTTATAGACCAAGGGCAGTTGCCATCCAGATGGGTTCGGATACCACTTAAGAACCAGAATTCAACCAGAACTTAAAGTTTCTTAGCATGTCATTTTCGGAGGAAATATTTACGTTAGATGTCCAACCGCTCATTGCCGTCTGGCGTGTAGCCAGCATTGTCATAGAATTCGCTATTACATCCGGCATTCCCAGCATGGAAGAAAAGCGATACTTGTAATAACAATTTTCCTCGCCCTTGAATCGTCTTGGATAAAATTCAGGTTAACCTCCGATAAGGCATAACATTTTCATGGAAGAACGAAACTTGATGACCTAATTTTTTTAAAATAAAGCGTGTCCGGTTTAAAGTACCTACATTCATTATATAAGAATTTGTTGTAGAGTTGAGAATAATATTAAAGTAGATACGCCTGAGGATGTAGCATGCTATAAGCGTTTTTTTAATCGCTGACGAACAGCAGACATGCTGACGAGTTTCTTAATAGTAAACAGTTACCTTTGCCTCCATAGGCAACTCCCATGAGTTTACGATGCTACGGGTACCGCGAACAAGCTACTCTCCGTATTGGAATCTGAGTCACTAATGCTGCAACACAAAACAAGGATATTATGGCGGCATGCTTGTAGATCAGGGGTGGTTGCCAAACCGACGAATGAGGCCCTGTCACGTTTGCTAGTACAGCAACAGCTTAACAATTAACAACTAGGGTTGTCTTGTCGCCTTTCACGATAGGCTGACCCTGACCGTAAGGGACAGTCTTCTTACTCTGCCCCTTCACGGAGAAAAAGTCCTAACTGCCACAGGTCATGTCGACCTACTGACGTCGATTATTATCTGAAGATCTTTCTTATGCGGTGACTGTAGGAGTATCGTGTCACCTAAACTAGACCCTACTCCGTGTGTTATATTTCATTATTTTGCTTACACGTTGGGTATTTTCTTAATATTTCCGCACCGGAGACAGAACAAGGGAGCATATCTGTGTGTGCGTGTGTGTATCGGGGGTTAAAATGTACTGAAACGGGCGTCTGTGCGTTCCGACACAGGCTGCTTTTAGGTTACGGTAGTATTTTTTATGACCACCCGTATATGTCTGACTGTTCGCGCAATTAGAATAATTTTAATAATAATAAACAAATATTAATTAATAGTAAGCAAAAAATAATCTAACCTAGCCTACCCTTTGGGCCCGATTAACGGAAAAGTACCCATGGCGCTGTCTAGACAAGTAGTAGTAAGTAGCTGTATAGAAAGCTGTCTTCGGCGACTTTCTACCACCACACTGCCCGTCATAGGCTCGGCTTTCATCCCCATTTCATGGAACATCTTTTCTCGTGCACGCAACGTTTCTCCAGTTTATGTTGCGTACGCTTCGGATTTGAAATGAGCTTCCTTCCATCTTAAGTTTTCTTTCTTCGAGGCCGGCAGCATATTGGTGTTGCAAACATTCATAGGCGACGCTCACTACCTGCTATCTGGTGGACCATTTGTTACTGAATGTAGCTGTACTGCATCAAAACATTAAACTTAAAACACCCTTTCCTTTTTTGCGTTGGGAGTTAATAATTCGATATTTAAATATGTAAGTAAAAAAATATTTTAAACTTGAAAGTACTCTACATATGTCATAATTTGACCTTGTGATAACTATATCTGAATAAGAATGATCTGCACGCAAATTTAACAAATTAAAATATGTGTTGTATAAAGGCAAACATTGTTATCTCGAAACTTCAAATATAGTGCACACATTCGTCAATACTGTATTGACGTCAGTGCGATTTGGTAGAGTATTAAAATTTTGCCCGATTAACTGAAGCAAAAGACAATGTTAAATTAATCCCAGTATTTATTATATATTTTTTACAAGCTTTATATTAACTTGAACTGTATGTAGTATGTATCCATGTATGTATGTAACGGAATTTTCGGAATCGATTTTTACCCACTTTGAACGATCAACTTATTATTGTAATTATAATCAATATTGTGCAAAAGCTTGTTTGTAATGCAATATTGTATAAATTTTGAAATAAATAATTACAATTATAATAATAATCAAAAAATCTTAAATTTTGCACACTTGTCAAGACCTGATGACAGTACACAAATTAAATAAATTTATCCCATAGTCCGTATCAGGATTTACCCTTTTTTTCCTTCTGCCGAAACGCCATCTGATGTTAAATAATAAAACTGACGGAAGATGGCGTTAAATTTAAAAAAAAAAACTTTTACCGATTGGGAATTGACTACAAATAAATTATATTTTATAATTAATGAAACTAAAAAGTAAAAAATAATTTTTAACATAAGAATAAAATTACTCACGAGAAAATTAATGTCACTGTATTAAAAGCGTGTTTTTTAAAATATTCTTTCATTATTATTCAAGTTTTATACATACGATAACGAAGCTTCCATTTCGGACTCGATGATCCTACGTTGTTATGGGGCCAAAATCTGCTCGTTGTTTTCCTTAGATGCTTTACTTAGATATTTCCTTTTATTCTCCAAAGAGGCACAACAATAGTTGGAATACTTGTGGTCGTACTTGATTTTTACAGATGCTACCTTTTAACCTCAACCGCGAGCAAAACAATCTTATATTATTATGATATATCGCCTGTTATAATTTGTCAACATTAACTACTAAGAACGAGATGGGCTCATGATATTCTTATCGATCGGAACTGTACGTCCAATTTTATATTGGCAGTTGGTAAAAATAGTGTTACCCTAAAGGCGATGGATATTGGTGAACGTACTTCAACTCGTAACTCGGCCTAAAACCAGTATGTATTTCGGTATTTCAGTTATCATTATCGTAAAATCAAAATTCCTCTCTCGCTTTGTTATTGAAAGTGATATAAATATTTATGAGACTTATGAGTCGCTGTACGAACTGCAAACGCATACTTCTACATGATTAATTGTATTTTTATATATTGTGGTTGTGTTTTATATATGTTACTAGGTATGATTAATTTTGTAATAAAAAGAACTCTCTTGTAATTTGAACTGTACGATATCATCGATAAACTTGTGTTAGAGAAAGATGAGGTGGTATATTTTGCGCTTTCAACCAAGTTGAAGTCAAACGATTAAATGGTTTACGACGTATGGTCGTGTAAAGCACATATTCTCACGAGTCTTGAATATTTACCGATAATATACGAGTACTCGTATATCTTAATCTTAAAACTATGCTGAGATAACTTAAAATAACGTACTAAGTGATTTCAATTTCGTAAAACCTGTACAGTTGTTATGCCGTAACAAGAAAAAGTATAAAGTATGATATCTTATTATACTCAATAATACTCAATTTTTTCACTAAAATGTTTGGTTTTAAAGTTTTAAACGAAATAAGATGCTTGATGATTTAAAATTTAATTACAGATTACCAAAATTACCATTTACCCACCTTGGTTATAGTTTTCGACTAGTATTTCTATATACTATACTAAAAGCTAATTTGTGATGTATAATAAATATAACGCGTATAGTAAATGAACAAGGAAAATATTTCAATCTAAATTAATAAGGAAAAAACGAAACAATAATGTTATATAACCGCAGGGCTTATATACCGTAAGATTAAGGTAAGGGCACTAGCAAGTCTTTTTACGACGTAACGGTATCTAATGTCTGCGGTGTTGCTCAGTCATTGTTTTATTAAATATTTCTGTACAATACTTGTATTGATCGGTGTACAGCACGAAATGCTTTAAGGTTTTTCCGACTTTGAAATCGAAATGGAAATGTCTAATAATTTTATGTTTAGTTATATTGTAGGTACACTTAGCGTAGTATCCTTTGGCGCGTTTTTTTTATCAGAGATGACCCCTAAAATATAATAGTATTATATTAAATTATTATTGTTACATAAGGGTCATCGTTGCATCATCATTGGCGATCAGTGTTTAGAAGAAAACCAAATACACATTAAATTAATGAATTGAAATTCAAAAATTCACTTTCTGAATTCACTTTCATTATGAAGAAAAAAAATATAGTATACATTCAAAAATGAAATGAAAAACATACTATTTATTCAAAGTAAAAAAACCTGAAAAGTTATTTTCTTTTTAATTACCTTACGGAAGTTTCCTATTTCGAAGTAGGCTTTTTTTTTTACAAAAAAGCAATAAGAAAATATTTATCTCTATTTATTTATAGCGGATAATCTCTGTAACGGTTGGACAGCTTATTACGAGTCTTATTGGTACTTAGCAGATGTTATTAGAAATAAACTAAACTACTCTTACATTATCAAATATTACGGTTCCAAGCACGCTAGGAATAAAAATAGACGGATATTGAAAGAGGGGTCAACTAAAGACCGCTAACAGAGGAGAGTGTGAGAAGAGGATGTATGACAGGGAAGATTAAGGTTCTAAGAAGCAGCGTCCTACACATCGTGTTACTTTTTACCGCCGTATAATGCAATCCGTCGTAGCCGTGAGCGTAGCTAGTTCAAAAATAATCAACAACTATCCCTCCTTATTCTTTTATGGCTTAAGCTAAGCTATTATAAAATAAACTCGTAAAAGGCGCGCATGCGGTAATAAGTGTAGCAGACGTTGAACGATTAAATTAAAAATATATTTTCTAAAGTAACGAGTCAAGGAAAAGCTTTAATTATCTCATGTTACATATACTACTTTTCTTTCGATTAAGTAAAATCTTGCAAAATTTAAATCAGTTTTATATTAGTATCTGCATAATGATGCTTTAAGCCTGACTTAGTAAATGTAGGTCGTACGATTCTGTTTATATAAGCCACGTTGGATGCGATAAAACCCAAGAATTTGACGGTAGTGATTGATACTATACCTAGTCAGGTCATAAATTCTGTCACATGTTTAATGTAAAATAATTGTAACAAGTTTATTCATTATGTAACCATTTATATACCAAAATGAACTTAACAAAACATAGATTCTTATGACATTAAAGTTTATTCAAAATGACCTCCGTGATTTTGAATACAAGCCTTCAATCTGCGCGGCCAGTCCTCTATCGCAGCACGAACGAGGTCCATGTCAATATCGGCGGCTGCCTTAATCAAGGATGTCTTGAGTGACTCCAAATTGGGATGAGGCTTTGAACACGCCTTTTCCTCCAAGTGTTGCCATATCTTGTAATCTAACGGATTCAAATCTGGACTGGAGGAGGGCCAGTCTTCGTGCCGGATGAAGTCGATTTCACGCGCCGCCAGCCAGTCTTGTGTGCTCTTCGCTCTATGAGCTGGCGCCGAATCTTGTTGGAATACCCAGTGCCTGTTATTGAACATGGTATGAGAAACAGGTTCCACAAGGTTCGTCAGGACTGTATTTTGATACACAACAGCATTCGTTTTTACACCTTTCTCACAAAAATGTACCTCTGTTAAGCCCCAATAAGAAACTCCCAACCATACCATGAGCGAGGATGGAAAATGACCTCGTTGGACACGCGGAATACGGTTGCTCGCTTCTTCACTACTGTGTGCGTACACCTTATCATTTTGTTTGTTGTAGCTCTCTTCTACGGTAAACATTTTTTCATCCGAAAAAAGAATTTCCCGATATTTTTTCCCGCGTAACGCTTCAACAAAGCGCGGCATCTCTTCAGTCTCAGGTCCATTAGACGAGCATTCAAACGATGTCCTGTTTTTCTTCGATATGCCCGAAGCCCTAAGTCTTCATTTAACACCCTTTTCACCGTGGTTCTGCTTAACCCCATCTGAAGGGCCAACAATTTCTGCTTACGTTTGGGATTTCTTTGAATTCGTGCCTTCACAGCTTTTATCACTGCTGGAGTCCTAACAGACCGAGGGCGACCACTTCTTGACCTGTCATCTACACTAGAGTCTTCATTGTATCGTTTGATGGTACGATAAATGAATCTTTTGGCTATATTCAAATTTTTTTCAGTATGTTAAAAATTTGAATTGGCGCGTAACCGCAACGATGCAACGCAATAACTGCAACACGGTCTTCTTTAAGCGTCCACTCCATATTTAAAAAATGAGTAAAATTCTAAAAGTATACATTTTTATTTTCATGAACAATTCGAGATTCGAATTCAATAAACTTTTTTGTGGCCAGCATTCTAAAAGAAAAGTTTTTACTGTGTGACAATACTTATGACCTGACTAGGTACTTACGTAAGTAAAGCCTTGAGCCCATCAGCCTTGGCTAAAGAATACCGATGTTGTTATTCCGTGTGAAAATTTACTCCTTTTCCCCGGCAAAGGAAGTAGGTCACTCGAGATATATAGTAGAGATATGTAGGTAGTAAGTAAAACGCAGTGTCAAGGTTGTCCATTGCTATTAAAATGTTTTCAGTCCTTCGAAACTGTGTATACGCGTATTTTCGTAAAAACAGTCCTTAAACTAAATGCCTGAATCAGTTTAACCAGCCAATTTAATATAAAATTACATAAGTTAAAAAGAAATAGTTCTAGAGAATGTCTGTTAAGCTTTCCTTCCATGATACGTTACATGGAAAGATGGTTTATACGGAGGCAAATGCCACCCAGAATTCCGTTAGAAATAACGTCATGATATCACTCTTTTGCTGCCTGTAAGAGGTACATTTTTGTACTGTACCAAACTTTACATCTCTGGTTGCTCATAGTGTGTGGATCTATCTACACACAATGGAGCTAATAATGATTGTACGAATAAAAAGAGCATTCTTACTCTACCATTTGGCTATCGATGTTAATTCTCCGTGGGTGATCTGTTTCTAAGCACAAATAGGCTCTTCCAATGATTAAACAATGAACTTAATTATCTGTAACAGTTTGAGCGTCTTAGAAATTGGATAAATTAGTTTTATAGCTGTAAATTTACCCCCTGGTGCTCGGGACATCTAATCTAATTTTAATCTTTTTACATTTAGACGCCATAACAGTAGTCATTTAAATACCGATTTGGTTGCTTCGTATGCAAAGGCATACGAAGGATAAAGAATGGTATATAATACCCGGTCATAACAATTACTGAACGAATATATCAAAAAATATGAATGAATTAATGCTCATTGTACACAAATATAACATTCACCCGGATTTTTAAACGTCCTTAATTTTACAAGAATAACGTACGGTATAGAGCGGAAATTCATTTAGTTTTCTACACTCACGCCCGCTCCGCTGTTCGAATAACGGGCAGAAGTAAATCGAATAAAAAATATGAGACAGGTTCGATGGAATCCAAAATAGTCTATAACCATCTAAGAAAAATTCTGCGTCGAATGGTAGTAGTCCCATCCCATGCTCATGGAGTTTTGTGCATCGACTACCTTGAAAAAGGTAAGACGATCAATAGCGAACGTTACATTGGCCAACTGATGCGTTTGAAGAACGAAATCGGTGAGAAACGGCTCCAAATGAAGAAGAAAACAGTGCTAAATGCTCCAAGGAAAGAGATTCTACTCCAACGAGGAAGTCATCGCCAAAACGAACGTTTACTTCGAGGTCAAAGTTCAATCGTTCTACAAGAAAGGTATTGAAATGTTTATAGGAGAAGCGCTGGACTGATTGTGTTGCTCTTGAAGGAGACTATGTTGATGAATAAAGTCGAGTTTTGCCAAAAAAATGTGTTTTTCTTAGATAGTCCCGGGACTTATTGATCCACGTAATATATAGATAGCGTACATGCTGGATGTCGGAATATTTCGCTGTATGAATGTAATGTACTAGAAACGTATGACTAGTTCAATGAACGGCAATCCGCGGCTCTTTGACTACAGCTCTTCTGCGAAATGTTTAGTCCTGGACCAACACGGAATATTATTTATTATCTATAATCATTTCCGTAATAATGTATCATACTAAAGCAAAGTATATGATTAAAACATGGCTCATTGAATAGATTTCATTGTGTATTACCAAATATATATATTTGGTTCTTTTGGATAGCACACAAATGCAGCAGTAATGAAATCCAATCTACTAGTAACCGGTCCTGCAAGTCGCTCTTTGTACGAGCTAGACACGCGCATACAGGAGACAGATCGCAACAGTACTTTGTGGAAATATACATTGTTGTTACTGGACATTCTATTTTTTTCTTAAATAAGATAGATGTTGCCATTTAGATATTTATAAGCAAGGCCTCATCTAAGATAGGGGTATAATGTAAGGGCAAGGGTTTGAGTTTATATATTATAAAAAAGGCTTATATGTATAAGAGCTAGTTTACCTCGGTCGATTGTAATTCAAATTCACGACCTCTGTCAGGGAACAGATGCGTAGCCACAAGACAGAGCCTGTAAGATAATCTTATTTTAATGTCACAAGCATTGTGAAATTCATCTCACTATGTTTTTGCGTCGCTTTTCTAAGTTTTCTTGCTAACTTGTTTGCATGTTGTGCAGTTGTATTCACCAACGTTAGAGTGTAAATTAGAAATTTATCTATCTAATAAATATGAGATATATGTGAAAAAACGTAATGAACTCAATAGCTCAAACCTTTGAATAATTATAAAGCCTTTAAACTATATAATAAGATTGGGAATAAAGCATACCAAAATATTTTTCCTTTTTTTATACAAAATTACACTTTATGTCTTCTGCGTTAAAACTGAAACTCAATAAACATCGTATATCTTACACGTAAGTATTCATTGCTAACAAAAATAATGATAGTGAATTCGCGAAGTTTCCAGAATATTGGATTCTTACACGAAATTAGTTCTTCTAATGTCACTTGACATGAAACTCGAGGCGAACGTTTGCGATCGTCACTTTATTGCTACGGATTTTTTCCAGTGAAGAGTTGTTTTGGTGTCTATATCCTCTCGAGTAGAGGTCCAGACGAAAGTTGCATGAGTAAAGTAATCTAAGAAAAAGTAAAATAACAAACCTCGTATCAAGTGAACAATTCGTGAACCCGATTTAATCTTGTTATAATTGTAACATCAGCTGAGGGAAATAACACGGGCTGAAATAAAATGCTTGTTTATCGATGTACCGAAATATCCAACTCTTTAGCCGTTTTTTATGTGCTCTTTTGTGATTGAATACATTTATAAATATTTATTTACACTGTTTAATTAGTTTAATGTACTTTGATTAGTTAATCTACTTTAATTCTGAATACGGTTTTGGTCGCTCACATCGTCTCTTCTTCTTTATGGTTTAATATTTTCAGGCTTATTTCTTTTCCTTACTTTCGTAGCTCATTTCTTCTTGTATTATACAAACCTTCTTGTATTCTTTTTAAGATCCTTCTAGATTTCCTTGATACAAAAACGTTAGCATTTATATATAATGTGAACTCCATCAGGCGACGGTAACTTCTTTTGTGACTAGTCCATCCGTGCACACATCTTTTAAAAGTAGTGTTTATGTTTAATTTAGGAACTAGGATAGTTTTCAAT
Source organism: Malacosoma neustria (assembly GCA_963693495.1). NCBI lineage: Eukaryota > Metazoa > Arthropoda > Insecta > Lepidoptera > Lasiocampidae > Malacosoma > Malacosoma neustria. The sequence continues at coordinate 15,062,478 of OY856391.1, read as the reverse complement.
ACTTTATTGATATTTTGTGAAAGATACGTTTTAACAGTCCTGCAGAAACTTATGAAACTTTGGTCAGCAAAAACTCAGCAGTATTTGCTTAGCTACATTACTTACATTTTATATACATTTTTGTTCTTACCTATCTCCATATTATGTAGTCTCTAATGCATTTACTCCTGACTGTCTCCTGTTAATAAAAGTCTTATTATTTTCCACATAATCATATTTTTTTAAGATACTTGTTTCTTTTTTGTATTGATGTTATATGTATATCGTATTATGAAATCATATACTGTATTATATGTAATAATGTTACATAAAGCGATGAAATCGCGCCCGACAACTATTACTTCTAGAATAAAATATGTTGTATTTTCGGGTGTGTACCATCATGTTTAATTTGGAAGCGAAAAAGAAAATACCTTTTGATTTACATAATTAATTCGTTTTGTTATTTCCCCATTCTACCTGGCACGTGCCCTAAATGTTATATTATGCTCCTGACCTTGTCACCTGCGGGGCTTCAAAGCCTTGGCTTTTAACCGGTAACTTGTTTTACGAGCCGCCGACCTATCACACATCTAGAATATAATGTTATAGGTTATTTCTATAAATAACTGTAGTTCGTATGTAGATAACTTCCAATTTATTCAAAAAGTGTGTGTGTGTGTGCAATTCACACACGGCAGACGAAAATTAAGAAAAGTATCCAAAGAGAGAATGAGATGAACAGTAGAGTATAAAGCCCGAAAAAAGAGGAGACGAAGATTATAGGAAACACTGTATACTTGTATTTTATCTCATTCTCTTGCCGGCTAAATCCTATTTATGAACACGTTAGTCTCTTTTTGGTGTTGCTTTTTCGTTTCATCAAATTTTTAAATGAACGATGCTAAAGAAGTTTCACTTTAAAAACAATTCAAAATAAAACAACGCTTCGTTGCGATCGTGGGAACAATACAAAGTACAGAAACAAATAACGAGTTTAAAGATTTTGTATCTGTTTTATAAAAGTAAATAATCAATTCTTCTTGAAATATTTTTGTGGTGGAATATTACCGTGGTGACATTCATAACGGGTTTAAATGTTTCAACGAGATGAAGATCGGATACAGGACCCATATAATAAGCTACTTATTCAGCATCACAATATGGGTGGGATGTTTCAAAAAAGGCCTCATAACATTTTTTTGAGGTTCCTAACTAGGTTGGCCCTTGTCGGTTCCATTCGTATAGTTATTGATTATAGATTAGATATAGCACGGAGTGTCACATCCGAAACCCAAAGTAGGTATAATCATACAACAAACAGACACCAAAGTCATTTTCAAGGTCGTTCGTATTGATTTTATGATCGTACCATGACTTATGTGAAAGTGACTGTGATATCGTTTATCTTTCTAATTTAATAATGATTACGTGCGTTTTTTATACGTTGCGAAGTTAGTTTTGTCATGTCTTGGTTTCGATAACCACGATTGCATGCACTTAATAAACAATTTATCTCGTCTAATGTGCACAGTATGATTGTTACGTGTACGGTGAATGAATAAATTGTGAGGAAATGTAAATACAGATTACATGTGTGAGTAATACGCCAATCCGTGTTAGACGAGCATGGTGGGTACACTATCTCTATAGTGACGCGGAAGCCCACATGTAAGATGTTATTGTGGTCATATGTTATTTATTATGAATAATTCTTGAATCGACTTATTTATTTCATTATCTATAATTATAAATGTGAACTATACAATATGATATAACAATTTTGATGTATGTTTTGAACATGAATTTGCAATCGTATATGTAATTATATTTTCAGACATGAATTTTTCAAGTTTATCCTTATAAATTCTTAATGATTTCAATACATGTCCTCCTTATAGAGCATAATAATAGCTGGGTTTGGTCCAATTTTTATATTTACTAGCTGATACCCCTGAGGTGGTATATTTTATTAACAAAGTTTACGTCATGAGGCAGATGTAGAAGAGACTTCCCTCTCCTCTCCTACGCATGCGCGCTACACCGCTTGCCCCACTTCTCCGCGGCAAGATAACACACATCACTGAACATGTAGGTAGTGATTATAAAAATCGGTGTATCTTAAAACTTTAATAACTTTATATATTAAATGAAGCAATATTTTTTAGATACGAGTCAAGTGTTTAAGAAATAAAAGAAAATTTAATTGAAATCTATCCAGTAATTTTGCCGTGATGCTCGCACAACTGCAGACGTCTATGATTTCATTTATATATAGATTAATTTGTATATGTCCTAAACAAATAATTATTTTCCCTTATTTCCCTCACTGAGCGAGTGATTAGTAAAATAAGAAATAATCTCTCCACTATTTTCTTTGATCTAAATGCAATTGGGATTCGTTATGGAAGATTTGTTCACTGTATACCACGAAAACGTAATTCGAATACCCTGTAAAAACTTCGTTAGCCACGATGGATTCATTAATCTATTCTCTAATGAGGGCGGCTAAAGGCGCGTGCGGGCGGACGGCGGGCGATCGAAAACCGAACGGCCTTGTCCAATTTCGCTACAATGCGAACGCACCCACGCTACGCCACGTGCGGCACCTAATGGCACCTATACCGTATACCCGTTATCTGCATGAGCCGTAATTATCACAACAAAAAATGTCTAGTTTCGTCTATCACAAAGCGTTGTATTTAATACGTATTAAGGTTAGTCTAGTACAGACTTCTTCTTTCAAGGGATATGTCCTGAGTAAAATAAATAAGTGTGTGTGTGCAATTCACATACGGCAGAAGTGAAACTTAAGAAAAGTAGATTATATTCCATATTGTATAAAAGCTTCCAAAGCCCGAACCAAGAGGAGACGAAGGTTATAGGAAACATATATCTACTTGTCTTTTCTTTTCTATCTCATTATTTCGCAAGCTAAATCCTATTTATGTATATGTTTATCTGTTTCGGTGTCGCTTTTTCGTTTCATCACATTTTCAAATCACAAAGATGTTAAAGAAGTTACACTTAAAAATATCAAGAGAACAGGAAAATATGTATATAATATACGATCTATATAAGTATACTTACATGTAATACGTACCTATGTATTATTCTTATTCTTGCCAAAGTGTGTGCGTATGAGTACAACTGCGTCGGTTTATCCTTCAGGGGTTTTTAGGTCAGACTAATGTCTCCACTGTGAAAATTAAATTTAATCTCATATCTATAATATATAAAATTCTCGTGTCACAATGTTCGTTCCCGTACTCCTCCGAAACGGCTTGACCGATTCTCATGAAATTTTGTGAGCATATTGAGTAGGTCTGAGAATCGGCCAAAATCTATTTTTCATACCCCTTAGTGATAAGGTCACTATTCCACGCGGACGGAGTCGCGGGCACAGCTAGTATTATATAATGTTGTCTTGTATATGCTTTTACGATGAAAGGAACCGCTAAGAGCGGAGGCCGAGATGTGGGAAAAGAAATCTTGACATGAAACCATAATAAGCCTGTCTGGATGGCAACCACGCTTGGTATATAAGTAGGCCGCCATAATAGTCTTGTGTTGTGATCCGGCATTGGTGACCAACGTTCATATGGGACATGGGACTCTATGGAACAGCTGCGTGTTTGTGGGGGCACCTACTAGCGTCGCCAACATCCATAGGTGACGGTAACTGCTTACTACTAAGTGGGCCTAACAGCCCCAGCCTGACGCCTGTCTGCTGTTACTCAACAAAAAAGAATAGGTGTTTGTTTCATTTGAGAAATTACTATCTGTTTGTAACATTTCTAAACGCTGTTGCACTAATGTTCTTCTCTCGCGGCGTATTATTAAATTTGTTATTGGATTGAAGCGAGGTAGAACAGTATTGGTTTTTGTAAATGTTAATACTGAACCGACCCAGTAACTTGCCAAACTAAAAACTCGTTTCTGTCTTTGGCCTACATTTGAGAATGTTTTATCAAAAATGTACGTGTACCTGTACACGTTATAAATACGACCTTCTTCGCGGCGCTATAGCTGTGTGTAGGAATTAAAAATAAAACCGCAACACCGGATATAGATTGTAAATATACGTTGGTTGACGGCGTGGTGAGTCTAATAAAAAATAAACATCTGGAGATTGCGATATTTAAGAGAGTGACGACAAACGGAAAGTTACAAGAAACTTTGTATGTTATAGCTATATATTATGTAACAAGTACTATTTCTTTCTGATTAAAGCCAGGAACCTGCAACAATTCAGGTAGCGTAGTTGCCCTATCGGAGTGTTGTCAATGCTTCTAATTTGTACGAGTAGTTTTAGTAAGTAGCTTGAGAAGTGGATGATGAATTAAATAATTATTTACATTTTAGTATAGCAACAGTATCGTGTACTTGGTTGGAGTGAATTGCGATGCGCGTTTAATAATTAGCAGCACCGCCTATGAATGTTTGCGACGCCAGAAGCACCGCGAACACAGTGCTGTCCTATAGAAGTTTAATAATTATCTGATGCAACACTTGTGGATGTGTCAAATATTCGAAAAATTATGACTATTTAAAAACACCCCTTGTGTAGGAAACATAACCAGGTACTTGAGAATACTCAGCCTATTCTGAAGCCAATTCATCTTGTAGCAAATTCTTGAAACTGAACCAAAAAAAGAACGGACTGAAATGTATCCAAAGAAAGTCGACGCCAAAATATTACAGAAAAATCGCTTAAACTATTAAAACATAACGAATAACTTCGTTTTTTGTTTTGACATCACGTCCATCGACAAAGACGTGCATTGTTTAACTCGCTACAAGCTAATTTAGTACCTATGAACATGGAATAGATGGTGAGAATAGTCTGAAGTTGTATTTCATTGCCAATTACTAAATTATTTTCATACTATTATTGTGCTCATTCAGTGTACATTTTTCGCATAATAATATTATTTAGTGATAAATGTCTGTTAAATATGGACTTGATGTACCAATACTCCAATGAGCTTTTTTAGCGTCACTGTCTCTCGATAACTTCATTTTCTTTACCAAGAAAGCACAAGAAAGAAATTGGAATAGATAATTGTAGCTCAATTTATAGTTGTCCGAGCTGTTCCATGAACAAATGGGAAGAATTAACCATATCCAAAGCGTTTGCCATTCTTCGTAACCTCACCAGGCACACCAAACCAATTGCATCCAACTCTGTCCTGAACATCTTTTACTAATGCAATAATCCTTCTTAAAAATAATATTCAGTACAACCTCTGTTAGTGGAACGTGAGGGGAGACGCCAAAAAAATCGAGTTAGTTTTTTTTATTGTTGTCAGCAGATAGGCTGACGGGTCTGATTAGAATTTAGCAGTTACCGTTAATAGTTTAGCCTATGAGTGTTTGCAACGCCAGTAGTATCGCAAACGATAATAACGGAGTTTTCGAATTATCAAATTTGGTAAGGAAACATTCAACTGGTAGAGGTTAAGATTTATTCCAACTAATTTTGTGTTTGAGTGGTGAAATAAATAAAAATCTTAGTTATAAGAAACGGTGCTGTACATTATCGACATATATCTTAAAATCTGTTTTCAATTAATCTAGTTGTCAAGGTTATAAAATGAAACATCGCTACTTGTATGTTCAAGATACAGAGTTCCAATTATTTTTTTCGAATTATAGAGGGTAAATAAATACTGCTTATAGGGACTCACTACTTATTTTGAATTATAGAGGGTTCCGATTATGAGCAACGGAGGTTTAGAAGGTTGAAGGTTAGAGGGACCAAATTAGGAGTTAGGGAGGTTTTCGTCTTATCGAGGTTCGATTTAAAGAGGTTCTACTATATACATATTTTGCATTTACGTAACGTTTTATACAAAATGTAATAGTTTATCTGTACACAGCGTACCCAATATAACACTAGCATCAATGCACGTACACGTTATCGAAACTTTATTTTATGTTTTTATCGTAGATTATACCTTTTATCGTCCAGATTTACGATAATATTTCACGTGTAGATAAATTACTTGAATATACTTGCAATGTTATTAAAATTGAGGTGATTAGGGCTGAATATCAATAATTTTTGATTACTTTTGGCGGTAATCAAATAGTCCCCTCAACACTAGACTGTTGGTTTTCCTCTATTTTACTCCATCCGTAAAACAATGATATCTGAGTAATCAGTCCTTAGTAACCATGTATCTCGTGTAAAAATTATTAGCAACTGCTGCTCTGTATAATTAAATCGTTCAAGGAAAAGTTTAATCAATTCGAAACGGAGTGTACCGATTCCCATTAATCCAAAACACATTACAATTTGGTAAAGAACTATCAAATATTCCTTCACCGACCAATTCTTAGTATTTACGAACAACTTGATCACGTATGTTATTTTGTTCGATCTTAATTGTTTACAGTTGTGTTATATTTAGTTTTTCAGTTGTTGCCGAATTTCTTTATTCAGCATAACGTTGTGTTTTCTCAAGATCGTATGATAATACCGCTCTGATTGATCCACTTCTATATTAGGTTAGGGGACATCCATTAATTACGTGAGCTATTTTTCGATCAGTTCAGACTCCCCCCCTTAGGTGAGATTTAGTGAGATTTGCCTGGACCCCCTCCTCCCCTTACGTGAGATTAGCGCTAAAAAACTAAAATTTATTTTTACTATTCGGGAAAATAATAAACCGTTCAGGTATACTATAATTAATTAATTTAAATTAAATAAAATACAAAGTAAAAAAACAGATGAAAACATATTTTTTAATATCTGTAATATTTTTTGAAGGTGACGGGCCCCTCCATTCTGAACTCACGTAATTAATGGATGTCCCCTTAAACGGTTGTTTATATTTGCGCCGTATTCAAAGACACCTTTAAAATGTAACGTGTGGAGAAACGTGTGTATTTTTTAGCTATATTGTGATCTTTTTTAATTTACGCCTGATCTCCTGACACAACTTATAGTCAGGAACTTGTTCTACTTTTATGTATTATTTTCTCTATATTTATATCTTTAACTAGACCGTTTTTTTATCCGTGTAGGGGCGGAGTAAGAATACTATCCTTTGCGGCCTGTCGTAAAAGGCGACAAAACAACCCTATCTACGTGGTAGGGTCCCAAGCTCGTCTAGATCGCAACCACCTTGTGTTGTGTTCCGGCATTAGTGAGAGAGCAGCATGCTCGCGGTGCCCCTAGCGTAACAAACATCTATAGGCGACGGTAACTGCTTACTATTAAGTGGGCCATCTGCTGTTCCTCAGCAATAAAAAAATAACAAAAAATAATATATTTTAGTTATGTACCATATATTGTGATAAGAGCGAAGTTTAATAAACTAATTTCGTTGAATGGCGAACTATAATTTCCAATTTGTAAAGGAACCTGAATCAAACTATTCAAAATAACCAAACATATCGTTTGTCACATGTTTTGGATATTGTTGCAAGATTTAATTTGTCAATCTAGTTTCAAAAGCAATCAATTTGACTCTCTTTGCCTTTCCGTACAAAGCGCCATTGTTATGCCGATATTTAAAACAGATATATAAACATTTTATCATCGGACCAAGAGCGCCGGTTTAGCCAACACTGAGATAAGACACGGTTGAAAATTTTCAAGGGGATTGCTCAGGTTTGACTCAGTGGGTTTTTTAACGTGTAGCTTCTATTATAATAAACAGAAGAATGAGGCACAATATTCTGGTTTATCCATTATTCTTCCTGGCCTCTTCCCACATTATATGTGGCCGGCACAACACGGTCTCTCTTTTTAATTTCTTTTATTATCGACATTTCAACATTCACACTTCGCCATACCATCTTTTGCGTAATCCATATCTTGTCTAGCCCTCCTTTTGTATCCATTGACTAATTTTATTATCTGGTTTGTCCATTACAGAGAAAATATCAGTTGTTTCTTAATGTAAATTATTGTCTCACGTGTCACATCGTACATAGCCATAAAATATTCAAAGCTAAGACGATATCTTAAGAGTATACGAGTGTACATAACTACACACTAATTCTTCAGTGTCGGGGTACGTGAATGCATGATATGTCATCTTGGCTGCTTAAACACTTTTGACAATAAGATTATTTATTTGGGATTGTAATTATATGTTTGCAACAATTTCGACTGCTATGATAATAAAGATATCTAGAAACATCTGAATGCATGATTACAAATAGTTAACAAACACCTAAATGTTGAAGGATTTGATGGAAATATGAAAGTTATCTTAAACATTGTGAGAAATTATTAGTATTTTTGACAACTCTTTACATAAATATCATCATCGTCAGCCTATTGAAGTCCACTGCTGGACGTAGGCCTCTCTATTGCATCCAGTCCTTGCCAGTTTAAGCAGATCGTGGCCACACCTCGCCTTTGGGCGTCCTACACTGCATTTACCGAGTAGCGATCTCCACTCAAGAACTCGGTTACCTCATCGTTTATCAGTTCTGCGACAGATATGGCAGGCCCACTGCCACTCCAGCTTGTCTCTCGAAGTTATTTCTACCGAGATTGGCATAGAATTTGACCAAGATAGCCACAATATATTCATTAACAACTTCAATGATTAGCCTCGGGTCGATAAATATTTGAACAATAAATATTTTCAACTAAAAGATTGATCGTTTTTATTTCGCGTGTTATGGATGTCAAAAATAATTACAATTCACACAATCACCATACCGTTGTTATGTTTAGTTTGTTGTTATAAATCCTATTTGCTTTAGTCACGTGCTTATTATCGCCTACATGGCCTACAATAACCTGATATCGGCGATTAAATTGACTAATTGACGATTACAAACTAAATCGGACTTTGTCTCGTGTTGATAACCTGATGCCAGACGATCGTTAAATTAAATGAATTGTGACCAGCCAATGATTATAGAATCTAGTTATTAAATATATAGAGCTCCGCCTGGCATCGTCCACCAGTGTACACGATGTAGTCTCATTGTCATCGTATTATTGAAATAATGTAGATTTCATGGCGAATTTTCTACCATTGTTTGAATGCGATAACGGGTACTAAATGTAATAGTGCGAGCGTGAAAACTAAATGAAGTTTTTATTTTATTGCCGACAGACAAAATAGACAATGATTATTTCAATGTAATTATAATCAATATACCAGATAAGGAGGACATATATGTGTGGAGTGATATTAATAGACATGTGGGAAGAATGAATGGGAATATGAAAGAGTGCATGGTGGAGTGGGATTCGGAAACAGAAATGAACCCGGGGAAGCTTTGTTACAAGCTGCTTCCGCGTTTGATTTGGCTTATAGTTAACACATTTTTCCAAAATAGAAATCAGCATTTGATAACTTATAGCAGTGGAAGCCACAACATTCAAATAGATTATTTCCTAATTCGAAGGAATAGAATCAAGTCCGCCAGAGATTGTACAGTGATCCCTGGTGAAAATGTGGTTTCTCAACACCGGCTCCTAGTGTCATAACTATCACATAAAAAATTATTAAACACAAAACAAAAACACCCCCCAAAATTAAGTGTCATTTTTTGGAAAAGGAGTATGCGAGTAAATTTAAAAGAGTGGTAGACAAAATGAAAAAAAAAGGATGGATGATATGATTGGAAAATCTGTAAATGAATGTTGGAATGAAATAGCGGAATGCATTAGAGGTGTGGCAAAGGACCTTTTTGGAGAAACGAAAGGGAAAAGTAAAATTGAGAGAATCTTGGTGGTGGTGGTGGTTGGTTGGTGGTGAATGCAGGATGGATGAAATGGCGACAGGTCTCAGGAATAACTTGCGTGCTACAAGTGCTAGTGAAAATACATAAAATTTTAAATGGGGAAGAATATTAGAGGAGGAGAATATTAAAGGAATATTAGAGGAAGTATGAAAGTTATTGAAAAACTTAAAAGTAATAGACTAGCGTGGTTTGGCCATGTGATTCGTAGGGAAGAATGCCATATAACAAGGAAAATGATAGAAATGAGAGTGGGTGCATTCTACCCACAGACAGGAGTATAGGTAGCCAAAAAAAATTGGACGGATTGCGTAAAAGATGATATGGCAAAAAAGGATGTTGGGATGACTGCTAACAGAGGAGAGTGGAAGAAGAGAACATGTTGTGCCGACCCCATATAATGTGGGACAAGGGCAGGAGGAAGAAGAAGAAGAAGACAAAATAGTCAATGTAACATAATACTTATAATAAGTTTCTTTTGTCGGCTCTTAAGACTCAGTACGTTTATTGTTGCCTTTGTAATAAATGTGCGAGTGAAAAAATTAACAAATCTACAACAGGAAAAATGTGAACACACAAAGAGTTTTCTACGTGCGTCTCTGCACAAAACCGTTTTAATTTATATCGTAATACGTAATCATTACAGTTGATATTGTAAATGCAGTATACTATACAGAGTACAGGAAGTATAGTTGTACCATTTCTTTGCTGATTTTTTTCTCCTCACACGACGAATTTGAAATAAGTTGGAGTAGCCCTTTTCTTCTAGTAGGTCGGGACCACTATACAATGATCATAAAACCTAAGACCACAACGATGAGTGACGATACAACCACTTCGAAGCATAAAGATAACGGTATAAATTTTTATGAGGCTTTAAACCGCTTTCGTTATACCTCATCTACTATATGAACTGATAAAATGAGGAATTACTATTTGCAGTCGCATTTCTAGATTTAAAAGATGAAGTCATGCGCAATAAACCACTGTTTCCGAGCAATTCTAATTCTATTTTATACAGAGAATGTTTTCGTACAAGTATTATTTCTTTGGTTATTATATTATTTGGCTTTATTTTTTGATATAAAACAGTTAAAAATAAAATGCAATCTAGTTTAAACAAAATTATTTCAAATATCAAAGCCAAGCTCATATCCATGGTTGTTAAAAACTTTTATTGTCAGCATTAATTAATAACTCCGTTTTTTAATCTAATTTCGAATAGATACGGAAGAGACAATCTAAAAATATTTTTTTATTCTTTGACAAAATTAGCTTGCAAATTTAATGTTAACGTTACATTCATAAGCTTCTATTTACATATTAGTAAATTTCATTTATACAAAAAGAAAATCGAATTGGTGGTGAAGGAAGGTGATGTGATGGATGTATTGGCAGCAACGTATTCCACTGTACCAGGCTATGGGATAAAGGAAAGCTATCTTTTTTATAAAGATTTTATGCCCCGCTAACGAGACCTTTAAGCCAAAATAGAAAGCTAATATAGGGTGCGGCACCACGAGCGTTGAGTTTACATTGTACCAAAGTAAAGGGTAATTACACTAGCAAAGGCGATTTAAACTGATGCTTTTTATTGCACAGTTAGTGTATTCCTTTGTTTAAAAAAATAACCCTTTTTATATGTATTAAATTATTAGATCGCCGTAGCGCAGCGGCTGTCGTCAGAACGCTTACGGACGTCACTGGCTTTATTTCAATCCAAGTCGGGGTGTTTATGTAATATAATATGTATTTATTTACAAAAGAAGAAGTATATATAGTGGTGTGTATAGTGTATGCAGCTTAGTGTAAGGGATCTATTTATAATGCCATAAGGTACGCGCCTACGCTGTCTCGTGTCACTTTTTTTTTTATTGCTAAAGAATAGCAGACAGGCTGACGGCCCACTTTTTGGTAAGCAGTTACCTCCGCCTATAGATGTTTACGACACTAGGGGCACAGCGAACACGTTGCTGTCCCATCGTACAGGAACCTGGGTCACTAATGCCGGAACACAACACAAGGTTATTATGGCGGCATACTTATACTCTATATATTATTTATTTATACTGCCACTGTTAAGACACGAAAGTCACGGGCTAATGTGGGCGACATACAGGTGTACATGGAGAGTGAATGTCGAACCAGCGACGCACTTATAGGAACACTATAAGTAGTTCTTAGTCATATCAGTTGTCTAGTACCCGTATCACAAACGTTCTGCTGCTTACGTAGGCACTGTGGAATTGTCGCAGCATATATTTTTTGTTTAATTTTCTTCTAGTTAGAATATCGAAATATGTATGTATATTGCTGTTTAAAGACAAATTTATGTTAAGGACTAGCTGTGCCCGCGACACCGTCCGCGTGGAATAGTGACCTTATCACTAAGGGGTATGAAAAATAGATGTTGGCCGATTCTCAGACCTACTCAATATGCTCACAAAATTTCATCAAAATCGGTCAAGCCGTTTCGGAGGAGTATGGCAACGAAAACTGTGACACGAGAATTTTATATATTAGATATATTGAAATTATTTCAATATTCGTGAATACATGTTGTCTAATGTAAATTGCGATTACTGTCTTCTGTTAGTTCGTGAAAAGGTCTTTTGAAAATTAGCAACACGTAATCAATGATCTAAATAAACACGCGTATTAAATCCGTTAATTTTTTTATTGTAATGAACAACTGCTGTATATATATGTTAAGCAATGCAATTGGTAATTGCACTTTTCAATTATATTCCTAGGATTTTCTTTTTTGTTTTCATGTACATCCGTTCGAATTGGGGTCTTGCTTTAGTTTAAAATAATATTTTTATTTAATTGTATGAATTTTATGAGTTAGATATAAATAAAGATATATATAATTTTATTAACAATATATTTTCCGTAACACCAGGCGAGGAGTTTTATGCGGAATTAAGTATTTTTTGTAAACGAAAATCGCCGGCCATGTTCTCTGGTGCGCTTAAAATCTCGGCGACCCCTGCCAATCGATGTTATAGTTCAACCTTCGTCGAGTTGAAGGTCAAGATGCTTCGTGACGTTAACCTATTTAGAAGGAGTTCTATTTTTTGCTCATTACGTCTAACAAAGATGACGCACTTACATTAATATATTTTATTTAAATGTTTAAATCCGTGATATTTTTCTTTTGTACTCTGATGCTGCTAGAAGTTTTAATAAATATATAGAATTAAATTTTTATCAATCTGTCAAAATTATCAAATTTCTAGTGGAAATTTATTTATTATAATATAAAATTTACAAAAGAAAATGAAGTAAATAAATGGCGTGCTTTTACCCTGAAGACTGCGAGCAGTTTGCAGTATGTCCGATATTAGTGGCCCCTTGGCCAACAGCGTGCTGTGAAGATCCACCTATGTGCTATCCCTGCTTGCCACGATGTCCTTCGCCGAAGGTTATGTACTGTTGTGAAAGAAGCCGCGAGTTTCAAGGCCTCTAACTTGCCAAGAGGAAGATTGGCTGTGAGCCACCACCAAAATATATTATGAAGATGGACGCATTGTGTCTAAGCTGCCGTGTCTGCATTCAAGCGCGACGGAATTCAAGACCAAGAGCATTCGAAGACGGCACTGCGAATTTCCTATTTAGAAGCCCTCATGACGTAGTTGTCGAATGTGAATTGTGCTCGGACCCCGTAAAAGTCGGCGACCCGGCAAAAGTGTTACCTTGCAGACCCAAACCGACACTTGGATGTTGTTTATTCAACAAGAAACAAGGATATATTAGATGATTGAGTCCGAAATTTCATGTCCTACTTTCTATGTGAAACGAAAAAAGTAATTTAAATAAAAAGGATAGATTTGTCCTCAAAAAGGGGTTAACGTCAGGCAGACAGGCGGCCGGTTGTAAAAAATAAGCCACAACTATTACAACATGTAACATGTTGTGCCGACCCTATATAATGTGGGATAAGGGCAGGAGGAAGAAGAAGAATTCATTTTTTATGTTTTTTTTTTATTTGATTATAACCCGTGCGCGATAAGTTGAGACTCGCCTGGAATACAACCCTCCGCCCGCTACCCCCTATAACTTCCCCTTAATCTCCCGTGTTGTACTGTAGGCAACGCCATTTTTTTACATCTTAGGTTATTATGGCGGCATACTTAAGACCAAAGGTGGTCGCCATCCAGACGGGCTTAGGACCCTACTACGTGGCTAGGGTGGGTTGTTTTGTCGCCTTTTATGACAGGCCGACTCCGGCCGCAGAGGTCAGCGTTCTTTATCCGCTTTTCATGGATCTTCTTCTTCTTCTCACCGATTTCGTTCTTCAAACGTATCAATTGGCCAATGTAACGTTCGCTATTCATCATCTTACCTTTTTCAAGGAACAAAACTCCATGAGCATCCCAAAATACTGAGGCCATAACCTTACCGGCCCACATTTGCGTTTTTGGTCGCTTTGGACGCTTCTCACCGACTGCAGTCCACTCGGCTGACGATCGCTTTGACTCCGGAGTGTAGTGATTGATCCGTCCATTGTGACATACCGACGCAAAAAATCCGGTTTATTGCGGCAAATCAGCTCCAAACAGCGCTCGGAATCAATGACACGTCGTTTTTGATCCACCGTGAGCAAACGCGGTACTCACTTTGACAACAGCTTCCTCATAGACAAATGTTCATGCAGAAAAACGTATACACTGACGTATGATATCTTTAAGGTATCAGCTATCTTACACAATTTTAATTTACGGTTTTCGAAAACGATTTGGTGAAGTTTTTTTATGGTTTCCGGTGTAACTACCTCATTTGGCCGGCCGGAGCGTTCAGCATCTTCAGTGTCTGTACGACCACGTTTAAACTCAGCATACCACCGACAAATGGTTGTTTTTGATGGAGACGAGTCTCTGTAGCACTTTTCAAGCCATTGCTGAGCTTGCTTTTTTTTTCATCTAAAAGCAACGATAAATCAACACACGAAATTGTTTCGAATCCATCGTTTTGAAAATATCAAGACAAGCGTTACTTAAATCACTGTAACTCGTGGACCAAACATCAGAATGTCATGAAATTTTGACAAGTATCCTTTGCAGGTTGGTACTTATGAAAAATCATACGGAACTTTTGTTGGCAACACCATCTATGTGTCAGTTCCGGGACACTTATTGATCCACGTAATATTAATATAAATTATTCCTGACCGAATGCATGTACGAATACGAGTTATTTATGTAACGTCCTAAACAAGGAAAATGATCGATGGAGTCGTTTATTCCTCGCGTGTATTACTGTTGGTTTAACCGCTCTATTTATATCCGATGTAATGAAGATCGGCTTAAATAAAGGCGTGATGGATCGCTAACTGATCGGTGACCCATATGTTATGGCGTACGTCTACTAAACGGGATAACCCAGTTATCAGCAAGTGTATGTAATAAGGCAAATTATTTCTAGCGCGTTGTTTAAAGCAATATATTTATCTAGAAGTTATGAGTACGAATCGTGACTATTGGAATATTGTCCAGAATAATCTGTAAATATTGACTAGATTTGTAATCTAATAGTTGCAACGTTTTACTTAAATATTGAAGAAATCGAGTCGGGAAAAGTAATAATTTATAATTAATTCTATTATCATAGTTAAGAAGTAGTACATCTCGGTACTGATGACATTCGAGATTGACACAAATTTTGTCAAATTTTCAATGAATTCGGGAATGTATGATAAAAAATAATATCCCGTCGGCTATATTATGATAGTCGTGAATAATGTATGAGCTTTCGTGGTCTAGCCAAATAGTCCAAATCGTAAACGAGGCGTGAAATAATATTACGAACCATTCGTTGGAAACACCTACTACTAAAAAACATAAAAAAGATGCTTGGATAAATGTTAAAATATTTGCAAATTTAACGTTAGATTTGATAAGCAACTTTGAGAATTATAATATTGAATACAAAAATCTGTAAATATTTCATAATTCCGGATATATTTTATTATACAACAAAAAGAAATGTAAATATTACTATGATTTTTCTTAATTTCGTTCCTTTATTTTCACGTATTATTAATAGTTTTTTTACTGCTGAGGAAAAGCGGACAGGCTGTCCGTCCACTAAGCAGTTACCGTCGCCTATGGATGTTTGCGACGCTACGGGCACTGCGAACACGCTCCTGTCCCATTGAGATACAGGAACCAGGGTCACTAGTGCCGGAACACAAGGCTATTGTGGCGGTATAATTCTATAGACCATTGGTGGTCGCCAGCTAGCTAGGGTGGGTTGTTTTGTCGCTTTTTACGACAGGCCGACCCTGGCCGCATGCGTTTGTTATTACTCCGCCCATGTACGGCAAAAACGCTGCAACATAACGTGAACTTTTCGCATTTAAAATAATATGCTACAATTACAACGACCTGTAACTTGGGCAATCAACTGTTCAAACATTTGTGTAACGACGTCGTCCAGTCGGGCCGAATGGCCGGTGGAACGACATTGTATTCAGATTGGTAATGGCATATCTGTGATTGCTGAATGGTTTTCGTACATTTAAATATTAATTTTTATTCATTGTTTGAGATATATTATTACTGATAATACATACGGATGGTCCTTCTACCGCATAGTCGGTAGAGTTGCTTGTAAATTTATCTAATAACAACTTATTATACTAGTATATGTTTCAGTTGAAGTGATATGATCTAAATTAAAAATACCACAAAGTAATTATTAACAAAGAAATTGTTTCAAATATGAAGCATCTTTATCATGTTTGCATTGCGTGTGACTTTATGGGACTCGTTTGATGTGTACGTTGTCTGCGAACCCAGTTCGCCACCTGTCCCCGAACGAAAAATTCTCTACGTATGGACACGAGCCAAAATAATTATTTTGCAAATGTCGTCGGCACGAAATAGACAGGGTTGACATTTCAATTACCTACATTTTATTTTATCAAGTGGAAGGAGATTCTGCTTTAAAAGTTTTAATGAAATTGTCTTAAGTTTTGAAAGGTTCTGCAACTGATTCTGTACTTACTCGTACTATAACATTATGAATACATTTGTTTTATTTAACTTTAACTTGGTTTGCGTCAGTTACTATATTAAACAACCGTAATACATTTCAATTCCCGCACTATGGCACAAATATTTTTTATCCGCAAAAAAAGCATTTTATAAAGAGACTACTCAGTTCTGGACCTTTAAAAATCTGGTCGATTGGGAAACATCACGACCCCTATCAAGATTTTATTGCTGTAGGACAGCAAACAGGCTACGGCCCACTTAATAGTATGCAGTTACCGTCGCCTATGGGTATTTGCGACACCGCTAACATGCTGTCGTCTGCGTTGCGGAACTGGAACCTGAGTCACTTACGCTGGAACACAACACGAGGAAATTATGACGGCATATATAGACACCAGAGGTGATTGCCACCCAACAGGCTAGGAACCCTACCATCTGGTAAATTAAATTTGACGGGTACGTTCAACCCTGTTCAAACATATTTCAATTCACATCGTCACCAACCACTATTACTCGTGTGTCTGATCACGTGCTTATATTTCGCGAACATACAGTCTTATTACTTCAATAGGTTTTGATGAGCCTTTTCAATTTATTACAATGATTTCACTTGTGATGTTATTATCAGTTGAAGACTTTACAATTAAGATTATTAGTAAAATATTAGTTATTCTTACATTTTTATTGTTTTTCAACTGTCTCATATTCCTGCTGTTTACCTTGTGAAGGTGCTAGACAACGTTTATGTAAATGTTTGACTGGTTTGGCACGAATTCTAGCAACGGGCTATTTAAGTGGGAAACGGTTATGCCGTCTCTGCCAGGAATCGGCAGGAGTGTTAGAGATAGACGAGAGAAGTCGTTGCGAAATGGAGAAGGGAACTCCGTACACCGAAGCGGAAGTTTTAGCTGCAACCGGGCTTTAACGCTAAGATGATTATAACTAAATAGATACCTAATTTGGATACTGCTGTAACCATTCGATCATATTGTGACAAAAGATGGAAGCAGGAGCAGGGAAAAGCAACTATCCGTGAAGGAGCGGAGAAAGAATACTAACCTCTGCGGCCGGGGTCGGCATGTCATAAAAGGCGACAAAACAACCCACCCTGGATACGTGGCAGGGCCCCAAGCCCGTCTGGGTGGCAACCACCTTTGGTCTTAAGTATGCCGTCAAAATATGTGTTGTGTTCTGGCATTAGTGACCCAAGTTCCTGTACCCTTATGGAACAGCAGCGTGTTCGCGATGCCGCTGGCGTTGCAAATACCCATAGTCGACGGTAACTGCTAAATTCTAAGAGGGCCGTCAGCCTGTCTGCTGTCCTACAGCAATAAAAAAAAACAAGCAATCTTTTGTTCTCACATAAATAATATTAATTTCAGTTTGAGCTCTCGTTGGATAAGATGAAATTTAATTGAAGCATTGTTTGGCTGTTAGCTTACAATGGCGGGCTCCGCAGGGTAACTTTTCAAACAGTAATTATGGGACTTTGCTCACAGAAGGCACGTTTTCTTTGAAAATTTACAATATAATAGCCACAGTTACCTTCAATTTTTACAAGGTTACCGAAAGCCGATCGATGTTGTCAGTGATGGGTTTTTTATCGATAGGGTTCTCCAATACATATTATTAATTTATTGGTAATTTAAATAACGATACAAGTATATCCATTGAAACTTTGGTGACGCGGGGTCAGTATTTTAGTGTGTGGGTCACCATTTTGGGTTATAAGTGAAACACCAGCAGTTCGTTACTGAATTCGTTAATGCAGTTGAGGGCGATGCTTCAAGGCGTGGCCGTGGATAGTAGATTCGTGCGACGTGGCCGACATTGATGTAACCAAACAGTTCTTGTTAGAGCTAATCCTTTTTTCTATGTTTCCTATATCTATTATACGGTGGCTACAAAACGATAAGTCTATAAAAATTCACTTGATTGTGTGAAAATACTATACTCTGAATTTAAAAATAAAACGTATGTAACGTATTTTAATATAATTATGTAACTAGGTCGTAATTTAAATCATATTTTAACAAGGAAACTTAATACATATTTTACATAGAATCTCTCTATATTTTTTTATTAGGAGACAATTTTCGCTTTATTAATTAGAGCAGTTTATTCTAGACAATATTATTTTGCACTATTTATTTTTACTTTTCACGTATTTAAAACCAAATCTAATAATCTTGAAGATTAATAATAATATTTATTTCATAATAATATTACTTATAACTAAGTATATACTATACATAAAGTTGACAATCAAACAATATTAGGGTCATTAAATAAAATTCTGTATACTTATGCTTTAAAACTTTTTAGTTTTTATTTTTATTTATTTATGTTTTCATCAGCCTCAGCCCCCAAACTAGAAAAATATCTGTGTCTTGGAGGGAGGCCGAAGCAATAATTCCCGTTGTATATGTATAATCCGTGCGGTGTGGGTGTGAGTGGCGTGTGGGTGTGTGTACGTGAGAGAGAAAATATATATATTGTGTATAAGGACATTACATAAATGTATATACAATATTATACAAATAAGAAGAGTATTTTATTTTATATAAACATACAGGGAAATAAAATATGATGAAAAGTATCATGTCTTTGGTTTGATTAGATTTTCAGTATCATAATTAAAATTTTGTAACCAGTTTGACACAATGTTCTTACATTTTGATTTAGGGTAGGAATAAAATTTTATTTGTATGTTCAATTTATTATATAGATATTAAAAAAAATTAAAAAGCGAAACGTTGTTAGAGAAACGTTTTTGAGATAGCTTATTTTTATTCGTTTGGTATTCGGATTATATTTTGTAATGGAATGCTGTCTTATAACGGTTTGTAGATTATCTTCAATACCATCGTACATGCCGCCGAGAAAACCATCGCCTAACACTTACACATGTAGGTTGTAAATGCAATGGATGTCATAAGTTATTCAACGGACTTAATGACGTAACACGCACCGTGACCCACTAATAAACATGGCATTTGTTAATATTTCCGTTCGGCCATTGTCTAACAAAGGCGCACCGAGCGAAAGAGCACGTACGACCTACAAAATGTAACAATATATAAGAACAGTTACCATTCATGTTTCTGTGAGAAGTTTAATTTGAAGAAGTCAAAGATTTTAATAAATAAATTATCATGTTTGTTTATTTATTTATTAAAATCTTGTGACAATTAACACAGCACCGTTTAGTGCTAATGTAAGCAGCAGAGCGCTATCGGTAGTAGGCAACTGATACTCGTATATGTATATATTTTATAAATAAATACATAAATACCTAAAATTTGGGTAAAAATCGAACTTGTGACCCTACAGGCGTTCCGGCTTGCGGAAGCTGTTACGCCATGGAGTTGATAAAATACGATAATCGGCTTACTTATAATTTCTGTTTTTTTTTATTGTTGTAGGACAGCAAACAGGCTTACAGCCCATTTAGAATTTAGCAGTTACCGTTGCCTATGAGTGTTTACAACGCCAGTGGCATCGCAAACACGCTGCTGTCTCATACCTGTCTCACCATCAAAGGTGGTCGCCATCCAGACAAACAAAAAAGAAGCAATTTTTGTGAAAGCTGAATCGTTATTGTCTGTGCCTATTTTATACCTAGTCAGGTCATAAGTATTGTCACACAGTAAAAACTTTTCTTTTAGAATGCTGGCCACAAAAAAGTTTATTGAATTCGAATCTCGAATTGTTCATGAAAATAAAAATGTATACTTTTAGAATTTTACTCATTTTTTAAATATGGAGTGGACGCTTAAAGAAGACCGTGTTGCAGTTATTGCGTTGCATCGTTGCGGTTACGCGCCAATTCAAATTTTTAACATACTGAAAAATTTGAATATAACCAAAAGATTCGTTTATCGTACCATCAAACGATACAATGAAGACTCTAGTGTAGATGACAGGTCAAGAAGTGGTCGCCCTCGGTCTGTTAGGACTCCAGCAGTGATAAAAGCTGTGAAGGCACGAATTCAAAGAAATCCCAAACGTAAGCAGAAACTGTTGGCCCTTCAGATGGGGTTAAGCAGAACCACGGTGAAAAGGGTGTTAAATGAAGACTTAGGGCTTCGGGCATATCGAAGAAAAACAGGACATCGTTTGAATGCTCGTCTAATGGACCTGAGACTGGAGAGATGCCGCGCTTTGTTGAAGCGGTACGCGGGAAAAAAATATCGGGAAATTTTTTTTTCGGATGAAAAAATGTTTACCGTAGAAGAGAGCTACAACAAACAAAATGATAAGGTGTACGCACACAGTAGTGAAGAAGCGAGCAACCGTATTCCGCGTGTCCAACGAGGTCATTTTCCATCCTCGCTCATGGTATGGTTGGGAGTTTCTTATTGGGGCTTAACAGAGGTACATTTTTGCGAGAAAGGTGTAAAAACGAATGCTGTTGTGTATCAAAATACAGTCCTGACGAACCTTGTGGAACCTGTTTCTCATACCATGTTCAATAACAGGCACTGGGTATTCCAACAAGATTCGGCGCCAGCTCATAGAGCGAAGAGCACACAAGACTGGCTGGCGGCGCGTGAAATCGACTTCATCCGGCACGAAGACTGGCCCTCCTCCAGTCCAGATTTGAATCCGTTAGATAACAAGATATGGCAACACTTGGAGGAAAAGGCGTGTTCAAAGCCTCATCCCAATTTGGAGTCACTCAAGACATCCTTGATTAAGGCAGCCGCCGATATTGACATGGACCTCGTTCGTGCTGCGATAGAGGACTGGCCGCGCAGATTGAAGGCTTGTATTCAAAATCACGGAGGTCATTTTGAATAAACTTTAATGTCATAAGAATCTATGTTTTGTTAAGTTCATTTTGGTATATAAATGGTTACATAATGAATAAACTTGTTACAATTATTTTACATTAAACATGTGACAGAATTTATGACCTGACTAGGTATAACCGGATGCATTAGCAATTTCGACGTTTCGTTGCCTGTACAATCCTTAGTAACAAAAATCCGCACAAGTTCAGTGAAATTGGTTCATAGTAACATTAAACGTTAACTAGTAGACTGGAACGTGACTAATACCGGGCAATTATCAACCGAATAATGCAAAAAATAACGTAGCTACAATAAAGGTGGATATTGCGTGAGCCTCATGCATTCTCTTTTGCTCAGCTGGTTGCAATTACATTGCATGACTATGCATTGTCATCATGTAGGTCAATTTTGACAATTAGATGGCACAGTTTGCTTTAAAATGATTGCATCGATAGCAAGTATCAAACTTATGAATACATCGTTATTCATAATGTTTATTCAAATGTTACGATATAATAAGTTAATATGTATTTTTTTTTACAAGTTTACAGATAACTGTATCTATATAAGTAACGCCCCACTGCTGGGATTGAGCTTCTTTTTAGATGGAATAGGCAGTGTAACGGTTACGCTTGTCCAAGGCACATTAGCGGGTTCTTTCTCGATGTGCTGCAATGTTTCTTCGTTATATACTGTTATGGCAATTACAAAATGAATTTCAAACGAGAAAAACTGCCTAAAAATGCGTGTTATCGTGGGAATCAAGCTAGTAGTAACCTTTGTATCCGGCTTAAAATGTTCACATAGCTACCACGTACTTATTTAGAGTTACGCTGTAGTTCGGTAAGCTTAACTGTTACCTTTTTATTCTTACTATTATTCAACCAAGTTCAATTATGATCTAAGTTTTTTTGGTATAACCCACTAGATATTTTATAACTTGTAGAATTATTGTGAAAAATGCTCTTGTTTTAAATATAAATTATGTCTGGATACATCTTATAATAAATACATCATATGGCTCTTTTATCTACGAGTATAAATAGCTCATACATGGATGTAAACGTCTATAAATCCAGAAACCTAAAATCATTCTAATTTATTAGATGCAGTCTGGCTTTATAAACGGTTTATGAATATTAGTAAAATCTATTTTAACACAATTTACGATACGGTTCACTTAATCTCATGCATCGGCTTTTAGATCTTGGTATTGTTTGGACTGATTTAATAAAAATTTCAGCATCAAATTATGTCATAGACAAACTTGAAATTGAAGTAAACTATTTATGAAGCTTTCAGTAAAGAAGTAGTTTCTTCATTATTCAATTTCAATTCAAACATTAATCAATCAAATTTTCTTTTGTGTTGTGTATATCACATCAGGCCAACACATATGGTTCGTAATTTGAAATAATGAAATTTCATTTATTTATTACTTGCTGAATTCAAGTATTTGGATGTAGCGAATTTGCTACTTCAATTAAGGCATGATATGCCTAAGCATTAAAGTTGGATGAACTTAGCTCACATAAGTCTTAATATATAATAATATAGTATGTCAGTAAGATTAATCTAAATCTCTCTAAAAATTTGCAACATTTAAAGTTGCGTTTACTTTGTTACTCTTTGCTACCCCTCTACTGTTCTATGATATTTTACTTTTTAAATTGTCCGCAGTTGCCTTTTCATAAGTGTTAGCCGTGACATTGTTTTAACGTTAACCGAAAAGAGTTACATACTATGTATGTAAGTTGGTCAACGATACGATGTTTCGCCAATGCGTGGGTGTTTCCTACGAGTTTAATGATAAATCGAACTGCTGACTTTATTAGTGTTGGTCAGGAAATATTTGTTAGTTGTTAAAATTTATCGTTTTTCAGGGTTCAGAGAGTATTGCGCGACCGTTATTGCTCATATCACGTAAAAATTTATCACCAATATGATAGTAAAGATAATGGTATTCTGATAATAATCGAATTTTGCCGTTTTTATGTTCAAGAGTTTTTAAGAGGCTAGATATTAAGAATGAGTAATACATGAAATCATTATTTTAGTCTCCTCCATTGCATTCTATCAATAAATGTGAAGAATCATTTGAGTACCAAACGTGTATAATGAAGTGCCATACACCTGGAATGGTATATAATTAGATCTTTGCATTATGTGAAAACCTATATAGAAGGTATTTTTAAACATGAAATTGACAGTTACATATGTATATTCAGATCAGAACAAACTATTTACATCATACAAATATTCGTGCCAGACCACTTGTAGTCCCTGAACCAGCTATGTCGTTCATAATTAACTTTACAATAGTACATTATTATGGCCGTATAAATGCGCGCTCGTAACGCAGCGCCGACGAAGACCTACAAGCGCCGCTGTGACGGCATCTGCGCAAACACTGCTATTGACCTTCGTGGGGGCCAAATCGGCTCTGTTTGTAGCAACTCGTGAAACGAGCCACCCACCTCGTTTAAGTATCAACTGCTCTTTGGCGAGTATAAACATTTACACTTACATTCATTAATGGTGGACTTGCCGTTTCACATTTTTAATCGTTTTATGTAGTTTTTTTGTAGGTTTGGTAGCGTTTTAAACTATTTACGACTTCTGTATAATACCGTTCTGTAAAATCGCGTCCTCTCATCATCGATGTAGTTAATTCCGGGGTTCTATTCAAAATTACCTTCTGTGACAACTACTTTTATTACTCTAGCCAAGAGTAGTTTATGTATAGGTAATATGATTTCGACAAGTTAAAAGAAATTATAAATAGTTTAGATTGTAAAAGGACTTTGCTAAAACGATCATTGTCAAAAATATTTTATGTTAACTTAAAATTAATGTTGATTTTAAGGTAATATACGATGTGTATAAAATATTAGAAGAAAAAAAGAATATTTTTCAAATAGAAACAGGAAATAAATAAGCAAGATGAATTAGGTGTCATTTACTTTAAAGAATGAAAACAGGTTTTAACTAAACGACCGTGAGAAGTAAATTACCATAATACGCAAGGCCCCTTTCGCGTTATTTGGCAAAATTGATTTGCTTTTATTTTCGCGAGAAATTTCCCCTTCATTCGTCTCTAAATAGGATGTATTGGTAAAAATATTTTGCTACCTTGTAGGAAAATACACAACTTAATCGTTATTAGGAATGTATGAAGTAAATGGAGTATGTGCGTTTCTTTTATTTCGGTTATATCATTTGAATAGTTAAGCATGATTTTGCAAACAGCCTGCCGGCCTAATAATAAGCAGTTACCGTCGCATATGGGTGTTTATGATATCAGGGGCACATGCCGTTCACATACGGGAACAGAACGGTTCTTATGACGGCACATTTAGAAACCTCTAGTGGTTGCCATTGAAGTCAGGCTCTCAACAATCTGTTATCGGAAGATTCTTGGGTACTTTAGCCACATTGCTCGACGACAGCCGGATAACTCGTGGTGGGCAAGATGGGAGGAATGCGACCCCGTGCCCGATTACCTAGCCGCTGGTGTGACCAGGTACTGCCCTCACTGGACTCCCAATAGCAACCGCTATTCGAGAAGCTGAGAACCGGACGAAGTGGAAACAGCTTACGAGACAGGGCATTGATTTTCGAGGACACTACCTTCAGTAATGAAGACTTCGACTAAGAAGAGAAGTTGTTGCCATCCAGTCAGGCTTAGAACCTTTAATCAGTATTCTTATTTCGGCCCTGTACGAAGAATAAATAAATCTTGTCTGGTCGCCAAGCCGTAAAAAGAAAATATAATAGCGCCTGTGAGATAGGTGAAGGAATAATCAAAGCGACAAATGCACCTGTTATGGCACTGGGATAATTACATAACAAACGAACGATAAAAGAACTATGTATTTTCAATTGTTATCTTAGCAGCATCTGATGTTACGTAAGTTGAATATTATGTGAATTGATTATTTTAAAAATTATCTAAGGTTTTAGGACACTACGTAGTTTATTAGGCATTGAAAATAACAAAATGTTTATGATACTAATAAGTTAAAGAAACGACGTAATAATTTGCTAATTACATTATTAGATCGATGCGAGGTCGTCTACGAATTGATACGAAAGGTCATATTAATAGAATAGATTCTTTTGTACTATATTCAATATTAGAATAGTGAAATAACAGGCACATACGTGTGCTTCTAATACTAAATTTGTTGATGCATACCACGCACAAAAAATGCATATAGGTAAAATTAAATGAAAAGCATCGCAGGTTGCATGTGTATTCCAACTATAAACTGTGCCTATAATAACTTGCGGAACACAGGCGTGTTGCAATATAGATATGGCACAGTGCGTATCGTGTTCAAGTTTGTCTCGCTTAGATAGTGAGAGCCGTTATCAAAATGGCGGCGCACAGCCGGCGGCCATTATACGAGCGGTCGTTGACGTCGCAAGCCGGATTGTTCGCGTGGCGTCTATATTGATCGTTCACAGAAGCCGGAACGTGCAGCGACATCTAACGAATACACGGGGAAAGTAACATTTTATATTTAAAATATAGATGGCACTGAATAACCATTTTTAAATCCTTATTTTCAAATTTTTTTATGAAACAATTCCTTGTTTTTGTCTCGGGGAAAACCCTATTCTTAAAGAGTTCCCCAGGTCCGAGGGGATCGAGGGATATGTGGGACTCTGGGAATAATGTTTGGCCATCCGACTACCTACTAAAGAAAACCCGCTGTTCTGCTATCGCGTACGCCCGGGCCCACGGATATGTGGCTTGCCGAGCTCGTGGCCGGGCCGGTGCGGCGCCAGCCCGACCTTTGCGTCGGGGCGGGTCTCTTCTAGATTGGTAGCGCCAGGGGTCAGGGCTTCGTCCCTCCGGCGCTGCAATTTAAAGCAGATAATAATATGTATTAAAATATATTATATTTTAAAGCAGTAATATTGGATTTTAAACTAAAAACAGTATTTATGTTTTATTTCAGAGAATCTTTTAGCCATCGTTTTTTTATTAGATCTAAGTAATATAACGTTTAGTATGAAAATACGTTTCTTAAATATATTAAAAATAATTCTTCCACATTTTCGAAGCGCTTGTAGCAATTGAGCTCGTTTAATTTCGAATCTATGACTTCGTGGCCCAAATACGATGCTGAGTATTGTTGCTCAGGGGGCAATAACTTTGCGTCATTATCCTTCTTTGGCAATTTCTTTTCTTGAGATTCTAGGAACTAGATTGTAATAGTTGTGGCCTAATATGTTTTTTTCAAGGGGTGAATATTGCTTAAAATAAAACCTTCTACTCTGCCCTTCGAAAGAAATGAAATACTTCTAATGTTCTTGTGACCGGCACTTTAAAATTAATCATAAACTCTTAAGTATTAAAGTAGATTTTTCTTCTAATATTCATTTGTATTTAATTGTTATGTTTTTTTTTGTTACAGTGTAAGGACTTTGAGAAAGTTGGTGCTACCATTGCGGTGACACCTTGCGATGTGGTGGAGGAAGCAGACATCACATTCTCATGCGTTGCGGATCCACAGGCTGCTAAAGAGGTAAAACTATACTTTAAATACCTTAAAGAACTCGAAATTGTTTTTTTATTTTATTTCTAGCGTACTGCAAACATATGTATATATCTTAACGGTAATGTAAAGGCGTTTTCAATTAGAAAATAAATTAGAAAGAAGCATATTAAAATAGACATGAAATCTTAAAAGTGATAATTATAATATAAAATTATAACCGAGGAGTAAATGACATTCTCATCGGTTTAATTTTAAAAACACTCAAAATTGACCTGATAATGCGGAATTATGCATTATATCATGCGTATATATTCAATAATAGATCAGAGTGATTTTGATCTATTCCCGTATAAAAGTTAGTTAAAAAAGGTCACATAACACCAATACACCAATGCCCTTAATTGGATTGACCTTTACATGGATCCCATTCGGCCCATAAACCTCATCCTAAATAAAGGGGTTCACGCGTAGCCATTTGGGTACATAAGCAGTATAAGTTTTCTCGGTTTGACTTGGGTTTTAAAAATAAATAACAGTCGATAAAGTCGAACTGGGTTCAGGTCTCACCAAGAGCGAACGGACAATGTGGGTATACGCTTGTCCAAGGCGGATTAGCAGGTTTGACATACCGGTAATGTACGTATATGCATTTGGTAATTAGGTTATATTTGGCCGATTAGGCGGGAAAAACTGAGCGGTGCATACCATCGTGGCATTCAAAATGTCCTATCGACTTATGATTTAAGGCGACGACAAGAGACTTTTAATGATTTTATTCTGAAGATCACATCTAAACGAGTGGTGTTAATGAACTGGAAAAAATATATGTTAAATTTGAGCATTTTCTCAATAACTTAATATGTGAATATTTTAGATTATGTTTATATTACATAGTGTAATTAATTTGTAAAGTTAGGTCTAACGCAGATAAAAATCTGAGAATCACGTAAAAACTATCAAGCGTATTTTTATGAAACCTTCACCATCTTAAACACAATTTAATTACCCATCTTTTAATATACGACTTTTTATTTCAAAGTAAAAGGATAATATACAATTATGCTTTTTCGAATAATCTTTATGCTCGGGTTAGCAGGGGCCCTTGCGGGCGACGGGCGGCAGTGCATCGCTGACCACTGTCACGGGTAGACGTTGACGCTCGGAGCAATCACTAAACGATTTAACTCTATTATAAGTTTCGCGCTAAAATGGCTGGTAAATCTAGATTACTAAAAAAGAAACGCCAAACGCTCGCAAAAAATAGATTACTAAGGTAAGTAACGTGTTCTCAATCATAATTATCATTTGTGTATTTTAGCACATTGATGTAAATTGGACCAGATAAATTAATCATAACATTTAATTGTTACATATATTATTATTTTTTATTTTACTAAGTGACATTATTTTCTTTTTAGGAGATTACATAATAACAAAGATAATCGCGACGTAAATGAGGAGACAGAGACGAGGTGTGTATTGTAGTGTAGTATGACAATACTACATCGTAGTCGGGACAGTCCGGATTCGAGTTTTAAAAATATTTGAATGCTATTACTATTGTCACTGTATAATTAAATATAAATACATTTATATTGTAGGTCTGAATTTACGGAAACGCTTGGAGTGATTAAAGGATCTTCCCATATTGACAATGAAAATGAGAACAAGATTGTTGACAAGTAAATGCATATCTAATTCAATATTCTGATTTTAGCATATTTGAAACCTAATTCTATTAACTTATATTAATTACTATAACTGTTACAGTTCTCAAGTAACCGAAACGATATTTGCTGAACAGGAAGAAAGCTTTCAAATGGATATTGAAAACGAGAAGTCAAATTCGGTCAGGTAAACGTATTATTATTTCTATGATGTCAGGATAGTCTGTCAATATAAAGTTTTATATAGTAAAACTCTCGATAAATAAAATTAATAAAAAAGGGGAAAATTTTCAATATAATATTGCAGAACCCGTGAGTGATAGCAAAGAATGTGAACAATAAAATATATTACAAAACAAATGTTAAAGGCCTTATTCTGTTTAATATTGCAAAATTCTTATTATGTATATTTCCTTTTCAGAAATAATCAAGAAATAGTGAATGGAATGCGAATATTAAATATTAAACATTTTTTTAAAGAGCTTCAAGAAATATCTTCACATGGTAATATAGACTGTGGTTTGAAATCTGTAGAAATTATATCTGAACGAAAACTGGGCCTTGTTTCTAAACTAAAACTAAAATGCAACATGTGTAACGAAACTTTTGTCATTTGTTGCAATGATCCTGAAATTGACTTAAATATTAATACAGTTGCGGGTGCAGTGGCAATAGGTTGTGGCTATACACAGCTTAATGAATTATTGGCAGCAATGGACTTGCCTCATATATCCTATGAGTTATTTAATAAAAGAATGGGAACAATTAACAAAGTTTGGGAAAAAGAAGCTTTGAATTCTATGAATGAAGCCGCTAATGAAGAACGTCAAATGGCTTTGGAAGACGGTAGAGTTACTGAAAATGGCATTCCATATATTGACGTTATTGCAGATGGATGTTGGGGAAAAAGATCTTATAAAAAAAATTACTCATCCCTATCAGGCGCAGCTGCGATAATTGGGAAAAGAACTGGAAAAATTATTTATATGGCAGTGAAAAATAAATACTGCTGCATATGCGCCCAAGCTGCCAAGAAAAATGTCACACCTAAGGAGCATGCTTGCTATAAAAATTATTCTGGTAAATTCATAATATTAAATATGTTGTAATAATAATAAAGAAACTAAAATTTTATGGTTGGAATAATTATTACTTTATTTTCAGGTCCTTCAACTGGAATGGAATCCACGATCTTGGTAGAAGGATTCAAGAACAGCATAGAAATGCATAATTTAATATATTCAAGGTCATAATTTAATATATCAGATGGTGATGCAAATACTTATGCAAAATTGTTACAGTCAAGACCGTATGAAAATATAACAATTGAAAAAATCGAATGCCGCAACCACCTGTTAAGAAACCTTTGCAATAAGTTACAAGCTCTTATCACTGACACGAAATATTTAATTAAATACAGAAAATATATAACAAAACAAAGAATACTGTCAATAAGAAAGGTAATAGTAACCGCTATAAGAAATTATAAAAATTCTGGCAATGTCACTAGTTTACATAATGATATCATGTTAGCCGCAGAACATGCATTTGGAGTTCATACTAATTGTAAGACATATTTTTGCTCGAAAATGGGAGAAGATGACAACATAGACAGAGATATTTTCACAAACAGTTTGTGGCATAGAATAAAATTTGTATTGACACATATAGCTGCTCATGCAAGAAGCTTGATTGAAGACGTTGACAGCAACATTGTGGAGCGCTTCCATAGTATTGTTGCAAAATTTGTAGGGGGTAAGCGGGTAAATTTTTCCCAGAAGAACCAATACCATATGCGTTGTAATGCAGCTGCTTTATCATTTAATACCCATAAACCTTTATCGTTGTTGCAAAAATCAATCACGGGCAGGAGTCCAAATGGTGAATTAAAAAAGATGGAAATACGTAAACAAAAACGCCTACATTTAACAAAAAATTATCATAGAATAAAGAAGAGATTACATGAACACTACACAGAAAGTAATAAAAACTATGGTGAGCAATGTTCAAGACCGGATATGGATGATGATATATTAGAGGAATCAAAAAAAATATTTTTAGCTAATTTGGCGGAAACTGCCAAACAAAGAGAACAAATAGAAAGGAAGACATAGACATATTACAAAGTGGTTCTAGTGAGTGGCTAGAACTACGAAGACGGATTTTGACCGCTTCCAACTTTGGACGTGTTATAAAAAGACGCAATGACATAAGTTGCTGCAATTTAGTTAAAGATCTTTTATATAAAGAGTCTATAGGACACATTAAGTCTATAAAACATGGACAAGACAACGAAAATTTTGCGAAAGAACAATTGTCGAAACAAGAAAATATTAAAATAGAACCGTGTGGACTTTTTCTTGATGAAGAAATACCCTTCCTCGGCGCATCACCAGACGGTATTATTAATAAAAACACAATTTTAGAAATAAAATGTCCACTCACAGCTTACAAACTAGGACTAGATAAAGCCATCCATGAAAAAAAAATATTGTTTTATAAAAAACTGGTAAACGGTAATTACATAATAAACAAAGAACATAATTGGTGGTATCAAATACAGGGACAGCTGCATATAACAGGAAAAGATAAATGTATGCTTGGTATTTGGTCTGGTGAAAACTTTCCTGTAAAAATTGAACTAATTTACAAGGATGACGCTTTTTGGGACACTAAAATGAAAAATAATTTAATTAAGTTTTATACAGATTATATGCTTCCCGAACTGGTTGATCCTAGATATACGAGGAATATGGTAATTAGGGACCCCTCTTATATAGTTAGTGCCATACACGGACGCAAAAGGAAAAAGGAAGAGGAAAAAGAAAATAAAAACAAACTAATAAAAAAACGAGCAGTGACGGCTGAAAAAGAAGACAGTATAGTTGCTGTGAAAGTATTAAATTTCGAGGAGTTTTAAATAAAATCCTATAAATACCTAATTCACTTTTTTATTTATAGTTACAAAACCTGTAGACAGAAAACCTGTGTTCGTTTGATATAATTATATTTTCCGTTTATTGAAATACCTATATTATATTATATCCTACCACAGGGAATGATATAAGATACAGAACATGAAACAATAATCTTAACTAATATTAAATAAGCGGTTAAAAATTTCATGATTATTAGATAGTCTTCATAATCTGTAACGTATGGTTACCCAACGAACTTCTCTAAAATATACAATTACGTCGCCTGCGAATTTTCAATGCGGGTTGCGGGGGGGCCCCGCGCGTGCTACTCTCACTAGCTCAAACTCCTCCCACTCGCTCAAGGTCGCTAGCACTTAGTGTCGTCTTAATTTCTTTCGAATTATTACACTATTAGATATACTAAAACTGTGCTATGCAAAGACTGCCAACATATTTCACTATATGAATTGGTAGACCTCTCTATAAGACAATGGGGGCCATTTCAACCCCACCATCTTGATGCACTGTAATACCGAGTAACGAATGGGATTATAACGTAGCGTTTGGATATCATGAATTTATTCTCAACAAAAATGTTCTGTCTAGACTATGATGAATAAATTATTCAGACGTCTAGTGAATTATAACAATGTGCCTGGAAAATTACTGTTTACTCTCTCTCTCGCTAGTAATTATTGAGCCGTCTACGGGTATATTTGAATAATTTTCGTATAAGGATTTACGCATTGATATATTTTATGAAATTTACAAGACCTGGTAGTTAATATAATCAGTTTAACCATCGCCACTAGTTTTATTTGAAAATAGAAATAGTTCCGAAATTTACTTGACACAAATAGAAATTTCATAAAATGCCTACCAAGGGCCTAAGTTTAATTTGTGGCTAAATTTTTCTTTTACGCTAACTTACTGCGCGCCTGTTGAAATGTGCAATGGCGCCTTTACTTCAAAATTAATTTCTTGTTTTTACGATACCCTATTCAAGTGTTTCATGGTTTGGATCACACATGGTCAGGTTTTCATTCTAGAACTCTGAACATATAATGTAGTGTATCGTCATTATTATAGTTGAGCCGGTCTCATGGAGCCACATCCACCGCAAATGAAACTGATCTTTCGCTATCAGCATTATTAATTTTTTAAAGCAGCTATAAGTGTCTCTGATTTGACTGGTTTCAAAAGGATTATGGCTAATTTAAATAAATGGTCACAATGTATCTTGCACGCGTAATGTAGAAATCTTCTAAATTTGTACATCGCTAAGGACGGAGGGGTACCAATACGGAAAGTTACATTAAAATTTTACTTAGTGACCCTTGAACAGCATAAATGGAATCTGGAGTAAATGCTTTTGATGCTATAGGGTTTTCTTTATTGAGGGACAGCAGACAGGCTGACGGCCCACTTTATAGTAATCGGTTTTCATCGCCTATGTATATTTGTAGGAGCACCGCTAACACGTCCATATAGAGCTACTGGAACCAGTTATTACGGCTGCACACTGACCTTCTAGTAATCGTAAATTTTGTGGAACATTCCAGATGGTGTTCGGCAACTGCGGTGTCCTCCACTGTCCGACTCTGGAGTCGAAAGGTTACGTGGAAATGACGTCCATAGATGCGGACACCTCCCACGACATCGTGGAGGCTATTAGCGGAAAGGGAGGCAGATATCTCGAAGCTCAGGTAAAGCCAAACACTTTTTATTGCGTTATATTTTTCCTATTAGGATATTATGATGAACGAAAATTTTCTTTTATCTACTTATTTTTTTTAATGCTATAGGACAGCAGACAGGCTGACGGCCCGCTTAGAAATTAGCAGTTACCGTCGCCTATGGGTGTTTGCAACTCCAGTGGCATCCCGAACACGCTGCTGTCCCATAAGGGTACAGGAACTTGGGTCACTAATGCCGGAACACAACACAGGGTTATTATGGCGACATACTTAAGACCAAAGGTGGTCGCCATCCAGACGGGCTTGAGACCTTACCATGTAGCTAGGGTGGGTTGTTTTGTCGCCTTTTACGACAGGCCGAGCCCGGCCGCAGAGGATAGTATTCTTTCTCCGCCCCAGCACGGATTCTTGCTTATTGTCAGCAAGCTGCAGATATAAGAAAAATAATATAAAACATTAGTCTTAAACGATAAATAATCGGCATAAATATTACCCTGTCAATAGATCAAACAATAAATAACATATTTTTATAGTTTTCTTTCTTTATTTCCCCAAAGACAAGAACTATGTTAATATTAGTGATATTGTCTATGAAAGAGGGTGAGGACATTTCTCATTTTCTTCGAAGTCATTCCACCTGTGCAGACAAAATAAAATTAGCTAAAGGCCTTATCATTGCGTGATAGTCAGCACTGGACGCACAAACTAGATTTCACGGGTTGGCTTTTCTTGCCAACCTACTGATGGCACATGAAAGTGCAGTGATTGTTACTGAAAGATCAGCGTTGTGTGATCTGCCTTACACACGGTGGCTCTAACTTAGCAATGTGGTGTCATATCGGTCCAATTAGCCTTAATTGCTGAATTAAAAAAAAACTCAGTATCGAAGTGGCCTCACCTCATTGATATTTGAAATAAAAATATACTGGCATAATTCACACATCGCCATCTAGGCCCAAAGTAAGTAGCATACCACTTGTGTTATGGATACTAGACAACTGATATAATACATATTATATATACTTTTATTCTGTAATTAAATACATATTACACATAAACAACCAGACGCCAGATGAACTCGTGCCCCCCTCAAGTGAACCGAAGTGTGTTAGCCGCTACAAAATGGAGGTCTTCAATATGCTATTCGGGAGAGGTATACTGAAGAACGATTATGGTTTTAGATCCAAGGTTCCAAGACACAGGCCGAGGAGGGCACCCTGATCCTGTTGGCAGCTGGAGACCGGTCGCTGTTCGACGACTGCCAATCGTGCTTCAAGGCGATGAGCAAGAACTCCTTTTACCTTGGTAGTAGTCACCTTCTCCGGTTTTCGGACGCGCACGAAACTTGGACGTTGACAACAACGCGCTAAAACTCCTCCCTGTGTAGACTTTGTTGAGTGTATTTTGAATTGAAACTATTTCCATTTAACCTTATCGGCGGATGTCAATTATATAATCTCTGAATTTAAGACCACGTTTGTTTTGCTAAAATATTCCATGGTTTATTATCAGTTTCATAAATTTATCTCAATAACCGCAATTTGTGTGTAAAAAATACGAAAGCAATGAAATCATTATGAATATGTTTGTCTCTTTTTGGCATCGCTTTCGAATTTTTAAATCGCAACGGTGATAAAGGAGTTTCGATTTAATAAGATTTGGTAATAGGTAAATTTACAAACAGGAAATTCCCCTATTTATGAAATAGAAGTTAATACGAAGATATAGCACCCATATTAAAAAAAAACGGAAATAAATTAGAAATGCATCCCCCATTCAAATACACTCAACAAATTTATACATAAATGTTTAAACTTCATGTAGTTTATCAGAATGAATTTTGTGACATTTCGGTTTAGCATTTTTTTATTTTATTTTGGCCTGTTAAGATTATTTATGTAGCATTTACATGTTAATTTGTTTTTCGAATTATTTGCATTGTTTTTATGTATTTGGATGTCAACGTTTAAATCGTGGCGTTCTTTTAAATAGGTTTTTGCATGCGGTTTTGTTTTGCATATACTATAGGGTGACTGACAAACCCGTCCAAATTCACACAGAAGAATCTTTAGTAAAAGTTATGAGAAACATGTATTTTAGTTTTGTATCACATAGTACAAAAATGTTGAGTAATCAGCATCACAAAGTCATTCAAAGAACTCGCAATTTACATAATACAGCGTTGGAGTGTCAATGACCTCTCCATCTGACCTAGTAAAAGGCCGAGGACGGCGGCATTGAACCGGGCGAACGAATACGCACTACTCATTTACGCGGGTGTGACAGAGACAGGTAATAACAGGTTAACGTACGCTGTTTGCACCATATGATTATTCTGTACGATTGAATTAATGATCCTATATGAAATATTTTATGGTGAAAATTTTACATACAATTTTTTTTTGCAAAAATGGGTTCCTTAAATGATGTTTAGTGCGTGAAAAAATTTGGACGGGTTGGTCAAAGTCACCCTCTATGTATAAGTGTTTTGCATGTATTATATATATATTTTTATATGAAAATGGTTTTATGTACTACATTTTATGTGCAAGTGGTTAATGCATGTGTTATTATGGATGTCTGAAGTGCAGCTTAAGATCAGCAAGTTTTTGTAGTCTATCTGTGTGTTTTTTTATTGCTGAAGTACAGTAGACAGGCTGATGGCACACTTAACAATAAGCAGTTACCGTCGCCTATGGACGTTTGCGACGCTACGGTGCATTGCGAACACGCTACTGTCCCATAAGGGTACAGGAACCTGGGTCACTAATACCGGAACACAACACAAGGGGTGGTTGCCATCCAGACGGGCTTGCGACCCCACACGTAACTAGGGTTGTTTTGCCGCCTTTACGACAGACCGACCCCGGCCGCAGGGGTTAGTATTCTTACTCCCCACTGCACGGAGAATGTAGCTAGACTATCATGCGTAAGGCTCTTTCGCGACACTGTCGTGAGTAACGAGGATGTAGTGACAAAGTGTATGTTGACAAGACCAGTTTTCAAACGCTTGATTTGTTATAAATTTAGTTCTTTGCTAGATAATAGATAGCGCCTCTATTTCATGTTTTTTGCTCGATGCCTTTATAATCCGAACATAATTCCTAGTTTAGTTATAGCACATTCAGTCGGAGCTTGTGCAATAATTAAGGTAATCGTGGAACTGCTGATACGGCTGTGGTTGTGGATTTGAGGTTTATTTATAAGATCTGCTTATTAAAAATTATACTGTGCAGTATAGAATCGTATTTTTTAAGGACGGATCCTTGCACGTTTCGGACCATGTAATGCAATGTTGATTTACTACTGCTGTTAGTTGGCTAACAGCGGGGCCGTTAGTTGGCTAATTCAATTCGAATTGAATTTCGAATATTCGAGTTTTCGAACTATTTGAGATGAATTCGAATTGAATTTCGAACACTCTGAATTTTATTCGAACTATTAATAACGAATAAATAGTGATAGACGAATCGTAATTCGAATTGAATGTCACTATTCGATTCGAATACTATTCGTACACTTCTAAAAGCCCATTTCTGATAGACATCATAGATTCAGTTATTGTCGTACGTACGTACCAGACTACTTAGACAGCCTTAGTGGTCACTAGGAATGCTGAAAAAATGCAAGAAGTGGGAAAGTAAACTCAGCTCTATTAATCGGAAGCTTACGGTAGAAATCAGAATTTAAGAATGTTTTCTTCAAAACTACTTTGAAGTAAATATTTTCAATTTAATATTTTTGCAAGTTTTTTATTACAATGACTAATAAGAAACATAATTGTATCAAGAAATTAATATATAATTGTTTTGAACGCGACCTTATAGGCGACATCGGCAACGCGTCCAAGATGAACTCAGTGCTCCAGGTGGTGGGGGGCGTGTCCTTGGCGGCCCTCGCCGAGGGGCTGGCGCTGGCGGATCGCGCCGGGCTCAACCAGGCGGATTTGTTAGACGTCCTCGCGTTGACGCCGCTTGCATCGCCACACCTCATACTGAAGGGGCGCGGTAAGTGTTTCCTGGATGCACAACTCTTCTTCCTGGCCTTGTCCCAAACTATGTGGGGTCACGCAACTTGTTCTCTCCTTCTACTCTCCTTTATTAGTCGTCATACTACAATTTATTGAGTACGAGTGCCATTGGACTGATTACAAAGTATGCTGAAGACCGTGCAAAGTGGAGAAAAAAAGTAGGAAAGCAACCCCGGGCATCGAATCGAAAGTTTGGGTTGCGACCGGGATTTAACGCCAGGATGGTGATGAACGTCTTTGAGTGAATTATTGCTAAGATTCAAACTCAGGCGGATCCGATACCCAAATACCAAATCTAAGAGCTAGAACCCGTTTGGATTTACCCGTTGAATTTTTTCAATTAATTTTCCAAAAATTTATTCTAAATTTATATTAAATTAAAAACATAAACAGAAAAGAAAAATTTTTTGGAGTTATGCAAGTCAGGATTCGAACCCGGAGCAATCCGAAACCCAGAGATTCTACCTATGAATATACAATCCGTTCGAAGTTTTGGGGTGAAATTATTTGTGTTGAAGTTAACTAAACTTTATGAATTTCAAATTTTTCCAAAAGCTGTTTCAAAATTATATTCAATTAAATAAAATTATTCTCCAAAGTAACTTTATAAAGAAAAATAAAGATACTTTATAAAAAAAAAACCAACTGTATTTCATTGTAATAAAGTCGGAATTCGAATAGATATAAGTAATGCAATGTAATCATTTAAAAATTACAATAAAGAATAAACGTAAGCCATTATTAATAAGGTTGGTATTAATGGAGCAAAAAAATACTGTGACTTTATTGCGTTTAATCGAGTTTCAGATCACAATGATGCTAAAGAAGTTTTCACTTGAAAAAAAATCTTATTCATAAAAAATATTGATAACTGATTTTTTCTAAGTTTTGTCTCAAACATTTCGATACGATTTTTCCAAAATAATTGCATATTCGTATGCTAATTTCAGAAACTCCTCTTTGCAAATGCCATATTGAAATTTGGATGCTTTTAAACAATATTGAACTAACTGCTCTTCTTCCTCATCAGTAAATACTCTTATTACAGCATTATTGGAATCATAAAGTACAGTTATATTCTCATTCTGTTTGTTTTTCTTCACATATCGACCTATTAAAGATTTTGTAACATTAAATTCCTCGGCTACTTTTCGGATTGACCGTCGTTGTTCCTTTTCAATAGCTTCATTGACATTATCTGTATTTGGTTCAAGTCTGGTTACATTATTCTTACTTCGCGGCATCCAAAACAACAAAAATACCATGACAATAGTTACATAAAAGTAAACTTTCGAAAATTTCAATAGCTTGTACCTTGGGACAGTCCCAAAGTACAAAAATAGTATGAGTCTCTCTAGGTACAATTTCTTAGTGTTATACCAAAAAAGTGAGGTTACACAATTGGATTCGGGAATCCATCGAATAGCACCAAATAAGTAAATACCCGTTAACTGACAACTAAAGAAAGCACAATATAAAACACCTCTTACCTCAAAATATTGCACGTGAAACACCGGTGAAAGTGAAACCGATGAAAGAAAGAAAAAAACACTAGCGCATTTTTGACAATGCACCACCACCTGATTTAAAATTCAAAATGGCCGACTTTTTCGGATGTAATCGGAATGTTGTACATAAAAGTACAGGGGCGAAGTAAGAATGCTAACCTCTGCGGCCGGGAGCGGCCTGTCGTAAAAGGCGACAAAACAACCCACCTTAGATGCGTGGTAGAGCCCCAAGCCAGTCTGGATGGCGACCACCGATGGTCTATGAGTATGCCGCCAAAATTATCCTGTGTTGTGTGTCGGCATTAGTAACTCAGGCTTCTGTACCCCTATAGGACAGTAAAGAGCTCGCGGTGTCCCTAACGTCGCAAACATCCATAGGCGACGGCACTACTTACTAAGTGGGCTGTCAGCTTGTCTGCTGTTCCTTAGCAATAAAAAAAACAATCTTAAAATGCAATAAGCATCGTATTGACGAAAATATTTTTCCATTCCAGCAATGATCGAATCAGCGTATTCCACACAGCAACCATTGACGCACATGCAGAAAGACCTCAAGCTGGCCCTAGGATTGGGAGACGCGCTGGAGCAATCGTTGCCCTTGACTGCCACCACCAATGAGATATTCAAGCATGCCAAAAGACTCGGTTACGCCAACCACGACGTGGCTGCGGTCTACATCAGGGCGAGGTTCTGATGAGCAATCAATATATCTCAAAATTAATCTGTAAATCTTTGCACAGTTCAATAGTTACGTCGAAATGCATGCGCACGCGCATGCAGGTGGACGTGTTGTGATATGCAATCGGCTGTCCTATTTCATGACCTATGCTCTATTTTTATAAAAAAAAAACAAAAATTAGGGAAATGATTAGATTAATTACTAAATAAATGTTATATATAAAATTCAAAAATATTTTGCATTTACAAAGTTAAAATTTAAATAAATGATATTGCGAAACGTTTAGTTTTGAAATAGGACACCCAATTTTTGACCATTCTTATATCCAGCAGTAAAAACAATAGTCTGAAAAAGGTTCAGCTATAAATACCATTACTTACTGAAAGTTTGGTAAACGGTAGTTTTATTTAAAGAAAAAGAATCCGTAGTGCGGTTAACCGACTGTCAATTTTACTTGCACGTTGTTGTAATCTACACGAAATGTTATAATTGAATTTAAAACCGTTAGTTAAAAGTTACGTAGGTTACAGTAGAACTTGCAACACGATATTTTATTGATATTTGAAGTATTCTTTACTAAATTATAAGACAAAAATGTTTAAGATTTCACGAAATAATTTTTGAAACCATCAATTTGACGATTTTTGACCACAGAGCTGGCATTTGAGAATTTTAAAAGCTTTTTATTGAAAAATTGGCAACTGCATCGTGTTTG
Source organism: Malacosoma neustria (assembly GCA_963693495.1). Classification (NCBI taxonomy): domain Eukaryota; kingdom Metazoa; phylum Arthropoda; class Insecta; order Lepidoptera; family Lasiocampidae; genus Malacosoma; species Malacosoma neustria. The sequence goes on along the minus strand of OY856391.1, from coordinate 15,022,258 downwards.
TAAATCTTACACCATGTTACTTCCACCATGTTCATCCCAGTCTCATACCGAACTTACTAAGATTTAGCTTAGATATATAAATAGATATATCTAGAAGGACATAAAAATATGTGGTGTAGTTTGGCTTGTATGGGGGGGACTGCTTGTCAAAGTCTACAGACAGTACGTGAGAGTAATATCGAATACGGGCTATTCTGCTCGTGACTTGAATTCGAGCCGCTAAATCACCGCGTACTTAAAATATCACGACCAATATCAGTTGTTTAAAAAAAGATATATTAAGACATTGAATTGCGTTTAACGAATTTGAATAAAAAATGCCTTTACGAACAAAAAAAATTAAGAATTGACTTTATCTAATATAAGATTGACACTGGAAATAATAATCTAAATATTTTATTATTCAATATAGTTAAGACTAAATCTTAAAAGGATGTTTTGGGACTAAAGCACTTTCCTTTAAAATATCATCAATATTAGGTATAGTAATAGGAATAGATAATTTAAGTATAGTTGTTAACGTTGTAAACTATCTCGCGTTTTGTTGCATTTTTTCTTTCAATTCTCACCGATTTTGTGCAAAATTTAACGTATGATTTGTCAGCTTTAGTGACCGCCATTTTGTTTAGCTTATGCCATCAAGATGGCCGACTATTAGTGCTTTGCGTGTTGTTAAATCTTATTCTACATAATGTTGTTTCATTGTATTTTTTTGTATTAGAAATTATAAGTAAATCTAAATCATAAGTATATAATCAAGTTATCTCTTGAGCAAGAAAGTAATGAAAATATCAAGTAAGTTTATCTCACGACACATTAATTAATGTATGTTTTTAAATGTAATTTGAATTTATTTTGACGAAAAATAAGGTGTTTTATGAGGCAAACAAGAGAGGATATCAATTCATTAATTTGAATGCAATAAACAAAACTAACAAGCTACACATTTCTTAATTTTAGTGAAAAAGTTATATTTATCTATAACTAGTAGTAGCTAACTACTTATTGAAGATAAATTATGGCGAAAATCTATAATTTAATATTTAACAACAGCTTCGAACAGTGAACGGTGAGCAATCCATGCTTGTCCAAGGTGGGCTAGCGAGTTTTACAGTCGCTGGCAAAGGCATGACAGGTACCATGAGACACCCTGACGTGTCTCATGTTACTTTTAATTCATTTCATTTTACTGATTTGAAAAATTTTCATCCAAGAAAAATCTTGTATAATGTAGTATTGTTATTTTTTTCCGACTTTTTTATTTCTTTCTACTTCGGTCTTCGTCTTTTTTTCGAGGAAATACTTATTTGCGAGTCCTCCCGACCACGTGGATGTACGTGAGACTACCTACTAAAAACCCCGCTAGTGTCATAGTGCCTGGGCTGATGGACCGCTAGCTTAGCCTATAGGCTAAGCTAGCTGTTGTAGCTGCAGCCTATAGGGTAAGCTATAGCTTATTCTTTTACTGGGCCGTGCATGTCAAGGCCTTTCTTCCTTTTTTCCCCATATATAAAATGTCTGATTAATAATTTTTATTTAAAATGTTCAATCTTCAATTTTCCTTGAAAATACTTGTTGGGATAGTGCTTTTATTATGAACGAGGACGCCCTCTTGTCTTGCAGTCTACATGGCGTTACGATTTCTGAGCGCCTTCTAGGATACCCTAGACTCTAGGATACCATAGATTAGTTACATAAGTACGTCGCGGATCAGAGTTATATGTAGTATAGACGACCTGGTGTACCGTCGGTACGCTTGAGGAGGTAACGGGTTCGATTCCCGTCCAGCGTCTGGGCGTATTATGTATACTATGTATTTATTTACAAAAAATGTGTATATGTAGTATATCAGTTGTCTAGTATCTATAACACAAGTGCTATGCAACTTAGTTTGGAACTAGATGACGTTGTGTGAAATATCCCAATATATTTATTTTATATTTATCTATAGTTAAATTATATATGTGTTTAACTAAACAAAAAGGAACCATGCAACAAATATACACTTATGAATGTTTTATAAATAGAAAATAATAATTATTTTAATTGCTGTTTAATTACATATTTTTAATTTATTTTTAATTAATTTTAAAACAAGATTTGCATAATGTACAGAACTTTTAAATGAGGTTTAACAAAAACCAAAAAATGGCAATTGTTGCTTTGTTCTTTTTTGCATAGTTACGTACTTTATGTTTTATTTAATACCTTCTTCCTTATGTATTATTAATACTTAATACCTTCAGTGAATATAATATGCAGTAAAAATTTATTTAAAAGCGCTTACAAATTGTGACGTCACTTGGAATAAATAAAATATTACAATTTATTATCATTGTTTTATTTTTATAACTATATTAATGCGAGGGCGGACAGATAAGTACGTAGCCTCACCGCCCGATGGCGCCACTATCGCAAGAGAAATTTACTATCGTGTAGCACATTCTCGTACGGCTACTGTCAAAATTTCAGCCGAATCAGAGTCGTAGTTTTGTTTTGACTGCGTGTGGAAGCGGCGAAAGGGCAATATCGTTCGGTGTTTCGATTCTTGTTATTGGGAGGGAAATCGTATAGTGAAATCAAAGAGCGCTTGAATGCTGTGACCAATGGTCCCGTTGGAGACATTCCCGTTTTGCCATATGCGTGTCAGCTTGGTCATTGCAGCTTTGGCCATTTGCTCTTCTTTCGATCTTTGATATACTTCCTCCAAGGTCAGTCAATAGGGATCCGAGGTAAACAAACTCACTGAGAGTTCTCCAGTTCTAGAAAGTCGGCCGGATCTGTCCACAACCATGACCTTCGTTTTGGATTTAACGAGTTTCATCGTGGTCGCACGTCGGTTTTCGAAGCCACGCCTAAGTGCCCCGAAACAATAACATGAAAAATATCCACGATCTCGTATTGGCAGACCGCCGACTGAGGGTGCGTGAGATAGCTGAGACAGTAGGCATCGCAAAAGACCGCGTGCATCATATCCTACATGAAATATTGGGTATGAGAAAGCTGTCAGTGCGATAGATGCCGCGTTTGCTCACTCCGGACAAGAAGCGCAACCGTGAGACCACTTGAGAGCAGTGTATGATGCTGTTCAAGCGCAATCCGAATAAGTTTCGTGACCGTCGACGAAACATGGGCCACTGTTACACACCAAAGACCAAGAAACAGACGAAACAGTGGACTTCACCCGACGAGAATGTACTCCTAAGAAGGCAAAGACGGTCCTATCGGCCGGAAAGGTTGTTGTTACCGTTTTCTGAGATTCAAAGGTGTGATCAACATCGACTATCTGGAGAAGGGCAAAACGGTCACAGGGCTTACTATGCCGAATTATTGGACTGATTCGACAACGAATTGCAGAAAAAAAAGCCCAATTTGGCGAAGAAACATGACAACGTACCGGCTTAAGCCTCCGCCTGTCGCCACAGCTAAATTATTGGTTGAATTAGGCTACGACCTGCTACCCCATCCACCGTATTCTTCAGATTTGGCTTTGTGCGATTTGTTATTGTTTCCAAACTTGAAAAAGTTAGGGGAGACCGGGTTTACAAGTCACATTTTTCTTTTTTTGTATCTTTAATACTCTTGTTTTTAGTTTAGCAATGACAACTGTATATCAATGTATAGTTAGTATATTTATTTCACTTTAAAAATAATGAAATGCTTTTTCAAAAATTTATTTGTTGAGGATAGATTTTTTTGTGTAAAAAGAAAAGTGTGACTTAATCCCTGTTAGCGTTGGTTGTCACATTGTTAAGGGTAGGAAGTCACATAATAACTTAAGGAAGGATAAAAAAACAGAAACACTTATTTGAATGATATAAATATTTTTTATTAAATTAGCACTTTTTGACTTATTTGTAAATGAATCATGCTCTTGTAACTAAATAAATAAAATAATCATTAACTGACCTACAACGCCGAGTGCCCTTACGTGATCAAGAGCGTCGCAAACCCATCCGCTCTCGCTCCTGTTCGCCGCCTCCTTTGCGGACATAACAGCATCACAGCGATGGTCGGGCCCTACTGTATGCCGGGAGCGAAAGGTCCGATCCGATTACGACGATGAGGTCCCGGCGCTGACTATCCCACGCAGAGCAATCCCACAGTGATGTACCACAGTGATGACACCCTGACGTTATATCCTTCCCTATTCGACACAGGTACCTCCCTAAATATACACCCGGTCTTCCATGGCGGTGAAGTTATCACCGCCATGGAAGCTTACTTTGCAGACCTCCAGAAAACGTATTTTTCAGACGGGTTAAAGAAGTTGGAGCATCACTGGGTCAAGTGAATCGAGCTAAAAGGAGACTGTTGAGCAATAAATCGCCACTTCCAAAAATTTCGTTTTTCTTTTGTAGGCCAAGTATTTATCGGACCGCCCTCGTATATATATTTTTTTATTGCTGTAGGACTGCAGACAGGCTGACGGCCCGCTTAGAATTTAGCAGTTTCCGTCGCCTATGGGAGTTTGCAACGCCAGTGGCATCGCAAACACGCTGCCGTCCTATAAGGGTACAGGAACGTGGGAAGAACACAACACAAGGTTATTATGGCGGCATACTTAAGACCGAAGGTGATTGCCATCCAGACGGGCTTGAGGCCCTACCACGTAGCTAGCTAGGGAAGGTTCATTTGTAGCCTTTTACAACAGGCCGACCCCGGCCGCAGAGGTTAGTATTCTTTCTCCGCCCCTGCACGGGTAAAACACGGATACTCTTGAATTCAAATTAAATAAAAAATGATAGTACCGAATTCATATTTGAAAACAGGTTTGTATTATAATTTTGCAATCATTATGAGAAATTACGAGAAATATTCATAAATGAAAAGATAAGGAGAATCATCTCCTATGGGGAAGAAGTTGAAAAAGTGTCCAACAGTACGCAGTAAATTATAACTAGTGTACTCGTAGATGCAATGTATGATATGAAAGTAGCAGTTGTAGACGAATTGAAGTGTGCCGAGTTAAAAATTCTGTATCCCACTGTAGTAACTTTTGGCGCTTTCCTAGAAAATTTCAAGTTGTCCATTTTGTTAGACACTTGTCATAGATATAGTTCTATTTAGGATAGAGCACCCTCCATAATTCATAGATTCAAAGAGGTAAACATGAGGTGTGTCTACCGGTAGGTATAGAATTTTCACAGTATAAAAATATGAATTTTATTAAAATTACTAGACCGTGCTTGCACAGGACTTTTATAAACTCAATTAATGAATAGATACATTATTATTAGCTTAAAACACGGTTAAATGATTTTACATACTCGTAGTTATTTCGAACAACATGTTTTGCTAGTAAAATTGATAACTGTTTAATCATAAAATTAAAAGTTATCCATACACCTTACACTTTAATATACAAAAATACTAGTTTCAAAGTAAAATAGTTTTCAAGGTAAAATTAATGTTTACATTATATAGTAGCAGGACATGTAGAGAACACTAAATTAAAATTATGCAATGTCAAAAAAATAATAAAAATTAAATTGTCATATTTTTGAAGAAATAATCGTCATTAATGAGGAAGGAATTTCTTAAGTTGATTTAAAATATAATTTTTTTACTAGGTACCATGCATACAACGCTTTTCCTACGCTTTTCCGAAACAGCGTCGTTTTTCCACAGGGCGCACATAATCTATTATTGTCCCGTCTATTTCGAATAGCAAGGTCTGACATCCGCTAATATAGGTGCTTTTGAAATGTTTTCTATAAATATATGTTCTTTAGTGCGCATTGAATCCAAGGATACGACCGTACAAGACCACTTGCGTAATCACTGAGCCTGTCACTGATGAAAGAAATGTAAATAAATTTGGTCTAGATGCAAGTGCCATTCTTTAACCAGTGACATGAGGTTACAAGCATTGCGCGTGTTGTGAGTTCTTAGAATCGACTAATTGTGAGTAGCTTTTCATTGTTTTATTTCTTTCTACCATAAATTTTTAGTAAAAAATAATAGCTTTATAATTTTCGTTCATAAGTTCGATTAGAACGGAAAGATCTTATATATCAATTGAGGCGGAGAAATACCACTGTTTTGTTTTTCATAAGTTATTCAAAAGGTTGATTTATTTTTTAATTTTTTTTCTGTTGCGTCATGTCCTATAAAGTGTTATAAATTTGTCATGCCACTAGTTAAGGACTAAAACCAAAGGCTTTTGAGTGTTGTATTGAAATAAGATGGCCCTATTATTTTTTTAGCCGAAACTACACTGATGGATTAATTACATTTATGCATTTATTAAAGCTCTCAGGGAAGTATTTAGTTGTAAGTATTAAAAAAGGTGAGTGCAATTGTCGAAGAAGAAAAGATAGCCATTGGAAACAGTGTTATACTATGACAAAATTAGGGATGCTCAAAAAGAAAAGTTGTCACGCGAGATTGAATATAAGTACGAGAACAACTACGCCGTTCGGGCACGTTACGAATTGCACGCAGGTATCAAATAAAAACAATGATTTCTTTACGATGATCAGAGAAAGTGAACATGTGGTTAAAATAATAAATTCATTATAACTTTTTAATGGACGACGACGTTACGGAGTAACGTTTAACGTACGTCGGTCGGTATATTTGCGGAGGTCACGGATTCGATTTCCGTCCCGTGTCTGGGTATTTCTATATAATATCTATTTACAAAAGAAAATTATATATGTAGTATATTAGGTGTCTAGTACCCATAACACAAGTTCCAATACATTTATTTTATTATTTATTTATTATGTTTTAATGAAGCTAATGACCAAAATAATATATTATTTTGAATAAATATAATAGTACAGCAACAATATGTTATTTTTGGCTATTTATACGGTAATTTTTCCCTGTAAAAATGAAAGATGTTTGGTTAGGCGCCTCATCCTATCCTTTTTTCCCTGCCTACCCGCTAGTTAGTTAAGATGCTGCGGCGCCTGATGGTGGTTTTCGATAAAAAACTACTCGACCACCGCCTCGCCGCCCTCTCTCTGCGTGGCGAGCGCCCGCGCCGACGACACGTACCGTCGAGTCTAAATTGATCGCATGGAGCCGCACAACACAACTCAAATGAACGCGCCTCATTTACACCGAAGTGTAATGAGAACACAACTTTAACTTTATGTAATAATAATAAACATGTTTCGCTCGCATCTCTACTTAAACCTACTACTATTTTATTATCAACCGCGCAAGTTTACGTTTCTTGTTACGTAATTATAATGAAAAATTAATTGTTCGCTGTTTAATTGACTGCGGCAGTCAAAATAATTTAATAACACTAGATTGTTGTAAACGCTTGAATCTTCCAGTAACTAAGTTACTTAATTTTTGTTTACAAGGAGTTGGTAAGTCCTCGCAACCAGTTTACGGTTATGTTAATATTAATATCGAATCGCGGATTTATCCCGAGAATAAATATTATATTTACGCTCTTGTAGTTGATTGTATAACTGGTCGACTTCCCGCTAATTATATTGAAATTACTGAAGATTTTTCTTATCTTAATAAATTAAAACTCACTGATTTGTCTTGGAATATACCCGGTGAAATAGAACTACTTCTAGGAGTTCAACTTTTCCTGTACATCTACTTTGGGGACAGAGTTGAATCGGGTACTTGCGCACCCTCCGCTACACATACCAGTTTTTGTTACGTGTTAATGGGTGAAATTCCATCAAATTCTAAATTACCACCACCGCAACCGCAAGCTTTTACATGTTATACTTCGCACGCATCAAATGACATTATGTCAAATTTGAATAAATTTTTCAAATTGGAAGAAGTCGCTTCTAAACGAATTTTAAGTCCCGCTGATCTCGAATGTCAGAATATTTATACCGCAACTACTAAATATAGGAATAATAAATATATTGTTGATTTACCATTTCATCGCAATCCCGCTGAATTAGGCAACTCTCGTTCGGTTGCACACCGTCGCTTCCTCACATTAGAACGCAAATTTAAAATTGTTCCTGAACTACAGAGCTGTTACAATAAAATCATTCAAGATTATATATCTAACGGTTATTTGTCAGAAGTTCCGGATACTTGTATTAATGATGATGGTTATTACATCCCACATCACGGTGTGGTTCGCCCGGACAAGGAAGGTGTCGTATTAGACGCTAGCGCTAAAACACATTCTGGCTTATCGCTAAATGACTAAATGACGTATTGCACGTCGGCCCTAATTTGCAATCTGATTTATTTTTACTTCTAATTGATTTTCGATTGTTTCCAGTAGTATTGACCGCTGATATAAAGTCTATGTTCTTGCGCATCGGTGTAAATGAACACCACCGTAAGTATTTACCCATCTTATATCGCTTCAACATGGACGAACCTATTCGCATGTATAATTTCAATAGTGTACCTTCCAGTTTAAAATCGAGCCCTTTCTTAGCTATGCGTACATTACGGCAGTTAGCTTCTAATTTTGGTGACCGCTTTCCAGAAGCTAGTAAATTAATACAAACTCAGTTTTTTATGGACGATTGTGTTCATTCGGTTCCAGATGAACAGACCGCTTTGTGTATATCGCACAATTTGATTGATTTATTTAAATTAGGTTCATTTGATCTGATCAAATGGGGTAGTAATTCGCCCGCTTTACTTCGCCAATTCCCTGATTCGCATCGTATGCCCATTAATTTTGTGCAGACAAATGTTTATAATTGTAAAATCTTGGGTTTGTCTTGCAATCCCATTAACGATTTTCTATTTTTAAGCACTATCAAAGTTGACGACAAGTGCACAAAACGCTCGATTCTTTCGTTTGTCGCCCGCCTGTTTAACACGCTCGGCCTTGTCGCGCCTGTCATTTTATTCGCCAAAATTCTGATTAAAGAACTTTGGATGAGTAAAATTGACTGGGATGAAACGCCTCCGTTTTAGTGCCCTCGCATTAGAGCTTCCAATGCTGTCTACATTGAGCATCCCGCGTCATACAGGTGTAAACATAGGATCGGAAGTTTATATAGTAGCTTTCTGTGATGTTAGTTTTAGTGGTTACGGATGTTGCATATATTTACATACCACAGATTCATTAGGTAATATTACAGTTAACCTTTGCGCTAAATCGAAAGTTTCGCCAGTTAAGATTGTCACGCTAGCTCGCGTAAAATTAGTTGCGGCTTTACTTCTATCTCAACTAGTGAAACTGGTAAGAGATAGATTATCCGCTCGTATTCCTATAAAGGGAATTTACGCATTTTCTGACTCGACAATTGCTCTCTCTTGGATCTACTCCTCTCCGCATCGATGGTCGATTTTCGTTAGTAACCGCATAGCTAAGATACAAGAAAACCTTTCGTCGCATTGCTTTTATCATATACCTGGCAAAGAGAACCCTAGTGATTGCCTGTCTAGGGGCCTTTTACTCTCTCAATTGCTATCGCATCTACTATGGTGGAATGGTCCGACATGGCTCAACAGACCTGTCGATTATAAGTCAGGTTTAGATTAATAAAGTTAATCAAATACTTCAAAAGTAATATTTTCCTTATAGAATTAGTTTTCTTTTTAAATTTATTTATCAAATTCACAGTTGTTACATTGGCTTAATAAAAATTACAGCACAAAAAACAACTTAGGTTTGTATGTACAATGCCATTTTCGATGGTCTACGCACGTTCAAATGAATAATTAAAATTAGGTTACAAATTCTCTAAAAAGTATTTTTAAGCGAGGTTTAATATTTTTTGGGTTCTATTATATCTAAACTGGTTTAGAGCAGCGGCTCTAGTATATACAGCGAGCTTCATTTTAGTTTGTATATTTTTATTACAAAAGTTTTCCTTGAGTATCATTTTTTTGAAATTAGATTTCTACAGGTAAAATATTGCAGTATTTGAAAAGACCACACTCATCATCAATCAATTTATGTTTGATATTTAGGGAAACCATGTTGCTTAAAGTTAGTACCCGAAATGTTGTTGTATGGTAATTACGAAACACGAAAGTTTGGGAATGTACTATTTGGTATAATTGTGTGTCGATTATTTTATAACTTATGAAAACTACATACATACATATAATCACCCTCTTTCCCGTAGGGGTAGGCAGAGACCACTTCTTTCCAATTGCTACGATCCTTATATACTTGTTTCGCTTCGTCCACTTTCATTATTCCCTTCATACATGACCTTCGGTTTAGGGTATTCTTGAAAAAAAAAGAAAACTCGAGCGAAATAATAAGACACGGAAAAACCGTATAACAAATAGGGAGTGTTTCCTTGTTTTATGACAATAATTATTTTTCAATATAGTCGTATATAAACACATTAAAAAATTATCCTCTTGTCATGATTAGAGGTCTTGCTACCATATTTTAAACGATAAAAATATTTAACATAGAATAGGATTGGGTTCAACGATTATGATTTGATTAAACCTTTTGATCTTAAGTACTCGTATGTGACAGCGTGCCCTTTAGCAACTCCAGTCTTTGCAGATATATGAACTGCTGACGCTTAAGATTTATTCTGATTCTATAACAATTATTAGGACACGTAAGCCTAAGGTTGATGACACCTTACAAAAAATGTTTGGTTTGACACGCAAATCCTCAATATATCATTAACTCAATGCTTATAACAAAAGCAGGTTGCTTCGAAAAAATACTGTTTTAGATGTCCGATTATCTTTGGCTCTTTATAAATAAAAAATAAATGTAGAGCTTTAAATGTCATTTTTGAGGATAGGGTTTTTGAGGGAGGTTTAAAATAATAATTTATATATCCTAAAATTATAAAGTGTGAAAATGTCATTTTTAACGGAATACTTCGACGAGTACAGACAGCATCCCATCAAGAGGACAATTATGTGAGCTTTTGTTAGCTTAATAGCAAATTAAGGGCTCGTAGTTGTACAGTCGGCTTTTGCAAGTTCTAAATAATTTTTTCCCAAGTCTACGTGGAATGTTATGGCTGTTATTATAATGTAGTCTAATTCTCAGGTGCCGACCTGAAAATAGGTTTGCAAAAATCTATGGGAACTGGTTGGATCCAAGAACTGATACCCAAGAGGTAAGCGTTGGATAGTATCTACCTATATATATGTAGAGTATATACCTATATATATATGTATATGAAAACAATAAAAGTATAATTGAAGTTATATTTCTTTTGGTGCGTTTAAAAATTTTTAAAGCAACATTATGAAGTTGGCCGATAACAGAACTGTATTTCAAGTTGCCGTGGAAACTCGTAACTCAATTTACAGTAGTTTCTTAAATATTCATAAATTTTCACCACACGTGTATTAGTAGTACTATATCAGTCGAGATAAAATAAATATTTATTCATACATACATGTGTGTAATTGATTTCAAATTATATATGGTGGTGAATAACAGGCCATTGTAAAAATTTGTGATAAGTGACTTTTAATTAAAAATAATGTATTAAGAGCATTTATAGATTTGAGATTAATTATCGGTTATTCTTTTTATTTTATTAATTTATCATTCCTTTTACAAAGAAAGAGTTGTGTGGCATGTGGGATGAAATGATTAGATATTTTTTGTTCTGTTACGCTAAAGAAGTATAAGCTATGTAGGTGCGTACGTAAGTACACCCATTTTTTTTAATTGTTAATCTATATAATAATCTCAGTGATTGCTTTACATGGGAACTAGAGTCCTAAAATGTAAACGTAAGCACGAAATGCGCGCATGACGAGAACCTGTGAAATGCACCACTTCCGTGGCGCAACAGCTTTTACACGCCGGACCGCCTTTGGTCCCACTAGTTAGATTTTCGTCCCGATTTGAGATGTTCACATATATGTATTTATTTACATAAGAAAAATATTTAGCCGGTTTATCAGTTATCAAGTATCCATAACTCAAGTGATCCACTGCTTTGAGACTATTTGGCGCTGTGTAAATTGTCACAATACGAGTATATTTATTATTAATTAGTTTTATTCATGTCAACAATCATCTGCGTATGTCCGATTCAAGTAAATCAATAACATTTAGGAAATGTTCGCCTCTGTACTTTTATTAAATATATGTATTATTATTATAACGTACGTTACTTGTTGAAATAAACAAATGGGTTTACATACGCATTACAGAAAGCTTGGACGGAAGAGGAAATCGAGAAATTCATAAAGGAAACAATGAAAAGTTTACGCGGCCAATCCACTTACTACAACGATTATTGTTCACATTTATCACCGGGTAATTTCAATGTTACAATACGAAATAGTAAAATACATTCTTTAGTTTTATATTAAAATATCCGGATGACCGAGCTTTGCTCGGTATTTTTATTTTTTTTGGAAATTAACAATTGATTTTCTTAGTCTAATCTCAAAGCAAACACTCATTGACTTCGTGTTACTTAACAACGCCATCTGCTGGAATAGCTTTAGTGTTGTTGTGTAGTTAAAGCAATTTAAAAAAAATTGTATTATTATTCTCCGATAGATGTCAGGAAGAGTCATTTTTCAGTTTAAATTTGGACAACTCAAACGCCACCTTTTAACATTTTCTAGAAATGATTCCTAGCTAGACCGATTTATCGCCCCCGAAACCCCCCGTATACTAAATTTCATGAAAATTGTTGGAGCCGATTCCGAGATACCAATTATATATATATATATATATACCTAGTCAGGTCATAAGTATTGTCACACAGTAAAAACTTTTCTTTTAGAATGCTGGCCACAAAAAAGTTTATTGAATTCGAATTTCGAATTGTTCATGAAAATAAAAATGTATAACTTTTAGAATTTTACTCATTTTTAAATATGGAGTGGACGCTTAAAGAAGACCGTGTTGCAGTTATTGCGTTGCATCGTTGCGGTTACGCGCTAATTCAAATTTTTAACATACTGAAAAATTTGAATATTACCAAAAGATTCGTTTATCGTACCATCAAACGATACAATGAAGACTCTAGTGTAGATGACAGGTCAAGAAGTGGTCGCCCTCGGTCTGTTAGGACTCCAGCAGTGATAAAAGCTGTGAAGGCACGAATTCAAAGAAATCCCAAACGTAAGCAGAAACTGTTGGCCCTTCAGATGGGGTTAAGCAGAACCACGGTGAAAAGGGTGTTAAATGAAGACTTAGGGCTTCGGGCATATCGAAGAAAAACAGGACATCGTTTGAATGCTCGTCTAATGGACCTGAGACTGAAGAGATGCCGCGCTTTGTTGAAGCGGTACGCGGGAAAAAAATATCGGGAAATTCTTTTTTCGGATGAAAAAATGTTTACCGTAGAAGAGAGCAACAACAAACAAAATGATAAGGTGTACGCACACAGTAGTGAAGAAGCGAGCAACCGTATTCCGCGTGTCCAACGAGGTCATTTTCCATCCTCGCTCATGGTATGGTTGGGAGTTTCTTATTGGGGCTTAACAGAGGTACATTTTTGTGAGAAAGGTGTAAAAACGAATGCTGTTGTGTATCAAAATACAGTCCTGACGAACCTTGTGGAACCTGTTTCTCATACCATGTTCAATAACAGGCACTGGGTATTCCAACAAGATTCGGCGCCAGCTCATAGAGCGAAGAGCACACAAGACTGGCTGGCGGCGCGTGAAATCGACTTCATCCGGCACGAAGACTGGCCCTCCTCCAGTCCAGATTTGAATCCGTTAGATTACAAGATATGGCAACACTTGGAGGAAAAGGCCTGCTCAAAGCCTCATCCCAATTTGGAGTCACTCAAGACATCCTTGATTAAGGCAGCCGCCGATATTGACATGGACCTCGTTCGTGCTGCGATAGACAACTGGCCGCGCAGATTGAAGGCTTGTATTCAAAATCACGGAGGTCATTTTGAATAAACTTTAATGTCATAAGAATCTATGTTTTGTTAAGTTCATTTTGGTATATGAATGGTTACATAATTAATAAACTTGTTACAATTATTTTACATTAAACATGTGACAGAATTTATGACCTGACTAGGTATATATATATATATTTGCTCGTTTAAAGATATAAGATTATAATAATTAGAATGAGAGTAACTCACAAATGTCCAACAAGCATAATAGCAGCCCGCAACGTCCCTAAAATGGGTATGACCTCCATCAAAACGGTATCCTATGTACCTGCTACGCTTGTCAAAAACGGTTGGTGTTAGCCAGTTCCTCACAAACTATTATGTAGTAGTAGGTAGAAAATTGATGGTCCGATTGATAGAAACTTGAAAATTTAATACACATATCTCGATGTTTTCGTTTTTACGTTTGTATGTGTTCTCAAACCATTGATTAATTAAGCCATTAGATTGTAGTGAAAATTTGGTAGTCAGTTCGTTGGATGTCCGCGAGGGTTTCTGTACAATGTGCTTATTAGTTCAAAAAGTAGCTAAGATATGAATGTTTTAGTAGAAATTTGTCTGTGATTCGAGTATGACGTCATTAGGTCGTTGCATCCTTGCTTTCCATACAACCTTATCACAATTGACAAGCTGATGAGAATACATAAATTTAGATATACAACTGGCACTGTAACCGTATATAGATACAATTGTGTTAATGTCCAGGTTGATATGATTGTTACTAGAATTTAAGTCTCGTCCATTCAAACCGCGCGAGAAGAAACACAACCCTTGCACATTGAAGGACGAGAAGGTAGAGGAGGAGGCGCCTGCTCAAGCACCAAAACTGGCCATGAAGGACACGGAGCTCATGAAAGTGGCCAGAGATTTGTACGAACGGGATATGGACAAGCCAACATTGGAGCCGTTGCCAACGCATTTTAGAAGTAAGTCCATATTTCTATTTTTGAAAGAAAGATAGAAAAATATTTTATTCAAGAAATTTATTTATTTATTCAAATGTATGCCTTGAAATAGACCAAACCAAGCATAATAGCTGGTTGCCAGCGCTGTTTTTCCATCAGGCTCGTCGAGCAACATCACAGACAGACAAAGGACTAAAATATTAACTTAATCATCAAAGATATCTGGATTACATTACTGGATTATAACATAAGGATATCTAATAATGAATTACAATAAACTGCAAATACTGTTTATGCTAAGGCTTCACAAAGTTGTAACTCTTATGTGGCGAGGCATCAATACCGATTAATGTAATATCAAAATTAAGCCGATATGTACACATACATACAATATGTACGAGGGCGGTCTGATAAGTAGTTAGCCTCAACGCCTGATAGCACCACTACCCCAAGAGCTATTTTTTATTGCGTAGTACATTCTCGTAGACAGCTACTGTATAAATTTTAGCTGAATCGAACGCGTAGTTTTGTCTTGACCACCTGTCGAAATGAGCGTGTCCGCGGATTTGAAAAAAATGGAAAAAGAGCAATAACAGTCGGTGATTCGATTCTTGTTTCTGGAAGGGAAATCGCGCAGCGAAATCATAGAGCGCTTGGATGCTGTGTACGGAGACTTTTATCCTTCGATGGTGACTGGAAAAAATTGGTTTAACTAGTTTCAACGTGGTCGCACGTCGGTTTTTGATGAGCCACTCCAGGTTTTTTTTATTACTATAGTAATAAAAAAAGTCTGTTGTCCTATAGGACATCAGACAGGCTGACGGCCCGCTAAGAGTTTAGCAGTTACCGTCGTCTATGGGTGTTTGCAACGCCAGTGACGTCGCGAACGCTCTGCTGTCCCATAAGGGTACCGGAACTTGGGTCACTAATGCCGGAACATAACACAAGGCTATTATGGCGAAATACTTAAGACCAAAGGTGGTCGGCATCCAGACGAGCTTGAAGCTCTACCATGTAGCTAGGGTAGGTTGTTTTGTCGCCTTTTACCACAGGCCGACCCCGGCTGCAGAGGTTAGTATTCTTTCTCCGCCCCTGCACGGATAAAAAGGTGCCCCGAAAACGGCTACCACGGAGGATGACGTGACAAAAATCCACGATCTCATATTGGCAAACGGCCGATTGAAGATATGCGAGATAGCTGAGACAGTAGGCATCTCAAAAGACCGCGTGGGTTATATCCTGCATGAAGTATTGGGCATTAGAAAGCTGTCGGCGCGATGGATGCCGCGTTTGCTCACTCCAGACAACAAGCCCAACCGTGAGACCACTTCAGACCAGTGTTTGACGATGTTAAAGCGCAATCCGAAGGAGTTTCTCCGTCGTTTTGTTACCGTTGACGAAACATGGATACACTGGTACACACCAGAGACCAAGGAACAGTTGAAACAATGGACTTCACCCGACAAACGTGCTCCGAAGAAGACTGTCCTATCGGCCGGAAAGGTGATGGCCACCGTTTTCTGGGATTCAAAAGGTGTGATCTACATCGACTTCATGGAGAAAGGCAAAACGGTCACATGGCTGGTCTACTATGCCGATTCGACGCCGAATTACAGTAGAAACGGGCGGCTCCATTTGGCGAAGAAAGAAGTGTTCTTCCATGATGACAGCGCACCGACCGGCTCACATCTTCGCCGTCGCCACGGTCAAATTGGTAGAATTAGCCTACGAACTGCTGCCCCATCCATCGTATTCTCCGGATTTTTGTCCCGTGCGATTGCTTTTTGTTTCCAAATTTGAAAAAGTCAATCGCCGGTCAGACTTTGCAGACCTTCAGAAAACGTATTTTGCAGACGGGATAAAAAAGTTGGAGCATCGCTGGTCAGGTGTATCGAACTCAAAGGAGATTATGTTGAGAAATAAATTGCCACGTTTCCAAAACCTTTGTATTTTATTTGTTGGCTAAGTACTTATCGGACCATCATTGTATGTATGTGAATTGTTTCAAGATCTAAATACGATTTGTTTACGATTCTACGATTATTTTTTAATTTTTGTAATATGTACAAGTAATAAGGTCAATGATACGATTTTTTTATATAACATTTATAACTTAAGATAAAAACAGATTAGTTATTGTGTGCGTGTCTGTAATGTTAACACACAATTTTAATGTTTTGGTTTATTCGATTTAAACCGTTACTCATTCTTAGATCATTTTCTAAAATGGAAAGCCGAACTTTGGTGAAAATAATTTGAAAACTATTTTAATAATAGTTAGATTGTTTGTTGGAAATTAGTTTTTAGGAAAATTGAACTCTACTAATAATAACTGGTTTATTTAATGAATTGAGGTGAAACAAACGCCTAAATATTTTATGAATCTGTAATTAATTGAAACTGTTAACCGTTTAAGAAGTTTGAGTTCACACAAGAAGTCGTCATCTTCACTTCTCTTTGTTACTTTCAATATTGTTAATGCAATCTTGTGTTTTGGACAAATGCACACAATGCACGTTTTGGTGCTAAAATTAGATTTATTTCTGTAGTTAAAACAAAATATCATTGTAATCAACTTGTTGTATGTTTTGCCAACACGGGCCGGCTGTGACGCGTGGAGCCCCGGTGAGTGTTTTGTTATACGTTGCGAACAAAACAGCATATTGCACAAAATACAATATAATTGTGTACATCATTAAGTATACCGTAGTAGGTATGCGATATAACTAGAATGTTTTGCAACAAAGGTTTGTAACAGAACATTTTCGATTTATTAGAATTGTTTTTTTTTATAAATCCGATATCAGTACGATCAAATCTCTCAAACAAAACAACATTCTACTGCAAGTTAACAAACTTATTTTTATCGTTATTAGGTATAAGGTCAAACTGAATAGGTAGGTTTTAGTAGGTACTTTTTAAATTATAGGGATTCCGCCCGAGCTCCTTAATAAACAAATTTAGTTGCTGGTTTGTTGTCGTTAAAGTAAAAGGCGATATGCGAGCAAATAGACTCACTACTAGAGATGTAGAAGACCATGCGAAGTGGAGAAGAACCAGAAAGCCTTGATTCCCGTGGTCCGGGTACCGATGTGGAACAAGAATGGAAATGTCAAATATGGCTACCGATGCATACGTCGTACACTTTGTATGTCCCGTGACATTAAGTGGTCCAAAATACAACAGAAAAGTTTCGTAATTACTTGGATGACGATGACCTTTCTTCTGATGACCGTAATTGTATATTGTTTTTAATATTAAAGAATTTGATTTCAACATTTGATAGTTTATGGTCTGTTATCACATATGGTCGGTGTCTATGATCGCCTATTGATTCCATAATTTCATTTATTAGATAATTTTCATTAATGTTTTTGATTTTCTGGTGACCAAGTTATGGATAAAGTCATTGGGCACTAATAAGTAATAATTCTGTGATTAATCTTTCCTGATCTACCGACATAAACTAACTTAAAATTTTAATGAAAACTTTTAACTTTACTATTTTGATTAAATCTCTACCATTGTATAAAAATCGCAACGATTTAATGGATGTTTTTGCGGTCAAATGGCTTTATACCAGATCATTAGAAATAAAATAAATAATAAAACCATATATTTAACATAAAATTTTCATTCCACAGTACTAGGTTACGTGCGCCCCTGTTTATACAAGACCGGAATAAGTGAGTACCAGGAAAGCATAGCTCGGGTGGCGTACGAATTGATCCGAGACGACAGGATACCTCGGTATTACGCGCATAATGGCTGCCGCCCGAGGTGGGGGTTGCCCCCCGAAGGTACTAGGCAACCAGAACTAGACGGAGCTCCTTACGACGGTGAAAGATTGTATTGAGTCTTTCAAGTTTATTTTGTCTTGGTAAGGCTTATCATGATATCATAAAAACAGTGAATGCATGAAACAAAATGTTTTGTGGATATGGATTATAAATTTTATTAAAATGAGGTTTGACTATTTTTAATACACGGTGTTCTCGCAAGATGTAAGTATTCATTTCTTTATTCTTGTGAGACTAGAAGTATGATATTTGTATTAGATGCAAACAGGTTGTTCTCGAGGTAAAGAGGTGAGATATAAGTTTTAAACTTATGTTGGAAACTGACTGAAAATAACATTAAAAATATATGTACATATGCTATATATATATTTTAAGTTACATAATATAAAAACAATTTAATACGTTTAATCCCATTTGAACCTAAAACTTTGGTTTTGATTTCTATTTTTTCTATAATCTCTGCTGATCTCTTTTTCGATACCAAAAAATATCTAATTTTTGATATCATAATAACACACTTATAATGGGAAATTGTAGAACCGATTCCTATAGCATCAGCTAGGAGAAAAAGTAGGAAACACGGTTCAAAGATTTCGTTGGAGATTTGGAAACACCCGTTTGCAGTTGCAGTTCAATAATATTTTTGACCAGAACCTGTCAGCTATGATAATTATTTATAAAGTATATGGAACGGGAACGAGCACTCCATTATTATACGTCAATATTAAACAATAATGGAGTCGTTTGCACCAGATTTATTAATACAAGCCATGATTGTTTAATTATTTCACTTTTGTTTCATCTAGTCCTTTGTGAGAAAGTTTATATAAGAATAGAATCAACTTTTAAGAGCTGCTGCTTTTAAAATGTGTGATGTAGAGAATAAACATTCTGAAGATTTGCAATTGGTGCAACGGATCTAGTACTAGCTAGCTTTTTTGATGTGATTTTAATGGGACTCGCGTGTCCAACGTGGGCGTCGTTTTAAATTCAACAAGACCGTCAAATACACTTATGAGCTACGCCGAGTTCAAAACATTTTGTCTCTTTAGTCTTTTATATGCTTGTGAATTCAATCTTCGCAACAATATTTAAGGTAGGTGCGGTTAATAAGGCCTACCTAAGGGAAATTTGAAATAAAATAAAAACTATGTATACGAATCAACAAATTGTAATACTAATTAAATTTACAGATCAATTACTATAAAATATTAATAAAAAATGGCCACTTTTGCCCCAAACAAGCATAAAATTAAACATTTTTAA